>OX438885.1:22500-2422500 GCA_949315895.1 Anania crocealis | reverse complement strand
GGGAAAAGTTTGAACTACAATGTTCTTCAATGGTTCTGAGACCATCACGGTTGGGTTCACAATGATATGTATGTTTTTCTTTTTACTGTACTGAATAATGACTTATAGTGACTCTGTTTGTAGTCCTTTTTAAATAAATTTTCAAAAAGTTGGTATTATATTATGAGCCGTATTATTTGTATTCTATTGTGTTATAATGTTTTTATTTTCACGACATAATTATATGGACTGTTAAGTAACACGGAACGGTAGGTATAAAGAATGATATTTTTTTTTAACGAAAGATTAAAATTACGGATTAAACTCGCGTTTATTATAATTTAACAATATATTTTAGGTTATCCTGTTGTTTCGAACACTTCACAGCGTTTGTGTTCACAGGTAGACTGTTACTTATTTTTTGATTCATGTGGTATTTATTATGTCCGTGGAATACCAAACGAAAAATGAAAAAAAAGGAAATAAAAATACATTTAGGTTATTCATGTTTGTGATTTTTTAACTTTGGTATCGCCTAAGCTATTTTATATTTTAATTTTTCCACTATTCGACAAGTCATTTCAAATTGAATATGACGTTTTTTACCTTTAATTGCATTTAAACCATTCAAAGCATATTTTCACTAAATTCACTGCATAAATGTGAGTAGATACATATTAAAATTATGGACAAAGGATAGACGAATATAATCTTATTGATAATATTTTTATGTCACTTTTTTGCAAACTGATTATTGTCCACAAAAAACGTAATATTTTTCCTGGAAAAATAACAGTACTTTTAAGAAATTCAACCAAAATTACAATAATTTGTATATAAACTTGAAAAATTTTGTCTCAGGCGGGGAAAAAATTTTTCAAGTTTATATACTGATATTATAAGTGCAATTAAGTTGCTAAAATATCAAATAAAGTTTACATTAATTTGGTTCATGTGAACGTTGCTGCATGATCCAATAAACTGTAAGTCACGTATAAGTTTTGTACGTCTGACGTACATATGTTTGTTGACGAACTCGACGACCTACTTGCATAAGACAGAGTAGACTTGCTTCCTAACTCATTATCTTACAAGCTTTAGTTTTTGTTCCTTGATAAAATACTTGAATTCGATCTTAGTGCGCGTATCAGTAACTTTACTTTGAACTTAACATAATCAATACTTTGTTTTATTCAAGTTACCACAGCAATGATGGGTACAGGAAATAATTGCTACGCTTAAAAATGCGGGTTGGTGATCACAATCACAAGCAATGTTCGATATTTCCCCGTGATCTTGACTTGGTACATAAACCACTAGGACCAATGGGGCGTTAAGTTAATGTCAAAAGTTAAGTCAATACTTTAGAGGTTTTACAAGGTCAGAAACCCGCCATTGTATGAGAATCGATGTCGCCGCTTGCGCCCCACTACTATTTGTGCACCTAATAAACACAAGCTTTCGCTCATGAAAATGAGTTTAAAGAACGCCAATCAAGTGACCTATTGGTCGCGCGACGTTAAACGAAGCCAATCACAGCGCTCACTTACATTCATTTTGGGCTGATTGAGCGTTTGCTCAACGTTGCTTTCCCCGCCTACAAGGCATTTTTGTCCTTTTTGCCGTGTTCTGTGGTTAATACAATGTGCACTTTACTTAATTTTAATTATAGTTGTACTAAGTTAGACCCTTCTGCGTCAACTTCCATTGTACCCGATCGGTAAACTCATTTTAACAACATTGTGGACGGGCATGTTTTCTCTTTCCCGCTCTAAGAAAGTGTAATTACTTTGTGTTATCTACCTTTAGTTAACAAAGAAAGTCGCAGCGAAGAGTTCTACCAATTTCCAAGTATTTCTTTGTAGAAACAAAGCGACTGTTTCTTTCTGGTCTCATTTAAAACGGATTGCTCCTTCCTTGAAAGTCACTGACTAGGCTATATTTGTAAGCGTTGGCTTGTTTATTTCTCTATTTATTTTTGTCATTGTAAAATTATTTTTACTCAAAATAAAAATAGAAACTAATACGTCGAAAAGCATTTTTGAGTCGGCGCATAGTGACCGTAGTTGATGATATCTATCTGGTGATCTGATCCCTTCAACATTATGATTTTCTATAGTAAAAAAAACATATTTTCATACCTTATAAATCGATTTCGTATAGGTATTTAATTAAATAAGATGTCAATTTAATAGACAAAAGTCGTTCCCAAAACAGTTTAATTCTTGATACGGAAATTTAAATATTCTGAAACTGTTAAATCCCGCGCCAAATCCCGCCAACCATTAACGTGGCGCACTAATAAAACATCCCGGAAAAAATCCCCAACAAAATTAAAATCCACCACATTATTTGCAAATAAATTGCTTCGCAGTAAATCGCTCCAATTTGCTTGCTCAATTTTCTAATTCAAATCAGGGAGGTTTATCTCAGCTTACACAAAGCCTGGTTCGTGTGGATGTAAGAAAAACCTTCAAAGATAACAGGAGGTCAAAGGGTCAACCTTTTGTCAGGCTACGTTACTCATTTAACACAAGTGTACTTGTGACTGATATGAAGAAGTTTACCCGAAAGTAGCATCTAAATTCATAGGGATTAGAGTCAAAAAGGGTCTTTGAAATTCAATTTAGAGTTGGGTCAAATTAAATTCGAAGTTGGGGGATCTTTTATGAACACTCCACTAATGCTAATAAATTGTTTGGATGAAAACTTTTTGACTTAGAATGATACCGTCAATAACTGCATAAGCAAATAATTTGGTCGACTAATAATTAATGTATATTGTGGCTGATTGTTTTTTTGGCACCGACTTGTAATTAATTACTTGTTTTAAAGTTTTTTTAGCAATGTGTTATCATAACCGATTAAAAAGCTATTTAGGAATAATGTGTGTGTTAATTAATTATTTTTGCCGCATATGCCATTATCAATATCAAACTATAATATTGAATATAGACATTATCAAATAATTACTCTTGTTCTGGTACTAAGGTAAGACACTACAAAAGCTCTTGTTTTATAGAAATCAGTAATAACGAAGATATGCGTGTCCGAATCAAATAAAAAAAACCTGTTTTCCTAGATTTACCCAGGGATAGAACACGGGGCATCAGAGTATTAAAAAACCGGTGTGCTGTACGTTTTTTGATGAGTTATGGGATATTTTTTTGTCGGTCATTTTAGGAACACCAGATTTCTTAAGAAACCAGAAAATGTTAAGCTCACTTCTTTGCAGACTAAGAGATAAATGAGTTTCTTTCAACTTACTGAAGATAGTGCTAAGCAAAAACATTTGTAGATACTTGAGTGTTGTTGAACTGTCAACTGTATCGGGTATCGATAGTTTTAAAAGTAATTAAATGAGAACAAATCATGAGACGCCTTCTTAACAGTAATATCTGAAATGTTCGTATTTCACAGAACAATAGGTTTTTCCAGAAAGTTTCTATTTCTCAATAGCTTTACTAGCATTTCTCATTATCTGTTCATAAATACCGTGTACTTAAGTCATCAACACATTTAATAGTGGACTGCCTAAATGAAAAATATACGGAATGGTACCCAGAGTAATGTCAAAAACTTTTTTTAGATTTCTTACACCTCCTAAAATACACGCAAAAATCTGCGAGCTTAAGAAGTTTAACTACTACATACCATACCTAAGTCGCGTTCAGACCTGTAATTATAAGTTTTAGTGATAATGCAACGCGAAAGTTTAAAAGTTTATTTTAATAAGTTTATTAGTACTGAAATTTATGTGTGTATGCATATGTGAATATTTTGCCAGAGTAACTTAGTCAGGTTTCTAATTTTTTGTCTTATAAATGATGGTCTTAGATGTATGATGGGTCAGCCTGTAATCTCGGCCGATAGAAATCGGTCGAAGCGACAGGCAATTAAAATAAGGTATGTTCGCGATTAAATCAATCTATGTTGGTTGTGCGACCGTGCTTTATTGATTGATATCGATATTTAACTATAAAGTTTTCGGTAACATCACTAATCCTCTCTCTGCGCCCGAGGATGATAGAGATGTAAAATACTCATTCAGACAGATAAAATATTTTCCTTTTGATGCAAAAGTTACTTATTCAAAGTTAAAATTTTGCAGTAATTCTTAACGTGAAACTACAGTAGTATGCATCGTTATATTAAAATACAGCATTTAATGTTACTGTTAAAGCAAAAAATTTATTTAAAAGCTGAATATTTTGATGATAATTATTGTTGAGTACAGTTTACTATACATTAAAATACTCGTATACTCATAGTAAAAGGCCGTAAAGGTCCGTATAAACGGACGTTTATGAACGCTGTATAGTC
Organism: Anania crocealis; assembly: GCA_949315895.1. Taxonomy (NCBI): domain Eukaryota; kingdom Metazoa; phylum Arthropoda; class Insecta; order Lepidoptera; family Crambidae; genus Anania; species Anania crocealis. Next base: position 2,418,198 of record OX438885.1, on the reverse strand, counting down.
ACATCAGACATTTTCATTGCAAAATAGTACCTAATACAACCATAAGAAATCCCAATGAGAATGATTTGATCTGTTGTCGCCCGTACTCGCAATTAATAATGTTATTCATCTAGATACAATCAATCAGTGGTGGATTTGCTTAGACACAACTAAATTAGGATTAAATGGTACCCATGGGAATGTTCAATCGCCTAAGTACACTGTAACTAATGAGTCTAAGATGTGCCATGGGAAATGGAAGCAGCAATTAGAAAATGTTGGTATAACGAACGACGTTTTAAAATGATTAATGAACTTAATCAAGGCTCAGTTACGTAACCAAACATTTCACGGGTAAAAAACCGTAAAGTGTACTATGAAATAAAAAATATACCTATTTACAGATTTTGCCCATTTTTAATAGGATTTCATATTGTACTTTTATTATTTTTGCGTTTCGAAACTTTGCAGCGATCATGTGGTGACGATCTTTCATATAAATGTGAAAAAAAATATTAATAATTTGCCTTATAAATTATTATTTATTTATATAGCAAATCAGAGACACCAACATTCTAAGTGTGATTATAAAAATTGACTAAGGTAAGAATATATTTGTTTTCATGTTTTATGTTAGTATTATTACATGTTTTTAAAACTGATTTAGCTTGCTAATTAGTAGGTAACATCAAAAAATTAACTCGATATTTTGTTTCATAAATAAGTACCTACGTAATAAGACGGGAAGGAGGCCTTTAATTGTACTTTGTATTGTTTGAGATTGAAGACTAATTAATTGTATTTTGTTGTAACTGGCAGGTTTCAATTTCATTCTATTGTTTAAGAAAATTATTTAAGGAGAAAAGAAATTTTTCATTTTGCCGCCATTTTAACTATAGTAATTAGTTTAACTGTTCGTAAAATGGGTAAATCCAACTAAATTCTAAAGTTTGTTTTTACAGAAAGTAAAACAGTAATGTAAATATATAGATTTTTTTAAAATAAATAGGTAAATAAAGGAACGAACATTTTTCCCGACCTTTTACTAGTTTTGCGACCGAACAATCCAATCATCTTTAACTTCTTCATCTTTTTGACGACCTCCGTGGCGGAGTGGCGTACACACCGGTTTTTAAGGTGTCGTCTGCGCTGAGGTCCCGGGTTCGATTCCCGGACGGGTCAATGTAGAAAAAAAGTGTTTTTCGGGTCTGGGTGTTTGTGGTACCTTCGTTGTTTGTGGTTTCCAAAATACGAATGCTTTGAATAGTTATTCAAGTTGGGATCAGAACAATGTATGTGATGTTGTCTACATTTTTTTTATTTTTTTTATTTACCGTGACATCTCATAAATGTTGTTTAATTTTGCGCGGGAAACGAAAAGTTAAAGATGGACTTTATTTCTCACTGTTGTAAAATAATCATAATATGTACCTAGCAATAATTGAAAAAAGCGGTGGCATTGTTAAAATAATGTGTCAGTAAGAAAGAAAAACCAATCAAATATGAGAAGTAAATAAAAGAAAGGCGCTCCTATCTGATTTAAATTAGGGTTTCCTTGTGAATATTATAATGACGAAAGGGATTTCGTCATTATAATATTTTGCTGTAAAGAATTAAATTTAAAAAAAAGACGTGTGGCACTCGCAGACTACCGCGGTAAAGCTATAAATTGCATAGCATTTTTTATCAACTTATGCAATTATAAAACTAAAAAGTATCACCGCTGTGCCGGTCGGAGTGGGGGGGTGTTAGGTTATTTTCGTTACGGAATTTCTGGATTCGGTCTCCACGCTGAAGGCCCGCGATAGAAGCTATGCAATAGCTTAAAAATATTAACACAACCACGTTACCACGAAAAGTATTAAAAATTAGCATAGGTAGCAGTCGCCTTCTATTACATTTAATGATATTTCATGTATTACAAATTTTAATGATACTATTTCACGGGAACCGTACTTTTTACGGGGTAGAAAGTGGCATGTGTCATATTCCAGCAAATAATTATCTTCTTTTCAAAATTTTATACAGTTCCGTTCAGCTGTTCTAGCGCGATTAACAAACGTCTTAACAAACTTCCGCATTTATAATAATTGAGTAATTGAGTAAGATAAAAAAATATAAAAAAATATGTCTTGGCAGCAGGGTTTCTGACCAAAATTAAAAAAAAAAATAACCTGCATGATATCAACACCTCAAATTCTAATAAAAAGTATCAATCACGCAAAAGAATTAGTTTAGCATCCGACTATAATAATTTAGATAAGACCATAGGCTAACATCAACCGCGCAGATCCTTGAATATAAGATTAATTTTTACTAACGTTCTTTACCGTAAGAAAGTAGTTAATATCCTACATCAAATGCTTATTACATGTTAGTACTGCTTCCTTCGATGACTAAAAAGAATTATATGTGACTGATAAATAATTTTGCCTAAGTCATTTGTCTAAGTAAATACGTATTTAATTGTAGTCAGCTTATTTATTACTAAGCTTATCTTTGTAAACTTTTTTTTATTCTCAATATTAAGTAGAAATAAAAACTTCAGTAGCCCAACAACGTTATCAGTTTTAACTGAAAATATATTTTAAAATAACCTAACGCTAATATTATTAAGCATGTAGCGAGAAACATCGTTATCAGTAACACGGTTACTCACCGCAGAAAATATCGGTAGAGATAATTTTATTCTCGCTTGGCTAATTATGATGGAAGGGTAATATTTTCCCTTACAAAAAAAAAATACTTGGACAAATTTTATTCTAGTAGAACGCGCTTTACTTGTTAAACAACTGGATAGTAAAGAAAAAACGCTGCTACTACTAAAATAGATGAAACCCAAACCAATAAATATTTTGTCAATGACAAACACGTATACCATATTAATATTAAAGATGAAAAAAACAAGTAGAAAAATCATATTTTTAAAAAAATCAAGTTTTACGTATTAAATAATAGAAAAGTGAATCTTTTGTTTCTCAATTTTTAAAGAAACGGGAAGTTTTAGTTACATCAGATTTGATGTAGGTACGAGTATATTTACTGAGACAAATTACCAACATGATGACTTTCCATTTCCACTCCGTACGGTGCAGACGTCCGTCTGCCCGTGCGCCCCTTCCTTTCCTACCGGTGATAGGCGAAGGCCATACACCAGCGCTCGCACTTGCTACGTTTGCATCGTTGTGCACTTAATCTGTTATTTTTAGTTTCACTGTTTGTATTAAAACAGTGTTACTTTAAATAACCGATCGCGTTTGAGTTGGTTGATACCTTACGGTGGCAACGAAGCCAACTGAGCGCACCCGGTTCGCTCTCTAGGGCCTCCAGGCCCTGGAAAAAACCGCAGTCCCGGACCCATTGCACTTGGGCCTAGTCCCAAGGGGAAGGGAAGAGCGGCTATCCATTAGGGATACCTGCTCACTCACCGCCCCCCCCTCTCCCCCCTGCCTCTGGCGGGGGGTGTCTCTTTGATCTCCCTTTTGCCATCCCCTCAACCTCTCCGCGATGGATCCAGCGGAACTAGTTAATCTCCTTCTTAAAACTCCAGCCTTACTGGAGTTTGTGCAAGACAACCTTTCGAGGTTTGTCTCCCCCTCAGCCATCCCAACCTCACCCGGCTATGTCACCCCCGCGGAAGTCCACTCCTCTGAAGAGATGGACTGTGCCCGCTCGCCTGCCCACCCCCTCAAGCGGACCTTGTCTGAAAGGTCCGCCTCCCCCACTTCCTCCCAGGAGTCTTCCGCTCCTGAGGACCCCTTCCTGCCCGTCACCAGCAGGAAGAAGAAGAACCGGAAGCGCGCCAAGAACAGGCGTTCGCCGGTTCTTGACTTCCCGGACTCCCCATCCCCAGCCCCATCCCCGGCTACTCAAGCCGCCCCTATCAACATCCCCCTGCAGGGAACGGGGCCCGTTCTTACGGTGTCCTCTGCACCTGACTCGAACTCCCAACCCCGTCCGCATACGCGGTCTAACCCAGTACCCACCAAGCCCAAGCCACCACCCCCAGTATTTCTTCGACTCAAAGAAAAGTGGACCGAAGTGTCCCGACTCTGCTTTGAGTCAAAGATTTCTTTCACCCGAGCGTCCAACACAGGGACTGCGATTAAGATAGAGGTGCCAACCATCTCTGACTTCCGCAGACTCATTGACCTCCTCACTACGCATAAATATGCGTACCACACTTACGCTCTTCCGGAAGAGCGTAAAGTACGTGCGGTCCTCCGTGGAGTCCCCATCGAACTTCAGCCTGATGAGATCAAATCTGATCTCATTAAACAAGGCTTCCCAGCCGAATCCGTCCACCCTATGTTCGGCCATGGCGGCCGCCGATTCCCTCTTGTCTTGGTCGCAATGACCAATAGCCCCCGAGCTAGGGATCTGTTCAGATTCAAAGACATAACTGTCTGCGGTCTGTCAAAGATCCAAATTGAGCCCCCACGAAGCCGCGGAGTCCCCGCTCAATGCCACCGCTGCCAACTCTATGGGCACGCGGCGGCGAACTGCACAGCCCCGCCAAGGTGTGTTAAATGCCTTGGCTCTCACTTCACCAAGGAGTGTGTGCGCACGCGCGACTCCCCCGGTGAGCCGGCGTGCGTCAATTGTGGCCTTACTGGCCATCCCGCCAACTGGCGGGGGTGTGCACGCGCCCCGCGCCCGAAACCCCAGTCCCTCACGCAAGGAGGAACCAATCAGCAACCTATTAAGAGGTCGCAGGCTGGCCCTCCTTCTAGTGACGCTCACAACTTCCCAGCCCTCCCGAAAGCGGTTGGCAAGCCAACAGCTCCGGTCACTAGACCGGCAGGGAGCTGGGCTAAGTCGCTCACGACCCCGCCCCCCGCCCCCGCCCTGCGTGAGCGCTCCCAAACGCCACCGTCTTCGCCGTCTCAGGCTATAAACGCCTCTGGTGAGGGCGACATAGGCTTTCTCGGCAAACTCACAGCTGACATCGACTTTGACGATATCACTGTAGCTGCCATCAAAGTCAGGAATGCCCGCTCCTCCTTTGACATTATGAACGCTTTAGATCAACATCAGAAAAGCCTAAGGGCTATTCAAAGGATCTATAAGTCCCAAAAGGCATCCCTCTGCTAGGCAACTGATTAGTTACTCAGTTAACTACTCGGCTGGTAGGCAATAGGATATTGATTGACTAAATAGTTGCCGAGTGCAACTGATTAGTTAATTTAATATGTTAGGTTCTTCCTCCCCTATGATTAACACCGGGGCTCCCAGTGCCGGTCGTATCAAACCAAAAGGCTTATCGCTTGTTAGCTTTAACACCCGTTCCCTACGCTTACATATTTCCGAAGTAAGAGACTTCGTAAGCAAAACGGGAGTTGACCTTCTTCTCCTCCAGGAAACGTGGCTCAAACCACGTCTCCGGAAGGGATTCACAATCCCCTCGTACACCCTACTACGTAACGATAGGGTACCAGACCCCACTCCCAGCCGTACTAGAGAACCGAATGGAGGCGGTACAGCCATTTACTATAGGAGGAGTTTGCATTGCTCACCTATACCAACCCCTCCACTCTCCAACATGGAAGCCACGGTGTGTAGACTGGCTATGACCGGTCACCGCACCATTATCATAGTGTCAGTCTACATACCGTCTGGCACTACTCCCCTCCTGAGTGACTTTCAAACACTCCTATCCCTAGGCGAGTCAGTTATCTTCTTTGGTGACTTCAACTCAAAGCACACCGATTGGACGTGCCGCCAAACCAACACCTCTGGCAATAGGTTATTAGAAATCACTGAAGCCCTTGACTTAACTGTTATTTCACCTTATGAGCCCACACACTACCCCGATCGACTAGATTGCGAACCTGACGTACTAGACTTTGCGCTAGTTAAAGACGTATCCCTAGACCTTAGATCGATCGAAACCCTCCACGACCTTGGCTCAGACCATAGGCCGGTGTCACTCGTCCTAGGACACCGTGATCCACCTCAGCCCCTTACTAAAACCATCACCGACTGGGACGGTTTTGAAAAGTCACTCAGGACGGCAATGGATGCCGAAAACTCGCCGTACGCTATCGAACCCGACTATCTTGATAGTCAGGAAAAGATAGACAGTGCGGTGAGCTCCCTCACCAATCTTATTCAAAAATCAATTGAGGAGAACGTAAAGTCTGTCCCAGCGAAACCTCGCAGTGGCATTCCCGCGTCCCTCAGGAAACTGATAACGAATAAAAATCGAGCCCTTAAAAGGGCAGCCCAATACCCCACTCCCGAGTATAGAGCCACTGCCAATCGCCTTCAGCGCCAAATCCAAACCCAACTCAAGGAACTGAGATCCAATCAGTTCAACGACCTCATGGCCGAGATCACCCCATCCCATCAAGCGTACTACAAAGTGGCTAGAGCCCTTCGTACCGACGCTATTACCTATACTCCCCCACTCATCCGCCCCGATGGCTCCACAGCCTTCGAGGACGAGGAAAAAGCGGAATGCTTTGCTGACAGCATTGCTTCTCAATGCTCAGTCAGTACCCAACCCTGCGACCCAGCCCACATCCGGAAAATAGAGAAAGAGCTCAGTACTCTGAACTCTGCCCCTCTATCTCCCGACACTGACCCCATTTCGATCTCTACTGATGAAATTAAAACCTTCATCAGAGAGCTTAAAGTCAAAAAAGCCCCTGGAGCCGACGGCGTCTCCAACATGGCGCTGAAGTACTTCCCAACACAAGTCCTGACTTTCCTCTCCCTCATCTTTAATGCCTGTTTCAAACAGAGCTACTTTCCGGACTCCTGGAAAGAAGCTATTGTAATAGGCATTCCAAAGCCAGGGAAACCCCTAAACCAACCGTCGAGCCACCGCCCCATCAGCCTCCTTAAAGCCATGGCAAAGCTTTTGGAAAAATGTATTCTGGCTCGTATGAAAGAGCACCTCCACGGTGAGGATCTAATCATTCCCCACCAATTTGGCTTCAGAGCTAAACACTCGTGCCCCCAACAAGTACATCGCATTGTCGAGTTTGTCCTAAATGGTTTCTGGCCACGCAAGTACAAGACCGTAGCTGTCTTCTTTGATGTTGCCAAAGCCTTCGACAAGGTCTGGCACACCGGACTTATAGTCAAACTGTACAGACTCAATCTGTCAGTTCGGTTAGTCCGGCTGATCGCCTCCTACCTACAAAATCGTACTTTTCGGTTTAGGCACGAAAATACGCTCTCCTCTCCTAGGGCTATTACAGCTGGTGTCCCGCAGGGCTCGGTCCTGGCGCCATTACTGTACATAGCCTATACTAATGACATCCCCATCCCGACTAAAAAAGTCGAATTATCCCTCTTTGCCGACGACACGGCCTTATATGCACGCGCATCCTCCCTTAGTGGAATCCGCCCGAGGCTTCAAGCCTCAATTGACAAGCTAGGAGAATGGTTTTGTAAGTGGCGAATCGAAGTTAACCCGGAAAAGTCTTCCGCGATTTACTTTGATTCAAAACAACACATACTACCTCCCAAAGACCGCCCCCTAACCCTACTAGGCAAAGACATCCCCTGGGAAAGCTCAGTAAAATACCTAGGTGTCACTTTAGATCAGAGACTCAGTTTTGTGCCTCACGTTCAAAAAGTGGCACGTAGCGCCCGATTCTATCTAAATAGATTGAACCCAATGCTAGGTAGATATAGTAAAATGTCCCTACTAAACAAGCGCACGCTTTACAAGGTTTGCATACGACCGGTTCTGTCATACGCATCAGTCGTATTCGCTCATGCCAATCCAAACACACTCGAACAACTTCAAAGAGTGCAAAACATCTTTTGCCGCCGTGCGGCCAATGCCCCCTACTATGTCCGCAATGCGGATTTACATAGGGACTTTCAGCTTCCCACACTCCAACAACACTTCCGGAAGGTCTCCGAGCGATTCTTCGAATCCGCAAAGAACCATTCCAATCCTCTGATCAAATCCGCGGCGGACTATGTCCCACCCACCTCCTCTGATCCTTCACTATCCCGCAAACCCAAATCAGTCCTAAATGACCCGCCCGATGAGCTCACGGCCAACCTGAACTGCCTATTGGAGGCTCAGGAAGCCGCAGAAGCGATCCTCTCTCAGGACCCTTCAGGTCAACCCCACTCAATTCCACAGGACCCTTCAGGTCAACCCCAGTCCTCTCAATCGGCAGTCACCCCTTCTGGGAGTCAGTCGAATTTAAGTTAAACTTATTTTCATTTCGGCCCACGTCCACTCTGGACACAGGTCTATCTTTAAACTCACTTACGGCTGATCATTCCTTCTGAATGCCAGCCCTCTTCAGTGCGCACTTCGCCTAGGTGAGTGACGCCCTGCACCACACCCCCTCCAGAGGGTGTGGTCGCTCAGATATGCTATAACACCATTTGGTGATAGCGATTATAGGTGGTGTTTAGTGAGTAGGAGTCTCACATAACCTCACAGCCGGCTGTGAGGTATCCATGAGGATTCACCACCTCCTTCCCCCGTGGGAGGGTTGCCGTTCGAGCGATCGTTTCAATAGGAAACGATTGGTCGTCCGTGTGCAAAAAAAACCAACATGATTAACAAATATTTTTTATCAAAAAAACGAGTAACAGCTAGTAAAGACTAATCAAATGGTACATTAATTACTTATCAGTGTTTATTTCTCGTTTTTATATAACGCAAAAGCATATAATAATAAAGCTCGCACTTTGAGAAACCATAATAGATCTACCGCTTACGATATTACGCCTCAATCAATCACACATAGACATAATATTACATGGGAAACTCATGCCATAACACAGAAAGCAGAAGTAACCACACTATGATCACATAAGTTACTGGTGGGTTTATCACACCGATCATAAATATTTTTTTATTTTACTAGCTCGAACCAATGCTAATATGAAACTGATGTACGACGATTTTTTATAGAAAGCGAATGACTGGTAAAATGAGTATATACCGTTGTATAAAAATGATTTGTTAATTAATAATAGTTTTTCTTATTAATACACGCACGCACGCACGCACACCGGGATGAATTTTTAGTGTTACCTTATCTTAACTAAATTGCTCAGGTTGATTAGTCAAAATCTTGCTAAAATTGTTTGGTGAGTGTTGAGAGTTGCTAATTCAGGATACCAGTAAGTAAATTTGCGGATAAGAAAATATGGACCAGGGAGCTTTATTGCTGGCCATGATTGGACTATACCGAGTCTTAGGTTGGCTCCACCAGGGACGTGAACAAGACTAGTGGCCCAGGGCTTTAATTCAGGGTCTGCGAATGTATACCGGTCACACGCATGGAGACTCCATTCTAGTAAGTCCGATTGAGATAGGTTGAAACAAATTAACTAACAAGATAGGACTGTTCAGGAATGAAATACCATAGATGACGGAAAATATTTAAAAAAAGACGTGTGGCACTCGGAGACTGCCGCGGTAAAGCTATTGCAAAGCATTTTTTATCAACTTAAGCAATTATAAAACTAAAAAGTATCAGCGCTGTGCCGGTCGGAGTGGGGGTGTTAGGTTATTTTCGTTACGGAATTTCTGGATTCGGTCTCCACGCTCAAGGCCCGCGATAGAAGCTATGCAATAGCTTCAAAAACCTACAGGCCGTTATATTTAGCTGGTTTTCTTTTGATTTCATCACATTAAAATTATCAGATGAACCGATAGGGATTTTACAAATAGATACGAAATATACAACGATTAATGTTTATATAAAAAAAATAAGTTAATTTTTCAAAATATTTTTCTCATCTCGTATAACTTACCGCATGTTACTGCACTATGTCCACACTCTGCAGTCTACGAGATTGAATAGCAGCGCCCTTTGTTTTTCTATGGTGTCCCTACCAAATCAAGTGTTATATACAGTGAATGAGAAAAGTGAAGAAACATAAATAAATAATTCATGGTGTTGTTTTAAAAAAATATATGCCAGTGAGTTTACCTAAGATAACACGTCATGATTGAAAAATGACTTCTTATCAAATGGAAATTGTGCTCAAGTCTCTTCACTATGAAGTCAACTTATCTTCTGAGCTCGTTGCACGGGCAGTCAATTCTGTGTAATAATAACAAATTAACATACGAATACGGCTTATCATGTTATCATGTTAGAGAACGATAGATAGAGCTAAGTCAGCCCTTGCATTCTCTTAAATACAAGTTGTCGCTTCGCTTGTGGCTGTGATCAGGAATGACTGTTATCACGGGTTTTTAACAGTTTTCCTTTGGTCGCTGCGGCGCAATTGTCGATCAACGTTAAAAGATAATACCAATCGTGCGTTCATTTCTGTTACAGCAATGTAACCATAGCTGTATAACATTTTCGCTAAGCGAATCGCACTGCAGTGCAGCGGAGTTTGCATTAAGAAAACTTTTTCATGCAATAAAGTTGCCTCACTTGAGACTCCATAAAACACGCCCTGTGATTAAGGAATGGGGACTACCGTTTCTTTGCTCACCAGTTGGCGCCACTGTAGACTGAGGTCCGGAGTTATAGCTGTCAAAGGCGATTGGCGCCAAAACAAAGTGTTATATCTCGAATCTAATTAAGGTTATATTGTTTATAAATAACTATCTTGATATCATATTGTTTATTTATTAATAATTTCATTGACTGTTCTGAGTTATTAAAACAAATTAACTTAAACGTACCGTATAAACTAGCTCAGCTGTCTAGATATTTACCCTTCAAAGTAGGGGTTTCAGGACCAAGCTAGGGCACTTCTCGACAGTTAACAGGATACAGTCGCAATTTAGTAAATTTTTGCGCTCGTCTCAGATTGACATTGACATGTCTAATTCGCAACGCAGATTTAAATCTTCACTATGTGAACATATGTCCTCGTTAATTTAGGAAAAGAAAATCTTTTAAATTTTGATTAAGGTAAAATAGGATTTATGTCGGTTTCCACGTTTTTATATAAGTTGTGCATGTCGTGGTAGCCTTTAACTAAGGCAACACTACAAAATGTTAATTAAGAAAGATATTTATATTGTCATAGTGTATGCTTTGTTGGCTGTCCTTAAATAAATAAATAAAAATAAATAAATAAATATCAACAAACTAACTTCTGAAATAGTTGCTCTCGAGGCCGCCTATTTTTGCGCTTTTTCTTAATTCCGCTTTTAAAGCGTTCACATTAATCGCCACATAATCCATATTTGCGATCTTTTACGAAGGAGATCACTTTCCAGAAGGTAAATGAAAGAAATTATAATTTATGCAACAAATTCCGCTATAACCAGTACAAATTGAATGATATTGGACCTCACGCGACACTAGCGCTTCTAGTGGCAAATTCACTAGCGATAGCCTCCATTACATATTGTTAATGAACTTTCGTTTATAGAAAAAGTATATGTATACCTAAATCACCAATATAATATAGAAGCTCATTGCCAACAATATATCCCTAACTATTAAATTAAGAAACAGATGATTTGATTTATTGAAATAATTTTATTTATCAGTAAACTATCAACATTGCGTTTGAGCACGGAACCCTCAATATGTGTTATACAATGTAAATTCAAAAGTACTTAAACAAATCGGATTCTATGCTTTTTCGTGCACAGGTTACGCCCCAAAGGCAACTCCCGATAAAAATAATTGTAAATTTTGTGCATCGAAACGACCCTTGTGTATGTTCTTAACCGATTTCAAAATAGGAAATATATGACGTTTGGACCCTCATTTAATTTAGAGATATCATCCTAAGGGTGCATTTCCACCAACACAGGGGTGAGAGGAGCGAAGAGACCGACCGCGAATAGCCCAACCATCGAGCTTGAAATTATGATCAGTGAAAATTTCAAGCACTGTTTTGGAAAGTACTCAGATATTGGTTACTTTTCAAACAGATTTTGAAATAGCTGATGGAAAACAGAGATAAGTAGGTTTCTTAAATATACAGTTAACAAAACCTATAATTAAAATACTTTTAAAACATAATTTTCATTTATTGAAGAGAGAATCGGGTACCGTAGCTTATAATTATACATAATTGAAAATTATGAAAAAAGTCATCCTAATGATTGAAGAAAAAATATTATTTACCTAGTAGGTTATAAAAATAAAATAAACTAAACATTTTAAGTCGATGCTAAACAACAACTTACTTAATGTTCTTCATGTCTCAACTCAGAATCATTAGCCGCAACCATGAGTTACATTCTGCTCTATCATCTGTTAGTGCTTAGCGTCACACCATAGAGAATTTGCACTCTCAAGCTTTACTGCAGCTTTTTCCTAGGCAAATACTAATACAATGCATTCAATATAACCTTGTTCAACAAACAGTTTCTCGTAGATTGCAAAACTGTGCCATTTAAAATCAATATGCAATATACTGAGAACAGAAAATTGTTCTGTTGAATACAGAGGTTTTGTTCTCTGAGTGCCGTAATAGATTTCTGTTCTAAACTTTTAATAACTTGCGGAAAAAATGCTTTTGGTCAGAAGAATGCTTTTTGAATTCAATTTGAAACAGGTTTCGTTTTTAATTTCAATGTGCTATACGCTGAAATACAGTTTTTAACTGCATGAGTAGGTATTTCTAGGATTTAAGAGATTTATCTGTTACTAAATATCTGCACAGTGGGCAATGAAAAGCGCAATGCTGGGTGTTTCCCTGCGTGACATAATCAAAATTATGGAAATCCATAGGAATTTGTATAATCGACATCAAGCAAAAAATTGCGGCGCCGCAGTGGATGGAACACATAGTAAGAAGAACCACCCTAACGACCATCGGGAAATGCGCCGCGCACCGGGCGACAACCTGAGGGTAGGCCCCCGCCAGGAGGACTGACGATTTAGTAAAGGTCCCGTGAAGTCGCTGAATGCGAGTGGCACGGGACCGATGGTAAAACTTTTAACAGAAAAATTAATTTGAAGTAAATAGAAAAAAAACAATTAAGTAATATTAATTAACAAAGTCTGACACATAAATATTTGTAAAAACAGGTTTTTGTAAATTTATAAAGGTGAAAAGAATATAAAGAGTCTGAAGACAAGTCATCTAGGTAAAATGAGCGAATACTTTTAATTTTAAATCCTTAGTTAATTTTTGAGAGAAAACCAGTGAGTAATTGCTATAATCGGTTATGAACGAGCTTTTCTTTTATCTTAAACTTGTAATTTCTGTTTCAGAAAGGTTTTAATGTTCAACAAATTAATCAGACTCTTAAAGACAGGGAACTTCCAAGGTCTTGAAACTTTAGATATCAAGGCAATAAATCTCTTTTTAAATAATATTCTAGCAACGTCATCAATCTATTTGACAGATTAAAATGTTAGAACCGGATTCACCAGTTGATTCTAAGTTGAATTTAAATGTGAAATTTCAATCGATTCAGCAAACCCAGTTGGTGTAGTGCATTATTCACCTATGAAATTTCCGAAAATCCTGCTGCGATTCCCGGTTGGGTAAATTTAGGAAATATTATTTTCCAAGCCACATTTTATCGGAGGATGAAAGATGAAAGTCTTATGAATTTAAATGTGCAATTTCAATCGGTTCAACCAACCCAGTTGGTATAGTGCGGTGGTCATTGTTCACTTACGGCCGGTCTCAATAATCTATCTATCTTCAGTTTTGGCATATAGGAGATAGAAAACATTTTCTGTCTCTGATTTTGCCGTCCAGAGAAACAAAGACAAAAGTTCTTTTCTATTTCCGATATGCCAAAACTGAAGATAGATAGGTTATTGGGACCGTCAATTATGCAATAACCGCAAATCCTGCTATCGACTCCCGTTTGGGTAAATTTAGGAAACATTATTTTCCAAGCCGCCTTTTATCGGAGGATGAAAGATGAAAGTCTTTTAATCTAGTCACGTCAGAGGCCTGTCATGAGTGAGTTGGAAAACTCTGTCACCAGAACATCCTAAAAGAATTAGCACACGGTAAGAAGAAGAAGCATCGGTTGCAAGGTGCCAGCATGAAACAGAATAACACAACCCTGTCTTGTTTGGTTCTTACCTCCAAAAACCGAAAAAAAATGACAATCAGTTAAGGTAAAGCAGCTGTATAAGGGCCGATTTTTCAAGCATCAGATAAAACTTACCATACTGAATAACGGCCGGTTCCAATAACCTATCTATCTTCAGTTTTGGCATATCGGAGATAGGAAACAGTTTCTATCTCTGTTTTTGCCGTTCAGAGAAACAAAGACAGAAGTTGTTTTCTATCTCCGATATGCCAAAACTGAAGATAGATAGGTTATTGGAAATGTTTTTATCTGACTATTAAAAATTCAGACCTAAATATTTTGAAACTGAATTTATTAATTTAGTTGATTGTGTATATTAAAATTATATTTTTGTTTTTCTAAATCATGGCTAGGCCTTTGGCTTTCGACAAAATACAATTAGTACACTAGGTCTGCTTATGAAAAAATATGTTTAAAAAAAACTAAAAGAGTTTTACAAACCAAAAATAAAGCCAAAGCATAATGAAGGCTGTAACAATGTCTATTTAACTTTGAGTTTTGAATATCCAAAACTGTGAACTACCGTCCGCAGGCTAATGGTTTGAGTTAGGAATAGTTTATGCTCCGCCAACCAGTCAGCTTTGAATGATTCCTGGCTGGAGAACCTAATGAGAACTCGTATTATTTTAACCTGTTAAAAACAGTTTGACTTCTGCAAATAGGCCTTTTAGAGTCTTATGGTAACGGCAAGTCTTCATATCCTCTGGATGTTAAAAGAGGCGACTAAAGGAGTAATGCCAGCCAAAGACCGGCGGCAGAAGGTTCAAATATCTTGTAGGGCAGTCATATTTTAATTCAAAGGATTGTATATTTTCATTTCACTTGCGACCAACAAATCGGAAACAATAAAAATTAAATTGAAAAAAAAAAGATTTTCTGTATTAGCTATGGCCGGTAATGTGTTTATAATTTTTAAACATTTTGCTAAACACCAAATGATTTGTCACTGTCAGTGAAAAACCATCACCAGTGAATAAGACACAGACATTAAGATAGCATTACTGATAAGAAATTAATAACGATCAATACTAAATTACCTGCTCCCTAGTTCGTTGGGCCCCACTACCTGCAACAAAGAAAAAAAATATCTTAAAACCAATTAAAAACTCATTTGATCTAGAAGTAGTGTTGTATGGTGCCCGCACAAAGAATAAAGACAAGAAAGAAAGAAATAAAGAATTATTTATTGGCACAGATAATACAAGAACGGAACACAGAACATTGTCTATAAACTTTGCTTAAATAAAACAATAGCGACATGTTTCCTATGGGTGTTGCAAGAGGCGACTAAATGAGAACTGCCAGACGACGGCAGCAGCGTCTTCTCTCTGGTATTGGGGCGTTTCACACCACGAGTTATTCGAGCCGCGGTGCGAATGGGGGCTATCGCTAGTAAATTTGCCACTAGAGGCGCTAGTGTCGCGTGAGGTCCAATATCATTCACTTTGTACTGGTTTTAGCGGAATTTGTTGCATAAATTATAATTTCTTAAATTTACCTGCCGGAAAGTGATCTCCATCGTAAAATATAGCAAATATGGATTATTTGGTGATTAATGTGAACGCTTTAAAAGCGGAATTAAGAAAAAGCGCAAAAATAGGCGGCCTCAAGAGCAACTATTTCAGAAGTTAATTTGTTTATATCAAGATAGTTATTTATAAACAATATAACCTTAATTAGATTCAAGATATAACACTTTGTTTCGGCGCCAATCGCCTTTTACTACTATACTTCCGGACCTCAGTCTACAGTGGCGCCAACTGGTGAGCAAAGAAACGGTAGTCCCCATTGCTTAAGTCTGTTTCAAAATGGCATCATTTACACCGCAAGTGGTTTGGTGGTGCGAATGGTCCAAGGTATCTTTTGGAATTGGTCGATTCGGACCATGGGGAAATAAGGTTCAGTGCTGATTTTGTTTCAAATTGAAGGATTCCAATGATATAAGTACAGGTGAGCAGAATAGTGTTTAGTGAAAAAAAAAACGCTATTTAATAGATAATACATACTATATTTTTAAAAGATTTAAGCATATATGGGTCTCATAAGAAGGCTCAAGATCACCCAGCGAGCAATGGAGAGAGCGATGCTTGATATTTCCCTACTCGATCGAATCAGAAATGATGAGATCCGCAGGAGAACTAAAACAACCGACATCGCTCGAAGGATTGCATCGTTGAAGTGGCAGTGGGCGGGACACATAGCGCGGAGAACCGATGGCCGTTGGGGCGGACAGGTTCTCGAATGGCGACCACGTACCGGACGACGTTCCGTGGGCAGGCCCCCACAAGGTAGACCGACGATCTGATCAAGGTCGCGGGAAGCCGCTGGATGCGGACAGCACAGGACCGATCGTTGTGGAGATCCTTGGGGAAGGCCTATGCCCAGCAGTGGGCGTCGTTCGGCTGATATGATGATGATGATGATGATGAAGCATATAAGTTATTAATTTTGTTCAATAAATTAAAATTCAAGACATTTTAAAAATTTTAATAAAAATATATTCATTCTCTATTTTGTTCCCAACTACCAGTCCAAATAGACCAATCCCATTCAAAAAGATCTCTTGAGCGATTCACACCGCGGTCCGAATTACTCGTGGTGCAAAACGCACCTTGGACCTCTCCACCATCGGACCTCATCGCCAACCCGTCAGCTAACCGTAGCGATTGTAGCCAAATCCTTATTCTATAGAAGCTCATATTCAACAGTGGACTAGACTAAGGGTTAATGTTTATGTTTTTTTAGAAATTGTATAGAATCAAATAATAAGTAGTTATTTATTATTATTATTTCAAACTATGACAGGTCATGTTCAAAATACAATTTTAATTTCAAATTTGATTTACCTATCAAAACAACCGAGGTTTTTCTTCTAAAAAATTTACCTTTTAGTGTTTTCACCTAATTCTTGGCCACTAAAACACAACTTCGCTTTTAATCTTCAACTGTCAGCATTAATTCCAATTAATTCCCCAAATGAGTGGAGTAAGCCGAGAATAATTGGCAAATTGCGAACAATACTCGCCCACGTTAAAAGCGCCCTTCTCAATTACTACATAAACAAGACTAGCTTTTTAAACCATGTTTACAAGTGGCGCCCTCTACATAATATGAGACAAGGAATGATATCATATAATTCAATAATGTAAAGTACCCTGACGCAGAATTCCGTACTTTGTTTTGTAAAATCAGCTCATTAAATACAATACATACAGAACGACTTTTTTTATCACCGCCAAAAGGAGATGTCCCAAATTGTATGGAGGCCAGGCCCAGAACCTGTACACCCCACCAAAAGATAGACCAATACACCTACAAGATTTTTTTATTATCCAATTCTTTTAAAATGGCTTTGTTAAGTGGTTCAAATAAAGAGTTAAGTAAGAAAATAGCAGTACAAAACAACAAAACCATCATGGCGGAAGATGACATTTTGATGACGTCTGTCAGTTTTGGCAGTTTCAAAATTGCGCATCTAGGAGTCGAGTGCCATCGCTTGCTGTAATAATAACAAACATTATGAAAGTAATGTGTCGATCAATACCAAATCCAGAAATCGAAAAAAACGAGGTCGTTATTATGAACTACATTTAAAACGCGACAAGTAGAACAAAAACTTGAAGTGAATGATTATGCCAAAGTGACATGGGGTATGACAGCTACTGACATTTAAAGTTTTTTTAGATTGACGCCATCTTGGAATGCCTAATGGAGTTTGATAAATTATTCGATCTTATGTATTTTTGAACCACTAAATTATACGTTATATAAATTTATATGTATTTTTCCCAGAAACAGTAAATTTTTCTTGTTTTTTGAAAATGGTGTACTATGTCTGGGCCTATTATGGGACATCTCCTTTATGAAATGTATAAAGATGGTAAAGTTTTCACACGAAAAAATTTTCCCCAACTTATTTTACAATTTTTACGGTCCTAAGCCTGTGAAAGTATGAAGGGAAAATCAATAACTTATAAATAGTATCTCAATGAATGAAGATGCATTTAGAAAGTGTGTTGCGAGGAGCGTATACAAAATTTTTGATTTTGAAGGCTTATAACCAAAAGAAAAAATACGTCATTTGTTTTTGTCTCGTAGATAGTTGTATTATTTAGATGATGATTAAAATTTCATCCTGTATATTGAAAATAAACTTCTTGACTCGAACCTTTCGCTTACTGTTCCTAAAGTAACACAATAATAGCACCAATTTTCTTACAACAGGTGTCGTAAAAGGCGACTAAAGGAGTACTGTCAGAAGAAGACGAGCAATTTTTTGCGTCTTTTCTCCACCGTTGGCCTAACTGCAAATCGCTAACCTACCCAGCGTGGCGATTATGGCAAAAACTTACTTTCAGATAAGTCCTTGTTTAGCAGTGGTCCTTTTATATCAATGTAAATAAAGGTTTGGCCAATGAACAATGGATGATGACATTTTCAAACTACGAATAAATTTATAGATGAGTAAAAATACGGAACTTAAATACAAAAGTTGAACACACTTTGGCAATTATATTACGTCTTCTGAAAAGGGTAAATATCTTCGTACAAAACAAATTGAATCCAAAACAAAACCAGATATCAGATAACATGTCAACAATCATCTTTGCTCTTTGGGAATTTGGGACGCCGAAATGTCGATATATTTTTTCGATATCGCATACCAATATAAGTCAATGAAAGTCTAAATTATGTACCGGCAAGTGAATATTGCATTTAGAAACAAACTTATTAAGGTTACCGTTGAATCAAACTTGTTATGAAATGACATCTAATCCTTATAATACCAAAAACTAATACCAATTGTTTTGTTTGTAATCGTAATTTATTTTATATTCCAAACGAACGTGTAACTTAGCAAGCTAATAGGAGTAATATTCTAAATCGGTTTCTAATATTATTATAAACACACATTTTTAAAGCCATTCTAAAATTAAATAGCAAAAGCTCTTTCAGAAATATAAACACGCACATATATTTGATTATATCCGTTTTCGAAGCCGATTCTCTAAGGCATTAAAGTTGATGCGGTTACAAAACGAAACCTACGCAAGCGAAGCAAACATTCAAACTGTTGGAACACATTAATTCACTTAATCGATAAGACAGGAATATGTCTGCTATTTCAATTGTGTCGTTATAGCATCGCATCGTCGCATCTGCATCGTAATTGTCAATTTTGACAGTTTTATACCGTCACCAAGACCATTACCAGACAATAATTGCAGTCTTGGCCGTTATACAAATTTACCGATACTGTTTGTGATAACGTATATTCTTACAAGCAATACTAGATTGCGCTGTACGTATTAAGATTGAAATAAAGTTAGGTTTTTCCGACAACATATAGATCTCCTTAATTTATATTAGTTTTACTCTGTACAATAGATAGCGTTGTTCGCTGTTGATTATATCGCGCTATACATTGGTTTTTGTATCTGTATAAAACAGTTATTATCTATTTAAACATTTCTACTATGATCTTAGTAATGATGTTGTGGTTTTATTTAATTACCAATTACCCGATAACCGCAGCTTTTTTTTCAGTACATTTAGTTCACTCAAACAGATATATATCGATAGTTTACAGCCATCACTGGTTCTTGGAACGCGTTAAGTTTATTCAGTCGGTTTATACGAGTTTACTTTGCTATACGGTCTATGTTTATAGATCGTATGATCGTAAATCGTTGCCTTCATGTTACGGGTTCAGTTATGTACGACTAGATATTCTGTTTGATTTCAGTAAGTATTCAAAATTTATTATTGTTGTATTTCAAGTTCATACTTTTATTTAACTTTATCTTAATAATAAGTGCTGTAAAAAAGATATGGCAACCAACTGCCTTAGCATATCACGTTTGTCACGTAATTTTATACACAATGCAACCGTTATAATGTATTCTCGCGGGGATTTCACAGAATTTTCAAATAAAATATATACCTATTAATGCTATTTTGATGTCTTATCTACGTTACTGGAAAGTTTTCTTTAAATCCGGCTAAAAGTGTTTGAGTAAAAGATTTACAAACATTCACACATCGCATTTGTCTTTTAAATAAATAAAAATGAATCACCGAAATACTCGTAATATTATATTATAATGCACGCGGATAACTTGCGATCGACTGCATCAAATTGGATTATTCATTTTTTGTTCTGTTTGTGAGGGTGAACATAGTCATGAGCAGGTCATTTTCTTGCATCAGCTTCATTAGTAAACCTGTGGAAAGCCGGAACAGTCAGCTTGTTTATACGAGCAATATTAGTAAGATTTACGAGAGCTTAAAATGAATGTGAAGGCTGCGCCTGTAATCATTGTTAACCTCAATTCGTTTGAGCCCTGGTCTTTGCTACATTTTGTTATATAATTGAAGTTAATTTCTGTAAATAATATTTATTTAAGTTATTTTGCATGCTTTAAAGGATGAAATTTTAACCACCTTCCAAATTTTTATATCAATCTACGAGACAAAAGACAAATGACATATTTTTTCTTTTGGTATAGCCCAGTACAAAAATGTCAAGATAATACACTTAGAAAATGTCCGCAAAAAATCTTAAATTTTGAATACGGCCGCCTAGCAACACTTTTTTTACGCGATTCACAAATTATGTATTTCTGTTACCGCAATAGCAACAAATACTAAAAACAAAATAAAATAAATATTTAAGGTGGGCTCCCATACAACAAACCCGTTTTTTTGGCCTTTTTTGGTACGGAACCCTTCGTGCGCGAGTCCGACTCGCACTTGGCCGGTTATTTAAATTGGCCCTATAAATATATGATAGGTATATAGTAGACATACCATGTGAAAATAGACCCAAGTTCGATTTAAAGAACATGATTTACTTTTACTTTAAACAGAAAGTTAAAAGCAAATCATCAAACTTTAAACCCTGTTACCCAGTAGACTAATGACGTGATTAGGAGTGAGCCGTTGGGTTCTAGAATAACAGAGTGAAATGTTTCAAGGTTGATACCATGTAAGTACCTTGTATTTTTAAGTTTCATATATTACAATTGACAACAAGGTACATGGAATAAAACTCGAACTACTTAGCTTAAGTAATAATGATCATGAAAGTTTTAATCAGTTTATTGCAATATAGGTATAGTTCGAAATACATTCATTAATAGAAAAATTTATATCCATGGAATTCTAAAGGCTGATGAACTAAAAGAACTATTACATTAACTGTAACACATATGTCTTTGAGTACCTACTTATCTATCTGTCATTTTTAATTACGGGTCATGTAGAAAGGTATAGAAACATTGAGCTAAAAAACAAGATACACAATCAATGACAGAATAACGTCCGCACCAAATGAATTTGCATTATACGTTAATATAACACAGATCACACGTCTCTATTTAATATAAACGCTGTTGGTTCTACGAATAAATAAATAAATAATTTAAATAAACATAAAAAAGTCAAACTGATGTGTTTGTATAGGATTACAATGACATATCCTGTGATGATGTGATGTGATGTGCTTTAAATAGTTATTCAAATTGGGATCAGAACAATGTATGTGATGTTGTCCACATTTATTATTATTATTATTTATTTATAACAAATTTCAAAGCCAAAACTTAGGCTCACGTTACGTATTCCAATGATGTTTATAAAACAGACATTTTCCTTCCAACAATGTTGCGTTCGCGTTCTAAAAGCCTAAGCGAAATAAGAAAAAGACAATTTAAGAGGCACTTGAAATAAGCCAGATGTTTCTATACTCTTCGCAAACCCCAACATTCCGAGCATTGAGCTCTGAAGGAATTTTTATTATCAATATAATAGTGACGAGTCCACCAAATATTTGTGTAGGCCTATTATAACGTTGATAAAAATAGTTCTGATGTGGATAGTTGATTTAACGTTAGGGATAGCGTAAATGGTATCGATAGTATAGCTACAAGCTTAGCACAGAACACAGTAAGCATACTTTTCGATAATTTACAAATTTTGCTCTCGACGTTACTTGCATTTCAAAAATACTAGATGATACCTAAAGATAATATTTTGTGTTATTTGTTAAAGGCTACCTTTTTGTTCGCGACTCTGACTGCGTGAACTACCCGTTATAAAATGGGATAGGAAATGCCCAGCATTGGGATACGAAATAACCTTTATATTTTTTCAAGGTTTTGGCGTTAAGGCGTAAAAGACAGACAGATTTACTTTCGCATTTGTAACATTAGTATGGATTTATTTTCAGACTCGACTCGCGTTTCCTAATATTTTACTTTTTATTTTAATTCATCCCGGCGCGCCGTTTGATCACTTTTTAGGTTACAAAACCCATGATAAATATTAAAATATCTTCCTTGGAAAAATTACTTAACTGTACAAATTATACAAGACTTACTTTATGAAATTAAGTTCGTTTTCGTTCGCGTCTCGTTTAGTTGAAGTGTTTTATCTTGCCTGTTGTAATGAGAAAAATTTCAACGATTGCGAACTTTGACTAGGTTTGCTTTAGTATGATTTTTACAATAAGTCTATTTGTTTTCGAGTGTCGGTCAAGTTGCTGAGTTTTTTTAAAGCCTTCAAATACCTTTTATATTAAAAGATTGCATTCAAAACTGAAATTATAGTTACTTGATTTATAAAAAACTACACGTTTGAGAAACAATTTAAACCTAACTTTACTTACGTCTGCCATACTAAGCCGTGCGGCTCCATGTTGAAAATATAGAATAGAACTGTTATCTTTCTATTAGGTGTCCTAAGAGGTGACTAAATGAATATTGCTATTAGAAGACAAGCAATAGCGTCATCCATAAACAGAAAAGGAGCTCATCTTTTAATGTAGGTACGGACACCATATAACGCACATCATAAATAACATACAGATATATAACCCATTTTAATCACATTACCATCTCCTGAAATGTCATTCAACCGCCTAATCTAAAATCCGAACGTAATCCTTTCTATTAACGTTACAAAAATCTCTGAAGCAGGTAGATCTCGCTAGAACGATTATAGGGACAATACCAACTCTCCCTAAAGCAGCGAGGTATCCATTATTTTCGCAGGACCCTTCACCTAGCATTTCATTCTTGGGCTGGGCACGTGCTGCCAAGGTATATTATTAAATTCCGACTTATATCCGAAATAGATACCGGGTTGAAAAGGTACAGAATTTATTGGGGTCGTATTATCAACTTATTGTTATGTATTTTGGAAAATTATTCTTCAAGCAAAGATAAAAAAACTTTACTATAAAAGATATATCAGGCTAATTACGATACTTTATATCGCATCGCATTTTAATCATACAATTGGCTTTTATCGTTATTTTCATAAACTTTATTTTTCGTTTTTTAATATGTTTTAACTAAAATAAAGCATTGCATTAGAAAAATCGTGACGACGCAAGAAATAGAATTCATTCAGCCACTGGAATCATTGGAATGAGTTTAAATCACGGAATAGATTTGACTCTTCAACTGGTTTGTGGTAAAAATAAAATCACATACATGCCCCGCGACAAGGTTGGCTTTATTCGTTTTCTAATACATATATATATATATATATATATATATATATATATATATAAAAGAAAATCCTGTTAGTTACACCACATATAACTTCGAGAACAGCTAGACTGATTTTTATAATTTTGGTTTTATTGGATTTGTCTTGGTCAGGAATCGAATAATAAATAAGTATTAAAAACGTTGAAAAGTCAAAAATTATGAAAAAATTATTTGTTCACAATGATATTACAAAGAAAGTAATATCATTGTTTGTTCATAAATGTTTCCGATCACGCCATATTTGATAACAATGACATTTAAGACGTCAAAACCAAATAATAATCACTTCTGGCCAGTTACGAGGTGTTTCAATATTAGCACTACTTTGGCCGACAAAAAACAAAGTTACATAAAATATAATTAATGTTGTTGTTTTTATTTATTATAATTTAGTTTATTATTTATTATTATATATTTATTATTATTGTTACAGTACCAAATACCCAAACTTATAAATGAATTACCCACGACAATTAAAAATCAAATTACTAACTTAAACATTAAAACCAAACTTAAACAATACTTTTTATTTGATATTTTAGCAACTTAATTGCACTTATAATATCAGTATATAAACTTGAAAATATTTTTTTTTCCCCGCCTGAGAAAATTTTTCAAGTTTATATATTAAACAATACTTTTTATCATTAATTGCATCGACATCAAAATATAAAAAAAACAACAAAAAGCAAATCAAGACATAAAAAAATATATATTTAAATAATTATGTACTAATAGTCACTCGTGTGAATCCACAAGCTAAATCAAGTTATTATCTGGTTTGTTGAGTGCGGATGATGCATGTTGAACGGTCGAACAGTGCGCATCCTTATGCGCGTTTTGTTGTGAATCTGAGTAATTATCAGTTCTAATTGAGTGATTGATGTCGAATCGCAGTGTACGGTAAAACCAATACTGGTTTATATTACACTGCCACTGTATTTAGATTAAGGTTTTCTATGTATGATTTTAATAAATAAAAAATAAAATATAGCATCTCTGTTTTTCTATCCTAGCGATTCGCAATTTTTACAGAAACAAATTCAAAAATAGGCCTATAAATCCATTATTATGGATCCCATAAAATCCCTAAACTGTTCATAGGCCTCTTTAAAAGGTGGATTCAGCCATAATTGCCTTGCTTGAAAAGAGGAAGAGCCAATGATCGCTGCTTGGCCAACGGTGAGAAGATGACGCTGCCGCAATTTCGCCAAAAGTCTCCTCTTGGTGAAGCTTGTGTCTAGTAAAATAACATAAGTTGGTGCCGAAAATGATGAAAATAATAGAAAAAAACTGTTTTACAGACACTATATCTCAGTTCTTAATACAGACTGATCTTTGTAACTATAGATCTACATAATTACGTTTTGTTTTGTAACTCAACCTTAAAACCCAAACAATTTCAGTGGTATATAAAAATCTTTTTCCTACAATATCAGAACATTCCAAGTATTACGAGTATTGTTAATTGTGACGTAATGTATCATCATGTCGTAAAAATCGAAACATGAGTATGTACCTAGGCCAACTAATTGTCTTTTTTTCTTGTTCTCCTAACAATGTTATAAGTTGTAACAGAACTACCAATTAATGATACTAAAAACACAACCAAAATAAAATTTACTGTTATTTAACAATACAACAAAAAGTTTCGAATTTTCGAACATTGCTCGGATTTGTGATCACCAACCCGCATTTGGCAAGCGTGGTGATTATGCCTGAACCCATCATTGATATGGTAACTTGAATTCAATGATGGAGGCCTTTGCCCTGCAGTGGGATGATTATAGGCTGTTACTTACTTACTATAACATATTATTCCGCTGATTTAGGACAAATAAAATTGGTGGCTAAGTGTAATATCCCATATGTATTTAGCAGATCAGAAACTAAATCACTTTACGAAAGAGTAACACTCCGACTCATTTCCATAAAACTATCAATTTACAATATCAAATGCATGCCAAAACACAGCAAATAAACATAAATTTTATTATTTTAAAAACCAAAACTTTTAGCATTTATCAAACCAACTTGTTCGATGTCTAAAGCCATACCTAAATAAAAGGCCGAAATGGCAGAAGCATTCAGTGCAATCGTTTTACAAGCGCCAATAAAAACACTGGCGCGTAACAATGACTGCGATGGAGCATTTTATGGCCTGCATTATGCAATAATTCAACCGAGAATGCTAGGAAACTTTTGTGACTTGAAAACTTTTAAACGATTCCGATTTTTGAAAGTCCGGATATGTTTTACTCAAATCTTTTTTATTTTAAACTCTATTGCATAATTTAAAATGTAAATAACCGGCCAAGTGCGAGTTGGACTCGCGCACGAAGGGTTCCGTACCAAAAAGGCCAAAAAAACGGGTTTGTTGTATGGGAGCCCCCTTTAAATATTTATTTTATTTTGTTTTTAGTATTTGTTGTTATTGCGGTAACAGAAATACACAACTTGTGAAAATTTTAACTGTCTAGCTATTGCGGCTCTTGAGATTTAGCCTGGTGACAGAGCGACGGACAGACGGACAGACGGACAAACGGACAGACAGCGAAGTCTTAGTAATAGGGTCCCGTTTTTACCCTTTGGGTACGGAACCCTAAAAAGGTCTTGACGTCATTTACCTAGTGATTGACAGCTATAACTAAAAACTACTGGCACCCTTTACAATGACTGCGATGGAGCATTTTATGACCTGTATTGTGCAATAATTCAACAAGAGAATGCTAGGAAACTTTTGCTGAAGTACGGATTTTTTTCTTTTATAAACCTTATTGCACAAGTTGAAGTTAAAATGTAACAAAGGTAGTCTTAATGTTATGTAATGTTTTATAACTAATCGGCCCTTGGGATAAAAATAAACATTTTGTAGGCGATGCAACAAAAGACAAGCAAGAAGTTACCAAATAAATCAAATTAAACAATGGCATAACCACCACACTTGGTAGACTGACTGGTAATTTCCATTTGCCTAATAGTGGAGGGAAGACTTTGTTGTGCGTTTCTTTTGGCAGCCTTTTGTCTCTTGCACCACGCAACACCGTCCCATAGCTCCCTACGTATGCGTGTCAGGGTGGTACAGTTCTTCATTAAGAGTCTGTACCATCAGATATCACAGAACAGAATGTAACAGAATAACAGAACCATAGGATATCATAAACCACTTAATATACAGGGTGAAATTTTAACCACTTTCCAAAATTTTTATATGCGTTCAGTATCGTATTTAGAGCCTATTTATGAAGTAAAAAATGTAAATCAAGTTGTCACCCGAAAATATTTTTCGTGATATAGTTTTCAATTTTTACGGTCCTAGACCTGTTAAGGTATAAAGGGAAATTCAAAAACTCATGAATAGTATTGTAATAAATGAATGAGATGCACATCGCGTAAAAAAAATGTTACTAGGATGCCATATCTACAATTTTAGATTTTTGGCGGACATTTTCTAAGTGCTTTATCTTGACATTTTTGTACTGGGCTATACCAAAAGGAAAAATACGTCATTTGTTTTTTGCCTCGTAGATTGCTATATTAAAATTTGGAAAGTGGTTAAAATTTCACCCTGTATATAAGGTTCAATCCCCGCACAGTACAAATATTTGTGTGCACGAACATGGCTGTTTGTACTGGTCTGAGTGTTTTCTATGTATCATAAGTATGTATTTACAAAAAAAAAGTATATAAGTAAGTTTATCGGTTGTCTAGTACCCCATACGACAGGGTACTTAATAGTAGCTTAATTTGGGACTAGATGGCTCTGTGTGGCCCAGTGAGGCATGTCTTAAATATTATTATTATTATTATTATATACCTAAACGATCCACGAGTTCCGCGATCACCAATGTCAGCTCTAACACAGAAAATTACTTCATACTTCGAACCGTTCGGTTCGAAACACTTCCGAACTTCGGCAACTACACGCAGTCAGAATTGCATTCTCCACTTGAATTATTGCATAATCTAGTGGCTGTAAAATAGTGCAATATCCTTCTACTGATTGAGTTTTCAAGTTATAACAAAGACAATAAAGATATAAATATGTTTAAGAGTGATTAAATTCTAGTGCATGATACCATTCTTTACAGTAAAATTAATTGATAAGAAATGATACTTAAAACGGTTATTTGAAACATGTACTTATTTTAGGTTTGTCGTAAATTGGTATGTTAATTGGAAATCTTACTTTAGTACCAATACCAAATAATTATACTTTATTTGTACTAATAAATACTTAAGTACTCATCAGTTGTATATTTTTTATCTTGCAATTCAGTTTCACTTTTCTTAATACTCGTATTAGTTTCTATTAATAAAACTCAAATTTATGGAAAGGTTGTGCAATCGAAGACAATATGTTTAAACTTTGTCCCAATTTCAATAAAGGAAATTAAAGGCATTCTTTCATATTTGTTTGCCACAATCCTAAAACTGTTTTAACTAGTGCTGACGCAAACAAAGCCAAAACATTATAATAAAAATACATTACGGTAGTATCGCTCACTATTGATTGAAGATAGAAAGATAAAACATATTTGTATTGATGACAGCACAATAATATCTAGTGCTCTGCAGAACGTGGCGGTGTTCCGCGGTGCATATAGGCGGGTACTCACAATACGCAATGTGCCGGATCGCCAGAAACATAAATACGACAGCGAATCATTAGTGTCTAGATCCGCGATAACGGATGCGGATCCCAACTTTTCTTCTCAGTTAACATTTGACGTCTGCAAAGATGTTTCTTTCGGGTGTTAAGGATGCAAGCTCCTAACATATTTTGATGAAACAACGCTGGCTTACAGCGATAAGAATGTTTTATGCTTGAAAAATTTACGCCTATGACGGAGATAAGGGTTCGAGTCCCGCCTGAGACATAATTTTTTAAGTTTAAATACTAATATTATAAGTGCATTTTAATTGCTTAAAATATCATAATAATATTACCTCAGTACCTATTGACATTTGAATTTAGTGATTGTATTAGAAATTTGTATATAGTTTTGAAGTGCTTTAGTATAACGAGGCGCGTATTACTTTTGTGTGTTTTACTTGTGACTAATTCATAAAAATTTAATTATGAAAGTCTCAAATAGGTTATGAATGTGCCAAGTGTAAAATTGGTGATATTTTTTGAGACATTATCAGCACAAATAACAAATACATCTGATAATTCCCAATTCGCGGAGTTAATCTGAATAAATCTGCAAATCGTCTGATACTCGTTATTATTCCACGGCGCTTACCCATGGCATCATACTAGAGTCTACTCAGTCCAACTTGACTGGAAAACGCGTTAAATTAAAACCAACATCTCGAACGATTTCATCAAAAGAAACACAAACCAACAAACGGAGGAATAAATCAAACATCTTAGGCGGACCAACATTAAAAGTGGTTCATAATCTATTTTTGATAGTACTTTGACGACCGCTAATGATCTGAGCGAGATATCCATCTGACTAATCTTGGTCGAGACGAAAAATAGGGTTGCTAAATATGGAGAGATGGTTTGAGGAGATGACGAAATAGAATATATTCTAAATGTTTTCTTATTACTACGTAATACTAGCTGTTGCCCGCGACGCCGTGCCTTCTGGAAAAGTGCACGGGTTTTTTTTTTCTGGGATCAAAAGTCGCCTGTGTTTTATTTCTGCCTACAATCTATCTCTGTGCGAAATTTGATCCAGATTTGTTGAGCCATTTTAGCTTGATTGCGTAACAAACATCCATTCAAACTTTCACATTTATAATTTTCGTAAGACTATACCTCCGATAACGGTGCTTTTTAAATATTTGATGTCAAGATATCCAATCTTGACATCAAAAAATTGTAAAAGCACCGTTTTTCCTTTGTCCCAGCAAAGGATGAGTCACAAAGAAAAAACTTGGTTTTGGGAATTAAGTTCAACACCATTTTTATTACACAAGAGTAAATTGATGCAGGGTTTATAACATGTACCTTTTTTAATAAGTTTACGATATTTCGGCACTGTTGCAAGCGTCTGGTATTAACCCTCAGTCAATTATCTCTTGTGATTGACCTTGGAAGGAAACTATAGCAACCAGTCGAATAAGTAGGCATTATACTTGTCTACAATCAACAATATTGTATAATACGGTATGCTCCATTACTTAAAAGTTTATATTTAAATCGAAGAACTGGTAATATTACCTTGAATAAAATATCTTAAAGTTCCATGCATCTTTTTTGCCAAACCAACTGCTAGGCATAGACCTGTCCTAAGTATGTCTTCGACGATCGGTCCAGCTGCTTCCCACAATTTACCAGATCGTCTGTATTAAAATTAACCTTAAAGATATTTTTATAAGGTAAAATTATTTAAATTCTATCGTTTTTAAGTAACGCAAAATCTCTTTACAATAAAACAATTAACGTATTTAAAGGTTTTACTCACGTATCCTAATTGCCTGTTTTTGTCACATCTTTATAGTAAATATACTCGATACTCTACTTACACTCTTGTTTGTAGTGGTCGATAAGTCCAGTCGAATACTACAAACTTTTCGAGTCAGAATATTTCGGATAAATAAAATAAAAACTTTCGGAAAAACGAGCACACCGTATTAACTACCTTTTAGGAAATAATCGTAGACTACATCATGCCGACATTATCTCTCAAGTTACGAGGTGTAATAAAGAAACCCGCCGCTTAGGATTCTAGACGCATTTGGACATAAATCGTGGCTAAAAGCTCAACTTAGGGGTACTCAATAGGCTAGAATCCAGCCTGATTTCAGTAAAATATCTTTGACAAGTAATTTAACTTATTTTCGCATATAAGGCTGATAAAATAAAATATCTTCGCATTAATCCAAAAGAATGTCTAAAAATGAAAGTCCTGGGGCCTTATTCAGCTATTTCAATTGCAGTTCGATCGTGATTGAATTGGGCGATTTTGACATTTAGCCCATACTAGAACTGTCAAAAACATGCTATTCAATTACGATTGTGATACGATTTAGTAAGCTGATTTAGGGGCCTTGACCACAACTTATGGAACTGAAACAAAGTAGCTAACACTAATGGGTCTCATGAGGTTTGAGGTCGCGCAGCGGGTGATGTAAAAATTCGATTCCCTGTCAGTTCAAATTAGAAAACGACCTTTTCTTCAGAAGTTGTAAAAGAAGATATAAACTAGGCTCTATTTTATGCCACTAGCAAATGTACTAGTTGTGATAAGCATGAGATTGTAAAATAATAGCAAAGATATAACTCAAACGAAAAAATTTTCGTATAGAGCATAATAATTATTTACTTACCTATACTTGAGGCAGAATCTTTTTTTCCAAAATACGGAAAAGCAGAACGTTTTAAGAGCGTATTCTAATCGTTTGTATATTACAAAATACTTATATCCGTATCTGTGTCACAATCAAAACTTGGTGTAGTCATGAGGTTTACGTTAATTAAAACCTTTTTTTCCTGTATAGAAAAACAAATTTGTTCGTGCAACGATCTGTGTAATCCAGGCTTATCTAACACCCAGCTATTTACCATTTGACAGTCCTAAAATTTGCACTTAAAATTCCCGAAGCATTCGACATCGCGTAACTGCAGAAACAAATTTCAAGACTCCAACTTCGGAACTTTAAACCGGTGAAATGGTAGCCCAAATCTGCCGCTACACTATCGGGCTATAACACTCTTGTACGTGACCCATTAAGGAGTAAATAGCGATTTTCCTTCGCTAAAAAAGTGGACAGAATGGACGTGAAGAAAGCGTTCTGTACATTTTATCTTTTTGTTCTTTAGGGTTCCGTACCCAAATGGTAAAAATAGGACCCTATTACTAAGACTTCGCTGTCTGTCCATCTGTCTGTCATCAGGCTGTATCTCATGAACCACGATAGTTAAACAGTTGAAATTTTCACAAATTATGTATTTCTGTTGCCGCAATAACAACGAATACTAAAAACAAAATAAAATAAATATTTAAGGGGGCAACAAACGCGATTTTTTGCCCTTCTTTGCTCGATATAAATAATGGCATTTTGCTTTTATGATAAATAATAAAACTAAAATCAAATTAATATTTGAGGAGGCACTCATTACAAAACGCCATTTATTGCTTATTTTTTCTCAATATCTTTGCTTTCGAAAAAAAAGGTAACAATATGAAATTTTGTGTACCTAGTCAATGATACGGAACCTTTCGTGCGTGAGTCCGACTCGCACTTGGCCGGTTTTTATTTGGTTTTGTGTCAGACGCTTTAACTTCAATGGTCATTATTAGTAAGGCTATTAAATATATGATAATTGTAGCAGACAGCCTACATACAACTTGTTGAAAATACATCACTGTCTTAGGTGGGACTTGAACCCATAACTTAAACTTACTTACCTGATGCTTGCTCTAACCATGTTACCAAAATATTGTTTGTCTCACGACTTTTATTAAAGGACATGTATTTTCAATGAACACTAGTAATTTATTTGCTCACTAGCTCTTCGCCAGCGGCTCTGCCCGCGTGTAAATCCAGGTCATATCGCGCGGTCGAAAACCTGTGCCTAGTGGCATATAGAAGGTGAATGTCACCTTACGATAGATTAGGTAGGCTTAATACATTCGTGTCTGTTCAATTTTCGATTTTGACGTGACGGCTTGACCGATTGACGTGAAAATTGTACGAATGTACAATTTTCACGTCAATCGGTCAAGCCGTTTAGTAGTTGACATACCGACAGCAGCGCCACCTACCGGGTCCCGCGGTCAAAAGTAGCCTATGTTCATCAGAGATAATGTCGGCTTCTAATATTAAAATATGTTTTCAAATTCGTCTAGTAGTTTCGGAGCCTTTTCGAAACAAACAAACGATCAAATCTTTACTCTTTATAGTATTAGCGTAGAAAAACTAGTTTTCATACAAATTGTTGTTCATTATCAAAGTATTTTTCATAATTTTATCTTCAACCTATCTGTTAAAATTAAAATCAGTTAAAATCAGTTTTATTTCTGCAAATAGGCCCCTGGAGGCGCTTTTACACGTCCCAATATTTAACCTACCACTGCTTCGGGACAAATGTGGGCTAGTGCCGAGAAGAAGCAGCGCAAGAAACTCGGTCACTATTGTCAGCCTCTTTTTAAATAAACATGTTTACATAAGATATATGCCAGTGCGAGCTGATACAATTTAAAGCCAAACGTTCCTATCATTTATATAATCATCAATAGTGTAATAGCCCTTTTTCATTAAAACAACTTTGATATATGATTTGAATTTATGTACAGGGAGGTCAGCAATTGATAGTGGTAATTTGTCGAAAATACGGATACAATTTCCCATGAACGAATTACCTACTTTTCGCAGTCTGAATCCTGGAACGGCAAGTTTATCTTTATTTCGGGTATTGAAATTGTGTACGTCACTATTTTTGACAAAAAATTCGAGGTTTTTACGGACGTACATAATGTTTTCGAAAATGTATTGAGATGCAACTGTTAGTATGTTGATCTCTTTGAATAGCTCTCTTAGAGAGTCACGGGGTCTAAGGCCGTAAATAGCCCGCACAGCACGTTTTTGCAATATAAAAATAGACTCAATATCTGCCGCTGAGCCCCATAACAAAATACCGTATGACATTATACTGTGAAAGTAGCTAAAATATACTAATCTTGCCGTTCCAACATCAGTCAATTGTCTTATCTTTCGCACAGCATAAGCAGCAGAACTAAGTCTTCCAGACAGAGACCTGATATGAGCACCCCATTGCAGTCAAGAGTCTACAGTTATACCTAAAAAGGTAGAGGAGTCTACTGTGTCTAATGGCTCATCTTTTACAATAACATTTGTGGCGGAAAACCTTACATTAGGCAAAGTAAATTTAACACATTTTGTTTTTCTTGCATTAAGCAAAAGATTATTCGTAGTAAACCAATGCAATAATTTAGAGAGGGTATTGTTAACATCGTCAAATGATAATTCGCCCCTCTTAATTTTAAAAATTATTGAAGTGTCATCTGCAAACAATACCATCTCACAAAGATTATACATATAATATGGAAGGTCGTTAATGTATATTAAAAATAGCAAGGGTCCTAATACTGATCCCTGAGGGACACACATGATAAAGGCCGACCCTGAAGACTCAGTTCCATCAATGCAAACTTTTTGTGTTCTACCTGTGAGATATGAGTTAATTAAATCTAACGAATCATTCGAAACACCATAATGTCTGAGTTTTTTAATTAACGTTTTATGGTCCACACAATCAAATGCCTTTGACAGGTCACAAAAAACACCTATAGCATCTAACCTACTCTCCCAAGCATCGAATACGTGTTTTAGAAGTGCTACTCCCGCATCAGTGGTATTTCTACCTTTCCTGAATCCATATTGATTGTGATGTAATAATTTATTCAAATTAAAGTGCGATAAAAGTTGACTAAACATAATTTTTTCAAGTATTTTACTTAGTACTGGCAAGATAGATATTGGTCGAAAATTAGCGGGATCGCATTTCTCGCCGGATTTAAATTATGGAATAATTTTGCTAAACTTCATTAAAGTTGGAAACTGTCTATCATCAATACATTTGTTGAAAATTATTGCGAGATGAGGGGCTATTGAATTTATAATTGTATTGATAATATGAACGGAAATTCCCCAAAGATCTTCAGTTTTTTTCATATTCAATTCTCTAAAAGTTTTTATAATTAAATCAGGGTTTATATGTCTAAAATTAAATGAAAATTTGCACTCATCGACAGCCGACTTGAGAAGGGATTCAGCTAGATCAGCGGAAGAAGCAAGCCCTTCAGTAGTGGAGGAATGTGTTTGAAAAAAAATTCTCAAATGTATTCGCAACCTCTGTGCTCGTGTTTATTAACTTATCCCCTAATTTGAGAGAGTAAGCAGGATTGCTTGGTTTTAGTCTACATGTTTCTTTATTTATAATATTCCAAGTAGTTTTCGCTTTATTTTTGGAAGCCGAAATTAAATTATGAAGATAAATTGACTTTGCTTTGGCGCATACTATTTTAAATAATTTGGAGTATTTTTAACATGGTCTATAATGTTGTGGTTTTGAGATTCAGCTTTTAGACTATACAAATCATATAATGTTTTTCTACTTTTGTAAATACCAGGTGTAGCCCATTCATTAAACTTACAATTCTGTTTGTTGATTTTTACTTTTTTCTGCTTAAAATGATTATCAAATTCATTTTTTACCAAACCAAAAAGGCCCTCATATAATTGATCAACATTCTGACTACCAGGCTTTAGTAAATTAACACCATTTTCAATTTTTGCTTTAAATCTGTCTATTTTATTAATAGTAACCGGCCTATACACATAATCTACTATGTTTGGGACACGATGGTGCTCAAATGATGCTTCCTGTCCACTATGGTCTGAAGTTAGACAATTCAATATGTTTTTTTTAACACTTTACCATTACAAAAAATATTATCTAAGCAAGTAGCCGACGTGGGCGTTACCCTGGTAGGTTCATTGAAAAGATTTATTAAATCATATGACTTGAAGAGATTAAGAAATTGAGTGGACGTTTGTGTGTCTTCTAATATATTAACGTTGAAATCACCGCATACAACTACTTTTTTACACGATTTTGATAGCCTTCTCAGAGCCTCATACATAGTGGATTCAAAAATATGGTAATTAGATTTGGGGGGGCTATACACGCTAATTATTATAAATTGTTCCAGCTCAACACATGCTAGCTCAATAGTTCGCTCAACTGAAAGCGACACGATGTCTTTGCGTTCTTTACATTTGAATTCATTTTTAACAAGAATAAGTGATCCTCCTTTAGATGCAGACTCCCTTATGAGCGAACTACCGACTTTATAATTTTCAATGTTTAACATTAGTTCATGTTTTTTTATCCAATGTTCTGTGAGGCAAATTACATGAACATTAAAATCTTTTAAAAATAATCCTAAACCTAACTCTTTGCCGGCCAGGCCTTGAATGTTTTGATGAACAACATTAAAATACATATTCGGCCTAGCTTTTGTCTTCCCTCTTAGTTTAAAGCCTCAGAGGATGTCAAAGGAAAAATACTTGGATTAGTACATTTACTAATCGGTTCACTACAAAAAGTTTTTGTTTTAATAACAAAACTGTTAATATTGTAAGCTAGCAAACTTGCTATTTGTTTTTTCATTTTGTTAGGCAGGTGTATAGAGCTGCCAGTCATAACACAACAATTTTTTGTAAATTTGTTGGTGTCAAAAAACACAAATTTGTCATTATTTTGAC
The DNA here is from genome assembly GCA_949315895.1 of Anania crocealis. Classification (NCBI taxonomy): domain Eukaryota; kingdom Metazoa; phylum Arthropoda; class Insecta; order Lepidoptera; family Crambidae; genus Anania; species Anania crocealis. The sequence continues at coordinate 2,382,435 of OX438885.1, read as the reverse complement.
AAATATTATATAGTAAAGTATTCAATATGTGAATACTGTTATTGTCATCGTTACTGTTATTTTTACAAAAGGGGAAGGCACAGAGGAGATTTTTTTCTATATTAATTTTTGACAAAATTGTACAATTTTTAATTAAATTTGATTTGCTAATTTTTTTACTATTTCCCACCATAAGAATCAGTGTTGAATTTGAATTTAAATTACTATTTTGTATGCAATCAATTATTTTATCAAATTTTGCATCTGGCATACAATTAATTATAATATTACATTTCAAATAATTATTTAATAAGGAACCGTAGCCAACTCCTAATCTATCTGAATACATAAAAAGATCATTAGCCTTTACTTGTACACAAGGTATTACCTGGCTAACATCATTAGAAATTACATGTAAATTTGAATTTATTGATGACAACGGCCTGCTCACATCTCCCTGTTGGTAAGAACTTAATGTGGAATTTATTGTAATATTTGGCAATGATTTAAAACTAGTTCCCTCATTACCAAGATCCAGTAATTTGTTCGCAGCCAGAATGTGTTCGTTAATTTGTTCTTCTGCCGAGTTATATAAATGTGTCATTGATTCCAAAGACTTATGCAACTTAGAGATGTCAGCCTGCAATTGTCCTATATCCAAGTCATATTTTAATCTACTTTCATGTAGTTTTTGGTTATATATTTCTAAGCTATCAACTAAATCTAAGCGTTGCTTCCTTAGTAAAACATTATTATAAAAGCATTTTTGTTTTTTAATGAGTTTGTTTGTTTTAGATATGTATTTATTTAGTTTAATATATTTTTTAATGTGTTTTTTCTTGTTAAATCTAACTTGATTTCTATTGACCCCTGATTTTGTTCTATTACAAAAATCTAACTTTGCTGTAAAATCTTGATTACCCGGGGTGCCAATCAACTCCTCATACAGATTTTGAGTTTGAGAGTACTCTTGTTCCCTTTTATCTTCTTCCAAACGCAGTATTGTTTTATTGGCATCCCTCAGGTTATTTTCTAACTCATTATTGCGTATTAGGGTTTGTTCAAAGATATTGCCGCACTGGTCAAAGTTGCTAATTGTATTGAGTAACTCATCACGGTGTATCATGACCTCCTGGAGTTGGGCATGTATGGCAGCTAATTCTTTTTTTAATTGTGTGTTCTTAAATATGACAGCTTTTATTTCATCTTCACTATCATCTCTTTCCCTAAGTAGTTGGCTATAGTTTTCCCTACTGAGTTGTAATTCCTCTAGTGCCTTTTTTAATCTAATCTCAGCGTTCTGAGTGGTCATCTTCCGGGTCATAACACCAGTTTGGGAAGCCATTTTGAGTGGTAAAATTTGGTCTTAGTCTGTAATAATATAAAAAAAAATAGTGTACAACAAACAGCTAAAAACTTTTTCCAGATAAAACTTTCATTTGTATGTTATAAGAAAATTTGTATAAACTGGTTCTAATATGGTTGTTGTGGGCAGTTACTAGTTAATCGCTTAAGATTTAATAGAATGAATGTATTTTATTATATTGTGAGACTTATTTGTAAGACTATTTTTAAAACGGAAGTATTTATTTATATAGAGGGTAGGTTATCTACTTTTAATTAAGTACAAAAAGATAGCTACTGAATGTGTAATCTCACTTAAAACTACAAAGAATTATTTAAATTAATCACTAATCTACCTATCTAACTACTGCTAGGTATTATTGTTTAGTATATGGAGTAAATTGTCTGCGGCGTCAGGGTTGTTATCGTCAACTTTACTTCCACTATTACGTCAAGTAAAGAGAGGCACAACAGAGCCAAGGTGTGATGAATTATGGCGAATCTCACTTTCGTGAGGTCTGTGTAGTATCTGAAGTTCAGGTGATAGATAACAGTAGCCAAACAAGCTGCAATTAGCACCAAACAAGAGCCCGATAAAGTCTGTTTAATGTAAATATAACCTCAATTTTATAGATATGAGATTTACGGTTAATATTTACTTATTGACAGGTTTATCACAAATAATTATTATATAAAAATCTAACCTACTACTATCCTATTTGTCATGACTAAGGCATTTTTTTAAGTATGTAATGAACAGAGGTAATGAACTTATTATGAGTTAAACGCAATATACAAAAATCCATTGTTATCATCGGTGTATGAAAATTTTTACTTATTGCTATTATATAGATAGAAAAGAATTATGTAGACAAACCGTTATTCTAGTGGTATTTTTTATTTGGTTAAATTAAATATATTTTAGAATCATTCTAAAAAAATCACAAACTTCATTATCATCATTATTATTGGTCCGTATCAATCCACAGCTGCTAGGTAGAGGCAGGTTTTATAAAGTCACTACCCTTAACAGGGGGCGATTGATGTTTCGACAGTGGTAGAACAAGAACCTCATCTCGTCTGATTGGTGTGAAAGGATGGGTCTCCCCACACCAATCAGTCGAGATCAGGTGGTGTTATTTCTTATTGTGTCCGCACCACACGGCAGAAAAAACATCGACTTAGTCCAATTTGCGAAGTATTATTAAGTCAGTTGCAAAACTCGACTACTTAAAACAGTTCCCGATTCCGTTACAACCCAGCTTGTTGTAACCCAGGTGGGAAACCCTAAAACGTCAGTTTCTTAGATCCTTTTGCAAATTAAACGTAGCAAAATTTAGCGGGATAAAGCAAGACGAACACAGCAGTTCGAGCGGCTCATTTGAAACCCAAATTAGTGACTTCGAAGAACAAGACAAAATAATTTCAATTTCTGCAACGCGTCCGCCCGATACTACTTTGGTTTGATATCGTTGATAACTTTGCAAGGCGAGAAGATATTCGAATTAGTTTCGCCAATTTGTTGGTGCTCGGTCCGGGATAAGTTCAACTTTTAGTCAGTGTTAATTCGGACGAATGCTTTAATCGGTTTATACAGGCGTAAAATACAATTTTAGAAACTTGTTAAGTTATCCCGATCTGCTATGAAATTTTTGATTGGAATTAAATATTGTGGATTTTCAAGTGAAAAGTTTTTAAGACTTTGAAATTCATCTCCGATATATTATGATAATATTTATATCGTGTGGTGCCTGTCTGCAAGAAGACGATTTTTTTAATAATCAATGGGCTTGCTCTTGACTTCATACTTAAATCTACGGTTAAGAAGAAGCCTAATATAGAGCGAGCTTACCCAGAAAATGGCACTGGTTCTCCCACACACCAGCGGAACACAGAAAAACTGTTTGGCGCTGGACTCCAGCAGGAGGGTGGTAGCATCCAGGCAGCCTCTTACGAAGCCTACCACTGCAGAGGGATCTGTTAGCCGTCATCATTGTTTAGAAAACCAAACATGCCGTTGTCCAGGGTGGACTAATAGGACTTAGATCCCCACCTCTCAAATTATGGCAAGATCCTTCTTTTGGAGAGATCAGTGTTCAGTAGCCTGATTTAGGCTGGCTTTTGCTGGCAATACTTCTTTAGTCACCTTATACAAAAAGCAGAGAAGAGGTGGTGTTATTTTGCTGACGACGCTCATTCCTCTATCTATCTTTTTTTTAGCACACATTTTTTGTTTCTCTCTGAACTCAATTCCGAAGTCTACACATACAAAGTTGCAATAAAAACATGTCTATAGTTATAAAATAAATGTACAATGAACAGTATAATTTTATATCGCACTTACTATCGCACATACAATATAAGAAAATACAACTTAAAAGGTATTACTGATTAATTTGGTTTAAACGAAAAAGGTAATAAAATATTTTCATAAAATTTACTTGACGAACGCCCTTCAAATACTCGTGAATTAAATTAAATTGAGCTATCAAACGAATTCGCGGAATTTTCACGCTCAAAATGAAAAAAAAATCGTTTGAAATGAATTCGTATGCGCGAATCGTGGAGTGACTACCATTTGTTCTCTCCCGGTGGGTTTTTGGTTTCAAGCGAAGGGGCATAAAATTCGCTTCGCCCATATTTTGCCGTCTAATACGAGTTTGCAAGAGTATTCGGTGATGTAGGTACGAGGGTATATTTCCGATTGGTAAGATATCCAGTGCATTTTTTTCCAAGAAACTGTTATTTAATGAATACCATTTATTAAAACAACGATACAACAAGATAATTGTCACTATCAATTTAGGCCTTTGTGCATAACTGAAAATTTGTGAGAAAAATAAAAATAGTAAGGGAATACGACGAATCGATTGACTACCAAACTGACAACATTGCTTGGTAATGCCAAAGGACGTACAAAAATAATATTGAAAACTATAAACTCGCTTGGTCTATTGCTATCAGGGGTCCGATTCCCTGCAAACCGTTGGTTCAGTCTGTGGTCACACGTCACGTCAGGGGTCAGACTGTAAAAACTCTGATAGCAGATTATCCGTAAAGTACAAGCAAAATTAAATTGAAAAAAGTTTTTATTAACATTTAAATAACATTTTATTTGACTTGCCATGTTATTTTATATTTTAATTAGTCTTCACTTTTAAAAAAAGGAAACGGAACTTATTTTCTTATATTTATTTTATTTTTTTATTTTTTTAATATATTTCAGACTAAGTGTCCAGACTAAGTTATACTACGAACAATAATGAGTAAGCCTAGAGTAAAGAAAAGTAAATAAAACATAATAAAAGTTATAAAATAAAAATAATATAAAACTTAATTATATATACAGATCATTGCAGTGTAAGCCCATGTGAAATTGCACTGCAATGACTCAAATACGCACAGTCCATCCTGTCAGCAATCATGCTCAGGACGCACAGGTAGGTCACACTATACCAAAAACCAAAAACAGCTATTTCAAGCAATTCCTCTGTATATTATGGAGTACCTATAATGTTCTTTTTACATAATATTAGGGGTTAAATTATGAAATTGCCGTTTTGTATGGACGAAATCGAGAAAAGTCATTTTTCCATACTAACAATTTTTTAGTTTTTTTTAAAAACGCCTGATCCGTTTTCGATGCAATTAAAGGTGAAAGTTAGATGGTTATAAAGCTACGCATTATAGTATTTAAATTTCTGAAAATCAAAGTATATAATACAAATATACTTAATTGAAGCAAGAAGGTCAGCTGACACATTGAAAGGGGTCTTTTCAACGACTTCCTTTGAAGTTATAGGCACTAGTATTGCATTTTTTTTAGTCATAAGTTACTTTATTTAGTTATTGATACAATACAAAAAGAATTACGCAATAATATGACTATACTTAAGAGCTATAAACAAAATAAAAAGTGGGAAAATAATCGGCAATTTCATACTTTAACCCCTATTATTATGTAGCAGGGTGGTCCTCATCGTAATGTTTGCTCAACTTTACTAACAAGGGTTATTCTGATTTAGAATGTAGGACAGTCAAAATAGCAAGGCGTAGGACGTGTAAAGAAACCTTTAAATCCTTAGGATACACACCAACTAAATGAACGGAATATTGCTTTTTATTTCTACTACGATTCAAATATTAAGAAGGGCAAAAAAGGTGTATGACAGTTTTCAAAACTTTGAGGCTAACTTTTCGTTATAATATTTATAATATTCAGAAAAATCGTAAAGCAATTTTAGTCCGTATTAGACCAAAAGTTACCGTGAATTAAGATTTATTTCATTTAACTTTTGATTATTAATAACACAAGCTTTGTAACCTTAGTATGACAGTACTTACCAACCTATCTCTATGGTCAAGTAGCCCGAGTCTTCTATAGTGTCTCATTCATCATCTACATCTATTATAAAGAGGAAAGATTTGTATTTTTGTGTGTGTGTGTGTGTGTATGTTTGTAATGAATAAACTCAAAAACTACTTTGTCGATTTCAAAAATTCTTTCACCATTGGGAAGCTACATTCATTCTGAGTGACATAGGCCATATTTATTGCTAGAAAAGATAAGGGATCCTTACTAAAACTTTACCCGTCCCGGCCTTGCACGGGTGGACCGAGCCGCTAGTAATTGATATTTTCATTGTCAGTCTTCATCAAAAACGTTATTACTCAAATTACAAAACAGGCATCTGTTATTCTAGATATTACATAATTGATATTATTATTCTGTTCAAGGAATATTATAGAGCCGTGTTCAAGTCCTTTGTTCTTACTCATTAACTGTCGTCTTAGTCAAGTTAATGCATTTCTGTTTGAAATTGAGACTGCTTAATTAAATTATAATGACATTTCTGTGAAAATATGCTTTGGATAGTATCAAATTTTGTTTCATTACAAAACGTTTTATACAGGATGAAATTTTAACCACTTTCCAAATTTTAATATAGCAATCTACGAGGCAAAAAACAAATGACGGATTTTTTCCTTTGGTACAAAAATGTACAAAAATGTGAAAATAAAGCACTTTGAAAATGTCCTCGTAAATTAAAAAAAATTTGATAATGCATCCAAGTAGCACTTTTTTTAAGCGATGTGCATCTCGTTTATTTATTACAATACTATTCATAAGTTTTTGTGTTTCCCTTTATACCATAACAGGTCTGGGACCGTAAAAATTGAAAACTATATCGCGAATAATATTTTCGGTTGACAACTTAATTTACATTTTTTAAATAGGCTCTAAATACGATACGCATATAAAAATTTTGGAAAGTGGTTAAAATTTCATCCTGTATAAATAGAACTAAATTTACTAAACTGTATCCTAGATTATATTAATAGATAGATAGATAGATAGATAGGTACTCTTTATTGCACACCATACAAAAATAATGTTAAACTTAAAAAATACATTAAGGACTGTTTTCATTGTAATATTTTTTATGCGAGAAGAAATAAAGTTAGATTTTTGTTATTATTATTTTAACAAAAAACTTAAATGCTATACTATACTTTAGACTATATTATAGCCTAATAGGTAAAAAAAATAAACGACTTGGACTGCCAGTATATTGACTGAAACCACAATTTGATTATATACATAAATATGCTACATGGGAACATAGCAGTTCTCATTACTTCTATATTAGCAACAATATAAATAATATACGCCCCGTTGGTCTAGTGGTTTAAATACCGGGCCAAGATCTCGGGTTCCCAGGTTCGATCCCCGTGTCGGGCAACAAAAGGTTTCGAATTATCGAACATTGCTCAGGTTTGTGTTCACCAACCCGCATTTGGCAAGCGTGGTGATTATGCCAGTTCCCATCATTGCCGTGGTAACTTGAATTCAATGATGGAGGCCTTTTCCCTGCAGTGGGATGATTATAGGCTGTTACTTAACTTTACTTTTTTTTTAAAACAAAATTGAGTCCAGTTATACAACTGAGCACTATAAGTTATATCTTGTGGGCGTTGCCCAGCAAAGTCAAGCCAAATTAATAAACGATTTCTGAACAACATTAAAAATAATTACCTTGTTCTATAAAATTAACTGTTATAGATAAGTTTGCATCCTGTTAACTATGTGCCTCAAATATGTCTTAACCTTTGTTGTCCTAAAGGTGTATTTTCATCATAAGCGGCGAAAAGATGTCTACTGCCAGAAGAGGAAAGACCGCAGCGTTTACTTGTCACCATGGACCAAACGGGAATTGCCAACCCACCTGAGAAAAATCCTGTGTCCAGCAATAGACTGATAAAGACTGATGACGATCATCATGGCTTAAAGACGAATGTTACTGAGATAAAATATAATCTTTTAAGTTCAGTAGATGCTTATTTGGTGAGACTTATTTTGGCCTTTGCCTAGTTCAGACTCCAGTCCTTTTACAACCTATTGTAAATAGCTACGCATTTAAATATGTTTTATACCAATGTTGTTATTCCAGATTGTGAAAGGAAAATAAAGATTTTATTTATTTACTTATTGCCGTCACTGATTGTGAATCAATTTATTTATTTCAAAATATGAGTTGAATTGCTAACAGTGATGGAATAATAATAATTATGACTTAAATCTACAACGATTAAATTTTTCTAAAACTATAATAACAGTACTTCCACCACTCCTACCAAGGGACACCACTTCACTTGACCTACATAACACTCAGATGCACTTTTTGACTTGTTGAGGTCGCGTTTGTTAACGCTGACCTCCCCGGCAGCAGCCTCTTCGGACACCAACGCGCTCCCGGCACCCCGCGTTATTCAACACCAGTTAGTTCTACTAATACCTTACGCTTTCTGCACATATGTCTCATAGTCTGATAATCTTCACCCAGTTCTATGTCCGAACAGTAGATTTAAGGACTCCTCTAGTCCCAAGCTTCACATCACGCGCGGTGAAAATATTTGGCATGAACATGTCCACAATCAAGAAATTACTGTTAATTTATTTGCACAGCGCTGCCAGCAGGGTCGCCATGCAATGAGGAAACCGGGACAACCAATGAAAGAGAGGTGTAAACTGATGGAAGTCTGATTTATTACTGACTTACGACTAACAACAATCGGTTATATATATCATATAGATCCTAACAGGGAGAAGTGTGACGTACCTACAATACAAAATCAAAACTTTTATTATTATTAGAAAAAACTATCACAAGCTTACGTTAAAGTTTATTTTGAATATCAACTAAGTCCCAATTTATCGATACATGAATATCTTTAAGCTTTAAGCTAAAATGTCCCCACTTTTACGTCACTACAAACACATTAAAGCAACTTCCCCTCACCTAAGTAACCTTAAGTACCCAAAGTGTTATGGCTTTCGAGTTTCCATAAAAAGTACAGTCAGCGGTAGAGGTGTTGGTTTCGTATTTCGAAACTTATGTCAAAACTTTCTTTTCAATCAGCAACAGACAACCTGGCTGGTGCAGTGGTGGCTACTACGCAAGTATCCTTGGTTTTATTCCCGGTGCGGTTACTTTAAGAGACAGCTTTTAGAATTGGTTTAGTTCTAAAAGGATAATCTATTGTTAGAATTTTTCAAGCCGCATATTACAGACATCTTAAGTGAATTGTGTTATTTTCATCTATCTTTCGACAAAAACCGGGATCACACCTTAACGTGCCTATACCCTTTCCAGACCTAAGTCATCCACATCTAAGGCATACGACGCGACTGCTAGTGCTACTGATACATTTAGACACCAATTGGATCAGTGGTAGTTAACGCTACTTCTGAACCATGGGTAGCGGGTTCGTTCCTTGCACAGTACAAATACTTGTGTGCATGAACATGTCTGTTTGGGTGAGTGTTTTTCTATATACTTATAATAAGTATTTAGAAAATAAAATAGTAATATAAGTCAGTTTATCGGTTGTCTAGTACCCTGTATGCCATTTTGCTTAGTAGTAACTTAATTTGGGAATAGATGGCTCTGTGTGGCCTAGTGCAGCATGTCTGAAAATAGTATTATAATATTATAGGCCTCCTCTAAGGATCTCCACAACAATCGGTCTCGTGACACCCGCATCCAGTGGCTTCTCGCGATCGTTGCTAGACCGTCGTTCCACCGGGTTCGAGGGTTACCTACAAAGCGTCATCATCTGGGTCTGGTGCAAGATCATTCGTTTCCGCCCAGCGACCATCGGCTTATCTTACTATGTATCCCGCCCACTGGCACTTTAGCTCAGCCATTCTTTGACTGTCGGTTATTTTCATCGTGTTTGGCTTAAAAATAATACACGCTTGTGTCGTTGACTGTATTATCGCTATCAGTGGTTAAACTTTCCATTCGCTCGGAGTCAAGAGGCTACGTCTGTGACAGAGGTGCTCCCTCGATCGGAGGAAAACACAATGCAATGGGTAAAATGTTCTTTTTTGTCACATTTACATGCGTTTAGTTTTCCTTAGGTTTTATTCTTCATACTTCTTAGCATTTGTTAGTATTGGCTACACATAAATCAATGTGGACAGCATCACATATCTCAGGAGAGACTCAGCTTCAATTAAGCGGCTGAGACATTACGTCACAGCGTCATTTTCACTTGTATGTTTTTAGCGCCATATAAAAATATATTAAAGTTTGAATACTGACATTCTAATTGCAATTAAGTTTGCTAATATATCTTATGAAGTATCACACATACACTGCTCTGAACCCAAAGTAAGTTGCCATTTAAAACGCTTGTTTTTCATCAGAAACAGCTGAACCTACATTGAACCGTCGGAGAATCGATCCTGGGACCTTGGAGCAGGAGATACTTTGAAAACCGGTAAGTGCGTTACTCCACCTTATAGGTGGACTAAAGCTAATATCTTATTAGCGTCGGTGGCGGCAACCGTAGCATCTTAAGTTTCTCATATAGGTCTTTACTCGTATTTAATTGATTAAATGACCTAGGTCTTATAAGATGGCTACTTCACATTTGGCAATGCAGTGCTGAATGATGACAGCACGACTAATTATAGCAGCCGGAATAACATGTCCACACTTCGTTTGCACTTTTGCACACGAGAATCATTTATTGTAGAGTTTATAAAAGCCAAAATGTCTTAAAATACTTTTCCACTAACAGAAAAAATACACACGAGCGTATTTAATTGCACAGGATCTACACGCCGTATTATTATTGCGATAGAGATCAAAATAACTTATATTTTATTGTTCCCGTATCGTACCCTTAACTTTGCCATGCTTTGCCGACCTATGAAAAAATCCCCCATTGGTCTAGTGGTTTAAATACCGGGCCAAGATCGCGAGGTCCCAGTTTCGATTCCCGGGTCGGCCACCAAAAAAGTTTAGAATTTTCGAACACAGCTCGCTTTGCGATCACCAGCCCGCATTTGGCAAGCGAGGTGATTATGCCAATATCCATCATTGTTCTGGTGACTTAAATTCAACGATGGAGACCTTTTTCCTGCAGTGGGATGATTAAAGGCTGTTACTAATGAAATTTCACTATTAATTCCTCAACCCCCAGGAGGCACTAGGGTGCCACGATAACAATTGATTTCAATTGTGTCTGGAATAACTCACGATCGAGGGACTAAATCTATAAGTCCTCATATGTGTTGCAGAAATGCCGATATTCATTTGTTTTGAGCCGACAGACAAATATTTCTTTGAGAAAAATTACTTCAGACTCCCACAGCGTCAGCCCAGAAATTATATTCCATCTGTATGTCTTACTCAGGCTAACGTCTGAAAGTATGTGACAGAGACAAAAAGATCCGTAACAACGCACCCGTATGAACGGTCATATTCATATTCATATTCATTTTCCTTTATTGCATCGTGTTGTATACATTGGTGTTACTCGTACATAGAGTTTTAAAGCAGCATGAAGTTGGGTCCCAAACAAATATTTATTTCTTTTGTTTCGTTGTCGCTCAAACATTTTTCGGCGACTCACTTCTTTTCAAAGTTCAATAGGTCTAAGTTAAAATTCTACCCTGACTTTTACAAAAAGCATAAGATCTACAAAAATAACCGCCGGATTGACAAAAACTTCACTACATAGTATAAAACAAAGTAGCTTTCTCTGTCCCTATGTCCCTATGTATGCTTAAATCTTTAAAACTACGCAACGGATTTTGATGCGGTTTTTTTTAATAGATAGAGTGATTGAAGAGGAAGGTTTATATGCATAATAGCATTTAGTATCAGCATTGCACCCGTGCGAAGCCGGGGCGGGTCGCTAGTTCTTATATAATTTACAAATAAAAATTAACTAATCTGAAACAAAAAATCTCTAATTCCAAACGTCATTTTCATTCCTTGGAACCAAATAACATTACTTAATGTCGGTTATTTTCAAGATTTTATTCCACTCGACGTTTATCCATGTTTTCTGCTTAAACCTGTTTTAACTTGAACTAAGAGTTTATGTTTGCGACAGGAGTGTGTGCCTAATGGCACTTAGTCCGTGGAAAAGTCTAGCATTTCTCCAGAATCCATTGAACTGGGTTTTCAAGTTGGCTAGTCAAGTAAGCTCTTTGAATTATCAAATGTTCTAGTTATTCTGAACGCTAGTTGTTCTTCTGATAATTATAGGTAGTTATATACTTTTACGCGAACATTAAACGTAAGAATGAAATTTTAAATTACTTAAAATTTAACGGACGCAACATATTTTTATACATTGAAAACGAAAGGAATAACTTGCTCAAACTCTTTCAAAGTGTTAAAATCGTAAGGATAAATCAAATATAAATACTAAATTTAAAATAACGCCAATGTTTACTTAAACATTTGATAACCTTTTTACAAATATTCTTTAGATATTGCTCATAAGAGAGGTTTTTACTACCAATTTAATATTCTGATATACTTTGAACTTCCAATATCTCAACTTTGAGTAAAGTTAGCCAGAAACTTAATAAAATAATCCTTAAGGGTGTATGCCCTCGAAAATGTTCACAAAGCAGCTAAAAAAAGTAAGAAAAGATAATAATAAAAAGACTTTAACCCCGCAACTGCAACATCTCCAGAATATAAATCAGAAGGAGTAATTTCAAATTTAATTTAGAAGCACGGTTCATTCGTAGTGGATTCTTAACCCGCCTCACGTTTCTTGTAAAAAGCAAAAATTGAACGTTACCTTCGGTGCCGTCAACTTCATTGTCATCGCTAACTCGATTCCAGAGCTATGTTGAGTGCATTTGTGTCGAACATTTGGTGCAGGAATCAATGGGCGACCTCTGACTCTGACCCGATACTGGGCGAACTGTAGGGTTGTACAATAAAATAAGTCTTGGTGCCTAAAACGTCGGACAAGAGGTTAAATAAACTTTAATTTATTGATGTTAATATTCACGTGTTCTTTATTTGCATTTTATACCCATCACCACGATCTATAAGTACTACGAGCTTTACTGATAGCTAATATCACTATAATTTATTGTTAATAAATATTTTAATCGATGAAAACCTGTAGCCTGTAAAAGATTTCCTTCATACTTCGTTCAATATTTATTCTAATGGTGCATGTTCAATTTACAAGTATTCATAAACAAGCTTCTAGTTAGCAGTACCGGGGAGTGAGGAGAGGGCCTGACTTAAACAAAAATGTGCACTCATATTATAATTATACATTTTAGTTGAAAAAAAATTGCCCACCCTAAACACTTTGAAAACCTATACAATGAAACCCACGCCACCCACGTGCCATTTGAAAAACTCCTTTGGAGAAAATAATAGCAAATTTTACAGTTTTGAAACTATTACATCAAAATACTTGTGTTACGAGTATTTAAAATACAAATCCTTAAAAACTCATTTCTTTCCTAGAATACGAACTAAAACCCGCGGACACTTACGCCAAACAGTAGGGCGATGCTCAAACCAAGGTTCTGGAGATTTTTGAGGTCGTTATTGTGATGTAATTTTTTTGTTGAGATCATAATGTAGGTATTTTGTTTTTTCTATTATATTATTTTAATAACAAAATGCATTTTGAAGATCCTCCACTTTATTTTACATTTACTAAGGTACAATGTAGGTGCGTAGGTTCCAAGCCTTCTCATAAAATCAGGAGGCTTAAGGTGTGTAGGTGTTGATGTTGGAATGAGAAATAATTACCTTTTACGACTTCAAAGAAGTAAACTAGTTAAAGATAAAGGTAAAGGTAGTAATGTAAAGTCAAAAGTTGGTATTGCATAATGTCGGAGTAGAATAGCGTCTGTGTTAAATCATGTCGTAGTAAAGTACTGTCAGAGTAACATGGTGTCGGAGTTAGGTAATGTCAGTATCACGTACTGTCGAAGAAACGTAGTGTCTGAGTAACATCATGTCGGCTTAACATAGTGTTGGAGTTGCGTAATGTCGAAGAAACGTAGTGTCTGAGTAACATCTTGTCAGCTTAACATAGTGTCGGAGTTGCGTAATGTCGAAGAAACGTTTGTCGGAGTTCAGTTTTTGAGTCTTTGTACTTAAAATAAGGCCAATAACAAGTTGCTAGGCAACACAAAACCATAAATAGGTTTACAGAAATATGCAACATGATTTCTAGGCAATAATATTATTATGTTTTTGTACTGAACTTAAAACAAAATGAAATCAAAATCATCAAAAAACATAAATGTTGTAATTTTTTTCTTATTAAAAAATGAAATTTCATTTGATAACTATTTTTAATTAGTAAATTTTCTTCCTTTCCGGCACATTCATCTTCTCTATCCACCGGTGTCGTAAGAAGCGACTACAACAGTACTGCCAGAAGAAGACGGCTAGCAGCGTCTTCTCTTTTCATCTTGCCAAACAGCATTTGCCAGACTGCTTTTTAAACGTGGCGAAAATGGCAAAAGCCTCCATTTGGAGATACTCGTATCCAGCAGAGACTGATACAGGCTAGGAACTTAACTAAGATGACTTTTGATAAGTTAGTCTTTTGCCACTTTAATACAAATTGACAACCCTGAGTGTCCAAACCGTTTATTTGTCCCACCAACTTTTACGCTGCCTTGGCACTTCGATTTCCAATCAATTCGGATGATTTAAACTGACGCCATTTTGTTCCCATCCCTTTCCATTAAACAGAGGTCGAGATCGAGACCATGGGATTTCGAACAGCATTTTTCAACGAATGATCGTTGCTGACTTTTTATTCGATTGTGAAACTAAAAAGGATTAAGTTTGTATTCGTTCTGATTCTGATTCGATTCTTTACAATGTTGAGAGTTTTAGTTCGTCTGTATAAAACGGGAGATTGAGTTTCTTATTCCCTACACGGAGAAAAAGGTTCAGTTTTACTAACCAGAATTTTGAGGAAGTTAACTAGAACGCATAGTGCTATACGTGACAAGTATACATTTTGTAAATGATATTTTAAAAATCTAGTTTTTAATAACGTGAATTTTCTGGTACATTGAACACGTTTTTCGGTACACTTTGCCATCAAATTTGTACTGCTAGCAATACTTAAACATAGTTGTGCCCATTACTAACTTATTATTTTGATCTTTACAAAGAAAGTAGTAACTCATACTATTTGACATGTTTTGTACACTTAACTTATTTACCAGTTTTTTTTAGTATTTTCAAATAAGCGACTGTTTAATTTTATACTTAAACTACGAGTAATTCTGATAGCACTCGCAGTTTTTTGTTATCTGTTAATAGATTTGTTTTTACAAGTCGTTGTGGTTGTATTGTAAAATATTTTTTTCTCCGTGTATTGATGTAAGCCGGTAGATTTTGAATGGTCAGTCTATGACGTCTAATGATTGCAACAACTTCGATGTCAATCAAAAAAAAAAAAAAAATGACTTAGTGCTGGCTCTCTTCCTATCGTTTTTATGATTACAAACAAAGCATTAATAATCTACTTAGCATCTGTGGAAATCAGAAACAATTAAGGTACCACAAACACTCAGACCTGAGACAGTACAGAAAACTGATTTCTTTCTTTATTGACCCCTTCGGAATTCGAGTTACGAGCCAATTCCAGAGGTTTAAGGATAATAGGTAATTGTTAACAACTACATAAACCACCGTAACGTGAAATGTATCGGCTGGATTACGAATAGTTCTTATATCCCAACTCGCAACTAAATAGTGTATGAAATAATTTACCAAACGACAGACTATAAAATTAAAAATATATATTTAAGAACAGTAATGTGACAAACTCAAACCGCCGCAGAAATAAAAGTGTCCACACAAATTGGATCGGAAATTTAAATGAGATATTGCAGTAAAGATAAAATAACATTTATGTTTACAGGGCATACTACGGCTTTTATCGTATTAAAAAGTATGGCGCACCTTTGATACAGTTTTAATATGTACATTTCCAGTGTTGAAATTGGCAGGCACAATTAAAATTATACTCGCAAACGTATTTAATCGAATGACACAATAATTTCCTACCATCATGTAACACTACACTTGATATTGTTGACAATTACGTATACCTGGAACTGATAGTCAAGCTAAGTAAGTCCTGTTTTGAGAAATAAATCTCTTGTTGAATTCAACTCGAAAAGGTAGCGTTACGGAAGCTACGAAAAATATTTGCATCTAAATTATCAAGACGAATGTCTTTTGCAAGTTCGTGTTGCTAGTGATGATTTATGGAACTGAAATGTGGTCGCTGAATATGGCTCTCATATTAGGGGTTAAAGTATGAAATTGCCGTTTTGTATGGACGAAATCGAGAAAAGTCATTTTCCATACTGACAATTTTTAAGTTTTTTTAAAAACGCCTGAACCGTTTTCGATGCAATTAAAGGTGAAAGTTAGATGGTTATAAAGCTACGCATTATAGTATTAAAATTTCTGAAAATCAAAGTATATAATACAAATATACTTAATTGAAGCAAGAAGGTCAGCTGACACATTGTAAGGGGTCTTTTCAACGACTTCCTTTGAAGTAATAGGCACTAGTATTGCATTTTTTTTTAGTCATAAGTTACTTTATTTAGTTTTTGATACAATACAAAAAGAATTACGCAATAATATGACTACACTTAAGAGCTATAAACAAAATAAAAAGTGGGAAAATAATCGGCAATTTCATACTTTAACCCCTATTATTAAGAAGATTCTAGGTCTTAGAGCAGGCAATGTAGAGAATAAATCTTATTATTTCTTAGCGTAATAGTATAAGAGATGAAGAAATCCTTTGCCGAATTAAGATAACCGATATCAATCGAAGAATTGTAGAGCTAAAGTGGCAGTTGTCATGTTACATTGTAAGATAAACCTGTGGCCGTTGTGGCGGAAAGGTTTTGGAATGACAACCGCTTACCAGGAGACGATCTATAGGTAGGCTTTACACGAGGTGGACCGCCGAACTGGCGAAGGCTGCCGGATGCGGGACTGATTTTATGACTGACTGAGATTCTTGGAGGAGGCCTATGTGCAGCAGAGGGAGTCGTTTAGCTAAGATGATTATGGCGATTGCCTATGAATGTCTCATATACGTTAATACGTTTACTGTTTTGGCTCTTCTTTACTTTAGTAACTTTACATTCCAATGTAAGGATATTTATGATTGATAGTGGCCCGTCCCGGTTTCGCACGGGTGATCCCGTTGAGTTTTAGGAAGGATCCCTAATCTTTTCCAGCAATAAATATAGCCTATGTCTTTGAAGTGAATGTAGCTTTCCAATGGTGAAAGAATTTTTGGAATCGGCAAAGTAGTTTTTGAGTTTATTCATTACAAACATACACAGACATAAAAATACAAATCTTTCCTCTTTATAATATAAGTGTAGATGTAGATTTGATTTGATTTATATAACGTATTTTACCTTAGCTCTAAATTAATCCTTCACGGGCTCAACTTCCGGTCGAGTCAATTAAGAAACGTTATTTCTAAATTGGCTTGAGTCTTCAAATTACAGCCGTGAGGAGGCTTCTGTTAGTAATTGTAAAAATAAGTCACGTCAGCCTAAAACAGACTCTGACAACAGATAATCCTTGTAGGATAATCACCTGACGCTAAGAAGGAGACCTAAATTACAACGTTATCTCACGATGCTTTTCTCGTTACCAAAAATGAATTTGCTACTCATTATTTTTCGTATTAGATTGCATCATTGGAAGCAGCTTACACATTTGAGAAGGTACATATTCCAGAATGTTATTCTAAAATTTGGGCGCAATAATCCTGATTTAATAGGAGAAATTTATATTCTATTGCTTCATAATATTTTTAGTTAAACATACAGAATGACTTTTTCATCACCTTTCAAATTCTTTATAGGCGTTCAGTATCGTATTTAGAGCCCATTTATGAAGTACAAAATGTATGTCGAGTATTCACCCGAAAATATACTTTTGACAACATACTTAATTTAAAATTTTTACGGGCCTAAGCCTGTGAAGGTATAAAGGTAAAATCAAAAACCTATGAATAGTATCGTAATTTAAATGAATGAGATGCGCATCGTGTATAAAAAGTGTTGCAAGGCGGCCGTAACAAAAATTTTAGATTTTTGGCGGACATTTTCTAGGTCATTTTTGTACTGGGCTATACCAAAAGAAAAAATACGTCCTTTGACTCGTAGATTGTTGTATTAAAATTTGGAAGGTGATTAATATTTCATTCTGTATACACAGAATAAAATATGTTGCTAAGCTATTCCAGCCTAGAGTATCTATTTGCGTGTAAAATATCATATAGAACCGTTAAAAAAGACGGCTGATTAACCCACCTAGATCAACACAGATGTACTTAGTTAAAAAATAATATATGTTACACGCTTCAGATATTCAAATTGTTCCTTAAAACCAGCATATTTTTATATTACAAAAATACGTGTGTTTTCTTGTTGTTTGTTCACTTACGGCCGGTCCCAATAATCTATCTATCGCCAGTTTTGACGTTTCGGAGATAGGAAACAGTTTCTATCTCTGATTTTGCCGTCCAGAGTAACAAAGACAGAAGTTGTTTCCTATCTCCGATATGCCAAAACTGAAGATAGATAGGTTATTAGGACCAGCCGTTATTGTACCTACCTACTTAGGTAGTTGGAAAAATGATGTTATTTTTGGCATGTCGCAAGGTTTCGCATTATTAATAATAGGGGTTAAAGTATGAAATTGCCGTTTTGTATGGACGAAATCGAGAAAAGTATTTTTTTTTTTTTTAAAAACGCCTAAACCGTTTTCGATGCAATTAAAGGTGAGATTTTATTTAGTTAGATGGTTATAAAGCTACGCATTATAGTATTTAAATTTCTGAAAATCAAAGTATATAATACAAATATACTTAATTGAAGCAAGAAGGTCAGCTGACACATTGGAAGGGGTCTTTTCAACGACTTACTTGGAAGTAATAGGCACTAGTATTGCATTTTTTTTAAAATTTTTGTTACGGCCGCCTTGCAACACTTTTTACACACGATGCGCATCTCATTCATTTAGTCAAAAGTTACTTTATTTAGTTTTTGATACAATACAAAAAGAATTACGCAATAATATGACTATACTTAAGAGCTATAAACAAAATAAAAAGTGGGAAAATAATCGGCAATTTCATACTTTAACCCTATTATTTGACAGTGAGATTCTTAAAAACACCAACGACCAAACACAACATTTATAACACAGGTGATACGATAGTCGACAAATGTACTCGTAACACAGTATAAGGAAACAATTTAGCAACTCCCGCTATGTCGAATAAGCTTTCCGGGCAAAAAACGCAGCGGCAGAGAAAATTGGTTCAGTGATAAATTACTGGCCGTATCGGTTTGAACCATAAAAAATGCGTGTTATTCACAAAAAAAAAGATACTTACAGTTGGTGAAACGTTCACAATTTATTTTCTAATTTATTAACATTATTATAAAAGTAAAAGTTAAAGTTAAGTAACGGTCTATAATCATCCCACTGCCACCCATTCCTAACAGAGGCATGCGTGACAAAATAATGTTTCATGTAGATAGATAGATAGATAGATAACACTTTAATGCACAAAATAAAAGAAAATCAAATAAATTACAAAGAAGAGAAAATGTACAAATAGGCGGCCTTATCGCTTTAAGCGATCTCTACCAGACAACCTTTGGGTAGAGGAAATTTAGTTTTAGAAGAGTAGGGGTAGCACTGTGCAAGACAAGCGATGTATAACAGATACAATAACATACATGTTACTAAAATACAATACACATATACCTACATACCAATACCTAATATACAATACACATAATACAAAATAATATACCTACTTAAAATACAAACACCTACCAAAAGAACAGTATAATATTTAAAATAATGATAAATAAAAATAACCATCCACACATACACGAACCGACATGGCTAACCTAATGCTGCTTCATGTAGGTTCATTGTTATAAATGAGAAAGATATTCAAAGTCAATGTGATTGTAATGACAGTTGTTTTTTTAACAGAATACTTCATCAAATTTGACTTAACTACTTTAAGATATTAAAGTCTAGTTGTCTGGCCACAAGGTTCTTAGGTCCAACTCAAAACTAACTGGTTTCCACCTTTCAGTAAACGTAATATTTATTTGTTAACCGTTAACAAATTAGACTGACAATTATATAGGTACTTAATATTAGTTTAAAAGGCGAAGGCCTCCATCATTGAATTCAAGCCACCACAGCATGATGGGTGCAGGAATAATCACCACGCTTGCCAAATGCGGATTGGTGATCACAAACCCGAGCATTGTTCGAAAATTCAATTCTGTTGCCCAGCCCGGAGATCGAACTCAAAATCCCGAGATCAAAGCCTGCTAATACCGCTAGTAGACCAACAGGGTGTTAAACTGATAAAGTATTTTGTCTGAAGTTATATCACCTGCTTTCGTCTTATGCGATCAACCGCACCACTACATCAACTAGATCCTGATGCTACAAATATGTTCCCGCCTACGAGTTTTGTAGTATTCGCATTACAACATTGTACTACGAAAAAAACTACGACCAAAGTAGACGCCTTTTCGAATGTACGAGTAATACTATTTTCCTTCCTGTGCTACGGAGCTACAAACTACGAGGTTCGTAGTTGTCACGTAACGTCCTTTACATAAATTAACAATCCTAAGCTAGCGAGTAGCAATTGTAGAACCACACACACACACACACACACACACAAGTACAACGGTGATATTAATGCAACACACACATATCTGGTAATTCTTTCTGTGCTAAAAAGTAAAAGCAAAATCTGGTCATCTTTTGGCAGAACTCATTATTCCCCCCTTTTCGACCCACAGTCAAGAGTTCTAGCTTCGATTTCTGGTAGTCAATTTCGAAGGCATTTTTTTTTTTCTATATTGGCTTAAGTCTGAATACGTTGGGGAGTTAAATAGTCGTCAAGGCTTTCGACGGAATATGAAAGTTGTACAAATTATTCAGGTTAGAATTCTGTGTTAGCCGCCATGGAATTTTTTTACACTGGACCATCTTTAAAGGATAATCATACGATAATAAGAAGACAGTAAAATGTTTGTTATTAGACAAAGAAGGAAACTTTGTTGTAAAATAAATGTGTTTTTTTCACAATTAGTTATTATCGTGAAATTATATCAATTACCTTGACCTACGTTTATTTTTCTTAAAAACAAAACAAAGTGTTTAAACACAAAAGTCTGTCCCATTTGTTTACACAGAAACATTATAAAGATACTAAAAAGTTAATACTCATTATTCCTTACGATATATCGCTTTGATATATCCTTGCCAGTTAAGCAGTTGATTTCCCCGACTTCAGGTTCCCGCTAATTCACGGTGACGATTCCCCTTCACAAATTAACAAAACAAACTTCCCCAAACTAGCAACTCTAGAGACGGAATTGTTATATTATTTAAGCGCAAGAACTCTCCATTCGGAATGAGCGAGGTGCTTGAGACTACGACGCTCGGTTTATTAAGCCGTGTTCCTTACGAGGCGACACGAGACGTACGTATTATTGCTATGTGGCTGGTATAAGCTAACACACACAGTGTGTTAATAGTCTGAGACAAAAAACTGTACCCTCTATGTATTATCTTGCAAATCAGAAGGCACTTAAGGCTAGGCTTAGGTTTTAGGGGTGGTGGGATCTAGCTCCTAGGTCCACCCTGGGCAACGGCATCTTTGGTTTTCTTACCGTTGATGACGGCTAACAGATCCCTCTGCGGTGGTAGGCTTCGTAAGAGGTCGCCTGGATACTACCACTCTCCTGCCGGGGTCCAGCGCCAAACAGTTATTCTGTGTTCCGCAGGTGTGTGGGAGAACCAGTGCCTATGGGTAAGCTCGCTCCATCTTAGGCTTCTTCTTAACTTAAAAGTTAAGTATGTAGTCAAGAGCAAGCCCATTATTTATGAAAAAAAGCTATCTTTCACAGGGAATCGAACGCAGAGACGAGGGTCCTGGGTTAGTAAAACTAAGAGGACTAACACTACACCAACTTATTGATAACCGACCTCCGTGGCGGAGTGGCGGACACACCGGTTTTAAGGGTGTCGCCTGCTCCGAGGTCCCGGGTTCGATTCCCGGACAGGTCAATGTATAAAAAATTTGTTTTTCTACATTTTCTCCGGTCTGGGTGTTTGTGGTACCTTCGTTGTTTCTGGTTTCCAAAACAAGAATGCTTTAAATAGTTATTTAAATTGGGATCAGAACAATGTATGTGATGTTGTCTAGGGTTAAATATTTTTATTTGATACCCCACTCGTTATTAACTACAGCAAACTTTATTTTTCTTGTAGCTTTTTTTAACAAGGGGTAGCCAATGAAATGTGGAATCCACATAAATACAGACATACATATTATACATAGACTGCTACAATCGTTACCCTTTCAGTTGGTTTTGCCGTAGTCGGTTAAATATCAGAAAAAAATGGCACTTCGAACAAGTCCCTTATTCAGCTATTTCAATGGCAGTTCAATCGTGATTGAATTGGGCAATTTTGACATTTGGCCCATACTAGAACTGTCAAAAACATGCTATTCAATACGATTGTGATACGATTTGGTTAGCTGAATTAGGGGCCTGACCAAGTTTAAATTTACGTCATACCTACTGTAACGTGTCATACACTCATTTGCGAGGACTTTTACTTATGATTGTGAATTAAGTTTTTTTATTTTACTTTAAGTGATTATTGCCAGGTATAAAGCTAAATCGAAAGTCAAATGCAACATTTTCTTCCAAAATCTCACTTATTTCAATAGCGTAAGATGCCCCAACGAGGTACTAGCCCGATGTGATGTCGCCTGTATGATTACTTCAAAATTACAACAGTTCAACATATATTATAAGTGTTATGTTATTTTCAAGATGACATCTAAACACATTAAGTTTGTTTTAGGACTTATTGGTTTTTTTAATTTACGCGAACATCATATATTGAAAAGAAAGATGAATATTAGATTAAACTCGCGTTTATTAAGACTTTAAAATTATGTTTCGGCTTGTCACAACGTTTCAATTTTACTATTTTAACTTTAACAGTCTTCCAGTGACTACGAACGCAACGTAAATTTATCATTCATTTTAATATTCCATGAGTTACATAATTGATTCTGCGGTTTATACTGCGTATATTTTTTACTGAGTGTCTGATATTACGGCACTGTTGCAATTTTAACGAAAAGGCTGGCAGCAACGCCGTATTATTTTGATATTTATGAGAAAATAAAATATTGTTTCAATGAACTACCTATATTTCAAAATAAATTAAAAATCATTATAGCTTCATACAACGACAACACATCAAGCAATGCATCTAGGAATCTTGTCTGTATTGATCCTGATGTGCAAGCTACTGCAGCAGGTTATGAGAAATAACATTTTCAAGTTAAAATACTGATATTCAAATTGCAACTAAATTGCTTAAAATATCACATAAATCAGGTTATGAGAGTTTTTATTACTTACTTTTTCATGATCTGTGGCCCATGAGTACTAACGAGTGGAATCCCAAACTGCAATATCCCACCCGAACCATTTTTTTAAGGTAATAAATAACTTGTATTTAATGCTATTCCCACAGAACATGGAAATATATTAGAAAGGCGATGTAGGCGGAGCAGGCGCGCCACAGAGGATATGAGCAAATGCTTATACTTCTGCCCAAACGTGAGCGCTGTGATTGTTTTTTAAGCTATTGCATAGCTTCTATCGCGGGCCTTGAGCGTGAGGACCGAATCCAGAAGTTCCGTAACGAAAATAACCTAACACCCCCCCACTCCGACTGGCACAGCGGTGACACTTTTTAGTTTTTCCATCTATCGATGAATAGCAGAACTTTTAATGACTTTTTGAAATATCACGCTTGTCTCTTTAGTTCAGCAACCCGCCTTTAGGTGGCATTTGTTGTATTGGCATAAGTTGATAAAAAATGCTATGCAATAGCTTTACCGTGGCAGTCTCCGAGTGCCACACGTCTTTTTTTTGACGTCACGCGACCCTATTGGTTGGTCGTAAGACGTCAAAAGAATTCGCTTGATCGGCGTTCTTTAACTCGTTTATGTGTGGGGCGCAAATGGCGACATCGGTTCCCATACAAATGGCGCATGACAGCCTTTCTAACCTTTTTCCGTGTTCTGTGTCTATTTCAGTATATGATCTATTTTTATGCCAGAACTTAATTCATAAATAGTTGCTTGATACGTTTCTCAGATACAAACACTACGGCTTAGATCGACGTTAATAAACATGTTTGGCATATAAATTTTTGCTTGCTTCGTGCGTTCAAACTATTTCCCCGCTGCCATTGTGAGGCAACAAAAGGAGTTTAATAAAACTGACTGCACCACAATATTGAGAAAGATGAAACGCAATATTCAATGTCGCTAGCGACAATAGAGAAATATTTTATATTGTTTGAAACATGCAGCGGATTCAGGCCCAGCTGGATTCGGCTCGAGGCTTCACCGCGGACAGATACAATTAAAAAATAGAAAAGAAACACGTTCTGAATACAAAAATATGCTTTTTAAACTTTTTTGTAGTGTGTGAGATCAAAATTTAACGCTATACTTCATAACGGTTTCAAAGAGGACCGATTCCCGAAATTTCTTTATTTTTATAATATGAACGTGTTCAAACTTTAAATGATACTCGTAGTAATACGCAAATAATACTTCAATTCATCGCCCATCAAGAGAGGCCTCTAAAAATCTATAGGTTCTAAGGATACACAATATAAATAGTTCAGGGATCGGATCTCGCAGCATTTGAAATTAAATAAATAGAGATTATTTTCTATATTTGTAGGTAAGGACGGAATAACATGCCAAATTTCATAGGGCAATAAAAAATACCAGTTTAAAACAATCACATTTCTAATTATACACCGTGCAATTTTAACTACCTGTAAAACGAAGCTCACGTTATGTAACCATTATGTATTACATCTTAGCAATGTTATTTAATTTTTTTTCCAAAAAAAATGTTTTTCATGAAGTTATTGAATATCGGTTTAGCTATTAATTTTGAAACACGCTGTGACGCCCACAGATGTAGCTGTGTAAGGTCCATTCAACCGATACCCCGCCGCAGCGAAATAATACGACTGGGCGCGTCACAGCGTGTTACAAAATTAAAAGTCTGGATCAAAAATTAAAATTTTTCTAAAATTATATTTTATGATAAAAAAATAAGTAACACTGCCATGATGTTATACATAATGGTCCAATAACGTGGGCTTCGTTTTACAGGTGGTTAAAATTGCACGGTGTACGGTATGTAAAATTGTATGTGTTTGAAAAATTTTACGCTTGCTTTAAATTAATAAAAAAATGTTTACTGATCATCAATCACTTCGCCTGCAAGCTCTGTAGAGCACATGAGACCTGGTTAGCAACTCCTAACCCTATGCCTAACCTAGTTATTGTCTGGAGATCTTCTTACCCTATGACAGTACATTAATGTTAGTCAGACTTTTTCAAACCACTTATTGCAGGCCTCTGATAAAATTTGTTGTTACTGCATCCATCTTGGGACATAATACGGTATCAACAACAAAACATGGAAAAAGGTTTGAAAGGCGCCACAGAGGTTATGAGCAAATGCTTATACTTCTGCCCTGATTTGCGTTCTTTGAACTCGCTTATGTGTATTGGGGCGCAAGCGGCGACATCTGTTCCTATACAAATGGCGCATCACAGCCTTTCTAACCTTTTTCCATTCTGTGGTATTAACGGCTTAATGTGCCTTCTGAAACATGACTATATATACGCTTAGAGCCAAGACAAGTTAGATAAGATCGTTTTCTTGAAATGACCCGACCGAGAATCAAAGACAGAGCTCTAGCGCAGTAGGCGGACCACCAACACACCAACCAACAATAACTTGCAAAATAAAACCGGCCAAGTGCGAGTCGGACTCGCGCACGAAGGGTTCCGTACCAAAACGGGAAAAATAAACGGGTTTTTTGCCCCCCTTCAATATTTATTTTATTTTGTTTTCAGTATTTGTTGTTATTGCGGCAACAGAAATACATAATTTGTGAAAATTTCAACAGTCTAGCTATCGCGGCTCTTTAGATACAGCCTGGTGACAGAGCGACGAACAGACGGACAGACAGCGAAGTCTTAGTAATAGGGTCCTGTTTTTACCCTTTGGGTACGGAACCCTAAAAAATACAGTTTATATTTTTAAAATATCTTATAGCAACTGACCGGGTTTTCACGAGGAAATAAATTAGTAGTACCTAGGAGTAGTAATAGTAGTAACAGCCCATAATCATCCGACTGCAGGGAAAAGGCCTCCATCATTGAATTCAAGTTGCCACAGCAATGATGAGTGAACTGGCATAATCACCATGCTTGCCAAATGCGGGTTAGTGATCACAAACCCGAGCAACGTTCGAAAATTCGAAACAGTTTGTTGCCCGACCCGGGATTCGAACCTGTGATCCCGAGACCTTGGCCCGGTTTTTAAACCACTAGAGTACTAGACCAACGGGGCTTTAGGAAATAAATTAATAAAGGCAATTTAATTAGAGCCTACATTCCTATGCTTTGCTTTAAACATAATTAATATTTTATTAAGAATGAAATGACGGACGCTGAAGGGATCTTCAAATATTTGAGATGGGCAGATGAAATTAAGTAAATGTAACGTTGTCTTATTTAATAAGTGCATTCGTTTAATAACTAAAGTGAATTTGAGTTTAGTCTTCTTTTAACATTGAATATGTATAGGTACTTATCTAGTAGACAAAAAGTGTAAATTTGTTATACGTTTCATAAATAAAATATACTAAAAACAAACACTTTTGTACAGTGCTATGTACATAGATTTAGTATCTTCTATCACTCCTTTTTTTTTCCTCGTCAATTTTGTGTCACAACATGGAAAATAAATTGAAAACGCTATGTTTCAATGGCTTATTTTTAGACGGATTTTTATTTCTGAGAAGACCCTCAGTTAATATTTAATCAATCTTATTATGTGATTCAATAATAACAGATATTTCGGAGGAATATTGACAGCCCGTCAAATAAACTAATTAAATGTGAGTGCCTGACAAAAATGGATGTCATTAATTTCAGAAGTTTTATCGGAAGGCAACATTGGTGTTATTTCGGTAACAGAAAATATACAGAGGGTACAGTTAGGTAAATCAGTTAAAATCAGTTTTATTTCTGCAAATAGGCCCCTAAAGGCGCTTTTACACGTCCCAATATTTAAACCTACCACTGTTTCAGGGCAAATGTGGGCTAGTGCCGAGAAGAAGCAGCGCAAGAAACTCGGTCACTATTGTCAGCCTCTTTTTAAATAAACATGTTTACATAAGATATATATATGCCAGTGCGAGCTTGGACAATTTAAAGCCAAACGTTCCAATCATTTATATAATCATTAATAGTAAAATAGCCCTTTTTCATTAAAACAACTTTGATATATGATTTGAGTTTATGTACAGGGAGTTCAGCAATTGGCAATGGTAAAAACAGCCTATCTATACTAATATTATAAAGCTGAAGTGTTTGTTTGTTTGTTTGTTTAAACGCGTTAATCCCAAGAAGTACTGGTTCGAATTGAAAAATTATTTTTGTATGGGATAGTCCATTAATGGAGGAAGGCTTTAGGCTATATAAAATCACGCTGCGACCAATAGTAGCGAAGCATCCGTGAAAAATGTTGCAAAAATAACAGAAATTGACGCGTATGAAGTCGCGGGCAACAGCTAATGTTAACATATGCATATAAATACAATGGTGAAGTCAGAAATTTGATATCATCATTTATGAAAAAAAAAACACTCAAATCGGAGTCTCAAAATTTTTGCACTTGACAATATATGATATTGAGGATATTAAATTGAATTTTGTTACGAAGAAACGTGACTTAATTTTTACCGGTCGCGGTAATTCATATCACATTAACATAATTAATTAAAAGAACCGCACACAATTTATGGACCAAGATAAATAAAAAAAATATTTTAAGACATGCTTCACATGCCTCACTGGGCCACACAGAGCCATCTAGTCCCAAATTAAGCTACTATTAAGTACCCTGTCGTATGGGGTACTAGACAACCTAAAAAGTTACTTATATACTTTTTTTTTGTAAATACATACTTATAATACATAGAAAACACCCAGACCAGTACAAACAGATATGTTCATGCACACAAATATTTGTACTGTGCTGGGGTCGAACCCGCGACTAGGCGGCCTTATAAAAAATTTTAGAATTTTGGCAATCATTTTCTAAGTGCTTTATCTCGTCATTTTTGTACGGGGCTATACCAAAAGAAAAAATACGTCATTTGTTTTTTGTCTCGTAGATTGATATATTTAAATTTGGAAGGTGGTTAAAATTTCATCCTGTATAATCATATAGTGCCATCAAAACTTGGCGTATATACGCCAAGTTTTGATGGCACTTGCCAAGGCACTCTAGTAAATTTTTTTTAAAGGAGGGCCTTTCTAAGTGGACAAGTTTTGAAAATTTTAATTTTATAGTTTAACAAATAGTCTCAATTCTAGGAAAACTTTCCTAGAATTGAGACATTATTTTTGACTGTGATTCTAGAAATATTATTTAGGTTTACGGTTCTAAAGTTTGACCAAGTTTCTAGGTTTTTCTTAACTGCCCATAATTTTCAAACTGCTTGGAATAGATTTTTTTTCTGATTTTCCTTGACGATCGTTACAATCAATCCTTTCACCCCGTTACGGCTTGACGTTGAGTTTTGGGACACCCTGTATAACCACACTGCAGAACAAAGGCCTCCTTAATTGAATTTAAGTAACCACAGCAATGATGGGTACAGTGAAGCCACCACGCTTGCTAAATGCGGGTTGGTGATCACAAACCCGAGCAATGTTTGAAAACTCATCAATTTTTTCGCCCATTCCAGGACCCAAAGATCATTGTCCGGTTCTTAAACCAATAGAAAAACGATGCGTGGGTATTCTGATCTAATAAGTTAAAAATATACAAAAGAGGTAATAATAGGGGTTAAAGTATGAAATTGCCGATTATTTTCCCACTTTTTATTTTGTTTATAGCTCTTAAGTATAGTCATATTATTGCGTAATTCTTTTTATATTGTATCAAAAACTAAATAAAGTAACTTTTGACTAAAAAAAAATGCAATACTAGTGCCTATTACTTCAAAGGAAGTCGTTGAAAAGACCCCTTACAATGTGTCAGCTGACCTTCTTGCTTCAATTAAGTATATTTGTATAACCATCTAACTTTCACCTTTAATTGCATCGAAAACGGTTCAGGCGTTTTTAAAAAAACTAAAAAATTGTTAGTATGGAAAAATGACTTTTCTCGATTTCGTCCATACAAAACGGCAATTTCATACTTTAACCCCTAATATGTATCCTAATGCAGAATCATTATCCCGAATTAGGGTGCCACGTGTAATTATGTAGTGACAGAACATTATTCCCGCTATTATTTCTACACCATGATATTAATCTGTGAAATTTTCCATGGTTTTGTACGAAGCCATTTTCAAGAGTCTCATTACGTTTATTTCATGGTAAGTAATATGGAAATTTAATTATGAGACATCGAGGACGTACTTAACTTTGAGTTAATAATAACTTTTGATGAAAAAATAAAGAAATGAAAATAATTGAATTTGGGCATGGAGGTTGTACGTAAATACTAGGTATTTATTATTTGAGACTCAAAATCACAACCTTCAGCCACAATTTTTTTTTCAACTATAATTTAAAAATGATATCTCTGCTTTTGTAAATGCTTATACCTATTGTAACATTATCAAAAATTGGGATCTGACCTTCAATGATAAAAAACCCTCAATAGGCTCGGCATTGTCACCATAAAACTGAACGTCAGCAGTAAAATCTAACCTTAAAATTTCCATTGTTAATCCATGAGACATTAGTCTGCCACTTTGAAAACCCAAAATGCGAAGGCATTAAAGCGGCGGATTCCGGAATCACCATCGTTTAACCCATCAAAGAGAAATCAGGTCATAATACCTATGGTCGGCGCCCTTGGAGAATCACTGAAAAGGAATAGACATGCAAAAGAACCGACGCTTTCGTAGGAATTATGGCATCGGTCGAGAGTTACCTCGATCGAGATTTCCGATCATGGTTTTTTCAAATTAAATTCGAGAAAATTCGGCCACGATAAGTGCAGACGAGGTACGAATACAAAGTAATAAATTTTCTGATAAAAAGTAAAAAGGTGATTTAGTTGTCTATTTTGATTTCGTTTCTCCATACGATCAAAAATATATCATAAAATAGAATTCTAACAATGAACACTTGAAAAAAAAACATATATCAGAATAAATACGCCATAGTTAGTAATTTACTGCTAATCAATATATTTTAAATATGTTTGTGAAATAAAACTTTAAAGCTTCAGTTAAAGACTTTTGCGTATAAATTGAGCAAAAGTAAGTAAATTCAGCACCTATTTATTTGCTTTTGTTGTATCCATCTTTTGTAGTCTGATCTAGTAGAAAATACGTCAAGTACGATCATAAAGATTTTCCAAAAGTCATCAATTTCGTAACAAAATATTTTTTCCTACTCTTGAATCAGAATTTATCGAGCAACTCCAGGGTTGAGTCAGCTATCCATGAATCGTTTACTTCAAAAAGAGCTCAAAACGTTATTGTCGTTCGTTGCCCCCTTTGTTGCGACCCACCGATTCAGTATCAATAGACTCGCAATGCAAATATTACAATCCGCAAATACAAGTTTTGGGATGGCTTTACATCTGTTTGTGTTGTAAATTTTTCTTTTGTACTGAGTTTTTGACAAGACTGGTAATGTTGGATACAGTGGAATTTATTAAATGTCAGTTTCAGCACACTTTTATTACATAATCGGTTAGTTATAATGTTCAATTTATTACCTAAAACTTGCTTAAGTTACCTACTTATCTTAATCTTAATAATTTTAGTAATTATTGTAATCTTTAGTGGTCCATTTAATAATTATGCCCGAAGTTCTGTTACAAATCGTCTTCAGAAAACATACAATGATAAATTTGGTTCAATAAATTTATTTTATGACGACCATTTGGATCAGCGGTTGCAAACGCTGCTTCTGAGCCATGGGTCGCGGGTTCGATCCCCGCACAGTACAAATATTTGTGTGCATGAACATGTCTGTTTGTACTGGTCTGGGTGTTTTCTATGTATTATAAGTATATATTTACAAAAAAAAAAAATATATATAAGTAAGTTTATCGGTTGTCTAGTACCCCATACGACAGGGTACTTAATAGTAGCTTAATTTGGGAATAGATGGCTCTGTGTGGCCCAGTGAGGCAAGTCAAGTCTTAAATTTATTTTGCTCTGCTCCCCGTTGTATTCTTTTGAGAAAGACATTGCCAACGTACTTTCTGCTTCTTTAATAGGTGATTAATATCAAATTTTAATGTTATCTCCATCATCAGCCTATCGCAGTCCACTGCTGGACATAGACCTTGGAGAGGTTATCTTAGATGTTATGTTTTATGTGTGTGTATATGTGTTTGTGTGTGTCTCCTCTTACTAACTTACATATTTTATAAGCATAATTATGTAAAATCCGTCATTGGCTGTATGTACAAAATTTAAGACAGGTAATTATTTATAGGGCTGTGGATTTTGAAATACTATGCTTACTTAACTTACTAATGTTATAAATGCAAACGTTGGGATTTAAGTTCGTTGTTAAATCAGGCCAGACCAGTTAGCGCTTTTTAACTGATTTGATGCAGAGATACTCGTAGTTTGCAGTCTGTTATAGCACAAAGATTACTTTTCATAACAGAAAAATATACGATACCCGAGAGTAATTTTAAATTTTTAAAAATCTATGTGTTTCGCAGGGCACAGCTAGTCAGTAATATTTTTACCAAGTTGTTCTTACACGTTCCAATATATTTAGCTACGAGTGCTCCGAGACAATTATTGTGGGCTAGTGCCGAAAAGCAGCATCGCGAGACTAGTCACTAATTAAATGTGAACCGCCTTTTAAATGTATTTTTCAATTATTTTCTATTACTTTCCTCACTTATATCAATCATTAGCGAGTAATATTGCGGTTTGAGGTGGGACATTTCAATAAAACACTTTTGTCACTTATGATTTACAGTTCGTAACACATTTTCACTTAAATAAATTTAAAATTCGAAACGAGCTTACATAATTAGGAAATATAATAGGGGTTAAAGTATGAAATTGCCGATTATTTTCCAACTTTTTATTTTGTTTATAGCTTTTAAGTATAGTCATATTATTGCGTAATTTTTTTGTATTGTATCAAAATCTAAATAAAGTAACTTTTGACGAAAAAAATGCAATACTAGTGCCTATTACTTCAAAGGAAGTCGTTGAAAAGACCCCTTACAATGTGTCAGCTGACCTTCTTGCTTCAATTAAGTATATTTGTGTTATATACTTTGATATTCAGAAATTTATATACTATAGTGCGTAGCTTTATAACCATCTAACTTTCACCTTTAATTGCATCGAAAACGGTTCAGGCGTTTTTAAAAAAACTAAAAAATTGTTAGTATGGAAAAATGACTTTTCTCGATTTCGTCCATACAAAACGGCAATTTCATACTTTTTTAACCCCTAATAATAAAATACTGTTACTTAGAGCATTGCTCTAAGCTGTAACTAAACAAATTTCCTATACATAGTAAGCCTATGTCTGGTTTAATAATCATGTAGCAACTTTAATGCAAAATAAATAAAGGCTTTTGCGAACTTGAATCAAATCTTCATAGAGTGTTGAAATGTTTTTTTTTTATCGATCTTTTAACAGAAGTATTTTCACACAGATATAACTACACACTAGTTCCCGGAAATCTTTTCTTTCACACAAACACAAGTGAAACTTAAAAAGCAGCCGAAGATAAAAGAAATCCAATATCCTAACGTTATTGGCATCAAGAGTGATGTAACTTTGTTATTACGCCTCCGACGTATCATTTGAACTGGAAGGCTTACGAGTTTTTCCAGAGTGCGTCAGCAGTTTGACGTATCTTGTCAGATTATAACTTTGTGACGGCAGCCTTCAGGAGGCTTAGTGACAGCGCGTTAACACCTCTATATTGCGTGATAGCGAGTGCTGGATACCTCTGATTTTACACTTGAGTAAATTTTTAGTAAAATAACAGTCAATAATCATCGCACTGCAGGGCAAAGGCCTCTTTTGAATTCAAGTTACCACAGTAATGACGGATACAGGCATAATGCAGGTCGGTGAGCACAAACCCGAGCGATGTTCGGAAATTCGAAACTCTTCTTAATCGACCGATATCAAACCTAGGACCCTGAAAGCATGGCCCGATACTTAAACACTAGACCAGTGTGGTATTAAGTTTAAAGTTATTTATTCGAATAAAAATAGCAACTAGAGATGTTTTGAAGAAGTTAGTTCCATTCAATTCAATTAATTTATTCAAGACAAACACAATAACAAAATAATTAAACAAATTTAAAATATATTTTATTGGCAGTCAGTAAATGAACCAGTTTGAGTTTTAAATAAAAGCGGTTTAACCTCGTAAAAGTAGATGGTTATGAAAATGTGTGCTTAAGTGAATGTTATATAACGGTAGAAGCTTAGCCTTTGAGTTATACAGGTTGAAATTTTAACCACTTTCCAAAATTTTTATAGGCGTTCAGTATCTTATTTAGGAGCCTATTTATGATATAAAAAATGTAAAACAAGTTGTCATCCGAAAATATTTTTCGCGATATAGTTATCCATTTTTACGGTCCTAGGCCTGTTAAGGCTTATAGGGAAAGTCCAAAGCTTATGCATATTATTGTAATAAATTAATAAAATGCGCATCGCGTAAAAAAAATGTTGCTAGGCGGCCGTATCAAAAATTTTACATTTTTTAATGTCATTTTCTAAGTGCTTTATCTTGAAATTTTTGTACTAGGCTATACCAAAAGAAGAAATACGTCATTTGTTTTTTGTCTCATAGATTCATATATTAAAATTTGGAAGGTGGTTAAAATTTCATCCTGTATAGCCTAATCTATACATCTTGCTAAAAC
Source organism: Anania crocealis (assembly GCA_949315895.1). Taxonomy (NCBI): domain Eukaryota; kingdom Metazoa; phylum Arthropoda; class Insecta; order Lepidoptera; family Crambidae; genus Anania; species Anania crocealis. The sequence goes on along the minus strand of OX438885.1, from coordinate 2,348,662 downwards.
ACTATTAAAAAAAAACTTCCGAATGCTATAACATTCAGCACTCAAATACTTAAAATGGCGCGATGGCGGCGAAAGAAAGCACCCACTCTCAAATAAAATACTCCCCTTTAAATTGACGAAGTCTCCGAAAATAGCTTCCAGGGGATTTTCGGCTGAATATTTATAAGCAACGTTCGAGAAGGGATCGGTTAGGACAAAGATGAGGGTAAGTATTCATTTTTTTTTTAAATTAACGATAAAATAGTTTATACGAATAGTGGATACGATACCAACTGTTTAATCAGAACCAAAAAGTATGTTAAAAGCTACCAAATTTAAGTCAGCATATTAAGGCATATTATGATGTCTATCTTCTTCTGGCAGTGCTCCTTTAATCACCTCTTAAAACACTTAAAGAAAATAAAATCAGCTTAACTTTAATTTCAGCAAATTGTCTTTTGGAGGTGCTTTTACACGTCGCAATTTTTAACCTACCACTGCTTCCGAACAAGAGTGGGTTAATGCTGAGAAGAGGCAGCAAGAAGAAGTTCGGTCACTGTTGTCAGCAAAGAGGTGGTGCCTCTCTACACACCGGTTTTCAAGGCGTCGCCTGCTCCGAGGTTCCGGGTTCGATTCCCGGACGGTTCAATGTAGAAAAAATGAGTTTTTTTTACATTTTCTCGGGTCTGGGTGTTTATGATACCTTTGTTGTTTCTGGTTTCTAAAATATGAGTGCTTTTAATAGTTATTCGAATTGGGATCAGAACAATGTATGTGATGTTGTCCACATTTATTCATTCCTTTAAAATTATTTTTACGTGTTGGCACCATACGGAACAAAAATTATTACAATAGCCTACCATTAGTGGATCAGCTTGTTTTCAATTAAAACTGATTGGTTCATTTGTTCAATTTAATTGCCAACAGTATGTTTACAGTGCTACATTCATTTCAGCGAACTGCTCACTCAGGAATGACATGTAATGTTCAGCTTATGGAAACATCAGAATTTCCACTCATAAACTTGTTGAAATTATTAAACAAAATGTAGCTGACACATGATAAATAATTTAACTAAGGTGAAAAATATCACATACTACATTTAAAGCGCTTGCTTCGTGTCAAATATAGAGAGGTTTCTAAATTGACTCGTTCGAGGATCAAACGCTGGACTTTAAACATTTAATGGCAGATTGAAGTCGTAACCTTATGAAAAAGCCCAATTTAAAAACTTTTAAGAAAGAAAATTGAGAAATATTTAACCGGATAGTTATAAAAGAGGCTGTGAATGACCTTTCTTTTCTTCTTACACAAAATATTTTCTCTTATGATATGATGGCACTTGACGGACTCTTGTCATAAATGTATTTTCTTTGCAGGGCAATATCGATTGTAAAAAAAAACTTTAACGAAATTTCTTATAAAGTATAAATGTTAAAACGCTTTGTTTCTATTTTTAAAGATGGATTTTCAGTATAAATTGAAGAAATATATAGCCGAATCAAAAGTAAAAAGTAAAGCGGTTTCGTATTTGAAAAACATTTAATACAAGTCGGATGGAGTGCCTTCTCTGTTAATTATTGAGTAAAAAGTTAGTTTACAGGTTGTCGTGACTTCGTAAAGCACAATTAAAAGTTTTAAGACTATAAACCAATGTCCCTCTGACTGGGAACTTTAAATGTTTGCTTAGTTTTTATTTAATAAGATCTTTTGTGAAGTGTTGATTAATCCATTGACTAAACGAATGTTTCAAGTAAAGAGAAATATACGTTTAAGTTTGGATTGCATTTTGACGAAATGACGAAATTTCCCAAAAAAATAAAATAAAAATATGACTCTGCTTTTAACTCCTACAGGATCATAAGACCGCCGGCGGTCGCGATAACAATTGATTTTAATTGTGTCTGGAATAACATACAATCGAGGGAGGGAATAATGTATAACAGAAATTACGAAAGTTCCTAGTTATCACCTAAAAAAATGAAGATAAATACAATACGTAGGTAAGTTAGTTTTTTTTTCTTTTAATGTTTTACGACATTAATAAGACATACATCATCATGTCGAAAGTAGAATTGCAAGATAAGATACATCTTTCATTCAGAGTTAAAAAAAAAACGGATTGATTTTAATTTAACCCAAATTATCAAACAATGTGCAAAACAGTTGCTTTATTTTAAATTTATAAAGTATAAGTAGGTACCTAGATCTTGTTTGTTAACATGTGTCAATGCATGGATTTTTTGTTTCAAAGTTTTGAAAGATTTTATTTTTCATGAATTGAAACAATTTAGATTTACCCACTTAATGCGTTTGTGTCGTCAATACTCAAATTGAAAAAGCCCACAAGTGTCGTAAATACTCAAATTGAAACAGTCAATCAAACTGTTACAAAACAAATTGAAAATGAAAACAATTACAGAAAAAAAGACAACGTGCCGTTACGCACGCAAAAAGTAATTACAAAACCGCACGCGCCCTAAAACTGTTGATCACCCAAATTAGAAACCAAACACCAAAATATAATATTCAAACACTCACCAGAACATTAAAAAATCCGTTAACAACACCGACTAATGAATCGGACGCAATCAAACTTGCACTTGTCACACGCGATTCATAGACGAGTCACACACTGATCAAAAATAACGTGTCACTGTAACTATTTTCGTACGCGCTAACTTCGAGGGGAGCGAGCGCGCGACCATCCCCTCCGGCGGTTAGGGCGAAACTGACGGTTCTCATTATGACTGCAACGAAACAAGGCAAAGATCCAAAGCTCGTTCAGCCAAGCATCAAACTTATTGAAGCATAAACAGGATAACCTCATAAATCGTTGGATCGCATGTGACGTGACTGGATTCTTTTTTCTTTAAAGGCTTGGTGTGCGTACGGTTTTTCCGGCCAGTATTTTCCGCGCTTATTTTTTATAAGTTTTATGTAAGTTTGCAATGGTTTGGGTTTGTTTTGTTTATGACAATATCTCTTAATTTAATATTAAAGCCCATCTGATGTCTGCAGATAGGCGGCTTTACTAGTACAATATAATTATGTACCTACCTTAATATAATCTCAACTGTAAATCTCAAATTAGACTCTTCTATCTTAATGGAGGTCAAGGGCACATATCAACGACATTAACTGGTGTCATGTGGCGCCGGCACATAAATAAGCACCATAACATCATACCCGTTAGTTTTATCCATGTTTTATCATTGTCGCACATGAAAAAAAATTAAGTTCGTTTTTACGTAATAAAAAAACATCATATTTAACAGTTCTCTGTTTTACTAGAACATTTTTTTAGCGTTTTTAGATCTTTGCAACACGTAACTTTTCATCTCCCCTTAGCCAGGAATTGCCTAATTTCAAAATAAAACATTTACAATCACAAGATACTTTTATTTCAGTTTAGGTACATATTTACTACAACATTATGATATGTTTAAAGTGTTACAGAAATAAACTTCTTCGTCGCTGGAATCACTCATTTTCGTTTTTTTTTACTTGTTTTCAAGTTTCTTATTTATAACAATACGAATTCAAAACAAAATGGCGAGCGCAAAGCAAATTGAAAACAAAAGTACACTAAGGAGGTTACGAGTCTGAGTTTTCAACAAATAAAAAAAAAGTTGTATTTTAAATACGGCACCATGGAGATGAAAGTAAATAGGTTTAATGATGTTTTGAAATCACATACCTAGTGCACGCGATGTTCTAAATTCAAATTTACTTTATCCTCTATCGAATAAAAACCGCTTTTGCACTCAGATATCGAAGAGCAAAAATACACTTTCCGAGATGGTGGGATGAAAAGGTATTTTTACATAAATCCTATGGTTAAATTATTAATTAACCTTAGAATATTTTTAACTTCTAGGGTTTATGAACTTTAAAATTTGAGACGTTATTCTTATTTAATTACCATTGCCTTTAAATAGACAGCAACATGATGAGTAGTTTAATTGTTTTTGTAAAATCCGGTACTAAACTGTTTGGATATACCTACTCTGAAACCAAATAGTTCTAGAGAGATATTTAAAAAAAAAATACAGACAGGTCAAATCCAATCGATTCCAAAGTCAAATAAACTAATTTTCACAGTCTATCTAGTTCTTGAGATTGTCTAGATCGATTTCATGGGTGTCTACACATTTGAAAACTACAAACAATGCTTTTATACACCCTTTAGTCGATTTGATTGGAGTAATTTCCTTTAGTCCATAAAAATCGGTGATGCGATTGATTCGAAATTAATTATTAACGAGAAATGTCTGGCACAGAGTTTTATCACCTTTAAACGTGTTCTATTTTTGAATTAATGCTTAGAACGCCTTTTATAAATTTTTTACAGTTGTAACATAGTTGAAAGATAAATTAGAAGTCAAAATGTAACTAAACTAATACAGGATAAGTTTAGTTAAATTTTTACCCACCTTCCAAATTTTAATATAGCAATCTACGAGACAAAAAAGAAATAACGTATTTTTTTCTCATGGTATAGCTCGATACAAAAATGTCAAGATAAATCACCTAGAAAATGTGAACCAAAAATCTAAAATGTTTGATAAACAGTTTTTTTACGCCATCTCATTCATCTTCTTAATATATAAAAAGTTCGTGTCACGTTGTTTGTCCGCGATAGAGTCCTAAACTATTGAACCGATTTCAAATTTGATTTGCACACCGTATGCAGTTTGATCCAATTTGAAAGATTGGATAGTTATTAACTCAATTTATTGGCGCATTATTTTTTTATTGCACATTATTTGTTTATGGCAAGGTAATTTGGTAAAGAAAAACGCCATGTTTGATGACAATAACATTTAAGACGTCATAATCAAATTAATTATTCGGAAGCGAAGTTCGCGGGGTAAGCTAGTTCATTATAATACAATTCATAAGTTATTGATTTTCCTTTCACACCTTAACAGGCTTAGGACCGTAAAAATTGAAAATTATGTTGCGTAAAATATTTTCGGGTGAAAACTTTACGATCATTTTTAACTTCATAAATGGGCTTTAAATACGATACTGAACGCCTATAAACATTTTTGAAGATGATGAAAAAGTCAAAATTTTTTTTTTTTTTGCTCAAGTTTTATTAATTTAAAATAAAATATCTTAGCAGCTCAATGGGTTAGAGCAGTCACCCGGCAGGCGGAAAGATGTAGGTTCAAGTCACACCTAAGGAAATCGAAAACTTTTATTTCAGCCATTGTACCCGTATTTTAATTTACACAAATACACAAGCATTTTATTTGGTTAATCGTTTGTTGTTTTATCTTAACTTTTGTAAAATATTGGAAAAAATATTTCTCTCCGATGTTGGAGGTAACAACATAACCAAAGAAACGAAACGCCGCTGGTTCATAGCGTAAAAAGCCTTGACTAAATTCACGTGGCGGAGTGGCGTACACACCGGTTTTCAAGGTGTCGCCTGCTCCGAGGTCCCGGGTTCGATTCCCGAACGGGTCAATGTAGAAAAAATGTGTTTTTCTACATTTTCTCGAGTCTGGGTGTTTGTGGTACCTTCGTTGTTTCTGGTTTCCAAAACACGAATGCTTTAAATAGTTATTCAAATTGGGATCAGAACAATTAATGTGATGTTGTCAACATTTATTATTTTATATCGCAACAAAAGTGGTCTTGGAAGCTCAGTTGGTTAGAGCAGTCGCCCTGTAGGTGCAAGGATGTAGGTTTAAGTCCGAGGGATTGTGTTTTCAAGTTACTCTAGCATCTTAATTGCTTAGAAACAGTCTTAAATATTTGGGATTTGTGTATTTACAAAGTCAAGGCACTGCAGATTCCAGTTTTTGGCATAAATTTAAACTTTCTCCCTCTACGATTTTCTGAGCTGAAGGGTCTTGGCGGAGAGACAGATAGTTCTACAACCCAAAAACTTATAAAACAGGTTCCAAACATTATTCTATAACCATGCATGACTTGTATGATGTTAATTTAAAAAGCACAATGTCCTAACTAAATCTGATAATTCACGAAATACTTAAATAGAATAATTATTATTTAAGTTTGTAAGAAAGAAAATTACGACTGCTGACTAAAATTTTATGTAAACAGTTGTATGGGAGCCCCCTTTAAATATTTATTTTGTTTTGTTTTTAGTATTTGTTGTTACTGCGGCAACAGAAATACATAATTTGTGAAAATTTCAACAGTCTACCTATCGCGGCTCTTGAGATACAGCCTGGTGACAGAGCGATGGACAGACGGACAGACGGACAGACAGCGAAGTCTTAGTAATAGGGTCCCGTTTTTACCCTTTGGGTACGGAACCCTAAAAATGACACTTTAAACTGTCCAAGTATAAATTTAGGTAGCTAATATTATCATATGACATACTTAGCACAATGCAAATTCAACCATACGTACAGGACTCAAAGATCAATTCTACTAAGTTACTAGAGCCCTTAAACATTCAAGACGTTTTTTGCCACTGGTTGTGTATGTTGTTTTTATCTTATATCTATGATTTCTTTCAACTGTTTCAATATGTTAACAGAAACCTAAACTCTACAAGCACGCACGAAATTCTTATCGGGTTTCAACGAGAACATTTAAAACAATGCATGACTTTGTATGAGTGGACGTGATGACAACATTTGGACTCGTGAGTCCATTATTTGATGCCAAAAATCGAGACTAAAATTTATTATATTATAACACGTCTAGGAAAACGCAGTGTAGGACGCCCTCGGGCCAGTTGGAGTGATGATTTTCACAAGATGACCGCCAGGAGCTGGATGGTCGTCAGGAGATCGACCTAAGTGGCGTGCAACTGGAGAGGCCTATGTCCAACAGTGGACTGCGATAGGCTGATGATGATGATATCATAAGTACTTATGTATTTTAAAACACTTACGTTTCATTATATACGTCCACTAACCACAGCTTGGACATTAGCTACTACAAACGAAGGATTTTGACATAACTGCAATGGTGGTTTATGGTGGGAAAAAAATGCTGCTGCCAATTTTTCTATAGAATTCTCCGTTAGTACTAATGATTCCTATATAACTCATAAATCTCAAAACCTATAGATCTCAATAAAATTCTCAACTATCATTGAGAACTGTAGTGAATTTAAAACAAATTGTTTTTACTATTCTTAGGTTTACTCTATGCAACACAAATTTACTATTTTGCGAGACTTGGTCTACAATAAACTAAACGTGTGGGAGCATCAGCGATAAAAAACATTAATAATAAAGCTTTAGCTCTACTGCAAACAGTTACTTAGCTCCAAATATTTTGGTTAAATGATTATTTCCTTACTTGATATTTTAATCCAGTGGTTCAAATATTGGACCAAGATCTTAGAATCCCGGGAAACAAACATTTCGAATTTTCGATCATTGCTCGGGTTTGTTATCAGCAACCCGCATTTCGCGAGCATGGTGATTATACCCATCATTGCTGTGGTAGCTTGAATTCAATGATGGAGGCCTTTACCCTGCAGAAGGATGGCTATTAAGCAGTTACTTTTTACTTACTCTATGCTAAGTAAGGTGTTTTTTTGTTGGGATCAGTAAACATCATCACCAGGCTTTAGCAGTGCACAACTGGGAACGAGCCTCTCTTTATGGAGGATTATGTCAAAATCGTCACGCTTGGCATTAATGGCACGCTTTGCAGGCGGGTTGGCGATCGCAGTTACGCCAATAGTGGAGTGGAGACGCTGCTGCCTATCTTCTGCAGCCAGTACTCCTTTAGTCTCTTAAGACACCCATAGGACGAGCGTCGTAAGGCCATTGGCCCCCCTAAGCATTACACTAAAATTATGACCTCATTTTTAGGTCCATTTGATAGAGACCAAAGGAAGCTGTTTCTACGTGCTAGCACCACACAACATACTTACATAATCTATAATCTAGTAAAGTAGTAAAGCAATAGCCTATAATCATCCCACTGCAGGGAAAAGGCCTCCATCATTGAATTCAAGTTACCACTGCAATGATGGGAACTGGCATAATCACCACGCTTGCCGAATGCGGGTTGGTGATCACAAACCCGAGCAACGTTCGAAAATTCGAAACTTTTTGTTGCCCGCCCCGGGGATCGAACCTGGGACCCCGAGATCTTGGCCCGGTATTTAAACCACTAGACCAACGGGGCGTTAATCTATAATCTATAATCTATATATATAAAAATGAATCCCTATTTCCCTTGGTCATCGCATCACGCGTGAACGGCTGGACCGATTACGCTAATTCTTTTTTTGTTTTGTTTGTTATTGTCAGGAAAATGTTCTTATGAAAGAAAGAATAAAAAAAATACGCGGATAATTTGAAAATTTAAGAACACTTAATCACCATACCAAATTATTTGTAATGTAACTTAGCGCTTTTGACAATTTAAACTTTTTTAATGTAACATTATGGCGTTTGAAATAACATTGACAGAATGCGTACTGCAAACGGTTACAATTTCCAGTACGGTTAGCATTTGCAATTTCGATAGATAAATTTGTATCTGAAATATTTTTTTAAATTAATTATAACAATTTGAAATCAATATTTATACGAGTAGTTAAGACAGGACAACGTCTGTCGGGTCCGTTAGTTACCGATAAAATAATTTAAAGTATCTATTCTCTTTTCAGGTATGTTAAATAAAACCGATTTGAAGAAAATACTGAAACTGGCAATATATTTACATTTTTTAAAAGAAAATAAACACACGGCGTAGCTTTTGCTTTGCTTTGAGGGCGCTGTAAGTGTAATCATACCATAATAATAACTTCCTGGGAACTAAGTATCAGTATACCATGTCGGTCCACCGGCCAATCAGAGAGCAGGATTTGTCTTTCGAACATATTTGAAAATAGCCATCTAATTAAATGAAAGTGTATAAAAAATGTATACCAATCGGTAATCAATTACGTAATTTGCTAGTGAACCAAATATCAACCTTCAAAACCTAAAGAATTAAGAACAAAATGCGTTTGAAAGAGAACTCCTGAATCGCGGTGTCAAAATTTTTATTCCATTGCCGTATAAGTAAAACTTTCAATTATATCATGTTGGTCTTCCTTTGGGTTCCTTCTTCTCACTGACCCGTTGATTGTTCCCTCACATATAGTGTGATCTGTGGGCCCCGGGCACCACATGGTACGTGGCTATCAATGCCAATGACATATAACCCAGTTCTCTGGGCTCATCCTGACCATCCTGTGATAAAACTCTGTCTCTCTTAAGGGCAAGTTGGGTGTTCGGGGCGTTCACAAGATCCGCTATATGGGATGCGGTGGTTGAACGACCGACGGTGGTTGGCTGTGTGCCTCCAGTATCATTTGAGGTTACCGATTGTACCACAAGTGCTACTGTTTGGAAGATGGAGGAGCCCAAAGGAGGTACCCGCAGTATGAAACTGCGTAATAAAGGTCTTCACTCCTTAACTACTAAAAAACGACAAAAACTAAAAAACCCGAGAACCTGCCTTTCTAAGGTAGGCTCTCCCTTTTGCTTCTTTTTAATAATCCAACAACAATTTAAATCCATACAGCATTAAAAAAGGTAGGTACTAAAAAATTGTTCTACTTTTTAATCAGGTGACATAGATTGTGGTCACAGATTATAAACGCTCGTCTCACACGTTAAGTTCCAATTTTGCGTACATTGAGGTACAAAGTGATCCTATTACTTTGAAGGCGACAAAATCTCCTGAACCACTTGAAGTGGCGAATCGCGTCTAGGTTTTTCTTATAGTTGTATGGGGTAGGTACAAATAATTGCATTATCTGTACTGCATGCATTTATGAGGGAGGGCGCCCGGCTTCCTTGCATGTAGAGACAACAGCAGGTCAACCAACCCAAAAAGTTAAAGGTCATTGAATTGATTTTTATTTTGATCAATATCAATTGAGAAAATTTGACGTTTTGTAGTAGGTTGACGTGCTGTTGTCTATAGTGTGATGTAGATACTTAGGCCGTCACAATAAGTTATTATTTAGCAAAATAAATTAAGTTATTAGCAAAATAATTTTAAATTCATATTTGGTTATAGATTTTCGCAAAGTAACGCCTGAGTCTGTTAATTTTAGTTTTTTACTTTACATCAATATATCTACATAAATTAAACCACTTGGTCTAGTAGTTTAAGTTTCAGGCCAAGATCATGGATTCCTGAGCCGATTCCCGGGTAGTAAAACAATAATTTCGAATTTTCAAACATTGCTCGGATTTTGACGACCATTTGGATCAGCGGTAGTTAACGCTGCTTCTGAGCCATGGGTCGCGGGTTCGATCCCCGCACAGTACAAATATTTGTGTGCATGAACATGTCTGTTTGTACTGGTCTGGGTGTTTTCTATGTATTATAAGTATGTATTTACAAAAAAAAAAAAAGTATATAAGTAAGTTTATCGGTTGTCTAGTACCCCATACGACAGGGTACTTAATAGTACCTTAATTTGGGACTAGATGGCTCTGTGTGGCCCAGTGAGGCATGTCTTAAATATTTATTTATTTATTATTTGTGTTCACCATTGATTGGCAAGTGTTGAGTGAGATTATGCTCGTCATTGCTGTGCTAATTTAAATTCAATGATGAAGGCCTTTTCCTTGCAGTGGGATGATTATGGGCCATTACTTTACATTACTTTTTTGCAATATAACACCTGAGCCAATAAGTTTTTCTTTTGCTTTTTCACCTTTCCCTTATTTTTATAGTGTGTCCTGAGCTAAAGATTGTTTGGAAGTGATCGCTCTTATCGACCGCTCAAAATGTTTATCATTCAGTAAACATTCACTTCATTTACTTTGTTTGGTGTTTAATAAAGAGTATTATATACATCTATTAATAAATAAATAAATAAATAAATATTTAGGACATGCCTCACTGGGCCACACAGAGCCATCTAGTCCCAAATTAAGCTACTATTAAGTACCCTGTCGTATGGGGTACTAGACAACCGAGAAACTTACTTATATACTTTTTTTTTCGTAAATATGTATGTATGTAAATTAATGTATCTACATATTTAAAATCTATCTTTACCGAAAACTTACGATCTGTCCGTGTGTTTTTGTCGCACAGTCTCGCGTTACAGTAGTTTGTCTCGGCACTTGTAATGCTGACAAATGGTCAGCGGTTGACATCGGGTGTTATGAATCATGCTCGCCGGCACGCTGCCAACGATTCGCTGTCAAACATTTGCAGTACACGCAAATGTTGGCGCCAACGTTTGCGTTCATGTGTACATTCTAATTTGTTGTACCCACTAAGTTGGTTCATAAAAACTTTTTAGCTGGTAAAGTGTTAAGTTGGCTTATGTTGGTTTATTAAAGTGTTGGGTCGATTCACGCAAATACCGAGAATCATTAAAGGCGGACATATTTTCTTCTACTTTCTGAAGTTAGTAGATTTTTCCTAATAGTTTTCATTTTGGTAACTTTACCACATCTTAGTCTATAGTGACTATAAAGTAATATAAATATATATAAATCGACGAAATCGTACGTTAAGCATCCAATTAGGTAAGTAAATGATGACAGTCGGTAGCTTCTTGTTTGGCACCGACTTAAAATAGGTGGCTTATTTCGAGCTTTTTATTGATACAAATTTTGTAAATAAACATTATATATATTTTTTAAGACTACGGGATATCTTTTTTTTATGTCACTCAAAGTAAGACTAACCTTGAACTTTATTCTACCTTTAAAAAAAACATCGAAATTGGTACATTATGAGTAATAAATAAATAAAATAAATACACTTCCACCGTGTTAAATGTTTTCCTTTACATTTAACCCCCACTTGAATAAAAATAAAAACACATTTTAATAAACGCACAAAGTCTGCAAATAAATATTCAATTAAAATGTTTCTAGTGAATGTCATACGTTATACAAAAATACGTATATCGAGTATAAGTACCAACAGAAATCAGTAGAATTAATCTTTTGAAACAAAAAACAAACTTACTAAAACAGCATTAAATGCGTCGAAATACCTACGCTAAAAATATAACCGAACTTGGTATATGGATGGAAGCTAGTTTATTTCTGGCTTCAACGAACACGAATTAATGATGATTTCTATTGATGCAAATTATTGTTTTTTGTATTACAGACATGTAAAGTGACTAGATATAAAAGCAGTGTCAGAAAAACCTTCTCAACAAATGAGCAACCACCCAATATTTGGATGCTCTTTCTTCGCTACATTCATCTATAAGCCATACATCGTGAGATTCAATGGTGCTAGTGTCGTGTGAGGTCCAATATCATTCACTTTGTACTAGTTTTAGCGGAATTTGTTGCATAAATTATAATTTCTTTAATTTACCTGCTGGAAAGTGATCTCCTTCGTAAAATATCGCAAATATGGATTATTTGGCGATTAATGTGAACGCTTTAAAAGCGGAATTAAGAAAAAGCGCAAAAATAGGCGGCCTCAAGAGCAACTATTTCAGAAGTTAGTTTGTTGATATCAAGATAGTTATTTATAAACAATATAACCTTAATTAGATTCAAGATATAACACTTTGTTTCGGCGCCAATCGCCTTTGAAAGCTATACCTCCGGACCTCAGTCTACAGTGGCGCCAACTGGTGAGCAAAGAAACGGTAGTTCCCATTGGCATTACCTACGGTAGATACGCGGGATGACTTTAGCTACTTATATTTAACCTTGAACAGTTCGATATGACGTTTGATTAGTTATTACTTATTATATTTTATAAACAGAAAAATCTAAATATAAAAAAATATAGGAGTTCACTCTATTTCATGCAGTAGATCAATTTACTGCTTGACACAAAATAGGGGATCACGGGAATTGAACTGAAACTAAAAATACCCTAGTATTTAAACAACTAGACCAACCGGCGTCTAAGTAAGTAACAGCCTATAATCATCCCACAGCAGGAAAAAGGCCTCCATCATTGAATTCAAGTTACCACTGCAATGATGGGAACTGGCATAATCACCACGCTTGCCAAATGCGGGTTGGTGATCACAAACCCGAGCAACGTTCGAAAATTCGAAACTTTTTGTTGCCCGACCCGGCCGGGGATCGAACCTGGGACCCCGAGATCTTGGCCCGGTATTTAAACCACTAGACCAACCGGCGTCTAGTAAAGGGTAATATGTTGATAATGACGATAATCATACACGCATCGACTTGATAACTTCTATTATTTCATCACATACACGTTTAAACAAACTTCATACGAAAAGATCCGTAACATAATATCTCCGCAACCCTTATACAGGATACTCATCCTCATACGGTAGACGTATCTACAAATGCTGTAGCTTTACCGTAGCTACAACGCATAACTACAAAAAGTCGCCAAGCATTAAGTTCCTTAGAAAATCGTATGAAAAACAAGCGAGACGCGGTGCGAGGCGGCAGATCATTATTTGAAACATGCATAAAGATGCAGTCTGCTGCCGGCGGATGTGCAAATAAACGCAATTAGAACATGGCGCGCCGTGAGAAATGTCTTTAGAGGCGGTGTGTGCTCTAAATTACAGGAAAACATTCGATCTTGACTGAAAATACATTCTTTGAATAAAAATTTCGACAACTTTGGGTGGACCTCGAACACACAACCATCCACTTACCGTGCGACTGCTAACCATTAAGCTACCAAGACAATTTTTGTAAATGAATTTATTCAAGGCTTTACGCTGTGACCCAGCGGAGTTTTTGTACTTCTAACTTCTGTAAGAAATATTTTTATAAATATTTCAATTTGAATTGATCAAAGAACAGTTTTGAAAACAATAAAAAAACTATTTCATACTAACCAATTGTAGAATATTATCAGGGACCACCGGTTTTACGTGCCATCCGAAACACGACTAAAACCCTTACCATTTCCAGACCGAAGCCAATTAAAAAAATATCGATTCCCAAATTTACATCGGTCTCTAATACCTACAGATACCGCTTACAAACAAGACAAATCACTTAATCTTCTTCATTGATTCACCATCATATTGATGTGTCTCTAAAATTAAGATTTGCAATACTTTCCACAGTTTGATGATCGCAGTTTGGCCATTGGTTGAGACACTGTTATGTACGAGTATACCGTCTTCTTCTAGCAGTACTCTATTAGTCGCGTATCACAAGCTCCTAACAATCTTAGAACGAAAAAAACCTGGTACAAGGTACTTTATATCAGCATTGCACATCCAAAATTCTAAAAAGAAGTGTGAGTTATATGCTACAAGAAAACGCTCCCACCTTTACCAAACACCGTCGCCTAAAACATTCGAGAAAACGGGTTCGAGTCGCGGTTCCGCCAGTTCGTTCATTCTTTTTAAGTTTCCTTAGGACGCTAGTTTTTACACAGAGTATTCAAAGCATGAATTACGAAGTGTTGAGCAAATTGAAAATTACGACTCTACACGACGGAAACGTTTTAGTCAAAAGAGCAAAATGTTTTCCTGACGAAATTCAGGAATAAGGATTAGTCGCTTTCGTTTTCATTGGTTGAGGAATAAATTCAAATATTGCGATAATTTTTGTTTTCAGTGTTAAGAATATTGATAATAAAAATGTTGTCTTTAAATAAGTAAATAAACAACAAAATTGTGTACTATATATAATAATATAGTAATATTTTAAGATATGCTACGCTGGGCCACACAGAGCCATTTAGTCCCAAATTAAGCTACTATCAAGTAGCTTGGTGTATAGACAACCAATAAACTTACTTAAGTACATTTTGTCTTTGTAAATATATACTTATTATACATAGACAAACACAAAAACCAACAGACATGTTCATGCACACAAATATTTGTACTGTGCGGGGATCGAGCCCTGCGACCCATGGCTCAGAAGTAGCGTTTACTACATAGTCATTGTATATAAATTTACTACCACTGATCCAAATGGTCGTCTATGGTATTTATTAGTTTATGGCGTCATACTACCACTTTTTGTTGGTTTAGTTTGCCGAATTTCGAAGCTTTATCCAAAGCCTATTGTCCTGTAAATACGAGTATAGTTAATGTCGAAATCATATCAACATTTCTGGTTGCATGATCACTATTTGAAATTATCAAACGATTAATTTAGCATGATAAATATAAAAGATGTACACAAAATAAAGTAAAATATTTTTAAATTGAAATGATTTAATTTATCTGGATTTATGTTGCGTTGATCAGAGTTTTACATTCTGTTTTAGTTTACGTCACGTGGTCACGATTAGGATAAGGTGTTATTGTGTTCACGCATTTTCAACGCCCCAATTTTTGTTATTATTTTTTGGCTAGCTGTTTTCCGCTACTAACTATAGCTATATTTGAGTAGCTATTTTCCTCTATGTATGTTTAAGCACACCTTTTTAATACAACAGCATTTCCACCCGACGAGGCGCATACAAATCGCCCACTACGCCTGAATGCAGTGTCCCAGACGGACCAAGTTTTTGTACAACCGACAGACAAATAGTTTTAATAGATACCACGTTTACCGTTACCGTTACCATAAGTTACCGGCCATAAACAGAATAACACCACTCCTTCTTATTGGTGTTGTATGGAGCAGGTATAAGACACAATGTTTAGCTAACGCTTTGAATGAGCCTGAATTATAATAGACCAGACTCAATCGCCATTTCGTCAATGCGCGTGCAACACCGCGGAAGAGCAGTTTGTAAATATTTATGTAAGTTTCTGCTTTTATACAATTTTACAAGAGGTTAAGAAAACTGCAAATCTTAGTAATTTGACAATATTTTACAGGCTGATCTAACTAATAACTTTCTTATAAAGCAAGTCACAAAAAAGTAACTACTTGATTTGGTCCGTAAAATCATAGGGATAGAAATATGTAAAATACAGCCAAATGACCAAAATTGTATAAAAGCAGATACGCGGTACTTATAAACTGCTCTTCCACGGTGTTGCACGCGCAGTGACGATTTGATAAATACAATAGAGGAAGTACTGCCCGAAGAAGATGGGCAATATAATATTTTTTCCGCCACTAGCGAAATTGCCATAGCCAATTTGCCAGCCTGCCAATAGTGGTAATGAATGCAACATCTTCCTTTTGGGTGGGCGTATGTGCAGCAAGGTTCCTGGTGTAGGATAATGATAATGATGATACAAGATTATGTACCTACTTTCCTATAGTGTTGTGTAAGATTGACAAAATTGAAACACGACTATTTCTAGAAAAACTAGACAAATGCGAGTCAGACTCGCCCACCGGATGCTCCATACTAATTTGTAGATACATACTACATATAGTTTTTACCTTTATCCGCCTCTAACGATACCTTTAGGAAGAAAAAGGATAGAACACGTGCCTGCATCACACGACAAGGTAGACTTAACTACATCATTTTAATTACTAATCCGATTCTTCCACGCGTTCCTGAAATAAACTGTATTGACAGACAGATGGAGGACATTGTGATCCTATAAGGTAATTTTTCAATTAATAAATTTTTCAATTCAGAACACTTGAAATAATGAAAATGTGCGGCGTCTACTCAGTTTCTTATCTGCGCGTCGAGATAAGAAACGCTATTTGGATTAAAAATATTGCGGCCGGCGAGCTCAAAGCCGGGATTATAAATTCCAAGCTTTTATTATGAAAATGGAGCGTATTTCAATTCGTCAGTGAACGCCCGGGTCAATTTAAAGCTTTGTAATATTTTTCAACATACATTTTAATGACTTCAAAAATTATTTCAACGCTGCAATTAATGTGTGCGGACCTTTGCTTTTAATTACGGTTTGCTTTATTTGATCGGTTGTTTTTAAATATTGTTTTTTAATAACCGTCCGTTGGTCTAGTGGGTTAAATAACGGGCCAAAAGATCTCAGGGTCCGAGTTCGATCCCCGGGTCGGCCAGCAAAAGTTTGAAGTCTCGAAATTTTCTCGGGTTTGTGATCACCAAAACGCATTTGACAAGCGTGGTGATTATGCCTGTGTATTATGGGATGATTAAAAGCTGTTACTTTTAACTATTTGGAATACGAGTATGTACCTACTATGTTATTCAATTTATTTTATAAGAAATTATATTAGGATTTAAAAAACATTGGCCAAGATAAAAAAATTCTATTACAAAAAATTATCATGGGGAATCTCACACTGCCATGAAAACAGTACAGAGAAACTTCCAAATTAAAAACAAAATAATCAAACTGTACTTTATGGGGCTGTAGACCTCAATATAATACGGCTTTAATTTCAACTCGATATCTCCACGCGTTCCCAAAATACACAGTCTATCTCCAGTCTCCACGCATTCCCGAGATAAACGGTCTTGACATACAAACGGACGGACTACAAAATTATCCTAAAACGGTTCCGTTTTTCCTTTTGAGCTACGAACCCAAAATATTATGTTTTATTAATCCAATTCTTGTTCCCGTTGCACATCATATCAATCGCACCCAACCGCAGTGACGTCACAAACCGCCTTAGTGACGTGGCAAAAATGATTCCTCGTTTTCGGTGCCCCAAATAAATCATTTGGACGTATATGAGCTGGTATTTCATGAACGAATTGGCATTCGTTCACAGTCGATTTCTTTGTGCTTTACCCAAATAAAAACATGAAATCAAGATTCGTTACGAAATATCAATGAATACTGGGATCGGGAAGCGGGAGTAAAAAATGCGGCACTCACTGGATATATGATAATGAGATAGTGCAAAAGTAGTATGATAATTAAACAAATACACAGATACTTTATTTGATATTTTAGCAACTCAATTGCACTCATAATATCAGTATATAACCTTGAAAAATTTTTTTTTTCCCGCCTGAGACAAAATTTTTCAAGGTTATATACTGAAATACACAGATAATAATAATAATAATATTTTAAGACATGCCACGCTGGGCCACACAGAGCCATCTAGTCCCAAATTAAGCTATTACTAAGCAGCTTAGCGTACGGGGTACTGGACAACCGATAAACTTACTTTTATACTGTTTTTTGTAATTATGTACCTGTATTATACATTGAAAAACACCGAGACCAGTAAAAAGAGACATTTTCATGCACACAAATGTTTGTACTGTGCGGAGATCGAACCCGCGACCCATGGCTCAGAAGCAGTTTATAACCACTGATCCAAATGGTCTTCAAATGAAAATAAACACATCGAAAAATCATCGTTATCAGTCAACCCCTCAAGTTGTGATGTCCTAACAAGAAATAGATTAGTGAGATGTAATAAATATATTTTTAAAGTATTTAACAGTATCACAACTAAATATAATGGCTATCAAACCAAGTTACGCAAACACTCAAAGACAATAGAATAACGACGAGGTTGCCAGATCTGTTAGCGATAAAAGATATTATTAAAAATTAAAATCTCATACGAAAAATTGAGAATGTTCTATTTTTTGTCTGATAATAATCTAAAACAACCCTATTATTATGGAAACGTGTCAACAACACACCCCTAGCGTCTAGAGTCTAGACGCCTATTCAAAAGCTGTCTATTCTAATTTTGTTGACGTAATTGCTTTGTCCAATTTTGATAAGAATTCCATATCAAATTAATGGTTGTAGGTCTTCATTATAATTTTTATTGAACTGGATGACAGAAAATTTGAAATCTATGTAAAGACAACGCCAGGTCAACCTACCCAAAAAGTTAAAGTTCATTGAATTGATTTTCAAGCGCAAGCGCTCTCAAGCGCAGTTTAAACTCAAATCATCAAATCATTGCTTGAGTAAAGAATCAACACTCGAGTACGTTATTTATTCTAGAACGCATTTCAAACTAGTATCAGTTGAATCGAGTTTCAAACTAGATTAAGGGAGATATTTCGATTTCGAGATCGTCTATGATACAAGTCTGTTTTCGTGTACTATTTATTTTTTCCGAAAATACGATCGTAATGATCAATATCCTCGAATATATTTAATGGATCCATTGCAAAAACAGTAAAATTTAAGTCAAATCTCTACTCAAGCGTGGTGTGGAGGTCTCTTGAGTAAACACAAATCAAATATCAACTCAGCGCCGATTGGCACTTGAGTGACGTTTTAGAATAAGCATAATCTGTGATCAGCAAATCTATGCTCAAGTACAATTTTAGAATAAAATCTCTTGTTAAATCTAGTTTTAAGCCATGATTTATGCTTGAGCGATGTTCTAGAACACGGGCCTTATGTCCAATAGGTAGAGATCAATATCAATAAGGAAAATTTCACGTTTTGTGGTAGGTTGACGTGCCTGTTGTCTGTACATATTACTTGTTCAAGTTAGTTTTTATTTATTAGTCAAGTCTTGGAAGCAGTCTATGGCCCAGGAAATATTATTTTAAGGGACAACTAGAGCTAAGTGCTGCCTCCAATTGATTTAATTTTATTACTTCTAAATAAAACCAATTCTCAAAAAACTAGAACAGTATCATTTTAGCAAATTATCTCTCATATTTATTGAATCACTGTTAACTGCTTTTCATTCTGGCATTCTTTCGTATCGTACATTATTGCTAAAAGCGACCGCTTTTGGCGTTAGCGAAAAATTCTATTTTATAAACAACTAAATGAAAGGTTTACTGTGATTCATTAAATACTAGAGGTAATTTGCCAAAATGATACTGTTCTAGTTTTTTTGAAAATTGATTTTATTTAGAAGTAATAAAATTAAATCAATTAGGGACAACACAGCTCTAGTAGTCGCCTTAAGTGCGCAAGCTTATGCCCAAACGCAAGTGCTCTAGTCTCACCCATCAGCAGTGCGATTCTCTTAGCGCAAATGTCATAACAAAATTAATAGACTCAGGCGTTACTTTGCGGAAATCCATAACTAATAATGGATTGAAAAAATTATTTTGCTAATGATTTCCGCTTGTTAACACCGGCCTAAACACCTTCACCACACTACCCGCACTAACACTGATTTGAGGAAGCACCTGCACCAAACTACCCGCAATAATCCCTGATTGAGCAAGCACTATTTCATGCAGGAATGCATGCCGGTGAAGGTGTCTAGGCCGGTGTTAACAAGCGGAAATCATTAGCAAAATAATTTTCTCAATCCATAATTAATGTCATCACAGCTTTGGTTACAGCTGATGCAGATGTAACAGCAATGAACGCACGATTGTATTCTCTGTTAACGCTGATCAACACTAGCGCCACATGGCTACCAAACAAAATCTGTCAAAAAGCCGTGCAACAGCGGGCGATGTGACGGCTGAGAGAATCATAATCACAGCCATAAGCGGTGCGACAAGTCAATAGTAATATAATGGGAAAGTGTGTGTCTGTTTGTTTGTCCGTCTTTCACGGCAAAACGGAGTGACGAATTAACGTGATTTTTTAAGTGGAGATAGTTGAAAGAAAGAAAAGTGACATAGGCTACTTTTTGTCTCTTTTTGACCCCCCACTTCACTAAAATGGGGGGTGGAAGTTTGTATGGAGCATTCCGCAATTTTCAAGGTAGAAAGCCAAAAATTGGTATGCGGACTATTTGTGACTAACAAAAAAATCGTGCATCATATTTTTTGGTAATCCGCGCCAACCCCTTAAAGGAGGAGGTGAAATTTTATATTTGACTTTTCGCAGTTTTCAAGGCAGGAAGCTAAAAATCGGTACGCAGGCTCTTTGTTACCAATGTCCTTTATCAGGAAAAGCGAACCATGTTACCTCGAATTTAACTAGTCGGGCTTAAGCTAGTCGTTTATAAAATAATGCAGGAGCTGTACCCGATGGAACGGACAACCGATGCAACCGGAGAAAAGCAAAATGCAGTAACCTTCCAAACAATTCGAAGCTCATGCTGCCTTAAGACCTTTGTACGATCAACACAGTTAAAAAAACTGAAGTGAAAGGGGCGTTAAAATAATACGAGTACATAAAAATTTTAAAGATGCGCGTCAAGTTCAGAATCTTTCTTTTTCGTCGGATGAAAAACAACTGAATTTTGTTAAGTGCTTAATACGGTCTGGCAAAGCTCCAAAGATCCAACTGAATACTGAATAGGCTAAAAATTAACGACGACAGGATTTATTAACGTGCACAGCCATTTTTATAAGTCATATTCTTATTATTTGTTTTCTGAATTTATAATTTTAAGTGCTTTGTTTGCGGACACGGCTGTCAAAATTTTATATTAGCTACAAAATATTTTATTTGTGAATGAGAAATGTTACCAATTTGAGATGAAAATGTAGTTATGGTGTCTTCAATAAAACAAAACTAAGATTGACTAAGTTATACAAGATCAGACTTGGAAGATCCTTAATCTATACTAATAATAGGGGGTTAAAGTATGAAATTGCTGATGATTTTCCCACTTTTTATTTTTATTATAGCTCTTAAGTATTGTCGTATTATTGCGTAATTCTTTTTGTATTGTATCAAAAACTAAATAAAGTAACTTTTGACTTAAAAAAAAATGCAATACTAGTGCCTATTTGAAGTATATGGAATCTACGTACGTTAGGTAGGTAAGTAATGACATGCGCAATAAAACAACCGCTCGGCTCACAGGCTCGTTTATTACTGATTTCACTCACAGCTACATCCGTCGGCGCAAGCGCAATACACACTATTCTCTTCTACACTATTTTGAAAATCTGTTAACAAACAACAATATATATTTAAAAGAAAGGCTTATAGTCTATTTTCTTTCTTGGCCTTAACATAGGGCCAGCAGGTCTCTCTGCCGCCCCTTCAACAATTAAGCCCTCCTTTTTATTACAAGGTTTGGTTGATGGGCCGGCAGTTTGGCAAGTTTCCTCTAAAATTACATTCTCAACAGGTTCATCATTTGCCTCCGTCCACACGTCATCGTCACCACCGCACGTCTCAGCCTCAACCTCCGCGTCATTTACTGTTTGGAATGACGTAACAGGTGGAATTATGACTTCGGGTGTTAAGGGTGGCAGTCGTTGCTCCACTTGTGGGAGTGACGAGGACGACTGACCGGCTAGGGCTCCTGTTTTCATTTCCTTATCAATGGCCTCAACATCGTGGCTATTTTCCTTATTTATTTTAACAATCTGATCTAAATGCCTTTTACATAAACAATTATAATTTTTAAAATGAACTTCAAATAGTCTTTGACCCAATTTCTTTTTAATAATTGCAGGTGACCATATTGCCTTTCTAGCGATGAACCATTTTGCCATTACAGACTCGTTAATATTAAAACATCGGTGTTTATTAAGACGCGGTACATTGCTAATATTATCATCGTTATTAATATTTAACGGAGGTGAAGGCAAAATCAAATCCAACCGACCACGCAAATCACGACCTATCATTAGTTTTGCCGGTGTAACACCCGTGGCACAATGGATCGTATTCCGATAGTCAAACAGAAAACCTGTTAATTTTTCTTGAACTCGACTGACTGGTTATTTATTTTCAGTTAAAATACATTTAATCATCTTTTTACAAGTTTTTACAGAATTTTCTGCTTGGCCGTTGCTGGCTGGGTGATACACTGGGGATGTTATGTACCTGATACCATTATTTTTACAAAACCTTTCGAATTCAATAGATCTTATCTTAACATCGTTATCTGAAATGATTACATTCGGTATTCCGAATCTTGAAAATACACTCTTTAGTTTAGATATTAGCGCACTAGTTGAGGTACCGCAATTCATATAAATGCATTCTAGCCATTTGCTGAAAGAGTCCACTATTATTATAAGATTAAACGAACTTACCTTAAGTGAAGTTCAATCTTAATTATACGAAGATACTTGTCCGAGATGGATTTTTACATGTAGTAACGGCGAAGCACTAGCGCAGAGCCACAATTTTTTCAAAGCTAAAAAAAAAAAAGAGAAACAGAACGTGTTCTATGGCAACCTATCAAATGTCATTACGTTTAAAGCAATGAGAACAACCCAACTAATGGGATAATACTATAGAATTTAGTATTAGTGGGTGGGTTTTTGGGACTGCCATCTCGGACAAGTATCTTCGTATAATTAAGATTGAACTTCACTTAAGGTAAGTTCGTTTAATCTTATAATTATACTTAATACTTGTCCGAGATGGATTTTTACATGTAGATGTTTGAAGATGGGTTGTGAATCATTAGTACAATTTTTAAAGAATGAAAAAAAATATGTAATTAAGTATAATAATAAACCTTAAAACTTTGTAATTTATACGATAAACAATTTGAGAGAGATTAATAGTAAGTAAAAACATTTAATTTTTTCACTCTGAAAAATACTATTACACACTGTATTATTGAATTCTGCTACAATTTGAAATATTGGCCTAGAATATAGAAGAATGTTGAGATCAACCTGCAGTGTCTTTTATTATAAAATCATTTCTAACACGTGACCTCTGCTGCACAGCAGATGTTGTTGTATGTCTTGTGGTATAATCCAAGAATATATGTATCATTAATACCAGCTTTTCTCAAAATCTACTTAATCCACCAACTTATGACTGGATTTTTGATGGTTAAAATCAAAAGGTTATCATTTTTTCCTTGACAAGTTGGTCTTGACAAGCCCTAGCCGGTCAGTCGTCCTCGTCACTCCCACAAGTGGAGCAACGACTGCCACCCTTAACACCCGAAGTCATAATTCCACCTGTTACGTCATTCCAAACAGTAAATGACGCGGAGGTTGAGGCTGAGACGTGCGGTGGTGACGATGACGTGTGGACGGAGGCAAATGATGAACCTGTTGAGAATGTAATTTTAGAGGAAACTTGCCAAACTGCCGGCCCATCAACCAAACCTTGTAATAAAAAGGAGGGCTTAATTGTTGAAGGGGCGGCAGAGAGACCTGCTGGCCCTATGTTAAGGCCAAGAAAGAAAATAGACTATAAGCCTTTCTTTTAAATATATATTGTTGTTTGTTAACAGATTTTCAAAATAGTGTAGAAGAGAATAGTGTGTATTGCGCTTGCGCCGACGGATGTAGCTGTGAGTGAAATCAGTAATAAACGAGCCTGTGAGCCGAGCGGTTGTTTTATTGCGCATGTCATTACTTACCTACCTAACGTACGTAGATTCCATATACTTCAAATAGGCACTAGTATTGCATTTTTTTTTAAGTCAAAAGTTACTTTATTTAGTTTTTGATACAATACAAAAAGAATTACGCAATAATACGACAATACTTAAGAGCTATAATAAAAATAAAAAGTGGGAAAATCATCAGCAATTTCATACTTTAACCCCCTATTATTAGTATAGATTAAGGATCTTCCAAGTCTGATCTTGTATAACTTAGTCAATCTTAGTTTTGTTTTATTGAAGACACCATAACTACATTTTCATCTCAAATTGGTAACATTTCTCATTCACAAATAAAATATTTTGTAGCTAATATAAAATTTTGACAGCCGTGTCCGCAAACAAAGCACTTAAAATTATAAATTCAGAAAACAAATAATAAGAATATGACTTATAAAAATGGCTGTGCACGTTAATAAATCCTGTCGTCGTTAATTTTTAGCCTATTCAGTATTCAGTTGGATCTTTGGAGCTTTGCCAGACCGTATTAAGCACTTAACAAAATTCAGTTGTTTTTCATCCGACGAAAAAGAAAGATTCTGAACTTGACGCGCATCTTTAAAATTTTTATGTACTCGTATTATTTTAACGCCCCTTTCACTTCAGTTTTTTTAACTGTGTTGATCGTACAAAGGTCTTAAGGCAGCATGAGCTTCGAATTGTTTGGAAGGTTACTGCATTTTGCTTTTCTCCGGTTGCATCGGTTGTCCGTTCCATCGGGTACAGCTCCTGCATTATTTTATAAACGACTAGCTTAAGCCCGACTAGTTAAATTCGAGGTAACATGGTTCGCTTTTCCTGATAAAGGACATTGGTAACAAAGAGCCTGCGTACCGATTTTTAGCTTCCTGCCTTGAAAACTGCGAAAAGTCAAATATAAAATTTCACCTCCTCCTTTAAGGGGTTGGCGCGGATTACCAAAAAATATGATGCACGATTTTTTTGTTAGTCACAAATAGTCCGCATACCAATTTTTGGCTTTCTACCTTGAAAATTGCGGAATGCTCCATACAAACTTCCACCCCCCATTTTAGTGAAGTGGGGGGTCAAAAAGAGACAAAAAGTAGCCTATGTCACTTTTCTTTCTTTCAACTATCTCCACTTAAAAAATCACGTTAATTCGTCACTCCGTTTTGCCGTGAAAGACGGACAAACAAACAGACACACACTTTCCCATTATATTACTATTGACTTGTCGCACCGCTTATGGCTGTGATTATGATTCTCTCAGCCGTCACATCGCCCGCTGTTGCACGGCTTTTTGACAGATTTTGTTTGGTAGCCATGTGGCGCTAGTGTTGATCAGCGTTAACAGAGAATTGGAGCTGGACCGAAAAAGAGCAGGCTGCGCTGGACGATGTGAAGCGAGAGTTAGCTTCGGAGCGGGTGTTAGCGCATTTCGACGCGGCAGCGCCGCTTGTGCTGAGCGTAGACGCGGGGCCCGCGGGCCTGGGCGCGGTGCTGGCGCACGTAGGCGCCGACGGCCGCGAGCGCCCGATAGCATTCGGCTCCCGTGCATTAATTGCTAGCGAAAAAAATTATAGTCAGATACAAAAGGAGGCGACGGCAATTATATTTGGAGTTAAACACTTTCACCAATATTTATACGGCCGACGGGTCCCTTTCATTTTAAAAACTGACCATCGCCCCCTTTTGTCGATATTTGGTAAGAAAAATGGAATTTCAGTTACGGCCGCCCTACGTTTGCAGCGATACGCGATTATATTATCAGCTTACAACTATAGTGTACAATATGTAAGTAGTAAAAATAACTTAGTCGCAGATCTTTTCTCTCGAGCGCCGTTAGCGTCACCTGTTATAGATAATAGCCTACAGATAAGCAACGAAGAGGACGGGCGACACTTTCTCTTTCTAGACGCGACCGTAGAACCAGTTTCTTACGACGAGATACGACAGGCCACCAAGCTTGATAAGACTTTGCAAACTGTAGCTAAATATATGAATAAGGGGTGGCCAAGGAAAATAAAATGCAATAATGTTTTGCCATATTTCAATTGTAAAAGTGATTTGGAATTTAATAATGGATGTCTTTTTAGGGGTCATAAAATTGTAATACCTCCAGTGTTTCGTATTAGGATGTTGGGAGAATTGCATTCGTCACATTTCGGCATAGTCAAAACCAAATCTAGTGCTCGAAGTAGAATGTGGTGGCCGGGTATCGACGGCGACATCGAGGCGTGGGTGGGGGCGTGCAGCGCGTGCGCCGGCGCCCGCGCCGCGCCGCCCCGCGCGCCTCCTGCGCCCTGGCCGCGCGCGCCTGCGCCCTGGCACCGTATACATATTGATTACATGTCTATTGGGCAATGCTTTTATTTAATTATACTTAATACTTGTCCGAGATGGATTTTTACATGTAGTAACGGCGAAGCACTAGCGCAGAGCCACAATTTTTTCAAAGCTAAAAAAAAAAAGAGAAACAGAACGTGTTCTATGGCAACCTATCAAATGTCATTACGGTTTTTGTGCGAGCGCGGTCACATCGTCGTTTTATAAAAGATGGGTAAAATATCTATTACTCTTAAGAAATATACCATAAAAGTTTATAATCAGGCTTTAGAATTAAGGTAGTCAAGGTGCAAAGTGTTTACTTAGGTCGAATTGTGATTTTTGGGAAAATGACAAGAAGAAGCCTAATCAAGTTCAAGGCTTATTATGCAAATAGAAGGGATTTATAACATTAATCACAGGTATGATTCAATTTATTCTTACTTTCACATATAGAGCAATGTTGTAGTTAGGATGGTTTCGAGTTGAATCTTCAGAAAAAATTCATAACCTATAATATCACCATCCACCATTTTTTCTGTTTTCATTTCGTTGTACCTTTGACGTTCGGATATTCCCAGACACAATTAAATATCAATTGTTATCGCAACAACCGGTTGTCGCTTGGGGCTAAAAGCGTTACAACGAAAGCAATGATATATCTATGCATTCTGCAGATTCAATATTTATTCCTAGTGCATAAACCTTCGGTTAGGTTACGGTAAAAACAAGATTGCTTTTCGTAATTTCTTTTCGGAGAGCACGTTTATCATTTCGTAACCGTTTTACTCACTTGTTTAAAAATCTCACCATTAAGATCCAAGTGTTTGAAGAAAATTAAATTCAAGAAAGAAGATCAAGAAAGGAAAAGAAACGAGGAAACAAGAGGAAGATTCGAAAAATGGAAGCTAATAAAGGAAACTTCAAGATTCTCAGAGCAATATGAGGAAACATCTTTGACCACACCCTCTTAAATGTGTTATCATAGAAGATGACACATACACCAATAGGTGAGGCTAACATATTTCAACAAATATGACTTTTCCCTATAACAACTTTAAACGTCTGGGTAGTTTCATGTATGATGAACAGAACCACAAGCTCTAATTTTGTGCGAGATATTCTGAATAATCACAAACAATGGCTAGACATGCTAAATGTGAGAGTTTTTCTATTAGGCAAGTGCTATCACTCGAAGATAGACATGCTTACATTAAGGGCAAGAGCTAGTATGCTGGAACTAGATGCCTTCATATTATATGAGCATGAGAGCTACCACATTTTTGTAGACAATTTGCTTCTTTGTACAGAACAATGAAAATTGTTCCTTTTAGATGACAATCATCTTACAGAAGAGCTTCTGCTGGCTCGGGAAAAAGAGGGTGTAGGAAAAGCAGAAATGGGAAAGCCTATCAGGCCGGATTCTTTCCCTATACGGGGCGAATATAACGAGAGAAGGCCTATGAGACATGCTTACATTAAGGGCGCAGGCTAGTACGATGGGACTAGAACGCCTTCATGTTATCAGTACATAAACTTGTAAAATCATGTCTCAGGCGGGACTTGAACCCGCATCTCCTAGCATGCGGGGCGGGCTCTGTATCGTTAAGCCACCGAGACACTGCGACTCAGTGCAAAATTTTTCTAACATAATCTTAACGCTGTAAGCCAGTTGCTTACCCTTATAGTACATGAGCTTATGCCGGTTCTTCACATAGTGGTACCACATTGCGGGTAGGCAATTTGCTTCCTTGTACTGAACAATAATAATTGTTCCTTTGAGATGACAACCCTCTTACAAAAAAGTTTATTTTTTGGCTCTGAGAAAAGAAAAAATTGGATAGACTATCAGACCAGAAGTTTCCCTACACGGGCGAAAATTATGACATAAGGTCTTTGTAAAGAAGTACGCTCCAATATCTAGGAAAATAGAAACTCCTTCCTTTTTACAGCTTTAAATATTTTATTTATAAATTGCTTGAGATTACAAAGGATGATGAATCATGGGGAATATGAAATCCTTTTCAGCACCATTCCACCCTCCGATTTCCTAGAACCACAGCAATTGCCTTTCATAGAGAAAAATATAATTGCCTATGAGATAAAGTAACTTAAAATTCAGGGAGCATAATCTGTGTGCCCATACTGTATGTACAGAATAATTTCTCAACAAGTTTGCTGTATTCTTGGTTGAAAAACCCAATGGTACTTACAGTTTTATTTCGAACTTGAAAAAACTTTTTATAAATAATTATAGGTACAGAGATTTTGATTTTGAGAATATTATAACTGCTTACAAAACTTATGTCTGTTATATGGCATCAAAAGATTTGAAAGAAACTTATTACTGAACCGGGATTTCCAATGTAATGTTAAATATAATATATTTATAGATAACATCGTATTTACCTTCTCAACGATTTGAAGGAAACAAACAATTGCAAAGACAACATTATTGTTGCATGCAAACTCTTACATATCTTAAGTTATGAACTTTGAGAAAAGTGCATTGTTCCCAATTAAAATTGCAAATACCTAGGAGTTATTTTAAAATTCCACAGACTGATTTGAAATTTATTTATTTAAACCTTCAGTCGAGAAGTTAACTTAAATCTAAAAATACAGAGTGTTCAAAAGTAACCTTTGTGTCTGAACTGGAGTACCCTGTATTTTTTTTGGACTTATAGTCTAAAAAGTTATACAAAAACATAAGAGCAAGACTATTCTTAAAAAGTAAATACAGTTGGATAAGAAAGAATTTGAAAAAACAACGCCCCGTTGGTCTAGTGGTTGAGGTACGGGGCCAAGATCTCGGGGTCCCAGGTTAGAATCCGGGGTCGGGCAACAAAAAATTTTGAATTTTCAAACATTTCTCGGCTTTTGATCACCAACCCACATTTGGCAAGAGTGGTGATTATGCCAGTACACCCATCATTGCTGTGGGAACTTGAATTCAATGATGGAGGCCTTTTTTCCCTGCAGTGGGATGATTATAGGCTGTTACTTTAAGAAAAAATTGAATCCAGAGAAATTGTTTGGTACCTACACTTAAGACAATTTATCCAGCTGTTGTATAGATGACTATATACAAAAGTAATGGAAAAACACAGACTTAAAGAATTACTAAAATCACATGAAAACTGGATTAAGTTATGCCTAGCATTAAGGAAATAAAGATATAATTAATTTGGGGAAAAACAATATGAAAATTAGCAATTCAAAAATTATATATTAAGTAAACAACTTAACCGTTTCATGGAAATACACACCAAGGCTTCAACCCCAGGACCTGGGGTGCTGTATGTGGGCCATAATAAGGCTTCGGGGTCTTGGTCCCGTGCAGAACAAACACATCATATTAATCATATTAACCATTGTAAATCTTAATTGTGTAATAAATTCGTATTATTATTATTCTTATTTAGAATTAAAAGCTGCACTGTTGGACCTACAATGTTTTACTTTAACTAGGAAATTTTAATGAGTATTGATAACACAACCGCAATAGCTTATTTTAATAAAATAGATACACAGGTACACAGTCTCCTCACCTTGTAATTAAGTTATTTTAGTATTCTCACGAGCCCTATTTGAGAAAGCGGATGCGGGTGTGTTATTGGGCCGATATAAAAAATCTTAGGCCAGAATCCGTTTTAGTATCACTAAAAACATGTGACAATAATGTGAAAGTATATACTGAAGAAAATTTCTAGGGAAAAAGGAATCAAGAAAAGTTAAATAAGACTCAAAAATATTAGTTTTCCTCTATTGGCCATTACAACCATGGTTTCCCCTAGTCAAAAAGCCATCGACACTTATTAGTATTTTTATTAAAATAATTTATTTTTATTTATTTAAGCTTTATTGCACAAACAAACAGTTATTGTACAAAAGGTGGACTTAATGCCACGAGGCATTCTCTGCCATCGGGCTAAACAGAAATGCTATGCAAATATATTTGAGCTTAATAGAACATTATTTTAATTTCAAAGATTACTATCACTTATACCAGCAGCTTACCCTGGCTGTAGGGCTGTTGACAGACAAGAATTTATAAGGTGGTGCCCTTCAAAACTTAGCACTTGTCATAATGGTCAATTCTCTTTTCTAAAATGCCCTAAATATTGTCATAGTTTTTTCCCTGTACACAATTATGGTAGTCTGGTAAACATCATTCTTTTGCGATAAGACCCCCAAAATTGTACATCTTAATATTATAAAATAGTATGTTATTCCTTTATTTGGTGTGCAATAAAGAGTATTCCATTTGGGTATCTAAAGGCGATATGACTCACTCTTAAAATTATGGTGACTATTTTGCAGAAAAGCACAATATTGATACTCATGCAGGAGGTTCCCATTCCTCTCATTGTTAGTTTTTTAAACACAGATCTATGAGAATGATCAGCTCTGTCTCTACTGATTGGTCCTACAGTTAGATCAGATGACAGAATGTGTCACTAAAAGAGTTAATTGAAAAACGGGACGCATTACTTCTGTGGGCGTTTGCAAAACGTTCTTGATGTTCAAAATATTACACATACTTCAAGAAAAGAAAATCCTCAGTCTTCTTTTCAATTAGAAACCTTTGTTCAGTAATAATAAATTAATATTGTGTCTACAATTTATTTTATTTATTTTATTGTAGACACAATATTAATTTATTATTACTGAACAAAGGTTTCTAATTGAAAAGAAGACTGAGGATTTTCTTTTCTTGAAGTATGTGTAATATTTTGAACATCAAGAACGTTTTGCAAACGCCCACAGAAGTAATGCGTCCCGTTTTTCAATTAACTCTTTTAGTGACACATTCTGTCATCTGATCTAACTGTAGGACCAATCAGTAGAGACAGAGCTGATCATTCTCATAGATCTGTGTTTAAAAAACTAACAATGAGAGGAATGGGAACCTCCTGCATGAGTATCAATATTGTGCTTTTCTGCAAAATAGTCACCATAATTTTAAGAGTGAGTCATATCGCCTTTAGATACCCAAATGGAATACTCTTTATTGCACACCAAATAAAGGAATAACATACTATTTTATAATATTAAGATGTACAATTTTGGGGGTCTTATCGCAAAAGAATGATGTTTACCAGACTACCATAATTGTGTACAGGGAAAAAACTATGACAATATTTAGGGCATTTTAGAAAAGAGAATTGACCATTATGACAAGTGCTAAGTTTTGAAGGGCACCACCTTATAAATTCTTGTCTGTCAACAGCCCTACAGCCAGGGTAAGCTGCTGGTATAAGTGATAGTAATCTTTGAAATTAAAATAATGTTCTATTAAGCTCAAATATATTTGCATAGCATTTCTGTTTAGCCCGATGGCAGAGAATGCCTCGTGGCATTAAGTCCACCTTTTGTACAATAACTGTTTGTTTGTGCAATAAAGCTTAAATAAATAAAAATAAATTATTTTAATAAAAATACTAATAAGTGTCGATGGCTTTTTGACTAGGGGAAACCATGGTTGTAATGGCCAATAGAGGAAAACTAATATTTTTGAGTCTTATTTAACTTTTCTTGATTCCTTTTTCCCTAGAAATTTTCTTCAGTATATACTTTCACATTATTGTCACATGTTTTTAGTGATACTAAAACGGATTCTGGCCTAAGATTTTTTATATCGGCCCAATAACACACCCGCATTCGCTTTCTCAAATAGGGCTCGTGAGAATACTAAAATAACTTAATTACAAGGTGAGGAGACTGTGTACCTGTGTATCTATTTTATTAAAATAAGCTATTGCGGTTGTGTTATCAATACTCATTAAAATTTCCTAGTTAAAGTAAAACATTGTAGGTCCAACAGTGCAGCTTTTAATTCTAAATAAGAATAATAATAATACGAATTTATTACACAATTAAGATTTACAATGGTTAATATGATTAATATGATGTGTTTGTTCTGCACGGGACCAAGACCCCGAAGCCTTATTATGGCCCACATACAGCACCCCAGGTCCTGGGGTTGAAGCCTTGGTGTGTATTTCCATGAAACGGTTAAGTTGTTTACTTAATATATAATTTTTGAATTGCTAATTTTCATATTGTTTTTCCCCAAATTAATTATATCTTTATTTCCTTAATGCTAGGCATAACTTAATCCAGTTTTCATGTGATTTTAGTAATTCTTTAAGTCTGTGTTTTTCCATTACTTTTGTATATAGTCATCTATACAACAGCTGGATAAATTGTCTTAAGTGTAGGTACCAAACAATTTCTCTGGATTCAATTTTTTCTTAAAGTAACAGCCTATAATCATCCCACTGCAGGGAAAAAAGGCCTCCATCATTGAATTCAAGTTCCCACAGCAATGATGGGTGTACTGGCATAATCACCACTCTTGCCAAATGTGGGTTGGTGATCAAAAGCCGAGAAATGTTTGAAAATTCAAAATTTTTTGTTGCCCGACCCCGGATTCTAACCTGGGACCCCGAGATCTTGGCCCCGTACCTCAACCACTAGACCAACGGGGCGTTGTTTTTTCAAATTCTTTCTTATCCAACTGTATTTACTTTTTAAGAATAGTCTTGCTCTTATGTTTTTGTATAACTTTTTAGACTATAAGTCCAAAAAAAATACAGGGTACTCCAGTTCAGACACAAAGGTTACTTTTGAACACTCTGTATTTTTAGATTTAAGTTAACTTCTCGACTGAAGGTTTAAATAAATAAATTTCAAATCAGTCTGTGGAATTTTAAAATAACTCCTAGGTATTTGCAATTTTAATTGGGAACAATGCACTTTTCTCAAAGTTCATAACTTAAGATATGTAAGAGTTTGCATGCAACAATAATGTTGTCTTTGCAATTGTTTGTTTCCTTCAAATCGTTGAGAAGGTAAATACGATGTTATCTATAAATATATTATATTTAACATTACATTGGAAATCCCGGTTCAGTAATAAGTTTCTTTCAAATCTTTTGATGCCATATAACAGACATAAGTTTTGTAAGCAGTTATAATATTCTCAAAATCAAAATCTCTGTACCTATAATTATTTATAAAAAGTTTTTTCAAGTTCGAAATAAAACTGTAAGTACCATTGGGTTTTTCAACCAAGAATACAGCAAACTTGTTGAGAAATTATTCTGTACATACAGTATGGGCACACAGATTATGCTCCCTGAATTTTAAGTTACTTTATCTCATAGGCAATTATATTTTTCTCTATGAAAGGCAATTGCTGTGGTTCTAGGAAATCGGAGGGTGGAATGGTGCTGAAAAGGATTTCATATTCCCCATGATTCATCATCCTTTGTAATCTCAAGCAATTTATAAATAAAATATTTAAAGCTGTAAAAAGGAAGGAGTTTCTATTTTCCTAGATATTGGAGCGTACTTCTTTACAAAGACCTTATGTCATAATTTTCGCCCGTGTAGGGAAACTTCTGGTCTGATAGTCTATCCAATTTTTTCTTTTCTCAGAGCCAAAAAATAAACTTTTTTGTAAGAGGGTTGTCATCTCAAAGGAACAATTATTATTGTTCAGTACAAGGAAGCAAATTGCCTACCCGCAATGTGGTACCACTATGTGAAGAACCGGCATAAGCTCATGTACTATAAGGGTAAGCAACTGGCTTACAGCGTTAAGATTATGTTAGAAAAATTTTGCACTGAGTCGCAGTGTCTCGGTGGCTTAACGATACAGAGCCCGCCCCGCATGCTAGGAGATGCGGGTTCAAGTCCCGCCTGAGACATGATTTTACAAGTTTATGTACTGATAACATGAAGGCGTTCTAGTCCCATCGTACTAGCCTGCGCCCTTAATGTAAGCATGTCTCATAGGCCTTCTCTCGTTATATTCGCCCCGTATAGGGAAAGAATCCGGCCTGATAGGCTTTCCCATTTCTGCTTTTCCTACACCCTCTTTTTCCCGAGCCAGCAGAAGCTCTTCTGTAAGATGATTGTCATCTAAAAGGAACAATTTTCATTGTTCTGTACAAAGAAGCAAATTGTCTACAAAAATGTGGTAGCTCTCATGCTCATATAATATGAAGGCATCTAGTTCCAGCATACTAGCTCTTGCCCTTAATGTAAGCATGTCTATCTTCGAGTGATAGCACTTGCCTAATAGAAAAACTCTCACATTTAGCATGTCTAGCCATTGTTTGTGATTATTCAGAATATCTCGCACAAAATTAGAGCTTGTGGTTCTGTTCATCATACATGAAACTACCCAGACGTTTAAAGTTGTTATAGGGAAAAGTCATATTTGTTGAAATATGTTAGCCTCACCTATTGGTGTATGTGTCATCTTCTATGATAACACATTTAAGAGGGTGTGGTCAAAGATGTTTCCTCATATTGCTCTGAGAATCTTGAAGTTTCCTTTATTAGCTTCCATTTTTCGAATCTTCCTCTTGTTTCCTCGTTTCTTTTCCTTTCTTGATCTTCTTTCTTGAATTTAATTTTCTTCAAACACTTGGATCTTAATGGTGAGATTTTTAAACAAGTGAGTAAAACGGTTACGAAATGATAAACGTGCTCTCCGAAAAGAAATTACGAAAAGCAATCTTGTTTTTACCGTAACCTAACCGAAGGTTTATGCACTAGGAATAAATATTGAATCTGCAGAATGCATAGATATATCATTGCTTTCGTTGTAACGCTTTTAGCCCCAAGCGACAACCGGTTGTTGCGATAACAATTGATATTTAATTGTGTCTGGGAATATCCGAACGTCAAAGGTACAACGAAATGAAAACAGAAAAAATGGTGGATGGTGATATTATAGGTTATGAATTTTTTCTGAAGATTCAACTCGAAACCATCCTAACTACAACATTGCTCTATATGTGAAAGTAAGAATAAATTGAATCATACCTGTGATTAATGTTATAAATCCCTTCTATTTGCATAATAAGCCTTGAACTTGATTAGGCTTCTTCTTGTCATTTTCCCAAAAATCACAATTCGACCTAAGTAAACACTTTGCACCTTGACTACCTTAATTCTAAAGCCTGATTATAAACTTTTATGGTATATTTCTTAAGAGTAATAGATATTTTACCCATCTTTTATAAAACGACGATGTGACCGCGCTCGCACAAAAACCGTAATGACATTTGATAGGTTGCCATAGAACACGTTCTGTTTCTCTTTTTTTTTTTAGCTTTGAAAAAATTGTGGCTCTGCGCTAGTGCTTCGCCGTTACTACATGTAAAAATCCATCTCGGACAAGTATTAAGTATAATTAAATAAAAGCATTGCCCAATAGACATGTAATCAATATGTATACGGTGCCAGGGCGCAGGCGCGCGCGGCCAGGGCGCAGGAGGCGCGCGGGGCGGCGCGGCGCGGGCGCCGGCGCACGCGCTGCACGCCCCCACCCACGCCTCGATGTCGCCGTCGATACCCGGCCACCACATTCTACTTCGAGCACTAGATTTGGTTTTGACTATGCCGAAATGTGACGAATGCAATTCTCCCAACATCCTAATACGAAACACTGGAGGTATTACAATTTTATGACCCCTAAAAAGACATCCATTATTAAATTCCAAATCACTTTTACAATTGAAATATGGCAAAACATTATTGCATTTTATTTTCCTTGGCCACCCCTTATTCATATATTTAGCTACAGTTTGCAAAGTCTTATCAAGCTTGGTGGCCTGTCGTATCTCGTCGTAAGAAACTGGTTCTACGGTCGCGTCTAGAAAGAGAAAGTGTCGCCCGTCCTCTTCGTTGCTTATCTGTAGGCTATTATCTATAACAGGTGACGCTAACGGCGCTCGAGAGAAAAGATCTGCGACTAAGTTATTTTTACTACTTACATATTGTACACTATAGTTGTAAGCTGATAATATAATCGCGTATCGCTGCAAACGTAGGGCGGCCGTAACTGAAATTCCATTTTTCTTACCAAATATCGACAAAAGGGGGCGATGGTCAGTTTTTAAAATGAAAGGGACCCGTCGGCCGTATAAATATTGGTGAAAGTGTTTAACTCCAAATATAATTGCCGTCGCCTCCTTTTGTATCTGACTATAATTTTTTTCGCTAGCAATTAATGCACGGGAGCCGAATGCTATCGGGCGCTCGCGGCCGTCGGCGCCTACGTGCGCCAGCACCGCGCCCAGGCCCGCGGGCCCCGCGTCTACGCTCAGCACAAGCGGCGCTGCCGCGTCGAAATGCGCTAACACCCGCTCCGAAGCTAACTCTCGCTTCACATCGTCCAGCGCAGCCTGCTCTTTTTCGGTCCAGCTCCACACAGCGCCCTCCCGCAGTAACTTATGTAGTGGATGCATTAATACTGATGCGTTAGGTATAAAATTGCGGTAGTAATTAACAACACCGAGGAAACGTTTTACCTCCGTGACGTTCTTAGGAACTGGAGCGTCTAGTATTGCTGAGACTTTATTTGGACAGGTCCGAAGACCATCTTTATCGATAACGAAACCTAGATACGTTACACTCGGTTGAAAAAATGCACACTTGTCTTTTTGTAACCTCAGTCCCGCGTCTTGAAGTCTCTTGAGTATTTCTGTTAACCTAGCCATATGGATTTCTGCTATTGGACCCGTGCAGCATACGTCATCAAACCAGCAGCTAACTCCTTCTATACCCGACAGCAATGTCTCCATAGTTCGCTGAAAAATCGCCGGTGCGTTAGCGAGACCATAGACGAGGCGGGTATATTTAAATAAACCCTTCGGCGTATTGATGGTAGTTAAACCTTGGGAGGAGTCTTTCAATTTAAATTGATTATACGCGTTACTCAAATCTAATTTGGAATAATATTTGCCACCGCCAAGTTTCTCAAATACTTCTTCTATACGGGGAAGAGGGTATTTATCTATATTCAACACTTTATTCAGAGTGCAAGAATAATCTCCGGCGATTTTCACTGTACCATTTTCTTTGAGAACGGGCACTATGGGTGTTGCGAATTCTGAGAATGTTACAGGAACTAAAATACCTAATTTCACCAGTCTATCTAGCTCTGCGTTTACCTTTTCTTTGAGGGCGAAAGGAATAGTTCGCGGTTTGAAAAATTTAGGTTTTGCATCGGATTTTAGATGCAACTCAACTTCAAATTTATTGAAACAACCTAATTCATCTTTCCAAACGTCAGAGAATGCATTCAATAATTGCTGTACCCCATGTTGATTTTGTAAGGTAATTTTATTATTACATATCGAAAAAACTATGTTGAATTTCGACATAAAATCACGCCCTAGTAACCCCGGTCCTCCGTTTTTAATTACGTAAAATTTTATACGATTACATTGATTAGAATAGAGCACTTCACCGATAAAATAACCTAGAGGTGTGATCCTATGCCCGTTATACAAACACATATTCAAATCACTCGGTTGTAAAGGGTAATTTGAAAACATTTTTAAAAATAACTCTTCTGAAATAACAGTTGAACCTGAACCCGAATCTAACTCCATCGTAAGATTTTTGTTATTGACTAAAATTGTTAACCTAATTGGCTCATATTTTACATACCTCAAGTTGAACACTTGGCATTCTTTACAATTATGCACATCGTCACTGTCCTGCCCGGGTTCCACGTCGATCTTATTTAATCGTTGCACTTTACACACTTTCTTCAAATGTCCTTTATCGCCACATATTAAACACTTGTAGTTCTTATAACGACATCTTGATGCATCGTGATTTTTGAGTCCACACACCGAGCACCTTGACCCACTTACGTCACCCGTACCAGCACGAGCCAATTCCCGTCGTTCCTGAATTGCTCGGCGTTCGCTCACTCGATACACCGGCTCCTCCTTGATACTTGGAACTGCTCCGACCGAGTCCCTCGAGACGCTGCCGCGCGCGCGCCTTGCACACTCGGCTTGCTGAGCAATCTCCAGCGCTCTTGCCAATGTTAATGTAGCCGAGTCTTGTTCAAAAAGGCGATCTCGGACCACTCCCGCACCCAGGCCTAATACAAAACGATCTCGCAATAATGTATCCAGCGCCGATCCGAACTCACAATAAACTGATAGTCCTCTGAGACGCGCCGCCCAATCCTCGATACTCTCATCCTCGTGTTTTGTCGCTTCGTAAAACATTGCCCTGTCGGCAAATGTTGACCTCTTCGGTGTAAAATGATCTCCCAGCGCTTTAGTCAACTCTTCAAACGTTAAATCCTCCAGCCTTTTCGGATGTACTAAATCCCGCGCCAAACGGTACGACTCGTCTGAAAGATGTGTCAATAATACCGCACTCTTATTTGCGTCCACGATGTTGTTCAATTTTATAAACTGCAGCAACCGACTATAGAATATCGACCACTCATTATTTTTGTGATCAAAAATGTTAACATTACCGATTAAATTCGACATTGTTAGCACTTGCAGGTAGGTACCCGTCGCCAGTGAAGTATATGGAATCTACGTACGTTAGGTAGGTAAGTAATGACATGCGCAATAAAACAACCGCTCGGCTCACAGGCTCGTTTATTACTGATTTCACTCACAGCTACATCCGTCGGCGCAAGCGCAATACACACTACTATTACTTCAAAGGAAGTCGTTGAAAAGACCCCTTACAATGTGTCAGCTGACCTTCTTGCTTCAATTAAGTATATTTGTATTATATACTTTGATTTTCAGAAATTTCAATACCATAATGCGTAGCTTTATAACCATCTAACTTTCACCTTTAATTGCATCGAAAACGGTTCAGGCGTTTTTAAAAAAACTAAAAAATTGTTAGTATGGAAAAATTACTTTTCTCGATTTCGTCCATACAAAACGGCAATTTCATACTTTAACCCCTAATATTATAAAGCTGAAGAGTTTGTTTGTTTGTTTGTTTGAACGCGCTAATCTCCAGAAGTACTGGTTCGATTTGAAAAATTATTTTTGTGTTAGATAGTCCATTTATCGAGAAAGGCTTAAAGCTATATAACATCACGCTGTGACCAATAGGAGCTAAGCATTAGTGAAAAATGTTGCAAAAATAATCGCGTTCATAATAACAGAAATTGACGCAGACGATGTTGCGGGCAACAGCTAGTCTTCTTAATATATAGAAGAAAGTCGTGTTAGTTACACCACTTATAACTCGAGTAGGGCTGGACCGATTTTTATTTTTTGTGTTTTTGAAAATGTATTCGTCGGGAATAGGATAATAACTATTAAAAACATTAGAACGTCAACGTCACAATATTACAATAAACTGTATTTCTTTGCAATCAATTCCAACCACGCCATATTTGATGACAATGACATAAGACGTTAAAACTCAAAATCAAATATCTGAGGCGATACGAAGTTCGCGGGTTCCACTAGTTTTTCATAAATAAAATAATGATAAAATAATAAATATATTGTTCTGATCCCAATTTGAATAACTATTTAAAGCATTCGGATTTTGGAAACCAGAAACAACGAAGGTACCACAAACACCCAGACCCGAGAAAATGTAGAAAAACGCATTTTTTCTACATTGACCCGTCCGGGAATCGAACCCGGGACCTCGGAGCAGGCGACACCTTGAAAACCGGTGTGTACGCCACTACGCCACGGTGGTCGTCATAAAAAGTGGTGTTATACTGTAATGACATAGTCTTTTCTGCATACATTTAAAAAGTATGATATTATTTATTTTTAGAATCAAATTCCATTTACTCTATTACCTACTATAGTCCTTAAAATATGGCTTGATTAGAATGACAGTTCTCACTGAAAGAGACGACGTATCTTTGTACCAGCGTCACACAAGTGAAACTCATTTGCACACGAAAAAATATTGGTAACTGGCATGTTAAGAAAATTTTTTATACATTGCTGTACATATTAATCAATTTAATTATATTAAATAGATATTTAAAGTTAAAATCATTAAAATAATCCAGTCACAAAAATTACATCTAACTTGAAAAGACGTCTTTACAAGGTTACGTCATTTTTCATAATCGCTAGTGATGAGGTAAAATCGACAAATCGAAATCGACAGACTAACAGTATTTCAAAATCGAAGTAATATAACATAAATGTTACAAATGATTCAATGAGCATTGGTTAATGCTTAGAACATCAAATTGCAATTATTAATAGTTGTCGTTGGATCACGTCCTATGTTCAAAATAGAACTCAGAAGGTTGTAGTCCAAGGGTTTGGCTCGGATGTGATTAGCGTAACCTCTGGGGTAGCGCAGGGGTCGATCTGAGGTCCTTTACTGTTTGTACTATTCATAAATGATATAAACAAATGTTTTAGGCACTGCAACTTTTTGTTATATGCAGACGATCTTAAGGTGTTTCGTAAAATAAGTTTTATTGATGATTGTGTGAAGTTACAGGAGGACCTGGATCGATTAACTGCTTACTGCTTAGCTAATAAACTACACCTGAACATATCAAAATGTAAAGCTATTTCCTTTACCAAAAATATTTACTCCATTCAAAATAACTACTCGCTTTGCAACACACCTTTAGAAAGAGTATCGTTGATCAAGGATTTAGGTATACTCTTCGATTCAAAACTACACTTTTCCGCTCATATTGATCACATCACTGCAAAAGGTTTTCAAATGTTTGGATTCCTAAGACGTGCCTGTAGTTCATTTAAGAAACCCTCTACTCACTTGTTGTTATACAAGTCACTCATAAGATCTCAGGTCGAATATGCCACATGTGTTTGGAACCCATTCTACAATAAATACTGTGACCAAATTGAATCCTTACAACGAAAATATCTACTTAATCTAAATTACAGATCTGTAAAGGTTCGGTCATCATATCAGTGCCTCTTAGATAAATACTCAATGTTAACTCTCAAGCAACGCAGACTTTACCTGGACCAATCGATTCTCTTTAAGATTTGTCGTAACAGATTTGATTTCAATAACCTTATAAACCAAGTTTACCTGCGCATACCTAGTCGCTCCCAGCGTATTCGTGATGCTTACACTCGTAGTCTATTTGCTCCTAAACAATGTCGAACCAACGCTGGTAAAAGGGCTCCATTACGGCGGTTAATGAACACATACAATGAACACTTCACTAGTGTTGATTTATTTGATTTGTCACCCATACAATTTAAAAAGTGTATCCTTGAAATTCTAAAAAATATTACTTAACTGTTTTTTTTATTTTGTATTAATGCATTTCTCATAACTTTAATTAAATATTAGCAATGTTTGTTCGCTAAGGTTTGCTTGTACCAAATTATTATTTATTGTCTGTATTACTATGAGGATAACGGTGTTGGTTGCGTAATTATTTAAGTCGTCTTTCTATGAATGTTGTTGTATTATGTTTTATTGCGCAATTGTTTGTTATCCCAAACGAAAATAAAATAAAGTAAAATAAAATAAAATAAAAAATTTTCAAATTTATTAGATTATATATGCGTAACAAAAAATCTAATTGATTTTCATGATTGTTACAATTATTCTCATAATGATCACGATACTGACTTACTGTTAAATCTTAATATATCTGGTTTTCATTTTAATAAAAATGCCTTATCTGTTTTTTTTCGTTTGATCAGTCGAGTCAGTCCCTTCACTAGTCACCTCAGTTTGACAGATGTCATTCTAATCAAGCTATATTTTATGGACTATAATGTGATGTACTAATTTTGGAATCACGTTATTAATGGCTACGTAAAATGATTTTGTGTCCACGTTATGTT
Organism: Anania crocealis; assembly: GCA_949315895.1. NCBI lineage: Eukaryota > Metazoa > Arthropoda > Insecta > Lepidoptera > Crambidae > Anania > Anania crocealis. Next base: position 2,306,796 of record OX438885.1, on the reverse strand, counting down.
GTGGGTTACTGGTGGCTTTACCATTTAGTCTCATTGGCTTTATTGGTAACGCACCGCGCCCGGTATGCATAGAGATGCGGGTTCGAGTACCGCCTGAGACAAGATTTTTCAAGTTTTAATACTGTTATTATATTTCCAATTAAGTTGCTAAAATATCAAATGAAGTATTTTATGTTCAACTTCGACGTTGCATTGTATTAATTTAATTTTATACTAAACAAAAGTTCTGTTCCTCCTCTGCATGTTTCTTCCTTAAGTTCACTAATTTAAATCAAACCAAATCAGTTTTATTTCAAACAACTAAATTCATGTAAAATTAAAAATAATTAGTGTTATCGAAAAAAATTAATCCTCAATAATATAATAAATGTATGTAAGTTTGTTTGTTACGCTTCAACGCGAAAACTACTTAACCGATCATCATGAACATATTATAACGTAACAGAATATCTGGGGTACCCTTGAAGAGGAATACCCTCAGAAACCTAGGTTCTGCTACGCTACAAAAGAAAATTTGGAAAGAGGGAAGTTAATGGGAACCTACCTCCCTATAATTATTCCCTAAGAGTTAAATAAAATACAAGACAAGATATAAATATATTAAAATTAAAAGTATGATAAAATATATACGTAACTTAAATTTACACATGAAAGTCCAATTAGTGGTTTGATGAATAGAGGTGGCCCGGCGGTCGACCACGCCAGGATCCAACTGCGCAGCGGAGGTGAGGTAGTCCGGCGATCTGCCTGATCAAGCCGAAATGATGGAGATGGCCCGGCGGTCTACGTGACCGCCAGGATCCAACAGCACTAGATGGAGAAGGCCCGGCGGTCTACGTGACCGTACCAGGGTCCAGGAGTAGTGAATAAATAGTGTCCAAGATAATTCTCCCAATAATAATATTTAGTTCACAACAATAGAATAAGAAGAAGTGCTCGTTCCTTGATACAAAAACGTCTCTTTTTTTTTTTTTAACGATGTCTGTCAAAATAACAAGAAAATTTTAATATTAGTGTCAAAATTAGTAAACAAATAAAATTACAAGAAATTATAAGTTATATGATGATAATAAGAGAATGTATTTAATGAGATGAACCAGAAACAAAAGGTAAGGTATTTACATATGTTAAAAGGTATCTACATACCACATATTCCCCAAAAATAGTAAAAAAAAATGTCGACTACTTAAGGGAATTTTTTTATGAGTACACAGAAATTTAGAGGTTGAGAATGTGTTCCAAAATCTATCATACAATCTTTCAAAATCTTTCATACGGCCTTTCATACATTAGGGTAAGGGTTCACGATTACAGAAAATCCATGACCCAAACTCAATTGGATACACATTCGCTCTAATGGCATGGGACACGATAGGCTTATTTAGTTTAAAGAGGTGTTGCGATCCGCACCTCTGTATTGAAACAAGGTAGAGAAGGTAGAAAAGGAGAGCTTAAAAAAGGGCTCAAAGAAGTAGAAGTGGAGCTAAAGGACTCAGTAGTGCTTGGGAACACCTAGGGTTCCCAAACAAGAGAAAAGTTACGAATGGTGTCAGAAAGTGACAGATCCATCCGGCATAAAGGCTTTTTTAAATATAGGGTGAGTTATGCACCGCTCACGAAAAAATATTTACTAAGAAGGGAAAGGGAGAGAAAAAAAAATATTTGGGAAAGGGATATTTACAAGGCCGAAAAGGTTTATGAATGGAAGATGAATGACATGAGATAAAAAGAATTAAACATTAGTAACAAGTTAAAAAAAAAGAACAAGAAAGTAAAATAAAATTATACAGTATATACAAATTAATATAAAAAATAGTTAGGGAATCATTACAGAAAGTATAGGAACCAGAAAAAAATTTGGAATAACGACTGAGACTGCCAAAATATAAAGAGTGTATGAATGAAAATCCGAAAGAGTGTGTGTAATAATTTGGAAGAATTGTTTAGATCTTCAAGTCTTTGATATGCCATCTCCCTCTATGATTATTATTACAATCTTCGAGCAAGTAAACCAAAGGTGATAATTTTTGAATAACTTTTGCTTTGATATAACGAGGAGCCAATTTAGCTGAAAAATAGGTTCCAGCATTACTTTGTACATAATTTTTACGCCATACAGTATCACTAACATTAAATTCTTTAAATGATCGTTTCTGATCGTAATATTAAGCGTACTTTAAGTGAGCGATATGTAATGCAACTTGGACTTTATCAAAAATAGAAGATAATAATCCTAAATTTGCAGCGTAAATGTCCTTCGTCTAAAAGGTTAAATCTCATTAAAATAGCTCATGGAGAAAGTGACACTCCACATGTAGGTATTTTTAAAACTTATAAGAAATTGTCACTCCTCTATTATTGGAAAGGTATGTTTAAAGATGTGTCGATTTTTATTTCTAAGTGTGAGACTTGTCTAACCTATAAACATTCCAATCATTCTCCTTTTGGTCCAATGGGTAAACCAAAAATTTGCTCAAGACCATTTCAATCTATTTCTCTAGACCTAATGGGTCCTTTACCAATGACTAGACGTCGTAATCAATTTATTTTAGTAATTTTGTGATCTATTACTTTATAACGTAACAGAATATCTGGAGTACCCTTGAAGAGGAATACCCTCAGAAACCTAGGTTCTGCTACGCTACAAAAGAAAATTTGGAAAGAGGGAAGTTAATGGAAACCTACCTCCCTATAATTATTCCCTAAGAGTTAAATAAAATACAAGACAAGATATAAAGTAAATATATTAAAATTAAAAGTATGATAAAATATATACGTAACTTAAATTTACACGTGAAAGTCCAGTTAGTGGTTTGATGAATAGAGGTGGCCCGGCGGTCGACCACGCCAGGATCCAACTGCGCAGCGGAGGTGAGGTAGTCCGGCGATCTGCCTGATCAAGCCGAAATGATGGAGATGGCCCGGCGGTCTACGTGACCGCCAGGATCCAACAGCACTAGATGGAGAAGGCCCGGCGGTCTACGTGACCGTACCAGGGTCCAGGAGTAGTGAATAAATAGTGTCCAAGATAATTCTCCCAATAATAATATTTAGTTCACAACAATAGAATAAGAAGAAGTGCTCGTTCCTTGACACAAAAACGTCTCTTTTTTTTTTTAACGATGTCTGTCAAAATAACAAGAAAATTTTAATATTAGTGTCAAAATTAGTAAACAAATAAAATTACAAGAAATTATAAGTTATATGATGCTAATAAGAGAATGTATTTAATGAGATGAACCAGAAACAAAAGGTAAGGTATTTACATATGTTAAAAGGTATCTACATACCACAATATGCACACATATTTTTGGAAGTATTTGAAGTATCATAGGCGATTTGATATCCCATTGTTGGGCACAAGTTTCCGCACGCGCGATATGAAGTGTAGTTCACACGGGCAGAGCTCGGGCGAAAATCTGGTAATTAATAATTAAACTAAACAAGATTTAAGCAAATAAATGATAATTCTAAACATTTTAGTATGATTGATGTATTGTATTGATGTAAGGTGGGAATCCCCACCACTGCTTCCGTAAATACGGGGACTGAAAGACTATTATCGCAACCGCATCAAAAAACAGATTTGTTTCAAACACCTTCACATGATGTTTTAAACTGAATTATTTATCACTAGCTTGTGGTTCGCGGCTCTGCTCATGTGATCTACACTATCAAGTATTAGCCTAAAACGTAGCAAACAAATTTACATTCACATTTATAATATATAAAATCCTGTATAACATAATATAGTATAGTATAGTATAGTATAGTATAGTATAATATATTATTATGATTGTCTTGGCTGTAATAATAATAACATTTTCATCATTGTTAAAATTAGGCCGGAGGTAGTAGTAGGTTTTATTATTTCATAAATAATGGGCATGCTCTTGGCTAGATACATAACTATACGGTTAAGAAGAAGCCTAAGATGGAGCGAGCTTACCCAGAGGTACTGGTTCTCCCACACACCAGCGAAACACAGAAAAACTGTTAGGCGCTGGACTCCGGCAGGAGGGTGGTAGCATCTAGGCGGCCTCTTACGAAGCTTACCACCGCAGAGGGATCTGTTAGCCGTCATCATTGGTTAGAAAACCAAAGATCCCGACGCCCAGTGGACCACTAGGAGGTAGATCACACCACCCCGAAGGTAGGTAGGTTTGAGAAACATCGTTAAATAGACGATTTGAAATCAAATAAAAACAATTCCAAAGTAATAGTCGAAAGAAGTTCTATCCACAGTCATCCATCATGCCTATTGGTAATTACGTGACTCCACAGTTTTCTTTTCTTGTTTTCTGAATTAAAAAGTTTCGTTGTCTGGACGCACGGTAGTGTATGATCAAGTTTTATTTTCTTAACGAATAACGCTATGTTTTGATCGTTTCTGTGCTAAAAAACACATTTTTTTATAGCATTGTTTTAGGAATAACTTACCTTTATAATCATACTAGCTGTTGCCCGCGACTTCGTCTGCGCCAATTTCCCCGTTTTTGCAACAGTTTTCACTGATGCTTCGCTCCTATTGGTCGCAGCGTGATGTTATATAGCCTAAAGCCTTCCTCGATAAATGGACTATCCAACACAAAAATAATATTTTAATTCCAGTACTTCCTGAGATTAGCGCGTTTAAATAAATAAACAAACAAACTCTTCAGCTTTATAATATTAGTATAGATTTAAAAAAAACATCGGCAACTAATGAAATAAACCATTTAGCGTGGTAGCGTATAATTTTAATCTGGTCTGCATCAGCGTTCATGATCATTTACGACCAATTTTAATGTTTTACTGAACATCCCACCTTATTTTATTTCTTTTACTGTTTATAACTTGACGTTGGAACTTTTATTGACCTGTTTTTTTTTTCTTGTTTATTTTTTTTTTATCGTAAGGTCTTCGTTAAATGACACCAGCAGTAAGCACACTGCCATACCTAGCGCTAAATAATACTTTAAATTTCTGTCGGATAAACCTCATTCCCCTTTCTATTTCTGTCAAAGAAATTTCAAGCTCTTTCAACAGTTCGCTGAACTACTTTCAAATATGTAGTTGTACCGTGAGTTTCCGTTACAGAGCCGAGTAACTTGAGCATGACAGGTAGCAAGAGCAAGTTAGATTTTCCTTTTTAGACTTTAAGGAAAAGTCAAATTTTTGGTCTCTTGAACGGTTTAAAAATTAGACATCAATCATTATTTTATTAGTACATTTGAATGTGAAAAACATAACTAGAATTGTTCCACAGTTTATTTACATCTACTTAAGAAAGATGTGTTAAAGATTTTTAAGCTATTGCATAGCTTCTATCGCGGGCCTTGAGCGTGGAGACCGAATCCAGAAATTCCGTAACGAAAATAATCTAACACCCACACCCACACACTCGGGGCGAGGTACGATTGAACAATTTTGAATATCCGAAATTTAAAAGAATTTAGAAGAAAATAAGGATTTTGACAGTATGGTTGCCTATGGTAACCATATCTGCCAAATTAACAGAAAAATTTAATTACAAAAGTCAAAATTAGAAAATACATAAAATTATAAAATTAAGCTATTGTATAGCTTCTATCGCGGGCCTTGAGCGTGGAGGCCGAATCCAGAAATTCCGTAACGAAAATAACCTAACACCCCCCACTCCGACCAGCACAGCGGTGATACTTTTTAGTTTTATAATTGCATAAGTTGATAAAAAATGCTATGCAATAGCTTTACCGCTGCAGTCTCCGAGTGCCACACGTCTTTTTAAACAAAGAAAGGGGTTGACCTGCATGTTTTATCAATAGTGTTCGTCTAGATCCTTTTAGCTGTGCTGATGTCCATCTTAACTTTAACATTTATAATATTCAGTAAGAATAGTAGTTGCAAAAACAAATTATAGAACAAGTTACAGATACAGTTGAGGCTAACAGAAGCACGTATACAAGACGTTTCATTGTTACGAGTATACTTAGAGATTTCTAGTACAGTACGCTCTTTACCAGGCCATCTGAAAAAGTGTTAAGTGCAGCTATATTGTGCTCCAAGGAGAAAAAAGTAAACGGGTGTCATTAATCTTCTATGTATTCCCTCGCTCTGCATTATCAATTTAGTCTTCCAGAGCTACAGGCTTGGTGAGATATGAGCGAAAGCGGAAAACGATTCGAAACCAGAAATTAACTGGAACTAGTATTGTGAAAGATGCTAATACCTAGTCTTCAAGTAGTGAATTCAACTTAGAAAAAATATTTTAGGGTATCGTATTGCGACATTTTTAAGTATAATCGAACACTGTTATGAATATTCGTTTTTTTTTTGGTACCTTTATTCCATTTTCTTCATATTTTTAAATTATTTTTTTCATGTGACTTATCATATTATTTTTCTGCTCTTTTAACATGGTTCTGTTTATAGCTCTTCGAAAAAAAATAACATTAAAATTATGAAAATAGAATTAACGAATGAGCTACTACAAACAACCAGACCTGGCACAATTTAGAAAATTGGATTGAAAATTTGACCCGTTCGAACATCGCACCCAGAAGGTTAAAGCTGGCATCAACTGGAAATGAAATGCAACATTCGAAAAAGTGGTCGGAAATTTCAATTCTATGATATTTTTAAAATAAATACAATCATAATATCAGTATATAAACTTGAAAAATTATGTCTCAGGCGGGACTCGAACCCGCATCTCCTCGCAATCCGGGCGCGGCGCTATACCATAAAGTTGCTAAAATATCAAACAAAGTGAATATCACTATGTTTCTGCTCCAGGCTTACCTCTGTGCCCTACCGTGACAAATCGCTACCGCACATGTGCAATCGATCATTTATCGATTGTGGCTGTCGATACCGGCCGACGCGTCGAGAGCCCTCCATTACTGGATTACCAACAGCTGATTTAGGCGACGATTATTGTCAGCAATGCCCATTGTGGGATCTTGATAACAATCTAAGAGTTAAAGATGAGGTCAGTCGTGTAATTAAGGATAAACGAACGAAGTTACAAATGTTGGAAAAGTGCATCACAAAAGAATAAGTTACCAAAATAACTTTGGGGGGTATTTTAATGTTAAAAAATTCGGACATTGATCTTTGTAATTGTTTTAGTTGATACAAACTTAAAGAGATATTATGGTTACACCACATTGAAAATGGTTAAGATTTAGGAATATTTTGAGTTCCATTTTCGAATGTTTTAGTGTATTAACTACTTCAAACCATTGTGTTTTCCATTGGTTATCGACAAAATGACAAATTCATAAGATTCAAAATATGGTCGGAACTTTTCGAAGCAGCCAGAAAAGGGTTATAAGTCATCCATTACCCTTCTTATTACCGCTAGTAAAACTTTTGAGAATTTTTATACTTTACCCCAGTAAAATACTTTGTTGCGATAATCTAATATCAACAAAAGTACATAAAATGACTTCTAATGAATCAAACAGCAACTTTGCCACAAATATGCCCTTCAAATTGCAAATATCCAATTCGTCACGTTGTACGAATTCGACCGATCCCCCTGCGAGGGATCGCCCCTCGCTGACGTCATCCCCCTTGCTGTAATTTTGATATCAATCACACAGTGCATTAATGAGTCATTTGTTGCCGGCAACTAAAACGAATGAAGATTTTTGTACGACATTTGAGGGAAAAATTTGTGGTGAATTTTAAACCAATTTGCAATCTTCATCCGTCTGTTGCGAATGGGCGAAAGATCTTTCTTTACACAACGCTTTCTAACTAGGTTGACAAACTTTGTTCTTTTTTTGTTAGGTATATTAGTTGTTGCTCGCAACTTTATACATATGGAATACTGAATATTTTTAGCAACTAACCTTAACCGTTACTTATCCTAGACAAAAAATAACCAATGTGCTTTACAGTAAATAACCTTTTTGCAAATTTCATCCAGATCCACTCTGCCGTTCTGGCGTCATTGAATAACAAATATATAATGTATCCCAACATTTACTATGCTCATCAGTAAGATTTGTAAAATATCTCATAGGTATATCGACAGGATTGACAGATTTAATAAATATCACATTACACGATTTCCCAGACACAAAATGTGTATCAAAAATATAAAAACGAGCCTGCTAGAGTATTTTACTTTGTACAAACTTAGATAAGAGCTTCATACCCAAAAGAAAATTGAGAAAGATATTTATTTTACGCAGATCTTAGTTTTAATTAAATTCTGGTCTGAACTTTAATATTCTGACTTTGTACTTGTAGAAGTACGCCGGAATTTAAACCTCATCAATTTTGTAGATTATATTATATTATTCTCTTTTATAATTACTAGGGCCCCAAATATAGGCCTTGAATAACGTACATAATCAAAAAGGCATTACATAGGCGCACAAATTATTCTGGGTCCACACAATATGGGGGTGATTCATATCTGATTTAAAGGGATTTGTTTAAATTGCAGTGCTTGCATTATTTTGCCTTTACCTTGAAGATTATATTTGAACAGACAAAAAGCTAGGATTGACAATTCTAGAAAGGCCCTTTAGTATATTATTTTCTATCTACCTTGCAAACTGTTTTCTCTCCACGAGTTTCTTGTAAACGAAAGATTCTACCTCAGTCGTCGGAATATGTCGTCTGTACAGTAGTGTACAACGACTTTGTATTGAGGCCTCACTCCGCTACGCAATGTCAGTATCATCATCATCATCATCATCATCTCAAACAACGCCCAATATTGGACATAGACCTTCCAAAGGACCCACAGATCGTTGTCTGGTGTGCGGTCGCCATTCCATAACTTTTCCACCCCAACGGCCACCGGTTCTTATTATTGTGTGACGTCCCACTGCCACTTCAGTTCAGCAATTCTATGAGCAATATCAGTTATCTTAGTTCTCCTACGGATTCTATCACGCAGGGTAATACCAAGCATTGCTCTCTCCATTGTCTGCTATGCGACCGAGCCTTTTTATGATCCATATTAAGCAATGCATATTATTACATTATCGCAAGTGTTTGTGTTAATCTAAGCTCATAAAGCCTAAAGTTACGCAAATGTGTAATCAGAATTATTATTTCATTTGCATTTAAAAAAAATAAGATATCAAAGATTCATTGTATTTTTACATATTTTGAAACAATTGAATTAAAAATACATATGGAATAAAGGATTAAAAAGCACATCTGAATCTCAGAGTCCCGTAAGTAAGGAAACTGTTTGTTACACTTACTAAATTCAATGTTTAACTTGTGCAGTCCTTATTATATTCGAGAGCAAATATCGGACCGACATTCGGGCATGGCAGACGGTATAATTTAAGTCCGATGGCACATCCGCAAACGGGTTATGTTTATAAATTGACGGCGGGAAAGAGCAACTATCAGTACCTATCGGATTTTATCAACGGTTAGCAAAAAAATCCTGATTGAGTGTTTAAAAATATTACCTGACTCCGCGGTGATGATCTGCCCGCGACCATGATTCGTGCAACCGGATCGAAACTGATTAGTAGTATGCTTTCGAACCTTCCAGCCAATATTATTTTCCGAACATATTATTATATCTCTTTTAAGTATATGTAATACGAGTGAGGCAACAAAAAATCATAAATTTCAAAATATTAAAAGATAATGTAAGATTTCTTGTGTGGCCGTCAAAATAATAGAATTTTTGGGGTGGTGCGATCCACCCCCTAGTGGTCCACCCTGAGCAACGGCATCTTTGGTTTCCTAACTAATGATGACATCTAACAGATCCCTCTGCGGTGGTAGGCTTCATAAAAGGCTACCTCGATGCTACCACCTGCCGGAGTCCAGCGCCAAACTGTTTTTCTGTGTTCCGCTGGTGAGTGTGTGAACCAGTGCCACTTTCTGGGTAAGCTCGCTCCATCTTAGACCTCTTCTTAACCGTAGAGTTAAGTATGTAGGCAAGAGCAAGCCCATTAAATTTAAAAAAAATTGCACCACCCTTTACCTTCCTATTGGTGTCATAGGAATTAAATTTAATACTATCTGAAAAAGAGAGGCAGCAGCGTCTTCCCTCCACGTGCCAGAACCGCGATCGCCGACTCGCTAAATTCATACTTTTGTAGTAGGCTATGTCTAGCGGTGGACTAATAATGATGTTGGTGATTAGGATGATTGAGGTGGTGATTGAGATTAGGATAAAGATGATGTATAAGATGATGATGATTATCAATTTACTTGGACTCGTAACACCAAACCAAGAAAATACAGGGATATCACCCAAGGTACTAATTTCAATCATAATATTGGCAAAGTTTTATAATGTCTGATTAAGTTGATCATTAATTCAAAAAGTTTATTAGCTGGATTACCCGTGAGACCTAATAAATTATTCGTTAAGCTACCGACTAATTTTATATTCTGGCAGAGACGTTATTACTCTTGTTAAAACGTTTGTTTTACTGAGAATTAAATGTAATCATAAATTTCGTTAAAAATTATTTGAAAATACGCTAAACAAGGATAAAGCTTTGCATAAGCGGTACCTTATTCAGTTCAATTTGTTTAAGCTTACATTACTTGCATTGATTGTATTCGTTTTAGTGTTATCAAAATGACATGAGAGTTTTTTTTCAATATTTTTTAAACAATTTGTATAATACAAGAGCACATTATTAACTTGGTAACAATAATTTTACAAAAGTTATTACCTCTGTAACAGAACCTAAAATAAGATTAAGTTTTCATTCCAAATATATTGGTTTAAAGAACTTCGAGTATAATGAGAAAAAAATTACATTGGCCGTCTCATTTAAGCAAATTACCTCTAGTTTTTATTGAATCACAACAAAACTTTTGATTTAGTTGTTTTTATATCCTAAAGTCAAATTTGTCGCTAACGCCAAAAGCGGCCGCTTCTTGCAATAATGTTCAATACGAAAGAATGCTAGAATAAAAAGCAGTTAACAGTGATTCAATCAATACTAGAGGTAACCTGCTAAAATGGTACTGTTCTAGTTTTTTGAAAATTGATTTTGTTTAGAAGTAACAAAAGTAAATCAATTGGGGGCGGCACACAGCTCTAGTAGTCCCCTTAATTAAAACTGTTTCTGCTATCCGTACATAACTACATAATACCAAACGGTAATGATTGGCTACCCTCAAGTTCCGCGCCGCCGACTCGCCCGTATCGAGTATCGATCAGAAACTGTCCATCAAAAATATACGACGGTAATATCAGCTTGATGTAGGTAATACTTGTTTATTTCGAGTTTATTTTCAACTGAATACGGTTCAATGAACACCATTATTAACCCAGACGACACTCCGTTGGTCTAGTGGTTTAAACCCGGGACAAGATATCGGGTTTAGGTTCGATCCCCGGGTCGCCTGCTCCGAGGGTCCCTGGTTCAATGTGGGAAAAGTGTTTTTCTACATTTCCTCGGGTCTGGGTGTTTGTGGTACCTTCGTTGTTTTTGATTTTCAAAATATGAGTGCCTTAAATAGTTACTCAAATTGGGATCAGAACAGTGTATGTGATGTTTTCCACGTTTATTTATTTATATTTTTGTACACGCGATATGATATAATACGTGTTCCGTCAATCATATTACAGTCTATAACATTTTCGCCCTCACAAATCACTGCCCGAATATGATTTTACACGTTACTCGTTATTGGATGATGCCGGACCTTAATAAATAAATCTAATCCACTCTCCACTAAAAACGGACATCAATTTTCCCTAGTCGACATGTTCTGTTTATTATATAGGGTGGCCCATTTATAGTGATCCAGAGCATTGTTGCTGGTAGTCATTGTAAAAAAAACGGAAAAATATATATTTTTATCATTTGCAATATTACTATTTATTTATTTTTTTATTTTTTGATAAAGATTCACCAAAAACATATCATTTCACATGCAAACTTACACTTAAGGGTTAAAGTCTAAAAGATATGCCTTTATAGGTAAATACAGCATTCAAAATAAAAAATTTGTCGACAATAACAGAAACTAAGAAAAAACTAAGTAGTTGTAAAAATTGGAAACAAGAAATACATTTGCAAATATAAGTTACATCCATACATACAGTCAGCTATCACACAACTTCAAGTAATTCGCACACTTTTTCTTAAATGAACGGTCCGAATCCTGAAAGATGTCGATGTTGCGATCCTTGATGTCGTTGCAAGTGCGCATACATCGATGCAAGGGGGTGCTCTTACCTAAGTTGGTTCTACAGCCGGGCAGTCTAAATGTTTTTGTAGAAGGGTGCCTAGGAATACTATAGGGAACAGAGAGATTTACCTGTTGAAGCAGATTAGGACAAATCAATCTGCCATGAATGAGCTTGTGTAAAGACATGAGATCCGAGAAGTCATTTTGAAAAAAGAAAGTCTAGCAGAATAACTAGCACCTCGGGGACCATTGCGACTTTTAAAAGCAAGATATCGGGTAAAGTTTTTTTGGATGCGTTCTATTCTATGGGAGTAAACTTTGTAAATAGGGTTCCATATGTTTGAGGCGTATTCTAAATTACTGCGGACAAGGGCGTTGTAAACTATTAGTAGAGTGTCAATATTTTTGAAACTTTTACACGTGCGCTTGACAAAGCCTAGCATTTTCCAAGAACGAGTCACTATGTTGTCTATGTGCTCAGTGAAACTCAACTTATTGTCTAACAACACACCAAGGTCGCGAACATTAGGCATATCCTTCAACGTTTCACCTAACACAGAATAGGATGACTCGATGCGGTTTCTTTTCTTAGTAAATTTTACATGGACGCATTTACGAGGATTAAGTACCATCTTGTTTACCAAGCACCATTCACTAACAGCATCAATATCCAATTGTAAATTAGAAACATCGGTCTGACTTTTTATAGACTTATATAATTTTAAATCATCGGCAAAAACGGAATACTTGCTATATTTGATACAGTCAGAAATGTCATTAATAAACGCTAAAAAAAGGATCGGCCCAAGATGCGAGCCCTGGGGTACACCCGAACGAGCAATGTACGCATCAGATTTAAAGCCGTGCACGGTAACGCTCTGTACTCGACTCTCAAGATCCGAAGTTAACCATCGCAAGAGGTCCCCATGTATTCCGTAGCTCGTTAGTTTCAACAGCAGAATTTCGTGATCAACCTTGTCGAATGCGCTAGAAAAATCTGTATATACAGAGTCTATCTGTAGCCAACTATCCACTGATTTGGTTATATCTGTAACATAATCCATCAAGTTACTGACAGTTGATCTGTTTCTACAAGAACCATGCTGGGAATCCGCGATAATGGTTTTTAAGTATTCAGTAATATTACACGCGGACACGAAAACAAAAATACATTAATACATGCTTTTGAAATACAAATTTCATACAAATTTTGATACCTTTATATGTCCTTTAGTAGAATCATAGTAATTTCAAACAGATATTAAAATGCCATGAAATTTCTTTAATATTCGGAATGCGAGGTCGATAAGCGATTTGTCTTAATAATACTAGCAGTGACCATTGAATAATCAGTGGTGGTGGTATGTACATTGACTCTTAAAGCATGTACAAAATATTAATCCCGCAGAGAGCTATCATGATCGAGACTTCGTTCGTCAGCCGCATACCAAAAAATGTCAAAACAAAAGACGGACTAGTAATATTAGATCTCATCATTATCATCTTCTCCGAAAGGAGGTTTTAGACATGAGATAGTAGAGATACACGGTTATCAAGCGCATTGGTGACCATTGAATAATCATTTTATTGGAGAGACCTGTATTAGTTCTGGATTTATCTGGGCTGATAATGACAAAGTTTACTGTCTTGTAATCATGAAGAAGCTTTGAGCATTATATATATAGATTTAAATCGGATCAACATTTTCCGTAACTATCGCAAGGTGGATTTGTATATCGGATCAACTAAAGCTTTTGTGGCGAGACCATGAAAACAGCTCCTTTCGTGGCTGTATAAACCGATACGAGAGCGGCATGCCTTGCCGCAGGCTCGACAAGAAAAAACAGTGGTGGTTGGTGCCAATCCGCATAGGTGACGTTTCTGTCTCTTGTCGGCAAGTGTTTGGAACCAGGCGTCATCGCACTTGCGACTCTCCACTACACGCTCACGCCAATCTGCTCTATTTTCTGCGAGCCGTTCCCAGTTTTGGTGGTCAATCTTGAAAGTGGCCATATCGCGTTTGGCGCAATCTTTAAAGCGAAGCAATGGCCTCCTAACATCTCTTTTTGCATTCGCTACTGCACCGAGCAGAACGCGTCGAGGTAGATGAGATGGATCCATCCTGTACACATGCTCCAACCATCGCAGGCGCTTCTGCTTGAGAAGTGCGGTCAAACTAAGCAATTGCGCAATTTCTAGAACTCTCTCGTTAGTTACCTTATCTTGTAATGGAATGTCCAAAATTTTGCATAGGCAACGCATGTAAAAGGAGTTTAAACGACATTCTTGTTTTGCGTACGTTGTCCAGGTTTCAGCTCCATACAAGAGAGTGCTTACACAATGATTGATTATCACAATCAAAACTATATAAATAGGTCTCCCTATATAAAATGTTATAAAGTATGAGCGTAGTAGGTAATTGAAAATACACTCTGTATATTGGATGAACTTTTCCTCGCTTGCTCGAAGAAAAGAAAATATGGCGAACAACCTGAGAGCTGGTCGATTTAATTTCGTATTCCTATTCATTGGTAGATTGGATATGGTAACGCAAACAGAAGCGGGAACTCCTATGTTGATTGATTGGGAATATTTTTTCGGTATCTTTGTATGATAATGGGACAGACATTACAGTAAAGGACTTTCAAATAACATGTGACGTAACTTCGACTTTTATATTTTTTAAGCTTTGGTTATACTAGTGTTACTCATGAAGCTAATCTAAGTTTTGTATCTTCTAAAATGAAGCTGTAATGCTTAATTTTTTTAATTTTTTGAACTTAAAAAATATTCCGATAATAAGACCGATTTTGAAATGTTTGCTTCCAACGGCTACCAGAAAATATTCACTATTTATGAGCGGTGATTAGAGCTGTAACAAACCGTATGTATTCGGTACTGAGTAACGGGTACTCCATGTAGTACCGAGTTACGAACCGTTACTCACGAATGCATTTCGTTGCTCGCATGATCCGTATTAGGTCGCGGAAGTACAGTTGATGCGTGTGTTATAACGTTTGCTGATCGTATATTTTCTGAATGTGTGCCTTATTTGGTTAATTGAAAAAAAAAGAAAAAAAAGTACCACAATTTTGTAATTTAGAAGTCGTATCATATTACGATTATATGATACGACTCCGTGATATCATACTTTACGTATGTATGGAATACGAGTACGACTCGATTTGTTGTTCCGCACTGTGTTATTAATCAGGTATCAAAAGTAACGAGTAACGTAACGATACGAAAGTAACGAGTACTTTTTGTCAAAGTAACGAGTTCATACGGGTTTTTTTTTTCGTTAAATTTTTCGTTACTTTTACACCTCTGGCGGTGATCCTTGCTCCGTGGTTAAGTCCAAGGCGTCTTCGACTGCAATCTTTCTTCTCCAACAATTTATGTTATCTAAATGAATACAAGCGTTAAGAGAACGAAGCACGAAATAAATATTCAAAGACACTTAAACGACCCCTAGTATTTTTTCCAGAAACACACCATGACAGTAAAAATGCGCAAATGAAATCGGCTATGATATAACATCCTATGCAAGGGCGAATTTTATTACTTTCGTGAATATTTACTGCCATTAATTTTATGCTTATGGGACCGCCTATCACACACAACCACATATGTGGATATTTAAGCGTTTACGAAAAAAGAATGAAACTGTATTACCAAAAACGATAAAGTTGATGATTTGTAAATTTTAAGGTATGACGGGGTCGCCAGCAGATTGAAGCCAAAAAGAAAATGATTATAAATTACCAACTGCTTGGAACCCTGTAAGGACATGATCGATTTAGTCCAGAAACCATGGTAACACACCATAATTTCCTGTTGCACCTGACAATAATAAAATACAGGCAGTAGTAGGATCAAACATTTTTCTTAATACCTTTTAAAAAATTTTTTTTTTTTAATTTGGACATCACATGTATTGTAATTCTGATCCCAATTTGAATAACTATTTAAAGCATTCGTATTTTGGAAACCAGAACAACGAAGGTACCATAAACCTGACCCGAGAAAATATAGAAAAACACTTTTTCCTACACTGACCCGTCCGGGAATCGAACCCGGGACCTCGGAGCAGGCGACACCTTGATAACCGGTGTGTATGCCACTCCGCCACGAAGGTCGCCATAACTTTTTTTATACCTATACATACGAGCTAAGTTTCTTTGAATAATACCTAAGATTAGGCAGTTTGGGACGATGCCTCCATTTATATCATTCACATTAATTTTTCCAGAAAGCCTAAGCGCTGCATTTGAATAATTTCTTATCAATATATTCCTTACTTGTTTCTAGTCTTCCATTCTTCACCCTGTATATTAAACATTGGTGAATTTTTATAGCCGTTAACTTTACGGTAATAGTACACTTGTGCACATTATTTTTATTTTCGCCAATAAAATCTAGCTACGTTTATGTGGAGAAGTAAGTCCGATGGCACTAATTAATTAAGATTTGATTGAAAACATTAGGTATTCCTTTAATGAACATTTCGGTTGCCTAAGGTGGAGCTCCAACCAAACTCTCAAGTAAATGTCTCAAGTTCATATCATATTTTATTCAAGTAACCGCATTTGTACGTTTAGTAGCTATATCAATTGGTTAGAGGAGTCGCCCGTAGGTTTTGGACTTAAATCCCACCTAAGGCTGTAAAGCTTATGAGATACGGTAGTCGTAATTTAAATTAAAAAACCAATACTTATAAATGTTTTTTGAATTTACGTGAACAACGTTAATATACATTAAAATGAAAGATTTATATATTGCAATTCATTTTAGAATTAAAATTACATTGTTTTCTGAAAATTAAAAGCAATAATAACCATTTAACAAATAAAGGACTTCTACTTTTCATCATATCCTGAAAGTAAACAAAACTTAATACCATTTTCAAAATACGACACAATACTATTTTTAGTGCCCATTTCCTCTTCTATTGTCTCATGTTTGATTCTTGTCCACACATCACCGTCAACCGTGAGTCATGACTATAAGTCTGATGCTGATTGATTAGTGAAGAGACGCGAGCGCGGGAGACACGCAGACATCACGTGATCGATACTGCACATCTGTCAATAGATCTATGCAAACTTGCATAATGTTATCGATATTTGGTATATTACTACATATTATCACGCCTCCTTCCCAACGGGGTAGGCAGAGACCAAGGCCTTCCACTTACTACGATCCTGGCATACATCTTTCGCTTCTTCCACATTCATCAATCTTTTCATGCATGCTCGTCGGTTTAGAGTACTCTTGACCTGACCTTTCTTCAGAACATGCCCGATTTGATTGTGGTAATTTCGTCTAGGCCTTCCTCTTCAAACGTTCCCTTTTACATTCGTCTTATAGATCTTTCTACTCTCATTCATCCTCTCTACATGCCCAAACCATCCAAGCATCCCTTTCTCAATTCATGTGAAAATATATTAAATACGTATTAATCGTCCCACTGCAGGGAAAAGGCCTCCATCATTGAATTCATGTTACCACAGACATGATGGGTAGAGGCGTAATCAACACGCTTGTCGAATGTGGGTGGTGATCACAAGCCCGAGCAACATTTGAACATTCAAAACTCTTGTTGCCCTACCCGGGGATTCAAACCAGTACCCTTTCGTACCGGTATTTAAACGAAAAAAAAAAACTTCGTCTCTGTAACTTTTCTGGAGTATGTAGGTAGCCCAAACTCGTTTAGAAGCCGTGTTAGGTCAAAATATTCTGTAATCATGTCGTTTGCAACAGTACCAAAATATCGGAAATTTATTAAAAAGGTGCTTGTATAAACCCAGAATCAATGAACTATGAACTCTAGTAATATTTAGGATTACTAGAAAATAATCGTGGGCCTGCTTGCAGATACAACTTAACTAGTTTTTTTTTAATTTAACTGAAAAAAAAAACATTAATGTAATTATAATACCTACATGTAGACAACATAATAATATAGTATTATATCTCATGGTCATGAGACCGAAAAACTTTTCGTCAGCGCTTTGTCTCTATGATATTTAGACCAGGGTCGATAATTTTTGATACCAAAAAAAATTATAGTAGGATGAAACCCATTGGAAGAGGTAGAGAATATAACAAAAACGAAAGGAAAAATAAATTACGGGCGATCTGAGGTCGGGAAGAGGGAGAGGGGGAGGTTTTAAGGGTAAAAAACGGTATATCTCGATTTACGGTAAAACTGCAAGTCTAATGAAAAAAAGTTCAATGGCAAAGTTGTAGGTAATAAAAAGATCTACAACTTTTGTATCGACACTTTTTTCACAAAACCTCAAAATTTATGTGAAAAATTCGAATAACCGTGTTTTTGATTTTTTATTTTTATCTTTTGCAAAAAAGAATATTTGTTCACGAAATTTGGTGAAAACTTACCTTTGTATGTCCCAAACATACAGTAATTTTTTTTATTTAAAATATTCTTTTTTTCACATTATTTTGACTTAATATCGAAAAAGAACCCTAATTTTCAATTGAAAAATCTCACGTCAAAATATCTGCTTTTTTTAAAAAGTTGGTGTGTTTTTTGTTCGTTGAAATCTCTACTTTCTGATGGTATAAAAAAATATACACTACTATGGTAAATGTTCTCAGAAAATGCAAATAATGAAGAAAACTCGATTCCGAAAATTGAATTTTTTTTAATTCATTTGTAAAAATTTACACTTTAATTCTCAAAAACGTATTATTTTATGTTATATTGATAAACAAAAATTGCTAATCGAAATATACTACTATAATGAACAACCAAATAAGTTAATAAATAAGTATATAAACTTGAAAAATTTTGTCTCAGGCGGGACTCGAACCCGCATCTCCTCGCATGCCGGGTGGGCGCCATACAATTAGGCCACCGAGACACTGCGACACGGCGCGAATTTTTCAAGCATATTCTTACGCTGTGAGCCAGCGTTATTTCATCAAATGTTAGGAGTTTGCACCCTTAACACCCGAAAGAAACATCTTTGCAGATGTTTGACAGTCAGTTAAGATGAAACAGCTATTTATATACTTTATTTGATATTTTAGCAACTTAATTGTACTTATAATATCAGTATATAAACTTGAAAAATTTTGTCTCTGGCGGGACTCAAACCCGCATCTCCTCGCGGGCGCCATACCATTAGGCCACCGAGACACTGCGACACGGCGCGAATTTTTCAAGCATATTCTTACGCTGTGAGCCAGCGTTATTTCATCAAATGTTAGGAGTTTGGTATGGCGCCCGCCCGGCATGCGAGGAGATGCGGGTTCGAGTCCCGCCTGAGACAAAATTTTTCAAGTTTATATACTAATAGTATTTTATCTAATTTAATACGATCCTAAAAAAGTTTTAAAATCTCTTTCTACCGTTATGTTGTAACACTTTATAATGGTACTCGTAGTTTGCTAGTAATAACAACTTTTACGAGTAACATAGCAATTTCAGCCTTAGAATTAAAGCATAAGTCATAATACTATTCGTTAAATAAAAATCCCGTCCCGTTAGTAGGCACAGTCCCTTACGCGTAGAAGTTGATTTACCGCTGCCGATATACCATTTCCAAAATCTGTCTAAAGAAACAATTCACATTACAGATATGGGCGTACGTCATCAAAATCTCGTCTGTGTCGTCATACTGTGATCGCAGCTTGATTGATGAGGGATGACGTCACGGGAGATATCTAACGTGAGCAAGCAATGATCGATAGATTGCTTGCTGTAATACAAGCACTAACAAATTAACATTCTGGATAGATCTTTGGATTCAATTTATACATTTTTGCCATGGTTTCCCTTTTTTGCAAAATATTAAAATAATCAATCTGGCACTTATGAGGAACGCCCCGTTGGTCTAGCGGTTTTAATACCGACCAAGACCTTGGGGTCCCGGGTTTGAACTCCGGGTGGGGCAACAAAAAGTCTTGAATTTACGATCATTGCTTGGGTTTGTGATCACCACCCCCATTTGCTTAACATGGTGATTATGCCAGTACCCATCATTGCTGTGGTAAGTTGAATTCAATGATGGAGGCATTTTTCTTGCAGTGGGATGATTATAGGCTGTTACTGGAAACATAGTAAAAAGAAACAATAGCCATTGGGGCGGTATGTTCTAGAATGACGACTTCAGACCGGAAGAAGATATTTACAAACCCAGAATCAACTAACTGTATTGTTCCTAAAGCTGTTGAAATAAAATAAAATATTCAACATACCGTTTACATTTAATTCCCAAACCAAAATCCAACAACATCGTGTTTACATTTTATCTTTGTACTATCGATTGTGTTCATAATAAGGAAGGTTTATGTTTGTCTTGAAATACGTGGAAAAATATTAACAATGTGTTTTACGTAAGCTTTATGGTTTTGTTATTTACAACTCTAGGGATGTTCCCAATACATATTACTACGTGTTAATGAAATAACGCAAAACCTCTCAGGTGGTAGCTTAGCCCATTGAACTGAACAGCTTTTGTTCTACAACTTTCAAGAAACCCAAAAAAATAAATTTGAATTTTCATACAAACTGATTAGATGACCAAGACAATTTGTATGAAAATCCTAATTTTATTTTTGGCATTTTGGGGATGTTGCAGAACAATTTTTTTTCAGTTTCGTGTGCTAAGCTACCACTTGAAGAGGTTTTGCGTTATTTCATTAACACGTTGTATACGTACCTACATCATTAACCAATAACAGTCTAGATACGGGGTCTCAAAAAAGAAGATTTTGGTTTGTAGGATAATAGCCACGCTTGGTACTCGTATAGGCATTTTGGAGATTGCAGTTTGACCAATAAAGGAGAAAAGACGCTGGTGTCCGTCTTTTTCTAGCAAGGTTTCTTTCGCGACACCAATGGGAATATAACGGTTGGTATGTGTGAAAATAATGAAAGGTTAACGCCAACATCAGTCGACTGCTGGACATAAGTCTATTAGAGTAGGATTTTTTTAATCACAACACTAAGGAGGTGGATTAGCGATCGCATTTTTGCTCGTGATGGAGAAAGCACTCTGCTCCACTTCTTCATCTATCAGTATTAATTTATTTGTCTAACACGACACCCATAGGAAGACTGGTTTATCTTATCCCAAATTTGGGGAATGGCGTTTATTTTTTTGGAAAATCTTTATTTATTTCGGTTCATATATATTTAATT
Source organism: Anania crocealis (assembly GCA_949315895.1). Classification (NCBI taxonomy): domain Eukaryota; kingdom Metazoa; phylum Arthropoda; class Insecta; order Lepidoptera; family Crambidae; genus Anania; species Anania crocealis. Next base: position 2,285,513 of record OX438885.1, on the reverse strand, counting down.
AAATGTTTAAGCAGGCCTACAGCCGTGTAATGCCAGCAGATAAATATATAGCACCACCTCTTCTCTTCCTATGGGTGTCGTAAGAGGCGACTAAAGGAGTAAAGAAGACGGACAGCAACTTCCTTCTCCCACCCTTGACCAAACTGCCATCACCAACCCGTATGCCAAGCGTGGCATTTATAGCAAATTTTATTGACTTTTGAATTGGAAGAGGCTGGTAATCTATAAGTAGTGTTATATTATCTGTGTCTATAGTAATATTATAAAGCTAAAGAGTTTGTTTGTTTGTTTGTTTGAACGCGCTAATCTCAGGAAGTACTAGTTTGAATTGAAAAAATATTTTTTTGTGTTCGATAGTCCATTTATTGAGGAAGGCTTTAGGCTATATAACATCACGCTGCGACCAATAGGAGCGAAGCATAAGTTAAAAATGGTGCAAAAACGGGGAAAGTTATTCATATTTGAAGGAACACTTCATTTGAATTTATACGGAAGCACCGTTGCGTGCGCCGCGTAAACGGTTCAAGTTACCAAAAAATAAAAACCCGAGTACCTAATAACAGGAAGTGACGTGGACGAAGTCGCGGGCAACAGCTAGTGGTGATATAAGAAGAATTGTTTTTTTCTCTTTTATTACTCGGTCTTATTATTCACTGCTCTACATCATATACATTCATGTATTACATTTACCAAGAACTGAACAACAATTTGATATTACTCGCTGTACCGAAACACTTTTCATCTTGAGGCGTACAACGAAATGCTTCGCTTACCCCAAGATATTTGTGGTCGCATACACGAGACAAATGCCCTAGACCCAGCAAAGGTCACATATTGACAACAATAGATCAAGGATCATTGATTTGGGTACAATGAGGAATTCGGGCAATCTCACTGCGTATTTTGGTGAGGGTAGCTGAAATGTGGAGGTTGTCCTGCGAATTTGAGATATGGCTAGATAGTGTTGAGAATATCTACTTTGTAGATTTACCATGAATTACTTGCACTTCATCTAACTAATCATGTCACAATAACTTTGTGACATGGTAAATATTATTCGGAGAAGTTTCTGATTTCCATTTAATAATCTAAAACTATGCAAACTCTTACGAAATATTAAACTGAAAGTTTATAAATTAACGGTATACCAAAAATATTCAAAGGTTAACTTCTTCAGTCATCAGTTGCCTGCCAAACATGACATAAAATTAAAATAAAAAGATTTAATAGGTATTTGTGTAAATTTGAACGAATATGTCAAATTCTAAAAGCCAGGCTAAACTAGACACTTTAGCAATAAGACTGCTTATATCCTTACTAACATTATGAACGCGAAAGTATGCAGGTATCTATATGTATAGTTCTCTTTCACGCAAAAACTACAAAACGGATTTTAAAGAGATTATCCAGTAAAGTAGCATAACATACTAAGGGTCTGTTTCACAATCATTAAGTAAAGGCCTAAGTAGTTACTCAACGAGTTAATTACATAGAGGTTAAATCCTTTCGTTAACTTTCTTTGCATTTCACAATCATCCAATCAGTAAATTAAAGTGAAGATTATATAATTAATACTTACTTACAAGTTACGTTTCGTTTCAAGGTAGGAATAATTTACGTGTTTCTATAAAGTATAGTAATCACAGAATTATCATTAAAATTATTTTTTGTTATGATTATAAGTAATAAAAACAATAAATTCGTACAAAAAATGTTTACACTGTAATGTAAATGAGTCATTTCACCTTTTCTAAAATCAATGTTTCTGTAAGAATGAAACGCAACGAGGTTTCAACAAGAAGTCTATGTCGAGGCAACGTCAGTTAGTCAAAAAATGACAAATGTCAAATTTGCCGACTTTTGGTACTTTTTGTGTGGTGATTTTGTTTGCATTGAATTTACCATTACGAACATTGTGTTATTTTACAATGACTGCAAAACTGTCCATTTAAATAATAAAATAACTTGTTGTTGATGAAAATTTGGAAATGACGTATTTGAGGTTATTTTTTTTAATTTACTTGTCAAGTAAAAGGCTACTTGGCAGTGCATCTGGTGATTAACTTAACGAGCAGATAAAGTGGTGATTAACCCTACTCAGGGATTGTGAAAAGTGAAAAATAGTTTACTGAGCAGATAGGGTCGAAGTAGCTTACCCAGAACTTTACACAGCGATTGTGAAACAGGCCCTAAGTAGCATACATATAAGTAGGATATAATTTATTCTGAAATTCCGTCTACTTACCACAGTAGCATAGATCATTATGTCATTGTGTATTTTGTGTGAAGTCACGTGATACAGACGATAGATGGCGCTGCATATATTTTTAAGCAAGCGTTATTCTTTTCGCGCTGTCGCAGTGTCTCAGTGGCTTAATGGTATAGCGCCTGCCTGGCATGCGATTAGATGCGGGTTCGAGTCCCGCCTGAGACATAATTTTTCAAGTTTATATACTGATATTATATTATTAGTAGTGACCATTATTGAAAAAGGAATGCTTAAATGGTTTGGACATGTTGAGAGGATGAATGAAAGCAAGTTGACTAGTAGGGCGAGTATGAATGGAAATGTTGGAAGGGGAAGGCCTCGACGAACTTATCTCGATCAAATCGGGGAAGTTCTAAAGAAAGGTCAGGTCAAGAGTACCCTAAACCGGCGAGCGTGTATGAAAAGATTAATGAATGTGGATGAAGCGAAAGTAGTCTGTAAGGATCGTAGCAAGTAGAAAGATGTGGTCTCTGCCTACCCCTCCGGGAAAAAGGCGTGAGTCTATGTATGTATGTATGTATATTATAATTGCAATTAAGTTGCTAAAATATCAAAGTATTATTCATTTCTCTCTGAATCCAATACCGAAGTACCTATGACAAAGTCACATGTAAAAACTAGTAATACTATCATACAACTACTTTACTACTTTATTTAGTCTTTCGCAAAGAGTATAAAGTTAATACGATTACAACAAGAAGTAAACGTCTCATGCCTGCTTCTCACGTATCAAAGAAGCGCATGGTCTAACTCGAGGGTTGTCAGTGGCAGAAACGATTCTATCATCATATTATCTCAGCGACCCCCTGCAATATCTCAGCGTTGCATGAAACCCGAGCTGCAGTACTCGCATGTGCCTTTCCTGAGTTACTAACAAAGGCACTGCAACGCTCTTTAGTTAACAACGGAGCCAGATAACGGCACTAAATTGGCGGTATAGCAGCAACAATAGCAGTTAATTTAATATTGTCCTATTTATTGCAGTTCGCGAGGCTGCTTTTGCAGTTGTAGGGTAACCGTGTATTTAGGTTATTTGGAACAAATATAATAACAACGCTTGGCCAGCGTTTAGCTAGCTGCTTAGCCAATGATGGAGAGTTAAAAAGCGTATTTACCCTACTCCCTGTCTTCTTTAGTAGCACTCATTTAATCGGCTCTTACGACACCCAATAAAATTAGTAAAATTAGTTTTATTTCTGCAAATAGGAACTAAGGAGGTGCTGTTACACGTCCCAAAGCGATGCAACGCTTCGGGACAAGTGCGGGTTAGTCAGCTAAAAAGAGTCAGCATTAGAAACTTGGTCACTATTTAAAGGTTCTCTATAGAATGAAAATGCATAATGCTATTTTTTGGTTGACATTACACGACGTCTGATTGTCAGCATAGGAATGGGCAAAAACTAGCGAGCACGTCTAGTCCGTTTTTTATGCATTTATTTTAACAGGTCGAAAATTAGAGCTAGAATGACAGAAAAATAAATAAACAATTACAATTTTTGAACTTTGTTATTAATTTTTTTTACTAGAAATCAGCACTATAAGTATTTTGAGTATGTAAGATTTTTATTTGTTGGGTTGGTCTGTTGAGTTTCTACTTTTGTGACCTTTGTCACTTCGCACAGTCAAGGAAATTAAGAGGTCAGCAGATTCAAGTCGCTTCAATTAGCTGAGATGATAATCATGTTGTTTTTTCTACACAACATGACGGGTAACGTCTGAGAATCGAACCTAGAGCCTAACAACTAGCAAAATCTTTAAAACTGGTGTGACAGACACTTCGCTACAAATGTCATTAAACATTTGCTTTAATTTGAATTAAATAAATAAACTAATGTCCCGTGGTCCTCAATACCTTGGTCATACTAGCATTGCGAGCGACCGTGGCGCTTTGCTTAAAGGTTTTACGTGATAACAATAAAGTTGTTTTGAACTTTTAAGTGCACAGTCGATTTGTCTCTAATGCCTGAAAATGTATTGCTAAAAGTAGGTACGGCGTAGTCTTATTTTCTCGATCAGACTTTAAAATAAGGCAGCAGAGTTTTCTGACGGTTCTTCAATATATTTTCAGTTCCGAGCTAACCTGACTTGAAGAAAAGTTACGGATTTAAAGTAGCATAATTTATCATTGTCAATTTTATTTTTATAAAATCAACTTAATAAAGAAGGATTTTTATAAGTATATATTTACTAAAATGCTGAGGAACTAGAGTTGGCCTCAAAAGCGATTTTTGATTAAAAAAATGTTTAGTAGGCAGAACCGTCTTTTTATATGTAAGTATAAAAGGGGATGGCCGTGCTTTTCCTCCACCAATGGCAAAACTGCAATACCCGTTCCGAGTTTGGCGATTATGGCTAAATCCGCCTGTTGTAAACTATGTTCAAAAGTGGATTGGGGTGGCCACACCTGTTTAAATATACATATAATTATACTATATTACCCTTGCTCTACTAACAAATCGAGTGACAACGTAGTCATAAATAGTGGAAAAACATACAAAAATTTCAAAAAATACTTTGCCTGTCAACATCATCCTTTTTTTTTGCTTCAAGATAGAATTGTAAAAAATATCTTACAGTGCCCTTTGCCGACGACTTCGTCCGCGTACATTTAGAAGGAAATAATGAGTGCCTAAAAAAGGTACCAACCGACAGAGCCATCTATTTCAGTTCTTAAGCCAATGCTGTAATACTAAGTAGCACTATTAGTTGTACAAGTACATATTGATTTTGATTTTTTGATTTTTAAAAAATGTACACCAACAGCACAATGTATACATCACTTTCTTAAAACTAGTAAGGAATTCATTCTTATACATTGGCTAATTAAAGGTATACATGACTTTGACCAATGAATAGTAAGATTAAATTTATACAAAACTAATCCTAGAAAACACACACACGCTTTTCATTTTATATAGCGCTGACTTACCGAATACATTAAGGACTTGTCAATACCACATGTACGCTGATGACCTTCAGATTTAGGTATATGTCATTTGACCCAAACAACACTTCGGAGGCTATAAGTGAGTTGAACTCCGAGTTGTGTAGGATTGCCTCGTAGGCCGAGAGACATACTCTTACACTCAATCCTACCAAGTCTAAATTTATTTTGTTTGGTACAAAGAATCAAATTATGGCTGTTGAAGGTCAAAATCTTCTTTTGAAAATAGACGGTCAGCCACTTGAGAGGGTCTGGACAGCCAGAAATTTAGGAGTGATGTTTGACGCTGATCTCCGCTTTGAAGATCACGTTAATGTACTAGCCGGACATTGTCTGTACAGGTTAAAGATTCTATACAAAATCCGTGAGGTCCTAAGTGAGGAACTTAGAAGAAAACTTACCGAAACACTTATTTTGTCCAAGCTTAACTATTGCTATCCAGTATTTGGGCCTTGTTTGTTAGAACGCTCTAATCGCGTGTTACAACGTGTTCAGAACGCTTGTGTCAGATTTGCGCTTCACGTGCCGCCCAGGACGCATGTAACACCGTTTATCAACGGAGCCGACATGCTCAACATGAAGTCTAGGGGAAAATTGCACTTTGCCTGCCTACTCTTTGGTGTTGTGAACAGTGAGCTTCCTGAATATTTGTTTAGGAAGCTTAACTGGAAACACTCAGAATCTGTGTACAACACCCGAGGTAGGTCCTGGAAACTCTCTATACCGCAAAACAAAACTGCAGCATTTAGAGGCAGTTTTAGGTACCTGGCCACGAAGTGTTGGAATAACCTTCCTCCTCCTATCAGACAGGCTAAAACGATGTTTATATTTAAAAGTAAACTTAAAAGTCACATTTTAGCAACGCAGAAACAATCAAATGGCCAGGTGTAACCAAATCTTTTATTGTACCTACATCATATTGTAATATAGTTTTCTTAGTAGCTTTATTATCTGCACTTTATTTACCTGCTCCCCGCACTGTACTTTTATTTTTAATTTTTTTTGTAATAAATAATAATTGTTTTTATTACGTGAATTGTGGCCGCGGCTGCTACCATGCTTCCCTAACTTTTGCCTCCGTCTGAAAATCAGCGTCAGGGCCCTGGCCTATGACACATGCTGAGACGGAGACCTTCTTGCTGCCGGAACACTGCTCGATTCTAATTGATGATATATGTATAAAATTCTGCTATGTTGTAATAATTGTATTTGAACCGATTTTATTGTATTAATTTTATAATTGGCATGTTAAATAAGCAGCAAAATAAATTTTTTACTTACTTACTTACTTACATAAAACTAAATAAGTTATTTCAATCATAATCATAAATAAAAATCCTAATACAAAACAATTAAAAAATAATGATAGGTACTATTTCCTTTGACACAGCTAAAATCGGCCATGGACGAAACCTTTAATCATTCGTGCCCTGAGTCCGGGCAAAGTATCATGGAAAATATCGAATTTGTTGGCTTTGTTCAATGCGTTGTATTCTGTCATCATCCTAGTGATAGGGCGGAAGGCTCCCAGATTAGTTCGTCTACGAGGAGGGCAGAATGTTCTAGCAACGGGGTGTCGGGGAGGCAACCGTGGAACCGTTAAGTGCACCTCAGCAAGAAGCTGAGGGCAGTCTATTTTGCCGTTAACTATTTTATGTAAAAAAAGGAGTACCTATTATTATAATTATAAAGTACTACTTTTTTACGTATACCTGCCTTATTATCACGAAACTATCATATGATAAATGAAATAAAGTGCAATCATTGCTTATCCACTCTAAGTAAAACAAACACATTTAATTAATTAGCACACCGATTGAAGATACGTCTGGCGAAACCAATATTTGTATTGTGCACCTTTTTGATGTAATGAGCTATATTACTGAGTTAATTGATACGGGGTGTATACCGTAACTTAGTTTTTATGAGTTTCCGATATTTCGGCACTGTTGTAAGCGCCATGATCACAGGAGACAGACAACATCCACACATCTCATCATAATATATTTAATATAATTTTATTAGTAGGACTAGTAGGATTGGACATGGTCTCATACTTTGACATAGACCTTTTTGAAATGTTATTCACGATACAATTTAAAATCATATCTAACAAAACATTCACCGTGTTACCTCATCAAATTTAATCTGCAGTAACTATTTGGAATACGTCGACTCGACTATGATTAAGCTCCTCAAAATTTACAGTACAATAATACAAACACACAAACATAATCTTCCTAATTGTAAGCACGTATGTTTCATTTGCATATATGCAGACGGCGAGACATGCAGTTTCTCATGTATATTCAACTTCTATGTTCATTAACCTACGAGTACCACAGAACGTAACTCAATAAACATTGTAATGGATAATGTTCATTCTGAAATTAACTTAAAAATCAGTTGATAAAATCCAGTCATTTACAGTCAAATAGCTATCCACCACTTACCTCAATTGATTTATATTTTATACAATAAACAGGTATAGATCATCGCGCATCATCTCTGCCAGACAACGCACACTGCTGGACATGATCCACCTCCAAATAAAAACCTTCACAACGATCAAATTGTTTGTGATGTAAAGTTACCAATCAATATTCTTTCCTAAAAATCTAAACTAGACTTTGTTTCTAAGAAACTGATCATTAGTAAGGTGACCTTCAAATAACTAGCATACTAAAGAATTTTCTGCGTCTCAGACTTAATTGTGGCAGTTTCAATAGCCAGATGAGACCGCACGCACAACTTAATATGCTTCGAAAAAACAACACTGACCAATATAAATAAAATCAACCTTCTACCTACAACCCATGATCACGGGAGAACTGGGGAGTTCTCCCGTGATCATGGCGCTTGCAGCGGTGCCGGGGTGTCGGGGACTCGTAGTGGATGGGGTGCATGGTGTGGACCCCGAATTAGATAACTCTAGTGATAGTGACCATGAAAGTTTAAATCAGTATAATATTAATTAATTTATAAGCAAATTGTAACACTTATAATCATGCTAGGAACACTAGTTTGGAATACAATCTAGCTTGAGACTAATCTAATATGAACTAAAAATGTAATTTGTTTTGATTGTACTCTGTATTTGTTCTTTAAAAATAAAATAAAAATAAATAAATAAACCTAAAACCTTTTTCTGAATTTAGTACTGCTAATCGTAAAAACTCTCACCCCAACTCTGCTAACTAGTAGTCGAAACTAGCAGTGGAGTGTGCTGAGGTTAACTCTCGATTCACTCAGCGCCATCAAAGTTTTCAGGGCTACGCAAGTAAGTAAAGAAATGACCCTTACGTTAAGTAGTAAAAGCAACCACGAAAGTTGATTCATTTAGAATATATTTTGAGATGGAATTGAGTAGTTCAGACAGGTATCCCTTAAATGTAGTGTATCAGAATATGGTTTGGATTTAGTTTGAGTATGCGTTTTAAAGAACTATTGGTCTGTCTGTTGTATGTTTGTTATTTTTCCAGATTGGCTTGATACTTTGTAAACTGTTAACTGGTAAAATGTTATCTAGAGGTATCAAGAGGTACTTCACTATGAAAGCTTTTGGGGTCCTATTTGGTATCAAAAATATTAATAAAATTTCAGTGTCTCGTATTTATTTTTCTTAATTATTTGTGGATTTAAAATATATTATAACCGTACAATTATTATTTTTTTAAATTGGCTAGCAGCCTTGATTTTCTGCTAAATATAGTTGAAAATTATGATTTCAGTTAAAAATATTATCTTTTACTTCAATTTTTGTTTAGAACATATTTTACCGGAAAATATACATTTTAAACTTCACTTCACACGTCATATCTCTCATGTAGGTACCACTTTAACCTAGCTTCATACAAGAACGTCAATAGCTGATCGAAACGATATAGGCAATAACTGAACAACTTTTGAGTGGATCGCATCGTCTTATAAACTATTCATGGCGTAAGGAACCTCGCTCCATATCCAAGCTGTATCTAGGATATCTTTTATTTTTAAAGTAACCTCTCTAAAGTTTAAATTTTTGTTTCGGGTATGAAGATAAATTACGTTGTAAATCAAGTCTAATTATTGTCATATTTATAGCGTGACCGATGCAATGGTAGAACAAATATTGATTACTATCAGTGCCCGCGTCTTCGTGCGCCTGGACTGCAGGACGCTTGGCATAAGCATAACTCAACCTCTTTATTAATTAAAAAAATAGCGTCTGAAATTAAAGTTATATTTGTAACATTAACTATATGCGAGCGAAAGTCTCGTCCAAATCAAGAAAACAAGAAGAATGACAAACGAAAAAACATTTTTTTTTTAAATAGTACCGCACTTTTATTTATGCATTTAGTAAAAAGCTGTTCATTTGAAATTACAGACAATTTATTTTCTTACTAGCTGTTGCCCGCGACTTCGTCCGCGTCAATTTCTGTTATTATGAGCGCGATTATTTTTGCAACATTTTCTCTGATGCTTCGTTTCTATTAGTCGCAGCGTGATGTTATATAGCCTAAAGCCTTCCTCGATAAATGGAATATCCAACACAAAAAGAACATTTCAAATCGGACCAGTACTTTCTGAGATTAGCGCGTTCAAACAAACAAACAAACTCTTTAGCTTTGATCTACCTGTGCCACATTCAAGGGCCCTACTTGCAAAATTAAAACTAACTGAACCGCATTGGATATTTCCCTAATATGACAAGGAGCAAAGGTTCGTTGCGGTTGAACTTTTGGTACTTACGCCAATAACAAGACAGTTACATAATCCTATTTTCGCAATGTTTCCAATTTATAATATAGACTGTAACATTATCTTATCTTGACAATGTTTAAATACAATAATACAATAACACTGTTGTAAGCATAAGGATCACACCATATAAATTTACAACGCTCATTGGTGCGCACACAAACATAAACCCAATCACAGCGGCTACCACTTCTTGCTCACACAATGCGTCATTTGGTGTGTGCAAATTAGTGTGTCGCTACAAAGTGTGGTCGCGACGCACACGTCGGGCAGTGAACGCTTCGATTAAACCTCGATACATTGCGCAGTCGCATAGTACTCACAACACAGCTAGTTAGTATCAAGCCTTCAATGTATATTGTGCTGATACAATTATCGTTACATGGATGTTTTCATTAAATATTTCGCCGCAGAGTGCATTAGTTCTGTTTGCCCATATCGGATTCGCATGCGTCACGCCCCCATTTCATATCTATTTCTTTATATGATATCTTGATGAAATAATATCTTATTCTCATAATATAACATTTGCAAATCCACGGAAATCGCGTATTTATTGACAGATTTTGACAGAAAGTCATTTGATGAAAGTGAAAATTACTCAATTAAAATATCAGATCATTGTCATTTTTGACACCTTTACTACACCATAAAAACATCATGTCTAGTGGCCCCACTTATATTACCTGCATGCATACCGTTATTATTACCGTAAAGGCATCATACGGCGCGTCACCAACGAATTAGGATGTAACGATGTTATAACCGTTATCGTTGGTGCAGATGACGGCCATTGAGACTAAGACGGGATTTCCGGTTAACGATTCATTCCAATTTTAAAATTAAACTCGGTTACGAGGGCTTGATTGCGTTTATGAAAAAGTTTATTTGCAAATTAATTTTAAAAATTGTTGGTAAGATGAGTTCATCTGCTTTGATTTTTCTTTCACAAATTTGGCACAGAAATATTTAATACCAGTCAATAAGTATGTTTTAACAGTTTTTCAGCAAAACGTGTAATAACAGGTGTTAAAAAAACTGCATAATAGACGTTATTTGTGATCCTGCAAAATTTTTCAAGTTTAAAACTCACAAAAACAATCTTACACAGAAAAATTAAGCAGGAGTATTAATTAAAGTGACAACAATCTAAAACTAGATAACCCGTTAAACTTCGTATCATAGGTGATACGAAGTTTAACGGGTTCATCAAAATTTTCAAACATTTATGTCGTTAGGATAGGTCTTAACGACATAAATAAGTTAAAATTTTGATGTAGAACATTTTATTTGAGAAAACTATTAAAATTTCTTCCCATTATCGTTTGAATTGTATGTCATGTAATATTTATTATGTGAAAAATACCTTTTTTATAACCCTCATCACTACCTTTTTTAGAATCTTTTCAGTTATATTGTAGACTTAGATTTTTGCCCTAACAATAGGCTTCCGACCCAACAACACTTTATATTAGTAATCTTTCACTAACAAAAGCGTGTCTATCAAGAGACAGAAAACTTCTATGAGGTGTGGAAAAAATTCTAAATACAGTTTTTTTACATTAACAAAACAACTTGTCTCTTCACAGTAGAACCACTTACTGTAAAGAGACAAAAAGAGACAAGATTTTACATGAAAATAGTATAAAGATATTTTGTGTTCCGGCAATGGACAAAGAATAGTTTTTATTCCAGTTTTTATGCTATAAAGGGTGAAGAGGGTAGGAGAATTTCGTAAGGGAAATCAACATTTTTATTAATTAAAAAAAGTAAAGTAACCCTGTAAAAGTAAAGCATGTAATCATCCCAATGCAGGGAAAAGGCCTCCATCATTGAATTCAAGTTACCACTGTAATGATGGAAACTGGCATAATCACCACGCTTGCCAAATGCGGGTTGGTGATCACAAACCCAAGCAATGTTCGATTCGTTACTTTTTGTTCCCGAACCGGGAATCGACCCCGGGACCCCGAGATCTTAGCCCGGTATTTAAACTACTAGACCAACGGGGCGTTTAATAATTGATTTAGATTGATTCTGGTATCGAGAAATTACATTAAATACTTTTTATCCTTGAAAATATCGATCGTTCATAATTTCATACTACTCTTTCATTAGTCATCTTCTATTCGTATGGCTAAATAGATGGTCCTTAAAAATATTTTGCTGTCAGAATTTTCTAACTCATTACAGGTTATGAAAGTGCCCTGTTTTTAAAAAAGGCTGTTTACATAAAAAAATTAGAACATAATATATTTTGAAAGAAAGAAAGAAAGAAAGGAAGAATTATTTATTAAACACAATTATTACAAGGAACACAGACAGAAAATTACTTAAAAACTTAAAGGTAGGTATATAAAAATAAAATAAAAATGTGTCAAAAAGGACCGCTCAGCATTAGTCGTGACAGCCGCAGCCATCACGACGCTGATTTTCAGCGGGACACCGACGCCGGGTGCGTGCGACGGGACAAGAGCCAACAAAACTCACCTGGCACGCTGAATCCCCCCATATACTCTAGGACTTCGGTAGAAGCTGGAACTTTTTTGCTTGAAACTCACAATATTAACGGCCATTTCCAATAACCTATCTATCTTCAGTTTTGGCATATCGGAGATAGAAAACAACTTCTGTCTTCGTTTCTCTGGACGGCAAAAACAGAGATAGAAACTGTTTCCTATCTCCGATATGCCAAAACTGAAGATAGATAAGTTATTGGAACCGGCCGTAGGACACACCAACCACTGAACTAAGCAAAATAATAGGTACACTGTCTTCAGATTATTATCTAATAAGGCCCTCTAAAAACATTTGTGAGTTTTAGTGCAAAATCAAAAACAGGTGTCCAGGGCAACATAAATCAGGGGAGTTTAAACTGTTCCCGCGGGAGGAGGGATAGCAAATAAAGTGTCGTTATTTAAAACAATTGGAGGTATCCCACTGGCGCACCGAGATATATTGCAGCCTCCACAAAGTATAGAAATGGGCTGAGGGTGTTTAGATTTTTATTATGTGGTGAGGGATTTTCGTTATCTATTTAAGAAGTATTATTATTATATAACTCATGTTAGGGCTTAATGGATGTGAATAATTCAGCAGTTGTTTGGTTTTACATATTATTATGTTAATTAATCACTTTTTAAATTCATCATTAACTTTTTATTTAATTCATATCTCCATTGAGTTTCAGATTTTCAAAAAACCCTTCATGATTCATCTTTTTCAGTCCACCGCTGGACAAATTTCTTTACGAAAAATAGATCTTGCGATAATTGTAGCGATAATGTTTTCGTCGCCTCTTATTTACCTCATAGGAAGAGACCCTTTCGGTGGATGATATTATTTTTTGTATCAACACTAAACAACGCTTGAACCGATAAGTTTACGGAATTTTCGAAGCCTTCCACCACCCTTAGTTAAATTTGTACAGATTTAAGCTAATATACCTATGTATCGAACAAATACTTAGAATTGATCAAATCCGTAAAGAGATATTAAGCGTGGTCAACAATAAAAAAAAACAAATCATCAAAGTCATCACTTCTTCCATAACATTCTTCGGTCAAAAATAAACTCCAAACATGATCTTCAATTCAGTTTTCTTGGTGTTTTACGCTTGAACTACTTAAGCCGAAGGCACCTTGAATTTCTTTGATTAATGTAGCCATTCTCTGGTGGTTTGTTTGGGTGCCATAGTGAAAATCCTACAGTAGACTCAATGTATATCATTATTTAGTTTTCAAATGTAAGTAATTAAAATATCTTATTTTGAAATTTGCCAATTTTATATCGCAGGAACTGAAAGCCGCGCAAACTTTAAAAAGAAAAACACTTTTATTTCATGAAATTTCTAAATTACTAAATGTTTTTTAAACCTCATCATTTCAAAAATACAATAAATCTATAGGATGACTTATATCACCGTAAAAAAAATTATAGGCGATAAGTACTTACCGTATTCAGAGCCCATTTATGAAGTAAAGAATGTAGGGCAAGTTTTTACTCGAAAATAGTTTTAGCAACATAGTTTTAAAACTATTTTCGAGTGCTTAACAATCTACGGTCTTAGGCCTGTGGAGGTAAGACTAAAGGGATAATCAAAAACTTATGAATAGTATCGTAATGAATGAATAAGATGCGCATCGCGTAAAAAAAGTGTTGCTAGGAGGCCGTATCAAAAATTTTACATTTTAGGCGGACATTTTCTACGTGCTTTGTCTTGAAATTTTTGTACTGGGCTATACCAAAAGAAAAAATACGTCATTTTTTTGTTGTCTTGCAGTTTGTAGTATTAAAATTTGGAAGGTGATTAAATTGTATCCTATAAATATTCGACCAAGCTGAAAGGTAGGCTTTCGTAGCCTACTTTACTCCAGGGTATTCTATTCCAGGACTCTTACCCCCGTATTTATAAAGAAGTAATTACTTCTAAAATTAATGTGTACCTATAAAATCTTAATAACATATAATAATGATATAAAAAAAAAACTAAATAAAATATAACTAACTATAAAATAATTATTTTAGTCTCTCCGCGCTGCCTGGCCGATCCGAAGGTTCCCATTACGCTGGCTGCATTGCCACGTTGAATGGCAATGGAGACCTGCTGAACCAACCAAGACCCAGAGCGGGAATCATTCCCTTTCTCTCGCAACCGTCGCCCTAACTCCTTAAAAAGGTCTCGAGCCTCACTACCCCATGGTCCTGCCGTCTCAACTGCGAACGGTACGAAATCGTAGAGTGACTCTAATGCTGAATATTTAGAGTGTTTCAACTTCGCACCGTTTTCCGCCGCCGACCCCGCAGAAACAACGGTTTGTTTCAAATGAGACGCAGCAAAAGTGCTAACACACGTAGCATCCCACAAGAGACAACGACCCCTCCGCCATGGAACCAATGTAAGTCCATCCGGCCTCTTACCATCTGTCCGAGATAATCCCGGAGGTTCTAAAATACACGGAATATTTAGTGATGTCATGGCCCTATGAATAATCTCATTAATTGAATGGTGCCTCGGAAAGCGACCTGCACATCTCGGAAAGCGACCTGCACATCTCTGACAGCTTAAACCATAGTGTCCATTCTCCTCCACCATTAAACCACAAATACAGTGATGCGCTTCACACACCTTGCCTCCCAATCTTAGACCCACTGCTATTCTTAAAGAATAGTTATCGAGCAGTGTGCCTAATTGAGGAGAAGGAATGGCATGTAACCACGCACCAGATTCAGGCCTTATGACAGCCTTCAGACGCGCCAAATCAGCTCCTCCGGCACCACTCAACAAACGGGAATACAATAGTTTACAGAGGATGTCGTCCCATTCCTTCTGAACCACAAGATTTTCTGCGCGATTATCAGCTGGACAAAGCATGGTCCACCTCTCAAAGGCCTCAGCAACAAAAGGCAAACGAATATTGCTGCCATCTAATGATAAAATGCGAGCAACAAGATCCGCCGACCCATGTGCAGAAGCCAAGAAAGCCACCAGCCCTACATCCTGAACTTGACGTATTCCCAGACCTCCATATCGAATAGGTAAGGCCGCCTGACACCACTGTACGTCATTTAAACTCACATTGATTATTGACTCTAAAGCAAACCTAAGCATATTGTCGAGTAGCTTCAATTCTTTTTCAAAAAGCCAAGTGGGCGATGTTCGCAAGACATACACTATCCGCGGCAAGGCTAAACAGTTTCGCAGCAGAACAAGCGATATATGACTAGAAAGATCAAAGTCAAATGCTCCTGTGCCACAGATAGTGCCTGCCTTTTTTGTTGCAAAACGGAGCCAACACCTTCAGGGAATATGGGTGCACCTAACATATTTAGTGAAGATTTATCAATATGTCTGATCCCAGGCAAGAGAGCTTCAAAATTTTTTATATTAGAGTCCAAACCACAACATCCGAAGAATTCACACTTGCTTGGGTATGTCTCCAACCCTATTGTTTTTAATGCTGGGATCAAAATCTTGAAATCCTGTAAAACCACCTCTAGGCTTCCTCATAAAATACCATCGTCAAGGTACCAGACATTAAGAGGCGCTTTCAATTACTTATTGCTTAAGAAAGTCATAACTAAAAGTGTTCATACCTAGTCCTTAAGTGAAAGAAATTGGTCACCATTAATAGTCATATTATTTGGCTAAAAATGCTAACTTTTGGTAGTTCTAACTTCTAGTAATTTCTTTATTAAGGCATACAAATTGTCTCTCAAGTAATTACTTGTAGTCAAGTAATTACTTTTACTTGTTTATAAATACGGGGGTTATAGTGTCAGAATTTTCCATGCCACTTACAAGGCTCTTAAGGAGACTTCTAGAGCTAAGTACTGCCCCCAATCGATTTAAATATATTACCTCTCAACAAAATCAATTCTCAAAAAACTAGAACAGTATTATTTTAGCATATCACCTCGAGGGCATTCTTTCGTATTAACATTATTGCTAGAAGCGGCCGCTTTTGGCGTTAGCGACAAATTTGACTTTATAAACAACTAAATGAAAATTTTACTGTGATCCAATAAATGCTAGAGGTAATTTGCTGAAATGATACTGTTCTAGTTTTTTGAGAATTTATTTTGTTTAGGATTAAAAAAATTAAATCAGTTGGGGGCAACGACTTTCATCTTGCGGTAACCAACAATTTAACGTGCCTTCCGAAGCACAAGTATCATCTCCCACCCCTTTAAGTCTCAAGAAAATATAGAAACTATCATTTTCCTGAATCGCCCAAGCGGTAATTGAACCCGGTTCCCTTGTGTAGGTAGGCGAGCCGTTACACCAACCGGGACGTTTATTTGACCTTCAACTTTAAACAAACATAAGCTTCTGCATTCATCTTCACTGTGTTGCTAGGAGCGCGTAGGCTGAAATATAGCGGTATAATGTTGGCTTAGTCTGAATTGATATAGCTTCGTACTTAAACATAACATACCCGTAGAATATAAACAAGATGAAATTGAACATTTTCAGCAGAAAGTTATTTATTATTAAGATCTATTTGAACGTACTTAATAAAAGACGGTTGGTTAAATTTGCCTATCATATTTTGAACCTTCTGTACTTATTATTCAGTCGAAACAAATCAAAATTTTAAACGCTCTTTCCGCAAAAGAGTTTTTACTTTTCTGACCAGTAATCCTAACCTAAATAGAAGAATTATTTTTATCACGTTTGATGCCATGCATTGTTTACAAAATCTAAGAAATGATAGGATGTAAAAATGGGTAAAAATATCTCTACTTATCAGTTCTATGCATGCATGCAAGCATGCAGCATGTATGCAGGCTGGAAAGCATGCCGTCATGCATGCAGGCAAGCAAGCATGCATATAGGCAAGCAGCATGTATGCAGGCTGGCAAGCATGCAATCATGCATGCAAAGAAGCAAGCATGCATATAGGCAAGCAGGCAAGCATGCATACATATAGGTGAACAGGCAAGCATGCATGTATTTGTTTTGCTCTTTTCCGGCGCTGCGCTCTCCCTCCGTGCCTCCTTCTTTTAAATTGCACTCTAGTGTAGGGCAGACAAGTACCACGGCGGAAAGACCACGGCGAGTCGTGATCCAACCAAATTCTTAACTTTACCACATACAATTGGTACGGTTATTTCTTTTAATCAATATTTAAAACTTTTTTATCTCAAATAATAGATATACGAAATCATGCGTATAACAAATAAATGTATATCAAATGAAAAATATATAAGATGAGTTTAATTTCAAAAGGTTTTATTTGTTATGAATGTTATATTAAATGGTATTAAATAAAATAAATTTTATGTAAAGTAATCGATATATCAAACAAAATTATATCATGACAATGTGTTGTTGTAACAAATGATTATTATGTAAAGTGATCGTTATTAAAGTTTAATTATATCAAATGAGACGCACCCGACGGCGGAAACCTGTGCAGCAGTTAGTTACAATTGTTAGGTTCGATTTTTTATTGACTTCAAAGGGTCGTAAGAAGCGCAGGATTACGTGTTTATGAGCAGCAGGACGCCAGCGGGGCAGTCTGTTTTGGGACGCCAAGGCTGCCGCAGTCTTGGGTTCATACATAATGTAACAAGAATACGAGTAATTAAACGAAGTATTGTACAAGAGAACACTAGTCTTTTATTGAAGATCAAGATCCAGATATAAGTAGTAGCTTACAAAATGTAACAAAAATGTCCTTTTTCAAGATTAATTTAATTTCATTAAAATATCTTTAGTACCTACAGGCATGAGAGCGTAACAAACCGTCAGGCAGACAAGAGTTACTTTCGCATTTTTGATGTAAGTCAGGCAATAGATTTGAAAAAATCTATAACTAATCTAGATATTACAATCCCAATCATAGCAGCCATAGTTCGATATACGTTCCACAGAAATTCGTTATCCGGTTTCAATCAGAGAAACCGTCTCAGATGCGTCTCTTAATCTTATAGTGTCCCAACTTTCTAAAACGCAGTAACTCGAGTTTAGGACAGTCTTGATGAATCACCGTAACGTTGTGGTGGTGTAGGTCCAAATGCCACCACTGGTTTTATTATGTATGATTAATTAATGGTTTTTTGTCCTTAAGCGTAATTTATTATTTAACTAGCTTTTAACTAGCTTCGTAGCGCCCTTTGGTCTAGTGGTTTAAATACCGGGCCGAGATCTCGGGGTCCCAGGTTCGATCCCCGGGTCGAGCAATAAATAGTTTCGAATTTTCGAACGTTGCTCGGGTTTGTGATAGTTTGGCAAGCGTGGTGATTATGCCAGTTCCCATCATTGCAGTGGCAACTTGAATACAATGATGGAGGCCTTTTCCCTGCAGTGGGATGATTATAGGCTGTTACTATAGCTTTTCGCGCTCTTTCTGCGTCTCGATAGCTTAACTGACACTTTCGTATTTATATTATTAGGGAGGATATAAAAAATATGTATATCACTCTACACTACCTTGGATATTAACAAAACAGCCGTAACTCGATACACGTCCCACGGAAATTCGTTATCCTGTTTCAATCAAAGACACCATATCAGATGCGTCCCTTAATCGAATAGTGTCCCAACTTTCTAAAACACGGTAACTCGAGTTTGGGACAGTCTTGATGAATCACAATTACGTCCCGTAGCATGGTGCTGTTGCAAATGTTACGGCTGGTTTTTCGATTAAAATTAAACTAATAATCCCAAGGGTGTCTTTTAGTATACGACCAGTTTGGTTCAGTGTTTGTGAACGCTGCATCCTGAGTAATTGTTCGCGGGTTCCATAACCCGAACAGCACAAATATTTGTGTGCGCGAACATATCAGGGCCTCAAATTCTGCTAATTTACAAATGGCTCAATAGAATCTCATCTCAATCGTATATTTAGACATTACTACCTTAATAAATGTGTCAAAATATACAATTATTATTATTATTATTTGTTTTTATTCAGGAAATCAACAGCGATACATTGTGTAAGAAATCTTAGTTAATTTAAAAATACAGCTAATTACAGATTTCCACAAATTTACATAAAGAGTTGGAAGTCATATAATAATTAAAACATAAATACTCACACCATGTATACAAAGAAAAAGAAATATTTATTTATAAGATACCGCCTGAAGTGGTGTGTGTGTGTGTGTGTGTGTGTGTGTGTGTGTGTGTGTGTGTGTGTGTGTGTATGTGTGTGTGTGTGTGTGTGTGAGTGTGTGTGTGTGTGTGCTTTAATTAAATCACTATGCCAATGTGACGCATCAACATTTATAATGAATTCAGCAACTTTATAGCGTTCACTTTAAAAGTTGATTTGCTGTGAATAAATAAGTCTATCTCGCTGAAGGTCTCGTTGTAAGCACGCGGCAATAATTGAGATGCAATTACGATTCTATTAAGCCATTTGTAAATTAGCCGAATTGGGGGCCTGTTCGTACCAGTCTGGGTATTTTCTGTATAAGATAAGTATATTTTTACAATATAAAGTATAGGTAAATTTTATTGGGTTTGTTGTCTAGATACCCTTATTATAAGCATAGTAATAGCTCATTCTGAAACTAGACGACTCAGTGTGGTCCAGTGTGGCTAGTCTTGAGATATCAAACATATCAAACTAGTATTTTATGTCCATAAATGTTTTGGCAAACTGTTGTTTTCATCTTTTTGTTGTAACACACATGTTGGATATAAACACCAATTTAAAATTAGTAACTTACAGTAAAGATTTTCGTCAGTCAAATCATAACCAAAAAGATAACATTATTTTTAGGATCAATATGACTTTCATTTTTTTTTGGTAATTAAAGAGCATTTCCATTAATCTGCTACTTTTTTAATTGACTATCTACTCGTCCATTAAGCCAAGGGGCCTAAGTTGGAAAGACTCCGAGGATTGTTCCAACAGTATTATATAATTAAAATATACGCACACAACGTTTTATCACCTTGCCATCACTTTAATACAATACTGTCATCGCCTGCCAGTGTTATAATCAGAAAAAAAAAGTGAGCCATGAAGCCACGTCACAACGCTGACAAACGAGCGCTCAGCCACGCGAGGCTAACGCAGAAGAATATAATTATGTCGCGACAGGAGACCTCTGCTACGCAACAGTTACTTCGTGTATCCCTTACACTATCGAATCTTTTCTCTTCTTAACACTGCCTATTGTACTCTTCGGTGTAAAAAAAACCTTTACTTCTGCAAACAGTCCGCAGGAGGCACTAGGTTACTGGACCGATCCATCGATCGTTGATCGCCGGCATCGATAGATGGTAGAATGGATTGTCGACGTCGATCAAGCTATCAGCAACAACGCGTCCTGCAATGGATATCAACCGATGCCATCGACCGGCAATCGATCCATTGGTTAGTCGGACGGCATCTATCGATCAGTCCCAGACTAGTCGATCAACTTTGATTGACGTTGACCGATGTTGTCGATCGACAATCGATCGATTGGTCTGGTAACACCCATACACGTCCCAATATTAAACCTACCATTTCTTTGGGACAAGTGTGGGTTAGCGCCAAATAGAAGCAGAGCCAGAAACTCGGTCTGTAATATAATATATAAGTAATACTCTTTTCGTCTGACGTTTCTGGGCGACAAGGAGTGTATTTCCAGAATAAGACTTAGCAGACCGGCAGACTGGGACAGCGATTGCAAACCCGGCTGCCAAGAGTGGTGAATCTGGCTTACCTTCCTTCTGCACTGGCCTTTAACATAGGCTAATGATCTAATGTACATGCTAATCAAATCTTGCAATTTAATTAACACCCAATTGAGAATTACAATAAATTATGAACAAACATTAAGAGTCTCATAGACTTCTGTTAAATATGTCACTTTGTTAGCCTGGTTCAACATATTTTCTATCTAGCTAACAATAGCACGTAATAACACATCATCCACACAGTCAGCTCAGTAAATCGAAGTGCAAATATAGTTTTTAAATCAGCCCGTAGGTGAATGAATAATTCAAGCAACGCAGTGCTATCCCTGCCGATTCTGCTTCAATATTAAATCTTTGACATCGAAGCGCTGAAAACAACGAGCTTATGTTAAGTTACGACATTAAAACGATATATCGATAGGTCTTGTGTTTCATTTCCTAGGATAAGTTTATAATTTTTTCTTTTAATGACACTCCAATAGTTTAGTTTTTTAAGCACCGGGCCAAGATCTTGGGGTCCTAGGCTCGATCCCCGATTCAGGCAACAAGAACTTTGAATTGTTTAAAAAATATTTCGGGTTTGTGAACATCAACCCGCATTTCGCAAGGCCTGTATCAGTCATGGCTGTGTTAACTTGAATTCAATGATAGAGGATTTTGCCCTGCAGGAGAATTATTATATACTGTTACTTGACTTATTTTTATTTAAAATTATTTTTACCTAATCACACTAGTTATTGATTCGGGGTTCATTCCATATGTAAGTGGTACCAGTATAGTGTTTAACAAAAGATGCGATGGAGGGTGGATCGATTTATCTGCTCTTAACAACTACATAACCGCAGGAGATCATGGATCTTGCAATAAAACAACAGATCTATACAGGGTAGAAACCCAGAATCAATTAACTCTAGGGATCTAGGTACTAACAGTTTTAATCAATTGAATTTAAACACTCAGCTTTATCGTAAACATTATCACGAAATTAACGTTCAATATCGTTTCTCTGAATACGTCATTTAAGGCAATAGTCTTTTAGTGGCGCTGGCTGAGCCATCGAGATAGCGCGAGCGTTCCTTCCTTGGAACCTCTCACAAACACACTGGAAATACCATTATTTACAGCTGAATCATATTCATTGGTAGAATATTATTCAAACTAAATTAGTTGAAGTCCGATAACGGTGCAATTTGAAATAATAATTTGAATCATTTGAATTAATCGACATAGTTTAAGTAATAAGTTTTGAGAAATTACAGAACCGTATCTATCGGTTGTATAATAAGCTACTCGATTTATTAGAAATCAAGTACAAAACACATGACATCAGGCTTAACATAGGAGCAAGTTGTTACAGGGTTTTACCATGTTATTTGTTTTTTATGAGTTTCCGACATTTCAACACTGTTTCAAGCGCCGTTATGACAACGAAAGAACTTTATTTTCCTGTACACTACTGAAAATAAGGTATCTACATGGTTTAAGGTGCACAATGAACTCTAATTACAGTACTGGTAGAATTCGGATGCAAAATTTCATAATAATAATATGTTTTTCACGCATATTTTCACGCATAGCTTAGTTCAACTCCCAATATTCTATGTGTTAGTTAAGTTTCAATTTGACTTTTTGAAAGAAAATGTTTATTTTCAAACTTAATAACATTATATTAGACTTAATAACACCTCCGTGTTATTAAATTTGGATTTTCAGTGCGTTTTACAATGTGTTTTCTTGCCTAGAATCTAACATAACAATTAAAAAAACTATTGCCAATGATTTCTTCTTTTTTTTAACATCGTCGTCTTAGGATTCCCTTTCGTAATTTGTTGTAACAAACCTTTAAAAACCTTGTTAGCACGAAAAACTTGTAATTTATTTTCACATTGCACTTTTAACCCAACTGACGTATCTTTTTAATTAATATTTTATGGCACAAACACACAGCCGGTTGGAGTATCATTGATACTGCTATCAAACAATATTGGTACTTAATACCGTTCTGTTATCGAAATACTCTGTTCGAAACAGTTTATTTTGAAAACCGAACGTGGGGTGATATAAAGATTAGTACACACACATGACAGAGTTCGAAAGAGGATTGGGCATTCTGTAAACAAATAATTGCGTTTGATAAAACTTTTCAAGAATTCAAAAGTTAGAAAGATACAGGACGTGTAAGCGATCTGAAATTAAAACAAGGGGTCAAATAACCTTGCCAATCACTATTTTAATGAGCATAATGCATATTAAAAGAATAGCACCACCACTTATTTTCCAATGGGTGTCGTAAAAAGCGACAAAATGATTGCTGTCTGTTGAAAACCATTATAAAAAAAAACCTGCTACTTGAAGGGATAACCTTCATATAGCAGGTTTTTTTTCAATGTGATTATTCACACGATAAAACAATAAACTATACAATCAATTTAAGAATAAACTTTATGCAGTGAAAAAGGCTTTATAAAACTGCACACAGTATTGTTTGTTCACTAAACGAGCGGTCACAAGGATGTATTTGCTGTTCGCGGCGTGCGCGGAAATGTTATGACTCCATTATAATTGACTAACAAATTACTCGCGACGGTTGCAGTTCTAGTTATTACAACTTTGTGCACCTGCCTTTGTAATTGTACAGTTTCAATGTTCGCGCAAAAGTTTGATTAGGAATATTTTGATGTTTCGTTATAACGTTATTTTACTGTTAAATTGCTGGTCGACTAAAATATATTAACTAGTTTGTATAACATTTATGCCCTTAAACGTCAAGGCAATAGACTCTCGCTAGCGTACCTTAAACTCTGATAGCTAAGTTAGGTGTGCAATTATTGAGTAAGAAGAACGCTAGCGTTAAAAATCTTTTGCATAGTTCAGTGATGTGGGTAAGCCTTGACTCGTAGAAGACTTTTGCCTTAACTCTGTTTTGTTTTTGAACAAACCGCCTTCAGAAAACTGTTAAAAGGTATGAACAACTTGTAAAATTTCATTTGAATAGCATAGCCAACGATGATTTGCTGACTACCACCTAGTTTAGGGTGTATTTTCGCTGCCGCGGAACTAGGTGGTGACTACAGTGGCCCATGAATTGACAAAACATAGTGCTCATAATTTCCACAGACTACGGATTGCACTGTGAGAATAGTTTAAGCATTAACAATCAAACCGTTCCGCGAATGCGTTCAGAGTACTGCTGCAGTTAGCCCTCACCCTGCGCACAGTGGAAGAATATCTGGCTATAATTAGCCTGAGCGTTGTCGTGTGTACAAAAAAATATAACCTTTTCCCTAATATTGGCTAAATGGCTACGAAATTTCAGATTACCTAATACTTCATACTCTACGGGGCTTACTGTAACAGAATAAATTATTCAGAGTTAATTACTATCTAATGCTTAGTCACTTGTATAAATATTATTTATGCACCGGGCAACGGTCTGTGGGTAGGAATTCCATCAATGGGTAGAGGACGCAATTTGGGATATGCACCTGGATGTAGAGATCCTTACAGAAGTTTGGCAAGCTGTTTGACAAACTTCTGTAAGGTTTGGGCATCGTTTGACAAAAAATATGATGATGTGTTTTACAGATTACAGTACAAACACCGAAGCATATTATTCTTATAAAACGTGCGATTTTGCAACAATTAAATGGAATGATGATGTAAATGCTTTTTATTTGCTCTCGATTTATCTTTCAACTACGAATAAATCACTACATAACAGAGTCAACAGCATAACACTAATCTTACTTGATTAAAAACTACCATAAAAACTTAATTTCCATTGGAAAATAAGAATAATGCTGGAACATGTTCATTTTCGTGGCTGCTTTATGTTTATTGGATACTAACGCAAACTTGGTAGGTTGCCAATTTTAAAATTCATAACCTTTGTTCACAATACGAGCGGATTTTTGTTTCATTTATGTGTACGTGGGTTTATTATTTGGAAACTCTGTTAAGGCACTACTTTAGCAAATTAAAGTTCAGGTTATATCTAAGGCCCCGCGCACATGAATACCGGTGAATGTTTTTTTATCGTGTGACTTTCCCAGGTGTCAGATTTTTCCAAGCCATCTACTACCCGTCTTTTACGACATGACTTTTACGACTTCCATTTTATGATATAGGCCGAGATCAATGGTTTGTCTTCTGAAGCACGGCTAATAATCATCCACCTCTATAAGACACAATATAGCAAATCGTTTCCTAATTTGCCTAGACCAGGAATTGAACACGGGATCCTTGTTTAGTAAGCGAACCACGGCACCACCACACAAACTAGGTTGTCTTATCACGACACTCATAGAACGAGAAGGAGTGGTGCTCATCTATTTATTTATTTAAATTAAGGATCACCAACATGACCACTGAAATTACCTTAGGGCCTGTTTCACAATCGCTGAGTAAAGTTCTGGGCTACTTCGACCCTATCTGCTCAGTAAACTATTTTTTACGTTTCACAATCCCTGAGTAGGGTTAATCACCACTTTACCTGCTCGTTAAGTTAATCACCGGATGCACTGCCAAGTAGCCTTTTACTTGACAAGTAAATGCCAAGTAGCCTTTTACTTGAAAAGTAAGAAAAGATAACCTCAAATACGTCATTTCCAAATTTTCATCAACAACAAATTATTTTATTATTTAAATGGACATTTTTGCAGTCATTGTAAAATAACACAATGTTCGTAATGATAAATTCAATGCAAACAAAATCACCACACAAAAAGTACCAAACGCCGGCAAATTTGACATTTGTCATTTACTGACTAACTGACGTTGACTTGACATAGATATTTGGTTGAAACCTCGATGCGTTCCATTCTTACAGAAACATTGATTTTATAAAAGGTGAAATAACTCAATTACGTACCTACATTACTGTGTAAACATTTTTTGTACGAATTTATTGTTTTTATTACTTATAATCATAACAAAAAATATTTTTAATGATAATTCTGTGATTACTGTACTTTATAAAAACACATAAATTATTCTTACCTTGAAACGAAACGTAACTTGTAAGTAAGTATTAATTATATAATCTTCACTTTAATTTACTGATTGGATGGTTGTGAAACGCAAAGAAAGTTAACGAAAGGATTTAACCTCTATGTTATTAACTCGTTAAGTAACTACTCAAACCTTTACTTAGTGATTGTAAAACAGACTCAATCTAGTGTACAGTTTAGAGCTAATTATTGTCACAATTACAGGAGATCACAACATGCGATGAAATTTTATTTGTCGGCACACTACAAAGCATTGTTACTTTTTTAACATTTTTGGTACACATTCCTAAAACATGTTTTGTAAATTAAATTCTGGTATTTCAAATGTTAAAATGATGTGACAATAGCATTAAATGTTCCCGTAATTACGAAAGGAATAATCATAAACAATTTGATAGTAAAAATGTATTTTAATGATGAAGAAATAAATAATTTATCTTTGGTTATTTATGCGCTTGCTTGCTTCAATATTTTTTAAATTAAATTAAAATATTACTTTGGGGTGGGGGGACTATGCCCAGTAGTTAACGGCGTTTGGCTGAGTTGATGATGATAATATAACTTAAGTTATGTTTTTTCAATAACCGTGCTTTTTTGATCACCTGTCAAACGAAGTTCATGTTATGTTACCATTATGTATAACACCTTGACAGTGTTCTTTTATTTTTTTTATTAATAAAAATAGTCTTACGAGTCTTAAAAATTAAAAGGAAATAGAACTATTCATTTTGAATGATGCTGTGACGCGCACGGACGTATTATTTACTTGCGGCTGAGTCCCGGATGAATAAACCTTACACAAATATGTCGGTGTGCGTCACAGCATTTATTTCAAAATGAATAGTTGAAAAGTTAATTGCGAGGACCTGTTATTGGCTCTCTGATACTTATTTTTAAGTTGGTCTTCTGAATATTTAGTCAATAAAATATTTTAATTTTTTTTAGATTTTTTTTGATATAAAAAAAATTTTACACTGACAAGATGTTTACATAACGTGGGCTTCGTCTGTCAGGAGGTTCAAAATACATAATATAGTTTACCTGATATACGAGTACATAGTCAACAACTGAGTGTAACTTTACTGTCGGTCGAAAATGCAATGCAAAGAACAAAAATTTTGAGTGTTGACAAATTTATTAAAGTCCTTAAGCTAGCAGATTTTGATCAATGTTTTAAGTAAGTACCTGAAATAAATATTATTACAAATATTTACGAATCGGTTAATATGTTTTTAAACTGTTCTTTATGCAATTAAATTGATGACGTATTTTAAAAATTCAGTTCCTTGGGTATAATTCGACAAGAATATAAAAGTTAGGAAGATAAAAAAAAATCACATACTGTATTTGAAGAACACAGAGATATTATTATAATTTGATTTGTAAAGCTCTCGCTCTAAGTGGCGTGCAACTGGAGAGGCGTATGTCCACCGGTGGACTGTGATAGGCTGATGAGTGACGATGATGAAGTAAGAGTTATGCCTCACCTTTTAGTTAATTTCTATGTACCATTGCAATATAAAGGGCTAAAGTTACCACAAGTAAAGCTACGTCTTACGTATTCAGTTTCCTCTCAAAATTCAACGCAAGTTCCCACAGTAACCGACCGAGTTGTGGCTGTGACCGCCATATTTCATACTCTCCACACATTCGAGACTTCAGCTGATAAAACACTATATTTGCCCGTCTTGGAAATGTGTGTCAGTGCGGAGAGTGCGAAATGGAGAAAATCATATGAAACCGCTCTACGGTTAACATTTATATTGAATTCAAACGACATTCGTATGATGTATCATTATCATCGGCAGTCTATACTATAGTAGTAAAATCTAAAAACAAATGTAAGGCTTCTTGGGGCGTAATTAAAAAAAATATTTAATAATACTAATGATAAAAATAACATAAAAATAATAAATAACACCTAAACCTTATGACATCGCCAAACTATTTAATGACTTTTTTATAAACTTAACTACAAAAAATAAAAATGACAAACAAAATATAAATAAAACATTGATATTAAGGAAACGCCTTCCGAGCTCAAAAAAAAATGTGTTCGGGCCTTATGTGGTACTGGCTACCTCCAGCATTGTGTACCACTGTTTAAAGAATTAAAAAATTTACCTTGCTAGTATATATTTAACATTTAATTTTGCTTATTTGTAAAAAAACACCCACACCTCTTCCCGTTAAAGGATGATGTGCTTGGAAGTAGGGCAAGTAGAGACAGTAGTAAACTCTATGTACCAACTAGTAGGTAAAAATTATATTCTAAAAATGTGTAGGTACTGCAATGCAATAAAAATGTATAATAAGCTTCCTCCTTCTTTAAGGAATATGACAATAAGTAAATTTAAATATAAGCTGAGGGACCTGCTGTCACCTGCTCATGACAGAATGCTTTTATACAATTAATGACTTTTTAAGCATGACTAATAAAAATGCCTTCAAGTAAAAATAATATTTGGCGACTAAGGAGCTGAAATAATGTTATGATTTTGTTTTTATAACTTTATTAAATAATGTGATGATTTAATTAAGTAATGTTATGTATTTAATTCAATAATGAAATAATTTGTTTGAAGAAAAAAAAGAAAGAAAGAAAGAAACGTTTATTTGTCGAGACCCAGAGTTCTAGGCCGATTAAGGTGTACAAAAAAAGGTAGCAAAATAAAAACATTAAAAATACAGTAAAAAAGAAAAGCACACACCCAATACAGTAACATAAATAAATGGGACGGGCCTACGAGTCTCAAGGTCCCGGCAGAAAGGCATCCACCTCAGCATATGTTGTGCGCGGGCACACAACGCTGGTCTTCCATAATAAAATCATAATATTAAATAATATTATGATTTTATTTGATAAATTATGTATTACAATATTTTAATGATATGTTAAATCAGATAATTTATATTCATTGCGTGACTAATAATAAAGTGCCTAATTCAACCTTCAATATTTCTACGCCACTTGTGGCAGAAAGTGCTGATCTATTGTACCACCACTTGAGAAATAAATGTTTTGATTTGATTTGATAGGCGGATTCTCATACAGTACCTAC
The DNA here is from genome assembly GCA_949315895.1 of Anania crocealis. Classification (NCBI taxonomy): domain Eukaryota; kingdom Metazoa; phylum Arthropoda; class Insecta; order Lepidoptera; family Crambidae; genus Anania; species Anania crocealis. The sequence goes on along the minus strand of OX438885.1, from coordinate 2,256,343 downwards.
TGAAGTATAAAATAAAAAAATAAATAATACTCTTAATATAGAAAAGACGGTTGGAATCTATCACCTGCTTAGGACCCCGTCACTTAAATGAAGTCCACACAATTCAATGACAGCAACACTGCAAAAACAATGGACATAGTTAACTCGCATTACGTGGATTTCGAACATAGCTGACGTTATAATAGAGGCTGTAGTTACATCTTTTGAAATGAACGTCTAAAAACGAATTGCACCGTAGTCTATCTGTGGTAAAAATGAACACTGTTTGAAACGTCGAAATAAATTAAATCTGTACTAATATTATAAAGCTGAAGAGTTTGTTTGTTTGTTTGAACCCGTTAATCTCAGGAAGTACCAACTTACTGGTTCAAATTGAAAAATTTTTTTTGAGTTGTATATTCTATTTATAGAGAAAGGCTTTAGGCTATATAACATCACGTTGCGACCAAAAAAAGCGAAGCGGCAGTGAAAATGTTGCAAAAATTGATGCGGACGAAGTCGCGGTCTATAGCTACTGAATTACGTGCAAGTTTAATTCGTGAAGTTATCTTTCATTTTACAGTAAACATTGATCGACTTTTGTTGATTGTTTTTTTGTAACATTCGAAATAAAAAAGAGGTTTTTTTTGCATAATTTATGGTTAGAAAACTTTTAAAGTCTATTAAATACTTCTTTAAACATAACTTAATCAAACCATCACTATTAGAAACACAGAATGCTGCCTCTTTCACGTGCAGTAGTGATTGCTCGACTGTGGCAAGCGGGGCCGTGGTTGAAGCTAGTAAATTAATAAAACCCAGACGAGTCGCACCTTGATGAATAGCGTCACACTAAACAACGGTGCGGCCATTAAATTAGCGAGCCTAACAGTAACTTGTATCAGGCATGTGCATCTGGATTGAGTGATCTTTTTTTATTTTTCAACAAAACCAAAACGGAGGTACATTTAGTCACAAATTGTCAAAACCCATAACCGAAATCAAAAAATGTGTCACTCTTAAGCGATCGAAGATATTGGCCAATATGTGGATCACTCAATTCAGACGTTAGACAAAATGGCTGCAAGGTGAATCTCAGAAAATACTTACTCTGTGAATGAAATTTTCATATCAAAAAATTGTACTGAATTTGGCACACTATTTTACAAAAAATCAAGATACTTCAACGTAAACCCAATCCAATTTCGCTATGTAAAAAAACCAAAACAAGAAAATGTCTCAAAAATTTTATAGTGACAAATTTTAAAACATTTTCGTAGAATTGGTTTAAATACTTATAATGTTAAATTCTTGATAAAATATGGTATAAGTTTTATTAGAGTTAATCCTCACTAAAGTTAACTCTTCTAAGCTTCGGTTCCAATATTTACGCACTCGGTATGGCCAGTGTTTAAAATGTTTTGCACTAAAAGCAATCAAACATTGATCGTTTAATTTTTTATTATTTGCTTAATTATTATTGACGTGTTGTGCTGGTTTCGCTACCAAGATTTCAGATATTTTTATAATTATTTGTAAAAGTGTTTTAATCTTGTGATAAAATCATTACATGTGTACTTTGTTATTTAAAAAGAAGAGAAGAGAGTAAAAAAGTTCTCATCTCTATTTTTACAAAGATTTTTTATGTATACACAATTTTTACCGAGGTTTTTTCGAAGGTAATTTTGATGAGCTTGTAAAAAATATTCGTAAGATTTAAAATCCTAAATATTCGTCAGGCCCAAAATAGTAGATTTTTATTGACAAACAATTGAACCGACTAAAAAGCACTTTTGTCTAATATGGTTACAGTCAAAGCTGCAAATAATACTTTCTACGCTTGTCTTATGGCCACAAAGTCACCAAGTCAGGTGAGGCACGAGATATGGAGTGAGCTCCGGATCGCACAATGTGCCGCGATCTCACGTCCGAGATACAACAGTGATTGTGCTCTGTTGATTTAAAGCTGCACTTATCTACCCCTTTAGACAATGTGCAAATGGTAACCGCGTCTATTCACCACAAATCTGACTTACCTAATTTATGTTTAGTATGTTATGCTTCATATGAAATGCGATGGAAACAACTGATGGAGTGGCTATTGTTTGCAAAAATGCATATGTGGTAACACACAATTTATGAGCAGGATTTTTTTTTCATCAACGCAAATTGGTTGGGACCTTTGATATCCATTCTCAACAATAATTAGTCTCACGTCGCAACCAGTGCCTTAATGCGACCCTTGTTCATCGTCGGTCCACAGGGTTTGGGGGGCGTTCCACAGATCGTAATCCGGTTCGCAGTCGCTCATCCAAAACCTTTCCGTCTAACGCTCTTTGGTTCTTCTTACTATGTTACTGCAACTTAGCTCAGCAGTTCTTCGAAACATATCAATTATCTTAGTTCTCATAAGGAGTTTCTTACTTCTGATTCTTTCTCCAAATACCAAGCACTGCACTCTTCTTGTCCGCTGTTGGGACCTTCGTATGAAAACCATATTAAGCCATAATGTCAAGTTTCAATCCAAAAGCTTAAAAATATCCTCCAATGCAGCAGTGAACAATGTTGGAGATAGATGTAAAATCTTTCTTTTTCACGTTTCGCTGCAATGCCCCCATTGCTGTAATCGCTAGTGAATTTGTCACTAGAGGCGCTTGTGTCGCGTGAGGTCCAATAACATTCAGTTTTCACTGGTTTTAGCGGGCTTTGTTACATAAATTATAATATCTTTAATTTACCTGCTGGAAAGTGATCTCCTTCGTAAAATTATCGCAAATATGGATTATTCCGCGATTAATGTGAACACTTTGAAAGCGGAATTAAGAAAAAGCGCAAAAATAGGCGGCCTCAAAGAGCAACTATTTCAGAAGTTAGTTTGTTGATATCAAGATAGTTTATAAATACTTAAATCTAATTAGATTCAAGATTTAACACTTTGTTTCGGCGCCGATCGCCTTTGTCAGCTATACCTCCGGACCTCAGTCTACAGTGGCGCCAACTGGTGAGCAAAGAAACGGTAGTCCCCATTGTATAGGATTTAAGCTTTGATTCTGTAATCGGATTGACATGATGGCGTTTCCATGAAACATAAATAAAAATCAATAGGCAAATATATTATGCCGTTAATCACTTCAGAAATGCAGCACTTACATAACTAATTATTAATTGTTTATGTTTGTGGAAAAAGTTTGTATAAAATAAAATATTTGAAACATTTCATAACAATATAAAAAACTGGCCGAGTTCGATTCGGACTCGCGCACTGAGGGTTCCGTACCAACTTTAACTGAATTAGGGGTCCACTTACTTCCACTTAGCCAAAGTACCACAATATTTAATTGACTGCAAAAATAACATTGTTTTTCATAGTGTTTGTATGAAGGACATTATATCTGTTATTGTTGTTGTTGAAAATGTGCTATTTCTCAAAAACTACTAATTCAAACCAATTTTCGTTGAAAGTATTTGTTGAGATCTGCATTATACATTATACATTATACATTTTACCACTTTGGAAGCGTCTATCTTCCAACTGGAGATGCACGGGGCACTATAGTGGCTAAACTTTTGGAAAAAATGGTTCTAGAAACTTCTATGTCATTTAAAAAGACCTATCCATAGATACCCTACACGAATAGGTTTGATTAAAAAAAATATTTTTATTTTAGTGCTATGTATAGGAAGCTCCCCATAAATATAATTATTTATTATTTTTTATATGAGAATTGTAAAGCGGTCTACAGGATACACCCACCTACCAAGTTTCGATTATATAATGCTTATACTTTCAGAATCAAGTGGCTGCGACATATGGACGGACAGACAGACAGACAGGCAGACAGACAGACAGATTTGACGAAACTATAAGGGTTCCGTTTTTTGCCATTTGGCTACGGAACCCTAAAAAGTGGAACAAAATAATACTATATAATATACTACTGTCGTGGTTTCCACCATTACCCGTGTTTGGTTTGGTGTCTCCAATATTTCAGTACAGTTGCAAGAACAAATCAGTTAAAGGTTTTTTCTTTAACTCTTCTGTGATGACAAACTCCATGATCACTGAATAATAATATTCGTGATAATAGCGCTAATTGACACAGAATAACTAATAAACTAATCACACAAATTAGCGATTTAGTAACCATTAATATACTCGTAACATTAGAAAAGAACACAAGAGTCTGAGCGCTACATCATCATCTCAGCCTTAAAATGCCAACTGCTAGACATAGGCTTCTCGGCCTTACTTACCAATATTACATTTAAAATAATCCCTTACATTTATAATATTATTCATTAAAATGTATTCGCCCTTTAATTTACTCTTGTAAAAGTTCCAAACGTGTTTCTTATCTCTTTAAATTCTGTTCGCGTTATGAATTAATTAGGCTAGCGTAAATTAGGTAAATTGTCACCTCTGCGAAATTTCGCTACACAAATTTATAATACAGGGTGACCTAAAATTATGCCAGAAAAAAAATATAAAATGGAATATTTCTTATACCGTTCTAAGTTGGTACGATAACCACATCACAACAAAATTCACGACCAAGTATTGTGGCAACTTATAATATAAAATTAAATATACCTGCAATAAGTTTGTAAATTTTCTACTACTGCATTTTTTACCTTCCCATAAATTAGTACCGGGTCAAAATCACAAGGCCTTGATTCGTTCCCCGGGCCGGCAACAAGAGTTCTGAATTTTCTTGTATTTTTTAATGTATTTTTTGTCAACCTGTATAATATTAGGACGTGACTAGGGAGTCGTTACTTCGTTGAATATTACAAGCAAAACGTTTTATTGAGTAACGAACGAATCGGACGCTGCACGAGCTGTCGTTAAAGCATAATAAAAATACAATTTAGATGTTATTTTCGTGTTTAAACTATTCGTCTGAAAGCAAGACGGACAGGAGTAATTGATCAGTTTGAATGTTATTCAGATTCTAAATTGAGATCAGTTCTTTTAAATGGTAAAATATTTTCGCTTTTAAATAATGATAATGAGTTTTCTTTGAAATGGGTTTATCTAATATCATTTTCATTATAATTTTGTCTGGAAACCAATACGAACCATAAATTAAATAAGATAGCTAACGTAAATGTTAAAAATATAATTTTAATTAATTAAAAACAAAAATAGCAGAAAATTAATATTTTGTAATCCATTTTGAGTCGGCGCACGTGGATTGTTAGTTTTTGATAATTATTTGAATAGCGACGATTCAAAATTGATAATTTATTTCATCCAAGTCATCACACTAGTCTAGGATTTTTTTCTATTTTTCTACCCTTGGATTAAATGTAAAACTTTTTTTATAAAGTAACTGTTTTTGTTGTAAGCTCTATAGAAACAGAAGAATATATCAATCGCTTAAGCCAATTAAAAGTTGTAGCGTGTAGAGCCGGCACAAATAAATAGATCAGTATATTTTTCTCTCTCTGGTATCATTAAAGGCTACTGCAGATGTAGAAGTATGAACAAAGAAAGAAGAAGACGAGACAGCAGCGACATCTTTGCTCTACTAGCCAAACTACTATCGTTAACTCGCCTACCAACCTTGGAGTTTATAATGATAGAGACATTAAAAAATATAAGCATTTAAATTGCTGAAAAATACTGTGGTAAGCAATTGAGGCTTAAGGCCATAAAAACTTGTTAGATGGGTTTGAAGGTACAAAAACGAAAACTTCCAGAAATTAAAAAATATCTTGATACCTAGCTAAAATCTCTTGGGCTAGTTAGTTAACAGACCACCTCACATGTCATCCATTTTCGTATAAAAATATTTTGAGACATGCCTCACTGGGCCACACAGAGCCATCTAGTCCCAAATTAAGCTACTATTAAGTACCCTGTCGTATGGGGTACTAGACAACCGATAAACTTACTTATATACTTTTTTTTTTGTAAATACATACTTATAATACATAGAAAACACCCAGACCAGTACAAACAGACATGTTCATGCACACAAATGTTAGTACTGTGCGGTGATCGAACCCGCGACCCATGGCTCAGAAGCAGCGCGGCAGCGTTTACTACCGCTGATCCAATCAGAATCAGAATCAGAATCAGAATCAGAATTTTTATTTCGCTTAAATGTGGTACAGAGATGTTACAATTTAAATACAATTTAAGATCACACATTTTACCATAAAATGGCATGCAAAAATATACAATTAATTTAAAAATTTAATGTCACATCATAAAGTCTTAATTTAAAATTACGTGGGTTACAACAAATGGTCGTCATCGTATGTTATGGTCGTCGTATGTTAAACGTTCTTCCGAACACCCTGTACATTTATGTCGACAGCACAAGACACAGTGTACAAGTAAAATCTTACAACAATGATGACGTAATATATTTAAAATAATCCCAGTAAATACATAAGTAGATACGCGAGTGTAAAGATTTATTTACTTGTAAACTTGGCCTCAGCACTTGAGTCCAACTTATCTTGTTTGGATCCGTCATTGAACAACTCGAAATTATGTTTCTCCCTTTGTTTATTGTAAAAAGTTAAATTGAAGAGCGAGCCATTGTCTAAGTATCGAGTCTCTTGAATACGCCATAGTGTAATAGAATACAGAAAGTGAGTTCTTTACAAACTGATAATATAGTGTGGGCTTCGCTATCGATATCGCTTTAAAAATAATTAATTTATCCTTATGATATTCAAACGAGCGTTATCTTAAAATATGTCCTGCATTGAGGACAAATTTTAATCCAGAAATAGAAATTTGAGCGCAATGACAAATAGATGACTTTAATATTAACAAATTAAGAGCCGTACTTGTTAGGTACTGTCCAACCATCAATAATGATAGTAGAGTTACTTTTATTCTATTATTTACTAGCAAACACTCATAATTTGTGAGTATGTAATTTTTTAGAATACAAAAAAGCAAGTAGAAAAGACTGCACTCTTTATCCCAAGAGGAATTTGTTTGAAAATCGCGTGAGACTAATAATTCGTCGTTATTATCAAGAGATATAAATTTCTTAGAGAAATGTGAGGTAAACTTTATGCCATTTCTGGAGTTATGAAATTAGTTTATGGATTTGAACAAACTTTTTTATGTGACAAGGTTTCAATTGCTGTAAATTAATTACTGAGATGTACTGGATACCGGTACTTTTTTTTTAATAATTACAATTCTTATTCATACTTTAGGAGTTGTTTTATATTGGACACAGTCATGTTGAGATGATATTACTTCTAATTTCACAAAATACTCTAGAGGAGATGTCAATAATAATTAGCACACGTAGATACTCTTTTAGACACGTGTACAGTGTAGGTACACTTTTATCCCTCCCGAAATAGTGTAAGGAAAACAAGCGCTACTGTTACCCACTGTTTAAGTTGTGGTAAGACAAAAAGATTCGAATCAATAAACATTGTTTCTCAAGGTGCGTACCTCCTGAATAAACTCGACCAGGTAGCATTCAAGTGGAAGTAACAGAAGGAGTAGGTAGAAAATAATACGTAATTACGAATTACCTAGATACAACGTTGTAACTATTTTAATAGCGAGAACTCGCTTAGATTAAATTTCCAAATTAATTTGTTATTTCATTGTTATTTGGATTTTTATTTATAAAACAAAGTAAAAGTATAAGCTGATAATCATCCCATAGCAGAGCAAAGGTCTCTTACCAAATGCAATGATCAACAATCCGCATTTGGTGGCTTGCCAAAATACGGCTAAGGTGATCACAAAGTAGCAATATTCGTGAATTCGAACCTCTTATCTAGGTATACTAATATTATGAAGCTGAAGAATTTGTTTGTTCGTTTGTTTGAACGCGCTAGTCTCTGGAACTACTGGTTCGAATTGAAAAAAAATGTTTGTGTCGGATAGTCCATTTATCGCGGAAGGCATTTGGCTATATTCTTTTAAAAACTTATTTGTCGCTATCATAATAACAGAAATTTACGCGGACGAAGTCGCGGGCTTCTAACAGCTAGTTTATTTAAAACAATACTTACCTGACCACTAAAAGCCTACTTTTTTGTCGTCGGTATACTTGCATCGACGCATACTTGCATCTTAAATAAGTCACACCTTTGATTAATGAAGGTTACTAGATCCAAATATTTAATTCATTATTATACTATCTACCTACATACAATACGAGGTACAATACCCAAAAATAAGCGGCAACACAGAGTTTTGAGGTTATGTAAAATTGTATCGATCGTGTCACAAATGTCAAAGTTTGTTTTGTTTTATGTGAATTGTAGATGATTAGCCAGCTCGCGATAAGGGACAATAAATAACGACCCGTCTTTTTCCTTCACCAGCAACTTGCTATTTTGCCTCATGCTTCTGTTTCTGTGCCAGGGGAATGGTAGACGTCATGCAAGCGTTAAGAAGGTTCAAAAGGAAATTATACGGTTTTAAAGTAATAAGTTTATCAAGCATACTCGTTGTTTTATAATACCAAAAGCGAATAACAAAATTAAATAATCATTCAATAATAACGAGGTTATTTTTTAAATTATTATTTTGCCATTTGTTTTTGTTATATGACGGGACAATTTATTTTATACAATAGCTATGGCAAATTGCATTTTTCTAGTAGGTACTGTAGTAGTAAAATATCTCTTGTTGTTACAGATATTAGCCATAGATTTGCCCATAGACTTAATATGTTTTGCCATACTTTTGGAAATATTTAAACTAAAACCACTTTTCTTCAGTTGGATAGAAACAAACTTAGCTACATGTTTAAGGATTGACTAAGTACCAATAACAAGTCTCGTTTGACTTAAGTCAGTTACAGACGAAGTGACTTTGTTTTGCTTAAGATCAAAGCCGCCTTTGTTTTAACCTTCTTAATAACGTCTCAATTTGGTTATTTTCGGTATACTTTTGTAATATCCCGCGCCTTACATAATATGACAGGCAACAAGCAAAACAAAAGACTTTTTGCTACTAAATTTATTAAAGGCGTTTTTCGTGTCGAAGCAAATAACCCACTTAGATTACCCCTGCAATTTTGTGAGTTAATTTCAATATTAATATTTTGTAGGTCAGCGTAATACTACAAGTTTTGAAATGGTTGTGAAATTTATCTGATAATTACATAAAATAAGGATTTTAAAATACCTAAACTACTTTCTTTATAAAACATGTAACTCAGCAAAAACAATATTTTGACGACCTCCGTGGCGGAGTGGCGTACACACCGGTTTTCAAAGTGTCGCCTGCTCCGAAGTCCCGGGTTCGATTCCCGGACGGGTCAATGTAGAAAAAAAGTGTTTTTATACATTTTCTCTGGTCTGGGTGTTTGTGGTACCTTCGTTGTTTCTGGTTTCCAAAATACGAATGCTTTAAATAGTTATTCAAATTGGGATCAGAACAATGTATGTGATGTTGTCCACACTTAAAAAAAAAATAAGAAGGTATTTTTAAGAAAACCTAAGCCGTTTTTTCTAGTATGAAGTATGAAGGTTATTGTAGATTGTATTATTGAGTTACACAAGTTTAAATATGTAAGTATTAGAGTCAACTTAAATACTTACAAATTATTTTATTGACTGATGATTTATACCTACAGTGACGTCGGGTGAAAATTGTGATTTGTGGTATGTAGTATATTTAATTTTAATGTAATTAATCAGAGATGGCAATACAACGCTTAATATCTATTTGTACCTATCATGTGTATGTATACCATCGATACTTAATGGCAAATTAATCAGTACGGGTACAGTCAACATAACTCAGTACGGGTTATGTTAGTCCCTCTCTATAATAGTTTTTATTACCATTGTGTCAAAGACAGATCTCAAATAATTAATAACGTTATGTTATTGGGCGTATTAAACATACCCCTTCAAAATGGCGGCCATTTTGCAAAATCTGTGCTGCGATTCCATGCGAACCAGCACGTATTATTAAAATATGATGTCGTTTTTGTCATCAATTTATCAAAATTCAATTCGCGCTATTTACAAATTATATTATTGTATGTAAATTACGTAAATTACTACATTCCATATACCCTCATAAATGTTTTTTTGACGTGACAACGTCTTAAATTAGGTTGCGGCTGGGAGTCACTTATGAAAAAGTGTAACGCTCGGTAACGTTACGATGAGTCACCGAACGAGAGAGAGGCCCGCCGAATGCCTTGCGTCTCTCTCCCACTCAACTATGATCGGTCTGCCGCGCGCGCAGCACTAGAGAATTAGGCGCATTGAATCGGCGCATGCTTGTGTCTCTGTCTTTGTCTTTCTCGAACGTTCTTGGCGTTGGAAAAACAAGAAAGCGTCATAATACAAGTTCACACGTGTGGTTAAAGTATCGTCAGCTGTGTCTGTAGTGAAAATGTGGAGTGCTTAGATTTTCTATAGTTAAAATTTGTGCAATTCTTATTTTCATTCAATTCCTTGTTCCTATTGTGCAATTTAATTATATTCATATCAATAAATATTCTACCGAGAAAAAGACGTTGTCACGTAAAATCTTCGCCCGTAAAACCGACTTTTTTTTTGTAATGTTTCGGTACGTACGTTTGAAGTGGTTTATCACCCCAAGGTTGAAAATCATTCGCGCGTCAGAGAACAACAGGGTTGATTCTCCCGTGCAAATATATTCTGACAGCTACAAATACTAAAACGTCATAAACCTTATCGCTGTTTTGACACATGAAAATTTGTCAAAACTGGTACACCATTTTCCGACATTTGGCCGACCGTACAAAGATGGACAGAGTATAACGGGTGTAAAAAATCATAACGCAGATCCGAAAACCACGTATTGTCCCTATCACTAGGATCATTTCTTTCTTCAAGACCATACCTGGGAAACAGCTGGTTCCGAAGATATTGAGGGTCAAAGTCACAATTTTGTTTTCCATTTCATTACAAACTCTGTTGCCAAAGGTCACTTAAAAATTTTCTTCTTACAAACATTGTATTTTTTTTTATTATTTCGTTCATAATAAGGCTTTTTTAATTACAATACGCAATGTACAGCTCAGCGCGGACGAATTTTGAACTTAGCAGCCATCTCCAGTAAAGCGGTCCACGCTCCGGCTGCTATACATTGCGCACTATGTATTTTAATATTTTTTAGTCCCAAAAACAAATTAAAAATCATTTCCCAGCTATAATATTTTGTAACATGACTTGTTTTGCTTAACAGATTGCGTAGCTTCAGGATCTGCGTTTAGTTTTTATACACCCTGTTAGATATAAATATGGAACTTTCACCTATTTTATTGCCTGACGTTTCCTGACAAATCTTCATAGCTCAACAGTTAAAACAGTCACTAAGAAGGTCTTAAGTTCAACTCACTTGAGGCAGTCAACATTTTACTGAAGGCATTTTCAATTAACACCAACAATTTTAATGCTAAGTAAACAGTTGGAAACCTCATCCTTTTGTTCGGTTGATTAAGGAACGATCCCTAATTTCTTCTACCCTATATTTTTCTTCCTGATCCTCAAAAGCCGTAGAAGCGTTTTATTCCCCATTTATTTATCGGTGTCCCGCTAAGCAATCGTAACCTGTGGGATTTGGGGAGTCCGTAAAGACCTCTTTATTGCCTCACAGCTGTACTAAATATCCGGGGCTTGTCTTCTAATACAGGGTTGTAAATTAATTGGCCGCTGACGGTGTCTTTTAGGCTGTAAACGGTAGTTCAGGATAAAGATAATGGTCCGTTCAAAAAGATCAAACATGGGTTAGATATAAAACTAGAGACTTTGTCTGTTGTCATCTTCTTGTTATTGTGTGTCTATCCTATCTAATCCTGATGTCAAAGTTTTCCGAGATTTGTTTTTACGGAGCCTGAACCTACTTTCGCGATTTCCGAAACATGACTAAGTAGAACATGGAAAAGATTAGAAAAGCGATGTGGGTAGGGTAGGCGCGCCACACAGGTTATGAGCAAAGGCCTATATACTTCTGCCCAAACGTGAGCACTGCGATTGGTTTATTTGATTTACGTGTAGTAAGGCGCAAGCGCCATTGATTCTCATACAAATGGCGCATGACAGCCTTTATAACCTTCTTCCATGTTCTGTCGTAGAACCTCTATCCAGACCCAAACCAATTCAGAAAAAGTTTTTTCATTACATTAACCCGACCGGGAATGGACCCCGCGAGTCTCGCTGACTATCGCACCACTACACCAACCGTTTCAATCACGAGCATCTTATTTTATTCATCAAAAATAATATTATCAAAATGGTTTCTAAATTGTGTAACTGTCGGCTTGGGGCTAAAAATAATTAACATTTTACGATATCAAATTATACACTTATGCATTATTATAAAGCTGAAGAGTTTGTTTGTTTGTTTGAACGCGCTAATCTCAGGAAATACTGGTTCGAATTGAAAAAACATCACCCTGCGACCAATAGGAGCGAAGCATTAGTGAAAAATGTTGCAAAAACGGGAAAAATTATTCATATTAATCGTGATTATAATAAAAGAAATTGACGCGGACTAAGTCGCGGGAAATTTTTCTATAAAAGTCACTGACATAAAAACGGCATCATCAAATGTATGATGTTTGTGTATGAACTTACATTATTTTTAAACTCATGAAAAATCGCTAGGTACTATACTATTAATAGTTATTAATTGCCTAGCTCGCACTGGACGTATCTTTAAATGTGTAGGTATCTTACGAGTACAAATATTTAAAGACAGGCTGTTAAGAGTGACCGAGTTACATGCTCTGCTTCTTATATACTAGACACTTGTGCTGAAGCAGTGGTAGAGACATAGGGACGTAAAAAGCGCCTCCAAGGTCCAAATTAGGACTCATTAAGTTACAGTTTATCACAACCCTTGCTTATCGTATAAGGCAATTCTGACAAAGAAGACACTGATAATATTTTCATGCAATATAACGTCCTAATAAATTGCACTTCCTCTTACCCTTGACTCACTTTAACTTGTTTATACTCATCCCTGAAGAAGTACGATTGCTATTACCCTCATTTTTCTTTACAACACCAACTTCAACCCTATTCGCTTGTGATAAGAACGAGTAACATGGAAACGAAGCGTGCATTTCAATAAGCATGCTTTTAATATTCGAAGCACGCCCGCCGGCGACATGAGAAGTAATGGCCGAAGGGAGGGGGGAGGGGTTGTAGAGGTAAGAGAAAGGGGGGCAACAAGGTGCCTAATGACCAATCGCGGATTCTGTGTTTAGTTGCTCGCGTATGATTGATTGGCTTCGGACACGAACGCGATGCGGAACAGGGGTGAAGGAGCCTGTTGATTGAAGGAAGCTAAGAATCAGTGTGATGTACTCGTAATTACTAGTTTCAATAAGCTGCGTCTGAAATGTAACTGAAAGTGAATTGGTTAAGACATCATCGGCTTAAACAATATTTTAATATACAAAACAAATTCGGGTTTGTTCGAATACCTATAACTTTTAAACGGCTGGACCGATTTTCACGGTTTTTGATTTGAATTTGCAGAATAACTATTAAAAACATTGGAATGTTTACGTTAAAAATAAATAAATAGGAAAATGTATTTCTTAATATTTATTTCCCGACATAATTTGATGACAAAAATTAAATTATGCTATTCTGAAGCGATACGATATTCGCAGGGTCTGCTAGGAAAGTAATAAAGCAAATTCGACATTTAAACTTGTCAATAGTATGACTCAGGCGGGACTCAAACCCGCATCTCCATGCCTGCCGGGCGCGGTGCTTTTCCAATTACAGCGCCAATTTTTCAAACATATTCTTACCGCTGTAAGCCAGCGTAGTTTCATTAAATGTTAGGAGTTTTGCACTCTTAACACACGAAAGAAACATCTTTAATATTTTTACATATGTCTTATAGTCAGGAGGAGACTACAAGAGCTACTACCTCTAATTGATTTAATTTTAATACTTCGCAACAAAATCAATTAAAAAAAAACTAGAATACTATTACTTTAGCAAATAATTACCTCTGGTATTTATTGAATCAAAGTAAACTTTTCATTTAGCTGTTCAGAAAGTTCCCTGAAGATAAAACAATATTTAAGCTATTTTAGGAACTTTATTGCAATTATAATATTAGTGTTTAGACTTGAATAAACCGGCCAAGTGCGAGTCGGACTCGCGCACGAAGGGTTCCGTACCAAAAAGGCCAAAAAAACGGGTTTGTTGTATGGGAGCCCCCCTTAAATATTTATTTTATTTTGTTTTTAGTATTTGTTGTTATTGCGGTAATAGAAATACATAATTTGTTAAAATATTAACTGTCTAGCTATCACGGCTCTTGAGATACAGCCTGGTGACAGAGCGACGGACAGACGGACAGACAGCGAAGTCTTAGTAATAGGGTCCCGTTTTTACCCTTTGGGTACGGAACCCTAAAAAATATGTCTCAGGCAGGACTTCAAGAGCAAAAGGCATGTTTTATTATAGTGTCACTGTCACGTGACACAGGCAGTATGTCGAATTGTAAATCTTCTTTTTTTTCGACGGTTTAAAAGTCTCCAGAATAAACAGCTTATAATTCCGAAACTGTAGGTACTGTAATATGTCAGTATGTTTTGTCTTGTGATTAAAAAAAAATTTGTCGACGCTTAAGTAAGGTTGTTTGGTGCTAATTTAGATTAAGACTAATAGTTTATTATATGCCTTAAAGTTTAATTTTGTCAAGCAACTTTTTAATAAGCAAAATAAAGAAATCATTAGAAACGAAAGAACTAACGGAAAGTTGTCACATTGTTAATGTTACTAGAATTATTATACCAATGCAAAGAGAAAAACTTTATCTATGTAAATAAAAAAAACATAAAAGCGACACCTCTCTAAGAGATGTCTCAAAATATGCTTACATCAACGGATGCTTTAAAGGCTACTTTTGCTGGCTTAATTTTGTACTAAAATATCGTACTCTATCTCCTTCAAAGACCGATAGATGTCGCTACGCTTTAGCATTAAGCTTTGTGATACCACAGAAAAAATGTAGAGGTCAGGGCTGTACCAAGCCACTAAATTAACATTGAAATAAAACCAAATTAAAGCGCTGGTGAAACCGTGGGGCATAGTTCTATTTCGTAGGATAGAAGTCAAAAGCTACAATATCACACAAATAAATTTTAATCTGTATCAAAAATGATGCAACTGATATTCATATTCATTTATTAATTACATCACATATGTATGTACAACAGGATCTTACAGAGTAGGGCAGTGGACATATGAACCCTGGATGATTTCCATTCCAAAATAATCAACTTAATTAAAGACAAATGAAGATATCTTAAATATAGTAGATTTGAATTAAAATTATAATACTAATAGCAAGAACTGAATTTAGATTATGATTAACAAAATATATACAGGGTGAAATTTTAACCACTTTCCAAATTTTTTATAGGCGTTCAGTATCGTATTTAGAGCCTATTTATGAAGTAAAAAATGTATAGCAAGTTATCACCCGAAAATATTTTTCGCGATATAGTTTTCAATTAATACGGTCCTAACCTGTTAAGGTGTAAAGGGAAAATCAAAAACTTATGAATAATATCGTAATGAATGAATGAGATGCGCAACGCGTAAAAAAAGTGTTACTAGGCGGCCGTATAAAAAAAAATAGTTTTTTGGTGGACATTTTCTAAGTACTTTATCTTGACATTTTTGTACTAGGCTATACCAAAAGAAAAAATACGTCATTTGTTTTTTGACTCGTAGATTTACGAGTATTTATAAAAATTTGGAAGGTGGTTAAAATTTCATCCTGTATATATAAAAAATAATAATGTACAAGTTCTAAACAAAACAAATCAACAATAGACTCAACATTTTCATGTCTGGAATTCAAATAAGTCAAATAAAAAAAAAATTAACTATGGAATTACGGGTAAAACAAAACATTACTCATTTAAAGTCACTATTCTAATTAAAACTATTTAATTTATACCGAAGGTTCTGATCTAATATGATGATCATAATTATTATCGTTAGGGTATATTAACAGTGCGGGATCCTATGTTCAGTGGCCTGAGCATCAGGCTCTACATTTTCTTTAATTTTTTTACTAGGGTCTTCTCGGCATGTAACCCCCGTATTTATAAAGAAGTAATTACTTATTGCTTAAGAAAGTCATAACTTAAAGTGTTCATACCTATTGCTTAAGTGAAAGAAATTGGTCACCATTAATAGTCATATTATTTGGCTGAAAATGCTAACTTTTAGTAGATAACTACTAAAAGTTACTTCTAGTAATTTCTTGATTAAGGCATACAAATTGTCTCTCAAGTAATTACTTGTAGTCAAGTAATTACTTTTACTTGTATATAGATACGGGGGTAAGTCCCTTTGAAAAGAACTTTTTTTTTGTAAATCATTCTAGGTATTCACCCGATTTACCTACGGCAAAGCCAACAGGAAGGGTTATGATTTTAGCTGTCTATGTATCATGTGTGTGAATATTTATGTATGTGAGTCCCCATTTGCGGTTAAATTACTTACTATTTATTATAGTCCGGGTATCATAGGCTATTTTTTGTTAAAAAAAGCTACATGGCAAATTTTCCAACAATACAGGATGAAATTTTAACCACTTTCCAAAATTTTTATAGGCGTTCAGTATCGTATTTAGAGCCTATTTATGAAGTAAAAAATGTAAGGCAAGTTTTCACTCGAAAATATTTTTCACAATATAGTTTTAAATTTTTACGGTCCTAGACCTGTTAAGGTATAAAGGAAAACTCAAAAACTTATTAATACTCGTAGTATCGTAATGAATGAATAAGATGCGCAACGCGTAAAATAAGTAGGCGGCCGTATCAAAAATTTTAGATTTTGGGCGGACATTTTCTAAGTGCTTCATCTTGACATTTTTGTACTGGGCTACACCAAAAGTAAAAATACGTCATTTGAATTTTATCTCGTAGATGGATATATTAAAATTTGGAAGGTGGTTCAAATTTCATCCTGTATATTGGGGTACTTAGAGAAACAAAACAAAACGACTAAAAAAAGACAAAATTGCAATTTTCTTTAAACAATACAGTAACCATTCCATTTTCATAGTTGAGTTACAAGTTTTAAAACTATTTATACATACTTGTACAAATACATATTAGATACCTGACTATTTAGCTTAATGCGCTGTCGTCTTTGAATTATGGTTATGCAATAAATTATTGAGTGTTAAACTTTATAGTTCCAATTCCAAATGGGACATTGTACCTATCTAAAATGATATAATTTTAAGTAGGTAGGTAGTAACTAATAGGGCAGATCAGAGCATACTTACTAATTTTTGCAGTTATTTATATGATTTTTATTCTATTTTTTTATATAAATAATGGTTTTGCTCTTGACTACATACTTAACTATACGGTTAAGAAGAAGCATAAGATAGAGCGAGCTTACCTAGAGATACTGGTTCTCCCACACACCAGCGGAACACAGAAAAACTGTTTGGCGCTGGACTCCGGCAGGAGGATGGTAGCATCCAGGCGGCCTCTTACGAAGTCT
This sequence comes from Anania crocealis, assembly GCA_949315895.1. Classification (NCBI taxonomy): domain Eukaryota; kingdom Metazoa; phylum Arthropoda; class Insecta; order Lepidoptera; family Crambidae; genus Anania; species Anania crocealis. The sequence goes on along the minus strand of OX438885.1, from coordinate 2,238,874 downwards.
ACCACCGCAGAGGGATCTGTTAGCCGACATCATTGGTTAGAAAACCAAAGATGCCGTTGCCCAGGGTGGACCACTAGGAGGTAGATCCCACCACCCCAAATTATTACACACCCTTATTCTATTTCTTCTATTTAAGAAATCTAACCACTATCTACACAGTGTTACGAGTAGATAGAGAGAAATCATCAACGTATATATTTTCAAAACTAAATGTTCAAAGCTTCGATCTTAATATTTATGAATTAATTTATATTACTGGAAATTAATTATAGTTTATATTGAGCAGAAGCTCTAAAAGTAAGACGTTATTTTATAACCTCAAACTAGTACTTATGATTCGGTGTTGCCTCTTGTAGACTTTTGTACAGCAACATTAGTACTTACCATTCTAATATGTGATTTTAAGTATGTTTTATTTTACTAACATCGTGACTACATTAATTTTAATATACTATTATGAATCACGTTTCATTTTATTATCACTTTTCGAACCTATTATTTAAGTTCCAGAAAATATTTTTTCGCTCATTTGACGTAGTTAGTCTTAGTTAGTTTAATCTCGTGTTATTTGTAGATTGTCTTGATTGTGTTATTTAAATCATGTTGGTCCAATTTTTAATAGCTACTACAGTGATGTGGTTATTTGTGATACGATGGAATAACAGGCATAAGAGGAAATTGGCTGCACAAATGAAAAATAACTTGAAATATTGGCCTGTTTTTGGGCATGTCCTTTATTTCCTTGGCTCAGATCTAGGTGAAGTATTTGCAAACACGTTTGACGCCTTTTTTTGATATTCTTCAGCAGCATCACCAGCCTACAGTGTGTTTGGTAAAAATGGTAAATCAAGCAGAACTACTAAATAGTAGCCAAGATTAACATAAGCATAAAAATACTATGGTGGAAGTCAGAAATTTAAGAGGAAATACAGGGGCCGTTTTTCTATACAAACGTAGTCCCCTGTTGCTGTCCAGGGAGGACCCTGGATAAAGCCAGTAGAGCAATAATTTTTATTACGAAAATCTATAGCCACTATAAGCATGTTTCTATGTTTTCCGTTTTTTCATAAATTAATTCATAAAAAGGATATGAGCCCTCAAAAATCGAAAAAATTCGCCAGATTTGTCGCTGTGTTCAAACATCCAGAAAAAAAAATTAGCAAAATTTTAGAAAAAAAGGAAAACATACGAACACAGCCAAAGCCTTTCTTAAATTTTTAATAAAAAAAGTATTTAAATCGGTCTAGTTTTGGAAAAGTAATCGGGGGACTACGAAACGTTGATTTGGTGTGCCTTTAGTAGGTATTTTCGGTCCAGAAGCAGTTGTCTCTATCACACTCTGCGGTAAAGGCGTTTGGCGCTGCGTGACAGCAATAGATTTTACAAATACCTATTTTTCAATTCTCTCGCCCGTAGTGTTTCCTCTTAATATCATCATTTTTTTAAGAACATATTTTCATACTAATCGGAATCTCAAAATTTTAGTTGGTATGAAACTAAAATTAAATTAAATGATATCAAATTTCTGACTTCACTACACTTTCATAAGCATATGTTAATAGAGGCTGGTTTCTTCTCGATATACCATTTACTTAACACCCTGTACATCAATATCAAAGACGGGCAACGCCTTCTCACCTTCTATTCACCAGTGGCCAAACCGATATCGACAACCCGCTTGCCAAGCTAAGAGCCAAGCAAGATTTAATAAGAATTGTTTATTTTCTTTATTTATTTGCCTAAATAACATGACAAAACGCCATAAAAAAACAGAGTAAGCTTATCTGGGACTCCTTGAGCGCTGCGTGTATTAGAACGTAAGAGAGGGCTTGGATAGCCGACATAATTACTGTTAACTGGAGATAGGAGACGCTTATCCATATTATTGGGACAACTTTAAAAGATGGATAGATAGTTACCAATGATCGGGGATACCTATCTACCTTTAATTGTAGATTGATTAATTGGGAACGGACGTAAGGCATCTAATGTGGACTGGTAGAGATGATGATGATGAATCTCGTAGCGAAAGTACATACAACAGCACGTCAACTTACCACAAAACTTCAAAGGATAAACCCGTTTCCCATACAATCTTTGGCCTGACGTTACAAGGCTGGGAATTGGCCATAAATTAAAGCATATTAAAAAGATTCATAAGCCCTATTTTCACAACTTTCTACAATGGGAAAGTTACTTAAATGAACCAATGAACTTATTTTATTTTATAACCTATATCATGTATTATTTTACAAAAAATACAATTTTGGTACTTTACCTGGGTAAGATCCAGGTCCCTTTTTTATCTATAGGCAATATAGGTAGTAAACAGAGCACTTTAGCAGAGCAGTGAGAAAATACAAACCACATTATATACGAAACGAAATGTAATTGAAATGGAGTGACCCAAAATGACAAATGACAATTAATGTCTTTGTCAGCTGATATTCTTAATAATAGTGCAGCCTGTTACATCAGGAATTGAACTATTCAAAATGTTCAATTGTTTTATCAATGATTACTTATTAAACTGCAAAGCTCGTGGAAAAAATGTTGATTACATTCTTTAAGTTTTTTATATTTATATCAGGCTTTTAAAACGAAATATTTAGATCATTCCTTAAAAAATGCAATTGTAAAGAACTATTTCTATGAATCGATTTATTCCAAATCGATTAAAAAGTTAAAAGCCCCGCTCTATGAAGTGACAGAGCGTTTACGGAGATAGTCACGTTTTAATTTATTTAGTTTAAATGTGTGTAAAACAATATGTATTTTATCCATTTTCTTCACTTGTCCATTGCCAATTAAACTATTTTTTGGAGAAATAGGCAAGTAAAATAAAAGGGATTTTTAGGCATAATTTTCATTGTTGTAACGTCGGGCCCAAAAATGGGGTTCTCCTTTTCATGTTTGATATTGATCTTTACATGATTAAAAGTTGAAAATTAATTTAATGACCTTTAACTTTTTGGGTAGGTTGACCTGCCGTTGTCTGTACATAGAATACTATTTACTTATACCAGTAGTAAATAGTTTCATAAAATCGCGTAAGTGTGAGTTCTAAGAAATATACCTAATAAATACAGGCACTTGTGCGTAACACTATTAAGAGGAACGCAAGGGCCGTTTTTCCATTCAAACATAGTCCCCTGTTTCCTCCCTGGATAAAGCCAGTAGAGCAATAATTTTTATTAAAAAAATTCATGGCCACTATAAGTATGTTTCTATGTTATTTGTTTTTTCATAAATTAATTAATAAAAAAGATGAGCTCTCAAAAATCGAAAAAATTCGCCAGATTTTCCGCTGTGTTCAAACATCCAGAAAACGAATTTAGCAAAATTAAAGAAAAAAAGGAAAACATACAAACACGGCCAAAGCTTTTCATTAATTTTTAATGAAAAAAGTATTTAAATCGGCCAAGTTTTGGAAAAGTAATCGAGGGACTACGAAACGTTGATTTGGTGTGTTTTTAGTAGGTATTTTCGGTCCAAGAAGCAGTTGTCTCTATCACACTCTGGGGTGAAGGCGTTTGGCACTGCGCGACAATAATAGATTTTACAAAAACTTACCTATTTTTCAATTCTCTCGCCCGTAGTGTTTCCTCTTAATTTAGTTTATCCATGTGGGAAAAATCCGTTACTCATAATCTAACAGTAACATGTTAAGTTGTATTTTCGAGGCTTTACCATTAAATAGTTTTATAGCCGTGCGTCATTTGTTTTGTTTATAAATCAATGTGCTAACATCATTGTCAATAACGTCATGGCATATAAACAAAAACAGGATTATAGCACATGAAATATTTACTCATGACGTGATTATAGTGAGCAAAGTTATAAAGAATAAGATATTTTTAAATCTTCTATTCTCGAACTTTTATTATTAGCGCCGAAGTGATACCAGAAGAGCCTTAATGTTTTTTCCTTATTTAACTTAACTACTAGCTGCCCCACGAATTAGCCGTAGTTTAGTCATATGTAAAAGATGACAGGAGGGATATTTATGATAAGCTTTGATGGATTTGGCTCCACCCCGAATATCAGAATCCAAGACGTCTCAGGCACTACTCCATGTACGTAAATAAATTCCGCAGTTAAGAGGAAACACTACGGGCAAGAGAATTGAAAAATAGGTATTTGTAAAATCTATTGCTGTCGCGCAGTGCCAAAAGCATTCACCGCAGAGTGTGATAGAGACAACTGCTTCTTGGACCGAAAATACCTACTAAAAACACACCAAATCAACGTTTTGTAGTCTACCAATTACTTTTCCAAAACTAGACCGATATAATTGCTTTTTTCATTAAAAATTTAAGAAAAACTTTGGCCGTGTTCGTATGTTTTCCTTTTATTCTCAAATTTAGCCAAATTTGTTTTCTGGATGTTTGAACACAGCGGAAAATCTGGCGAATTTTTTCGATTTTTGAGAGCTCATATCTTTCTTATTAATTAATTTATGAAAAAACAGAAAACATTAAAACATGCTAATAGTGGCCATAGATTTTTATGATAAAAATTATTGCTCTACTGGCATTATCCAGGGAGGAAACAGGGGACTGCGTTTGTATGGAAAAACAGCCGTGGTGTTTCCTCTTAAGCCAATGGTGGAGGACGTTGAAATAAAAGAAGTCATATTTACAGATTTGACTTAAATACCGGGCCAAGATTTCCGACCGATTGATGTCTAAATAATTAATTTCTTACAGATCGTATGACGGCGATTTGTGAGATTGGAAAAGAATCCATTAGATGTGGAGGCTCAACTTGTTTGTGGTTTATAAACAGACTGGTCGTTTGTAAGTGTTTATTTCATTCAGTTTTTAATAATAAATCTATACTAATATTATAAAGTTGAAGAGTTTGTTTGTTTGTTTGAACGCGCTGATCTCAAGAATGACTAGTTCGAATTGAAAAAATATTTTTGTGTTGGATAGTCTATTTATCGAGGAAGGCTTTAGGTTATATAACATCACGCTGCTACCAATAGGAGCGAAGTATCAGTGAAAAATATTGCAATAATAATGGTTTATGAACTTTATTATTATCTCATAAAGAATATAACAATTCACTTACTGAGAATAACTTAAACAATAACATAATAGGTAAATTACAGGCGCGACAGTAAGCGTATACAAACAAAGGTAAAAATTTTATTTTATTTTATTTTATTTATTTATTTCTAAGCTTACATCTATTTTTACAGGGGACCTAATACAATAGAGCAGCAACACCTATTCATATAAAATTACAACACAATTTACATTTACATACAATAACACAAAATATACAGTGTTACCCTAGTGAATTCACTCAGAGAACAGTGAAATATATCAATCTTATTGGAAATTTTATTAAGTGTGTGCAGTGTGAGCGTCAGCGCTGACTTATTCTGCAGGTGGGTTCTCCCGCGCGGCACCGCCAGCAGCCGCGGCCTGCGACGCCGCTCCAAGTATTTGTCGGGTATACAAAGCCCTACCCGTTCTAATATCACAGCATTATAAATCTTACCTCTCATTATTTTAAATATATACAATGCCATAGCTAAATCTCTTCGAACTCGCAACTCATTGTATCCTACCATACCTAAGATAAATAAATTAAATAAAAATAAATATGTCGGGTAGATTCCGCAAATATCTGCCTCCATTGCTTGCTCGACTACTGTTAACAAACCGAGCAACCACGGACGTGAAGCGCACAGAGCGAACTTGCATTCTGGATGTGGCATACTAGCAACAGTAATGTTTTTAAGTATTTGTGATTTTTTAATTCTTATTTAAAATAAATGTGTATAAGTATATAAATATATCTGTGAATATATATTTTAACTGTATTATGGCATTAGATTATTTTTTTAAATATATTATTCCTTTTTTATTATAATAAATTTTCTTCTAAAATACAAATTTTTAATTGTTTTTTAAAAGTCATTAGTGATTTTGCCTCTTTAATTTCAACAGATAGTTTGTTGTATAATTTTACTCCTTCAAATTCGATATTTTTTCTGCCATAATTAGTTCTTGGAGTACGCGATATTAAATTATTTGCACTTCTAAGTTTCATTCTTTGTACATGTCCTTTTTTCTTGAATGATAATGATGTATAGATCTGTTTGTTTAAAATTTTATAAATCAATAAGCATGTAAAGTAAGTGTATGTTTGATTAATGGTCATTATTTTAGTCTCCCTATAAATTTTATTAGAAGGCGTACGAAAGTTGTACTGAAATAAAGATTTTATTAATTTATTTTGAACAATTTGTACGGTTTCTAGATTAGATTTAGCTGCTTCAAATCAAAATCAAATCAAAATTTATTTATTGCATGAAAAGTGGTACATACAGATGACACATATAGCTATTATTGGATCGCACAATTCACCATAAGATGGTTTGCAACATTTGGTTAAAAGTTAAAAATACATTAATATTACATTATTCAATTAAATTACACAAAATAAAATAAATTCAATCAATAGTCATGTCAGGAATAATTCAAATAATAATCACTATATTCTTGAAATTAAATAATGTCAATGCAAATATAAAATAATAAATAATTATTACATTGATTGAGTTTTACCATATCTAAATTCACCAAAACAATCATATGGGCTACAACGTTTACGCTCGGAGTTTAAAGTATTGGAAGCATTCATTTATAGAGTAGAAACTATTTTGTACTAACCATATTTTTAGATTTTTCTGAAATAATTTGAGCGGTAAGGATTTTAGATTTTTATCTAACCTGTTAAAAATTTTAATGGCCATACAATATGTATTTTTACTGTACAGAGTTGTCGTTTTAATAGGTAAATTTAGTCTGTCTGGGTACCTCGTATTAAAATTGCATTCATCTTTTTTGCTTTTGAACAAGTGCATGTTCGTTTTGACAAATACACATATTTCATAGATGTAAATGCAAGGGGCCGTTAGCAATTTCAATTCTTGAAATATGGGTTTGCAAGAAGTTAATATGTCAACGTTACTAATTGCGCGAATACATTGTTTCTGAGCTACAAGCACTCTCTCTATGTGACATGAATAGGCTACTTGACTGCTATAAATTTTGGCACAGTTGATGAATATTATCTTTAGAATATTGGTTAAGAAACCGGTATTTATCATTTTCAGATGTTAAAAGTTTGAGATTGCTAAATATTTCTAAAATGAAAATAATATTTTTTACTTTTTAAATTTAAGCTTTGAAAACGCTGTCGGCTATTTTGTGACGTCATACATATTTAAACAAACTGCGTGCGTCATTTTAACCGTGACATTGTCATTTATGACACAGGTAAATAAAACACTTTGAGGTAGTGATGGACTAGTAGTGTTTGTTTATTTTGACTCGTATGACGTCACAGCACAGGCCACAGATAGACTACAACTTTTGAGCGTTTTCATACGTCGCACGAAAAGTGAACTTTAAACTTAAGTTTTGCGGTTTTCTAGGTCCTACAAAAATCTGAAAATAACTTTTTTGGTCTATTTGGACATTAAATAATAATTTATAACCTATTTCCAAAAAGAGTCAACTAGCCTATTCCCCCATAAAAGAACTGCATATCTCAGAAGAGAACACACGTAGCCATGATATGCCTGAAGGGCAACTTTATTGTCACTGATTCTTGTTAGTCGCCATATCGCATAGGCAAAAGAATTAATTTTGTTGCAAATTTTATCTATATGCTCTTTCCATGAAAAATAATCGTCTAACAAAATACCCAAGAAAGTAGTTTGGCTAGACTTTTTTATAACTTGGCTACCAAAATGTACGTTCAATTGCCGCTTGTTTGCATTTTTATTGATAAATTGAATAAATGTCGTTTTGTTTAAATTTACTTCTAAGTTATTATTATTGAGCCCCAATATTGCTGTACCCCAAATTTCGATCAAATAGTCTATATGCGGTTTAATTAATGAATTGTAGATAATATATTAATAATCGCGATCATAATAACAGGAATTGACGCGTACGAAGTCACGGGCAATAACTAGTCAATGATAAATGTGGACATCATCACAATCGATCCCAATTTGAATAACTATAGACCGTGCTTTTTGAACCACCTGGAAAGCGATGCCTACGTTATTGGACCACTAGCTTCCCCGCGGCTTCGTACGCGTCAATTTCTGTTTTCATGATCGCAATTATTTTTGTAACATTTTTCACGGATGCTTCGCTCCTATTGGTCGCAGCGTGATGTTATATAGCTTAAAGCATTCCTCGATACATGGACTATCCAACACAAAAATATTTTTTCAAATTGAACCAGTTCTTCCAGAGATTAGCGCGTTCAAACAAACAAACAAAACAAACAAACTCTTCAGCTTTATAATATTAGTATAGATTATGCATAATATCATAGCAGTGTTATTTATTTTTTAATTATTATTTTTTTTAAATATAAAATTTTGATTCAGACTTTTAATTTTGTTACGCGCTGTGACTGGCACAGACGTATTATTTTGCTGCGACGGGGTTTTGGTTGAATGGACCTTACACAGCTACACCTGTGCGCGTCACAGCGTGTTTCAAAATACATAGCTGAACCAATATTTTATAATTTTGATAAAGAAAATTTTCGAAAAAAAAAAAACACTACCTAGATGTTATACATAATGATTACGTGGGCTTCGTTTTAGGTGGTGGTAGGTGGTTAAAAATGCACCGTGTATAAAGCACTTGTTTTGTAAAATCCTCAGATCATATAAAGAAGGAGATATGAAATTACTCGTAAATCCTTAGCGAACCCGTGTCTCCGTATGTGTGCAACTCAACTACAATAACACTATTGTAAGCATAAGGATCACACTATATCAATTTACAACGCTCATTGGTGCGCACACAAACGTGGATCCAATCACAGCGGCTACCACTTATTCACTTACACAATGCGTCATTTGGTGTGTGCAAATTTGTGCAGCGACAATGACTGGTCGCGAACGCACACGTCGGGCAGTTCGATTAAACCTCGATACATTGCGCAGTCGCATATAGTACTCATAACACAGCTAGTTAGTATCAAACCTTCAATGTATATTGTGCCGATACAATTATCGTTACATGGATTTTTTAGTGGATGGAGGGCAATAGTTCTGTTTGCCCATATCGGTTTCGCACGCACCACGCCCCCATTCCATATCTATTTCTTTATATGATCTGAGTAAAAACTAGAAACAACGAAGGTACAACAAGCACCCAGACCTATTTTAAATATTAAGATTTTTGTCACTTGTGATGTGAAGCATACAAATTTAAAAGTCATGTAACATGTTATTAAAACCAAAAATATTTTTACAGTTATGACCGACCCTGCTGACGTTGAAGTAGTTCTAAAGACATGTTTGGAGAAAGATGACGCTTTGAACGTCACTCACAGTCTCCTCGGGCATGGCAGTATCTTCGCTCCAGGTACTGCTTTGATCCATTTGTATTTAAAAAAATGATGTAGATCACGCTACCAGTTTGCCGTGCCCAATTGTTACATCACAATACGTTTATATAAATATTATTTACGACCGTAAGGTTAATTTATTTCTTAAGAGAAGTAAGCTACACAATTTAAATACCGTAAAGATAAATTTGCCATTCCAGGTTTCAGACTTCGGAATGTTAGAATATTTTCATTCGCATTTTTAACTAATCACTACAGTCTATCGGTTAACTTCCTGTCAGTGTTGGCATTAATCGACTATTTTTTCAATCGATTAGGTAATTTGACTAACTTTAATCGATTAAAATTAATCATGATTAAATTAATCACGATTAATATTGTAATCGTAATCGTGATTAAAATAAATAATCATTAATCGTTAATTGTTAATTTGATTAAAGCTGATTAAGGTATGTACAATAAAGAGAAATTAGGGTTAAAAGTAAAGTAGTTAAGTTCTATCCGCCTTTTAAGATATACAAGATGAAATTTTAACTACTTTCCAAAATTTTTACAGGCGTTCAGTATCGTATTTAGAGCCCATTTATGAAGTAAAAAATGTAAATCCAGTTATAACCCGAAAATATTTTTCGCAATATAGTTTTCAATTTTTACGGTCCTAGGCCTGTTAAGGTATAATCAAAAACTTATGATTAGTATCGTAACGCCCCGTTGGTTGGTATAGTGGTTTAAATACCGGGCCAAGATCTCGGGGTCCCAGGTTCGATCCCCGGGGCGGGCAACAAAAAGTTTCAAATTTTCGAACGTTGCTCGGGTTTGTGATCACCAACCCGCATTTGGCAAGCGTGGTGATTATGCCAGTTCCCATCATTGCAGTGGTAACTTGAATTCAATGATGGAGGCCTTTTCCCTGCAGTGGGATGATTATAGGCTATTAATTTACTTTTACTTTACTTTAGTATCGTAATGAATAAATGAGATGCGCATCGCGTAAAAAAGTGTTGCTAGGCGGCCGTATCAAAAATAATTAATTAATAATTAATTACGTAATTTTTGGCGGACATTTTCCAAGTGCTTTATTTTGACATTTTGACGACCATTTGGATCAGCGGTAGTTAACGCTGCTTCTGAGCCATGGGTCGCGGGTTCGATCCCCGCACAGTACAAATATTTGTGTGCATGAACATGTCTGTTTGTACTGGTCTGGGTGTTTTCTATGTATTATAAGTATGTAATTACAAAAAAAAAAGTATATAATTAAGTTTATCGGTTGTCTAGTACCCCATACGACAGGGTACTTAATAGTAGCTTAATTTGGGACTAGATGGCTCTGTGTGGCCCAGTGAGGCATGTCACTCCTCTTCACTCCGCCTACGTCCCCAATGGTGGACACGTACTTACACTCAAAACTTTTTCACGCACACAAGCACATGCGTGTGCACAACGTAAGTGCTTGCATTTCTGATTGTGTGCATGCAACGAACTGTTTAGGGTTACGTTTCTCTTCTAAGACCTGTTTTTGCTTTCAGTTTCAATATGGCGTCCACGTCGCAAAATCCTCAACCCACATTTCAATCTGAAAAAACTGTTTAGTTTCATGGATGTGAATTCGAGGCAAAGTCAAGTGCTTGCAGACAGATTGAAATCGTCCGTTGGTGCCGGCGCTTTCACTTTCTGGCAATATATAGCGGATTATGCAATGGACACTATTGGCGGTATTGATAAAGAATTATATTATAAGTAAAGAAACAAACTATAATGATCCCACTGCAAGGAAAAGACCTCCATCATTGAATTCCAGTTATCACAGCAATGATGGGTACTGGCATAATCCCTCACCAAATCATCATTTCGTATGGCATACTTACATTCTGCGTGGATCATACATCAATGTCCAAGTCTTTCAGCTAGCTTGCAGTAGCAGGTGTGCATTTGTGGACTACCGACATTCGGCCATGAAAACTGCAAAGTGGGCTTTTGCTTACCACATGTGAAAGAGTTTGATCAGGTGCTCTGCAGTCGCACTGTGCTGACTCCCTTAATCCCCATTTTTGGAGGTTGAGTCCTCCCGTGGTTGTAACGGGAGGACTAACCACGAAATAGGAACTCACCAAATAGAGGTTGGTGATCACAAACCCGAGCGATGTTCGAAAATTTGAAACTCTTGTTGCCCGACACGGGATCGAACCTAGGACCACAAGATCCCAGCCCGGTACATAAACCACTAAACCAACGGAGCGTAGTTTTAATATAAACTTTTAAATCAATTAAAAGAAAAATTTCAAATGGTATCTCCTTCTGCAGTGCAAACAAGAAGATATTTTCTATTTTCGTTTCATACCACAAAAAACTGTTGCCAGAGAGTTGCCCTCAGAGAACACGCACATACTATTGTTTAAACGTGTAAAGCATGTGCTTTGCTGCAAGTATGTACTTGCAGTAACAAAACAGATTAATCCAACCTATATAAAATAATATTAAATTGTCATCATTATCGTAAATCCAAAAAAAGGTAAACTCGTAGACACATATATGTCCAAATTTTTTGCAGAAACCGTTTTCGGCACCACACTGGATGCCCAGAAGAACAGTAAACATCCATTCTCGCAGGCGTTTATGAAACACAACGAGTTGCAGGCGGGCCGACTGCTCCTACCTTGGCTGCGGAACGACTTTTTCTACAAATTCATGCCAAGCAGTTCCCTCTACTTCAAACTTGAAAACTTCATGAACAATTTCGTTAATCAGGTAATTTATCCTCAGCCTTTATCAATTTGCCTTTAGCCTTTTTAAAATTCCGTGCTTCGGAAGGCACGTTAAACCGTTGGTCCCGGCTGTTGTCACGAGATAACAGTCGTTAAGCCCTATTGGAGGCCTTCGGGTGGCTTCAAAAAAGCCCAACGGCGCGGCGGGGTGATGTTGCCACAGCGTCTCCCTCGCCGTCCAGCAACCCGCACTAGGCCAGCGTGTGGAACTAAGGCCTTCAACCCTCTCCATAAAAAGGAGAGAGACCCATGCTCAACCGTCAGCGAAATGGGTTAAATAGATTGTTACTTTACTTTATCAATATGAGAAACTGCAATCGTATGTTTCAACAAATTACCACAACCTATTGCTGAATTACCTGTAATAAATAACCGGCCAAGTGCGAGTCGGACTCGCGCACGAAGGGTTCCGTACCAAAAATGCCAAAAAAACGGGTTTGTTGTATGGGAGTCCCCCTTAAATATTTATTTTATATTGTTTTTGGTATTTGTTGTTATTGCGGCAACAGAAATACACAATTTGTGAAAATTTCAACTGTCTAGCTATCGCGGCTCTTGAGATACAGCCTGGTGACAGAGCGACGGACACACGGACAGACGGACAGATGGACAGACAGCGAAGTCTTAGTAATAGGGTCCCGTTTTTACCCTTTGGGTACGGAACCCTAAAAAGAGCTTATAAACTGTTCATGATTATTTAAAAGACAAGCATGTACGGAATCTAAATAATCCACGAGGCTCGCGCTGGTGTATACTTTCATGTAACATACTTAAACAATGAGAGTTTTTTGCGCTGTTTCTCAGCATTAGCCCACACTTGCCTTAAAGCAGTGGTAAGATAAAATATCGGGACATGTAAAACCGCCTCCTTGGGCTTATTTGCAGACAGTTAAAAGACATTTTTTCTTAGTCCAGTGCTGACACTTTAGCAGGCTGGTTGGCGATCGCAGTTTTCCCAATGGTGGAGAGAAAATGCTACTGCCAATCATCTTTTAGAAGCAATCTTATAATGGCTTACGACACGCAACTCTGACCTGAGACGGTGCTATAGTAATAGTGTGATGGTTAATATTATATGGTTACTTATGTTGCTTGTCCTACTACACTTTGCAAGAGTTAAAATTACTCCGTTTGTTTTTCAAAATTATTTATTTAATAAGATCATTCTTACATGCTACGCAAAACACTATAGAATTAGCACCGACATAATTTAAAATACACTTTTTAGGTTAACAATACCTTATAAATCTTACAAATATGACATATAACATCAGTTATAAAAAATCTAAAAGAATGCAAGTGAAATTATACAATTAGGACTGATTACAAACGCATGAGCTTTTTAATTTAAAGCTCATTTAATTTACAATGTGTAACAAAGTTGATATGAAACACATTTCGTAAAAAAATAAGATTCAACTAAAATTAAATTAGAAACGAAGGTACTTTTAGATACATGAACTGGCCACTAAGACGCAACTCCTATTACGCTGTGCCGGAACGGGCGAGCGGGGTCAATGCTAGCTGGTTATTAGTGTTTTGTGCGATCTCGTGCGATCAATAGGTGACGTATTTGTAGTGATGTGGTAGGTGGTAAGTGCCATACGTATTGATACATGGTGAGTTGTTATGTATGAATATTGTGATGGTCATTATATAGTTACCCCTGTTGCTTGTCCTACTACACTTTGCAAGAGTTAAGAGGAAATACAACGGCCGTTTTTCCATACAAACGTAGTAGCCCAGGATAAAGCCAGTGAAGCAATAATTTTTATTATATAAATCTATGGCCACTATTGGCATGTTTCTATGTTTTCTGTTTTTTCATAAATTATTTAATAAAAAAGATATGAGCCCTCAAAAACTTAAAAAATTCGCCAGATTTTCCGCTGTGTTCTAACATCCAGAAAACAAATTTGCCAATTTTTTTGAAAAAAAGGAAAACACACATACACGGCCAAAGCCTTTCTTTAATTTTTAATTAAAAAAAATTTTAATCGGTCTGGTTTTGGAAAAGTACTCGGGGGACTACGAAACGTTGATTTGTTGTGCTTTTAGTAGGTATTTTCGGTCCAAGATGCAGTTGTCTCTATCACACTCTGCGGTGAATGCGTTTGGCACTGCGCGACAGCAATAGATTATACAAGACATAGACATACCTCACTGGGCCACACTGAGCCATCTAGTCCCAAATTAAGGTACTATTAAGTACCCTGTCGTATGGGGTACTAGACAACCGACAAACTTACTTATATACTTTTTTTTTTTTGTAAATACATACTTATAATACATAGAAAACACCCAGACCAGTACAAACAGACATGTTCATGCACACAAATATTTGTACTGTGCGGGGATCGAACCCGCGACCCATGGCTCAGAAGCAGCGTTAACTACCGCTGATCCAAATGGTCGTCGTAATACCTATTTTTCAATTCTCTCGCCCGTAGTGTTTCCTCTTAAAAGTAGTCCGTGGTTTCTGCCATGTACACCGAAGAACTTCTGTGATCAGACCACTTACAACAGTTGCGAAACATGGATAACTTATCAAAATTAGGTAGATGACAGTAATCCCAAAAAATCAAAACTCTTTTGATAGTAAGTGTAGATAGAAGAAAGTTATTTTAAGGTCTAAGGCTTGTCCTAAGGCGCGATTAAACAATGTCGAACTGCTGAGTGCCGTCTGCCCTTAGCACTGGCTAAGAGGTAAATCGAACTGTTATAGCGCCTCCGTTGCCTTAATCAATGCTAGAGACCTCTTCATCGGTGACGTCTGATATATTTTTTTCGTTTTTTATAGCGCCCGCCCGGCATGCAAGGAGATGCGGGTTCGAGTCCCGCCTGAGACAAAATTTTTCAAGTTTATATACTGATATTATAATTGCAATTTAATTGCTAAAATATCAAATAAAGTATATAAATCGCTGTTTCATCTTAACTGACTGTCAAACATCTGCAAAGATGTTTCTTTCGGGTGTTAAGGGTGCAAACTCCTAACATTTGATGAAACAACGCTGGCCTACAGCGTTAAGAATATGCTTGGAAAAATTCGCGCTGAGTCGCAGTGTCTCGGTGGCTTAATGGTATAGCGCCCGCCCGGCATGCGAGGAGATGCGGGTTCGAGTCCCGCCTGAGACAAAATTTTTCAAGTTTAAATACTGATATTATAATTGCAATTTAATTGCTAAAATATCCAATAAAGATTATCATTCAAACTTTATAAAGACAGCAATTAGTTAATTTAAAAGGTGCTCCAATACTGAGGGAATGGCCTGGTAGGCCTTATGCTAACGGGTGAAATATGCAATCTAATATTTACTTAGTGTTTTTTAAATATATCTAAACATATTTTATTTTTTCCAGTTGATCATTGAAAAGCGGAAGTCATTAAATGGCCTCAATAAAAACCGAAAAGAAGGGCCTCAAGGTAAGTGTGAAGTCTGAAGGTAAGCGTGATTCAAAAGAAATAACACGAAGACTGTTTGTGTTAGTCGTATCTTCATCGTCATCAGCCTTCATCTGTTCACTGCTGAAAATAGGTACCTATCTATGTCACAACCAATTAGCTTAATCAGAAAATTAGTTAACAGCCTAGACTGTTGACTAAATGCTGGCATCTAATTATATAGCTGAACAATAACCAGCCAATTAATTGACCGCAGCGTTTAACCAGATGACTAAACGTTGTGTAGTCATGTTGTAAAATCATGTTTTCTTTGAGATCCTTAAATTATTAACACTAGTTTAGTATACTTTATTTGATATTTTAGCAACTTAATTGCACTTATAATATCAGTATATAAACTTGAAAAATTTTGTCTCTCGACCGCATCTCCTCGCATGCCGGGCGGGGCCCGCCCGGCATGCGAGGAGATGCGGGTTCGAGTCCCGCCTGAGACAAAATTTTTCAAGTTTATATACTGATATTATAAGTGCAATTAAGTTGCTAAAATATCAAATAAAGTATATAAATAGCTGTTTCATCTTAACTAACTGTCAAACATCTGCAAAGATGTTTCTTTCGGGTGTTAAGGGTGCAAACTCCTAACATTTGATGAAGCAACGCTGGCTCACAGCGTAAGAATATGCTTGAAAAATTCGCGCCGTGTCGCAGTGTCTCGGTGGCCTAATGGTATGGCGCCCGCCCGGCATGCGAGGAGATGCGGGTTCGAGTCCCGCCTGAGACAAAATTTTTCAAGTTTATATACTAGTTTAGTAATTGTTTACTACGAGTAATGTTGACAATAACGAGAAACAAAGTAAACGTTAATGAAACGCATAATTTAACCTATACTAATATTATAAAGCTGAAGAGTTTGTTTGTTTGTTTGAACGCGCTAATCTCTGGAAGTAGGTACTGGTTTGACTTGATTTTTTTTTTGTGTTGGATAGTCC
Source organism: Anania crocealis (assembly GCA_949315895.1). Lineage (NCBI taxonomy): Eukaryota > Metazoa > Arthropoda > Insecta > Lepidoptera > Crambidae > Anania > Anania crocealis. The sequence goes on along the minus strand of OX438885.1, from coordinate 2,222,312 downwards.
ATGTATCGAGGAAGGCTTTGGGCTATATAATATCACGCTGCGACCAATAGGAGCGAAGCATCAATGAAAAATGTTACAAAAATAATCGCGATCATAAAAACAGAAATTGACGCGTACGAAGTCGCGGGGAACAGCTAGTTAATTATAACAGAAACCAACCTTGACGTTGAAGTTTATTTTCCGTAAATTTCGACTTAAACTTCTAGTAAAAGCTCGTATCATATTCCACCTCATGTTTTTTATGAACTACACAATATATTACGTAAATTTCTCATTTAAAAATGCAGCGCAAACGAAAAATAATAAATTTTGCTGTGCTAGAGTAAAAAACCGGCCAAGTGCGAGTCGGACTCGCGCACGAAGGGTTCCGTACCAAAAAGGCCAAAAAAACGGGTTTTTTGTATGGGAGCCCCCCTTAAATATTTATTTTATTATGTTTTTAGTATTTGTTGTTATTGCGGTAACATAAATACATAATTTGTTTAAATTTCAACTGTCTAGCTATCGCGGCTCTTGAGATACAGCCTGGTGACAGAGCGACGGACAGACGAACAGACAGCGAAGTCTTAGTAATAGGGTCCCGTTTTTACCCTTTGGGTACGGAACCCTAAAAACGGAATTGAAGTCAAGTTGTTAAACGTTGAGTAATTCAAGTTTAATTAACCATCAGCTTAATGATTTAATTGAATGCCGACGTTTAATGAACGGCCTAGGCTTTAAATTGGCTGGCCAATTTAACTGGATGGCTGCGACATCTATAAAGCGAACATTTAGTACATACACTTGGCAGGGGAGCTGGAGATTGCAGTTAGGCCTATATCGGAGAGAGGACGCTGCTGCTGTCTTCAGCTGAAGAGGCAGTGGCTGAGCCAGAGAGTAAGAAAGAACGTTGGCCTTTGGGAAGGAAAGGCAAAACAAAGACCTTGCATCAGACGACGATTTGTGAGCAGACCAACCACCAGGAAGACCGACAATGTGATGAAGGTCGTCAAGTCACTGAATGTAGATCTTTAAGAGGAAACACTACGGGCGAGAGAATTGAAAAATAGGTATTTGTAAAATCTATTGCTGTCGCGCAGTGCCAAACGCCTTCACCGCAGAGTGTGATAGAGACAACTGCTTCTTGGACCGAAAATACCTACTACAAGCACACCAAATCAACGTTTCGTAGTCCCCCGATTACTTTTCCAAAACCGGACCGATTTAAATACTTTTTTCATTAAAAATTAAAGAAAAGCTTTGGCCGTGTTTGTATGTTTTCTTTTTTTTCAAAAATTTTGCCAAATTTGTTTTCTGGATGTTAGAACACAGCGGAAAATCCGGAGAATTTTTTCGATATTTGAGAGCTCATATCTTTTTTATTAATTTATTTATGAAAAAACAGAAAATATAGAAACATGCTAATAGTGGCCATAGATTTTTAAAATAAAAATTATTGCTCTACTGGCATTATCCAGGTAGGAAACAGGGGACTAAGTTTGTATGAAAAAACGGCCCTTGTGTTTCCTCTTAAGGAGGAGGAGAGACTGTGTCTAATTGTAGGAGTCGTTTAACGGAAATAATGATAGTGATGAGTTTTTGAGAGGCTGTTGTTTTTATCAAGCATGGAAAAAAAGTATTAACAATTTATTTAAAACCTAAAACATCGTTTGACAAATTTCATGCACGAAAATATAGGTGCATGACCCAGAAATAAAATTATCGAATTTGAACTAACCGATAGAAACTACGGTAGTCGTCACTCCAATTTTTTGACGTGTCCTTTAGACGGCCATTTTTAAAACGACTAACGAATCATATCAGTACCTAATCAAGTACGCATTTGCTTTTTTTATCACCAATCCAGTTTTTCTGCGTGAGGACACATAGGTATCAAGGGCAATTCGAGAATTAACAACATGTCCAAGCAATAAAACATTAGATCATTTCCGAACAAACAACATTTTTGTCGTCATATTTTTTTAATGCTGACTGTTTACACACTTACAGGTTTACACTGTAAGTAGGCGTTACCATCATCATCGCAAAAAAAATACAGGTTCTTAGGTAAATGGTAAAACAAGCCAAAACTAGCCTACTACTAAAAAGTATAAATACTATGGTGAAATCATTTGATATCATCATTTTAATTTTTCTTATTTTCATACAAACTGAAACTACGAGATTACGATTTATATGATTTTTTTTTTCAAAAATAATGATAGTATGAAATTTCTGACTTTACCATAGAATTTATCCCACCAAAAACATTCTGTAAAAAACAAGCCAAGTCTCGATGGAGCTGCTTGTTTGTCTCTAAAAAGTAATGAAATCTAGACAAAGTCGTGCCAAGTCTAAGGTTCCTTACTGCGATTTCTTTATTATTATAGTTAATGTTGTGTGACTTGGCCGTTGAAGGGTACACAAGGGTATAAAACCAGGTGCCGTATAAAATAAAAGCCAGTCTAGTCTTATCCAGAGTTTTCCTTTAATTCTATTTATATGCGTATTAAAAGCAGAAGGGGAGGCATTCGCCCAGCAGTGGGACGCTGTAGGCTAGATAAAATTAGAAGATGTGTCCCACTACGCTGGATTTTTGCAATGACAGTCGATTTTTTATGTACCAATAGTAGAAGGGGGCATTAACACATTTCTAATACAGCTGAGACCAGCTAAGGGTTCTTCATCAGATACTTCAGACCTTCGATATTTGACACCAAATGAAGCGGCCCACCAAGTTGAATATTATTTGTAAAGGCGGTATGTCGATCTCTTATAGTTTGGTTGGGCTCTTGTGTTTTCTAATCAGGGTCACCAGGTACTCCAGATCTTCGATTATCCTAGTTTTTATAGTTTTCCCTTTATGTGGCCATTAAACCCTAACTCTGTACCAAATTTCAGTTCTCTGAGGTTATGGAAGTACTAGTTCTATTTTGCTGATCATGAGTGAGTGAGGGAGTGTCATAAATGCGAAACTTTGCTTTCGCTTAACTTCGGAACTTAATGACCTACAGACTTGCAATTTTGGATTTAAAGTATGTAATTATAGCTTACTGGATGACGAAAATTTCTGCGTTCTGGTCTTATCCAGAGGTTCTCAAATTTTGGCCTGAAAATGCGGCGAAATGGTTCCAGTAAAGGATGGTACGGCAGTGTTTGCTTCGCGCTTGACTTGGCGGGGGCACTGCCGTGCCCCCCGATATGCATATGATAGCTACCCTCTAACAAGATGTATAGTTTTTTTTTTATTTTATTTAATCTTTATTACACAAACTAGCTGTTGCCCGCGACTTCGTCCGCGTCAATTTCTGTTATTATGATCGCGATTATTTTTGCCACATTTTTCTCTGGTGATTCGTTCCTATTGGTCGCAGGGTGATGTTATATAGTTTAAAGCCTTCCTCGATAAATGGACTATCCACCACAAAAAGAATTTTTCAAATCGTACCAGTACTTCCTGAGATTAGCGCGTTCAAACAAACTAACAAACAAACAAACAAACTCTTCAGCTTTATAAGTAGAAAGTGTATAAACGCCATATTTTATTCTATACCAGTCAACCATTATGAAATTGTGCGAAATAAAAATATTACCATCTTTTATATTCCCTATGGGTGTTATAAGAGGCGTCAAAAGAAGTATTGTCAGAAGATGACGGGCAGCAGCGTCTACTGATTACTCTCCTTTGTCCAAACAGCAATGACCAGGGGCCTTATTCAGCTATTTCAATAGCAGTTCGATCGTGATTGAATTGGACGATTTTTTCATTTAGCCCACTGTCAATAACCTGCTATTCAATTATGATTGTGATACGATTCGGTTACGCGAATTAGGGGCCAAGGCTGGTTGGCCAAACGTTAGCGATGAATGTAAAATCATCTATTTGGAGAGGCCTGCATTAAGGTGAACGCACACTTATTCGAGCCGAACGCGTCGAACGAATCGAAGTCAATGAGGCCTCGCACACATATCCGCACCAGAAGAATCGACCGCGCCGAAAGAATAGACCACGAAACAGTACCCGCGCGTTGCTTTGCTATACGCAACTGATAAAATGCGAGCGCATCGATCGAGTGGACAGCATGAGCCGCGCCGAATCTGATGACGTCATCCAGATTTTTGGGGTTCTTTCAGATTCGTTAGATTCGACGCGGAGAAGTGTGCGAAGTTCCATGAGATTTCATAATAGGTAATTGAATTCTAAAATTCGTTTCGTTTGACTCGTTCGACGCGTTCGGCTCGGATAAGTGTGCGTTCACCTTTAAGCAGTTGACTGATGTGTCTGATGATGATGTTGATTTCAAAATAGGCCATTATTGTTCATAATTGAATCAGTGGTAGCATAAATGGGATGTATTTTTGACGACCTCCGTGGTGGAGTGGCGTACACACCGGTTTTCAAGGTGTCGTCTGCTCCGAGATCCCAAGTTCAATTGGTCGGGACAGTGAAAAAAAAAGTAGTTTTCTACATTTCCTTGGTCTAGTGGTTTAAATACCGGGCCAAGATCTCGGGGTCCCAGGTTCGATTCCGGGTCGGGCAACAAAAAGTTTCGAATTTTCGAACGTTGCTCGGGTTTGTGATCACCAACTCGCATAAATTTGCAAGCGTGGTGATTAAGCCAGTACCCATCATTGCTGTGGTAACTTGAATTCAATGATGGAGGCCTTTTCCCTGCAGTGGGATGATTATAGGCTGTTACTACTACATTTCCTTGGGTCTGGGTGTTTGTAGTACCTTCATTTATACTGATTTCAACCATAAATTAACATCTTTAAATAGTTGTTAACTTTGGAATCAGAAAAATGTATGTATGTTCTCCACATTTATTTATTTACTAGCTGTTGCCCGCGACTTCGTCCGCGTCAATTTCTGTTTTTACGATCGCGATTATTTTTGCAAAATTTTTCACTAATGCTTCGCTCTCCGCAGCGTGATTTCATATAGCCTAAAGCCTTCCTCGATAAATGGACTATCTAACACAAAAATAATTTTTCAAATCGAACCAGTACTTCCTGAGATTAGCGCGTTCAAACAAACAAACAAACAAACTCTTCAGCTTTATAATATTAGTATAGATTTAATTTAAAAGAGCTTATCTGCAGATGTTACATTATTAACTTATAACGAATCAACATTTCAGATATGCAAGAAAACCGTCCGAAATCAATGATAGAGTCTTTCATAGAAGCAAACGAGTACACGGACACAGAGATGCATGAAGAGACCCTGGTGCTTGCTTTGGCTGGCATCGACACGTCAGCAGTGGGTGCTTCCTTCGTTGTATCATTGCTGTCACGCTCCCAACATATACAAGAAAAACTGTACCAAGAGTAAGTATATTTTTAATATCAGTATATAAACTTGAAAAATTTTGTCTCAGGCGGGATTCGAACCCGCATCTCCTCGCATACCGGGCGGGCGCCATACCATTAGGCCACCGAGACACTGCGACTCAGCGCGAATTTTTCAAGCATATTCTTACGCTGTGAGCCAGCGTTGTTTCATCAAATGTTAGGAGTTTGCACCCTTGACACCCGAAAGAAACATCTTTGCAGATGTTTGACAGTCAGTTAAGATGAAACAGCTATTCATATACTTTATTTGATATTTTAGCAATTAAATTGCAAAGATGCGGGTTCGAGTCCCGCCTGAGACAAAATTTTTCAAGTTTATATACTGATATTATAAGTGCAATTAAGTTGCAAAAATATCAAATAAAGTATATATTTTTAATTTCAGTCTTTGCACGTCAAAGATACCGACATATTCTATTCACTGCAGGGAAAAGGCCTCCATCATTGAATTCAAGTTACGACAGCAATGATGGGTGTACTGGCATAATCATAACCACGTTTGCCAAATGCGGGTTGGTGATCACAAACCCGAGCAACGTTCGAAAATTCGAAACTTTTTGTTGCCCGACCCGGGATTCGAACCCGGGACCCCGAGATCTTGGCCCGGTATTTAAACCACTAGACCAACGGGGCGTTATTCTACTTGGGACCTTAAAATACCAATTCTCAAATAAGAATGATGATTGCCATAGTCAGGACTAAAATCTACAAGTTGTTATTTTTTTTTATCAAGTGGTAGTGTCCCTGTGCTTCGAAATTCATGTGTTTGTATGTACTTGCTTTGAATCTCAATTTATTCAATTAAAAAATAATGAAACATCAATTTTATGTACGAGTATTTAAGAGTCAATAAGATATGGTATACAACTAACGACCGGTTCCAATAACCTATCTATCTTCAGTATTGGCATATCGGAGATAGAAAACAGTTTCTGTCTCTGTTTATGCCGTCCAGAGAAACAAAGATAGAAGTTGTTTTCTATCTCCGATATGCCAAAACTGAAGATAGATAGGTTATTGGAAATGGCCGTAAGAGTAACATGTACCCACAATATTCTAGTATTAAATCTGCACTTTATTATGTACCTACACGTATTGCAAGTATATCGTGTTAAACTTGGAAAATCTGTGATTGGCATAACATTGTTTTACTCAATATACCTAAGTAATTAGTCTGTAAGACCATGCTGTAGATTTTCTCTAAAATAAAAACATAATAAAATACAATCTTCTGCTTACTGGGCGACTGTTCTAACTAATAGAAATACTGTTATAAGTTAATTTTTCTACCGAGTTTATCAAAGGCTTTTACGCTGCAAATCAGAGGAGTTTCAACAGTGTTTTTTGACTTTGTATATACCTTCAATATTCGAGAAAATAAATTTTTACAAATATTAATTGTAGGTATATGCAATTCCTTAAAATGTCGTTGGTTCAATTACTAATTAAGAGAAAATACAAGGGCCGTTTTTCCATATGGTTTTATCCAGGGAGGTAACAGGGGACTACGTTATACAAACGTAGTCCCCTGTTACCTCCCTGGATAAAACCAGTAGAGCAATAATTTTTATTACAAAAATTTATGGCCACTATTAACATGTTTCTATGTTTTCTGTTGATATCAGCCCTCAAAAATCGAAAAAATTCGCCAAATTTTCCGCTGTGTTCAAACATCCAGAAAACAAATTTGGCTAAATTTTAGAAAAAAAGGAAAACATACGAACACGGCCACAGCCTTTCTTTAAATTTTAATGAAAAAAATATTTAAATCGGTCTAATTTTGGAAAAGTAATCGGGGACTACGAAACGTTGGTTTGTTGTGTTTTTAATAGGTATATTCGGTCCAAGAAGCAGTTGTCTCTATCACACTCTGCGGTGAAGGCGTTTGGCTCTGTGCGCAGCAATAGATTTTACAAATACCTCTTTTTCAATTCTCTTGCCCGTAGTGTTTTCTCTTAAAGGCAGTCAACCAGCAAATATATTTTCAAAATAACGACCCTTTTTTATTAGGCGTGCCACCGCACCACCATAACTGTTAGTTATCTTATCTGTGCTGTTGGTCAGTAGACCATAGAATTTTAAGGTATTATTTAAAGGTTTCATCATTGAAATCATAAAAATAAACGGTTAACGCGAGTTGTTAATATTTATAGTTTTATGTTAGCTAGCGTTTAGAAGCTATATTTTTTATTACACACTACATTATTTATTATTAACTACAGTTTACGAAGTAAATTAACAGGAAAAAAAATAACAGCCTATAATCATCCCACTGCAGGGAAAAGGCCACTGCAATGATGGGTATACTGGCATAATCACTACGCTTGCCAAATGCGGGTTGGTGATCACAAACCCGAGCAACGTTCGAAAATTCGAAATTTTTGTTGCCCGACCCGGGATTCGAACCTGGGACCCCGACATTTTGGTGCGGTATTTAAACCACTAGACCAACGCATTAACTAATTAACAGGAAAAAATGACAATTAGTGCGCCACAAATAATAACGTTTTACAACAACATTACCTACAACGTGTAAAAAAAGTTTCAGATTTCGTGTGCGATAATTGGTTCCATACCAGTTTGGTTCCCATTTGTCAACTAATACTAACATCAGATATCCCACTTCAGGGAAAAGGCCTCCATCATTGAATTCAAGTTACCAGTGCAATGAAAATACATATTTTTATAAATTAAAGAGTTTTCCTATGTAACTAGCGGACCCAGCAAACTTCTTATCGCTCCAGATATATTTGATTTTTACGTCTTAAATGTCACTGTCAGAAAAAAAAAATGTTTGTATGGGAGTATAGAAAAGTGTTGTCTTTTTACTTATAGATAGATAGATAGATAGATAGGTACTCTTTATTGCACACCATACAAAAATAATGTTTAACTTAAAAAATACATTAAGGACTGTACAATTCAGGCGGTCTTATCGCTGTTAGCGATCTCTTCCAGACAACCTTCAGGTAGAGAAAAAATTTGCTTAATTGGTTAGCTGTTCTCGAGATTTGCGCTTAGTAACCCATTCAATGATTAATTCTTATGTTATAGAGAAGATGGTAAAAGTTTGTGGTATAAAAAGTAGTTAAGGCAAACTTTTAATACAAAATATATCAATACGTCTTGTAAAAAACCAATTTCTCAGCGGGAATATAAATTTTTTCGGGATAAAAGTAGTCACAATAAAATGTGCAATGGCAAGCTGAAACCTATTACTGTGTCAAATTTCAAATATATGACTATTAGCTGTTATAGCCATACCATTTGAATCAGCGGTAGTAAACGCTGCTTTTGAGCCATGGGTCGCGGGTTCGATCCCCGCACAGTACAAATATTTGTGTGCATGAACATGTCTGTTTGTACTGGTCTGGGTGTTTTCTATGTATTTTAAGTATGTATTTACATTAAAAAAGTATATAAGTAAGTTTATCGGTTGTCTAGTACCCCATACGACAGGGTACTTATAGTAGCTTAATTTGGGACTAGATGGCTCTGTGTGGCGCAGTGAGGCATGTCTTAAATATTATTATTATTTATATTATTTATTATGATGATGCATGAATAAGCATGATCATGATCAGTAAACAGCGACCCCAACTTAGAAATTCAAATTTTTACTTTATGAATTCATAATTTTATTTTGAACAGTATTAATTAGAAATTATACTTTTTCTATAGTAAAAAGTTCAATGTGTCCAGGCTTTACGTTTAATTTTGACCTGTTGAGTCATTTTAGCGTAATTCATTAATTAAAATCCACCCAAACTTTTGCATTGCTAATCTGTATCTGACCTGAAAGACCATTTAGATATTGAAAGGGAACGTAGGGCTCTAGCTGTCAGGATTGACATGCTGGCCCGCAGAATTGCACGATGTACAGACCAAGTTAAAATAACCCTTTTTAAGGCGTACTGCCAAAGTTTGTACACGGGCAATCTGTGGTTCAATTACACCAAAAAGTCGCTGGATGTCCTGCCACTATTTATGATAAGATGTACGATATGAGTGAAAACAAAGATTTCATACATTACACTAGGACTTAGTTATTTAAGTTTGTCAATAGGTCGCGTTATTACTAACTTAATGGGTTTACAAGCACGTTTGCAAAGTTTTGTCGTTCTATGCCTGAGGGGCGATTCCTAATACATAATACTGCACCTGTTAGATGCTGGACAGATATTATGACTACCTACATTTAAAATTGTTACTTCTCATGTAATGTATGTACGTATTTTATGAAAAATTAATATTCTTTTACCGAATTATTACTATTAAACTGGCATTGCCGGTTTTTTGGACATATTACTCGTAGCTAAACTAGTTTTCATTACATAATCTTTGACAGCCACAGATACAAATACAACAGTTTTTTTTTATTGGGAAGGTCAACAGCATTCGATGTACCTATTGAACAAGCAATTCTGATTATAGACCTTTATATAATTTTACTAGTTGTTGCCCGCGACTTCGTCCGCGTCAATTTCTGTTATTATGATCGACATTAAGTTTTTTTTTAAATATAGACTACAGCCTTCCTTGATAAATGGACTATCCAACACAAAAATATTTTTTCAATTCGAACCAGTAGTTCCAGATATTAGCGCGCAAACGAAAAACTTTTCAGCTTTATTATAAGTATATAATATAGAATTTTTTTTTATATCTCAAAAATGCTCCTTTTCTTTCACACCAATAGTGTCGTAAAAAGCTACTAAAGGAGTACTGCCAGAAGAAGAGTGGCATCAGCGTCTTCTCTACAAGATTTGCCAAAGTCCGATCACCAACCCGTCTGCCAAGCGTAGCGATTATGACCAAATCCACCGTTAAGAGAGGCCCTTGTATAGCAGTGAACTAATGTCAGTTGATCTAAATAAAATGATATATGATTTCCTCAAAAATGCTCGATGCTTGAACCGATTTGAAGCAAACTTAGTATTTTGGTTTCAGTTTTGCCTCAATCTGATATGTGTAACATTAAATCTTTTTTTTTTTTTTTTTATCACTGAAACCCCATATGGGAGGCTTTAATCAGTTAAACCGGGCAGAGTGTGGCGAGCGCTGAAGGCGCTCAGCCTAGGTCCGCCACGCTAGCGGTACTCCGGTGCGGCCGAGGGTGAGGCTTCGCGAAGCGAAGCCTCAGGCTCGCTCGCACCGGGGCCCATACTAGCGGGCGTGATCGGGCCAGTGTGGGGTGCTAAGGGCACCCTACCAAATGGGGAACCCACCAGTGGTGACGCCGTCGGAACCGGAGATGCCGTGGCATGCCGGATCACGGTCGGGCTCCATTCTGGCGGGCCTGATCTGGGAGGGGGGATCGGACAGCGACCTCAAGGGCGCCTCTGTAGGCTCGGACCTCGGCTTGGGTCGCCGTCCGAGGGGGGGGCAGGTGAGAAGCGGCCAGGCACATGATTGTGTCGGCCGAAATGAAAGGCGGGACCACGCACCCGCCTCCGACGGGTGCGGTGTGGAGAACTACTGTGTTGTGCAGTAATTGAAGTGCTTAAGGCGGTGTTGGCTGTTGTGACATACGCGGTGATCGGATCGTCGGGGTCGTTCAGCACGTGCTTGGGCCGACGGCGTCGGAAGGCGACATCCCTCTGGGGGGTGTACGTGGCGGCTTCCGCTATGAGCGGATTGGGGTGATTCACTGCCTTATCGAAAAAGCGTTGAGAGGCTTCTTTCATATAGAGGGCAATGGATTGGATCTCGAGATCTCGGTGGATATTATTGTTGCGTACGAACCACGGGATACCCGCGGCCCGACGCAAAAAGAGATTTTGAAGTGTTTGAAACTTCTTAAGGAGGGACGGGGCGGCGTGAGCAAACACCGGACTGGCGTAAGTCATCACGGGGCGGATGCAAGTTTTGTAAATTGTCAACTTCTTTCTAAGCGACATTTTACTCTTGCGGCCGACTAGGTGGTATAGTCGGTGCGTGTAGAACTTCGCTCGGTTACAGACGCGATTGATGTGCGATGCGAACGATAGTCGTCGGTCTAGGATGACACCTAAATATTTGACCTGCTTGACCCACGGGATCCGCTGGTCGAATAGGGTGAAATGAGTGGGAACATTAGGGCGGGACGGATTAGGGGAGGGCGCTACGGGGATGTTCCGCCCGAAGTACATCGCTGCACTTTTGTCGGGATTGACTTCGATACGCCATTTTCTAAACCATTCACCCAATTTGGTGACCGCGCGTTGTAGCGCTAGGATCACATATTTTGAGTTTGGACCGGTTTTGTAAATAGCGGTATCGTCAGCGAAAAGGGCTAGCTCCGTGTCTGGAGTCTTGGGGATGTCGTTTACGAAAACGGAGAAGAGTAGGGGTGATAGCACAGAGCCCTGTGGGACTCCGGCTCTGATGGGTCGAGGGGAGGAGAGAGTGCCGTCGACTCGGTAACGAAAAGTGCGATTCGACAAAAAGTCCCGTAAGATGAGCACGAGACTGTCCGGCACTTTGAGTTCGTACAGCTTGTAAATCAAGCCGTTGTGCCAGACTTTGTCGAACGCTTTCGCCACGTCGAAGAACAACGCTCCCGTTCCCAAGGGGTGGGGTCTATTGAGACCGTCCAGAATGTGTTCCGTGAGGCGGTGCACCTGATGGACGCAGGAGTGGGAGGCTCTGAAGCCGAATTGCTCGTTGATTAAGAGATTGTTAGAGAAGAGGTAATCTCTTAATCGGGAAACTAATACGCGTTCGTATATTTTGCCCATAGTCTTTAAGAGGCTGATGGGCCTATAGCTGGTGGGGTCGGCCGGGTTTTTTTCCGTTTTTCGGATGCCTATGACCTCCGCCTCCTTCCACGAGTCGGGGAAGACGCAGTGGGTCATTGCGGCGTTAATGATTGCCACCAATAGGCAGAGAAGTTGGGCGGGCAGGGCGCGGAGTACTCTGTTCGAGATACGGTCCGGCCCGGGTGCCTTGTTAGGGCGGAAACCTTTGACTATCGCCTGCACCTCATCAACAGTAGTAGGGGTGAGAGGGGTTGAGGGGGAGATGACCGAGCGGCGCTGGACCTCTAAACATTAAATCGATTAAGGAATTGACTAGATGAGTGCTGCCAAAAGAAAAAGGTCAGCAGCATCTTTTTTCTCACTTTTAGCCAAATTACGACTGTCAACCCAAAAAACCCAAAAAACGTGCGATTCTCTAAGCGCAAATATCATAACAGCTTTGTTATAGCTTACAGCTTTGGTTTGCTGTCACAGCAGCAATGAACGCACGATTGGTATTCTCTTTTAACGCTGATCGACACTAGCGCCGCATAGGTAACCAAACAAAAAGCCGTGACAACAGCGGTCGATGTGACGGCTCAGACATCCGTGATCACAGCCCTTTTTTCGCATGAGTCCAGATTCTCAAGATCCCAACTTTTGTAATACAAGTCCAGCCACAGACTCAGCGACGAATCGTATTCAAGAAAATGCAAGAGCAGTATCTTGACTAACATCAGCTGCCGATTATAAATATATTAATAAAATAAATGTGGACAACATCACATACATTGTTCTGATCCCATTTTGATTAACTAATTATAGCACTTAATTAATTATACGAGTAGCACACGTATTTTGGAAAATAGAAACAACGAAGGTACCACAAACACCCCGACCCGAGAAAATGTATAAAAACACTTTTATCTATATTGACCCGTCCGGGAATCGAACCCGGGACCTCGGAGCAGGCTAAATTTTGAAAACCGGTGTTTACGCCGCTCCGCTACGAAGGTCGTCATGCCGATCATTATGAAAGACTATATTTTATTGCTTTAGGTTACAAGGATACTACGGTGACTCAGACAGGCCAGTGACCGGGGATGACCTGCCACATCTAAAGTACTTGGATGCTGTGCTCAAAGAAGTCATGCGGTTGTATCCTCCAGTGCCTGTGATTGCAAGGAAGGTCAAAGAGCAGATAACACTGCGTATGTATTTTACCTACACTCATTATTTAAGTACTAAATCCTTAATCGAATTAATATCTAACACATATCAAATTAAGGCAAAACTGTAATCGAAATAATACATTTATTTTAAATCGGTTGAGACGTAGAGCCTTTTTTCAGGAAAACATATATCATTTCGTTTAACGCCTCGTTGGTCTAGTGGATTAAATACCAGGCCAAGATCTCGGGGTCCCAGGTTCGATCCTCCTCCATCATTGAATTCAAGTTACCACTGCAATGATGGAAACTGGCATAATCACCACGCTTGCCAAATGCGGGTTGGTGATCACAAACCCGAGCAACGTTCGAAAATTCGAAACTTTTTGTTGCCCGACCCGGGGATCGAACTTGGGACCCCGAGATCTTGGCCCGGTATTTAAACCACTAGACCAACGGGGCGTTGCTTTACGTACTCTACGCAAAAACTCCTTACTGGAGTTTATTACCGTTTTGTCAGAAGTCTAACATTTATAATTAAAAAAAGTAGTGTGAATTTACACTACCCGTTGCACATTATTTTGGGGTGGTGGGATCTACCTCCTAGTGATCCACCCTGGGCAACGGCACCTTTGGTTTTCTAACCAATGATGACGGTGAATGATGAAGCTCGCTCCATCTTAGGCTTCTTCTTAACCGTAGAGTTAAGTATGTAATCAAGAGCAAACCCATGGTCTAAAAATAATAATTTAGATACAACGTTTTTCGACTGCTAATTGTGTCTAGTTTTTACTTCATGTCTGTTCTGACATACCACATAATAAACTGACTAGGTAGATCTCAAGTACGTCACCTATTTTGTGTGGCTTTATGATAGTGGTAATTTCTTATGTTATGTAACCAGTTTCAAATAGCAGCAGACTATGTTTTAAGGCAAGGTTGTCTAGCAGTGGCAGCGTTTTTGGTTTTTAAAAACCATCTAAGAGATTGAAACAGCGTTTTAAAAATGAAAAAAAATATATTTTACTTCAGAATCTAGTCTAGTCCCAATTTCTATTGAAAAAAATAACAAACGTGCACCTTTTGTAATGTTTTTTTTTAAATCCTATCTGAGACATAAAACAACATTTAACATGCTGAAAAAAAAAATATTACATCAGAATCCAGTCTAGTCTCAATCTTTTTCGATAAATAACTCACAAACCTAGATAGATAGATAGATAGATAGAATACTCTTTATTGCACACCAAATAACGAAATTACATACAATTTTTATAGTAAGATGTACAATTTAGGCGGTCTTATCTCTGCCAAACAACCTTTTAAAAAAAAAAAAAAAAAAACATTTATTTCAGGCAACTTAGCATGAAAGCCCATAAATAACCTTTGGGTACAGGAAAAAAACTATCACCTTCACCTTTTTTTTTAATATTACAACTAAACTATTTTAAATAAAATTTGTACTTATTTAAAGCTACTAAAAATGTATAGCCAAATTAGCTGGGTTAAGTTTCGTAAAATGATATTCTTAATATCTATGTTTAAATAACCGCAAAATACGTGATACGCGTACCTGTAGCGCGCTGGCGCTTACGGAGCGCCTTTATCTATATATGCCGAAGTACCTGGCCTTAATGTAATAAGCCTTATTATATTTTTTATGAACAGCTGGCTAGGTTTTATTATAGTCAATTCTGAAATGCTGCCATTACCTTTTGACCTAGGCAATAAAGTACAACACTTAACATTGAAATTACAATTACTTGGGATTGCGTAAAACAAAATTACAAGTGCTAGGTCCATCACGTTATTATCCTACCAGATAGATTATTGGAGATGATGCACGAGCTGGAAAAACTAAGCTTCATAGTCTAGGCCACCGTCGTAGAGTTGCCTGCCTGTTGGTATTTTACAGATTGTACTTCGGAGAGTGTGCTCTTGAACTGCATGAGCTTATTCCGCCTTCCCCTTTATATCTTCGGGAATCTGGGCGCACTGCGGATTATCATCCCTTCCTGGTTGATATACCGCGATTGAGTACCAAGCGCTTTCCCTCTTCTTTTGTGATGCGCACCGCCAGGGAGTGGAATACCCTGCCTGCGTCTGTTTTTCCTAAAAATTATATTTCTAAATTTTTTAAAGCAAGACTGAATAGGCTGCTTCTGTGTAAGCTCGCTCCATTTTAGGCTTCTTCTTAACCGTAGAGTTAAGTATACAATGTGTATTTTCGATACTTGATCAAACGAAATGTGCGGATACTAGACCCAATATTATCGACAAACAAAATTACTTATTTTTTTTTTGTCAGCCATCTTTTTTTAATTAAAATTTCTACTTGTCTTTTTTTTTGTTTCTTTTTATTGAAACGGTGTAAGTATCTTTTTTCAAAGTAGTCTCATTTGAAAGTTAAACAGTTTATATAGCTAATAAGATAAAAAAACAGCCATACCTAACAAATATCTAAAATAAAATAAAAACTTCTGAAATTTGTGTAAAAAAGTGTCCTTGAGGTGTACTTTTTAGTATGTTTCCATAATCTTCAAGTTTTTTTTACAGTTTGTAAATAGAAAAAAATATATATATTTTTTGGCGATAATTTTGGATCTAGAAACCGCACATTTCGTTTGATCAAGTATCGAAAATACACATTGTATAGTCAAGAGCAAGCCCATTTATTATTAAAAAAAACTTCATGGATGATCTGGCGTAAGAGTTTTCAAAGCCGTCCATTTGTCTAAGATATTGCACTACGTAAGTCATTTTTAGGAACTTTTCAGGAGAGACAAAAACCCTTTGTCCCAGCCACAGCTGACAGGATCGCTCAACGTATGGTAACTAAACTGACTTACGTTTTGTTTCCTTAGGACAGTGGCTTCCGTGCTGCTACTTTTCCGTAATTTTAAAGGTTTATACAGATTGTTATATTATTTCTGATTGGGCGAAACGACGCGTCTTTTAATTCTCTGGGCATCAAAATTTCAAAGCAGTAAAAAAATGAGTTACGTGGTAATAGAATTCAAACGACGCCTTGCTTCTGACGTAAATTGTTTTGACGTCATCCATCTTGCAACAGAAACCGGAATCAATGGCCTTCCGTCTCACGATATAGCCCAACCGATTTAGTAAATTTAGAAGAGCCGTTTTAGAAATTGGTTTAGGTCCCAGGGCCCGACGGAAATTTTAACCGGGACCCTAACGTAATAGGCTGACTAGTACACCAATATAAGGTCCTCTAGAACGAATGATGTCAAATGAAAATAGTGGCCTATCTACCTAGGTATTTATCACTTTACGTACTCATGAGAGAACATCGCTGATTGATGATAAAAAAAACCATTTTGACACGCACTTTTGTTGCTACTTAAATAAATTTTAATGATTAATGAAATCGAAAGAAGGTGTGCTTCCTTAATTCGCCGTTTAAACATTTACTGGGTTGACTGATTTCGATGATTTTACATTTTTTTTTCTTTCAGGTTGCATATAACATGAATAAAGTTATTGCCGCTGAAAAGCAACTGACAAAAAATTTCCTGAACTCTATAATTAAAGAATATTTTGTTCTTTATTATAAGTACTATTGATACATAAATGTAAACAAAATGATAAATATTATTAGTCCTACTAATACGATAAACGCAAAAGTTTATAAGAATGTCTGTATGTATAAATTTTAATGTATGTTTGTTACGCTCTACGACGACCTCCGTGGCGGAGAGGCGTACACACCGGTTTTCAAGGTGTCGCCTGCTCCGAGGTCCCGGGTTCAATTCCCGGACGGGTCAATGTAGAAAAAATATGTTTTTCTACATTTTCTCGGGTCTGGGTGTTTGTGGTACCTTCGTTGTTTCTGGTTTCCAAAATACGAATGCTTTAAATAGTTATTCAAATTGGGATCAGAACAATGTATGTGATGTTGTCCACATTTATTTGTTATTATTTATTTACTCTATCGCAAAAACTACTGAATGGCTTTTGATGAATTTGCCACGGTAATAATTTATTGGCCGGAATAAAATAACTTTTTGTGCCGGGAAAAGGTGTGGTTCACGTAGGACATTATTAACACCATATTTTTAAAAACAAAATTCCACGCATACGAAACTGAGGGTAACAGTTCGTTTTAAATAAAAAACCTTCCAAGTGCGATTCGGACTCGCGCACGAAGGGTTCCGTACCAAAAAGGCAAAAAAAAACGGGTTTGTTGTATGGAAGCCCCCCTTAAATATTTATTTTATTTTGTTTTTAGTATTTGTTGTTATTGCGGCAACAGAAATACACAATTTATGAAAAGGACAATGCCAGATCCTGTTTCACTCTTTTTAAGCAGAGTATAAGCATTAACTAAAATTCAAAATTTTTGTCATATTTTTATAAATTATATGCGTTAATTAGAGACGAAAAGTTTGTGGGGTTTTGGTTTTCATCTTAATTAATTATGTACATGATTAGATTACATTTGAGTGCATTTACAAAGATAGATAAAGTTGAAAATTATAAAATGACATTAAATCACAAGCTGCTGCACAAAAAAGTAGAGTTTTAGTTATATTATTTAACAAATATCTTGGTTGTTAATTATTTTACTATTCATCAGAATCATAATGACTATTTCTAAGACTATTAAAATAGTTCAGGTCTTGTGGTTGCAGTATTCGTAACGCACCCCGTAAACGGCAAAATTATATTTTCAAGTTAAAAAAAGTTAAGCTGTCAATCTGTCAATGTCTTTCATTCATTCATTCATTCAATGGTGTAAAACAACTAGTGGTCATCGGATTATTTCTCGAATGTTTTTTTAGCTTTTATATAAGGTCACTTTTTTCAGGTAACATGACTTACACAGAGTCGCTGTTTATATAAAATAAAAATATCCCTATAATTTTTTCCAAACAAAACATGGCTAGTTATCATTTTATTTATTTCTAACAAAAGAAATAATTATTTTAAAAAGCATCCTGTCTAACTCTCAGCGATCCCTACGTAATCGCCCCCGTCTCACTCATTCCAATGCCCCACTCTTCCCACACTTCATTCATAGGCGTTCGGCGCTAGTGCCGCGGTGCGCAAAGCGTGGGTGGGGAGAAAATGGAGTTCATTTACCTACTTATCTGTCTCGTGCGAGCACTAAGTAGTAGATACTGCTATAATTTACATAAAAAAATATGAAATCTTCATCGAGAAATCTCAATCAATTAGTTACTACGAAAAAAACAAATCTAGCGTGATTTAAGAGGGGCACAGCGCCATCTATTGATCGTACCACCGTGCACAGCCGGTGCCGCTGCACAGCTCCAAGTAACCGTGCGTACGCGCACAGTACTCCCGTACTGCGCGGCGTAAAGCTGTTGCGACTGCATCATATTTTGCCCTGCTTTGAGGTAGGTACTCCTAGCCGGAAAAGCCATACGGCATTATTACGATAATAATTACGCACGTGCGCACACGTTATCGCTACGAATTTTTCTGGCGGACTGATTTGAATATTTGATTGATGTCTGTGTCGTCGCTCGCGCCGACGTTTGCGAAGGGGGAGGCGGGGGGCGCGCGGACGGGAGTGAGTAGAAGCGGCACGTGTATCGATCGAACAAGGTCAGGGTCGTACATTATAACAAACGGGATGTTTTTTTTTACTCTTCAATAAAATTGAAAAGTGTACATGTGATTTATTCGGGAACTAGTGAATATAAATATTTTTTTCTTTTGCAAAACCTTATTCTTTTTTATGCTGAACCGGTCGTTAAAAGGAAATTACCAAAAATATTTTAAAGAACATGTTTGCTTTTTATAGAATTATTCTTAATCACATTTTATTCTTATTCGTAATCATACAAAATACTTTACTGAGGGCCGAAGCTCCATAGTTATATAGGCAAACTCCTTTCAACTGTCTAGCTATCGCGGCTCTTGAGATACAGCCAGGTGAAAGAGCGACGGACAGACGCACAGACGGACAGACAGAGAAGTCTCAGTAATAGGGTCCCCTTTGGGTGCGGAACCCTAAAAATGAATTATGGAACCTTCTATTAAACAGTGTAATCTAAATAATCATACAAGGTAATAAGGGTTATTCTACAATTTCCCGGTTTTGGGTTTTCGTGGTACCTTCGTTATTTCTAATTACGAATACACAATACGAGTGCTGCAAATAAACACAAAAAATAATAAAAAAATAAATATACATATTTATGCACCGTGTTTATTATATATATAACCACCTGTAAAACGAAGCCCACGTTAAGTAACTAGTATGTAAAATATCTTAGCAGTTTTTTTTTTTAATTATACTAATATATTTATAATTTTTCTTACTAACATATTTTATGACATCTGAAGTTAAGGATGAGACACAGATAACGGGCATAACATTTTAAAAACTCTACAGCGTTTAATGTCACTGCGGTAGAGTTTTTAAAATGTCAGGATAAACCAAAATATTATGTGAATTTCTTTTAAAAGCAAGTTAAGTCTGTAAATTTATCTTTTTTTTCCATCCTATACATAGCAAATATAAAAAGTAATGCAATCTTGTACAAAATTAAAGTCCTCTATCAAAGCACAGTGATTAAAAATAGTAGTAACACCTACTGTCTCGCCAGTTAGCACAGATATTTGAGTGCACTATTAAAAAAAATGATATACCGTTACCGTTTTAGTTCTTAACGTTATCTGTGTCTCATCCTTAACTTCAGATGTCATAAAATATGTTAGTAAGAAAAATTATAAATATATTAGTATAATTAAAAAAAAAAACTGCTAAGATGTTTTACATACTAGTTACTAAACGTGGGCTTCGTTTTACAGGTGGTTATATATATAATAAACACGGTGCATGAATATGTATATTTATTTTTTTATTATTTGCGTGTTTATTTGCAGCACTCGTATTGTGTATTCGTAATTAGAAATAACGAAGGTACCACGAAAACCCAGAACCGGGAAATTGTAGAATAACCCTTATTACCTTGTATGATTATTTAGATTACACTGTTTAATAGAAGGTTCCATAATTCATTTTTAGGGTTCCGCACCCAAAGGGGACCCTATTACTGAGACTTCGCTGTCTGTCCGTCTGTGCGTCTGTCCGTCGCTCTTTCACCTGGCTGTATCTCAAGAGCCGCGATAGCTAGACAGTTGAAAGGAGTTTGCCTATATAACTATGGAGCTTCGGCCCTCAGTAAAGTATTTTGTATGATTACGAATAAGAATAAAATGTAATTAAGAATAATTCTATAAAAAGCAAACATGTTCTTTAAAATATTTTTGGTAATTTCCTTTTAACGACCGGTTCAGCATAAAAAAGAATAAGGTTTTGCAAAAGAAAAAAATATTTATATTCACTAGTTCCCGAATAAATCACATGTACACTTTTCAATTTTATTGAAGAGTAAAAAAAAACATCCCGTTTGTTATAATGTACGACCCTGACCTTGTTCGATCGATACACGTGCCGCTTCTACTCACTCCCGTCCGCGCGCCCCCCGCCTCCCCCTTCGCAAACGTCGGCGCGAGCGACGACACAGACATCAATCAAATATTCAAATCAGTCCGCCAGAAAAATTCGTAGCGATAACGTGTGCGCACGTGCGTAATTATTATCGTAATAATGCCGTATGGCTTTTCCGGCTAGGAGTACCTACCTCAAAGCAGGGCAAAATATGATGCAGTCGCAACAGCTTTACGCCGCGCAGTACGGGAGTACTGTGCGCGTACGCACGGTTACTTGGAGCTGTGCAGCGGCACCGGCTGTGCACGGTGGTACGATCAATAGATGGCGCTGTGCCCCTCTTAAATCACGCTAGATTTGTTTTTTTCGTAGTAACTAATTGATTGAGATTTCTCGATGAAGATTTCATATTTTTTTATGTAAATTATAGCAGTATCTACTACTTAGTGCTCGCACGAGATAGATAAGTAGGTAAATGAACTCCATTTTCTCCCCACCCACGCTTTGCGCACCGCGGCACTAGCGCCGAACGCCTATGAATGAAGTGTGGGAAGAGTGGGGCATTGGAATGAGTGAGACGGGGGCGATTACGTAGGGATCGCTGAGAGTTAGACAGGATGTTTTTTAAAATAATTATTTCTTTTGTTAGAAAAAAATAAAATGATAACTAGCCATGTTTTGTTTGGAAAAAATTATAGGGATATTTTTATTTTATATAAACAGCGACTCTGTGTAAGTCATGTTACCTGAAAAAAGTGACCTTATATAAAAGCTAAAAAAACATTCGAGAAATAATCCGATGACCACTAGTTGTTTTACACCATTGAATGAATGAATGAATGAAAGACATTGACAGATTGACAGCTTAACTTTTTTTAACTTGAAAATATAATTTTGCCGTTTACGGGGTGCGTTACGAATACTGCAACCACAAGACCTGAACTATTTTAATAGTCTTAGAAATAGTCATTATGATTCTGATGAATAGTAAAATAATTAACAACCAAGATATTTGTTAAATAATATAACTAACACTCTACTTTTTTGTGCAGCAGCTTGTGATTTAATGTCATTTTATAATTTTCAACTTTATCTATCTTTGTAAATGCACTCAAATGTAATCTAATCATGTACATAATTAATTAAGATGAAAACCAAAACCCCACAAACTTTTCGTCTCTAATTAACGCATATAATTTATAAAAATATGACAAAAATTTTGAATTTTAGTTAATGCTTATACTCTGCTTAAAAAGAGTGAAACAGGATCTGGCATTGTCCTTTTCATAAATTGTGTATTTCTGTTGCCGCAATAATAGTGCACTCAAATATCTGTGCTAACTGGCAAGACAGTAGGTGTTACTACTATTTTTAATCACTGTGCTTTGATAGAGGACTTTAATTTTGTACAAGATTGCATTACTTTTTATATTTGCTATGTATAGGATGGAAAAAAAAGATAAATTTACAGACTTAACTTGCTTTTAAAAGAAATTCACATAATATTTTGGTTTATCCTGACATTTTAAAAACTCTACAGCGTTTAATGTCACTGCGGTAGAGTTTTTATAGCCGTTGCCTTTAAACTTGTATCTTAAGATAAATGTCATCTAAATATGAAAACAGATTAAGAAACAAAAAATAACAAGCCAATTAATATTCGCAACTACAAAAATACAAGTACGTATTTGTGAATGATTATAGAACAATTTATTTCCCGGTGATTGCGTAAAAAGATGACATTTAAATTATCCGAATTGACGCTCTGTTACTATTAACATAAATAATATGATAAGCAATTTGTAAAATCTTTGATTAAATATTTACGATTGCGCAAAAATGCACTTAAAATCATCAGGACTTTTATTTATCTAAATATTCTTACTAATATTATCAATGCATTTGAATGAATATGAAATGATACTCAATTAGAACAAAATGGCTTTCGGCCGGTCCTAATAACCTATCTATCTTCAGTTTTGGCATATCAGAGATAGAAAACAACTCCTGTCTTTGTTTCTCTGGACGGCAAAATAAGAGACAGAAGATGTTTTCTATCTTCAATATGCCAAAACTGAAGATAGATAGATTATTGGGACCGGCCGTTAACAGATCGGAGATAGATTATTGGCTGAAATAACGATAATAATATATTATCAAATTGTACTGGAACCGATCTATCATCACAGCAATATCTTGATAAAGAATGTAAATATCTTGACTTAGCTCATGAGGTTGTCGACATGTGGCCCGTCGATTCAGCTGTCGTTGTGCCGATAGTCGTCTCTGCCCACGGACTGATAGCTAAAAGCCTCGATAAACACCTCAAGAGGCTCACGTGAGGCGCTTGGGTCAAGAGTAGGTTATAGAGGGCAGTACTCTTGGACACGGCCCGCATTGTGAGGAGGATCCTGTCTCTGGAGCCTTATTCACCGGTAGCTTAGACCCTGATCTCGATGCCGGTTGGGAACTATTTTTTATATTTTTAAGTGTGTTTATTAATAAAGAATATATCAATTTGGTATAGCGATCGTGCCTGCTAAAATTTCTTAGTTAGTAGGTATACATTACGCAATATAACCGGGGAATCGAATTCTACGCAGAAACAACCACGGACGGACTGGCCGTCAAAAAACCTGATCAAGTTATTTAATTTATTCAGAGGTGAGTGAGTCCCAAAGATCTTAAAATTAAAACTGCCTAACGTTTTGTTCCAGCGTCTGGCAAAACCCTGATTCCAGGCGTGGGGGTCTACATTAGCATTTGGGGTATCCACCGAAATCCACAATACTGGGGTCCTGATGCGAAAGAGTTCAGACCAGAGAGATTCCTGGAAGGAGAGCTGTCGCATCCAGCCGCATTCATGCCGTTTAGCCGAGGACCAAGGAATTGCATAGGTGAGGTCACAATACGGCGCGGCGTGCAGCCCTATATTCAACATCATTAGACTTTCTTAATCATACCGTCGGTATAGGGTCATTTAGTCAGATTGCGACCGATTAGCGATGTTGTCAATTTTGGATAGCAAAAATGGCAATATTTATATATCTAACAATAACTGGAACTTTTTGCGACGATACCTAATACGATCAAGATTATTTTAAAAATAAGATTTAGTGATATGTGGCTGTAGGTTAATTTACAGAAAATTTATTTTCTAAAAATAGAGGAAATGCCACTTTGCGACTGCTAATTTTAATAATCGACCAATACCTATCTAGATTGCGGTCACCACTCTGGTGTGGATTATTTAATTGAAAAACAATAAATAAATAAATTGAAAATTCTCATTTATAATCATTTCATCATCATCATCATCATCATATCAGCCGAACGACGCCCACTGCTGGGTAAAGGCCTCCCCCAAGAATCTTCACATCGATCGGTCCTGTGCTGTCCACATCCAGCGGCTTCCCGCGACCTTGACCAGATCGTCGGTCCACCTTGTAGGGGGCCTGCCCACGGAACGATGTCCGGTACGCGGTCGCCATTCGAGAACCTTTCTGCCCCAACTGCCATCGGTCTCCGCGCTATGTGTCCCGCCCACTGCCAGTTCAACGATGCAATCCTTCGAGCGATGTCGGTTGTTTTAGTTCTCCTGCGGATCTCATCATTTCTGATTCGATCGAGTAGGGAAATACCAAGCATCGCTCTCTACATTGCTCGCTGGGTGATCTTGAGCCTTCTTATGGGACCCATAGTAAACGACCACGTCTCACTCCCATATGTCATTACTGGCAACACACACTGGTCAAAGACTTTCGTCTTGAGATGCTGAGGTATTCTGGACGCGAATATATGCCGGAGCTTCCCGAACGCTGCCCATCCGAGCTAGATTCGACGAGAGATCTCTTTCTCGAAGTTGGACTTACCTAACTGGACTATCTAGCCCAGGTAAACATAGTGGTGAACAACTTCGAGTGCAATGTTTCCAACGTTAACTGGAGCGGGTGCAACATGGGCCTTTAACATGATTTTCGTCTTGTCCATGTTCATCCTAAGGCCCACTCTTTGAGAAGCATTACCGAGATCTTCAAGCATAATGTTCAGTTCAGGTCTTTCACGGTCTCAGCCATAAGAACTACATCATCGGCAAATCGCAGGTGTGTTGTGTTAGGTTTTCGCCATTAATGTTAATGCCGCGTCCATTCCATTCCAGAAGCTTGAAAATATCTTCCAATGCAGCTGTGAACAGTTTCGCCTCGCTGTAGTTGGATCGAATTAGAGCTCTGGTTCTGTGATCGGACCGACATGGTGGCATTTTTGGTATAAGTACTTTAGTACCTCGATGTGCCTCTCGACTATTTGGCACCTTTGGAAAGACTGCAGCATTGTCCAAGTCTCAATTGAATCAAAGGCTTTCTCATAGTCCACGAACGCTAAGCAAAGTGGCAAGTTATACTCTTCGGTCTTCTGTATAACTTGCCGCAGCGTATGAATGTGGTCAATGGTACTATTAGCCTTTTCGGAACCCGGTTTCTTTGGGCGGTTGGAAGTCGTCGAACCTGCGAGTGAGACGATTCGTGATGACTCTCGAAAACAACTTACGAGATATGGCTCAGAAGCGAGATGGGTCTGAAGTTCTTCAAGAGAGTTTTGTCACCCTTCTTGAAAAACAGCATCACATCGCTTCTGCCTCATGCCTTTGGCGTTTTGCCCTCGAGGATGACAGAATTAAAAAGCCTTAAGTATCGGCTTACCGCCCGCTCTAAGGAGCTCTGTTGTGATTCTGTCATCACTCGCCACCTTGTTGTTTTTAAGCTGCTTTTTAAGAGCCATTCTAATCTCGCACAGGCTGACGTCCGGGATATCTTCAGAATAGTGTCGGGTAAACTTAGCTTTAAAGTCTTTAGCCTTACTTTCAACATGTGTTTTGAGGAATATAACTGTCCATAGAAACTCTTATTCTCCCTCAGGATTATAACAAAAATTATTAATTGTTTCTTAATTAATAATCATTTCATAGTTTCTTAATTTGTTGTAAAAGGAATAATCATAACATCGTCCAACAAAACCATCCCCTCTTTTTGGTCTCCTTGTCCAATACTGCCTATGTGCAAAGTCGAGAGACACTTCCATTTTCATAGACTTTTATCGAATGGTCTTGCGAAGGTTTTAGTGATAACACCACAAACTCACTATCATCATGAAAACGGGTGTTAGAGCAATGTGTAACATCTAAACCAGTCTTGAATATATTGTCTTGGTTTTTAGTAAGTCTCGTGTAATGTTCATTCAGTGAAGCATATTTCACGGGCTTCCAAATGTCAGGACTACCCTCACTTACAACAGGTAACCCAGCTAGGTAGAACAACTTCGAGAAAGAAGCCGATAAGAGGATTAAATTGGGCTGGGCCGCATTTGGGAAGCTTCTTCAAGTTTCTCCCACATAATAGAACTTAAGATCAAATCCATATAAGACTTATATCCATCAACTAAAAGCAAAGATTCGCTCAAGAGTCCAGGCATACTGACAGAAGGCATACTGTTAGTGGCTTCTTTGGCGCAGATATGGATAAACCACTAAAGGTGGACACTTGCCCACAGGCGTTAAAAGTTCACCAATGCTTAGCACAGGTTTTCACCTGTGCACCTAGGCAAAGCTATAGTAAAAGAAATACAATCAAACGTCAAAGTGAATTAGAAAAGATGCAACGTACAAGACAGTGGTCGTAAAATCAATTAGTATTTTGTACATCCAATTAACGGCCATGAATTTTCCATACATTTTGGTAGCGGCCGAAAGCTAGCACCGGCCCGGTCGTAAATCAAAATCACAGATTTAATAAGTATTTACCGGTCGCAAACTAACAGACACTCTCAGTTACTTAACAAAGTGAAGAACAAAAGTGACACGACTTAGAACCTTACATAAAATTAATAAGAAAAACAAAAGAAACTTTTTATCTGGAAGTCAGTTTTGCGACCACCTGGCCGTAAACTAATTTTTTTATAAAATTGACATGTTAGTATGCGACCACTCAATAATTACTTACTTTTTCTATATTTCACACCAAAACCTTTGCAAATTGTGTTGTAAAACGGTTTTTGTAGCAATTAAGCCATCAACAATCACTTCTAAAGAAATGAAACAATAAATCGAATGCCGCGATGGCTCGCTAATTTTTGGCAACTTTGGGCACGTGCGCAGGCAAGTAGTGTGGGGAGTGAAATGGCTGAGCGTTTTTTCACTACTAATGTAATAATAAGACAGACAATGTAAGAAGTCATAGATCGTATATCTATCCTTTTTGCATAAAGGACAATTTCGTTTGGAAAAAAGTTATAGATTTCTTGTTTTCTTAGTTTTTCTGTGGCAGGTCTCTCAAATGGTCGGAAACTAACGCATGGTCGCGAACTAGCGAAACGACCCTATATGATATTTTAGAGAATCTGAAAGAGGCTCATCATTATTATTATCGTCATCTCTGCCAAACAACTGCACAGTTGGCCATAGCAATCCCCTAAAAATCTACATGTCAACCAGACCAGATCATCGGTCCGCCGAGTGGGAGTGGGAGATGGGAGTTTTTCTTACCATGTCACCCAACAATATAATAATTATGGGTGTGAAAATTATAGGTATCAAGCATCGCCCTTTGGCTTCGTCCCATCTCTACCTGATCCCATCTCTACCCAATTTAAAATTACCTAACAAAAAAACCCAACTCTACCCGATATGATAAAAAGTACAGTCAAAATGAAAAAAACCTTTTAACGATATATTTTTAAACAAAACACGTAACAACAACATCCCAATCATAATATTATCATGATTGAAAAATTTTTTATACATAAAATTTTTATATTTATCTTTTTAACTGTACCCATACTTTTTTCTATAAGCAAAAATGAAATCGGGTAGAAATGTGATTTTTTGGTAGGTAATTTTAAATCGGGCAGAGATGGGATCGGGCAGAGTTGGGATTAAGCCCGCCCTCTCCATTGCCCGCCGTGCGACCTTGACCCTTGTTATGAAATCCATATGAAGCGACCACGTTTCGGTTCCATAACTTTCAATATTTATCTATAGCAAATACCAAAGAATACCGATGTTATTCGAAAACTTGCGAGAAAAATAATCTAACAAACCGACATAGACAAACACAAAAATGACCTTGACCTAGAAGTTGCCGTGAAGTCACAAGTCAGTCATGACGTTACAAATCAAACAAGACGTATCAAAACAACATAACTGTTTCAATGAAATCGAGTTTCGGTTAGTGTCATTTAGTATTTAAATTGTGTCTAAAAATGTAGCAATATCGTAACATGCATGATTCATCGACTTAAAAATATAGGTATGCCCTGGTCTTCTACAAGGTAAATATTCAAAGTTTTTTTTTTATTCTGAGTGTCAGTTCGCTAAATATAGCCTCAAAAGCCATTGATCTGATTATGATTTGAATCCTATTGTATAAACCAGACTTACTTGTGATCTGAGGTATCGTGTTTCTTCGTGGTTTTCATCAGATAATATCAGTTAACTGCTGGGCATAGGCCCCTCAAAAGTAGTATTTTGCTATTATCGCCAATTCGCCACTCTTAGCAGGAGTGAATAGAACACGTCCATCTTTATTTGGTAATGTTAGGCTTTTGTTCTTGGTTTCTAGCCCAACGGCCACTGGTTCTTGTTACCGTGTGTCCTTCCCAGTGGCATTTTAGCTCAGCACTATTTCGAATGAGGTCGATTATTTTAGTTTTCTTTCGGATTTCCTCATTTCAGATTGTATCGCGCATGGTGTTTTTGATAATACAAATAAAACATCCTAACCGTTCGAATACAGAGCACAAAAAACAGAACACGTGCGTGTTGGTTCCGTAAAAATCTTAGTTTTATCCGAGATTTTTTTGATTTGTTTTATTGATCGAATTAAAAACTTGAATTATTTAGTTTTTTTTTTTTCTAAATGATGTCATAAAATGGTTTTACCTTACCAATTTTCATAGTTTCCTTAGGAGTATTGAAAAAACAAAAATATAGACAGTGTTATCTTCTTCAAGGGACTGTAGACCTGGTTTTTTGGTTTTAATTTCAACGCGATAACTTTACGTTTTTCCTGGATATACGGTCTCGACAGACGGACGGTCAACAAAAGTGATCCTATAAGAGTACCGTTTTTTTCCCTTTTGAGCTATGAAACCCTAAAAAGTATGTTCTGTTTTACAGGTTTCCAATTCGCTACGATGTCAATGAAGACAGCGCTTATCCATTTGCTAAGAAAATACAAATTCTTGGTACCTACCGAAGACGAAAGCAAGAAGATTCGTGTAAGATATGACGTCATGTTAAAGCATGTCGACAACTGCAGAGTTCAAATAGAGGCTAGGAAGTAAATTGATCTATCGCACATGTATACGATAACAGATGAAACTGGAAATTATATTATTATGTCTGAAATAATATCCTTTTTCCAACTATCTACATAATAGAATTACGTATGAAACGTGAAACAACAATCAGGTAATGGATGTATATTTATGGTCTATGTAGTTATTCAAGAAAAAAAATAATACTGTAGCGTGTAACACGAATGTAAGTAACAACTCGAGTTTCCATATTTTTATTTACCTACGTCAGTTTTTTATTTATTATTGATGGGCTTGCTCTTGGCTTGATTCTGATCTGGCAGTGCGATTTTGTAGACAACGTGAAAAATTTATTAACTGCCTCATTGCACTTCATTGAAAATGTTCATTGAAATTTCAGTTTTAAAATGTTATGAAATGGTTGACTGCAATAAGTTTTAACTTGTGTATAATCTGATTTTAATCATTATGTAATAGGGATTATATGCAATAGAAAGCTAGAAATAATACACTATACTGTTGCAGCTGGTAGTGTAGCGACAGTGTTCTGTGCAGAGTGTGGTCAGCGTACCCTTGAAGTAGCAGTGGCCTATACAGGATGACTATTTATCACCTTCAAAATTTCTTATAAGCATTAAATATCGTATTTAGAGCCAATTTAACATGGAAAATATTTTTCTCAACATAGCTTTATATTTTGCGTATGAAAGTATGAAGGGAAAATCAACAATTAATGAAAGGTATCGTAATAAATGATTAAGATGCGCCGTACAAAAATTTTAGATTTTTATAATATCCTCAATATTTTCTTGGTGATTTATCTTGATATTATTGTACTGGGATATACCAAAAGAAATCATACGGCATTTGTATTTTGTGTATTATTAAAGTTTGAAAAGTGATTAACATTTCATCCTGTGTTTAGAAATATATCTTTATTTGTATGTAAGTAGATTATATACGTAATAGCTAACTGTTTAGAATTGTTGAATACCAAGAAGCTTTTGTAGATTTTAATAAATGTGATTAAAGATAGTTTTTTTATTTTTACTTATTTATTGTTATTTCAAACATTAATTTTTATAAGTTTCAGCAATGTTTTTCTTTTTTGCAAATGACACAATCTCTTAATGGAACTGATTTTGCAATAATTGTTAGTGCCAAATAAATGTAGGATCGGGGAACGGATTAAAACCAGCATCTTTAAAAGTCGTTGTATTCCATCTTCAAGTTTTAAAATAAATCAAACTAAAATCTTAAAATCAAATATAAAACACGTCCTTGTCCATTCGCCGGAATCCTCCAAGTCTGCCATTTTCATTCTTCTCATTTTAAAATCATCTACTCTTGTTCGTTCTTTCATTTTTTATTCACTCAGTAATCGGTCAAACCATCGCTCAGTAATAAAAGATGCACGCTTACTTCTATCGTGGGCCTTGAGCGTGGAGACCGAATCCAGAAATTCCGTAACGAAAATAACCTAACACCTCCCACTCCGACCGGCACAGCGGTGATACTTTTTAGTTTTTTTTTTCCATCTATTGATGAATCACTTTTAGTGACTTTTTGAAATATCACGCTTGTCTCTTTAGTTCAGCAACCCGCGTTTAGGTGGCATTTGTTGTATCGGCATAAGTTGATAAAAAATGCTATGCAATAGCTTTACCGCGGCAGTCTCCGAGTGCCACACGTCTTTTTTATTAATTTTTGTAACTTCATTTAACAGTTTAACAATTTGGTTTAATTGATTTCATTGAAATATTCCAATAGTTTATTTCTTTACAAATTAAGGGTTAAATGTTTAAAGTCGGTAATTTTAACTACATTATCTTATGTTCGATTAAGTATCGCCAAACTAATGGTTTTCCCTTTGTTGTTACTAAAATAAAACTAAGTCTTTTTAATTACTACACTTTATTGCATTCTCTACCAGTTAACCATGGACCCAAGCAAAAATTTTATAGGCAGTTAATAGAAGTGAGAAGTAATAATAATAACAAATGCAGAAAAAACTCGCAAAACAGATACCTATCAATCAGAAGACAAAAAAAAGAAAGTCGTATTAGCTACACAACTTATAACTCGAGAACGGCTAGACTGATTTTCATGATTTTTGTGTTTATCGATTTATCTTTGTCGGAAATAGGATAGTAAGTATTAAAATAATTGGAAATCAAAAATAAATCATCAGAATGTATTTCCACGTATTTCTTTACATTTTTTTTTAACTTTCTTCCTTCCACCTTTGGCCTATGATTGAACGAGAGTTAAACGCAATGTCCACTTGAATTAGATTTAAGACAAGCCAAGGAATTGAACCAAACATTTCATCCAACGCCTTCTTAGAGTTCAGACGTTTTTCTATTCAGATATTATAATTGTAATGCACTATCATAACACGTCCTATGAGTCTACTGACTAGGTTGTTGGAATTTCTGCAGTGATTAAATGCTATGTTAGTCTGCTTGTGAATAAAAACTTTTTGGTAAAATGTTGTTGCAAATAATATTAGTATGTTTTTCTGTATGGTTATTGAGTTTCTGGTGGCGAAACAAGGCTAAGCGGAAAATGTGTAAAACACTTAAAACTAATATGACGAATTTCCCACTGATTGGGATGGCACACAAATTTGTCGGATCAAATGAAGGTGAGTTTTTTTTTGTAATGCTACTGACTAAATAGGTATTAAGTCTTTTTTGTCGATTTTTTTATTCGATAAGTATTGTAAATTTTTTTATTAGTTAATTTTATTTCGCCTTTTTTTCATACGAACTAAAATTTTGAAATGCCGATTTGTAAAAAAATACTTTTATCAAAAACGATGATATCAAATTTCTGACTACACCATAGTATTTATATGTATATTATGTTAACATAGACTGGTTCCGGCTTGTTATAATACCCTTTACCTAACACTCTGTATAACCGTATTCGTTTAGCGATTACCGATTATTTAGTCGTTATTAGTTGTACGTAATCTATATGTGCGTAAATTTTATTGGTGTAAATAGACCTCGTAGTAGCTATAAAATTTATCAGTATATAAACTTGAAAAATTATGTCTCAGGCGGGACTCGAACCCGCATCTCCTCGCATGCCGGGCGGGCGCTATACCATTAAGCCACCGAGACCCTGCGACTCAGCGCGAATTTTCCAAGCAGTTCCAGTATTTATAAGCATATTCTTAAGCTGTAAGCCAGCGTTGCTTCATCAAATATTAGGAGTTTGCACCCTTAACACCCGAAAGAAACATCTTTGCAGATGTTTGAGATGCGGATTCGAGTCCCGCCTGAGACATAATTTTTCAAGTTTATGTACTGATATTGTAATTGCAATTTAATTGCTAAAATATCAAATAAAATATATAAAAGCTGTTTCATCTTAACTGACTGTCAAACATCTGCAGAGATGTTTCTTTCTGTAAGTTGAAAGAGCTGTCCTTAGGTTATATATATTATTCTAAGGCGATACAAAGTTTGCGGGATCAGCTAGTACCTTATATATTAATAGCATTTAATTATTAATGAAATTACCTTTGACATAAACTGACTTAAAGCTAGAAAAATATGATACAGTACAATAACATTTTGTATTACCTAGGTTGTTTCAGCTAAACAAATAATAATCTTTCGTCAACCCTTAATTTGATTCTGATTACTTTTAGCAACAACCACTTTGAATAGGTCTACAGCACTAAATAATATATTTTATGCAAATCATTCGATTGCCCGACCGCCCCGTTTGTCTAGTGGTTTAAATACCGGGCCAAGATCTCGGGGTCCCAGGTTCGATCCCCGGGTCGGGCAACAAAAAGTTTCGAATTTTCGAACGTTGCTCGAGTTTGTGATCACCAACCCGCATTTGGCGAGCGTGGTGATTATGTCAGCACCCATCATTGCTGTGGTAACTTAAATTCAATGATGAAGGCCTTTTCCCTGCAGTGGGATGATATAGACTGCAGTTATTCGATTATGTTACGAACCTAAGTTTTCAACAACACTACCAAATCGATCGTCGACTGAGTTTTGAGCGATTTTATATCCCTATTTCTGTCAAACCTCAAGATGCCACGCGGTGGGAACAACAGAGTCGTAAGTTTTACGATTTTATACTATTTTATGCCCTCCAAATGTTTGTGTTTTGTCTAAATTTTATTGATAATAAATCAAACTAATCATACCAATCAATATTCGGCGTAAAAACGTGATAACTAACACATAGCATGCTTCCTAACCTCAACGTTACCAAAAAGCATCAGTACCAAATAACTAACAAAATATTCGCTTTTTTTGTTTTGATGCCTAAAAGCAACGTTGCTAAAGACTGAACTTCCGACTTCTCCTGCCAAAATCCAATGGTATCTATGCGAAAATCCATACTTACCCATTACTTACCTATATTATAATAACGTATGGTTATTGTATCCACGACACTGTGCTCAGAAACAGCTGAAAAAGACATTGAGTTTGAAGGAGTTTCGAATTTACATTTTTCTTGCGTTTAAGACAAAAACTATTAAAGATACAATCCAATTTCAGAAGTGGCTCGGCCTTTTGTAGATGTGAAGTATGATGGCGTGAGCCATCTACCAAATGTGGAAGAAAAAGGACGTTGTAGATTTTGTAAGAATGGCCACACTACTATTTTATGTATAAAAATTGTAAGGTGCTATTGTGCTGGAACAAAAGCCGTAATTGTTTTTATGATATTCATAATGAAAAACAAAACTTTTAAATATATCTCCATGTTTTATTTATGTACCCCCATTTGGCAATGTTGTAAAAAAGCAACAATAGTTTTTTGCAAAAATACCAATAAAATATTTTTTTTATTATTTTTTTTAACTTCATAATATAACAGTAACAATTAGGTCTCAATTGATTTCATTGAAAAATTCCAACAGTTTATGTCTTGCCAAATTAAGGGTTAAATCTTTAAAGTCGGTAATTTTAACTACTTATCTTATGTTCGATTAAGACCCGAGTTCACCAATTCGTAAACAGCCGGTAAATATAGATTGACGGTTAATTTGACACCTAAGGCCTGAGTTCACCAACAGACGTTTAAGTTTAAACAGCGTTTTTTTAATATTATTTGACATATTTTGTATGGGAATTGTGTCAAATTAATCGTCACTCTTTGTTTACCGGCTGTTTAAATGTTGGTGAACTTGGGTCTAAGTCTACCAAGTATCGCCAAACTAATGGTTTTCCCTTTTCTGTTACTAAGATAAAACTAAGTTTTTTAATTACTACACTTTATTGCATATACAGGGTGAAATTTTAACCACCTTCCAAATTTTAATATATCAATCTACGAGACAAAAAACAAATGGCGTATTTTTTCTTTTGGTAGAGCCCAGTACAAAAATGTCAAGATAAAGCACTTAGAAAATGTCCGCCAAAAATCTAAAATTTTTGATACGGCCGCCTAGCAACACTTTTTTTACGCAACGCACATCACATTCATTTATTACGATACTAATCATAAGTTTTTGATTCTCTTTTTATACCTTAACTGGTCTAGGACCGTATAAATTGAAAACTATATTGCGAAAAATATTTTCGGGTGAATACTCGATTTACATTTTTTACTTCATAAATGGGCTCTAAATACGATACTGAACGCCTACAAAAATTTTGGAAAGTGGTTATAATTTCATCCTGTAGAAAGATAGTACAAATGTCGGACTATATGCTAAAAGCAATCTCTACCAGTCAACCATGAGGCCAAGCAGAGATTTTATAGGTAGTGCAAAGAAGTGAGAAGTAATAATAATAACAAATGCAGAAAAAACTCGCAAATAAAATAAATAACAATAATAAATAAATGTGGACAACATCACATTTACATTTGTTCTGATCCCAATTTGAATAACTATTTAAAGCATTCGTATTTTGGAAACCAGAAACAACGAAGGTACCACAAACACCTAGACCCGAGAAAATGTAGAAAAACACATTTTTTCTACATCGACCCGTCCGGGAATCGAACCCGGGACCTCGGAGCAGGCGACACCTTGAAAACCGGTGCGTACGCCACTCCGCCACGGAGGTCGACAGAAGACAAAAAAATAATCTTCTTCTTTTTCTATCTATACATAACATATTCTATATATAACATATATAAAAGAAAGTCGTGTTAATTACACAACTTATAACTCGAGAACGGCTGGACCGATTTTTATAATTTTTGTGTTTCGATTTGTTTTTGTCGGGAACAGGATAGTAAGCATTTCTTTACATTTATTTTCAACTTCCTTTCTTCCACCTTTGGCCTATGATTGAACGAGAGTTAAACGCAATGTCCACTTGAATTAGATTTAAGACAAGCCAAGGACTTGAACCAAACATTTCATCCAACGCCTTCTTAGAGTTCAGACGTTTTTCTATTCAGATATTATAAATTGTAATGCACTAACATAACACGTCCTATGAGTCTACTGACTAGGTTGTTGGAATTTCTGCAGTGATTAAATGCTATGTTAGTCTGCTTGTGAATAAAAACATTTTAGTAAAATGTTGTTGCAAATAATATTAGTATGTTTCTGTGTATGGTTATTGAGTTTCTGGTGGCGAAACAAGGCTAAGCGGAGAATGTGTAAAACTGTTAAAACTAATATGACGAATTTTCCACTGATTGGTATGGCACACAAATTAGTCGGATCAAATGAAGGTGAGTGTTTTTTTTTGTAATGCTACTGACTAAATATGTAAGTATTTTTTGCCGGATTTTTTATTCGATTAGAATTGTAAATTTTTTTTTTGTTAATTTTATATCGCCTAATCTTTTTAATTTTCATACAAACTAAAATTTTGAAATGCCGATTTGTAAAAAAGTACTTTTATCAAAAACGATAATATCAAATTTCTGACTACACCATAGTATTTATATGTATATTATGTTAACATAGGCTGGTTCCGGCTTGTTATAATTCCCCTTTACCTAACACCCTGTATAATCGGATTCGGTTAGCGATTACCGATTATTTAGTCGTTATTAGTTGTATGTAATCTATATGTGCGTAAATTATATTGGTGTAAATTGACCTCGTAGGAGCTATAAAATTTATCAGTATATAAACTTGAAAAATTATGTCTCAGGCGGGACTCGAACCCGCATCTCCTCGCATGCCGAGCGGGCGCTATACCATTAAGCCACCGAGACCCTGCGACTCAGCGTGAATTTTCCAAGCATATTCTTAAGCTGTAAGCCAGCGTTGCTTCATCAAATGTTAGGAGTTTGCACCCTTAACACCCGAAAGAAACATCTTTGCAGATGTTTGAGATGCGGATTCGAGTCCCGCCTGAGACATAATTTTTCAAGTTTATGTACTGATATTGTAATTGCAATTTAATTGCTAAAATATCAAATAAAGTATATAATTAGCCGTTTCATCTTAACTGACTGTCAAACATCTGCAGAGATGTTTCTTTCTGTAAGCTGAAAGAGCTGTCCTTAGGTTATATACTCGTATATTATTCTAAGGCGATACAAAGTTTGCGGGATCAGCTAGTACCTTATATATTAATAGCATTTAATTATTAATGAAATTACCTTTGACATAAACTGACTTAAAGCTAGAAAAATATGATACAGTACAATAACATTTTGTATTACCTAGGTTGTTTCAGCTAAACAAATAATAATCTTTCATCAACCCTTAATTTGATTCTGATTACTTTTAGCAACAACCACTTTGAATAGGTCTACAGCACTAAATAATATATTTTATGCAAATCATTCGATTGCCCGACCGCCCCGTTTGTCTAGTGGTTTAAATACCGGGCCAAGATCTCGGGGTCCCAGGTTCGATCCCCGGGTCGGGCAACAAAAAGTTTCGAATTTTCGAACGTTGCTCGAGTTTGTGATCACCAACCCGCATTTGGCGAGCGTGGTGATTATGTCAGCACCCATCATTGCTGTGGTAACTTAAATACAATGATGAAGGCCTTTTTCCTGCAGTGGGATGATATAGGCTGCAGTTATTCGATTATGTTACGAACCTAAGTTTTCAACAACACTACCAAATCGATCGTCGACTGAGTTTTGAGCGATTTCATATCCCTATTTCTGTCAAACCTCAAGATGCCACGCGGTGGGAACAACAGAGTCGTAAGTTTTACGATTTTATACTATTTTATGCCCTCCAAATGTTTGTGTTTTGTCTAAATTTTATTGATAATAAATCAAACTAATCATACCAATCAATATTCGGCGTAAAAACGTGATAACTAACACATAGCATGCTTCCTAACCTCAACGTTACCAAAAAGCATCAGTACCAAATAACTAACAAAATATTCGCTTTTTTTGTTTTGATGCCTAAAAGCAATGTTGCTAAAGACTGAACTTCCGACTTCTCCTGCCAAAATCCAATGGTATCTATGCGAAAATCCATACTTACCCATTACTTACCTATATTATAATAACGCATGGTTATTGTATCGACGACACTGTGCTCAGAAACAGCTGAAAAAGACATTGAGTTTGAAGGAGTTTCGAATTTACATTTTTCTTGCGTTTAAGACAAAAACTATTAAAAATACAATCCAATTTCAGTAGTGATATTACTATTGTAGACGTGAAGTATGATGGCGTGAGCCATCTACCAAATGTGGAAGAAAAAGGACGTTGTAGACTTTGTAAGAATGGCCACACTACTATTTTATGTATAAAAATTGTAAGGTGCTATTGTGCTGGAACAAAAGCCGTAATTGTTTTTATGATATTCATAATGAAAAACAAAACTTTTAAATATATCTCCATGTTTTATTTATGTACCCCCAATTGGCAATGTTGTAAAAAAGCAACAATAGTTTTTTGCAAAAATACCAATAAAATATGTTTTTTATTATTTTTTTTAACTTCATAATATAACAGTAACAATTAGGTCTCAATTGATTTCATTGAAAAATTCCAACAGTTTATGTCTTGCCAAATTAAGGGTTAAATCTTTAAAGTCGGTAATTTTAACTACTTATCTTATGTTCGATTAAGACCCGAGTTCACCAATTCGTAAACAGCCGGTAAATATAGATTGACGGTTAATTTGACACCTAAGGCCTGAGTTCACCAACAGACGTTTAAGTTTAAACAGCGTTTTTTTAATATTATTTGACATATTTTGTATGGGAATTGTGTCAAATTAATCGTCACTCTTTGTTTACCGGCTGTTTAAATGTTGGTGAACTTGGGTCTAAGTCTACCAAGTATCGCCAAACTAATGGTTTTCCCTTTTTTGTTACTAAGATAAAACTAAGTTTTTTAATTACTACACTTTATTGCATATAGAAAGATAGTACAAATGTCGGACTATATGCTAAAAGCAATCTCTACCAGTCAACCATGAGGCCAAGCAGAGATTTTATAGGTAGTGCAAAGAAGTGAGAAGTAATAATAATAACAAATGCAGAAAAAACTCGCAAATAAAATAAATAACAATAATAAATAAATGTGGACAACATCACATACATTTGTTCTGATCCCAATTTGAGTAACTATTTAAAGCATTCGTATTTTGGAAACTAGAAACAACGAAGGTACCACAAACACCCAGACCCGAGAAAATGTAGAAAAACACATTTTTTCTACATTGACCCGTCCGGGAATCGAACCCGGGACCTCGGAGCAGGCGACACCTTGAAAACCGGTGCGTACGCCACTCCGCCACGGAGGTCGACAGAAGACAAAAAAATAATCATCTTCATTTTCTATCTATACATAACATATTCTATATATAACATATATAAAAGAAAGTCATGTTAGTTACACAACTTATAACTCGAGAACGGCTGGACCGATTTTTATAATTTTTGTGTTTCGATTTGTTTTTGTCGGGAACAGGATGGTAAGCATTTCTTTACATTTATTTTCAACTTCCTTCCTTCCACCTTTGGCCTATGATTGAACGAGAGTTAAACGCAATGTCCACTTGAATTAGATTTAAGACAAGCCAAGGACTTGAACCAAACATTTCATCCAACGCCTTCTGAGAGTTCAGACGTTTTTCTATTCAGATATTATAAATTGTAATGCACTAATATAACACGTCCTATGAGTCTACTGACTAGGTTGTTGGAATTTCTGCATAGCAACTGTGATTAAATGCTAATGTTAGTCTGCTTGTGAATAAAAACTTTTTAGTAAAATGTTGTTGCAAATAATATTAGTATGTTTCTGTGTATGGTTATTGAGTTTCTGGTGGCGAAACAAGGCTAAGCGGAGAATGTGTAAAACTGTTAAAACTAATATGACGAATTTTCCACTGATTGGGATGGCACACAAATTAGTCGGATCAAATGAAGGTGAGTGTTTTTTTTTTGTAATGCTACTGACTAAATATGTAAGTATTTTTTGCCGGATTTTTTATTCGATTAGATTTGTAAATTTTTTTTTTGTTATTTTTATATCGCCTAATTTTTTTAATTTTCATACTAACTAAAATTTTGAAATGCCGATTTGTAAAAAAGTACTTTTATCAAAAACGATAATATCAAATTCCTGACTACACCATAGTATTTATATGTATATTATGTTAACATAGGCTGGTTCCGGCTTGTTATAATTCCCCTTTACCTAACACCCTGTATAACCGGATTCGGTTAGCGATTACCGATTATTTAGTCGTTATTAGTTGTATGTAATCTATATGTGCGTAAATTTTATTGGTGTAAATAGACCTCGTAGTAGCTATAAAATTTATCAGTATATAAACTTGAAAAATTATGTCTCAGGCGGGACTCGAACCCGCATCTCCTCGCATGCCGGGCGGGCGCTATACCATTAAGCCACCGAGACCCTGCGACTCAGCGTGAATTTTTCAAACATATTCTTAAGCTGTAAGCCAGCGTTGCTTCATCAAATGTTAGGAGTTTGCACCCTTAACACCCGAAAGAAACATCTTTGCAGATGTTTGACAGTCAGTTAAGATGAAACGGCTATTTTCTTAATAACGGCGTTCTTTTAATAATACTAAAAAATAAGTCACCTGCGTCAACGTACACTGTGTCGATGGAATCGATATCGAAAGCAAGCAGACAATGCAGTACTGCACTATTTATCTCACGCACATGCTCACTTTATGCACACTAGCGTAACCTAGTTTTGGTCTCGTTTTCAGGATTCAATTGCCAATCTATCATCTATATTAAATCTATGTAAAAAACACGTCGTTTGCGTTTTTGTTTTCGCAACTAGAGTTGAAAATTAACGGTCATATGCTAAAAGCGTCCGTCATTTATAATAAACTAGCGTCCCGCCCCGGCTTCGCATGGGTGCAATGCTGATACTAAATACACTACAAAAAAACTGTGAACGTAGTATATAAAAAAAACATAGTGGCCCGCTCCGGCTTCGCACGGGTATGAAATATGTCACTGAAAAAATGATTAAAATCGATCCAGTAGTTTTAATTTATTCATTACTGCCGTGGCCCGCACGTGTTAAATTTGGAGTAAAACAATTCCCTTCCCCTAATACCATTACGATTTATTCCTGCTGTCTTTGGAATATGTAAATTCGTACACTACATTTTTACTTATTTACTTTTTATATTTTCATCTATTTATTTTATTTTTACTACAATTAATATATTACAGGGATTAATGCTGTATTGGTTAAAATCGATTCGAAAATTAGCCATTATTTGTCGTAAAAAGTAAATGACAAAAAATGTTATTGTGGGATATCCATAACAGATAGACATACACCATCGCGGAGTTTTCTGTAGACCTTTTCAATATGTACAATACTTAGTACATTATTTTGATAGATTTCGTAGGGTTTAGCCTGCGTTTGCAATGTAAGCGGAAAAAAATGTGAATATTTACGACATCATATTAGAAACCTCTAAAATAACAGTATTTCTGCACTATTTAATGGATGTTATTATAATATGAACCTTCCTCTTGAATCACTTTATCTATTAAAAAAACCGCATCAAAATCCGTTGCGTAGTTTTAAAGATTTAAGCATACAAAGGGACATGGGGAAAGAAAATAGACTTTGTTTTATACTATGTAGTGGTAATCGGTCACATTGAACATTTCTTGTCACGATGCAATGGTCACATACAATTTGTTAACTAACTGTCCTTGTAATTAAAAATACATGATTTTATTAACTACTAGCTGACCCGGCAAACGTTGTTTTGCCATAAAAATGATTAAATTACTAAAATGGCTAACAAAAAATAGGGGTTGGTGGTAAAAGGGTAAAAATTTAGGGTTGTATATATTTTATATAATTTTAATATTTT
Source organism: Anania crocealis (assembly GCA_949315895.1). Lineage (NCBI taxonomy): Eukaryota > Metazoa > Arthropoda > Insecta > Lepidoptera > Crambidae > Anania > Anania crocealis. The sequence goes on along the minus strand of OX438885.1, from coordinate 2,181,074 downwards.
ACTACCCTACCCCTACCCTACCCCTACCCTACCCCTACCCTACCCCTACCCTACCCCTACCCTACCCCTAGCTTACCCTACCCCTACCCTACCCCTACCCTACCCCTACCCTACCCCTAACCTACCCTACACATACCCAACCCCTACCCTACCCCCACCCCTACCCTAAACCCTTCCCTACCCTACCCTACCCTTACAAAAAAGACGATAATTGATCAGTTATCGAGCGGGATGAAAAATGATTAAATTACTAAAATGGCTATTAAAAAATAAGGGTTGATCGTAGAAAGGTGAAAATTGAGGATTGTATGTATTTTTCTATGTTGAATCATAAAAAATAGAAATGAAAAATTTTGTCTAAAAAATAAAATAAAAAATTTAGGGGTGGACTACCCCTAACATTTAGGGGGATGAAAAATAGATGTTGGCCGATTCTCATAGATACCAGATAAGCACAAAAAATTTCATCAAAATCGGTCAAGCCGTTTCGGAGGAGTATGGCAACGAAAACTGTGACACGAGAATTTTATATATTAGATAACGTTATTTTTTTTTTTGCATTCTGTTTTCTAATTTAATAATCAGTCGGTTTAATTATTTATCAAATTCTATTCGATGTTAATTCGGGGTTAATTCAACTCATGAGTCATTCGTGTCATTTGTTTATAATCAGTCCTATGATCTCTTATAACTTGTACTACAATGTTTAAAAAAAATACCTTAAAATAAAAACCTTCGTTTATTTCGTAAGACAATATTTTTTTTTTTTTAATTCCAGAAATAAAGATACTTTCCAGGTTTCAAACTGCGTAAGGTAGGAAATTCGTTTATGAGGAATTACATAGGGATTACTAATAATATTATTTAGTTTATTGCTGTAACTATATGAACTTGAATCGATAAAAAAAGTAAAGTAAAGTAACAGGCTATAATCATCCCACTGCAGCACTGCACGGAAAAGGCATCCATCACTGAATTTATGTTACCACAGCATTGGTTCTGGCAGAACACCACGCTAGCAAAATACGGGTTGGTGTTCAAAAACCCGAGCAATGTTCGAAAATTTGAAACTTTTGTTTGCCCGACCTGGGTATCGAACCCGAGACCTCGAGATCTTGGCCCTGTTTTTAAACCTAGACTAAATTTTTTGACTCTGTTTATTCTCTGCACTAGCCCACACTAGTCAAAAAGCAGTGGTAGTTTAAATATTGGGACGTGAAAAAGCGCCTCTTCAGGGGTTACCTATTGAAGAAAACTATTTTTTCAGGCAAAAGTAAAATAGCTGCCTAACTAAAAAAAGAAGAAATTGAATGAAATTATTAAAATTAAATGAAATTATGGCAAACAAAAATATAGATATATATATAAATGAATCCCTATTTCCCTTGGTCATCGCATCACGCGTAAACGGCTGGACTGATTACACTAATTCTTTTTTTGTTTTGTTTGTTATAGTCAGGAGAATGTTTTTATGAAAGAAAAAATTAAGAAAATTGCGCGGAAAGTTAGAAAATTTAAGAAAACTTAGTCACCATACAAAATTTTTTGTTATGTAACCTTATCGCTTTTGACAACTTTTTTTTTAATGCATGGCGTTTGACATAACATTGACAGGCCATCAAATATAGGGTAAAAAAACCTGAATTTTGCACAAGGCCAGCAATATTCATAGTTAAGACAGGACAACGTCTGTCGGGTCCGCTAGTTTCTAATAAATTATGTCTCATAAAATGCATTACAAGTAAAATTTTAGCATAGTTAAATAATACAATTGAATGTAACGATAATGACAATAAAAATATCCAAAATTTGACGATGATAATGTAAAAGTCATCCTGTATAATCGCACTCTTCTTATCAACTCTTATAATAATTTAATAATAATAATAAATCCTTTATTATTAAAATATTACAGAAAAAACTTTGTTGTTACAAGGGATGTATTTTGCAATACTGCAAATTTACGCGTCACTCCATAACTGCAAGCGTCGGCGTTGCGTGACGGCTGCCGCCGACGCGATGTCGGCTGTATCTGCCGTCAACAAAATGCCGTTCGTCTGTATGAGCCCTAAGGGCTCTTAAACACGAACAGCAGTTTGCTGTCGACGTATGTAACTGCAGCCGACGTTAGAAGTCGGCGACTAGCTGTCGACATGCCGTCGACGTGCCGCCAACGCGTCTGGCTGCCGCCGGCTGATGTCGACAGCTAGCCGTGTCCGCCATTTTGACAGTCGAATGCAGTTAGCCCAGGAGCGAGGACGTGCACAAAATGAGCCTAATAGAAGAAATTGATTCTGAATTGCTTATTAGTGATGTCAAAAAAAATGAAATAATTTGGAACTTGAACCTAGAAGATTACCACAACAAAATAATGAAAAATAGAGCATGGGCTGTTTGAATGCATAGAAATGAGTTCTTTGTCTTGCATCGACGACGACGGAGTGAAAGCAACAACAGTGTTTCTTCAACGAAATTCATTTTCAACTGGCTCTTATACAAAGATAGTCGACAACATCGGCGTCGTTGGCAAGCTGTCGACGTGTCGACCGCTTGCCGCAGGCAGGTCGACAGCTAGCTGCCGACAGGTGACGGCGACTGCAGTCGCCTCTGCCGTCATCAACGTGCTGCTCGTGTGTTAGAGCCCTAACTCGATAACGAAAATTCAATTTCAAAGCAATCCTGTACTAAACATATATCTGATGTATTCAGAATTTTGTCTTCTTTCATTAAAATTTGATACCCCACTCGTTAATAAAACTGCAAACTTTTTTTTTAAACTGCCTACCCTAATATATTATTGTAGCATTAACCATGTAGCTTTTTAGTAACAAAAGGTAGCCTATGTTGCCCGGACTGTAATAAGGAATCGATTGATACCTCATTCACCAAAATCGGCTCAGTAGTTTAGCCAAATGTGGAACCCACATACATATTTATACATATACATATAGACTACTGAAATCATCACCTTTCCTGTTGGCTTTGCCGTTAGTCGGGTAATTAGTAAGATAGTAGGAAGCAACTAGGATTGATAGATATTATATGGATACTATACAATAATTTCGTCGTTGATGTCATAAGCAGAGTGGCGCAGTGGATGCGTGCTGGATCCATAACCCAGAGGTCCGTAGATCTAAACTACGCTCTGCTAAGAATGTCAAAGCAAAGCTTTATCTCATTTTTTTAAATAATCCTGACTAAACTACAGCAAAAAAAAGTTAGGCCGTAGTATGAAGCTCTTTTTATAATTTAAAAAGTCAGAAAAAACAATTAACCTTGACTAAAATAAAGCCTGAGAGGTAAAAAAACCCTAGATAGAATCTTACCCCCGTATTTATAAAGAAGTCATTACTGATTGCTTAATAACCTAAGATGTTATTACCCAGTGCTTACGTAAAGGAAATGGGTCACCATTAATAGACATATTGTTTGGCTGAGAATGCTAACTTTTCATAGTTCTAACTTCCAATAATTACTAGATTAATCCCTCGATCGTGAGATATTCCATCGTCGTCGTCGTTCGTCGATATTCCAGACACTATTGAAATCAATTGTTATCGTGGCACCCGAGTGCCTCCTGGGGGTTGAGGGATTAAGGACTACAAATTGTCACCTAAGTAATTACTTTTACTTGTTTATAAATACGGGTGTTAGTGTCGATGTATTAAAAGTAACGAAATAATTAGACAGTGGATTGGCAAGCGATTAGTCGTTAGCAGTTGACCAATGGTAGAGAGAACTGCAGTCCGTCTTCTCATTGCAACATTGTCACGTGTAACCATTAATCCCTCAACGCCCAGGCGGCAGGCGCGTGCCGCGATAACAATTGATTTCAATTGTGTCTGGAATAACTCACGATCGAGGGATTAAGGGGACAACTACAGCAATGTGCTGCCTCCAATTGATTTAATTTTATTACTTCGAAACAAAATCTAATTCTCAGAAAACTAGAACAGTATTATTTTAGCAAATTACCTCAAGTATTTATTGAATCACTGTTAACTGCTTCTCATTCTGGCATTCTTTCGTATTGTACATTATTGCTGAAGGCGGTCGCTTTTGGCGTTAGCGACAAATTAGACTTTATAAACAACTAAATGAAAAGTTTACTGTGATTCAATAAATAAATTTGCTAATGCTATTGCTAAAATATATGTAATTTGCTAAAATGATTTAAAAGTATTAATTCTGTTTAGAAGTAATAAAATTAAATCATTTGGGGCAGCACATGGCTCTAGTAGTCCCCTTAATGGCAATGTTAGGAAGAGAAGGAGTGGTGCTGATCCATTTTGGGGCAAGCATCATTCGTCCCATTATATTTTATAATAAATCATTACTAATATTATTTAATCGCGAAAATATTTACGCATGGATGTTTGTCACTCATTCACGAAAAAACTACTCAACGGTTTTTAATTAAACTTTTCAATAATGCAGCTTATATTATGTGAAAATGACGTAAGTAATTCATTTGACCCAAAATTTCGTGTACCACAGGAGCATAGGTAGTTCAACAGTTTATGTTTTGTGTAATGGGACGCGTGACACAGACCATAGATGTTGCAGCCAGTTGGTTACTTGTTTTTATCTGTCCCTATCTTCACCCAAAACCGAAGTCCATGTGGACGAAGACGCGGTCAAAAACTATAATTAATATACTAGTACTTATGTTGTAAAGCTAAAATACCTTGGTACTCACCTTTCGTAGATATTTTACTTTCCATTGGGATCTTCCTGCATAGTTGAAGAAAACGGTTGTCAGTTGACATTGTATTTGGTTAGTCCATATTTTTAAGTATTATCACAAACTTACACAAAATACTCAGTTTTCACCATCGCGAAGAAAAACTAACGGTTATTTTATTATGAATGTCCTGTCAAGCTCTGTCATGTCAAACAGATTGTTTTTTATGTTCCTTTCGGAACCGGCTAAGGTCTGAGACCATGCTGCTATGTCTTTAGTGCAAATTCAATTATTCTTAATAAATACATAAAATATCATGCATAAACGAACCTAGCTCATTAAAATGTATGGGTGGTATACATTTCAAAAATCACAGGTGTTTTACGTGAGAACGTGGATCCGAGTCAATTATGAAGGCGAGCGCCCTTTTCCTGTTTCTAAAGTAAGAGCAACGTAAGAAACCAGGCCACTATAAATTCTCAGCGGGTGTTTTGACTTTGGTCAAATTCGATATTAATCAAATCGAATCAAATAAGAAATACGAGAAATTGGTCATTCGTCAAATTCTCTTTTCGTCAAAGGACATGGAATTCCTATATCATATGCCAATCTAAGAATAAAGCTAAAATCATAACTTAAAGTATTTCCATACTTAATTTGTTCTAAAGTTCAGTGGCTGAAATTTAAAAAGCTGATATACTGTAACTATCTAAGCATTCATACATAATACAAGGATTTTTCACATTTAAACGGTTTCTTGACTACTATATTTCTTTCTCTATGCTACTATGAAGATGCATCAACCTCCTGTTTACTATATTAATAGCTAATAAGAGAAATTATATTTATTTATTTCAGATCGAATGACTACAATTCAAAATGTTGGCAGAGGGGCTCTAAAATACAATGGCATGTCTTCTTTGTGGCTTGGAAACCGTGTATTTGTCGGTAAGTAAAACAGTACCATCTTGTTAAAATTGAGTCTATCAAATCCCAAACTCATGTTCTACTAATTTTACACTATAGTAAACAACTGATAATAATATAGAATACACTCAGACCAGGCAAACAGATATGTTCATGCTCATAATTTGTGATCGGACCCGCGACTCATGGAAGAAACATTTACTACCATTGATACAAATTGGTAATCATATGAATGAATCTTTAAATTACTTACATATAATATACATTTTTGTTGTAATCACTCTCCGACCATAATTTGCTACAGTGGTAACGACTTGTATTCTTTTGTCTATTTTTATTTTTTATTTTGTATCAATCCGTGATGTGGCTGTATTTATGTTTTTAAGCTATTGCATAGCTTCTATCGCGGGCCTTGAGCGTGGAGACCTAATCCAGAAATTCCGTAACGAAAATAACCTAACCTAACACTCGGGGCGAGGCACGATCAAACAATTTTGAATTTCCGAAATTTAAAAGAATTTAGAAGAAAATAAGGATTTTGACAGTATGGTTGCCTATGGCAACCATATCTGCCAAAATAACAGAAAAATTTAATTACAAAAGTCAAAATAAGAAAATACATAAAATTATAAAATTAAGCTATTGCATACATAGCTTCTATCGCGGGCCTTGAGCGTGGAGACCGAATCCAGAAATTCCGTAACGAAAATAACCTAACACCCCCCACTCCGACCGGCACAGCGGTGATACTTTTTAGTTTTATAATTGCATAAGCTGATAAAAAATGCTATGCAATAGCTTTACCGCGGAATTCTCCGAGTGCCATCGTCTTTTTTTAGTTCGCAAGTAAGTGACATGTATGTCTTTTCTGAGAATAAGTTTCTTTAAACTGAATCCCGCACGTATTTGACACCGTAAAGATGTCACGGTGTGTTTATTGATGTGCTAATTTGTGAAGTATAATTCATAATTAATAACTGCAATGATATTATATCCATAGCGGTAGCAGATCCAGTGGACGCCGAATTCATGCTAAGAAAATATCTAGAAAAAGACGATGTCCTGAAATTGACTCAGCAGCTCATCGGTAATGGCAGTATATTCGCTTCCGGTAAGTCGATATGATTCTTTTGAATTCACGAATAACAATTCAACAGAAAAATCTTTATATATAAAAATTACGTGTCACGTTGTTTATCCGCCATGGACTCCTAAACTATTTTTCCAATTTTAATTAAATTTGCACACCGAGTGCAGTTTGATCCAACTTGAAAGATAGGATATCTTACATCAAAATTTTTAGTCCCCAAAAATTTTTATGCAATTTTTTTATTTATTAATCCCTCAACCCCCAGTGGGTCTAGCACAAAGATCTATCGACTTCGAATCGTTTGCGTATCGAAAGCAAACGACACAAAGTTCGTGCTTTGTTTTGTAGTTCTCGTTTTGACCGCGCGAGCGCTGTTTAAGTTTTCATACTAAATATTTCGACGGCGATACGAACACGCAAACGATTCGAATTCGACAATTTTTCGTGCTAGACCTACAGGAGGCACTCGGGTGCCACGATAACAATTGATTTCAATTGTGTCTGGAATAACTCACGATCGAGGGATAAACAAACCGTGAGTTCCATACGATTCTAAAAGATGGCGGTGTAAGGTAGTTGAGTAAGAAACCAATAGATGGCGCTTTGTTAAAAGGCCAAGTAGAAGTATGCCGTGCGATATATTTGCAATTCAAAATTACGAAGGAACGAAACGTACGAAGTCGCGGGCAACAGCTAGTTAAGTATGTAAAAAAGACACCTTTGATTTTAGTTCTACTTACTGTGAACACATGTTCAAAGCAGTGATAAGATAACACTAACACACTCATACATAGGGTTTTCAACCATACTATAATAATACGAGTAGTATTGTAGGTACTATTGCATTCTACAAACTGTTGAAGTTATAAATAGTTATAGTAGCAAAATACAACTCCTGAAAAAAACTGGCTAACAAGTCTATTTGGTCTAAAAACTTGTTTGGTACTGCGTGGGAAACGAGAAGAGAAAGACCGGCTTGTTTAATTTAGATACTTTTATTGATCTATCATACGTGGCCGTTACTGTATTAAAGTGGTCGTCATCATCATAATCGATAGCTTGTCCTCAGATTTTTTTGTTCCAAGTTAGCCTTTTTTCTTGTTTACCTTATAAGTACCCGCCTATAATCATTTCGAAACCATGCCCGACCCGGGGATCGATCCTGGGACCCCGAGATTTTGGCCCGGTATTTAACCACTAGACCAATGGGGCGTTCTAGACCAACGGGGCGTTACTAGACCAACGGGGCCTCCATAACACACTTTTTAGGGTTCCGTACCCAAAGGGTAAAAACGGGACCCCTATTACTAAGACTTCGCTGTCTGTCCGTCTGTCCGTCTGTCCGTCTGTCCGTCGCTCTGTCACCAGGCTGTATCTCAATAGCCGCAATAGCTAGATAGTTGAAATTTTTGCCGCAATAACAACAAATACTAAAAACAAAATAAAATAAATATAAAATAAATAAAACAAACCCGATTTTTTGGCCTTTTTGGTACGGAACCCTTCGTGCGCGAGTCCGACTCGCACTTGGCCGGTTATTTATGTACGCCTAATACGTGCAATATTTTTTTATAACTTACTTTGATATACTATATTTCGCAAAAGGACTTTTAGCAACCCTACGAAGCTTGTGCATTTCTACTACTTTACAGTTGAATTACAAGTTTTTATCGTAGAACTGTTTTTAGGGTTCCTTACCCAAAGGGTAAAAACGGGACCCTATTACTAAGACTTCGCTGTCTGTCCGTCTGTCCGTCTATCCGTCTGTCCGTCTGCCTGTCACCAGGCTGTATCTCAAGAGCCGCGAAAGCTAGACAGTTGAAATTTTCACCAATTATGTATTTATGTTGCCGCAATAACAACAAATACTGAAAACAAAATAAAATAAATATTTAAGGGGGAGCCCCATACAACAAACCCGTTTTTTGGCCTTTTTGGTACGGAACCCTTCGTGCGCGAGTCCGACTCGCAATTGGTCGGTTATATAAAATATATGAACACATTAATATTTATATATGTTTCTCTTGATCTTTCGATGTTATACGTCATACACAAAACTGAGACTTGTCTTGATAATGTCTGATGAATATCGCCAATATTATTAATGGTTATCTGTGTCTTCTGCCCCCAGTCTCATCTATTTGGATATGCAAATATAAACACATAATTATCTCTCTTTTATGTGTAGCTATCTTTTTAACAAAAGATGTGAGAATATCCGAAGTTGAACCCATTATATGAACTTAACCAGGTATTTTATGTTAAGCTCTTGTATAGTACGAGTATGTACAACTTTTTTGTAAAAGTTTAAAATTCGAGTTATATTTCAACAATGCAGCGAAGACTTAATAAGTACTGCCAAAAGAACATGGGAATTTGGCACTTCTCATCACCACATAGCACAAGAAGTAGTGTAACTCCTAATATTTAGAGAGTAAAAGGAATTAAGGAATTAAAAATGTAAAAGAGGATGTAGTGACCAGTATTGAAAAAGGAATGCTTAAATTGTTTGGACATGTTGAGAGGATGAATGAAAGCAGGTTGACTAAAAAGATATATATGGCGAGTATGAATGGAAATGTTGGAAGGGGAAGGCCTAGACGATCTTATCTTGATCAAATCGGGGAAGTTCTAAAGAAAGGTCAGGTCAAGAGTACCCTATAAATCGGCGAGCGTGTATGAAAAGATTAATGAATGTGGATGAAGCGAAAGTAGTCTGTGTAAGGATCGTAGCAAGTGGAAAGATGTGGTCTCTGCCTACCCCTCCGGGAAAAAGGCGTGAGTGTATGTATGTATGTAAAAGGAATTATTATTACAGCACGACTAGACTTGGCTGAAAACTCTTAAACCAAATAATTCACTGTAAAAATCCTAAAACAGTTAGTTTCTTGAATGTATTTTGGTTAAGGAAAATATTCGACGTATGACGTCAGAGTTATTTTGGTTAAAATTTTATATCTATATCAAAAATTTTCCACGCGATTAGCTTAATTGACTGTAGTCAAGGTTTCGCAGTTGTAATGTTCATTATTGGTCTTGACACAGTTGGGTTACTTAGAATACTACTCTGAAGTCTAAGGTCCTATTTATTTTAATGGTCGCTCGACATCATTAGCCTTCAGCACTTAGGTACTCAACTTGGACGATTCCGATAAGCTTACACCCATCATGGCCATTTACAGTTTTGGAATGATTGTATAATAAATAATCCATACAAGCGTTCGCATTTTAAGGTTACTAGATGTTTTCCATGTCCTCTTACACGTCAAATTTTGGTGAGGAAATTAACCTTCAGGATAGCTAGTTTCCACGTCTCTGTACACCGTATCGGAATTTAGCTATCCCATCGAAACCATATATTTTTCGAGATAAAGAGTAGATCGTGTACTTTTTCAGACTATTATGGGCTTTGCCAAGTTTAATACTGGATCAATATGAAATCTCAGTAGTTCTGGCGTGATAGAGCCAAAAACATCAATCCAAGCTTTTGTATTTTTAATGTTAAAAAGATTTGTAAGATTAAAATACGATTCTTCTCTCTCTTTGTTCAGTTTGATGAAATGCTCAATGTTCATGTTCACAGTACAGTAAAATCGGATAATTTAGACATGTATATTTTTATTTGTCGTTATTCTGTTATTTACAACGACGCGACCGGCAAATAGGTTCCAAGGCAGTACGGAGTTTGCCCGGTGACTCTGACAAACAAGTGACAATGTTTCAAATTGTGGGCTCATCAAAAGATATCGTAAGATCACTTAAAGAGTTTGTAGCCAAAGAAGACGCACGTTACAGCAGCTCTAGGTTTGCATCTCCACCATTGGCAAAACAGATAGAAAAACTGGCGAGCGTGGCGACGTTGGTGATGTTTCAAAACCATCATCACAGAGGGAACTGAAAAACAGTCTCATTGAAGCTACGAGTACTAAATTTAAACGAATGATGCTACCGAAGACATGGATAATTTTTTTCCGTTTTGACAGGATAGGAATACATAAAAACACTGTGCAAATATTTATTTTATGTAAATGCAGTGAAATATTATGATTGAAAAAAAAAGAAACTAAACATGTATATATGTCATTATATGTAATTAAAATTACTTAAAATCTGTGTTATTTTTGCAAATAGGCAACAGAAAGCGCTTCAACAGTTCCCAGTGGGATATCTTTTAGCCTACCACTTTTTTCGTTTATCTTATACCTATACCATTCGTTAAAAAATCTATCAAAACCCTAAACTTTCAAGTAATATCCCGGTGGCTGGGTTTGAGGAGAAGGCACCCGAAATTGACCTCAAGTCCAGTCTTTTGATGATCAGCGACATCTTTGATGAATTTTAAAAATGTTTCTAGTGCCCATATGGAAACCGCGTCGCAAAGTATTGGCGCCAACGTTTGCCGTGAAGAACCTTAACCAGTTTGTGGAGGTCTTCCAGCAACAGAGCTCTATTATGTTGGAGCATTTGAGCAAGGAGGCCGATAAGGGTACCTTTTCAATTTGGATGTATATGACGTCATATACCATGGACTCTATTTGTGGTAAGTTCGGTCACCCGATCGCGTTTGTTAGTATGAGACCCAACAAAATAGTCCTTCTTACTCATCTAAGCAAATGTGTTTAGACTATATATTGCTCATATAATTTTAAAGGCATCGTCAGTAGCTTGAAGGCCTATGCAATGTACACACGGCGGCACATCAGACTATATAATTATGTTGACCTTGAGACCGCCTTTATGCCCTACGTAATAAAAGCTGTTGTCGCAGTTCAACTGTTTAACTTGATGTGCTGTCGAGTGTACATGAGGAAGACATGGCTTATTCTTTTTAAACGTAATTTTGTTTTCTTAGTTCAGTCTTTAATAGCATAATTACATCTTTTGATATTCAGTATAAATAGCATACAATATAATAATATATAGCATGAATAATTTTTTGTATAAGTTTTTTTTTGTTTTCAGAAACAACGTTAGGCACTCACATTGGTGCGCAAATGTCAAGTGATCACCCGTTTTTGCAAAATATCGGAAAGTATACTAGTTTAGTTGGTGCAAGAATACTGCAGCCGTGGCTTCACAATGACTTCATATTCAGACTCACTAGCTACTATACAAGGAGCGTGGAACATGTCAATATCATCACCGACTTTGTTTCAAAGGTAACAACCCAAATACTAAATGCTTAATTGTAAAAAACGTCTTTCCATTAGCCTTATATAAAAAATATATTTGTATTTGTACATAAATTTTATTTAAACACTTTATATGATGTTTTAAGCAATTAAATTGCAATCATAATATCAGTACTAATACTTTTCAATCTATGCCTTTGACAAAAGATATTGTGTTAAAAATGTATCCTGATTTATTTGTAGGCAAACTTAGGAACTGTAGCGCTTCAAACCCCAAGAGACAACCGGTTGTCTCGATAACAATTGATTTTAATTGTGTCTGGAATATCCGATCGTCAAAGGGAACTTGAAAAATTATGTCTCAGGCGGGACTCGAACCCGCATCTTCTCCCATGCCGTTATCTAAGCCTTAAGCAAATTAAATAAAACTTTTGACATTATATTTTTAACTTAAGAAAACAAAAACTTTGATCTAGATTTAATTCAATAATCGCCTTTTGCGTTTCAGATTATAAAAGAAAAAAAAGCTGCCTTAAAAGAAAAGCAAAATAAGAGCAATGGTAAGTTTACTAGATTCTTCATTTTTTTTTATTTACTTAGGACAAAAACAGTCTTACTACTTAATTACTAATTTATAATATGTTACTAATAATAATTAAGGAATAGACTCTAACGAGAGCAGACATTGGCAAGGAATTAAAAATTTTTTTCAATCTACTCCTACTTTTATACTTTAAACAACATTAAATGAAGATCATCTACCTAATACTCACATTCGCACGATATTTTGTAAGTCTAAATAGTTCGTTTGCTGACAAGAACGAACAGAAGGTTTGTTAGAAACAGAAAACAGTTTACCTGTAATCCATTATCTTTAAATTAAATATTCTTTGCATCATCACCGTCATCAGTTCACTTTAGCCCAAAAATACAGACTACTCAAAAAGGAGTACGTTACTAAGTAATGCTATTCTATTCTGGGCCTAAACCCCACGGTATATAAAACAGGAAAAACCTTTGAAGCACACAAACCTCCCAGATCGGGCCCGCCAGAATGGAGCCCGACCGTGATCCGGCATGCTACGGCATCTCCGGTTCCGGCGGCGCCACCACTGGTGGGTTCGCCATTTGGTAGGGTGCCCTTAGCACCCCACACTGGCCCGATCACGCCCGCTAGTATGGGCCCCGGTGCGAGCGAGCCTGAGCCTCACCCTCGGCCGCGCCGGAGTACCGCTAGCGTGGCGGACCTAGGCTGAGCGCCTTCAGCGCTCGCCACACTCTGCCCGGTTTAACTGATTAAACCCTCCCTTATGGGGTTTCAGTGATAGGTCCGTCCAAAAAAAAAAAAAAGCACACAAATCATTCAATTTTATTACAGAGAATGAGATGAAGACTTTTTTGGAATTGCTGATTGAATCGTCAGGAGGCGACAAAGGCTACACGGATGTTGAGCTGCTAGAAGAATCTCTTGTTATGCTGGTGGCTGGAACTGATACTTCTGCAGTTGGGGCTTCGTTCACAGCTGTAATGTTGTCACAACACACCGTTGTTCAAGAGAAAGTTTACCAAGAGTACGTTAGCAACACACTTCTGTTTTATTATTGTCTTGGGGTTTCTAATATTTACCTTGAGCTTTATGAGTTTCCAATACTTATATAACAATAAATTTAGTTGCTACCTACTTACTTACAATTGTTTGGGTATGTCATAAGAGTCACGTGTTTTATGATTTTGGACTTTATGCCTCTCTTAATACTGTTAATTATTTAGAATGGTCGATTTGATGTAATTTCAGATTGCAAGAAATTTTCGGGGATACTGACAGGCCAATAGCTGTAAAGGATCTGCCTTGCCTCAAATATCTGGATGCGGTAATCAAGGAGACACTACGATTGTACCCACCAGTGCCTATCACAGCAAGAAAAACGGACAAAGAGTGTGTAACACGTTAGTTTTGCTTGTTTTCTAATATGCTAAATGATGCAGTGACAAAAATACTACGTCAGTAAAATCAGTAAAATCAGTTTTATTTCTGCAAATAGGCCCCTGGAGGCGCTTTTACACGTCCCAATATTTAAACCTACCACTGCTTCGCGACAAATGTGGGCTAGTTCCGAGAAGAAGCAGCGCAAGAAACTCAGTCACTATTGTCAGCATCTTTTTAAATAAATATGTTTACATAAGATATATGCCAGTGCGAGCTGGAGCAATTTAAAGCCACACGTTCCTATCATTTATATAATCATGAAAGTATAATAGCCCTTTTTCATTAATATTATTTGATATATGATTTGAGTTTATGTACTGGGAATTCAGCAATTGACAGTGGTAATTTATTGAAAATACGAATACAATTTTCCTACGTCTTCAAGTTGATGCCTTTTTTAAGGGGTCTCTTTGCCCACGGCTCTGCTTTTGGGAACTACACTTATTTGCCGGCGGAAACCTTTATTGAGCAGTAAGACGCAAAATGACTTATATCCTTTTTTTAAATTTATCTTTATACTTACTAAAATTCATCATAATCAGTTTCGTGGTGTAGGCGTGAAAGCGTAATAGACAGACATACAGACCGACAGAGTTCTTTCGATTTTCTAGTTAGTAATAGCCCTTCTAATATATTATATTAGAAAAAAAGACGTGTGGCACTCGGAGACTGCCGCGGAAAAGCTATTGCATAGCATTTTTTATCAACTTATGCAATTATAAAACTAAAAAGTATCACCGCTGTGCCGGTCGGAGTGGGGGGTGTTAGGTTATTTTCGTTACGGAATTTCTGAATTCGGTCTCCACGCTCAAGGCCAGCGATAGAAGCTATGCAATAGCTTAAAAATGTCACGGTACGGGACGGGGCAATGTCAATAAAGGGAAAAAGTGTTTTTCTACATTTTTTGGGATCTGGGTGTTGTGGTACTGTTGTTTCTGATTTCCACATTACGAGTGCTTTAAATAGTTACTTACTTTGGGATCGTGGAACGCCCCGTTGGTGTAGTGGTTTAATTACCGGGCCAAGATCTCGGGGTCCCAGGTTCGAATACCGGGGCGGGCAACAAAAAGTTTCGAATTTTCGAATGTTGCTCGGGTTTGTGATCACCAACCCGCATTTGGCAAGCGTGGTAATTATGCCAGTACACCCATCATTGCTGTGGTAACTTGAATTCAATGATGGAGGCCTTTTCCCTGCAGTGGGATGATTATAGGCTGCTACTTTACTTTACTTTTGGGATCAGAGAACAATGTTTGTGATTTTGTCCACATTTATTTAACTTTAATATTTTTTTAATTAAATCAAATTAAGTCAAAATCATTTACTTCGGAATACAGTCGATATTGGTGTTAGCAACAATTTGCTTTTTAACTATGTTAGTTAGTAGCCTAATTATTAATGTAGGTACCTACTAATAACACTTTTTTTACGTGGCTTACCAAAGCCAAACAAGGGTTAAATGAACCTTGGCAACTTTTTCTTTGATCACATATTTTTTGCTTCTAAAACAAACATTAATATTTATTTTCGTATTACAGCGTCAGGTGTAAAGCTGGTGCCAGATGTAGGGGTCCTAATCCACATGTGGGCGATCCACCGCAACCCCAAGTACTGGGGCGATGACGCGGAGGTTTTCAGGCCAGAAAGGTTCTTCGATAATCCTCCTACCCACCCAGCTGCTTTCATGCCTTTTAGTTACGGCGTAAGGAATTGTCTGGGTTAGTATTAATTGGTACATTTAGATCAATTGAAATTAAGCTCTTTGGTGGATTGGTACACGCCGGTTATCAGGTTGTAACCTGCTCCGAGGTACCGAGTTTGCTACCGGGACGGGTCAAAGTTAAAAAAAATAATTTTTTGACCAAGGAGGTCGACGAATAGAAAACTTAAGTAGACTGCATAACCCAGCTTCATTTTATTTTAGGATACCAGTACGCCATGATGTCAATGAAGACAGTCCTAGCATCAATAATAAGGAAGTACAGGATCCTACCCTCACCACAAACTGTGGATAAGAATATACCGCTCCGAGTCCAGTTTGACGTTATGATGAAACATGTCGACAACTACGAAATCAAACTAGAATCTAGAAGACATTGAATAAGTACCAAATCTATGATAAAAACTAAGAAAATAATTTAGATGAAACACCTTTTGGTAACTTATGTAAAGTATTGGTTTTTGGGGGGAAAATTATATTTTGCTGATTCTCATATTGGAACGGGTGTATACTTCCTACAACTCTATCTTCTTCACTATACTAGCTGTTGCCCGCAACTTCTAATGCGTGAATTTTAGAATTTTACAGTGTGAATTAAAATTATCCCACGGGAACCGTACCTTTTCCCGAGATAAAAGGTAGCCTATATGTTTTTCCAGCTAATAAACTAACACCTTGTCAAATTTCATTTATGTAGATACGTTGGGTAGTTTCAGAGTGAAAGAGTAACACACATGCCTGGCCCCGCCCGGCATGCGAGGAGATGCGGGTTCGAGTCCCGCCTGAGACAACATTTTTCAAGTTTATATAATGATAACACACATCCATACATTTTTTAAAACTTTCGCGTTTATAATATGTATTATTATTATTATTATTTTTTTTTATTATAATAGGATACTGTCATCCTATGGCACGTTCAGTGAACACCACTTGTTTACTGTCGGTATTTGCTTCTACGGCTTTTAATTACAATACTTTGTTTAATTATTAAATTCAATCTTTCATTGGTGTTCTATAAATTTCGGTCTTTAGCAAAGTTTTATGAAGCAAGTCCACTTTGATTTATTTGACCATTCTTTGAGGAGTTTCATTGTAAACAGATTTGTTCAGTAAAAACATTTTTTATTCTCTCAGAAAATATTATTCTTGTTAGTATATACTTAAATGTATTATCTTAAATTTGTTTCACTATAAACTTGTAAAAAATACAATAAAGGTTACAAATAAGTCATTAGTGTTATTTTATGCAACTGCTCTAAATAAATTTAATTTGTATGAAAAGATTTATTTTAATTTGTTCCCAGCACATTTAACGTTATACTTACCATAGATATTTTTCCAATCTTTTTGTTACATACGATGGCCGCATATTTAAACCTTCAATTAATTATTCTTATTATATAAATTAACACGGTTTGAAATAAAATGTAATAGACAAACAACAAAATGTTATTAAATAATTTTGAGTAAGTATGCTTATTGTATCAAGAAAAATGACTATCGTTTAATGTTACTGTAGTATCATCTCATCTGCGTTCTTATTTATATATCTTACTAGCGGACCCGACAGACGTTGTCCTGTCCTAACTATGAATATTGATTACGAAATAATATACAATATTCTTTGTTGATTTTTTTTCTGGCAAGGTTACATTACAAATAATTTAGTATGATGATTAAGTTTTTTCAATTTTCTTATTTTCCGCGCATTTTTCTTAATTTTTTCTTTCATAAGAACATTCTCCTGAGAGTAAGGAACAAAACGAGAATTAGCGAATTCGGTCCAGCCGTTCACGCGTGATGCGATGACCAAGGGAAATAGGGATTCATTTTTATATATATAGATAATCGAACAGGTGCTATACCTAGCGCCTGACTGTTTTTAAAAGCAAACCGTTTAGTTGGTGACTCTGGTAACACAACTTTTTATCAGCACCAAAGTAGTACGATATTTTACTACTCGTATTATTGCTAGTGTACCAATGAATGAACTACTCTGCAGTTTTATTAACAATTACTTTGATCGCAAAGTAAGTTATTATTAAAGCACTTGATTTGAGTCAGTCTGAAATAAAAAAGGTTTTAACACCCAGACCTAAGAAATCAGATAAGTGGTTTTCTTCATTGACTCATCTGGGAATCTAGACCGGGACTTCAAAACTGGCGACTCCTTGGAAACCGGGGTAATAATACGTGACTCAACTATGGAAGTCCCGATTTCATGAAATTGGATGTGAATATTTGAAGTAACTTAAAACATGTTTTTACCCTGTACTGGGTGATCGCTTTCTCATTAATTCAGCATCATCCACATCAGTCCACGGATGGATACAGGCCTCTTTTTTTATATAAATAATGGGTTTGCTCTTGACTACATACTTCACTATACGATTAAGAAGAAGCCTTAGATGGAACGAGCTTACCCAGAGTTACTGGTTCTCCCACACACCAGCGGAACACAGAAAAACTGTTTGACGCTGGACTCCGGCAGGAGGGTGATAGCATCAAGGCGGCCTCTTACGAAGCCTACCCCCGCAGAGGGATCTGTTAGCCGTCATCATTGGTTAGAAAACCAAAGATGCCGTTGCCCAGGGTGGACCACTAGGAGGTAGATCCCACAACCCCTAAGAGCCACCCCTCTAAGCCTCATTAAAGCCGTAAACCAATAGTCGAAAGATGACATTGTTTTCCGTCTTCTTCTGATAGTATTCTTTTAGTCAACACCCCTTACGATACCCATAGGTAGGGGTTTCTAGAAGCTATATTAATATTGTGCTGGCACCATACGGCATATATCTAGTTCAGCCATAATGTTCACATACCACCGGTTTTTACTTTATTTTTGATAGTCTGGACTATCACAGATATGTCACATGCATGCACAATGCACATCCTTTGAATATAACATTTATCACGTATTTAATTACGGAAAACCCCTTTTTTTTTTTTTTTTTTTTTATTTATTGCAAAAATATACTTAGAACTATGTACATACACAGAGCTAAAGTACAAACCCTATTAGGGTACAGCAATGTAAGAATATCATAGAAATACAAAGTTATTTTAAATTGTCTGTCAAAAATTCTTCTGCCTTATAGTAACTCTTTCTAATTAATAAGTTTTTTAGTTTGCCTTGAAAGGTTTTGTCTGAGTCTAGTAGTTTTAGGGAATCTGGAAGCTTATTATAAATCAGAACGCTTCTATAAAGTGGGCTATCTCTGAACATTTCTATTCTAGGTGTTGGCAAAATTAACTTAGTGTTACGACGGTCACTCTTAACGAAACTAAAGAGATGTATATGTTTCCTTACGAACATTGCGGTTTCTAATATGTAGATACATGGCAGAGTCAAGATTTTCTCATTTATGAAGAACGGTTTACAAGAGTCTCTGGGCTGTAGATTAAAAAGGATGCGTATACATTTTTTTTGCAAAATGAACAGATCATTAGCACCTGTACTGTGGCCCCACATGAGCACTCCATATCGCAGCCACGCATACGCGTAAGCATAATATGTAGATAGCGCGCATTGTAGGTTAGTGTTCGCTTTTAATAGCGAAAGGGCGTAAAGGAATTTGGATAATTTGGGTCTTATCTTATCGATGTGATAGTTCCAGCGCAAATGTGTATCTAAAGTGATACCTAAAAGTGTGACGTTATTAGTTTCTTCTATATTTAAAATGTTACATAGTGATTTTAGATCTGTTTGTTGTTTTTGATAAGGTTTGAATTGTATTATTTTTGTTTTTTTTGTGTTAATTTCTAAATTGTGTTCTAAGTTGTGTTTTAAGAGTTGTAACCCCATTTAAAAAGGAAAACCTATTGAAAAGGTTACCCGTGCGATAGGGTTACCCATTTAATAGGGTTTCCCATGTGATAGGGTTACCTTTGATTGTGTTAGCTTATTAACTCGGTAACCTTTTAAATGAGGTTTAACCGCTTACTAGAAATTATGGGTTGCGCATAGAAATTAAAATAGCCAAACAGAAAGAAAGAAAGAAAGAAAGAAAATATATTTATTTGGCACCAAAAGATTAGTTTTTACTAAATAACTAAGACTGGATAGATTACAAATAACCTAAAACTAATGGCACCAAAAGGGTCTCCGCTCAGTATGAGGCGAAGCCGCAATGAGTGCGACACAGCCACTGGTATTCTGCGGAAACCATTACAGAGAAAACGGCATTCGCTAAACCCACGGCTGACAACATAAAATAAAAACTACAGCTAATAATAACAAAATAACAATAAAATTACAAATCAACAAAACAATAATAAATTGATGCGATATCTTAAACAAAGCTGGACTTAACATAACAAAACATAATAAAACATGGATGGATGATATGTAGGATACACTTAGATAAGTAGTCAGTTACTTACTACTACTACAAACAAACAGCATTCCAAAACACTTTATAGGGTAAGCCTATAAGCGCTTACCTGGATTAATCGTATTGTTTGGTTTTTAGCATATCGTCAGGGTAAGCTCGTTGATAAGCCTTTCGGATAGGGTTTTTGAAAACAAGCCTATTAATAACCCGAACAAATAACCCTTTAAAGGTAAGCTGTTCCGGTCCCTGGTCGTCAGTTTTCTGAATTAGAGGGTGGTTTAATGTGTTTTTTTCATCTGAATTAAACCTGGGTATGTAACTTAGTCTGTATAACTGGAGGACATTTGTGCGTACATAAAGATGGAAGATGTCCTCAATGTGAGACCAAGAGATGGTTAAATAGTATGTGCAGACAAACTGCCTTGGGCTGACAACAGCATACACCTAGGTCGGCGTAGTTCAGGAAAATCAGCGACAGAAAGGCATAGAAAGACGTTGGCAAGGCCAAGCAGTTGGCAATCACATACTGCTGAAAATATAACCTAGGTAACCGAGTGACGCAAAAACAGGACCTTTTGGTGTGCATGGCCTGACTCTGTCTTGACCATTTTTATTAGTTCTTTATGAAATTTTATCGATCTCAAATACAAAACTCGATAGAACGCGTCCAAGCATGAATATAAACACACGTCCATTTTGCTACAAAAAATACAACCCGCCATTTGCAGTTCGTTTAAACTTTGTTTTCTTAAGAACAGGGTTCAAAGTACTTTTTTTATGAGTCGATGGCAACGTACAATTATTTCCGTATGGTGGGAATCTCGCAGTTCCTGACTTAGATGGACAAGTTGTAAGTTGTACGCAGGGGTTTGCAACCAGGAGTAGTCTAGATATTTCTAATCCTTGAAAATTTCTTTTAATTACTGGTATTTACCTTCTGTGCAACTTATATGAAAAAAAAGATATAAATTACTTCTTCAAAATTATTAACAGGGAATGGTTAGGAGGACAGTTAACACGCTGCCGCGCTGCCAAAAAAAAGCCTGAAAGCCTATTATAGACTGAGCATTGAACAAGTTAAAATACTTGGGACTATTTAAATTTTAATAACGCAACTCTTCGGATAAAATAAAGTAGGTACCTATGCTAAAAGGACGATAAAAATAGAAGATAACTATTTAACCGAAAGTTAGAGTAGTGGTGCCCAGCGGTTTGTCACAGGCCTTGAAGCTGCGATCGAAATTTACCGGGACTTCAAAAAAAAAAACTAAGAATTTTTTTAAAGAAACAGGCAAATAATTGACTCGTTCAGATCAGTTCAGATATACAAAGAGGTCATACCACCACTGATGACTAACAGATTATATGAAGGCTCATGAATTTCTTAGCACCGAAAAATCAGATCAGAACGATCAGAACGATTTGAATGTTCTAAAAACAATTGAGTCATTGGCACGAGACTAATATCATCTTAGTACCTTCATACAGTACTTGGTTCCTAGAAATATACATTTTGTATGTAAAAACTTTACTATTATGGAATAGAAAACTATTTAGCACACCTGGCGCAGTTCAGGCGAGTTCAGTCAACCCCGGCGATCCAGAGTTGCGCGCGCGTCACTCCTGTGCGCGACGGACTGGCGCGAGCTCATCGAACAAGGTAACTGTTTTATTTTCTTATATTTACTATTTATTTTAACAATGCAATCGTATACATGTGTTTGCCTTCATAAGTTACCCTACCCTTTTGACCCTATGGGTGTCGTCAAAACTGAAGAAGTTCTGCCAGACGTGGAGTACCAGCTCGTTGGTCTAGTGGTTTAAATACATGGCCAGGATCTTGGGGTCCGATCTCAGGGTCGGAAAACAAGAGTATAGAATTTACATTGCTCGGCTTTGTGATCACCGACCTGCATTTGTCAAGCGGGGGATATACTCATCATTGTTGTTGTTACTTAAATTAATGATGGATACCTTTGCCCTAAAGTTGGATGATTAGGTCGTCACAGTAAACTATATTTTAGAAAAATACTTGGGATAATGGAGAATTGAATGCTCTTCTTAATCTGGCAATACTCCAACTGCCAGATTAAGACGAGCAATTCACTTCACCATTATCCCAACTTTGATTTTTTTTTGATCATGACGAATTTACAATAAGTTCAAACTCCATCCTTAACTACTTCTCCAATCCCTGGATATATGCCAGATTATTCCAACGTCCTCTGTCTTTTTTTTTTAATATTGCGTAGGATTCCTCTTTGGTGATATCAGTCTAAAGTTACCATTGTGTTACAATCGTCACACTTTTCCAAATTTACTCTCGTATGCTTTAGTGACCTACTAAAACTTGGTCGTTTCATCGCCCACATTTGCTTTAATACATGAAAGTTATCCGCACCATCACGGGCCATAAAGCCTGGACAGCGCTCTTCGTGTTACCGTATCTTTTGCCTCTTTAAGGTTATAAGCTGGCGTCACTATATGCGTTATTTTATGGCGGCAAAAATAAATGAAACCCTTAATATTCATAAATAATAAATCATCCAAATCGATTCTCAACTTTAAATACAACTTCCAAATTTAATATCAGGTTCAATTGAAAAAAAAGGACACTTTATTGTTGGTTTATCTGCTGTCGTGTGTTCATAGCAATTCATGTAACTTAATTTTATAAATATAAAAATAAATTTGCATTAAAAACAATTTAACATTGATTCGGACTTGTTATTGAAATTAACGTTATAAATAAATGTTTCATCAATATTCATTACCTTCGTATTCAACAAATTGAGCTTCAGTTTTATATAAGGAAAGTGTCTTCGTTTACATGTATCGGAGAACTGACACTAAATATACATAATCTAATTTGCAAAACTTTCGTCTCATGACTAAACATAGTGCTAAGGAACCATTCCTTAGTTAGTTTTAAATGTTTCATTGCATTTATGATAATGAAATAATGTAGATTATCCTTTTTCTTTAACAGATGCAGTGTTTCATCTGTGTGACGTATATGATTATACTATGCAGCGCACATCCAGTCAGAGACAAGGAAATAGCAATACCTCATGAAAAGAGATCCCTATTTCGTGACGTCATAGAATCTTTGAGAATTCGGGCCCAACTACCAGAAGATCTCAATCAAAATGAAGACAACAACTTATCACAAAACTACGACAGGTATGGATACGAAAACGAACCCTCGCACTTGCCAAGCGACGCCGATTTCATTCCTAGACGAAACGACCGAATCGAAATGCCCACACTAAAATATCGGTTCCCAAAAAGCTTAAACGACACTGACGAAAAATTAGCGAGTGCAACTACAGAAGAAATAGTAGTTTTCATAGATACAAATAGAGTGACAAAAACAACACAAAAACCAAAGAAACAGAAACGTCCGCAGTTGCCTAATAGGAATAAGGTTACAAATAAAAATAAAGAGAACGAAGAGCAAGAAGAAGAAATACAGACACCTTTGCCTGAGAACATCGTACCAATGTCGAACACTATGAGTGGTCAAAGTCAAATTGGTAATAGAGAATCTCAAACTGTTGTTAAACCAACGGTAATTGTGAATTTCAGAGGGACATTAAGCCACCGTGATAGTGACATTAGACTTGAAGGTAGAACGAGTAACGACACTGACAGTACAGCTCAGAACATTTTCAACATAAATCAGGAAGTTAATTTTGAGCCCAGGAAAGATGTAAAAGGGTCTAAGTCAAAAGTAGGTGATATTAAGCACAAATTCAATATTGTAGCCGATGTCAAAGCCAAAGTTGAAGAGGACATGTTAATGTGTGAGACAGCGACTTGGAACCCGAAGAGGAATGTCCGCGAGGGTCGTAA
The DNA here is from genome assembly GCA_949315895.1 of Anania crocealis. NCBI lineage: Eukaryota > Metazoa > Arthropoda > Insecta > Lepidoptera > Crambidae > Anania > Anania crocealis. The sequence goes on along the minus strand of OX438885.1, from coordinate 2,157,342 downwards.
AAGAGATAACGTATTGCAAATTTTATTTTCTTTATAATTAGTCAAGGTAATCTATCTTAGTTTGATAAGCAATTAGAAAGTTAGATTTTTATGCCTTTGGCCGCGAAGTAGACTTAATTAGCTGTTAAGTATGTAGTCGAGGAGATGAATGATGTCAGCAATGATTAATATGAACATTGTTTTTTCAATTGATTGATTGTTAGTATTTTAAAAATGTATTTGTTTCTTTTTAAGAATAATAAACTACTCGTATATGGTCAGTGCAATAAGTAAAATTGTCAATGATAGGCTTAAGATACGCACAATTAAGAATAAGAATCACATATCGAATCCCAATGACTTATTTTTTAATGTTATATTTAACTAAGATGAAATGCTTTTGACGTTAATTACTGTCTCTATGCCAATTAGATTTACGATTATTTGCAAGCGTTTTAATCAAAACGTACTAATAAACGTTCCTTTAGTTGAGACATTGTTAACTGACTCTGACATTTTAATTACAATTATGTTCGAATATGTTATGGGCTGTATTAATTGATGGCTTATAAGAATAAACATTAAGTTTAAATTATAGCTTTTAGATTCATAATTATTACTTTGTGATAGTTTGTTTGGTGTAAGTTATGTCCAAGACCAATAAATATGAAAATATTTCATCGTTTTCTTTGCTGCTACAAGTTCGAGTATCACATGGATCAGTGGTACCAACATCATAATTAAATTCGTAGTTTAACATAACATCTTTTTTATAGATTTATTTCCACTGAAATAAATTCACTTAAGTCATGGTAATAATATTTTTTTATACATAGGTATTAGCATTTAAATTCCATAGCAATATTTATCTTATTTTCTGCTAAGCTTGATTGTATCTAGCAAAGATGCTATAGCACTCTTGTACACTTACTGACTGGATGTCATCTCCAAAAACTTTTAGATTTTTTTGCTATAATGACAACTTTCTAAGAATGACAATAAATTTAGAAGGTATCACAACTCAACTAGTTTTTTCATGTTTTTATTTATAGTCTTTCCGGCAAAATAAGGACGATGTAAAATCATCAAAAAGTTAATCAGCAGCGAAGATTTTGACTAAGAGTGTTTTTCAATCAGTATTCAGTATACCTATATATCGTCTGCTTATTTAATGAAACATTTTAATTATTGGTACCATATTTGTGAATAATTAAAGTCTGATCTGGGGCAATTTAATATCCATAACCTGGAAAATTTTAATTTGGTGACGACGACGTATAAGCTTTATAAATTTCTTTAATGATTCAGAACCTTTGCTGTCATTTGAAAGTACAAAATGCTTTTGGCTAGCGATAGTCCCTTATTTGGAATTTATAGTATATCCCGTTACTGACTTGGTAGGCCCACTCTGTCTCCTAATCGAGAGAGACTTAAGATTTTAATGGTACGGCTACTTTTAATAGCAAAATAATGATGATATCTGTACCAAAACGATAGATTACTGCATGTGATCACAAAGCTTAAAAAGATGTCTCTGTGTGTGCAAAATATATTATGAACTACCAAAATATTTATAACATAAATGTTAATACAAAGGTGTGTTGTTGCATGACGTTGTTTTTCATCAACTCTAACTTTGTTACGAAATTTACTTTTTTGACAATTACATTTTTAAAACAAGTTTTTTTTATTATTAAAAAATAAACATTTTAATCGTTTCATATCAAAGAGGTCAAATTGAAGCTTTCCCTATATTTATGCCAGTTGAAAAAAGTCTACAATTGTACGATTTCGTAGTCAAGAAATAAAATTGCCCCTTGAATTTCACCGGGTTAAGAAACTCTCTATCTCTAATAACCCGAACAAAATTGAATCACTTGTAAATCTTTGAAACTTCGATTAATTTTAAACGTAAAGAACAATTTCGATCCAATTTATGAACGCAAGAAGCCAACGGCCAGTGTTAATAAATATAATTACATACTTTTACAAGAAATAAAAAAGTTTACGTTTTATTAAGGCTTTATGACGTGCTTCGGTCTTCTTTGCGACGACAAATTGACCGATTTATACATTTAATACTTAAATCATTAATATCAAAACTTTACGATTCAGCTTCCGTATATACTGCATTTGTTATTTACATTTGTACTGCCCTGATATGAAAGAAGGCGGCTAAGTGACTTAAGCGGCTTTTTAACTTTTCGTTACCTCTGAACTAAGCAGACGATGCTCTATCGACCAATCTTGGAATTATATTTTTCCGTCTATTAGTTACTGAGATAGCGTTAGGGTTTAAGCGGCTAAGTAACACTTTTTCAAACAGACTTCAAACGTTTTTCGCTGTTTTCTCGAAATTCACTTTTGTGGCTTAGCTGCCTTCTTTCATAATATCAGGGCAGTGTAGATATTAGGCATTTCATTAGTCACTATGTATACTGTCAAGAGCGATTCTTAAGGAACTATGGACACTGAAGATATCAATTATTAAAGAACACAGAATAAAGAATTTCGACACTTCAGGCAGGCACTGTTTTTGTAAAAAGCGATATTTTCTAGACATCCTTCAGATAGAAGAAAACAAAACAAAGAGTGAAAATAATAACAAGTCAAGTCATTGAAAACTAGACACTGAGATTCACATGTTTTTTCGTATAAAGTAACAAATTAAAACTGCAAAATACGAAAGGGCTTTCTATTACGAAAAATCGATTAGATCGAATCGATCGAATTCGTTGTAGCAGTGCCGTACGTGTCTCGCTATCTCAGAATACCTACCTATGGATGTATTTATTTCAACTTAATTGCACAAATCAGTAGAAAATCACCAAAAAGTTACCTTAATGCCATATGGCATTCTTTACCAGTTTCTATTGAATTTAACAAAAATATTAGTATTTTCCTTATCCTTACTATTATTATAAATGCGGAAGTAACTATGTCTGTCTGTAACGCGGAAACTCTTGAAACTTGGCAGACAGGTGGAATAAACCTTGAGATAGGGCAAAGGTTATTTTGTATCCCACTGCTGGGCACAGCCTTCCGACAGCGCGATATAACGTTAATGACGTGGGCAAGCCGCGAAGAAATTGTGTCTATGACAACCTATGTTCTACCCGTGAAGTCAAAGTGATTTGTTATTCAAAAGTAAAAGTTCTTAATATTAGTGTTGAGTCTCAGGGTAACAATGGGAGACACAAACAAAACCTTTAATTTGCACGTACGATGTGTCCAACAAAGAAAATAAACTAGTTTACATAGTAAAGGTCACTTTCTTGAGAACCTTGTACTTAGGTAAGTATCTCATGATCGGATGATATTGTACATTCTTTTAACAAATGTTACTAAAATTGTAAACGTGAATGTTTTAACCGATTGATGATTGTTACTCAATCACGTCAAAATGGTGGAACATATCTGAATGAAATTTGGCAGAGCGATAGTATTTGGTCAGGAATAGCTATACTACAAATCATAATTTGAGACAAACTTCTTAGCGTTCCATGGATTCACCATGCGGGATTCACGTGCCGGGTCCATCGTGTGGCAGAAAGAGAAACTCCGAGTAGCTACAGGGACTTGTGACACGGATGTAGATTTAGGGGGGCCCCTTTGGGACATACGTCAACACTCACCTTCACTACTCGTGTTTTCTCCCTGCCCAGCCAAATCTGGAACGAACCTGCTAATGCAGCTTTGGATACTCGCTCTAGTATAGAACTTACTGCAGTTCTGGCCAAGCCAAAGTCTTTCAACAGGTTATAGAGCGATTTTGATGGTATACCTCTCCGCTCCTACTTCTACAGCATAAAGACTAACTACATAACCTTTTTTCGTTAATTAATTTAGGAGATCATAATTTAAAATTAGTTATCTTTTCATAATCTTTTTTTTAACACTATGAACTGTACCATCAAAAATTGTTCGAAATAAATGCCTTTATTATTATTATTATAATATTTGTTTTCTTTCATTGCGTGGTCTTTAGGTATGTTAGTTTTCCACGGCATGGTAAGCTCTACAAGTACTATCCTTATATAGGCTGAACTTGAATTCCCTGAGATATATAAGGTTCCCGTAGGGATCACTATGTTTGTTTTTCTCGTATAAATTACTTATAACGCCTCGAAGACTACAACTATCTTTTTATCAATGAATACTGTTATGCTATAAAAATAATAATAAATGCTCTCTATAAAAGATAGAGCCTTACCGTTCAACAAATTAAAATATATTTTGAATAATTGGCTTTTACGGGACCATAAGTTTCTACTCAACTAATGAATTTATGGACACAAAAAGAGACTGTAGCTTTAGTAACGGACGACTCATGAGAAAATAATGATGTTTAATTTAGTTTCACAATAATCAAAATAACAATGTATTTAATTTCGTAATATTAATATTTATACGCAATAGCACATAGGGCTCCACAAAGAAGTGTAGCAACTTCCGACTTATTGCCCTAATAACACATGCCAGCAAAATAATGCTACACATAATAAACGAGCGGCTGAAAGGGTATCTGTCTAGGGAGCTTGCGCCAGAACAGGCTGGATTTGTGAAAGGGAAGGGAACCCGTGAACAGATTCTCATCGTTCGTCAAATCATTGAGAAGGCGCGAGAGTTCGACAAGCCGACATATATATGCTTTGTTGATTTCTCCAAAGCATTCGATTCGGTGAAATGGCCAACGTTGTGGAAAACGCTACTTGACATGGGCACACCACAACACCTCGTACACCTGCTCAGGGAGCTTTATGAAGGAGGGACAGCCTCAGTGCGGATAGACGACCTTCTATCCAATAGTTTCCATGCAGGTGCCGGCGTGCGACAGGGATGCATAATATCTCCCTTACTCTTCAACATCTACACCGAACTTGTGATGCGGATCACTCTTGAAGACTGGACAGATGGTGTTGTGATTGGTGGATACAAAATCGCGAACTTGCGGTACGCAGATGATACCACCTTATTTGCGAGTAGTGCTGGCCTTATGAAGGAATTACTTCTCAGAATGGAGCGCGTGAGCCTTACATTTGGGTTAAGGATAAATCGGTCTAAGACTAAGATGATGATTGTGGATCGCGTCAACGACAACTCGCCCAAAGTGACTCAGATTGCGAACTGTGACGTGGTCCAGACCTACATATACCTTGGAGTTTTAATTTCAAACAACGGCGGCTGCGTGGATGAAGTGAAGCGACGTATGGCCATAACCAGAACTGCAATGGAGAAGCTGAGGAAAGTATGGAGGAATCGGAATATCACTAAAACCACCAAAGTCAGGCTTGTTTGAACATTGGTATTTCCCATCTTTCTTTACGCGGCAGAGACGTGGACAGTGCGCGAGTTGGAAAAGGGGAAGATAGATGCTCTGGAAATGTGGTGCTGGAGGAAGATGCTCGGAATATCATGGACGAAGTTCCGCACCAACGTGTCCATACTCCGAGAGCTCAACATCACACAGCGTCTGTCAACCATAGTACAGTGATAACGACTCCATAGAGCGGCTGGTTGTACAGGGAAAAGTGGAAGGAACCAGATCGCGCGGCAGGCCACCGATGCGCTGGACTGACCAAGTGAAGTCCGCAGTGGGAGGCCGCGTGTCTGACTGTGCCAGACAGTCTGCCAACCGAGAGGGGTGGCGAGAGATCGTAAAGAGAGCTGTGTCCGCCTCTACCACTAACACGGACGCCTCAACGTGACCACGACCGCTCTGCCAAGAGCGAAACGACAGAGAAGAAGAAGCAATAGCAGAATATGTTGAACTTGTGCATAGCTTTAATATCTTGTGACACCATGTTCTAAGAAACAAGTTATTTATCTCATCTTATCTTATCATATTGAAAGGAATCAGCATTTTTTTTTGGCAATTTACGGGTCAAAGAATAGCATAGGCAAAATTTTATCCACAGACCCACACATTACCAACATATGGTATTTCATTTGGTTTTCGTACTGTTTATTTTCATTGATCTTCTTTTATTGGTGGTTGTTTCACTATAGTATAGTGTAGGTATACCAGAGCATGAAACAGCAGCTTCACAGGGTTGTATTGATTGTTGTATTAACTCTCATCTAATAATCATTGAAATTTGGAGTAATTGTTGGAGGTTTTATAATTACCTTATTAAACCTCTTTGTAATCCTGGCCGACTGGCAAAACGTCTTTGTATTTTATATTGACTTTATACTGTGTAGTTGGTTGTTTTGATGTGCTGAATAAACTCTGCTGTATATTTGAAAATATGTTTATATCTATGAATTAAATTCCATTAGTAATGTAGAATAAAAAAGTTGAGAGCTTTTTCTTAACGTTCGGTTATATTATGGTCGGTTATTTGTTACCAACCTAAACATACAGACTTTAGTTTCTGGTTAATTTAAAGTACGAGTAAGTAAAGTTATTTAAAGTAATTTTTATGTTACCCATCAGTGCTGTGGTAAAATGAATTCAATGATGGAGGCCTTTGCCCTGCAGTGGGATTGCTGTTACTTTACTTTAATTTACTTTAAAGTGACGAAATTTTAAAACGCTTTCTACGCATTTTTGAGCTTTATTAAGTTTGTAACGGATTATTTTTTGTTTACATGGTATTGCTGTGCCGATTTACAAGTGTTACATTAAAAGGATAATGTTCAAAAACACCGTTCAGTTACTAGTCAGACACTCGTGGGTGGATCCTATTAGTTTTTTTTCCCCATGTAGTTATAAAAAACGTAACGGCCTATAATCTACCCACTGCAGGGCAAAGGCCGCTATCATTACCGTAGCAATAGTCCAGGCATAATCACCACGCTTGCCAAATGTTCGAAAATTCGAAACTTTTTGTTGCCCGACGCGAGGACCGAAACCGGAACCCCGAGATCTTGGCCCGGTATTTAAATCACTAGACCAACGAGGCCTTACTAGACCAACGAGGCCTTACTAGACCAGCGGGGCGTTTTGGCGCGGATATTTTTCCAATTTAGCTATTTCTCATAATTTGTATGCAAATATGTATTATTTTGGCCTACGGAAAGGAAGCGATGAACTGTACAAAATTTATTGGATCAATAAAGATGAGTCAGACGGTGGTTTGATGTCCGATCGCTTTATGGTTGTGGCCAATTTTTCCTGTAATTGCAATTAACTATTGCAAATTAAAATAATTTATTTCGTACAATTGATTTACGAGTAATATTCTGTAGAAGTATAAATGACTACGATTGTGACTGACTGACGATAATGACTATATTACGGTTAAGACAAAAAAATATGTAAAATATCGTTTGAAATATTAAAATCATTTATAGAAAACGTTGACTACCAGCTACCCTGTTAATTTAGATTTTTTCTCTAAAGCACCCTTTAAAAAAAGTGATATGTCTAAGGTAGATTGATTATGATTAAAGTTGATATGATAATCAGAAAATTATTAGTCCCATAAACAAATAAACAAAATTTCTAAAGTCATATGAACTTTACGATCTAATAACTACGTCAGAGGCAATAAGACCAAATCCATATAAACTTCCGTTATTTTAAATTACGTTTACAATTTTTTCTCAGATCGAATTTAATTTCAAACTAATAAATCATGTTTTATACATCTTAATGGCCGCTGTCAAACCCATTAGTATCGATATAAAATCCCTGCCCGCGATATTTGGAGCATCGATTTAACAAATCAAGTTCAAGATCGCAAAATGTTTGATGTAACCGTAAGTGTTGCACAGATATCGATATCGATAAGAATGGTTGCTGTTCAACAACATCTTTTATACATATCAATACTTCTAAGTTCGTTGGATTCAAAAATTTACGCGACCACTACTAGGCACATAAAAGTAAAAGATATATTATGGATTTAACTCGGGTTTATTACGGTAAGCAGAAAGAACAGTTACAGAACAGATAAACCAAAATATTATGTAAAATTGTAATTAACAAGTATTCAATTCATATATTACGTTACTATGTGGTGAGTAAAAAAGAAAAATTTAATAACGAAGCATAAGTTTTTACTTTACCAGCATGAATTATTACGATGGCGGTATCAATACTGTACTTTAGGGAAAAAAGAAACAACTTTTGTATGTATTATTTAACAATAAATGAAACATTGAATAAGAAACAAACAGTAAACATTCTATAACCTACTCAAAATTACATTACCTACTTCAATATTTTTACCGATAGAACACTTCAAATTTCTACGCACGTTACTAAACAATGTTCTATATACCAACATACACAAATTCTGGAAAGCTTGTCCACAAATCCGTTATGTGTAGGTAGTGTTCCTAATGCTTAACAAATAAACCACAAAAACACCATGAGACCAAAATAAACACACGTGTCCCAGAGATGTTTGATGATTTATGTAATTTACGGTCGTTTAAATACAAATTACACAAAAAAAGCGCACGACCATTTGTGATGTCTTCTTTTTCTTTTAAAAAGTATATATTCCATATACCTACATAGATTATGTATTAATATTGTAATTAAAGATTTTCTGTGCACTTAATACTGTAGAAGTTGGTAAAGCTCGAGAAATTAGAACATTAATAAAACCGGTTGTGTTCATTGCATCCTCAAAGTCAACTACAAACACGACGAATCAAAAAAAGCAACAGCGAAAATTCACTAATAATGTATCACTAATAAATGACAAATAGTTATTAATTAGCGAGGAAGTTCGACTTTCGAATTTCACATCCCTGACAAATTACTATGAAAACTCACATGATCTTATTCTATGTCACGTTTAAGTATCCTTAATTTGGGACTAGATGGCTCTGTGTGGCCCAGTGAGGCATGTCTTAAAATATTTATTTATTATTATTTATTATCCTGAAAGCATAGTTTGGTGTCAGAGTTTTCCAATTATAATTCTCTGACGTGACTGGTTTTTATGACTTCTTGCAAAAGTAAATGGGCCGACGTGGCTGCCAAAACATAACTTAACATAACTCTCCAGACTAACAGACCTAAGACAGTCTAGGAAATCGCTTCACTTACGTAGCACTTCTTAAACACGTATTCGATGCTTGGGAGAGTAGGTTAGATGCTATAGGTGTTTTTTGTGACCTGTCAAAGGCATTTGATTGTGTGGACCATAAAACGTTAATTAAAAAACTCAGACATTATGGTGTTTCGAATGATTCGTTAGATTTAATTAACTCATATCTCACAGGTAGAACACAAAAAGTTTGCATTGATGGAACTGAGTCTTCAGGGTCGGCCCTTATCATGGGTGTCCCTCAGGGATCAGTATTAGGACCCTTGCTATTTTTAATATACATTAACGACCTTCCATATTATATGTATAATCTTTGTGAGATGGTATTGTTTGCAGATGACACTTCAATAATTTTTAAAATTAAGAGGGGCGAATTATCATTTGACGATGTTAACAATACCCTCTCTAAATTATTGCATTGGTTTGCTACGAATAATCTTTTGCTTAATGCAAGAAAAACAAAATGTGTTAAATTTACTTTGCCTAATGTAAGGTTTTCCGCCACAAATGTTATTGTAAAAGATGAGCCATTAGACACAGTAGACTCCTCTACCTTTTTAGGTATAACTGTAGACTCTCGACTGCAATGGGGTGCTCATATCAGGTCTCTGTCTGGAAGACTTAGTTCTGCTGCTTATGCTGTGCGAAAGATAAGACAATTGACTGATGTTGGAACGGCAAGATTAGTATATTTTAGCTACTTTCACAGTATAATGTCATACGGTATTTTGTTATGGGGCTCAGCGGCAGATATTGAGTCTATTTTTATATTGCAAAAACGTGCTGTGCGGGCTATTTACGGCCTTAGACCCCGTGACTCTCTAAGAGAGCTATTCAAAGAGATCAACATACTAACAGTTGCATCTCAATACATTTTCGAAAACATTATGTACGTCCGTAAAAACCTCGAATTTTTTGTCAAAAATAGTGACGTACACAATTTCAATACCCGAAATAAAGATAAACTTGCCGTTCCAGGATTCAGACTGCGAAAAGTAGGTAATTCGTTCATGGGAAATTGTATCCGTATTTTCAACAAATTACCACTATCAATTGCTGACCTCCCTGTACATAAATTCAAATCATATATCAAAGTTGTTTTAATGAAAAAGGGCTATTACACTATTGATGATTATATAAATGATAGGAACGTTTGGCTTTAAATTGTATCAGCTCGCACTGGCATATATCTTATGTAAACATGTTTATTTAAAAAGAGGCTGACAATAGTGACCGAGTTTCTTGCGCTGCTTCTTCTCGGCACTAGCCCACATTTGTCCCGAAGCAGTGGTAGGTTAAATATTGGGACGTGTAAAAGCGCCTCCAGGGGCCTATTTGCAGAAATAAAACTGATTTTAACTGATTTTAACTGATTTTAACTTCCAATCCAAATAGAAAACTTGGAACATTGTCTAGGAAGCGGTCAACCGCACCAATGCAACAACCGGATTGCGTCTCACATGACGACCACGTTCATCGACATTAGTACATTCAAGAAGTATAGATTAGTAGACAACAAAAAATATTTATGATCAAAAATAAACTTAAAAATAAAACTGTTAAGAAAGTATATATACAGTATATTTTATAGTTTCTGTGGTCCTCATTCTGTTAAACATATAAGCGATTTAGAATAGGATGTCTATCATTTTTCTAAATAATTGCCTTAACTGCAAAGTTTATCAAACTTTAAACTTAGGGAATTTCATGAGAAGACCTAATAAAATGTAACAATAACTCACAAAACTGCTTTCGTTCAATCGCAAATAAAAACATGCATCACCCAACAAAAACAGAACTCGATCATAAAAACACTGGTAAAAGAATCTAAAAGCTTCGAAATATCATCGAGAGAGTGAAAGGCGGTAGGGCCCACGCAGATTTTAGCAAAAACTGTGTCCAGTGCTGACAACTTCGAACTCGCGGCTCGGACACCGAGAGGAACGCACGTCCACAACACTGGCTTATCGATAACGGAACGATGGCACAACAATACATCAGTTGCGCGGTAAGTGTTGTTTTTGTTATTCTACGAGTAAAAGGAGTAATCAAGTAAGATGGTTTTCAATTTAGTTTATCTTAGACATTAGAAAATAAGTAGTTAATTTTTTATTTATTTACATACAATGTAATTGATTGAAGGCTGAGTTTAGTTCTTAATTAGGCTAAGGCTCCACAATTCCACATACATTCAGTAGTTTTTAACCAACGATAAAAGATGAGATTGTAAATTCGACGCTTAACTTTTGACCAGGAATTTTAATTTTGATGTTTTGTTTCTACCAAAGCTTGTAGATGATTAAATGAAAGAAAAACCAATAGGGTTGACAACATTCAAAAAATATAATAAATTTTCAAGTCGGTGCATGTTAATGGTCGGTGATTTCTTGGCTGGACTCGACTCATAGTCACACATTTTTTTTTTGTGAAAAGAAAGTTTTATTTCATATTACTTTCTTTACTTGAACATAACCTAATAAATCAACTTTCATATTAAACGAAAAAACTTCTAACCATATTTCAACTTAAACCTGATTTGTAGATTACCAAGCTGTTGACTGTTTACTAAAACATGTTGTTTACAATAATAATTTAATCAAACTAGTAATAATATTTATTTTAATTTACCCCTGAAAAAAGTTCAAACCTTTATTTAAAGAATTTAAAAATTATTTGATCGTGGTAAGTTCGTCTAGGCCTTCCTCTTCCAACGTTCCATTTCACACTCGTCTTATAGATCTGTCTAGTCATTCTTCTCTCATTCATCGTCTCTACATGCCCAAACCATCTAAGCATCCCTTTCTCAATCCGTGTGACAATATCTTCTTTCACACCACAACGTCCTCTTATCACACTATTTCTATTTAAATATTGAAATAGTAGGTATTGAAACTTGAAAAATTATGTCTCAGGCAGACTGGAACCCGCATCAGCATGAATACCGGGCGCGGTGTGCATTGATATGCGGGTTCGACTCCTGTGTGACACAAAAATTTTCAAGTTTTAAGGGGACGACTAGAGCTAAGTTATGCCCCTTATCTTATCTGTGTCCTGATTGATTTAATTTTATTACTTCTAAACAAAATCAATGAAAAGTTTACTAAATGAAAAGTTTACTGTAATTCAATAAATAATAGGGGTAAAAGTATGAAATTGCCGATTATTTTCTCACTTTTTATTTTGTTTATAGCTCTTAAGTATAGTCATATTATTGCGTAATTCTTTTTGTATTGTATCAAAAACTAAATAAAGTAACTTAAACTAAAAAAAAAATGCAATACTTGTGCCTATTACTTCAAAGGAAGTCGTTGAAAAGACCCCTTACAATGTGTCAGCTGACCTTCTTACTTCAATTAAGTATATTTGTATTATATACTTTGATTTTCAGAAATTTAAATACTATAATGCGTAGCTTTATAACCATCTAACTTTCACCTTTTATTGCATCGAAAACAGTTCAGGCGTTTTTAAATAAATTAAAAAATTGTTAGTATGGAAAAATGACTTTTCTCGATTTCGTCCATACAAAACGGCCATTTCATACTTTAACCCCTAATACTCGTACTAAAGGTAATTTGGTGAGATGATACTGTTCTAGTTTTATTTTAAATTGGTTGGGCAGCACATAGCTCTGGTAGTCCCGTTAAACTAGATTTTGTAGATAGCCAAGCTGTTGGCTTGACAGCAAAAACTGTTGTTTACAAAGAATATTTAATTAAGATATGAACTTTTACATTCCAAGAGGAATTTCATTAATAAATAAAGTAACAGAGTCAAATTTATACACCAACTTTACATAAAGACGATAATAACAATAAATTGATACTGCACTCCTGGGCACAATAGTGCAGACTGGTTAACCTTTCCGAGTAAACGGTAGTAGGTACGACAAAAACTCGACAGACGAGACATAACTATTTGTATCTAGGAATGACAAGTGGGTGGGACAAGCGGTAGGTTAATTCAATTAGTAGCAACAATATGTAGAGCAAGCCAGAATTTTGATTTTGATATATCGACGACCAGTTTTGGTTCAGTGGTAGTAAATACTGCTTCTGAGCCATATGTCGTGGGTTCGTTTCCTGCACAATATGTTTGTGTGCATGCATTACTCTTTTTGTACTGGTCTAGGTGTTTTTTGTGTATAATAAATAATTATACAGGATGAAATTTTAACCACTTTCCAAAATTTTTATAGACGTTCAGTATCGTATTTAGAGCCTATTTATGAAGTAAAAAATGTAAATCAAGCTTTCACCCGAAAATATTTTTCGCAATATAGTTTTAAATTTTTACGGTCCTAGGCCTGATAAGGTATAAAGGGAAAATCAAAAACTAATGAATAGTATCGTAATGAATGAATGAGATGCGAATCGCGTAAAAAAAGTGTTGCTAGGCGGCCGTATCAAAAATTTTAGTTTTTTTGCGGACTATTTTTAAGTGTTCTATTTTGTTATTTTTGTACTGGGCTATACCGAAAGAAAAATTATGTCATTTGTTTTTTGTCTCGTAGATTGATATATTAAAATTTGGAAGGTACTTAAAATTTCATCCTGTATATTCCAAAAAAAAAGTATGAAAGTAAATTTATTGGTCGATGATGAAGCTTATCTATAGGGTACCTATAGATAGGTAGATAGGTACCCTAAAAATAAGCGTCATCATCATCATACTACTACTAAATCAGTTCACTGCTAAACACAGACCTCTCCTGGCGTGGTGGAGTGGCGTACACACTGGTTTTTCAAGGTGACGCCTGCTCCAAAGGCTTGGTTCGATCCCCGGTCGGGTCAATGCAGAAAAAAAGTGTATTTTCGTTTTCTTCTCGGGTCCAGGTGTTTGTGGTACCTTCGTTGCTACCAATTTCCACATAGCAAGAGCTTTAAATAGCTACTTTGGGATCAGAGCAATGAATGTGATGTTCTCCACTTATTAATATATTTATAAGTAGGTAATTTATGCAGCACATGTACGTACATAAATTATGAGATAAACAATCAACATACTTAGAACTTGTTAATAAGATCTTTGGCTATGATTGTACAAAAACACGCGTGTCTTGGCTCGGAACGCATTAGCCTCTTTTGCGCAGACGGTTAACTTTCAGCCTAGCTTCATATAACTTTCCATGGAATTGATACAAGTTATTGACATTTAATAAGTAGTAAGAAAAATTCCAGCTTTTCATTGTGATGTTATTTCGAATTTTAATTAGATCTAACATTGTTTTTATTTTACAAAGGTCACTTTAATTAAATTAATAGCATTTTTTTATTTTGCACTTCATCTTAGTTTTACACAAATTGTGTTTAAGTTATATCAGTTTAAAATATTGGGACGTACAAAAGCGCCTCATTGCGCCTGTTTGTTAAGGTTATAATAGGGGTTAAAGTATGAAATTGCCGATTATTTTCCCCCTTTTTTTTGTTTATAGCTCTTAAGTATAGTCATATTATTGCGTAATTCTATTTGTATTGTATCAAAAACTAAATAAAGTAACTTTTGACTAAAAAAAATGCAACACTAGTGCCTATTACTTCAAAGGAAGTCGTTGAAAAGACCCCTTACAATGTGTCAGCTGACCTTCTTGCTTCAATTAAGTATATTTGTATTATATACTTTGATTTTCAGAAATTTAAATACTATAATGCGTAGCTTTATAACCATCTAACTTTCACCTTTAATTGCATCGAAAACGGTTCAGGCGTTTTTAAAAAACTAAAAAATTGTTAGTATGGAAAAATGACTTTTCTCGATTTCGTCCATACAAAACGGCAATTTCATACTTTAACCCCTAATATAAATCAAAACTAATAGGTATTACTGCTTAACGAATGAAACTCTAATATCAAAATGTGTCAGCTCCCATAGATAGTGTTTTTTTTACTATTGTAGTAAGATGAATCTTCCATGTCTACATAATTACTTATTCTTCCGCTTATAAAAAAACTAATTAAGTTTCGCAATTTGTTATCGCATTATACTCGACTGTACGCCGATTCAGGTATGTAGAACACATACAAACAATGTACAGGCGCGTACAATGGACACTTCGAGATTAGAGCCAACTTGAGCCAAGTTCGCTGACCCCTACCCGACCTGGTGACCCCCAAACATGTCAAGACAAAAGAAGATATAAATCATAAACCTGTATCACAAAAGGCTGACAATGGCAAAGGCAAGGCATCAAAAGACCCGACAATAAAGAAAGCAATTATCTGCGTGATTTAGAAATGTTTGTTTGTCACGTAAAAGTTTATTTAAAATTTTCTGTGTGAAATACAAATATTAAGATATAATTCTGTGGAACAACTTAAATTAATTTTGCTAATCTAGCCAAAACATGGAGCAACGGTGTTTTGTAATTCACGCGCTATCTGTCAAATTAAGACTTTTTTTTGTTTTCATAATTTACAAGATAAAAATTACCTTTATCTATTCCCGTGTTATTTTAACTATCTTAATATTTAAATAGATAATGCAAGAAAATGGTCTGATTACCATTACACATTTCATTAAGATATTTCAAAATTTTTTTTAATACTTACATTGATCAAAGGCTAACATGATAATGGGGACTACCGTTTCTTTGCTCACCAGTTTGCGCCACTGTAGACTGAGGTCCGGAGGTATAGCTATCAAAGGCGATCGGCGCCGAAACAAAGTGTTAAATCTTGAATCTAATTAAAGTTTATTATTTAGAAATAACTATCTTGATATCAACAAATTCACATTTGAAATAGTTGCTCTTTGAGGCCGCCTATTTTTGCGCTTTTTCTTAATTCCGCTTTCAAAGCGTTCACATTAATCGCCAAATAATCCATGTTTGCGATAATTTTACAAAGGAGATCACTTTCCAGCAAGTAAATTAAAAAAATATAATTTATGTAACGAAGCCCGCTAAAACCAGTGAAAAGTGAATGTTATTGGACCTCACGCGACACAAGCGCCCCTAGTGGCAAATTCACTAGCGATAGCCCCAGACCATATTATGCTAACATTTTTTTCACTGGTAACCCGTGCAAATAAGGAATGGACAGCTACCAAAATACTTAAAAGATTAAAGGAAACCAAAGTAATAAATTTCCTTAATCGATGTTCCTTAATTAAATAGTTTGAAATGTCCAACATTTCAAATTATTTAATTTTTCCAACAACAAAAACATTTAATCATAAAATTTTCCTTATTTTGTTTCAATGTTTGATGTTGAGTAGATGGAACGAATTTCATCCGAAACCTTAATAATAATTGTTTTGGGGTTTCTACCATGTTTTGTTTATAGTTTCTAATATTTCGGCACTCTTGCAAGCGCTTTAATTACCGAAGGAACTTCTTAACAATTAACTTTTATTATTGTGACCTCAAAAAAAATTAAAATATTATTCCACTGCTGCAGGGCAAAGGCCTTCATCATTGAATTCAAGTTACCACAGCAATAATAGCATAGGCATAATCACCACGCTTGCCAAATGTGAGTAAGTGATCACAAACCCGAGCGAATTTATTTATACGGCTCTGGAATGGACTGCCCTCCAAAATAAGAAAATCGACAACAAAATTTTCCTTTAAAAAGGTTTTGAGGAGCCACTTCTCTGAATAAGTTTTTTCTCCTTCTCTATCGATCTTCTCTGACTGTGATTTGTACAGTTATATTATGTGCAAGTAGTTATGTATATATTACTATGATATTATATTATCTTTGGTATATTATGTAAGTAATTATTGTTATTTATGTATTCTTCTATTTTATTGATACATTGCTTTTTTATTTCTTTTTCTTTGATGCACCGCCTGTGATATCTCTGTTTGGGCCAATGGTTGACTGGTAGAGAATGCTTTTAGCATTAAGTCCGCCATTTTGTACATTTTGATTTTACGTGTGCAAGAAAGTGTAAATAAATAAATAAATAAATAAATTTCGAAAATTCGAAACTATTATTGCCTGACCCGGGGATCGAACTCGGGACCCCGAGATCTCGGTGCTTAAACCACTAGACCGACCACAAATGATTTAATCAATAGTAAAGTAAAGTAAAGTAACAGCCTATAATCATCCCACTGCAGGGAAAAGACCTCCATCATTGAATTCAAGTTACCACTGCAATGATGGGAACTGGCCTGGCATAATCACCACGCTAGCCAAATGCGGGTTGGTGATCACAAACCCGAGCAGCGTTCGAAAATTCGGAACTTTTTTTTGTTGCCCGACCCGGTGATCGAACCTGGGACCCCGAGATCTTGGCCCGGTATTTAAACCACTAGACCAATAGTAATTATTCCTTTTACTCAGCCTAGAGATCTCAGATCTTACACATATCTTAGCATAAAATATCTTTTAATTGCCAGATACTCCAAATGAAACGAGTTAAAAGCCATCAGAGTTACTCCAGTTATTGTGATAACATCAGCACAAGATCATACCCATACAATGTTAACGGTTCGATCGCCAAATAACTGATAGGCTTTGCGAGTTTTGCGACCAACCCACAATTACCTTTTGCGAGAGTAGAGTCGGCGTAAACATTTATGATAACATATTAAATGGGAGTCACGCTGAATTTCTGTGTTCAAGTTCTTTTTCTTTTTAACTGCAATGGTGTTAAGTATGCCATTAACAATAACAAGAGAGTTAATTTTACTTATTGAATTATCAAATTTTTTGAATAAACATTTAGTTTCTCCATACAGAGTTTCATGACCTAACATAAACTTCGATAAGGTTTCATTCAATCATCATAACATGCTAACTGTTGGAGAAATACCGCTCAAAAAGGTGATTATGCCATAATCACAACGTTTTGCAGTTTTTTTTTTCAATTTTAGTACTACATTGTGAAAAAAGTGTAAATAAATAAAATAAAAAATCTGTTTGCAATCTTTTGGTTGCCTCTTACGATACTTTTAGCACCTAAAATAAGGGAGCCATTCAATTTTGAATGTGACGGTCTACAGCCATTGAATTCAATACACTTTAAACATATTTTAATTATACTATATGGGGGAGGGGGGGGACCCACTGGGGAGTCTTTACCCTCTCCACAACACGCTTTTTTCCGGAATTTGTGTCTCTAACGCCACGGGCCTTTATCAAGGTTAGATGAAACAATATGCTATGTTGTCATGGATTCGGGTTAAAAACAATTTTAACAGACTAATCCGCGGGCCACAACGCTACAAGCCATTTGTGTTTATCAAAAATGTTGAAGCCATTTTTTTCTATTATTTCTTTTTACGTGGTTTGTCAACTGAAAATGCTGTACAGGCTCTTACAACTCTAGTAGTAGAAAAAGTGGATTCGGGAAGCAAATGTCTAGCAGTATTGCTTGATCTAAAGAAGGCATTCGACACAGTTTCGGTACCCATTTTGCTAAATAGATTACAGGAAGTAGGGGTGAGAGGCACTCCCCTACAATTATTCAAAGATTATCTTACTAACCGAAAGCAGCGTGTTCGAATAGGCAACTACACCAGTCAAGAAGCCACTCCAACTTACGGTATCCCACAGGGTAGCGTATTGGGACCAACGCTTTTTCTAGTGTATATAAATAATCTTTGTCTTTTAAAACTAACCAATGGTACTGTATTTTCTTACGCCGATGATACAGCTATCGTGTTCTTTGGTAATTCCTGGTGTGAAGCAAAAATATCGGCTGAAAAGGCTCTAGTAAAGATAGCATCCTGGTTGGATACAAGCCTTCTCACTTTGAATGCAGCTAAGACACAATATATCTGTTTCAGTAAAAACATCGTAACGCAACCCCCTCCAGGCTACAACATTAAAATCCATAGGTGCGGTGACTCTTCTAACACTTACTGCTCATGTGCTGGAATAGATAAAGTCGCTTATGCAAAATATTTAGGAGTTCTCGTCGATCAGCGTCTCTCTTGGCACCTGCATATTGAGTTGACAATGAAAAGAGTGCGAAAACTTATTTGGACTTTTAAGACCTTACGTCACGTTGCGAGCAAAGAGTTACTTACTCAAACATATCTTGCACTGGGTCAATCTATATTGGTATACTGCATATCAGTGTGGGGCTCAGCTGCTAAAAGTTCTTTAATATGTCTGGAACGAGCTCAAAGGTTGCTAATAAAAGTAATGCTTCTAAAACCATACAGATACCCTACTGAAAATCTTTATCAGGAAGCTAATCTTCTGTCAGTTAGAAAACTATACATACTCGACATTGTTATCAGAATGCACAAGTCCCTTCCCTTTGATGCTAAGTTACTAACTAGGAGAAGAAAAAATAAAGTTGCTTTAATTCCCACTGTAAAATCAGACTTTGCAAGACGGCAGTACTCTATGCAGTCTGCGTCTATCTACAATAAAATCAATAAGTACCTTAACATATACCCACTTAATACAAACAAATGTAAGAAAGCCGTCTTGGAATGGTTAAAATCATTAATTTATACGGATACAGAACTATTTCTTAAAAACTAACATAATGTATCATTGTTTATTACATACTAGCGGTTACCGCTGTTACCATAGTGAATAGAGAGTACTAAAGTAAGGTGAGTTTGTATGTAAAAATATGAATAACTATACAAAACATTTCAACACAAACACATACACACGCACACACACACACACACACACACACATACACACACACACACACACACACACACACACACACACACACACACACACACACACACACACACACACACACATAATACATGCATATGAGCAGTATTAATAGAGAAAATATATAATTTATTATAGTAGGTATAATATTACTTGCTTGTTTAGTGTCTAACAAGTGTAATTTAGTTAGTTATGTGACTGATTATCAAAAGAGCGGTTCTCCCTACCAATGTTTTGCTTAAAGGGGAGCTCCCACATCTAATATTTGTAATAGACTAAGTTACCGAAATAAAATATTTGAATTTGAATTTGAATATTTGAATACTTTTACACTGACCGTACAATGAGTTTTCGGCGCAGTGCCAAAGTAAGGCAGCCCACTTGCAATTTGACACGGTTTCTTACACTCACGAAATTGAATCGAATTCTGAATGTATAAGATCTAAATTCATTTACCAACTTAACATTTTAGGTGCAATGTCGATGTTATCTCGATGTCTCAATTTCAATCTAAAGTAATTGAAGCGAAGGTCCGAAATAGATTGACAGTTGTTTCTGTTTTCCATTTCTAAATAAACAGTATGAGAAAGTACTTGAACAGTGTTAAAGTTCTTGGCTACTGTATTAACATTTTTTAAGAATATTGTCAATATTATGTTTTGTGTCAACACCGCTTAAAACACTTTAATTCTTTGGTTAGATGACACTTCAATCAATTGACATCCTTTTTATAATCTTTAAAATCGTAATTTAGCCATTCATTTAGATCTACCCACTAGTGGTCCACCCTGGGCAACGGCATCTTTGGTTTTCTAACCAATGATGACGGCTAACAGATCCCTCTGTGGTGGTCGGCTTCGTAAGAGGCCGCCTGGATGCTACCTCCCTCCTGCCAGAGTCCAGCGCCAAATAGTTTTTCTGTGTTCCGCTGGTGTGTGGGAGAACCAGTACCTCTGGGTAAGCTTGCTCCATCTTAGGCTTCTTCTTAACCGTATAGTTAAGTATGTAGTCAAAAGCAAGCCCATTATTTAATTAAACAATTTTTTTACAGTGTGTGTGTGTCTATATTCTAATAATTTTCAGTAATTAATCTAATTTGCTTATTACTATTTATTGATTAAATAAATCCGGATTTTCAAATATAAAATAATAAATAAATTAATATAAAGGAAAGGCGTTTTAGAATTATTTCTGAATGGTGTAATACACCTAACTTTATTGTCAAGATTTCGAAAATCTGTTATCGTAAAGCGTTTTCATTAGTGCCAGACTTTTCTTCTTTCTAATATAATTCCCTAATATGCAAAGCACAGGCCGTTAGAACGCAAAAGAAAAAGAAGTAAAACACATAACAAGTTTGAATTCGTATTTAAAAATATCAAAATACATTTTTTCAAGCCAGTATTTACTATTTGAAATTGACGACCTCCGTGGCGGAGTGGCGTACACACCGGTTTTCAAGGTGTCGCCTGCTCCGAGGTCCCGGGTTCGATTCCTGGACACCCGTCCGGGAATCGAACCCGGGACCTCGGGGCCAATGTAGAAAAAATGCGTTTTTCTACATTTTTTCGGGTCTGGGTGTTTGTGGTACCTTCGTTGTTTCTGGTTTCCAAAATACGAATGCTTTAAATAGTTATCCAAATTGGGATCAGAACAATCTATGTAATGTTGTCCACATTTATTAAGAAATAAAAATTTTAAAAAAACCTAACAAGGCTTTGCCAAAGGCAAATTGGCATTAACAGCATTCGTTGTTTTGTATGTTAAACTTAAATTGATAGTTATCTGATTAATGCTTAGGCAAATACAAAGTGTAACGGATGTTTTAAAATTATAGGGATATTGTCGAGCTATCGCTTAAGGCATCGAAGTATGTATTTAACCTTTTTACTCGAAGCCAACTTACTCTAACAGCCAATTAGCGCAATGGTGGCTATTAGACAAATAACAAGTGGGTTTACCGGCCAAGATCTCAGAGTCCAGGATTCGATCCCCGAGTCAGGTTAGAGTTTCGAATGTTACTCGGGATTGTGATCACCAACCCGCCTTTGGAAATCATGGTTATTATGCCTGTATGATGGAGGCATTTGCCCTGCTGTGGGATGATTAAAAGGGCGTCACTTATTGTTACTAACGTTTCTTAATGTCTTAATTAGGTACATAATAATATATGGTTTTGCGAAAATATATCATTTTTCTATTTAAAATATCAGTGTATGAAAAACTCATTTATTTCATAACCTAAACCTAATGTTTCAAACCTACGGAATGTTTGGAAGTTCATAAAATCTGCTCTGTCGAATTCGACTTCCGTGTCCTACAAATGTCAATGATCAATCGAAAGATTAACAAAATGTCAGTCATTGTTTGCGTAGGCACCCGGATTATGGCCACTTTATTCCCAGAATTAAATTTAAAGACAGATTTTCCTGTTTACGATGAAGTTAAAGGAATTTTTTATACGTTTTCTAGTGATCATTGTCAGCCTGTATCAGACCACAGATGGGCAAACCTCGACTGCAGGAAATTTCCATCCGTCAATGGGAACTACCGTTTCTTTGTTCACCAGTTGGCGCCACTGTTGACTGAGGTCCAGAGGTATAGCTGTCAAAGGCGACTTTATGAGATCGGCGCCGAAACAAAGTTTTAAATCTTCAATATAATTAAGTTTATTATTTATAAATAACTATTTTCATATCAACCAACTAACTTCTGAAATAGTTGCTCGTTGAGGCCGCCTATTTTTGCGCTTTTTCTTAATTCCGCTTTCAAAGCGTTCACATTCATCGCCAAATAATCCATATTTGCGATAATTTTACGAAGGAGATCACTTTCCAGCGGGTGAATTAAAAAAAAAATATAATTTATGTCACGGAGCCCGCTAAAACACGTGAAAAGTGAATGTTATTGGACTTCACGCGACAGAAGCGCCTCTAGTGGCAAATTCACTAGCGAATTAGCGATAGCCCCCATTTGTTTATCCGATGCGATTCCAGTTTGAAAAAACTTAGCCTTTATGCATATTAGAAATCTCTTTTTGCCTTGCCAACCAATCGCGCCAAATGCCACAGGAACCGCTTCTATGTACACTCTTTGATAATGGACCACAAATAAAAACAATAAAATTCATGTACAGAAAACAGCTCGTCATCCTACCACAAAACCTCAAATTTTCTCAATTGATATTGATCTCTACTTGTTTGACTTAAAGTTGAAAATCAATTCAATGACCTTTAACTTTTTGTGTAGGTTGACCTGCCGTTGTTTGTACCCTACGAATATGACTTCATCTGAATATTTTTGTTTAGTATTGATCCTATTTCGTATGCGATTAATGCGATATTACGAACCAAAGCATAACGAAACGAAACAATATCGGTAGCGTTTCAGCTCACCTTATCGATCGATCGAAAAAGTTGAACGATTTCCTTAATTCATTTTCCACTAGTGCTTTGACGTCGCTGTCAGTCGATGCGCGCGCAGCCGAAGACCAACGTTGCAACCGTCAAAATAACCGGTCGAGCGTAAGCTGCTAAAAGGTTACTTTTATTGGATCGATAGCTAGCGGTTCAGCTTACGTTTAGATTTCGTTTAGTAAAAATGGTTAGTAGAATACATTCTACGTGACAACCGAAGTTTCGTCAATTGTTTACGTTTTGATAATTTACGTTAGTAGAATTAGTCTCCTGGAAGCTTTTTAGAACTTTTAGTAATGAGGCGCAAATTTTTGACCTATTACCCAAACGAATTCACCTATTTTTTATACAGTGTAATTTGATTTTGCAAAGAAGGTCCTATGTTTCAGGTTAGAAAACAAGGTTGACATGAATACCTCTTAACGATAAATATAAAAGAAGTAACGCATGGCGTTGGTTATTAATTTTGATTAGTTACAAATAAACAAATACGAAGATTTATTTTTAATGATAGTTTTCCACTAATTATTTCTTCTTTAATCTTTGAAGGATAGTCATACGATAGGATGAAGACTTATCTTTAAATTTGACCATAAAGAAACTAATAAGCAAATAGAATTACCTATACAAGTTGTTAGGTGAATGGTATACAGGCCGAAACCAGCATATGTCAACATTATTATGCATTTAAATGGTATATATTGCGCAGGGAAATGAAATATCAGGGCTTTTATGAAAACCCTAGGGATATGACGAAATCCCGGAAGATGTCGAATATTCTTGTTTATTACGTCTTCTTACTAAAAGTATCTAGTGATATGACAAAATACCAAATTATCATCAGTGATATGTCGTTCCACTAAACTCAATCTAGTAAAATATCAAAAAAGCGGATACTGCCGAATAAAAATCTAGCCAAGCATTTCTCTCGCTCGCTCTAGTACCCACAGGGGCACTAGATGGTTTTAACACCCCATTTAGTGGCGAAATATTGATTTTAATGGCTAGTGGATTTTTCGAGTGGTTTAGTAAAATTCAATTTCAACTAAAAATACGATCGCTCAGACACATATCACTTGTAAATTTTAATGTTGTAGAAAAGTTAATATTCCAGGTATGTAACAATGAATCCAATGGCGCCCATTTGTGTCAAAATTATAATCAGCCTATTTCTACTTACAGTATTCCTTATTTCACTAAATTTAGTTTAGTGAAATGACATATCTCTGACTGTATATTAGTATTTTGTCATATCACTAGATAATTTTAGTAAAAAGACGTAATAAACAAGAATATTCGTCATTTACCGGGATTTCGTCATATCCCTAGGGATTTCAAAAAATCCCTAAAATCCTTATTACCCTGCGACATATACAACGTGTTCCTTTTGATATCCCATAACTCTAAGGTTATGTTCTATAGGTAAAAATAATATGAAACGCCCTAGCACATGAGGTTCAAAAATCAATAGTTTCGAATATAACATCAATTTTAGTTAAATTTGTTAAAAAAATGTAACCAGTATGGCGAATCTATAGTTTTGCGAGACGTTGGCAAACTTACACTAAAGTGTAGTAGTAGAGTAGCGGGAGAGCGTAACTTATAAAAAACATTGACGTGTGTGAGTGTTTCATTGATAAGTAGTTACGAGTAAATCGTTTTCATTCAAAAGTTCATTCATAACAAGGTAAGGGTGTTTTACATAAACAGTTGTGAATTTTTAAAATTATTTTGTATGAAAAAATTAAACAAAAAAAATTAATAATTGAAAAATAATTCATATGCAATTGGATTCTTTGCCATGGTCTGTTTAATACCCTAGAGTTATGGGATATCAAAAGGAACACGTTGTATAATAGTAGAGTCACAAAGATATCATCAATTTTTTTCTTTCGTACACCTTTTTTGTATGAGAAATGCCTCACTGGGCCACACAGTGCCATCTAGTCCCAAATTAAGCTACTATTAAGTACCCTGTCGTATGGGGTACTAGACAACCGATAAACTTACTTATATAATTATTTTTTTTTTTGTAAATACATAGTATTCTATTTGTATGAAAATATATTTTTCAAAATAGATTAACCATAGTACTCGTATTTATATTATGCATTTAACATAGGCTGGTTCCAGCTTGTTTTACCATTTACCTAACACCCTGTATAGACCCGGTTGTTCTACGTCGAAATAGTGACATAATGGAATTTTGTGTCTAAATTATGGGTCCGGTTTTAATTTAAATAATCATGATGCTAGCGAAAGTTGTTAATACTAATGTATTCCATCTATTTTTATCTACAAAAAGTAAAATTTTACATCTGGACCCAGATAATTTAGAACTTTTACTAAAATGGAATGATCTATTATGTTTTTATTATTATAAAGTTTTTTTATATTTAATATGGAAGTTTTTTTTAACACAGCTGCTGGCTTTGTATAGAACCCATTTTCAATTCATGATAGCTTTTTTTTGTTTTACGACATTTTTTGTAATCAAACTAATATTCACAAAACATTTTAACTCGTACAAACCACTGAGTATCAGTATTTAAATTTCAAAAATGTGTCTCAGGCGGGACTCAAACCCGCATCTCCAGTGGTCCATATTAAGGTCACGGTGGCTTAATTGGTAAAGCGCCGCGCCCGGTATGCATGGAGATGCGCGGGTTCGAGTCCCGCCTGAGACATACATTTTCAAGTTTATATACTGATATTATAATTGCTATTAAGTTGCTAAAATAATAGGGGTTAAAGTATGAAATTGCCGAGTATTTTCCCACTTTTTATTTTGTTTATACGAGTAGCTCTTAAGTATAGTCATATTATTGCGTAATTCTTTTTGTATTGTATCAAAAACCAAATAAAGTAACTTTGGACTAAAAAAAAAATTGCCTCTTACTTTAAAGGAATTCATTGAAAAGACCCCTTACAATGTGTCAGCTGACCTTCTTGCTTTAATTTAGTATATTTGTATTATATACTTTGATTTTCGGAAATTTAAATACTATAATGCGTAGCTTTATAACCATCTAACTTTCACCTTTAATTGTACCGAAAACGGTTCAGGCGTTTTTAAAAAAACTAAAAAATGTTTAGTATGGAAAAATGACTTTTCTCGATTTCGTCCATACAAAACGGCAATTTCATACTTTAACCCCTAATATCATGTAAAGAACCACTGAGTATTCATCATTTATAATCATCATCAGTTGCCTACTTGGCTGCCTATAGTCCTTCACAAGGCACTTGACCTTCCGAAAAGAAGGATATCGCCACAATCGCCACGTTAGACAGGCGAGCTGGCGATCAGAATTTAGCCAATGGCCTAGAAATAACGTTTCTGCTCGTAGTACACTTTTAGTCCTTTCTTATGACACTTAGACCACCCAGTGGCGTGCTCACTATGCATACCAATAAGTACTGTATAACCTACCTAACACGTCTGAATAAATATAATAGCGATCACTGCATTATTCCAATGTTGTAATTCCAAATAAGTTGAGATTTTAAAACTTAGGTTCTACATACCCTATCCATACACGCCTCTGACCACCCATAGGAAAAGATAGGGTAATACTAATATACAGGTGAAATTTTAACCATTTTCCAAAATTTTTATAGGCGTTCAGTATCGTATTTAGAGCCCATTTATGAAGTAAAAAATGTAAATCAAGCTTTCACTCGAAAATATTTTTCGCAATATAGTTTTAAATTTTTACAGTCCTAGGCCTGATAAGGTATAAAGGGAAAATCAAAAACATATGAATAGTATCGCAGTGATTGAATGAGATGCGAATCGCGTAAAAAAAGTGTTGCTAGGCAGACGTACTCGTATCAAAAATTTTTGATTTTTTGCGGACATTTTCTAAGTGCTTTATCTTGACATCTTTGTACTGGGCTACCAAAAGAAAAAATACATCATGTGTTTTTTGTCTCGTAAATTGATATATTAAAATTTGTAAGGTGGTTAAAATTTCACCCTGTATTTATGTGACGATAGCATACGGCAAATATACATTAGCATTTTATAAGTTTCGGCTTAATTTAAATATCTTGGGAATGACTATCTATAATACGTTTTTTAAGTACCAAAAAACACTATAAACACTAATATGCATATTCATATTATTATTTGTTAATATTTCCAGGTCCTGGCACTTTTCGTCCTAGCTGGAGTCTCATCCCGGCCTTCTAACGAGTAAGTAAACATGTATATATTATATCACTTTACATTATCGATCTTGATAAACTTAGCTACAGATTAAATTATACATTTCCATTATATGGTGAACTGTAACTGTACAGATGGTTTATTTAGCCAGAGCTCATCTTATAATGGAGATGTATGGCTAGTTATAGTAGTGTGTACCTTATACATTGACTGTATTGATTTTGGTGACAATTTTTAACAAATTTCACGGGTATTTCAAAATTTATCTAAATAATTATCTAACGTTAATCAGGTGTTCTTAAACATGTTTTTTAAATTCAAATTTACGGTGTTATGTAACTTAATGCTGCTTCATATGATAATTCTTCTTACTTGAATCTTTCGTGAAACAAAATATATGTATTAGAATTTATGCACAATCACTTAAATAAGCACAACTAACAATGGAAACAAGTGGCTTTGATAAAAAGTGCACTCAAGCAATCTACCATTTAGGACCCTAATGGTTCAGGTATGGCACTCCCAAAATTATATTGACTCATGCTTCAAAACACTGCTTACTTTACATATATTACACGCTAAATTAATATTTCGCTTGAATATGGTAATGGACTTGGTGAACAAAAACAAATCACTTAACATCTCTATTCTCGTATTTCAGGGCAACGACACCGCTAGCTGTTGATATAGAAACAACTGAGTATGAAAGTCAAAATGATAAATCAGAACGCGCTTTGACTTATGAAGTCAGTCCAGAAAGTCATAGGAGTTTAGAAGACATATTAGAAAAAATTAAAGCAGTCAATGAAGGATTAAAGTCACCGAAGAAAAGACCCCCTATCAACTACAATGTACCACAAACTGGAGGAGGCTATGTAATTGATAAAGATATCTTAGAAAAGCTTCAACAAATCATTGCAACTGGCAAACTAAATCCTTCATCACAGAAGTATCAAGAAAGCAACTCATTGAGCGACAATATAGAGGCACCACGCTATTCAAGGCACCTCTCTTTCGGATTGACACCCAACTTTCCAATTGCTAAAAATCAAGAACAACAAATTCCGATGACCGCTGTACCTTATGTTACAAATATGCCTGTCCTTGTCATGCCTTTAGCAAATGGCATAACAAACAACAATTTGGAATCAAACATGATTGATTCGCCTTTGGGGTACCAGACTCGCGCGGGTCCATCATTTCCTTTTCAATGGCCTTTAGCACAATTTTTCCCTGTATTAATTAGAGACCCCTTGCTTACCTTTATGGGAGGTGGCGGTTGGAATAACTTAGTTCAATATGGCCAAAGTGCTGACGTCTGCAATCGAAAACAAAAGTCGGTCGAAGATTCTGAAGAAGACACAAATGATAGTAATGAAAGCGAAATAAAACCTGAAGAGGATGGCGACTCATTTGATTTTGGCATTAGTTCTAGACAAGGTAGAGCTTTAAAAAAGCGAAACATTTCACCAAAAACATCTTTGGATAACAATATTGATAGTTTAAAAAAAGTTAAGAAAATTTTCTCGATTAAAACAACAACGCCAAAACCAATAAAACAAGCTTACATGGAAGAGCAACAAGATACCAAAACAGCCAACTATGATGGTGATTTAAGGTTCCCTTTTTTCGGAGATTGGACATTGTTTGGTAATAGAAAGCCGATAGCACCAAGCCCTGGATTTTTTATCAATAGACTGAAAGTCAGAAGAGGTGGTGTTGCTATTGCGGGTCCTGGAGGAGTAGCCACTGCTGGCAGAGGTGGTACCGCCATTGTGGGTCCCGGCGGTCTTGCTTACACTCAACCTGGAGGTCTCGCAGTCGCCGGCCCATCAGCTCGAGTCATCGCTCTCTCTCAAGAACATGACCTTTCCTCCATCGTCGCGCGTCTTCAAGCACAATCAGCAACCGATGGTTCTGTACCACGATTATTAGAAGCAATACCTGAAGGCAAAGTTGTAGCAACTGGTCCTGTAATATATTACCACCCTAATGAACAAACGTGATCATTTTCTAACCTTTCTTCTTTTTCTTCCTTTTATTTGTCGATTAACTTGGATTCTTTCGGTTTGTTAGATTCTACCGTGGATGGGGACGGTTCCCAGGAGATAACGGAAGAGTGGGGTCAGGATTCAGCCGGAGGTCGGATGAGTACCAGTACAACGGTGGAGGCTTCGTAAAGACGCCGTGGGAACGAGACTCCTTCTTTTTATTTGTGAAGCCGACGGCACATGCTATAAATAGCCCTCGAAGTGTCGCGATAGCCAATCCTGTGTCACATGTGATTATTGCTCGTAATCAACTGGGTACTATAGCCCACACACCAGTAGCGTCTGCTGTGGTGGGACCAGGAGGCATCGCTCATGCTCAATCAGATCTTTATCTGTATGAATATTATGCAAATTAATATTTGTTTTTTCATATCTGCTAATATTTTTTTATATCTCAATCAGGTTAGCTACAAAAATCAGACTTTATTTATAAACTTGTATCAAGACACTTATATATTCCAGTGGTACCTTCGTTGTTTCTGGTTTCCAAAATACGAATGCTTTAAATAGTTATTCAAATTGGGATCAGAACAATGTATGTGATGTTGTCCACATTTATTGTTATTTATTATTTATTTTATATTACAAAATACTACATTTATAGTATCGCTTTGCCCTATTACGTTTGTTACTAAAAATTGAGAGGAGTGGCATTTATTTTTTCGTCTGTTTGGCAATTGTTTTTAAATAATGTTGTAATTTAAATTATTTATTCATTAGTTAAGTATTCAAATCGGAATATATATTCGACATAAAACTTGAAAATATATTCCGAATGCTATTAATGAATGTTATTTGTTTTTTTGTATTATCTATTAATTTATTACAAAAAAATTGTTATTTGAAGCGCTTGTTTCATTTATCATCCTTTCATCTTTTTTACTCATTCATCCCCCTACCAACAGTAGGTATCAATCATAAAATACGAGTATGTAAGCTAAAAGCAATGATTTTCTTGACTAATTCTAATCTTTTCCGAAATAAGAACTAGACATGCGTAGTTTAATTTTACTCGACTGAAACGATACTTTAAACTTTTTTGTATCGACTTTTCTGTTGACAGCAACACATTAACCTACATAAATAATAAACATACATTAATTAAAATGTAGAAATACATACCTCTAAAATTATACCTAAACAAAGTACAAGTTACGACTACTGACACTAAGACGTATTATAGTTACTTACCTACTAAGTTCACAATCGATCACGCGAGATTCTAAACAACTTTTATTCTAATCTTTAAACATTCGCGAGAACTGTCTATCCGGCCTTGTTTAGAGATAAAACTGTTCATCAATCCTAACCTGATTGTTCGGAACAGTTCACAATTTTACACAAGACAGTAAAAAAAATGACCTGGACTGAAACGTAACGAAATCAATTATTCATAATTGCCAACTCGTGCAATACAGTAGACATTATGTAATGTATATAGAGAAGTTATTTACTTAGTTTTAATTCACAAGCTTATAAAACATGCATGAGCTAGCGCCTATTTCACATACCTACTACATAAGTTATCCATTACAAGTAAAATTCTACTCGTTTACTCGATTCGACTAGAAACACTAGTGAGTAATGCTAAATATTTGACATGCTCAGACGCTGCACAAAATGAAGAGAAACAGTAGAGAGAGAGAGAGTACAGCCTATTATCATCTGACTGCAGGGCAAAGGCCTAAATCATGATTGGCACATGCATTATCACTACGCTTGCTAAAATGTGGGTCTGTGATAACAAATCTGATTGATGTTCAAATAAAGTTAATTCTTGTTACCCGAGGATCGAGTCCAGGACCCCCGGTACTTAATCCACTTAACCAATGGGCCAAAACAATTTAACTCTAAATGTTTTTCATTTTTTTTCTTCAGGGCATCATCAATACAATACTTTCCATTCTATGGGGGAGCTAAAGGGCAGTATTTAGAAGTAAAAAAAGACCATACAGGAACAGTTACAAGTGAAAAGATTGTTTCAGAAGACAAAATAAGTAGCGAGAATATTTTAAAAAACAGCAACGAAAATCTATTGTCAAAAGTACTGGGAGCAAATCTGATGAGCTTAAAAACGATATCCACCAATCTTCTGAGGATTCACACTTTAGGGAGAAAGACAGGGTCTCTAAATAATAATGATAAAACAAGGTTTAGGCATCAACTCGCAGCTCTGGGGGAAGCCGCTTCTAACACTATTAAATTGATTGAAGAAATAGGAGAAGATGTAGACATGCTGTTTAAAACTAATGTTACACGGAGAAGATATGATGAAGACGAAGATTATGTGAGTACTAACTTTACGTACTAACCTTACGAAGAAATTGAAAACACAATATAATTATAAGAGTAGTTTTAGTTGAAAGTAAAATTTCTTTTGTGATCAAGATCATACTTGCAGTTGGGTCGAAATATCGGAAACTCATAAAATGCATGGTAGAAACCTCAAAACAACTATTTTACGTGACAGTGATGACGAAAATTTAAATCAGTATCTACATTATCAAAATTCTGAAACCGTGATGTAGGATAATAAACGGGTTGAATAGTATGACACGAAATAAAAATCCATGTCGATCGACAGTATCCTGCCTTGTCTCCTCATCTATGATGTGTTACCCTAATATTAATTCAAGTCTTATGTCCTCATCTAGTCTCAGACTAACTATTTACAAAAGTGGTAATCAATCTATTACAAAATACTTAAATTTTTATTTTTAAAATTACAGATTGAGGAAGAAGGCGTAGGCATTGAGGCACCCACTGATAATGATGATATACCACAAGTTCCTTTAGGTGGAACTTTAATTGCCGAAGCTAAACCAGTCGGTAAGTAAACACATGATAAGAATACAGAAGAAACTTAAACTGGAAAAAAAAAAACAAACAAACCAAGAAATATAAATTTGTGTTTGTGGTCTTGGCTTTTGATAAATTAGCCTTAGGGGCGTGAGAATAACACGACCACCTCGTCTCGTGTGTGTTTTAAACGGCAACTAAAGGAGTGCTTCCCACAAAAGACGGACAGCAGAGTTTTCTCTCCATCATTGGACAAACTGCGATAGCTAACCGGCTTGTTAAATTAATAGGTTATTTCATAATCATATTTTTTAAGAAACCTATCTCCAACTATCGGCTCATCAGTTAACCATTGGACACTGATGCAGACTGATGGTGACGATAAATACATGTCTAACAAAATCTATAAACCATTTACAGGGTTGGCAGTAATTGGCGAAAATGGTCTTGCCGCTTCTAGACCCATAGCAACAGCTGTTGCGTCATCAGGAGTTGCCCTGGCCAGGCCTATTGCTACAGCTGTAGCTGGAGTGGATCCAGCTGCTTTAGGCATTAACTTCCAAGTCAACCATTTGGGGAAAAGTGACACGAAATCTGTCCAAAGCAATTGAATGATCGTAGTCTAATCCTAAATTAAGGAAGATTGCGTTTTAACGAGCACAATTTAAATATAGCAAAAAGCAAGTAACCATAAGTAAATAACAATTTTGAAGAAAGTAATATTTCTTGTATAACGTTATATACGTTTATATGTCAAACAAATCAGAAAGTATGTATGACTTACTAAATACTACGGCTCAAAGTCAACAACTCCATTGTAAGACTTACATCTAGTCTCAAGAAAAGGTTGAAACGTTTTCATACAACCAGTAACAGCGACATATTTTTGGTCCCAGGATTTATTTTTGTGCTACTTTGATCGCATTGAGAAATGTAACTTACTTTTACCAAAAAACATGTCCTTGCAAACACCAGTTTTGAATATTTATTTCATGGTGGATAATCAAATACACCAGTAAACACATTATGTTAGAACCGTACAACTTAATCATATACAAAATGAAGAACTGGAAGAAGAAGAAAACCTACACAGTTCCTTAAAAAAGACTTCCAAACTTGCTTAGCAGAAACTCAGTACGTAACATGATGTATATTTATATACGACCAAGTAGAAAGTGTACCCAAATGTGGGCGCTCCTTTAGTGAGGGTGTTCCTAGGTAGCTTATTTAGTTTTTTTATTTCATATTTTGTATTTACTAAAAAAAACGATATGAAATGCAAAATTATGAATTGAGTTCGCAAAAAGAAATGAAATTTGGTGATACACTACATAAATGATTGTGATTGAAACTGCATAGCTGTATGAAATGTGATAGTCTAGTGATGTCTTAAGAAGACCGAAATGTATTTATTAAATAAACAACGTAGCATATTACATTGTTGTTTTATTTTCAAACGACCGCATTTAAAAAGTAATACATATAAGTATTTAAACTTGAACAATATAATAAATAAATACCGGGCGCGCCCACTATGCATGGAGATGCGGGTTTAAGTCCCGTCTAAGACATAATTTTTCAAGTTTAAATACAATTATAAATGCAATTAAGTTGCTAAAATATCACAATAAAAGTATAACATCTAGTGATAATATCGATGTCATCAAGCTGACATGCAAAACTACAAATTTTACAAAAAAAAGTAAATCTACCAAAACATAATTATAATGTTTTGTTACCTCTCTAGGTGGGTACCTACACTTTACCTTTCCATTGAAACACCAAGACATCGTTTTCTGCCGACAATTTTGTTCCAGGCTTTACGCTGTAAGCCTGTGTAGTTTTTGCTTGTCTGATAATCTCCAATAACCGAAAAAAAAATTGTCACAAATATTTGACAATAATTGAAAAGGGTAACAACATTAATAGGTGAGTAATAATAAAATCAGTATTATTCCACAAAATGTGTACGTATTGTTTTGAATAAATAAATTTAATTTAATTACTAATGAATTTAAACGTTTAATTTTCAGCCTTCCCTTACTCCTGTCATCAAGTTGTGTACATTCTCATTAGTTTTCAATTTTATCCACTTATCATTTATTCATTTAGCCTACATTTGCGCCTATCATTCTACCTCCTAGTTGTCCACCCTGGGCAACGGCAACTTTGGTTTTATCACCAATGATGACGGCTAACAGATCCCTCTTCGGTGGGAGGCTTTGTAAGAGGCCTCCTGAATGCTACCACCCTCCTGCCGGATTCCAGCGCCAAACAGTTTTTCTGTTTACCGCTGATGTGTGGGAGAACCAGTACCTCTGGGTATGCTCGCTCCATCTTAGGCTTCTTCTTAACCGTATAGTTAAGTATGTAGTCAAGAGCAAGCCTATAATTTATAAACCCTTTTCATTTGGTCAATTAAGGTTTACTAAATCCTAATGCGGTTAGCTTATGGGTTCCAAAAACATTAGATAAACAATTATACATATTTAGTATTATGTTAGTTTCAAAAGAATTACTTTTACTAAAGGTAAATGTATGGCTGCGGCATAAAATTAAATGCCTTCTAAAACATGCGAAGTTGCATTTTATTACGATGCAAGTTTCCGATTCTGATGTAATGCGTATCACGCGCACGATGATTCGATACAATCGCTTCACTTGTAAGGGCATAAACGTGTTCTGAAGCTATTAGCTCGTTTTTGGATACAAAATGCCATCCCAAGCACAATTTTAGCACCATCCTTTTTCTTCCTATGGTTGTCGTAAGGGATGACTGAGGGAATACCGTCAAAAGAAAAAGCAAATTTTAAGAGCTGACCCAGTTAACATAGTGATTTGGTATTCCGCCTACTTCACAAGGATCCCAGGTTCTATTCCTGGTCAATTTAGGAAGCGATCTTTTCTAAATAGGCTTGGGTCTGGAAGGTGGGCTATATTCGCTTTAAAGGGCACGTTAAGCCGTTGGTCCAGACTGTTGTCACAAGATGAAAGTCTTAGGATCAAGTCACGATAGAGGCCGTGTTATAAGCGGCTTGGAAAACTCTGACACAAGATGATCCTCGAAGGAATAATCACACGTTAAGCAGAAGTCAAGCGCTCATGGACTAAAGCTTCTTAGTGATCAGTTCCTGTCACTAATGTTAAGCAACGCTGGGAGCGGTCACTGATTGGATTGGTGACCGTTTGTGGCATCATACCATGAGCGCTTTGGAGGGCATGTCAAGCCGTCGGTCCCGGCTATTGTCACGAGATAACAGTCGTTAAGCCCTGTTGGAGGCCTTCGGGCGGCCTGAGAAATGTCCAACGACGCACAAGGCCTTCGTGGTGAAACTGAGGCCTTGACCCCTCTCCATAAAGAGGAGAGGAACCCGTGCTCAACAGTTAGCGAAATGGGTTGTTACCTGACTTGTACTGGAAGAAAAAGTATAATGGTTTAAATTACTTTAACTTTTCAATCTCTGTTTCTATAAACCGAATAAATTGCCATGGTGTGTTGTGATAGCACAAGACTAGGATAACACTACACCTGATCTTTCTACGGGCTTTTATTGTCACGTGGCACGCATTTCACCTACATTGCAGGCTATATTTGATAGATGATACTGGGCACGAGTGATCTATCAAATAAAGCTAACAATGTACTCAAAATGCGCGCTACTAAAAAGGCCCTAAGAGGCGACTGCAGGTCTAAAACCAGATGAAGGCGGGCAGCAGAGTCTTCTCGTCACTATTGGCTTTGGCTCTCCAGAAACTGCATGCCAAGCATAGCGCTTAGGACAAAATCCTTCTGTTGAGAGGCTTGGGTAAAATAGTGGACTAAAATAGGGTAAAACTATATGTGTCATTTAATATTATAAACATCATAAAAGTATTTAGTAAAACGGTAAACTTTCCTATTGTATTTGCAAAGTACGTGTATGACTCAAGGGATTTCCTACTTCAGTGAGTATTAGTAATTCCTACTTTACCTTGAATTTGTGTTCACAAAGTATTACATGTCACTATTATTATCCTTACTAATAATACAGAATGAAATTCTAACAACCTTTACAACAATCTAGGAGACTAAAAACAATTGACGTATTTTTTCTTTTGGTATAGCCCAGTACAAAAATGTCAAGATAAAACACATAGAAAATGACCGACAAAAATCTAAAATTCTTGATACGGCTTTCTCGCAACACTTTTTATACGCGATGCGCATCTTATTCATTCATTACGATACTATTCATAAGTTGTCGATTTTCCCTTCATAGGTACCTTCATTGGTTCAGGACCGTAAAAATTAAAAAATATGTTGCGAAAATATTACTTACATTTTCTACTTTTAAATGGGCTCTAAATATGATACTTAACGCATATGAAAGATTTCGTAGGTAATGAAAAAGTTATTCTGTATAAATGCGAAAGTATATCTTTCTGTCTGCCTGTCCTTATGAAAGGAAGTGACCTTGAGAAAGGACAGACTATTTTGAATCCCACTGATGGGCAGACGTTTCCGCTCGCGATTGAACGTTAAGTTTACTTGTGTAAACAGTTTGTTTAATTCAAATCACAATTTACTAAGACGACCCAGGACAAAGAGCGTCTGGGACTTGCTACAAAGTACTAGGAATGCCAAATTCAAATCATAGATAACTATATAGTTACGAAAGTAGTTCAACTGGTCAAACACGCCTCCAACCTCTTTCAACCCCGTTTGTTTGATGATATATCTATGACATAAACTACTTATAAGAATTAGTCACTGATGACAATTAATATACGAGTTATTTATTCCAATGAGTAAAATTAGACGTGGCGCTGGTGTTATTTGAAATTATAAATACCACGTGTTAATTTATAATCCTATATTGATCAGTAAATTTTAATATAACATACAGGGTGTTAGGGTAAATGGCATTACAGTTTTGTGAAGCCGAAAAATAATGGTAATCCTTATACGCATATTCTGCGACGGCGGAGACCAACGCAGAGTTATGTGGGGCTCGTTCGGGACTAGCAGGCTTCATCTACGAACCTACCCTCCGTGTCTTTCGGTGCCATTCAGTGAGTCGGAACTTCCAAGTCGCCTAAGATCGTACTTGCTTTATCCTTTTGTAAACATTATTTAAAAAGAGTCTGACAATAGTGACCGAGTTTCTTGCGCCGCTTCTTCTCGGCACTAGCCCAGACTTGTCTCGAAGCAGTGGTAGGTTTAAATATGTGTGTATGTGTATGACGTGTAAAAGTGCCTTCTGGGGCCTATTTGCAGAAATAAAACTGATTTTACTGATGATTTTACCTATTACAGACTTCTGACGTGACTTGTTTTTACTATTTCTATCTAGCACAGAAGTCGGGAACGGCTGTTTGACGTTCTATTAAAAACACCACTAAGCCTAAGGAGTATTATTTGCCTAACATCCTGTATATCTCGAAGGTACTGCGCGTTACACTTTTTCTATTATTCATTTATAGAGATTGTTGCGTAGTGTAATTTGCATTTGCCCTGCGACATAACAGACATTGTAAAGTATGAAATTAATTATTTTTGCAATTATTATATTTGAATAATAATTACAGTTAGATGATATTTACAATAAGATTAGTTCTGTTTTATAGACAATTAATTCTATTCAGCTTATTTTCTTGTCACGAACTGGCTCATTTTAAAAGCTACAAGTTTGTTACCCGCGGCTTCGTATGCACGAAATTTGGAATCATAACCTTGATTTTAAGTTAGATCTTTAGCAATACATCGGTGAGAACTAATGTCACATATAGATAGGGTTGTATCAACAGAAAAGTAAACTTTTACACCAATATTTCTCACAATGAAAACAAGACGTGTAGGTACATG
This sequence comes from Anania crocealis, assembly GCA_949315895.1. NCBI lineage: Eukaryota > Metazoa > Arthropoda > Insecta > Lepidoptera > Crambidae > Anania > Anania crocealis. The sequence continues at coordinate 2,119,472 of OX438885.1, read as the reverse complement.
TAAAGTATGAAATTAATTATTTTTGTAATTATTATATTTGAATAATAATTACAGTTAGATGATATTTACAATAAGATTAGTTCTGTTTTATAGACAATTAATTCTATTCAGCTTATTTTCTTGTCACGAACTGGCTCATTTTAAAAGCTACAAGTTTTTACCAGCGGCTTCGTATGCACGAAATTTGGAATCATAACCTTGATTTTAAGTTAGATCTTTAGCAATACATCGGTGAGAACTAATGTCACATATAGATAGGGTTGTATCAACAGAAAAGTAAACTTTTACACCAATACTTCTCACAATGAAAACAAGACGTGTAGGTACATTTATATTATACACATTAACGATATATCTGTCTCATCTTTAGGCGACCGCTGATGAGGGATGGATAACATTGACTGTCCAGAAATGAACGAAAGAACCGTAGAATGAACATTTCATACCTAATAATTAACCAAACAATAATCTATATATCTATACTAATAAGTTAAATGTGAAAGTGTATTTATCTATTTTTGGTCTGTTATCTGATGAACCGGTTTGGAACCATATTTGAATGGAGATTCCTGAAAAAGGACAAAGGACAGTTTATGGACAAAATAAAAATGACAATATCCTCATCTTGGAATGTCTTGTACTTATGTAGACTAGTAATGATGATGATGATGTCAGTGACCAAATTCTATTCTATTACGTTTACACCAAAGCTTACAAAAAATATATGTGATTTTTATTTTAAATCTGGTTCGGTTAACCTGACCTCAAAAGAAATATTACGCAAGGTAAATAAACAAATAAAAGGTTCTCTTCTATGCTTTGAGTTGAATATCTAGTCAGTCATTTGCGGAAGAAGATATCTAACATAAATATAATAAAATTACATTCAAACATTCAACACCTTCCCAAGGGTACTTATTGTATGACTTATTTAGTTGGCATTTGGCCAGATAAAAGTTTTCATAGGAAATGATATAATGTTAAAGGAAAATTGTAGATTTAGTAATAGCATTGTCTTTGTTTAGATTAAGAGTTTGATTTCAAAGATGTAAGGCCATTTTGAAATGGCCAATTGCTATTTAGATAAGATAAGAAACTTAATAATGTAATTAAAATCCTACTACAGAAGGCCATTTAGCTAATCTTGTGTATTTCTTTTGCCTCTTACGACCTGGTGAGGACAATGAAATGACCACTTGCTAATGCAAGGGTCTGATTATTATTGGTCGGGCAAATATGTGTTCTGGTGTTCTGTGGTATCACAACGAAAATAAAATACCATTTTCTCTTTTTGAAGGAAAATCGCAAGAAAAAGATTAGCAGCGGCGTCATTTCTCTAGCATAAGCCGAATTGAAATTGCCAATCTCCTTAAGCACAAACACTAAATTGGTGGCTTGTTTGACGCTTCCCTCTGGTAAAATTATTTGGGTTTTTTTTTTACGGCTGTCATTCCAAATCTTATAACCTTTTTTTAAACTTAAATTGGCCACATTAACTTTATTTAGCCCAATTTATCTTCTAACCTAGTACTAAGTTCTACATAATTAAATGTATAAATAAGTAATAACAGGCCAAGTGCGAGTCGGACTCGCGCACGAAGGGTTCCGTACCAAAAAGGCCAAAAAAAACGGGTTTGTTGTATGGGAGCCCCCCTTAAATATTTATTTTATTATGTTTTTAGTATTTGTTGTTATTGCGGCAACAGAAATAAATAATTTGTGAAAATTTCAACAGTCTAGCTATCGCGGCTCTTGAGATACAGCCTGGTGACAGAGCGACGGACAGACGGACAGACGGACAGACAGCGAAGTCTCAGTATACTTAAAAACTTAAAACACTTGTTTTGTGGAAATCACACCCAGAAGATGACACTTCAGACCCAAGACAATATAGAAAATGCTTTTTCTATATTGACCCGTTAGGGACTCAAATCAGAGACCGAGCAACAGACACACCTTGAAAAACTTGTACGCCTGTAAAGCTTGGAGATCGTTAATAAGGAAAGGATTATAGTACATTCCTAAATAAATGTTTATATTTGAAATGCTACAAATCATACATTTTATTTGTACACACAGATACAGGCTGCTCTAGGGTGTAACCTTTTTATTTGAGAAAAATAAAGCGAAGTTATTTTTTTTATATAATTAATGGGCTTGGTCTTGACTAAATACTTAACTCTACGGTTAAGAAGAAGCCTAAGATGGAGCGAGCTTACCCAGACGCACTGGTTCTCCCACACACCAGCGGAACACAGAAAAACTGTTTGGCGCTGGATTTCGGCAGGAGGGTGGTAGCATCCAGGTGGCCTCTTACGAAGCCTATCACTGCAGAGGGATCTGTTAGCCGTCATCATTGGTTTGAAAACCAAAGATGCCGTTTCCCAGGGTGGACCACTAGGAGGTAGATCCCACCACCCCAAATAAATAAATAAATTAGACTGCTGCTCCACCCTGAGCCCATGGCTGGCTACGCCCATGACCCTTCGTGTCCTACGTAAAAAGCTACAAAACATGTATGATTATTTGGTTTGTACCCAAATAGACGAAGTCGTCTATTATATTATATAAGAACGAAACACAGAAATGTATATACGCGCATAACTTTCGATCCATTGCAAACGGAAAATCATTTTTTATTGTTTTTTTTAAATACGAATCCAATTTCCAATGAACGAATTACCAAAGCCGGGACGGACAGTTTTCCTTCGATGTTCTGTATTGCTAAAAGTTCATAGTATCCACCGTCATGTCCAAGACACGGCTCATATAAGAGCCTGCGCGCACGCAGCACGCATTCCCGAGCGAGAGACGCGCGCGCACGTATCGGACATGGCCGCTCGCTTCGTAAGTACACATAATTTTTAATAGAGCAAGGTTCGATTGTGATGATTATTTAAATAGACTTTGTTATCATTATCATACATTACAATAAATCTTGAGTAGGTAAAAAAATAATGGTTTTGAAAAAAAAAATTTTACATAAGTTTTTTTAAAACATATACATATTCAACTTTCGGATGTCCAGTAGTGGACTGATGGCTGAAGATCATAATGATGATACTTAAATTTTACTAACAGTATTTTGAAAGAAATTTTTGTTTTGTCAGTTTTTCACCCATAATGTGTTTCTTGTGATTTTAAAATTTCTATTTTACTAGTGTAAATTCATTTTACAATTAATTAAAAAAATCTTGCAGTAGTATTATATTTTTATGTATCATTTTCTAACTCGACAGTTTTTGTTTTTATTAAGAATAACAAACAAAATTGTGTTGAAAATTAACATTTTTTACTACTATTTGGTTATGGGTTATTTTAAGTGCTCTAAAATCTTATAGCTCACACCATGCATACCATAAATTATATTTCATGTAGCATACAAACAGATTATACTTGTAGTTATATTAAAATAAATATACTTGTAGTTATAAAGTTTTCATTTTTGTGCGAAAAGTATATAATTCGTTCATGGGAAATTGTATTCGTATTTTCAATAAATTACCACTGTCAATTGCTGAACTCCCAGTACATAAACTCAAATCATATATCAAAGTAATTTTAATGAAAAAGGGCTATATTAATAACTATATAAATGATAGGAACGTGTGACTTTAAATTGCCCCAGCTCGCACTGGCATATATCTTATGTAAACAAGTTTATTTAAAAAGAGGCTGACAATTATAGTGACCGAGTTTCTTGCGCTGCTTCTTCTCGGCACTAGCCCACATTTGTCCTGAAGCAGTGGTAGGTTTCAATATTGTGACGTGTAAAAGCGCCTCCAGGGGCCCATTTGCAGAAATAAAACTGATTTTACTGATTTTGCTGATTTTACTGTAATACTTGGTACTACAATTGTAACTAAAATTTTTATTTGTCGCCGCCGTAAATATAGAAGGTGTTATAAATTTAAAAGTGCGGTTATATTGTGTTTATGCTATAATAGTGTCAAAATACCGTTTAGTTATGATGAGAACTTACTAAAAATTATAACGTTTCATACACTATCATTTTATCGTAATATTATATTATTAATTATTTTGTATATCTATGCACAACTAGGTATTTCATATAGTTAAATATTCTAGTTGCATCCAACAACTTCATACAGATTCTTGATTTAAGTGTTTTCATTATTTTAACGAATTGTTTTATTTAATAACCTACTCATCATTTATAGGCTACACAAAAATTTTTTTTACCACTGTCACCACCCTTGGTAGGGTTAGCGATCGCAATTCGGCCAAAGTAAGGAGAAAAAACGCTGTTATCTGCCTTGTCCGTCTTCTTATAACGGTTCTCTTTCGATGGCCACACAAAGAAATAGGCTGACCGTCTCATTTGGTGCCAGTACCACGCAGCACAAAACCCTAACCCAAAAACGAATATTTTGAAGCAGTGTGCAATTTATATAACCATTAAAATCCAAGCCGAAGCTTCAATTGAGGCTGACATTTTAGGAGTTCAAGTTTTTCATGTCCAATTGCTTTACTATGATTGCAACTGTATGGGTAATGGTCCATCTTTACAAGATTTAAAAGCTGCATTATAAATAGGCTTGTTCTAAAATGGATGTTCGTTTTGAAATCTTGCTCGTACGCTGAATGATGCGCGCTTCTGTATTTGGAGATGAGTATCCATTTATTAACCTGTTATTAGGTGAGTAAGTGTTTGAGTGAATGGGTGATTATCAATTTGAATTACATGAAAAGTGCTTAGATATTTTAATTGAACTAAATCAAATATAGGTGCGACGGATTCTCTTTTGAAAAACATTTGTTTGTGTGTTTTCCCAATAAATTGGCAATACAATAAAAACTCTCTTCAAATCCCAAGGCTGTTGAAAATATTTTGTGTATTTTCAATTAGCTATGAAAATGGTTACATCTATCTAATAATTACATTTTATAATAAATTTTTCATGTTTTGAATTACCTATTTTAATAATTTATTAAACTTTGTTTCTATTTCAAGAAAATAGTATTTTCCAAAGTGTTTTAGTCTTTTTTTGGCTGTACTGCTTTAGACGCCTCGTAACGACACCCATAAAAAAATTACTATACGAATTATTTTTGTGTGCTGACTACCTCGAGACATAATTACTCTCACCTTAAGACACAAAGTTTTCATCTAAAAAAAGGACACAATTATCATTTCAAAAATATGTTTGTCTTTATTTTTTTTATGGCACGAAAACTGATTAAAATTTATATTATTACTGTCGATAGCCACCTTGATATTACTTTAAATTAGTTTGTCTTGTTGTTGTTACACATCAATATAGTTTTTTCGTCAAACCCTAAACACGAAACAAGACTGAAGTACATCGTTCAACCCTCCAGTCACTTTACCTTTTCCAAGCAAAAGAAAACAGTCGGTTATTTATTACAACGAACATACGTCATTCCATTCTTTCAAGCAGCATATGCTTATGGCTTTTCACCAATTTGCAATGTATCCCATCAAAAACTGGGTCGGTCAACGCAGCCGCGCACATCCTTCTACGCCACCGCCCATAATTACACAGTTGCCTATGCGCAGGAGTGGCGTAAAGTCATTCTTCGCGACGGGTCATATATAACAACCAACATGCCTGTTAAACACGTGTGACAGTTTTGCAAGTGTTGGGAAATTAGATCGTAATGGGTTTTTGAATGGATTATAACTTTATGATTGTGGGAAACGAGGTTCCAAGTGTTTGACCACTTTGTCATTGTTTGTGAAAGACATTTAACGTTTGTTCAGCTACTAACAATGCCATTTCATATTGGTTTTGTCTATCAGAATAAAAATTAGACTCTTCCGGACGCACTTTCGTTTGGTTTGAAAATCTGTTTTGATTTTAACGACTTTAATGTCGTTCTCGTCAAATATGGCGACTTGGCATAAAAACTGTTGAGGAAAAACGATTTCCCTTTTTCAGTGATTATGGTCGTTATTTTTTCTATGTAATAATGTAGATATTCTGCTATTAGGGGCGGAGGAAAATTAGATCAAATTTTAATCCCTCAACCCCAAACTTGGGTGCCACGATAACAATTGATTTCAGTTGTGTCTGGAATAACTCACGATCGAGGGATTAAAACTAATCAGATCAATTTCTGCTAAGAGGCACCATGAGGCGCTTTTACACGTCCCAATATTTAAACCTACCACTGCTTAGGGACAAATGTGGCCCAGTCCCAAGAAGAGTAATAAACCCTTTTATGGACAAATATTATATGCCAGATTTGACATTAACACATTTTACTGACGAATAACATTTAAAAAAATCCAAGTAAATGTTTGTTGTGGCGATAGTTACCACAGGTTTATTATCATTTTTATTATAAAACACTAAAGATTTAATGATTGTTAGATGTTTTTGCCAAGAATTCTCGCTAATCTGATATGGCATATCAGCTGGCAAATTTTCTGTACAACCGGTGCGATACAAATCTGTTGTAAACGAGTGTAATTTTTGTCACAAAGCCTTTGTCGGAAGTCGTGTTTACAAAATGTGTCCGGTAAAAATCCGACTGTATAATTTTTCAGGAGTACAGGATCAGGAGTTGTCTTCTTCTTACCATAATAATCTTTATTATTTAAAAGAAAGTCGTGTTAGTTATAAGTCGAGTACGGCTGGACCGCGATTACGATTTTGGTGTTTTTGGATTTGTCTTCGCCGGGAATAATATAATAAGTATTATAAACGTTGAAAAGCTACCGTTAAAAGAAAATCATTTTTTAATATTTTTTTCTAATCATGCCATATTCGATGACAGTGACATTTAGGATGTCAAAATTATAATATAAAAGTTATAAGCTTTTGCCGCGACTTCCTACGTGTTGGAGTTTTTAATTGTATTGATCCCATGGAAATCATACATTTTGTTGGGATAAAATCTGTATTTACTGTTCTTGTATAATCTACCGGCATGCCCATTTCATTTATATCTTCAGCTGCTATACGTTCAGCTGTTCTAAGGAAATATAGTAATAAACACTTACTTATTCCCTTAGAATAATAACGCTCTTATTCCAATCCGCTTTGATATTATTAGTCTTACTAGTAAGCTTTAACATAAAGTATAGTTTAGGCATATTATTATGCTCTTTTGGTGTTTTTTGACTGAGAAAAATAAAAGCGATATAGACAAAAATATTTATACACATAATAACACAAAAAAGTTAAAGCGTCTAAAATATTGAGTTTGTGTTAAATTTTTTAGTCGGTGCATGACGTTTGCCTCATAAATTCTAACTTTTTTCTTCCCTACTCCTTGTCGTCTTCTTTTTGATGTCAAATATAAAAGTAACAACCTATAATCATCCCACTGCAGGGAAAAGGCCTCCATTATTGAATTCAAGTTACCATAGCAATGATGGGGCATAATCACTACGCTTGCCAAATGCGTATTGGTGATCACAAACCCGAGCAACGTTCGGTAATTCAAAACTTTCTGTTGCCCGACCCGGGGATCGAACCTGGGACCCCGAGATCTTGGCCCGGTATTTAAACCACTAGACCAACGGGACCAAATGTTTAGTATCGTTAGTGTAAAATATTTTTGAATAAAAATTCAAAAAAATATCAAATCATATCAAAATATCGACTTCTGAACATATGCGTATGTGAAACATTAAAACATATACATATCCGATAGTGAATTAATTTGCCGTTATGTCGGTTCAACAGTAATTCTCAGTAACATCAAGTCGGATACTTCCCGGACAGCCTGTGTGTGCCACAAAGCACAAAGGGCAGAGAGTATTGCCCTATTGACGGCTCAATGTCAACGACCGCCAAATGCACAAGGTCGGAAAATTTGCACCGAACTGACATGTTTTTAAGAGCAATAAGTATATTGAACGATTTGATAAGACAGAGTCAGAAAGTTAATCTAGAAGATGGTTAATTTTATTATTTTTATTGTTGACTAAATGTTGGATAAATAAAATATTTTGCTGGCTTATTTTACGACTATTATTATTTTGGTATTTGATATTTAGTTGCATTTAGGAAGTTACAAAGTCGCTTCAGTTACACCATTTATAACTCAAGAGCGATTGATTTTAGATGCTATTATGCAATAGTCAGGTCAAGTCTTGTACGTACGCTTTTAACGTTGCTCAAAATTAATGTAGTTGTATTGACCTGTTAAAAAAGAGTCTTAGTTTATATTTTTACAGCTGAATGTAAAAGTAACAGCCTATATATTTTTTTTAATTTATTCGGGAAAACAAACAGTTTCACAAAATGTATTGAAAAATAATTCTTAATAACTAATTATTTCTATGTGTGAAACCCACATCGTAATCCACATCGTTTAATCATCCCACTCCAGGGTAAAGTTGAACTCAAGTTACCACAGCAATGATGGGTACAGGCATAATCACCACGTTTGCCAAATGCGGGTTGGTGCCGAGCAATATTCCAAAATTAGAAACTCTTTTTTTTCCGGCCCGGGGATCGAACCCAGGCCCCCGAGATCTTGGCCCGATAACAAAACACTTAAGAGGAAACACTACGGGCGAAAGATTTGAAAAATAGGTATTTGTAAAATCTATTGCTGTCGCGCAGTGCCAAACGTCTTCGCCGCAGAGTGTGATAGAGACAAGCCTTTCTTGGACCGAAAATACCTACTAAAAGCACACCAAATCAACGTTTTGTCGATTAATTTTCCAAAACTAGATCGATTTAAATACTTCTTTCATTAAAAATTAAAGAAAAGCTTTGGCCGTGTTCGTATGTTTTCCTTTTTTTCTAAAATTTAGCCAAATTTATTTTCTGGATGTTTGTACACTGCGGAAAATCTGGCGATTTTTTTCCATTTTTGAGGGCTCATATCTTTTTTATTAATAATTTATGAAAAAACAGAAAACATAGAAACATGCTAATAGTGGCCATATATTTTTGTAATAAAGATTATTGCTCTACTGGCTTTATCTAGGGAGGAAACAATGGAATCGTAGTGGTGATTAATGAATTACAACGGAGCGCGCGTCGTCCTACACATCATTCATAAACGTACATAATATCGAAATGGTAAAAGTAAAAAACATTTCGTAACTTAGAAATTTATTTACCATAAATAAGCGCTTGCAAATAAGTTGTTTCCACTTCCGATTTCATTGGAGCATGTCAAAAATTACTGGGCCGCGATAGTAAAGTTGTTATTTACGTATACAGATGCGTAATTATATGTAATACTTACCTTGTTTATATGCGTTTGTGTTAGCGTAACAAGAAAACAGTATCACGATTGATTTAACTCCATAATAGAAACGTTAATACTGTGAAACTTATGTAGGTAATTCAGTTGAATTTTTTGAAGTATATATCCTACGATTTCGTACAATTATACATTTATTATACATTCGAATGATATTTTTTAAATAATGTATTTTTAAGTGATTTTCGCGTGTTAAGAATACTCTTTCAAATTGTTTACTTAGTTAATTAGTAAATAAAAACACAAGTACAGTCTCGCGCGTTTAGTATAGAGATATTTTGATATTATTATTATTATTTGTATTTTTATTGTATTCTGATTAGCTGCTTTGACGTATAATTGATTAATGCTTTCTCTGATCAAATTTTTTAGCTAATGTTATCCGAACAATGTTGTCTTGATGACCAAACTATCGGTCGCTGATGTAACAATATGACGAATCATTTCACGAAGCGCGGGCAAGTGGGTGAAGGTTCTAACAACGACTCCATACTAATCAGACGGCGGCTTCCTTCCGATGGGACATGGCTTGGTCTCGCTATAAATTTAATCATAAGTTTTAGTTTAGTCACGCGACCAAGCCAAGTTGTTTAGTGTGAATCGTGTTACCAATTATCAAAACAAACAAACTTAGACAGTGTAATATCATTATCGTCTTAGTCGAATCCGATAGGAAATATCATCTGTAAGGGTAGAAAATAAAGATTATCCTTGCTAATTTATACTACTCGTAATATTATAAAGCTGAAGAGTTTGTTTGTTTGTTTGAACGCGCTTATCTCAGAAAGTACTGGGCCGAATTGAAAAATTATTTTTGTGTTGGATAGGCCATTTATCGAGAAAGGCTTTAGGCTATAACATCACGCTGCAACCAATAGGAGCGAAGCATCAGTGAAAAATGTTGCAAAAATAATCGCGATCATTATAACATAAATTGACGCGTACGAAGTCGCGGGCAACAGCTAGTTAATTATAAACGCGAAAGTTTGTGTGTATGGATGTTAGACATTTTTTTCAAAATAATACTGTCCGTATTTTCATTAATATTTCAAGTAGTGCAGCTTAGAATACAGTACCTATACACTAACATTTTAGATAATAATTTATTTCGAAATTCCGTGTAATTCCTGTAAAGCCACGTGATACTACGTACAATAGATGGTGTATCTATTTAATTATCATATCACTTTTAAGCAAACATTGCTTATTTCTCTCTGAGCTCCATACTTAAGTCCACGCGGACGAAATCGCAGGCAAATCAAGTAATAAATAAAAATTTTATGTGGTGTATTTTCGTGACATTGGCACTTCTTTCACTTCTGTGCTTTATTTTCATTTAAAGCATTAGATTATTGTAATAACTACTACTATAAATTGAGGTTACCCAGCGACATCCTTCCCAAAGAAAATGCGAAGGTAATTCAAGTGTGTAGAGACAACATCCGGTGGTTGTTAAATTGGTCGTGGATGTCCTCATCTGTTAGTTAACTGTGGAACTCAAAAACTAAAGGCCGTGGTTCTACCACATTAATAAAAACAATAGTTTTTAGATTATTACTAAGTCAATAAATTGCTTGTGTAAAATTATTCAAGGAATTGTATTTGAACTAGCGGACCCGACAGACGTTGTCCTGTCTAAACTATGAATAATGATTTCGAATTAGTAAAATAAGTAAAAAAAAATAATTCAGATACAAATCAATTATTTGTTATTCTGGTAAGTACTTAGAAAGAAGCATCTGTTTAAAACGATATAGTATTTTTTTTTTTTTTGTGGACGGACCTATCACTGAAACCCCATATGGGAGGCTTTAATCAGTTAAACCGGGCAGAGTGTGGCGAGCGCTGAAGGCGCTCAGCCTAGGTCCGCCACGCTAGCGGTACTCCGGTGCGGCCGAGGGTGAGCCTCAGGCTCGCTCGCACCGGGGCTCATACTAGCGGGCGTGATCGGGCCAGTGTGGGGTGCTAAGGGCACCCTACCAAATGGCGAACCCACCAGTGGTGGCGCCGCCGGAACCGGAGATGCCGTGGCATGCCGGATCACGGTCGGGCTCCATTCTGGCGGGCCCGATCTGGGAGGGGGGATCGGACAGCATAGTATTTTACATCCGATTTGACGATATTTCCAGCACGCATCCTGTCAAAGTTATGTCACACGCCATAAGGTTACATAAAAAAGTTTAAATTATGAAAAGCGATAACGTTACCACATGAGTAAATATTTATTCATGTGACGTTACATTACAATTCAGTATGGTGATTAAGTTTTCATAATTCTTCTAATTTTCCGCGCAATTTACTTATTTTTTTCTTTTATAAGTACCTTCTCCTGTCAATGGTCCAGCCGTTCACGCGTGATGTCATGACTAAGGGAAATAGGGATTCATTTTTATATTAGATTTACCCCAGAAATGAAAAACATTTTTTATAAAAAGCTACTCTATATCAACCGATTGCTAAATATTTATAAAACATATTTCTTAAGGTTGTCGGAGGTACATAACCAAAAACATTGATATGAGACTCCAGTGGCTAAAAGTGTAGCTTGAATTTTGTCGACACAAACAATGTCTTAGAAGCTCAATTAAGTCGCCCGGTAAGCGTAAAGTTACGGGTTTGTGTACTACCTACCTAAGGTATTACTCTTGAACAATTACAATGAATTTTATTTTCAATCAACTCTTAGATAATTTGACACTGATTATAATATCTAAACAATCCTAACATCATATCGATGCCTCCTACGTAAAGTATCGTATCCCCAAAACTACAATTTTACAGGAGAGCGTTTTAAAGGTTCAAACTATCCTAAAAACTGCATTTCTTGTCCATTTTTTATAAATTTTAGAATATGAGTTTAATTTATAGTATTCTTGACTATGCTGAAAGATAGTTAAGCAAATATACGTATTTTCAGAGATATGGTTCTTACAATACTTTACGATAAAAAAAAGGTTGTTCCAGTTATTGTATCTCATATTTACAACATTATTCCGCGGAATCTAGATATATTCAGTTGTTGTATCTCATACTTGCCATATTTAACTACGGAATGACGATTACCTGCGATGTTGTATATGATAGTTACAACATTATATAGTGAAATATGTAAGCCTTATTACTCTGTATGTGACAATTACTATATACCTTGATTAAAAATTAGAGTGTATATTATTGCATATGAGCTAATTGTAGGTTGGAAAAAAAGAATCTTATTTTCAAAGTCAAAATTTTCACTTTTTAATAGTATAAACATTACTTTAGATATTTTAGAATGGATGTTTAATAAAAAATATATAGAACGCACATTTTCACAAGTACAAACGGTTAATATCTTCTATTGCTAGCTGATGAAATTTCTAGTATTTAAAAACATAAAAAACCTATTTCACTCTTCTGTAGAAACAAATAAAATAGAATACCCAAGGAAACAAATCATTATTTGACATGAAACAAATGAGGTAGGATAGCGCCATGTCTAAGAAACTGGTAAGGCCATCATATTTTACCTTTGTATAAAGTAACCGGTAAGGATAAAGAGGACACAATTTCGCAATGCTATTTCTTTGGCGTCTTTGGATATTGTTAATGTTATCGATATTGTCATTTTTAATGGCCAATAGTAGTAGAAGAAATACTGTTTATCACTGATACGAATTAAGAAGGATTTTCTACTAAGACCGATCTTTTTTATATTGGTCTACATGACTCACTCTTTTTTTTTATAATTTGCACGTTTAGTAGTTGTATATAGATAAAGAAATAGATATGCTTCATTTCAATGACGTCGTGTAGCTTTCCACCCCATCTAGCCCATTTTAACAAGCTCAAACACTTCAAAGGAGTAAACATAAGGTTATTCTGTGACAAACGTTCTATTACAGCGTAAACGTTGTCCTATTCTGCTTGATTTACAGTAAAATTATTTAGTAGCTAGTTCAAGGCGCAGAAGCACCTAATATCTTACTCAGCGGTGCCCCCTTGTATGTAGTTGACAAGTTTTGCTACCTGGGGTCGACTGTGTCGAACAATCTCACGTTTGATGCTGAGATTGATACACGTATCGGTAAAGTGGCGTCCATATTTGGCAAGCTTAGTGCAAGAGTGTAGAATAATAAATACCTAACCACAAAAACCAAGATTATTGTCTACCAAACTTGCGTTCTGAGCATACTCTTATACGGGGCTGAAACCTGGACATCGTACGCAAAACAAGAACTTCGATTTAATGCATTCCACATGCGCTGCGTTAGAAGCATCTTGCATATAACTTGGCTGGACAGAGTCACAAACGAGCGGGTTCTGGAAATTGTTTTGCTTAAGCAGAGACGATTGCGGTGCTTGGTGCTGTGGCAAACGCTAAAAGAGGTTTGGGAAGACCTATGCTGCGTTTCAAAGATTGTGCCAAGCGGGATATGGCTGCTTTTGGAATGGATTTTCGAACCTGGAAGAAACTCGCTAGTGATAGGGATGAATCGCGAAGGCGCGTGTTCGACGGGCGTAAAGTTCACGATGACGCCTGGTTCTCTGATCTCACTAACAAACAACAAAAACGAAACAGTCACTTGGCAGTCACCAACTCCTTCTTCACTTGTAGCAACAAAAATATATGCCGGTGAGAGTTGCAGTGAAATATGAAACGCTAGTAAATGTTATTTACCAATAATCATTATCACAATCGTAATCCAAGTAATCGACACTATAAGTAAGGAAAAGGATACAGTGTCTTAAGATTTATGGTATTCAAATGTGTTGCAATGTCACATAAGTCTAATTTTTTATTTAACATGCTTTTATCTATCACTTTTGGCAGCACTTTAATTCCTAATTCGTTCGTAATAAGAACCCTTAGCTTATTTGCTAAGGAGATTCTTATAACGAACGAATTAGTAAAATGTCTTAATTTTATTGCTTACTCTGCGTTTAAGACATTGAATTATTGGTCACTAATGCCAGGCAGTCAAAATACACACTTTAATTATTATTTTAAGATATGATTTTTAAAATAATTTAGACATACCACATGAGTTTAAGCCAAAATAGCAACGTAAAATATAGCAAGTTAACATACGACAGAATTTAGAATATCAACTTCCGAAGTACAACATTGTAATTATTACATACAATATCTATTACTGTTTCAATGACAACGTAAAATGTTGTATGTATTACATACAATATTTTTATGCACAATTAACCACGTAAATTGTTGTATGTAACATATACGACATTTATTATTGCACGGTAAGCAACGTATACTGTTGTAAGTAACCTTTACGATATTTTAGGTTGGTATCACTAAACCACGTAAACTGTGGCGAAGGACAATACAACATTTTACTTTGATGCCGTACGGAAGTTACAACAATTTACGTCTGAGAAATCCTTTTTAACATCGGTTTTTCGGTGTTTTTTCACTTTGAATGCATAGAGTACTATTAGTTAGGCTCTTTTTTAGTAAAAACGCAAAATGGCATATTTGTTGGTTACGATACTTTACGTAGGAGGTGTCGATATATGGTGGCCATGTAGACCGGGCTTATAATTAATAGAACCCTTTTAGCTCTATCGGAGTCGTAAGAAGTTACCCGCTCCCATTCGAGTACCTCCAGAAGAAGACGGGCATTAGCGTCTTGTCTTCATCATTGGACAATCTTTGACCGCCAAGATCGCCAATCGCCCCGTTGGTCTAGTGGTTCAAACACCCAGTTCGATCCCAGGGTCAGGCAGCAATAAGTTTCGAACTTTTGAACATGGCTAGGGATTAAGATCACCAACACGCATTTGATAAGTGTGGTGATTATGCTTGAACCCATCTTTGCTATGGTAACTTGAATTCCATGATGGAGCCCTATTCCTTACAGTGGGATAATTGTAGGCCGTTATTTAGACCGTTAAAATGATTGTCAAGCGTGATGATGATGATGACCTTTTGAGGAAGGTTATGTCCAGCAGTAGACCGGTATTGGTTGACGATGTTGACCATGGTCATAGAGGAAAGATATAAAACCGTTTCTTTGGCAATAATCCTAAATTAGTGGTTTAATTACTGCATTTCAGTAGCTCCAGTTTTTGATTAGAATATGATATTATTTTAAAAGTTTTTCAATTTTTTCATTATGAACAACAAATCTGAGCCTATGCCTATAGGTAGCTCTATCCTCGTTTATTTTTGTTGAAATCTATCAATCCGATTAAGGAGTTCTCATCCTTCATGCGACGCACAGAAGTAACGAAGTGGTCACAGCCAAGGCCTCATCATCACGCAAGGGTCTTAACCCAGTTTTGATTCCCGCTCTAATCGATTTAAGGAATGATAATTTCTTGATTGCTTGTATGTGGAAGGAACAGGTGGGTTATAGAACTTCGGAAGGTACGTTAAGCTATTTGGTCACGACTTATGTCGAAAATGGAAGTCCTAAGTACTCGTGCTTAAATGCTTTGAAAAGTCTTATTCCAGCTTATCTTTGAAGGATCATACGAATTGAATGAAACTCTAATAATATGTTTTATTAATTCAGTAACTTAAGAACTTGTTTGATTTCAAATGCATTTAATGTTTATAAAAAGGCAGGTAGCATCAATGCCATAAATCATGCTTAGCATAGTATTTGCCAAGGAATGCCTAGTCCTGACATATTATGCGAATGCGTTCACTATTAGCAGCAAAAATAAACTATACGAATGAATTGATGACATGATGGCGGTTAATTACCATGGACAGTCGATCGCAGGCCGATATATGGGCATGCATTTGCATTCATTTGTTAAGAATACACGGAAATGTAATAGATTTGATCAAAACATGTAATTTTCCATCCTAGTGTACCTTTTTGGTAAAAAAAAACACTAGTGAAGGAACTTCTGTTAATTATGCTGTGATTTTAAGTGTCAACATTGTAAAGCTAGTTTCCTAATGAATACTATTTAAACTAAAAATATGTCTATCTATAGTGGTGAGGTACTAGTACATATAAAGAAAGGCACCATCTTCGTATGGGTGTCGTGAGAAGCGACTAAAGGAGAGCTGTCAGAAGATAACGAGCACAGAATAGTATATCTAAACACCCTCCGCCAGTAAAAATGTTTATCACAATAATTCTTAATCGAAAATATCCTTTTACCGACAGAACGTTTCGCCGAAATTACTTTTCAACTATAGTTGGTTTAGCAAATAATCACAGAAATAATAATAATAATAAATGTTGAAATAATAGTTTGCCGAAGATTGGTTAACGGATTATTTTGGAGGTGTAAAAATAACAAAATAAAGTTACCCAATCCAAAAAAAAAATTACAGAAATAAAATTAAAACAATAAAAAAGTGAAAAGATTCTTGGTGGTGGAGTCATAAATCTTCTTTTCTCACTTTTACCTCCAAGTCCTTTGAATCTTTTGGTAAGGCTACCTTTATGATTTATTAAAATTTATATTCGGAGCAAGCTCTCACACTTCAACAACTAAATGAGTGCGTTTTGTACTATGTAAATAGTATTTTATTATTAGACAAAACCTACATAGGTTTTGTCTAGAAATTTTATCTTATCTCTACTATTTAGTATCAGTATATAAACTTCAAAAATTTGAACGGGACGGACGGGACTTGAACCCGCATCTCCTCGTGATCCGGGCCCGCCTGAGAAATAATTTTTCAAGTTTATATACTGATATTAAATCCCAGCAAGTGTCAGGCTATCATCATTGGTAGCCCTGGCCAGCTTCGCGGACTGGATTTATCGTCTATTCCACCTATCGTCTTTGATGGCACTGTCGTTAGCTATTCTTCATGCGTCAAGAATCTGGGACTCTTTATTGACAGCACTTTGAGCTGGAGCGAGCATGTGAAAGAAATAAGCAGGAAGGTTATTGGTACTCTAAGAGCTCTCTACCGCTTTAAACACTTTCTTCCTTCTTGTACCAAGACCTTGCTTGTGCAATCTCTGATCTTGCCTATTATCGACTATGGGGACGTATGCTGCTCCAACATCTCACAAGATCTTCTCAACAAGTTAGATCGCCTCCTTAATAGCTGTATACGCTTCATTTTCGGCCTTCGCAAATTTGACCATGTCTCCAAGTTCCGCTCCCAGCTTCACTGGCTCCCTATTAGGCTCCGCAGGAATGTTCGAACTCTCTGCGTCCTTTACTCAATTCTCTATGATCCCAAATCACCATCCTATCTTAAAGAAAAATTTGCTTTCCTTCATACTACGCATGATAAAAATCTCCGTTCTGCTGATACGCTTCAGTTATTTACTCCTCGTCATACTTCTGGTTTTATGTCTGACTCTTTTGTTCTGACAGCTGTACGACTTTGGAATGAACTGCCTTCCAAAATTAGAAAATCTTCTTCAAAACTTTCGTTTAAGAAGGCTTTGCAAAGTCACTACAAGGACTAATTTCTTCTTCTTTTTTTTTTTCTCATACGTTTCTCACTGATACGAATTCTGTGTGCAATCATATTACGTATATGTATTTATGTATGTTTATTTATTTATTATATATGTGTAAGTTTATTAATAGTAGTTATAATTCACTTTCATGATTGTTATACTTTTTTTCTCTTTGTCTCTTTTTGCACCGCCTGTATTATTTCTGTTTGGCCCAATGGTTGACTGGGAGAGAATGCTTTTAGCATTAAGTCCGCCTATTGTACTATATCTTATTATTGTGCAATAAAGTGTAAATAAATAAATATTATAATTGCAATTAAGTTGCTAAAATATCAAATAAAGTCTACTATTTAGAGTTATGTTAATAAAGAGGATGGAAGAGGATGATAATTTATTATCTCCTCTGCGGCGCTAACAAACGTCAAATGATATTTTTCTCAGTAATTGCCTGCGATTCCTTCGGTTTGAATACCTTGAATTTTTTAATAGCAATTAATCCCACCATTAACATAGCTATTTAAATTGCAGTTTTGTTTACAATAAATAAATAAATGTTGCCAAGTGATGCTGTATCAATACAACCACGTGTAACTTTAATATCAGCAAATCTGTAAATTTAACCGAATGGTTCAAAAGTGATAATAAGAATAACATAGCTATTCAATTCTTCTTGTACACGGTGCATTGTATCACCTGGAAAACCAAGTCAACATTATGTGACCATTATGTTGAACATCATGGCAGTGTTATGAAATATATATTTTTAAAATATAATTATTTATTTGTGACACGCTGTGACGCGCATAGACGTATTATTTTGCTGCGCTGAATCAGAATGAACCATACACTCCCGGTAGAATAAACCATACACGGCTACATCCGTGCGCGTCACAGCGTGTTTCTAAATATTTAGCTGAACCAATATTTTATATTTTTATAAAAAACAATAATAATAAAAAAATTAAAATAACCTTGCCAAGATGTTATAATAGTTGAAATTGCACCGTGTATAATAAATATCCTTCAAAGATGTCGAAGATACTTTTGTTGGAGTATTCCAAGCCGCTTATTATAGGTCACTAACATGACTTGGGACTTCTATCTTTCGATCAAAGACTGGACAAAGAGCTTAACGTGTTTTCCGAAGCATGACTAAGTATAACTTCATTCCAAAACCCAAGGCAATATTAGAAAAATCGTTTCCTAAACCGACTTGACCGAGAGTCAAACCTTCCAGGTACGAGTAGTGATTGCGTAGTAATTAGGCCATCGCAACACTAAACCAACATGTATAAGGGCAATGCTCTAAGCAACACGTGTATCAGTCATTGGTTCTACGGTCCCGCCCGGTGAAGCTGTAACGGCCTTCTGCCACAGCATAGGTCCTTTAATATAATAAAAAAAGTTGTGCGTGTACTAGTGTACACACGTAAGAAGTGAAACTTCTTTATGGCCTTATTTTTCGAAAAATGATCTACATGCAACTTTCCAGAAATTGGTTAAATAAAGTTAAATTAGATAAAGTCTAAACAAAAGGATTTTATTATCATAGGCATGAATACAAAAAATAAATAAATAAATAAATAAATAAATAAATAAATAAATAAATAAATAAATAAATAAATAAATAAATAAATAAATAAATCAATCAATCAATCAATTATTTCACTTTACCTTTTTGCTATCGTCTGAACCAACCGTGGTAGGGGCAAGAAAAAGATGTCGCGTAACCGAAAAATGTGACGTGTGACGCTGTGAAAATGTGACGCTGTGACGCGCAACCGAAAAACGTGACGGTAATTTTTTTTCCAACGCCGATAAAGAAGTTTCACTTCAATAATAAAAGGTTCTACGGTAAAAGGGACTCTACTACCATTTCAGTTTTCTGATAGATTGGATAGGAAGGGGTGACGACTAGGAACTGTTATTGTTGGTTTGCAAACCATCCTTTGAATTGTTGTACCAATACCTCATTATTGAGAAGTCAAACCTTAAAATGAAGATTTGTAATATGACCTTGGACAAATACTATAAATAATAAGGAAAAATTGACTTAAAACAAAACAACGTTTTATTTTATAGGTTCAATTTACATTTGGCAGACAGTTACGTTTTGTTTGTTTGAAAAAGACAATACATTTACGCATTGGGCAATCCACACGGTACAAGATCGTCAACTGTCATACGAGTACCAAGGGACTTAGTACGTTGTGTTATATTCCTTTTTTTTTTTGACTGAACCAAGTTATGATTTTCACTCACACTACTAGTGCGATTGCTCTTCAAAGTGATTTTTGGCGATAGTTACCAGGTATAATGAAGACAAGATAAAAAAGTCACATTATTTTAAGAGTTAATCATGAATATACTGATTTAATCTGGCATGGTCACTATCGTAAGAGGTAGTTATTTCGAGATTTCTACCATAGTTTCCGATGTTTCGGCACTGTTGCAAGCGCCATGATCGCGGAAGAACTCATAATTAATCATGAATGCCTATAAACGATTTTTAAGGGAGGCCTATAAATTAGATTAATGAGACATGGTAGTGGTAGCTGATAATAAAATAGCATCTCGAGATTTTCTCCTTTCGGTGTCCAAAGAGGCAACCTAAAAATCACTGCCAGAAGAAGACGAAAAAGTGTTTTCTTTCTATTTGCCAAAATAACGCAACCTTAGTCTTAGTGTTAATTATTTAATTATGGGTAAGAGAATATCGAATTTAATTATGGAAAAGAGGATTTCGACTCGAATTTCCCATAAAATATATATTTTTGAGAGACCTACGCTTCGTAAGCAATACACACATATATATGTGACTTGTCTAAAATATTGAAAAAAATCCAAATATACAGTGTAGGTATTTGTAACCTCCCTCGTAAGGTAGAAAATTGGGGTTCACAAACGTAATATTCTTTACTTACCATCAATTAGACTGACAGAGTGTTTAAAACTACGTGCAATGTTGACTTACGAAACTATTACTACAATTATTTCGTCACAAACGACAAACGTGATGCTTAGAAACTGTTAAAATAGCTAAATTTACTCTCAATTCACTAGGCCTAAATCCAAGGCAGCCCTAATCTGCATTCGCATCGTTCAACACATTATCACATGAGTGTTTGCAAGATTTGGCGAGTTGCGCAAGAGTGCGCGTTTTCCGGCCGCTCGGCCTTTGATAGCTCTGTTGAGACAATGAGATATCCTTCAGTGAATGATGATCAACTAGAAAGTGTTATGACTAGATGAAAAATGCAGAACTATTACTACTATCATAAGAATATCAAATTTTTAAATGTGTTTTACTATGGTCGGGATTTTTTTAAGATATCGATCATGATGATAGCTTAAGATAGGAACGACAAGTTGTGTTTTGTCAATCCTCTTTCTTTTTTGTTTTCAAGTCAAGCTGCAAAAGCGATATTAAATGTGTGTAGCCACCAGATAAAAAAATCGGACCATTATTAAGCTATATCCTATTAATATTATACGAGAAACGCGAAAGATTGTAAGAATGTATGTATGTTTGTAACTCTCCCACGCTAAAACTACTCAACAGATTTAATTTTCAATTTAGACAGAATAAACTAACACAGTACTGTTTTCTCGAGTTGACGCGATCACTATACATTGAAATAAAAGATAAGTTTACGGATTTAGAACGCGTTTACCAGTGACTATGAACGCTGTAAAGGGTTCGAAACGTCGCGTCGGGTTAAATAAAAAATAAACGTGTTCCAAATACGTAAACTTATCTTCCATTTCAATTTAATACACAGTTTTAATTTCAATAATCCAAGCATACGAAGCTGCGGGTAACAGCTAGTTTATTATATTTTGTTGTGTTCAAAAATCCACAGTTTTTATAAATAATTAACTGTCTTATAACAAACATACAATGACGAATTTCACATAAGTGGATTACGGATTTAGGTGGTCATAATCAAGGTCTCACAATTAGATCAAACAAATTTTGTTGCCTAAACGCACATCCTGAAAAAAATATATAGGTATTCAAGAAATTGTATAGTCGATATACATAATGATACAAGAAATTAATTTGCTTACAGCTTTAAAAGAATTTGCTTAGGTATCTTATCAGATAGTACGATAGGTACTATTTCCTATGTAATGAGGGAAATAAGAGCTTGTTTAAACTTTGACTTGATTCATGAAACCAGCAAATAATCTTATGTTACACACTTTATTTATTTACTTAGATAATAAGTATTATTTGTGTACCCTACCATTACTTTAGAGGTAGATTATAAAACTTTGTTTTAATCTAGTTTTACTAGTAACGAGCGGAAATTATTAGCAAAATAGCGCCTGATTCTATTAATTTAATTAATTTGCCGTGCATCTCTTATTAAATGATTTGCTATAATTATGTCAATTCAATTAAATCTTCAGTTGGCATTAGCAGCGCTATGCGCGGTGGTAGGCGCCGCTCCGCCCGCACCCCCGCGCCTCTACGGACAGCACGCGCCTGCGCAACTGCAGCAGCAGGTCAACCCGTAAGTTCATGGCCTGTGACATTGCTAAGAAATTTTAATCAGGCGAAAAAATTGTGTCAAGTTTTACTAAGATACCTCTCGTCTTTGAAGTTCTAACACCACGTAAGTAATTTTTAAGAACTTCTCTGGAGAGATAAAAATCCTTTTTGAATTATAAAATCCTAACCGCAGCTGACAGGACTGCTCAATGTATGGAACTGGACTGGACTTACGTACTGTTCCCACAGGACTGACTTTTGTGCTGTTACTTTTCCGTAATTTCAAAGGTGGTTGTATTTTGAATCTGATTGGACGAAACGACGCGTCTTTCAATTCGCTAGCAAATGGCATCAAAATGTCAAAACCGCCAAAAAATTAGTTACGTGGTGTTAGAACATCAACGACGCTATGTCATAGAACAAACTTAAATAAATATTAATCTTGATTAGTTAAATTAATGATGTATGTTATAAAAATAATAAAGAGATATTATTTTTATAACATACATCATTACTTTTACATACAAAATGAACATCTGGTGTTCAAAAAACAAAATCCCATTCAAATTCCTTAAAAATCAATTTATCATACTTTGACAAGATTACAATACGTTCTCTGGTCACAATCTAAAACAATAATTCACATTTTGTTATTTTATTCTTTCAGATATGACTATTACTTGGATAATCAGGAGTTGTCGAATTATTACAACCATGCACAACAAAAACAAGGTATGGTGTATTTTTTACATATGAAGATATCTACCATTTAATATAGACATAGTATATACATGCTGAAACCCTATACAAAACACAAAAAAAATGTTAAGTAAGAGTTCAAGAAAATAATTGTGGATTACTGTTATTTAATACCGTATACCGATGACCCAATTGATGATGTGCAAAACCTTTTGCGCAAAGGTCCCTGGTTCGATTACCGGACAAATTAACTATAGAAAAGCTCTTTTCTACATTGCCCCTGAATGAGGTTTAAGTCGTGCTTGATAGGCATGTTTAGCCTCTGGTCCCGGCACCTAAGGAAAAATAGAATCCATGAGAACAAATCACGTCAGAGGCCTTTAACAAGCCACTTAGAAAACTCTGACATCATACTATTGAAGGAAAGTCATACGAAAAAAAAGTACTATACTATACTACTTAACGTTTTCTCATGTCCACAGCAAACACCAATAGCGAACAAGATGGGGCACCCTCAAGACTAGAAAACTTGGAACCAGACAGTGAAGTGGAACTCATCCCTGGAGCTCAGCAACCTCAGCAGCCCCCTCAACAGGTACTGACTTTCAAAGAACCGTCCAATCAAATATATACAAGTAAAATCAGTTTTATCTCTACAAAGGCCCCTGGAGACGCTTTAACACGTCCCAATGTTATGTACAAACCTACCACTATATCGGGACAAGAGTGAGCTAGTGCCGTAAAGCAGTACAAGAAACTTCATCACTATTATCAGCCTCTTTTTATAAAATACTAGCGGCCCTTCCCGGCTTTGCATGGATGGACCCGTTAAGTAGGGATCCCTAATATTTTGTAGCATTAAATATAGCATATGTCACTCAAAGTAAATGTAACTTTCCAATGGTGAAAGAATTTTTGAAATTTGCAAAGTAGTTTTTGAGTTTATTCATTACAAACATACACACACATATAGGTACTATTTAATTCAACTTGAATTTTGTACATACTGTTTTGAGTCAATAATATTAGGGGTTAAAGTATGAAATTGCCGTTTTGTATGGACGAAATCGAGAAAAGTCATTTTACTATACTAACAATTTTTTTGTTTTTTAGAAACGCCTGAACCGTTTTCGATGCAATTAAAGGTGATAGTTAGATGGTTATAAAGCTACGCATTATAGTATTTAAATTTTTGAAAATCAAAGTATATAATACAAATATACTTAATTGAAGCAAGAAGGTCAGCTGACACATTGTAAGGGGTCTTTTCAACGACTTCCTTTGAAGTAATAGGCACTAGTATTGCATTTAGTTCTTGATACAATACAAAAAGAATTACGCAATAATACGACTATACTTAAGAGATATAATAAAAATAAAAAGTGGGAAAATAATCGGCAATTTCATACTTTAACCCCTATTATAATAGGATACAGAATTTTTTGTGTTTTTAAGTTGATGGCAGTACTCATATAGTCGCCTCTTACGACACCTTTAGGAAGAGTAGGGGTGGATGAAATCTTGTTACGTGCTGGCACCACGCAATATTCACTTATAAGTTTCTAATAGCAAAGTTTAGCTATCGCAAATATGGTGGAAGTAATATTGTCAGGCTTGAATTAAATATATTGATTGTTTTTTTAGACACCCGTATCTCCAAATCTTCCTGGCCTAGTTCCTGGTCAACGAGTCTTCATAGTGCACATGCCAGTACCTGGATACAGGTAAAATCTACATTTGAAACGACGTGAGCTATCGAAGCCATGTTTATAAAATTTATTTTAAAAATCATGAAATTGTTTCCTTTTTGTGAATGGGCTGTAAAAGGCATTTTACACAATCTAATCTTTTTCCCTACTATTGGTGCTCTAAAACATAAAAATATCCTACTACACCTTTAGAACAACTGTGAGTTTTTCAGTCTGTAACTATTATCAGTCTCTTGTTATTGTAAAGCTAGGCCTAATAATACGAGTACAATAAAATATAATATAGTTATTAACAGTATCGTTAAGTTTATCATCCGCCTATTGTAACCTGTAACATATATTTTTTTAAATAAATAAATAAATGTGGACAACATCACATACATTGCACTGATTCCAATTTGAATAACTATTTAAAGCATTCGTATTTTGGAAACCAGAAACAACGAAGGTACCACAAACACCCAGATCCGAGAAAATGTAGAAAAACACTTTTTTTCTACATTAACCCGTCCGGGAATCGAACCCGGGACCTCGGAGCAGGCGATACCTTGAAAACCGGCGTGTACGCCACTCCGCCACGGAGGTCGTCATATTATAGATACTACAGATATTAGTTTTTTACATGAACATACTTCGGCTGTTTAAATTACACAACTTTCAGTACTCCACCAACATTGGAAATGTTAGAATCCCGTGACTAGATCGATTTACCATGTAAATATACAACTTTATATCGTACGTGCGGAAACTTGTGCCCAATATTGGGATACCAAATAAGTTATGACACTTCTACTACCTCCAAGTGTAACACGTCGTTACATTTTTGCATTAATCTTGTTTCAACAGCTCGTGCGCAGCTAAGGATTTTACTGGTAACGCCATCTATCCGGCTGATGGAACACCATATGGTGCAACTTTGTGTCTGTCATCCCACAATTCCTTTCTTTATCTAATAATTTGAATGTTATTTTTTTATATTATTACATTAATAGGCAAATGGCTATTTGTGTTGATTTTTTAGGTAGTTTTCTACTTTTTCAGGGCTGAGCAGTTTTCTGCGTTGTTTGGCTTTATGTGTCAGTCAAGTCAAGTTGTTCCAAGTCGTGATGCAAAGAATTAAAAAATAAAACTGTCTTGTCATAGAGGGGAGAGGTTGGATTGAATATATAAGCGGATGCCATTTGGTGGCGAGTCTTTTTACTACGCTTCCTGAGTTTTCTTGTTCGCGAAAAAGTAATTTTTTAATGGCGGTCAAGCGTGCCAAAATGCCTGTAGGCATGTAAAGCCAAAGGGCTAATATCTTTTCTTTTTTGTTCTCTCTCAATTTGTCTCCTCATGGTAAGCATCTATAAATGTCTTTTCCAAGACTTTGTTCTCTTTTCTAAGAGGTTGTGAACCTTTAATTGTGTGTTGTTTCATCTTTCAGGACTAACATTTTTTTTACTTTCCCTTGATGGATAAATTTACATGATGCATCGCCTCATCTTGGTGATTGTTGCTGCACTTTTATGGGTAAGCATGTTTGATTCTTTTCACCACGTGTTTTTGCCTATGCCTACGTGTGGACAACGTGCAAGCGAATGTTTTCATCTCACCCTGCTGTAAATGCACCTGCGGTCATGTCTAAAGTGCTGTGCTAGTGCACGTTTTCCTTTCACATACCATCTGCTCATGCCCACGTGCGCTCCCTAAGAGCATGTGGCTTTATCACCGCTGTACTCATGCTGGTGTGTACCTTCCAGGCTTGAAATATCGCCCTCCTCGCTCCTAGCTACTAGGACATATACCTGCGTCCTGCGCGCATGTGAGAATCTCTGCTCCAGGGACGGCGGGATATGTGTGTTTCTCCACGGTGACGTTATAATTTATTATCGGTGACATGATCTAATAACATGCTACTAGGTATTTATGAACATTTATTCTTTTGATAGTTTCATGCATTGGTGATACTCCTCAGCTCATGGGTTAGGCCAACCTTAATTCTAGTTACTTGTGAGTGATGGAACGCCTGCTTCTAAGCTTTCCTTCACTGTATCTAAGACTAAGTTTAAGTACAGAACTTTTGTTTAGATGCATAGTCATAATTTATTCTTAAACTAATATACCTACTTAAGTCTATATTATATAGCTTAACTTTTATGTTGCTGATATCTATGTTGAGTGTAATGCACATTTAAATAATATATTGGGAGACAAATTGAAAATAACTTGTTTTCTTTTCTATCTTTAATTAACTCTTTCTTGCTTCTGAGTTAAAGCAAGTGGCGCCCTCCACAGTTTCTTAGTACAGTTCTCCGAGCGCTGAAGAAGAACCCACGAGCTCATATCTCTAAAAACACACCCAACATCTTAGCTTGTTTCACAAGAACATATGTACAAAGTTTCATGATGATCGTTTGTTTCATATCTGTTGCACCGCCCCCAAAACGTTTCTGTTTAGCCCAATGGTCGAATGGCAGAGAATGCCGCACGGCATTAAGTCCACCTTTTGTACATTTGTTAATCTATACTTAATATTATAAAGCTGAAGAGTTTGTTTGTTTGTTTGTTTGTTTGAACGCGCTAATCTCTGGAAGTACTGGTTCGAATTGAAAAATTATTTTTGTGTTGGATAGTCCATGTATCGAGGAAGGCTTTAGGCTATATAACATCACGCTGCGACTAATAGGAACGAAGCATCAGTGAAAAATGTGCAAATATAAAAACAGAAATTGACGCGTACGAAGTCGCGGGGAACAGCTAGTTGTGTGCAATAAAGTTTTTAATAAATTAAATAAATGTTCAGATAAGTAGTTTTTGCGTGTGAGCGTCATAAAAAAAATATTAACATTCATAAAATTAGTAAAGATAAAGATGTTAAAGTTGGGGTATATTTATGAATATTTGGATTCTGTCACTTCAATGTTTGACCCATATAAAATAATTCATTATATTTTTCAGACCCGGGTCTATAGGTGGCTACCAACCAGTGTATATTGTTGCGGCGGCACCTCAAGGCAACGTCCAATACCCAGGCAACGCGCAATACCCAGGCAACGCGCAGTACCCAGCCACCGCGCAATACCCAGGCAACGTCCAATACACAAGCCATGTAAATGGTATGTACTATCTGTAATGTGATTAATGCGCGTAATACAGGATTTTACAGCTCCAATTTTTATTTCTTAGGTATTTTTATAGAGTACATTGAAGAGTATATCTATATATATGAATTAATCTTCAAAAGACATACAAAATTAGGAAAGTGACTCAGAAAAAAAGATTAAACTTACCTCGCCCCGAAATTTTAACGGTAATACAAAAATAGAACTTTGTCATGGCATGGCTTTTAATGAGGCGTTTTTTTTTGTACCCAGGCTTCCATAATGTATCACCTTTATTATCTTATATATAAAATTCTCGTGTCACAATGTTAGTTACCTTACTCCTCCGAAACGACTTTACTGATTTTTACCAAATTTTACATGCATATTCATTCAGTAGGTCTGAGAATCGGTTACTTTCTATTTTGACGTGATAACGTCTTTAAAATCGTTTTAGTCGGGTGACATGTTCAGAAACTTGTGTCACACCAAAACCTCACGAGCGCGATCGCAGGTATAACGAGAGAGAGAGACGGACCGATCTCCCGTCTCATCTCGAGCGCTGCCAGTCATTCCGTGAAACTTGTCACGCGGAATCCTCACGAGCGGAGGCTGGCATAGCGTTCGAGTGAGTGGACCGATCTTCCGTCTCTCTCACTCTAGCGGCATACAAACGAATGGAGATTTTCTCGTGCGGTTAAGTTTTCGTTGAATGTTTAAGATGTAATTTAAAATTTGAAAAAATTGTTATCTTCATTAATTCCTTACTTCCCAAAAACTTATATCACCAATAAGACGTTATCACGTAAACATCTCGATCGTAAACCTACTTTACAAACAACCAATTTTTTTTTCATACCCCTAAGTGATAAAGGTTGTTCATCCTTAACATTTTATCTTTATTTTAGAACAACATTCTTTGTTTTTATTTTTCTAAAATGTGGCATTAAAAATACATACAACCCTTTACCCCTTATCACCAACCCCTATTTTTTAATAGCCGTTTTAGTAATTTAATATTTTTTATGGCAAAACAACGTTTGCCGGGTCAGCTAGTAATACTCTAAAATAATGAATCATTTACAGCAACATTATTCTATTATATGAAATATAGTTAATAATAACAATAAAAAATATTAATATCAATCTACCACAAAACAATTATACAGGTTACCAAAACGCCGTGCTCCTTGATCCGTCAGGACAGGCTGTCATATCACCACTGCTGGGATACCCTCGGGTGGGAGTCCAGCAGCACCCTGGTTTCCTCCTGGCTCCCCAGCTGCAATCCTTGAAGGGACCTTATGGGTTGGGCTACCAAGACCCTAGGGGAACTTACCAGTAAGTAATTGTCTGAGTCGATCAATTGTTCAAATTAACATTCACCATCATCAACTTACATCAGGGCACTGCTGAATATCATCATTATTAATATTTTTCAAGTTTAAATACTTATATTATAATTGCAATTAAGTTGCTAAAATATCTTTAATATGTATATAAATAGCTGTTTCATATTAACTGACTGTTAGACATCAGTAAAGATGTTTCTTTAGGGTGTTAAGGGTGCAAAACTCCTAATATTTGATGAAACTACGCTGGCTTACAGCGATAAGAATATGCTTGAAAAATTGACGTCTGTGACGTAGTGTCTCGGTGGCTAAATTTGTGAAGCGCTGCACCCGGCATGCATGGAGATGCGGGTTCGAAACCCACTTGTGACAATAGTTTGGCCAAATGACGCTGCTGCCAGTACAAATTGAACGTGCGTATACGCGCGAACTCCCGAATTATGACAATATTCTCGCTCGCTCTGATACGAGCTTATATGAGCGCTCAAAGATAACAAAACCACACCTATACAATACGCGCTCCTATAACTTAGACCCGCATATAAAATGCTATTCTGAAACCGCCCTAATAATTCTGTCTCAATCAAGAAATATTTTTCAAAGGAGTTCTTTAAGAGGAAACACTAAGGGCGAGAGAATTGAAAAATAGGTATTTGTAAAATCTATTGCTGTCGCGCAGTCCCGAACGCCTCCCCCGCAAAGCGCGATAGAGAAAACTGCATCTTGGACCGAAAATACCTACTAAAAGCACACAAAATCAACGTTTCGTAGTCCCCCGATTCCTCTTCCAAAACTAGACCGATTTAAATACTTTTTTCAGTAAACGGCTTTAGCCGTGTTCGTATATTTTGCTTTTTTGACAAATTTGTTTTCAGTGGGTCTAGCACAAAAAACTATCGAATTCGAATCGTTTGCGTATCGAAAGCAAACGTAGTATGTTTAAACACAGCGGAAAATCTGGCAATTTTTTATTTTATTTTTGAAGGCTCACATCTCTTTTATTAACTAATTTATGAAAAAAAGAAAAACATAGAAACATGCCAAAAGCAGCCATAGATTTTTGTAATAAAAATTATTGTTCTACTGGCAATGTCCAGGGAGGAAACAGGGGACTACGTTTGTATGGAAAAACCGCCCTTGTGTTTCCTCTTAATACCTCCTTCAAGGAGGTATTAAGAGGAAACACAAGGGCAGTTTTTTGCACGGCAATTTATGCACGTGTTTTTACAAGGAAGCACCTTGTAAGAAACCCGTGCATAAATTGCAGATATTGGATAGTGTGTGTCAGCGTCGTACGCAGATGAAAGACAGAAGTTTTTTTTTTAATACAGGCAGCAGCAAGCGGCCCAACCAGTTGGCCCACGACCAGTGCAGCTGTCGCAGCTCATCACGCTACAAACACACGCAGCCACCGCAGCCAACAATCCTAGAGCTGCCGCTAATGGTTTGTCTTCTTCTTATTGTATCCTAGTATGAGCTGGTGTCAGAGTTTTCCAAGCTACTTTTTACGGTTCCGTACCCAAGTGTAAAAACGAGACCCTATTACTAAGAATTCGCTGTCTGTCCGTCTGTCTGTCACCAGGCTGTATCTCAAGAGCCGCAATAGCTGGACAGTTGAAATTTTCACAAATTATGTATTTCTGTTGCCGCAATAAATACTAAAAATAAATATTTAAGGGGTGCTCCCATACAAAAAACGCCAATTTTTGGCCTATTTTTGCTCGATATCAATAAATGGTAACAGTTAGCTAAATTTATGTACCTACTGTATGGTATGGAACCCTTCGTACGCGAGTCTTACTCGCACTTGGCCGGTTTTTGGAGATCTCTAAAGTATCTTGTTTTACGTCTATCATCGTTTACAAATTGATTCATGATTTGAAAACCATTTTATGTGATTTTAAGCTATCAAACCGTGTTCCAGAATCGCTACAAAACGCTGATCCGAAGCGCCAGGCGCAGTCTCGCGAGAGCGAAAAGGAAGCCGAAGATCGTAGCGGCTCCCCTCATCCTGCCCATGCGACTAAGCCTTAGAAACCAAAAACCATAACCAGTACAGTCCATGAGCTCTGAGGCTAACTCATCAAAAGAAATTAAGAATTTGATTGTTGAAATTTTTCCAAATTGAGTTTTTTCAACCGGGTTTTAAAAAACGAGCGTCAGTCTCTGTTAGGAAAACATGCTTCTGAAAAAAGTATCATTAAAATAAGCGGTTTAAAAATAATAAACCACTTCAGATTAAAAGTGTTCACCGTTGTTTTATGTAAATTGCAGACATCTCTTATATAACTACGACCAAGCCATAGTAATTGCTCAAGGACAGTACTTTAAAACCTTTTTTGTACATATTGACATGTAGTAATTTATTATGCCGTGATACGAAAGAAAAAATAAATAAATCAGTGCTGAATAAAATGTGATTTCAAAAATTATAGAGATTGTTAAGAACTATTATTTTGTACCTGATATCTAAAAGTTTGGAGTATGTAGTAGATTGAATCGAATAAATTAATTAATGAACCTTGTCTGTTTTTTTTCTATTTCAATGAATCAATCATAACAAAAATTACATTTTGAAACTCCTTGTGATTCATTTAACACGTCTATTACCAAAACCTTTAGGCATACCGCTGTAAGACGTTGAGCATTGACGCTGGTCCCTATTAAGAATGTCGGTAGTACGTTTTGGTCGATTTTCACTTTTTTCATTTTTTGTACTCTAAATACCAAGATTTTTTAGAATTTAGTAATCCGTGATAAAAAAAAATCTAGTATTTATTTTAACAAAATTACCCAAGCTAAAAAAGTCGGTTTATCTCAAACGTCCGAATAAAAACGTAGGAAATAACCACGCGACGTTTTTAGCGGGGCGAGGACTGCACCGAGCGAGCGCGGATCTGCCAGTCGCAGCTTTGTTAGCGGGAGAAGCGCTCGCGTGGTGTTTTCGGATTGATCGATGTATTTTACTGTAGCTAGTACTAATTTTAGTGACTAATTATAATGTCTGATCGTTTTAAACGAATTATAGACCTAATAACTACAGCTTCGGCTAGGTCTGTCCCTCCAAAGAAACGAAGACGTGAAGTGAATCATAATATTTCAACTCATTCAGGTAAGAATTATATTATTATTATTATAAAGTTGTAACACACTCTTTAAGCGAGTAACATAATATAAGTTTTTATTTGATTACCTTACTTTTAGTTTATTATATACCTTTATCTGGTGATTATGTTTCGGTGCGATTAAAACTGTTGGTTAAGGTAGATCCGACATTTTTAATCGATACAGTTAATTCATTTATGTCAGTAATGCCACAAACGACATTGTCAAATGGATTTTATTACATAAATTTTGTCAGATGTGCCACAACCGACTTTAATTAACGTGTCTGAGTATGTTATGTGTGTCGAATATTCCACTACTGACATTTTTAATTGCTATCCATAGTAGGCTGTTTTGTCGGATGTAACACAATTGTCATTTTTAATCTTAAGATATTTAATTTGAGTGGCAAATAATGTGTTTTAGCTTACATCTGGGTGCTTCAGCAGATTGATTCTGTAAGGAGTTTTTTTTTACATAAATGTTGTTTTTGTTTTATTTCAGATCGAGGTAGCTCACCAATACCGGAAAAGTTAGTTCAATTAAAAGGTTTACTGGGAGATGATATCTTTGATGACAATATCACTGATTCAAGACCAGTCGAACAATTTATCAATAATAACTTAGACGAACCTGCCCCGCCAACAATTTTATATAATTTTGATGCTGCCACAACTTAACACGATTCAGTGGGAAATCCAAAAGATTCAACACCAGCACAATCACCAGTCCAAACATTGTACTGAAAACAATGTGGTTTAAATTGTGCTACTATTTCAAAGTAGGAACTGTTTTACGTTTATAATTTCAGTAGGTAAATGAAAAATATTTTCTTTAATTTAGAATATTTTATTTCTTTTGATAAAATGTATTTCTCATATTGTAATACCAATATTTTATGCTGATTTGTAGTTAATTTCTATATAAGTTAATTTTGAACTAGTAATACTTACCTTTTTATTAGATACCTATGTGCCTCTGGCATTTTAGACTGGGCCCCCAGCATGTTGGCAACACCAACCAAAAAATGTAAAACTTCAGATTGAATGTGAAATACTTCATTCTCTTTTCAATCTGTGGTGTTTGCGAATAAGCTGTATCTCTGTGTTCTCAATAATATAATTAACTAAAGTTGACTAAAGCTGCAGTGTTTTTCTTAGCCAACCAGCCCTCTTCTACATCCACTGAAATAACTCTTCAGAGTCATTATTGATTGATAACACAGATAATCCATCGACGCTAATATCATCTCCAGCTCATTCCCATGTGGAGAATCTTTTTTTGTTTCTCTGTGTAGAGAAAATTGTTCCTAACGATTAATTATATGGTATTGATCTTCCTACACCTTCAAGTGTCACGGCAACTTTTACAAACGGAACTACAACTTCTAGAAAGATCTTTCGAAAAAACATACAAACAGGACCGAGGCAAGGCAACGTAATAAACCTCATTTACTGTTTATTGAGATTACCATTTAAATAAAAAAGATGTTCAAACTATACTTTATGTGCCTTAACTAAAAAAAAGCTATACAATAACTTGCCGAATGATATTAAAGAATGTGATTTTGTCTCTTTGTTCAAATATAAACTAAAAAAATATGTTTGCACGCTGTAGACAACTTTTCGTTAGTTGATTAATAAGGCACCAGAGGTATAAGATATAACATTTTATGTAAAACATTATTAACCTAATCTCATTTAAAGTGAAACTGTAATGTTTTTTTAATGAGAAATAAATTTATTTAAATCGATATTAGTTATGATAAGTTACTTATATTAATAACAATACAAAGAGATGTTCTAACTGTGATTCTCCTAATGATTAGTATTATTACTGAAATAAAAAAACTGATCAGGCCTCATAATAAAATGAGGCTATTGAAACTTATCTCGTTATAATAATTTCCCTATCATTATGTTGTTTATTTCACCTACTTTTAATAAAAAATGTATACATAAATTAATATAGGACATTAAAAACGAATGTTAAGTCCACTTAAAAATGTAGGATATCCCACTTCGTACAAAAACTTGTGTACGTAAAACGTATAATAAAGTCGGATGTGGCACATGTGACAGTTTAACACAAATTAATTACGTTAAAAAATGTCATATATGCCTTTACTCATCATAAGCATAAAAAAATAAAAAATACAATAAGGCAACATAAAAACATGACTTTGATTTACATGTTGTCCAAATTTTAAGCGCCAGGCTTAAAGGGATAAAATTTTATCACCAAAACCAACTTTAATTTGCTCTCCTGTAAAGTTGTATTTTTGCAGATCCGACTTTCTTAATAGGGACCAGCGATTATTTCTTATGAAACCATATTTTTAAAAAACATATTATATTATCTGTGCTTCCATGAAGGCTCATACAATTAAATTCTTCAGTCACTTGAAAATAGCTCATATTATTTATATAACCTGTTCTCTGCCGACCCTAACGTAAAAATGATGGCAAAAATTATTGTTTTCTAAAGAATCAAATCTTTGTACTAATAACTTTAATACCACAGCACACTCCATATACTAAGAGAGATTTTTAATAGAGATAGAAAGATAAAATCGATCAATCAGAAAGATAAAAACACTATCATTTCTGAACAATGCACGCTTTAACTAAGTGTACACATTTGAGTTGAACGATAGGTATCGTATCTTCCTAGGAAGTGTAGCAAAAACGCCAGATGATTTCTCGGTAGCCCTTCAGATATGGAGCGATAGCGCACGCCATGGCTCGGAGCGGGACCGCTTTCTACAGCGCGTGCGCAGGGCACAGTAGGGTTGCTACTTCGCTACTATATCATTCTTAAATGATCTATACTCTTTGCTGTACAGGAAATGCTATATTTTGGGGTGGTGGGATCTACCTTCTAGTGGTCCACCCTGAGCAACGGCATCTTTGGTTTTCTAACCAATGGTGACCGCTAACAGATCCCTCTGCGGTGGTAGGCTTTGTAAGAGGCTGCTTGGATGTTACCACCCCCCTGCCGGAGTCCAGCGCCTAACAGTGTTTCTGTGTACCGTGGAAGACCAGTACCTCTGGGCAAGCTCGCTCCATCTTAGGCTTCTTCTTAACCGTATAGTTAAGTATGTAGTCAAGAGCAAGCCCATTATTTATGAAAAAAAATAAATTATTATCATTACTCAAACTACAGATAACAGGTTAGCGTCCCGGACGTTATCACCCCAGGATACATCCGCAGTGTCTCTTCTGGCTGTGATACGCTTGATAACCAAGCGCTACCCATATGTCTAAATTATCAGCAAAGACATCAAAGCTGTAGTTCTACAATAGTTATTGCATCTAAATGCATTATTTTTTGCCATCATTATTTCTTATCAGGCAATTGATGAACGTAAGCATCAACAAAAGCAGAGTTATGACTATGTCTAAACTAAATCGCTATGCTTGGTAGTTAGTTTAGTTATTTGTATAGAAAAGACGCTGCTGTCCATCGTCTTCAGTCAACGCTTCGTACTTCTCAGTCGCCGCTTACGACACATTTTGTGAGAAAGATTAGTGCTATTTTATTTCAAGCTAGATCACATGACAAAGACCGCCTTAAGGCAGTTAAATATCTATGTATCTAATCTGAACAAATAATCAGTGTCAAATTTAATTTTGTTTCACTAATAAAGATTAAAATATGCAGAGACAGCCCTAAATTTTAGTTCTCATTAACCGCTTGCCACGCCACCTAGCGGTCTGTTCAGATTAACTTGATACGTGAATCAAAACTGCTCCTTGCGAGGGTGGGTCCGCTAACGGTCTAGCTCCAGTTACACTATCCAGTTTTAGTAGACCTTCGATTATGTGGACTATGTTGCAATCGAGACGTAATTAAATAGACCAAGGATTATAGTCATCACAGTGCGTACATTAAAACGTAGTGTTTCCTTTATCACTTCAGATCATAGTATAACTTTCCTTCAAGAAGCATGGAGAAGATCGCTTCGAGAAAGATTTAACGTAATATTGAATTGTGTAATGATAGTAGCGCGTTGATCTCTTTTCCTAGGAACCCCGGAGCCCGTAATCAGTATCATTGAATGATTTTCGACACTATATCTAGGAAAATCAACAGTTAGAGCTACAGAAAATGGAATAGAGGTTAGGGCAGTCGACTGATAAGCGGAAAGATGTGGGTTCAAATGCAACTGATAGTAGTCGATATTTATGTTCAAGGAATTGCATTTTAATCGATGTTATAACCAAAAACATTGCTGAATTTCCGCTGGCTTACAGCTTAAGGCCAAGTAAATAAATTCTTTTTTTTAATAAATAATGGTCTTGCTCGTGACTACATACTTAACTATACGGTTAAAAAGAAGCCTAAGATGGAGCGAGCTTACCCAGAGGAACTGGTTCTCCCACACACCAGTGGAACACAGAAAAACTGTTTGGCGCTGGACTCCGGCAGAAGGGTGGTAGCATCCAAGCAGCCTCTTACGAAGCCTACCACCGCAGGGGGATCTGTTAGCCGTTATCATTGTTAGAAATCCAAGGATGCCGTTGCCCAAGGTGGATCTCTAGGAGGTAGATCCCACCACCCCAAAAAATTCTTTGACACAGATAATTTACAAGTAGCTAAATTGCTAAAGCACCGCGCCCCGTATGCATGGCGAAGCGGGCTCGAGTCCCGCCCGAGACATAATTTTTCAAGTTTAAATACTGAATTGTGGTTTAAATTTGTATTAAACTTGCCATACATTTTTTTTTATTTTTTTTTATTTTATTTATTGTAAGGAAACATACAGTTAATAAATGTAACATATACAAATCATATAAAAAGTACATGTAAACCAGTTAAGTCTCCACTGATAACTATACATAAATATCGAACGAGCAGCTAAATGAACCTACTAATGAATACAATTAAAAATACAGTGGCTAAAATATAAACAAAAAAAAACAACAATTAAGAAAATAAAACACTACACTAAGTTATATATCAGTACCTCTAATGTGCCTTTTGTAATTATCGAGAGTCATATTAAAGATATCCAGATTAAGATTTATTTTATTGTAAACTCTACAAGCGCGGCTGGTAAAGACATTACCTGCATATTTTGTAGATGATAGAGGCACATCAAATAACGGACGGCTACGAGAGCTCAAACGGGGGCATCTGAACGAGATATTACTTATAAGATATGGGGAATCAACATTATTATTCAAAATATTAAATAAAAATAACTGGTCTCTTTCTGTACGGCGCAAGAATAATGATGTTATTTTAACTGACACAGGGGGATTCTTATTACGCAACTTGTAATTTAAATGTCTTAGTAATTTGTTTTGAATTCTTCCGATAGCATCAATATACTTTTTATACATAGGATTCCAGACAGTAGATCCGTACTCCAATATAGAGCGAACAAATGAGTTGTACAGCAGGAGTACAGTGAATGCATTATTGAAATCTTTAGACGTTCTAAGAATGAAACCCAGCATTTTAAAGGCTTTGGCAGTTATGATGTTAATATGAGAACTAAATGTTAATTTGCTGTCAAGGTGTATACCGAGATCTCTTATCTGCGAAACTCGCTCCAAATGAATACCATTCAAGGAATAATCGTAGAAAACAAGTTTAGACTTCCTCGAAAAAGTAATGATACTGCACTTTTTTACATTAAGGTCCAAAAAATTGACTGAGCAATACGAACAGAGCCTATTGAGATCCTGTTGCAAAAGGATGCAATCAAAAATGCAAGAAGGTGATTTAATTATTCCAAAAATTTTCATGTCATCGGCATACAAAAGTATTTCAGAGTTTACAAACAACGTGGAAATATCATTAATAAACAGATTGAACAATAAGGGCCCCAAATGCGAGCCCTGGGGCACCCCAGATGTAACTGGAATAAATGACGAGCAAAAGCCTTTAATAGTTACAGCTTGACTCCGTTCTCGAAGATATGATGTAAGCCAGCGCAACAAGTCACCGTGGATTCCCACTGTATATAACTTGCGCAGTAACAACGGATGCAGGATCTTATCAAAGGCTTTGGAGTAATCGGTATAGATGACGTCAATCTGAGAATCTCTTCCCATAGCAGTAGCTACCCGGTGCACAAATTCATTAAGATTAGTCTCTGTCGATTTCTTATTCATAAAACCATGTTGTTGAATAATAATATGGGGACGGATAGTTGGCAAAATACTGTCATAGATCATTTTTTCGAACATCTTGGCCACTGTACACAGCTTTGAAATGGGTCTGTAATTGCTTATGTCATGTTTATCACCTGACTTTAAAACTGGAACCACAAATGAACGTTTCCAGACTAACGGCATGATTCCACACTCCAACGACTTTTTAAAAAGCAGCCATATCGGAAAAGCAAGCTGTTTGTGACATGATTTTAGAAAAATGGGAGGCAGCCCATCAGGTCCTGTGCCCTTACTGGAGTCCAGCATTTTTAAATATTTTTCTACCTCTAGTTCAGATAAGAAGACATAGTATGATCAAGCTTAAGCTGATATAATATAACAATCAGAATAGACAAAAATGCATGTGTAAGCGTGTATATTGCCTATATTATAATTTTGGTTCAACTTCTGTAACTACTCAAAAAAACTATTTTGAGGGATTCTATTACCTTTGTAGAAACATTTAAGCATATTAATATGATCGGAGTGGTCACGCTTCAACTCGTGACCGCAGCTTTAGTTGCTCAACAAAGCGAACCTACCAAGGCGCCTATCAGCTTTACCTTCCGACAAAAGTTCCAATAACTATCACAGTAATCCACTTCTGGACATAGGTTGTTCCAAAAGAATGTTTTTACTAAAACCGCTAGATTTACGGCCGGTCCCAATAATCTATCTATCTTCAGTTTTGGTATATCGGAGATAGAAAACATCTTCTGTCTCTGATTTTGCCGTCCAGAGAAACAAAGACAGAAGTTGTTTTCTATCTCCGATATGCCAAAACTGAAGATAGATAGGTTATTAGGACCGACCGTTAGTGATCGCAGTTGGCCAATTGTGAACGGAAAAAGCTGCCTCAGTCTTCTGACAGCTCTCCTTTACTTATATACTTTTTTTCCAAGGCAAGGCGTAAGGGGCACTCTCTTACGACGCGTCGTACAGGAAAAGAAGTATCGGCCGCACACGACACTATAGTAACTCGTATCTAAACTGAGAGAAATCCCTAACATCCTTCCATCATTACTAACATATCATCGTGTTCGTTTAAAACAACAAAAAACGGAATATATAAATATTGCGGAAACCCCACAAGCAGTCTGCTGGCAGTCCCTAACGAAGCAAACCACATGAATTACCGGCGCCCTGCTACCGTTACCGCAAGGGTGAGAACACACGACGAAGTTCACAGAAAACCACAGACAACATCATCAGCCCACATTAGCCGACTGCTGAATGTAGGCCTGTCTAAAAGGAGGATTTCAGTATAACAATTGGTGCTTGGCAGTTGACCTCACTATCTTAGTGAGGGAAATTTTTGTAGAAAGGGCTGCGGACTGTTTTTTTATGATAGTATTCGTTGAGAGGCTTTTAGGAGTACAACACCAATAGGAGGAGGAAAAATGGTGCTATTACCTTTTTAGTTACTTTTATTTCTTAATTTTAATAGTCGTTAAACACCAATTTATTTGGCAGTGCTAGCGGTAAAGTTATAAGAGTTACTAAATGTAATGGTCAATTTTATAAAATTTTAAGTACTAGTGTTTTTCTACGTTCGTCTATGCTAATAGCAAGCACATAAGGAGAGGACCCAAAGGCCGGTGGGTTTTTAAATCCCATAAATTAAAACGATTTTAAAAATCCTAACAGGCTACATATTCATCTCAGAAGAAATGTTCCAGCATATCGTAACTAAAAATGCCTGTAACATAAGGATTGAAACCTAGGATTCTGGAGTCTCCGATATGTTCTCAGCCTAAAACTATACTTTATTGCGAATGAACTGGTAACGGGCTCCCATCCTGTGGGCATCTACCGCCATAAACACTCCACTTGTTCTTCAGCTAATACCACTTGCATCTCTAACTCGTATCACTACGATCAAATTTCGTCTAGCACAAAAATTTCAATCATCAAATGCAAGGAATCATATGTGCAACAAACTAAATTGGCATTTCGTCTCTAAAATTAACACAATAAGGCTCATTTTCTTGTTGCATTAGATTACAAACGATGAAATTCCATTCTCTGGTTTATGATCTACGAAGAAAATTGGTTGCAATTATGTCTCGGTAGACGTGATAGGAAATAAACATGATTTAATTGCGAACGGAGATAACTTCGAGTTAATTAATTACAATCACAAGATACGAGTAGTTCAGTTAGAACAATGTTTATTGCAAACTCGCTCGGAGACTTTATGAACTCAAGTCTAGCTCGACCAAGCAATCCGCATTGCGTCAGATAGGAAAGGATTTTACAATCTTGTAAACTGTGTTAAAAGTCTATTGATTAAGCTTGACCGAGGGTGCGTGCATCGACGGGTTAACACAGCTCATGATGCGATGCAGGTCGTTTGGTGGAGTTTGACCTTTACTAAGCTAGACGTTCGCCTTCATCTGTCTCTTTTTAAATCAAATCAAATTAATTTTTAGAATTTAATCCATAGGTACATTACTACTAACTTACAACTACAATTCCTAAAAATATAACAGAATTCTTAAAAAATATTACAAAAAGATAAATTAATAAAATTTTAGGTTTTAGTTATTATGTACATGTAAGGACATCCAAAAGTATTGAATCGGATTGTCCATCCTCTCAGCAATACTCAATACTCAATACTCAATAATTTATTTGCAACCATAATATAGGTACAGAGGGTGTTAAATTTAAATACAATAATGATGCCGTGCCACTATCTTCAAGAATATGATAGGTAAAAATAGGCAGACAGGCTTGTTTCATTGATTGAGGATGAGACAGACCCTAACGCATAATTATTATTAATTTTGTAGTAAGACAGTTGTTTTTTTTTGTTTTTAAGTATGCTTAATTTTTATTTTAAGTTTTAGTAAATATTTGAGTAATTAGACAAGTAAGTCTTTATTCAATCCAATATGTTTCTACAACACTCAAACAGTATATACAATCGCCCATAACTTCTATCAATCCGCTGTCACACTTTCAAAGACAATGGCCAAGTTTCACCTGCAAATTCGCAATTTGTTCGCTCGAATTGCCCACAAAATATGTACAATTATCTTGAACTAAGAGTTGGAAGAACAATACGAATCCTACAAACCGCATTTCGCCTATTTTTACTGACCTGCATCGCGTGGCCTTGATACTGCATCATTATTTTAACATCAATCACATACTTTAAGACCGCCGCACACAGATCACTAGCGAATTCGTAAAATCTACATAAATGCAGCGGTTGAAACTGGGTAAACCAACGGCGAATCGAACGCATAGCGATGAGTAACAAATTTGATTTTTTTTTAAATAATATTGGCACACAGTCAAGAATTTTAGAACTACTTTAATAGTAATAGGGGTTAAAGTATGAAATTGCCGATTATTTTCCAACCTTTTATTTTGTTTATAGCTCTTAAGTATAGTCATATTATTGCGTAATTCTTTTTGTATTGTACTAAAAACTAAATAAAGTAACTTTTGACTAAAAAAAATGCAATACCAGTGCCTATTACTTCAAAGGAAGTCGTTGAAAAGACCCCTTACAATGTGTCAGCTGACCTTCTTGCTTCAATTAAGTATATTTGTATTATATACTTTGATTTTCAGAAATTTAAATACTATAATGCGTAGCTTTATAACCATCTAACTTTCACCTTTAATTGCATCGAAAACGGTTCAGGCGTTTTTAAAAAAACTAAAAAATTGTTGGAAAAATAACTTTTCTCGATTTTGTCCATACAAAACGGCAATTTCATACTATAACCCCTAATATTTTTAGCAACTTAATGTCAATTATAATATCAGTGTTTAAACTTGAAAAATTATGTCTCAGGTGGGACTCGAACCCGCATCTCACGTATACGGCGCGGCGCTTTAGCAATTTAGGCACCGAAACACTACGTCATATTTTATATCGTATCTTAAAACTACTTGCAAATCTAATGATACACATACTCTAGAGGTGTGTCACATATAATAAACTAGCTGTTCCCCGCGACTTCGTCCGCGTCAATTTCTGTTATTATGAACGCGATAACTTTTGCAACATTTTTTACTGATGCTTCGCTCTTATTGGTCGCGGCGTGATGATATATAGCCTAAAGCCTTCCTCGATAAATGGACTATCCAACGCAAAAAGAATTTTCAAATCGAACCAGTACTTCCGAAAATTAGCGCGTTCAAACAAACAAGCAAACTCTTCAGCTTTATAATATTAATAAGTATAGATATAGTAAATGCGTAAGTATTTCCTGTTTTTTAACTTTTGTGCATATAACGGACAGATATGTGTATCTTAAATTATTAATTCTTGTAAGATCAATTAATATAGGTAATATTCTTGGTGGTGATGAAACCGATAGTGATTCTCCATGATTGTTGTTTGATTTTAGCACACCTTGAATAAAGAAATAGAATAATTTGTGTGTTTATACATAGAATAAATAATTTTTTTATCTAAAAATAGTTATTGTTTATTAAAACAAATTGTTTCTTTCAGAGCTTTCAATGCTGGTCACGCTATGACAAATCTAAAAGGTAAACTTTGTACCTATAAACGAAGTCGGACAAAAAGCGAATGCGGGATGCGACGCAAGAGCGTGCAGGAAAGATTTATAGACACCGAAAAATATCGTTCGAAAACTAGATTATTGCCCTCATAATCTGTTTCATTTAAAATTATTCAAAGGTTTTTGACTGAGATGCCAAAAGATTTAAAATGTAACTTATCTACAATAAAATGTCGATAACATCACATACATTGTTTTGAGTAAGTATTCTATAAAAGCACTTGTTTAGTAGTTAGTAATCGAAAACAACAAAGGTACCACAAACACTTAGACCCGAGACAATATGTAATTGGTTTTTCTCTACACTGATCCGTACGGGAATTAAATTCGGAACCTCGGCGACACCTTGAAAACCGGTATATACGCCACTACACCATGGAGGAATAAATACTGTGCCGCTACTTTGTAATCGCTTTCATTTTTTGTGATGACTTTTTGTAGCGGTCGCGAAAAAATCGTGTGCGGAGACTCTTAGATTCCCCGTGATTAATGTCTGTAAATACGAGTATGATTGAAAAACTGACATGCACATGCTACTCTAATACCCGACAGCGGAAATGAATCTTTATCTTTTCAACACAATAACCAACACAATATCTAAGAGTTGTCTGTTGCAACTGTCTTAATATTCATTAAGCGCCTTTACATTGGCATAATAATAGGAAGATAAACCAAATTAATTTGAACTGTCTAAAATTCATAATGGGAAACAGTAGCGATCGCTGTTCCCAAACATGCGAGGGTCTCAGGAGACTGGCGATTCGAAAATGATGACTCACT
Source organism: Anania crocealis (assembly GCA_949315895.1). Lineage (NCBI taxonomy): Eukaryota > Metazoa > Arthropoda > Insecta > Lepidoptera > Crambidae > Anania > Anania crocealis. The sequence goes on along the minus strand of OX438885.1, from coordinate 2,075,926 downwards.
CAAATTAAGTTGGCGCTTTCCAAACGAAAGGTGTCGAGACATCGTCGCAATTATACGATCACCGTCCACGAGGCAATTACGATCTTTTTGCTGGAGCCCCGTTATGTTGGCTTAGGTGCCGGGCGCAGCCGCAGCGGGCGCAGTGTGGACCCTGAAGCCGTGCCGGCCGCACGCATCCGACGCAAGCAGCCATGTCTCCGCGATCCTTCATCATCCTAGTCGCAATAGCCTGCACTACGCAGGTCGCGGCCAAACCCGTTCGGAGGACCCTGAACTTCAATATGTTCCTCCTCAAACCGCGACAGGACGCGCCTGATCGATTCCTGCTCACAACTGACGGAGTGTCCAGGTTTGGACCCATCTTGGAGTACTTAGTGCAGCGGGTGCAAGGCCTCATGTCTGTGAGGAGGCCGCTCGAAGAAAACCAAGTCTACCAATCCGAACCGCAGCGTTTGCAGCAAGAGGTCCCCATAGCTGACGCGGCTGAGAATGAAATTGATGGGCTCCAAAAGGCTAGGATGCCAGGGGTAATCGTGCGACCTTCGAGAACCAAACCCGGGACTTACGAGGTGGAAATTGACGTTGTCGTCGATGACGGACAGCAAGATGGCGGGAAATCGAGCAATCAGTGACAGTTCTAACCAGTTCGGACTATTCGTGTTAATATAGGAAATGCATTTATTATTTTAGTTTAGTGTCGTATCAGTTTTCAACTTCTATTTATTCTTGCCATAATAATTAGTCAAATAAATAGAGCTTGTTATCTTTTGATTTCTGCTTAACAATACCGACGCTTTAGATCTCTTAGAAAGATATTAATTTATTTATATACATTATTGTTATATCGGTTATTTTGCGGTATGTAAATAAACTGTTATAAAATGAGATGTCCTTCATTTTATCATCTAATTTGCAGAGGCATAACGCAATAATATTATGGTCAGTGTAAATGGACGGGATAAACACTTAATCTCTCGATCGTGAGTTATTCCAGACACAATTGAAATCAATTGTTATCGTGGCACCCGAGTGCCTCCTGAGGGTTGAGGGATGAATTTGTAACTAAATTATAATAAGAGGTTTCTGAAAAAGGTAATTCTAATTTTGAGTGCGTGCGGATTTTATTTAAACATTGAATATGTTTAAGCTTTTTGCGGTATATTATATAGGTATACAAGTATATTTTTTTCAGTATGACCACACGTAAGTTTTAACTAGGTTAACGATATATCATTACGTAATGATAAAATAATAGATGGCTCAAAGTTAGACCCTTATAAATTTAAAAAAAAACAACCTAAAGGGTAGGAAAAGCCTTCAAATAAAATTATTTACACAAAAATAGTACCGACTATTAGCGTGACATGAACAACAAATTTTTAAATCGATGCCAAATCATCATCAATCATCAAGCATTGAATTCAAGTTACCACAGCAATGATAGGTATACGCAATATCACCACGCTTGCCAAATGCGAGTGGTGATCACCCTTATACGACCCGGGGATCGATCCCGAGACCTCGAGATTTTGGTCCAATATTTAAACGACTCGGCTGGGTCGTAACATGCTGAACCATATTTTATCATTGGAAAATATATGCATCATATCATTTGCATCACAAATATACAAATTGTTAAATCCAGACATCAGTAATGAGATAAATATTAGCTGTGCCTTCAAACTTTTCATAATCAGTCCACATCTATTTCATAGTACGAGATAAACGACTTCTCGTCCTTTGGGTGTCATTCATCATCATCATCAGCCTATCACAGCACAATGCTGGACATAGTGCTCTCCAGTTACAGACGGACAGTATTGTCTTCTATCCACCATAATATTAGGGGTTAAAGTATGAAATTGCCGTTTTGTATGGACGAAATCGAGAAAAGTCATTTTTCCATACAAACATTTTTTTAGTTTTTTTAAAAACGCCTGAACCGTTTTTGATGCAATTAAAGGTGAAAGTTAGGTTAACTAAGTATAAAGCTACGCATTATAGTATTAAAATTTCTGAAAATCAAAGTATATAATACAAATATACTTAATTGAAGCAAGAAGGTCAGCTGACACATTGTAAGGGGTCTTTTCAACGACTTCCATTGAAGTAATAGGCACTAGTATTGCATTTTTTTTTTAGTCAAAAGTAACTTTATTTTGTTTTTGATACAATACAAAAAGAATTACGCAATAATATGACTATACTTAAGAGCTATAAACAAAATAAAAAGTGGGAAAATAATCGGCAATTTCATACTTTAACCCCTATTATAAATAAATAAATAAATGTGGACAACATCACATACATTGTTCTGATCCAAAGTGAGTAATATATTTCAAGAACTCGTACTTATTGTGTAAATCAGAAATAACGAAGGTACCACAAACATTCAGACCCGAGAAAATGTAGAGAAACACTTTTTTTTCTACATCGACCCGTCCGGGAATCAAACCCCGGACCAATATGCGATCCTACAGCTTATTTCCAGCTAGGGACTTGTGCTGGCCGGTGCTGATGATGACTGACGGGTTTGTACCGTTAATCAGTAGTGAGGGAAAACGTGACGATACATTGAGATATCACTGGATGGAAGCCAACATTAAATTCATAGCAAAAGCCTGTTGTTGGAAAAATTTTTTTTTAACTGTTCAAGCCAATTAACATTACACTAATAAATACTATCTACATGACGATAACAATCCCCTGGCCCCTTCCCCAGGCCTAAGCTGATTTTGAAAAGATCTATTCGTATATTATTGACCCGACCAGGAATGGAACCTGAGGCCTGAAGTTAGGTAGGTTTGCGTAGTTAGGTGGACCACCGCACTACAATAGCGTACGATTTTTTATAATGTACGATACGATATCGTACATTATAAAAAAAAAATCAATACTTTATGACCACAAATACGTATCAACGTGCAACGTAAGAAGGTTTTTCTTTCACTTCACAGGAAAGATACAAACGTCTTGTCTAAACTTATTTTTAAAATCGTTTCTTGTATCTACACGAACACTAAATACATTGAAATGGAACATATATTAACGAATTTTACACAAAATTTCTTCCCGATGGATTTGAAAACTACCCAAAATTTATTAAATATATTTTTAAAACTACCAGTGACTGAGACTTCATTGGCGTGTACTAAAAAATGCTTGGAATAGTTCATCCTCTTTTTCATTAATTAAATTTAAAAAATCTAGCCTATGAGCCTATATTGTTTATAAAAAACATTAGTTACCTGCAAGCGAAAGTCAAAATTCGTCTAGTCGTGTCAGAAAAGATTAGCCGGAATAAACTACTTGTTTATTCATACACATAACAAACATTTTAAATATTGATTGTTTATGTAATTGCTATATATACTTTTATAAGCATATAATGAAAAACTGTAAATTTAAAGTTATTTAAATTTTTCAAGTCTATATACTGATATTATTTAAAGACGCTTTAATACTACTTATTTTTATGAGTAATTCTACATACGAATAGGATAACTTCTAAAGACGAATAACACTTTAGTCTACCCGTTACCATAAAAACTGCACAGTTTTTTATGTTTTCGTGAATAATTAACTATATAACTTCCTAAATTTACCTAACATCCCGTCTCTATACATCGCTTTCAACATTAGTGAGTCGGTTTATAATCTGGCCTAACCTATTAGATTCCCGTCATTAATCACAGAATACACTAACCGCTCGGAAAAGGTAACAAGACGAGGAATAATCGCAACTGACATTAAGTTATGTAGGTAAACGGCAATCAGCGGCAATTTGCCGCGATGTGTGTCAACTGTACATAATTAGTTTCTGGATCCAGTTACGGTAGATAAGCATGATAGCTTTATTGCGTGTGACCACAGTAAAGATGTGAATAGCAGGTCTGTGATATACTGGATCAAAGTTTTGTAGTCATTGTGGGGACCAAATGCAATATTACCATCATATTAATTATGACAGGCAGTTTAGAGCAAGGGATGCAGAGTGTAAAAATAATAAGAAAGTCGTAGAAAGAACTAAAGTCTATTAAGCAGACCGTTGTTTGCCTTTTATGTGTTCTGGCATCTTTTAAACTTTCTCCTAATAAAGTACTGTGTTTTTACCATCCAGAAATACCAGGCGAAAAGCCTCTCTGGTGATGGGGCCTGAAATACCTATTGCTAGTCATAAATTTTGTTATTTTAGTTTGCAATACACTGAAAAAGATTTTTAAAATTGTATTGGCTAGGACTATCGGTCTGGTGTTTTTAGGATAAGTTACTTTTCTGAATGCTACTGGGACAGACTTTCTATCTTTTAATCTGAAAAAATACGGTTTTCCGGGGCATAAACCTGTTTTGTTTTTAACAATCTTTTTAACAGTAAATTTTGGTGTGGTGACGTAACTGAACTTGCGGGCAACAAATAGTGATATTATAGTATAAACAATATAAATAATTGCCCAGGATTTGTTTTCGTGACACTTGGTAACTGACGGACGTGAAAGATTGATAAAGTATCTAAAGAAGGTTCTTCTTACCGTTCCTATGGTGTGGTTTAGCTAACCATAGAGGATTAATGCAGATTTATTACTGAGGGCTAACTGAAAGTTATAAATGTATCGATAAAACTTGGGAGTGTTCCGGCACCAAGCCCTAGTTTGTTCTCTAATTGGCATTCGAGAGCTATCGTTCTAGAACTGAAAATTATTCAAAATCTACTAAGACTGTAATTGTTTTGAATTTGCACGAACATAGGAATGAAATATTTATATTATTTTATTCGCGTTTGTTAAGATTAAGATTTTGGCAAAACGTGTAGAGTCTACCTGTGACAGCAGTGAACGTGAGTTTTAAATATTTCATTTAATTACAAAAAACCTGACTGAACTTGACCAACATTGAAAAGAAATGAAATACAAAATAAATATAAAGTACGAAGGAACTTTCGCATCGTAAGCTAGTGTAGTCCATCAATGTTTTTAAATAAATTTTGTTACAATTATACATCAATCGCCCCGTTGGTCTAGTGGTTTAAATACCGGTCCAAGATCTAGGGGTCCCAGGATGGAATCCCGGGTCGGGCAGCAAAAAAGTTTCGAATTTTCGAACGTTGCTCGGGTTTGTGATCACCAACCCGCATTTTGGCAAAGATTATGCCAGTACACCCATCATTGTTGTGGTACCTTGAATTCAATGATGGAGGCCTTTTCCCTGCAGTGGGATGATTATAGGCTGTTACTTTACTTTACTATAAATATTATGTTAATAAAATAAAATAAAAAATATTTTGAATTTGAATAAGTATGTATTTACAAAGAAAAAGTATTTATGTAAGTTCATCGGTTGTCTAGTACCCCATACGACAGGGTACTTAATAGTACCTTAATTTAGGACTAGATGGCTCTGTGTCGCCCAGTGAGGCATGTCTTAAATATTTATTATTATTATTATTGTAAATCCCGGTTCAGTGATAAGTTTCATGTATAACAATGCATCAAGAAAGTTTAAAAATCACATATATTGTTCTGATCCCAATTTGAATAACTATTTAAATCACTCGTATTTTGGAAACCAGAAACATCTAAGGTACCACAAACACCCAGACCCGAGAAAATGTAGAAAAACACTTTTTTTCTACGTTGACCCCCGTCCGGGAATCGAACCCGGGACCTCGGACCAGGCGATACCTTGAAAACCGGTGTGAACGCCACTCGGAGTCGTCAAAAAAGAACGTTAATCATTAAATCAACACAGTTTTGGGTGTCGTGTTTGTATCGGACTATGTACACTCGACAGCACATCAAGTTAAACAGTTGAACTGCGATAACAATTTTTATTACGTATGGCATAAAGGCGGTCTCAAGATCAACATGTATAGTTTGTTGTGCAGCCGTGTGTACATACCTAGTTTTTATCAAAAAGAATTATTAAATTTAATTTTATTAATAAAAGAGGATGTAGTGACCAGTATTGAAAAAGGAATACTTAAATGGTTTGGACATGTTGAGAGGATGAATGAAAGCAGGTTGACTAAAAAGATATATATGGCGAGTATGAATGGAAATGTTGGAAGGGGAAGGCCTCGACGAACTTATCTTGATCAAATCGGGGAAGTTCTAAAGAAAGGTCAGGTAAAAAATACCCTAAACCGGCGAGCGTGTATAAAAAGATTAATGAATGTGGATGAATCGAAAGTAGTCTGTAAGGATCGTAGCAAGTGGAAATATGTGGTCTCTGCCTACCCCTCCGGGAAAAAGGCGTGAGTGTATGTATGTGTGTATGTATTAAATATCAATGAGTAAAAGTAGTAGTGATATATGATAATGATTATTTACGACGCTATTTTAATGTGCGTGTCTTGATTACATAGCTCGCGTGATCCGTGTTACATGCAAAACAGTACTTTCGACTCAACATTGTTGATATTAATTAAACCTGATAGTAGTCAACATTAATATTTAAATTTAACAAAAGAGAGAAAATCAAGTTATAATTTTGGTTTTAAATTATGATCCACGTACGGCGTTGAGCGAATGTTGGTAGTTTTATTTTTTGGTTTTGGAGAGCTATATTCGAGAGGGCGTCATTTGACTGAGAGATCATGATAACTGTGATGATAATGTGTGGAACTAACAGAACTCGCTTCATTCGCCAACCAGCAATAGATATACTACAGACAATGATATTTAAAAGTATAGATACTGTACGTGCATAGTACTTCGCCTATTAAATCTGTTCCGAGCAATCTCAAACTGCAGACATTGACAAGTTACACTGGTAAGCAGAACAAAAGATGCGAAATAGCACGCAAATGGAAGATATGGCTATAATTTTTAACGATTACCGCTCGTGATTGCGCTCGACGCAGACTGTGTACAAAACTGCCTAATTAGGACGTATTTGAGTCTTCACAATGCGCGCGCTTATAACATGTCTGCTTCGTTTTAATATAATATCATTTAATACGGATAATTGTAGAACCATTGGGCATAGTGGCACAGTGATTCAACAAAGGGTTACATGATCATCGTCAGCATTATCACCAGCCCATTTTAGACCAATGCTGGACACGGGTCTCTCTAAAATGTGGAATTGCCATAATCGCCAGGCTTGGCACGCGGGTCAAAGTCAAAGTCAAAGTCAAAACATTTATTTGCACAACATTGTGTAGTACATTGAGATGGAAGACAATGAAATCAAGTGCCAACAAGGTTCTGCCCTATGTCGTAGGCATGCAAATTTATGAGAACATAACCATACAATTTATAGAATTAAGAATCATATTAGAAATAATAAATTTAAAAGTCAAAAAATTAATAAAATTACACAAACAATGTCATCAGGAACACATGCTCAGAAAAATAAAATCTAATCAATATTATCAAATCACACAAGCATCATGACATGTCAATTGGCTATTTTTATTTACAATTACTTTATTAAAGGCAGTTTTTAATACACGTACTGCGAATTTGCATACGCAGCTATATTACAATGTGTACTTTAAATGAAATGATTAATATTATTATTAAAAGTTAAATTAGCTGGATTACAATGTCAATAATTATTCAATATGAAATTATTATTATTAAATATTCAGGTATTCATCAATAGAATAGAAGTTGTGCTATAAGAGTCATTTAAATAACATATTCTTGAATTTATTTTTGTCTAGTGGCTGACCAATAATGTCCAGCGGCAGTCTATTAAATACTTTGATAGCCATATGATAGACATTCTTTTGAAATATTTTTAGGTGACAATTCGGTATTGCCAATTTATTCCTTCTCGACCCTCGTATGTTTGGTCTCAAACTGTCCCATTTTGTAAAATATTCAGGTTGTTTTTTTACTAGTAGACATATTTCTTGTATATAGATACAAGGTAGCGTAAGTATTCTATGTTTGAGGAAAAGGGGTTTACAAGAATCCTCCTCTTTAATCCCACACAAGGCGCGAATACATTTTTTTTGTGCCCTAAAAGCTCTTTCAAAATCTACGCTGCTACCCCAAATTATCACACCGTAACGCAGTAGCGAGGAGACATATCCATAATATGCTTGTAAAGCTACTTGAAATGACGCAATATTTCTGATTATCCTCAGCGCAAATACAAATTTGTTTAATTTGGTACAGAGAGTGTCTATATGCTCTTTCCAGTTGCAGTGTTCATCTAGACTTATACCTAAGAATACTGTGCTATCTACGATGTCAATTTTGTTATTATTGTAATTTAGGTTGAGACTGAGTTTTTTCGCTTTATATGTATGAAATTGAATAGCTTTAGTTTTTAATATGTTAATTTTAAGGTCATTTTTATTCATCCAATCAATAATGTCAAAGAGTGTATTGTTTATGTCATTTTCAAGTTCGTCAATATTTTTGTTTTTAAACAACAATGTACAGTCATCTGCAAATAGAAAACAATCATTCCTCATTATATTGGGAAGATCATTGGGTGGCTATCGCAGTGAAGGAAGACGCTGCTTTCCGTCTTCTTCTGGCAGAACTCCTTTAGTCGCCTCTTAAGACACTCACAGGAAGAGAAAACTTGGTGCTATTTTTTTAAAGTCCGCTATCACTCTACAATTTTAAACAACTAATATTTTAGTCGATAATTTAAAGTACGTTTTTGTCTCGTATCTCATTAACGATAATCAGTAAGACGATTAAGTCATTAACTTAATAACCCAAAAAATATCTAATGAGCTAATAAAATTTACAGGCACTGGTCACTCAGTAGTTACTTACAGGATGATTTATGGTTAGTATTGTCTATTTATAACAAAAAAGGTTACCAACCATTCGGCTAAATTATATTTCCAGAATGCCGACCCACCTGTGAAACAAATTCTTTCTTAATTTTAGGTATTTTATTTATTGCTGCATAATATTTTTTATTTATTTATTGCTGCATAAATTTATTAAATAAATAAAAAATGCGAGAAACATCACGTAAATTATCTGACCCCAAAATCAAGAACAACGAAGGCACCACAAACACCAAAACCCAATTAAACACCATTTTTCTATATGAATCAGTCTAGGAATTAAACCTGGAACCTCCTGGCAGGAGATACCTTGAAAACCGAGGCGAAAAAAAAATATTTTTGGTCAATGTACACTTTTATGTATGTTCACGTTTGTAAATAAATTTCGTTTAGAAAACATTTACCAGCTTTGTTTTGAATTATTCCTGTACGTGTCTTCAGTTAAATTTTAATTAAACAACATGCCTGAACCTTCACTTTGAAATACAGTACGTTTGACATTTTACAATCATCACCAAAAATATTCTTCTCAAAACAAACCCAAGTGAAAACAAGGACGAAAATGAAAACACTATGTCAATCCAAATACGATGAACCTTGCAAAGAAATTCTATCAAGGTCACACCTGTCAGTAGGCCACGGTACTGTATGGAATGACAAGTTGGATGCGTATGCGCATGTCCTGTCCACTATTAAACTTGGTGCCGTACTGGGCACAACCTGTGAAGTGATTGAAGTTAAAAAGTGGAACGAGCAATTGGGATTACGGAGTGCGAAATCGATTTAAACGGATTTTGCTTTTGGAGATCAGCGATAGCGGTCAAGAAACATCGAAGTTCTCTTTGAAACAATCAATTTAAAAGTGGTTAAAATCTTATGATAACAATTATTCTATTTAAACCAAACATAATATATTGCTTGATGAAATAATTAAGTACTAAAAAACATGTAGTAACATTTTTTTTTTAAAACGCATTAAACAGTTTCAAAGCTAAATAATCATGATTTAAATAATGTTCCCTAGTGGAAGAAGTGAACAAGACAAGTATAACATAAAAAAGAAGTCACGTCAGAAACCTGAAAAACTTGGACCACATCATCCTCAAAGGATAATCACGTGGTAAGAAGATATAAAAAAGAATAGAAAACTAAAAAGCGTGTGCAAGAAGTTGCATTGCACAATTTATTTTGCAAAAATGTCCGGCAACATTTTGATGATGATAACAATGTGCGTACAAATACTATCAACAACCTCAGCGCCACTTCAGCTGCAGTACCAGAGCCAACTATCACTGCAGCCAACGCAAGAGGAGCTGTTGCAGCATCAGCTGTTCGCTTTGCAGCAGCTGCAAAACTTACAGAACTTGCAGATGATAAACGAACTAAATAATGTGTATCCACAATATCCGCCAACAATTCAGTAAGTAATATTCAATATTCAATTCGTTTTGGTTTAAGTATCGGGCCAAGACCTCGGGGTACCGAGTTCGATCAGGTTGGGCAACAAAAGTGTCGAATTTTCAGACGTCCGAATTAGTAATCCCCAATCCGCATTTGGCAAGCGTGTGTATATCTGTACCCTTCACTCCTGTGGTAGATTCAATTAAATATTGAAAGATTTAATTCAATCTACGATTAGATTACAGATTGTTACTTTACTATTGTTACTTTTAGTTTTTTGATAGTTTAATTGTTTTCTTTATTAAACTATCATTTTCACATTCTCACTATCACCAGCCCACATCAGTCCACGGCTGGACATCTCTCCAAAAACGATTGCAGCTTGGCCAGTGATGATAACATTCTTATAGTACTTCTTAAGTCGCTTCTCACGCTACTCCAGACGAAAAATATGGGTGAAATTCTCTTTATGCAGTTGTTACATTAAAATAAACGAAGTAAATAAAATCCCTGCTATTTAATTAACCATTTTGGTGGCAACTGCGTTCTAGCGCTAAACATAGAGAAAATAATAAAATTGGGATGTTTCGCCATTTTAACTACTATTTATAATTTTTAACTGATTTGTTGATTATAAGCTGTTTTATACATTGTTCTGATCCCAATTCGAAATTAAATTGTTAACTGAAAATGTATTTCTTTAGATAAAAGCTTTTCGACTGTCTCAGGTGGAATTTAAATTCACAACTTTATGCTGACCAGGCGATTGATCCTCTGACTGAGCTACTAAGACATACATTATGTCAAGTTATGTGTAAAAGAGCAATCGGCGCTTGTTTGGCAAAATGACTTATTTATTGATGTTATTAAGCTTTAAATTAATTTTAATAAAATACATCCGTGAGATCAAAATAACTTAAACTACTAAATAACAGCTTAATAAAACACAACGGAAGGTATAAAAATTTAATAGGGTAATTATTACACAACTAGCGAAACGTTTAGATAAAACCATTAAATCACTTTCACTTCCCCAATTTGTGAAATTTCTTACAAATAAAATTAAGATTTCTCATTCTACTAAAGTCAAAACATCCACGTGTTGCATAATACATTCAACTTTCACATTTCAGGCGACAAGACCAACCACTAATGATCCTGCTGCCAGACCCGCAAATAAATAATAATTGGAATCAAATAAACGATCTCACAAAACAAGCAGATATAAAAACGAAAAGTAACCAAAAAACAGATGAAAAAGTCGACCTAGATTCTGTTATTATAGACGCTGAACCCCAAATAGATCCAACTCCGGAACCATCACCAAAGAAAGCTATTCTGCTTATACCAAACAGAGGTAGAATTTCTTTAGGAGAGTTGATATCAGCTATCCCTTTCCTACCCATAGAAATCAACGTCCCTGACACTATATCCTGGATCTACAATGGAATCGCTGGTATCATTTCTGGTATCGGTCAAAGACTTCCATTCAGAAGACCAGTGCAGACTGCAGAATCGGACGCTAATATAAAATTACTGATCAAGCGATTACAGAATAGAAACCAAAATGCGCAAATGCCAATCCTCATGTTACCGGATGTAGCGCAAGTATATCCAATGCAGTTTTAAATAAAAATGTTATTTAGTAGCAAGACGTGTTAGTGTTATTGTTTTTACCACGGTTGGCATTTTTATGATTTTACCTATTTTTATTTTAAAAAATAGGTGCAGTCAACAGCATCCAATATGTAGTTTTCTAAGTAACTACGAGTACTATGATTGTTGTATTAAAATTTTTAGCATCTGTAGGACTTCTTTAAAAAGAACAATTTTAAAAATAGTTTATGTTTTTATATAGGTTAATAAGGCTCAGAGGATATTTCATATTGAGGCAACTCTACATGTACTGAAACAAAAATAAGGTATGACTTTTTATGCATATAAAAATTGCCAATAAATGAATCATGACTGTGACAGTTAATTTAAATATTCTTGTCGTTATTATTCGATTACTTTAAATTAAGGTTTTCAGTGTTAGCTAAAAAAAATATAGTTAAGTGAAATCAATAAGACATGCAAATAGAAACTAATTAAATCTTAACTGTAAGTAATAAGGTATAAATTTGAATAAAAAACAACATTAGTGAAACGCTTTATTAAAAACCAAATATTACCATTAACATTGGCCATTGACCTCGCTTCACTTACTACATTATGGTAACAAACTTAGTATAATCGCAGGACCGGGTTCAAGAGTTTAACTAGATCCTTAAACTAACATTATAATCATACATTTTCGTGTTACACTTTCAAACGCCGATCATCATAATATGTCATTAAATACAATTCTGCAATGCAATTTCTATACAAAAATTAAAATATTTCCATTGTACTACAAGTGAAATTTTATAATGTTAAGTAGACAGACCTAATAATGATGCAAATAAGAATAACTACATCTAAAATGGCAACAGTGTCTAACCTTCGACAGTCATGATAATAGAAATCGATTAAACTTAATGAAAGTACGTCAATTACATACAAATGTGCTTATTGTCAGACTATCGACTAGCTACGGGCAATCACGTACAAGTAATATCCTGTAGAGCATATTTAGTTACTAACTACTAAACTTAGTAGGAGAAACTAATGATTTAATGCTAATCCAACTTGGAACTAACGATTGGAAAACATTTGAAAGGCCGACCAAATCAAAACTTATGAAAAAAAGCAGAGAATATAAAACAAAAATCGATCACATTTTATGAATGAAACAACCCAATTGGTATATTAGTTCGGTGTTACGTCTACTACGCAGGATTCGATTCTCGGTCGAATAAATTTGGGAAACGATCTGGATTCTAAATTGGCTTGGGTCTGGATGTTGACAATAACCCTTCTAAGTTATGGTTGTGTTTCGTTGCCATTTTCCCGGCCTTTTTTCAAGATGGAAATCATAAAAATAATACACGATAAGGCCTGTAATTATAGGCGACCTGTAACACCTGACAAATTTAAATATCATTTTAAAATGTTGTATCTAATTATTGTGTTTGGGGTCAAAATACTAAATAACTTTCATCAATATTTTAATTACCACAAAACTGTTCTCAATCATTAGTCCCTAGCTATTTTATTTCTACTTAAAATCCACCCTGAGCGCGGTTTACAGATATCGTGTCGTGGTCCACGGGGTGTCCAGGGTTCAGGTCTCCGGCTTGCGCTTCGTTCTTGGGCACTATTATGGACACTGGGTAGTTGTAGCTATAGAAGAAACCTCGGGGAGGACCCTGTGGAAAAAAGTTTGTGTATTAAAATTAAATAATTCATAACTTTATAAGTAGGTAAGTTACTTTTCACTTCAAATAAAAGGACTGCCGCGGTAAAGCTATTGCATAGCATTTTTTATCAACTTATGCAATTATAAAACTAAAAAGTATCACCGCTGTGCCGGTCGCAGTGGGGGGTGTTAAATTAAGCTATGCAATAGCTTAATTTTATAATTTTATGTATTTTCTAATTTTGACTGTTGTAATTACATTTTTTTGTTATTTTGGCAGATATGGTTACCATAGGCAACCATACTGTCAAAATCCTTATTTTCTTCTAATTTCGGAAATTCATTATTGTTCGATCGTGCCTCGCCCCGAGTGTTAGGTTAGGTTATTTTCATTACGGAATTTCTGGATTTGGTCTCCACGCTCAAGGCCCGCGATAGAAGCTATGCAAAAGCTTAAAAAACTTTTTAATGTAAATGTTATACCATTTGACAACCGACTGACGTAAAATGAGAGGTTCTCAATTCTCGACCTCGACCTATTTCGATATATTTTCAATGTTTGATAGATTACAAATTACAACCTATGGGCTTACAAGACCAATTTGGTCTTATTTATGTTTAAGGAAAAACCCTTAGGAAAAACCATAGATTTGATATATTGGAAAAACTACCACGGAGTGTATGAAATTGAATTGACAGCTTTGAAAACCATAAATATATTTTTACAAAAAAAACTTACGATCAGATTAAAATAATAATCGCCATGCACCAACTTTAACTCGGTGCCTTATTTCCTGCTTTTAGTCGTTTAATTTCCTTGTGAAAGATGTATGTTTATTTATTATTTTAGGGGTTAAAGTATGAAATTGCCGTTTTGTATAGACGAAATCGAGAAAAGTCATTTTTCCATACTAACTGTTATTTAGTTTTTTTAGTAACGCCTCAACGATTTTCGATGCAATTAAAGGTGAAAGTTAGATGGTTATAAAGCTACGCATTATAGTATTTAAATTTCTGAAAATCAAAGTATATAATACAAATATACTTAATTGAAGCTAGAAGGTCAGCTGACACATTGTAAGGGGTCTTTTCAACGACTTCCTTTGAAGTAATAGGCACTAGTACTAGTATTGCTTTTTTTTAGTCAAAAGTTACTTTATTTAGTCTTTGATACAATACAAAAAGAATTACGCAATAATATGACTATACTTGAGAGCTATAAACAAAATAAAAAGTGGGAAAGTAATCGGCAATTTCATACTTTAATCCCTATTATTTACATGTATTAAAACAAAAAGAATACCAATAGAATAAAACACGCCGCACCGTTTTCTCTCTACCATAGGTCAAACTATGATCGTCGACCTGCCTGCTAAGCGTGACAATTATGACCCAATCCTTCTTTTGAAGAAGCCTAGGTCCAGCAGTGGAATGATATGGGCTGATGATGATGAATACGCCAAAACTAAGGTATGTTAACTGTTGTTCACGGCTTCTGTAGCATGATGGAAGTGGTGAAAAACAGATCACATTAAAAGCCTGTGAGGCTTCTTGGAAAATTCCGTCACCAGAATAAAGTAGAAGAAAAGTCATAAACAAAATAATAATGATTAATTAATTAATTAATCCGACGACGGAGTGGCGGAGTGGCGTACACACCGGTGTCGCCTGCTCCGAGGTCCCGGGTTCGATTCCTGTTCCAAAAAAAAATGTTTTTCTAAATTATCTCGGGTCTGGGTGTTTGTGGTACCTTTGTTGTTTCTGCTTTCCAAAATATGAGAGCTTTAAATTATTCAAATTGGGATCAGAACAATGTATGTGATGTTTTCCATATTTATCATTTATTATTATTAAATTGTGATAACATCACATACATTGTGGAAATCAGAAACAACAAAGGTACCACAAACACCCAGACCCGAAAAAAAAATGTTTTTGCTACGAGTACATAGACCCGTCCAGAAGTCTAACCCGGGTTCTCGGAGCATTTTTAGAACCGGTGTGTATGCCACTCCGCCACGGAGCAGATCGAAAAGAAGAAAATCATAATAGTTTTACTTACGGTAGGCTCAGGTTCGGTGGTGGTAGAGTACTGTGCAGAGTTTTGCTGTCCAGGGTATCTCTGGTTTGACTGGCTGCTCTGGGCTTCTGAGTAGTAGGCCTTGCCTTCGCGGGCCTGGGCCTGCTCAGGCTGGACCACGGAAGATTGGAATTCCGAAGCTTGAGGCTGGTAATCGTAGTTGTTGCCAGAATATTCTGCCCTGTAAAGAAATACGCATAAAGCTTGAAATGTAAACAGTTCTAAATAGAAATAAATCACCGGCCCTTGCTTTATTTTTGCTTAAAACGTGCTTTCTTTTTCAAACAGATGGTCATCATAAGTTTTAAACGGACTCAAATTGATTGTTTATAGTCTATACCTTTTCGTCATTTTAAAACCGATTTGTAAATTAGCTTTTAAAATCATTTATAATTAAAAAAGTTGAGCAGAACGCAGTTATTGGCATACGGTGGAGTTACCAAGCCAATGAATCAGTAAAACAGCGAAATCAGTTTTATTTCTGCAAATAGGCCCTTGGAGGCGCTTTTACACTTCCCAATGTTTAAACTTGCCACTGCTTCGGTACAAATGTGGGCTGGTGCCGAGAAGAAGCAGGGCAAGAAATTCTGTCACAATGGTCGGCCTCTTTTAAAAAAAAAAGTTTAAATTATGTTGTGTCAGCATGAACTAGGACAATTTAAAGCCACACGTAACGTGTGAAAAAGATATCGCCACCGCCTCAAAAAGGCAACTAAAGGGGTACTTCGAAAAGAAGCGTCTTCTTTTTACAATATTAGATTTAGCCAAAGGCCAAACTGCAACCGTTAGCCCTCTGCCAAGCAGCAATTATGACAAGATTCTCCTTTTGGAGAAGCCTGTGTCCATCACTGGACTGAAAGAGGCTATTTATAATAATGATCTGCTCAAAATCTTCCTGGAATGTTGCATAAAGATTGACTATTGAAATGGCCAAAATTATTGTGAATTCCATTCATTCAGAGAAATAGTTTTCTTCCAAAAACTTACTGGGCGTGAGCGTTAGGGTGCAGGTTAGCATCAGCAGCCTCCCTCCAGGCCTTCTCGTGGGCTAGGCGAGCCTCCCTGACAGCCGCAGTCTCTTCCACCGGCTTAAGCTCCACCTTGGGTAAGTTGTCTTCTTGGTGGAAACCTTGGCTGTCAGCCCAGTACCGGACCTGTAGATGATATTATATAATTTTTCAATGAACATCAGTATTTTTTAGATTACGTGCCTTCAAAATGATCAGAAGAATTACGTATAATGCTACATGTAATTATACTATTTAGGGATCATAATGAAGTATTATATACTCGTAACCCATTTTATTGATTTTAAGTTTATGTTTTGTAAGGCCAACTATAATATGTAGTAATAATAAATAGGTAGGATGTTTTTATTATTGTGACCTTTATAGTGCAGTAGCTAGCATACACACAGGTTTTCTAGGTGTCGCCTGCTCCGATGTCCCAAGTTCGATCGACTCAGGGTCTGGGTATTTGTGGCAACTGGGTACCTCCGATTTCCCCAAAAAAAATGCTTTAAATAGCTACTTACTTTGGGATCAGAAAAATGTAAGCGATATTGACCATATTTGTTTATTTGTTAAAAAAAAAGCTTTTTTAGAAGCCAGTTTACATTTTATTTAATAAGAGGAATCCCTCAAAATTAATTTTACAAATTGCGCATATCCCTTCAGAAAAATTTTGAATGCCAGGGTAAAAACTTACCTTGATGTCTGGGTTTCCTGGAGACTTATA
The DNA here is from genome assembly GCA_949315895.1 of Anania crocealis. NCBI lineage: Eukaryota > Metazoa > Arthropoda > Insecta > Lepidoptera > Crambidae > Anania > Anania crocealis. Next base: position 2,058,667 of record OX438885.1, on the reverse strand, counting down.
GGTGTAGGAACCGGTGACGTCACCAGATCCAACACGGTTCTCTACTTTAGCTGACTCAGGAGTCCTGTAGCCGTATGTGTAAGCGCCAAGTCCGTCCTGTCCGTGAAATTGGGCTGCGTCGTATACCTGAAAAATAGTACCATACATATTAAAACTGTTCATTTAAAATGCTTGTAAACATTGCAAATAGTACGATCCTTTGAATAAAAAACTGTTCTTTTAAGTATTTAAATTACTAGTGTAAAGTAAATCTATACTAATATTATAAAGCTGAAAAGGTTGTTTGTTTGTTTTTTTTTTTTGTTTATTTGTTTGAACGCGCTAATCTTAGGAAATACTGGTTCGAAAAAAAAATATTTTTGTTTTGGATAGTCCATTTAACGAAGAAGGCTTGAGGCTATATGCCTGCTTATTCTTGAGGCTATATATAACATCACGCTGCGACCAATAGGAGTGAAGCATCATTGAATAATGTTGCAAAAATAATCGCGATCATAATAACAGAAATTGAAGCGTACGAAGTCGCGGGCAACAGCTAGTTATAAATACGATTCTTTAATCAATACCTTATACTTTAGTTGGAGCAATACCTCGATAAGCAAAGTTTGTGGGTCTAACTAAAAAAGGCAGTCAACATTTTCGGTCAGGGAATCGTTATCGATCAATTTTAATGGAAATAAGTGAAGCGATTTAACAAATCTTAGGAATGAAACGGCAATAAGATTAAGTCTTCAATTATTACTCCATACCAAAATAGAGTAAATTTACTTAGATATTTTATTACCATATTTTTATAACTCCACTGTGCTTTAAAATAACTAAACTCTGTATTATTTTATCGCTATAATGAATTTTTTTAAAGCATTTTAATAATTACCAAGTATTAATGTATAGTGTGACTCTTCATGGCCTACAAAAAAAAATTGTATAAACACAGCAAGAAATGTGGTATCTACGTCTTTGCTAACTCGACAGCGTCAGGCAAAATTATAATTTTGCGAATGTGTCTATCAAAATTGAACGGTTCCATTATTGATTAAAAACTGTGACTGTCATATTAGTTCAACTAATAAAAAATGTGTGGTGCCGACACATTAAAATTAGCACCATCCCTTTTCTTTCTATGGGTGCCGTAAAAGGCAACTAAAAGAACACTACTGGAAGAAGTCGGCGGCAGCGTTTTTTCTTCACAATTGGCAAAACAGCGATCTCCAACACACCTGCAAGCGTGGCGATTAAGGCAAAATCCTCTCTTCGGACTTTTTTTTAAATTTCTTTAATCCAAGTAAATTTTTCAAATTTCTTTAATAAAAGCACATTACATAAATAATTGGAGACTTGGAGAGGCTCATGCTCAGCAGTGAACTGATTAGTCTGGTTAACTTTAAAAAAAACTCACTTCTTCGATATAATCATTGGTGTTCTCAATTTCGTGTCCATTCCTCCAGTAATGTCCTAGAGTGGGGCCAGCTTCGGCAGTACGGAAGCTAGGGTCATTCCATCTCACCTGTAAGACAATGAATATAATTTATTACTTGGTACGACACCTTGCCGTAAATGCCCTAAGATCACCGGCTCGAATAATTACGGTGCTGTAATGACAGTAGGCGGGACATAGAAAAAATTGGTTGCCTGTAAAGTCGGTATACGGGCGAAAGTTTTACGTGACAACGACTTTGAGTGGTAAAATAATTTTAATGTGAATATTCATTCGTATAGTAGGAAGAAGGATGAAATAATAGTAACAATTTAAAACATTTATTTATACAAAGAATTATATTTAAAACATTAATTTATACAAAGAATCTCGCACTGAATTTCATATTAACAAAATTTTATTGAACTGGATTTTATAGAAGCGCAAGACATGAACCGGTGTGTATGCCTATCTCTCTCACTCTCTCTCTCTCGCTCTGTCTCTCTCGCTCTTAGGCGGGCTAACTGTGCTCGAGTGGAAGGGACGCGTGCCTTTCACTTTTTATGTCTGTCTCTCTCGCTCTTAGGCGGGCTAACCATGCCCGAGTGGAAGGGACGCGTGCCTCTCACTCGCTCTCATTGTGAGCGCATAACGTGAGCGGAGCGTAACGCAGTTTCTTGAAGTGTCACCCGGCAAACCAATTTATAAGACGTTGTCACGTCAAAAAAGATTGGCCCTCATCAAATGGAAAGGTGATCTAGCGAAGGACGCTTTACCGATCGCTGTGGAGATCTATGGGAGAGGCCTATATCCAGCAGTAAGCATCCTCGTTTGGCTATTAAGATGATGATACCTTATCGTAAGGTGCTGTTAAAACTCCTACTTTTGGAGTTTTAACAGCACCTCTCGCTTAAGTTCAGCCGAGGACTATTAAAAACAAATGATGATGATGGCTTGGAAAATTCTGTCAAGTTTCGCTAATGAAATGTTTTGATAGTTTCAATTTGGTATTCTGAACCAGCACAAACTTTTTGAAAACAGATAAACCGGACCTATAAAATCAGGCACTTTGTATTCAAAAGTGCTCCTAGTGAAATCACACAAGAACAGACAAAAACAGTAGGTTGCAGTGGTGACACAGAGAGGCGCTTTAATCAGTTGTCATTCAAATAACTTAGGTAGATACATATAAAGTTATCAATTAACGACCGTTTTCAATATCCTATCTATCTTCAGTTTTGGCATATCCGAGATAGAAAACAACTTCTGTCTTTGTTTCTCTGGACGGAAAAATCTGAGATAGAAACTGTTTCCTATCTCCGATATGTCAAAACTAGCGACAGATAGGATATTGAAAACGGCCGTTAATCAAAATTCCAATTTAAGGTAAGAAAATTTGACGTATTGTGGTAGGTTGACGTGCTGTTGTCTGTATAAGTATTATCAAAACTTGATCTTGGGCAAAATGAAGTAACCTTATTGATCGCGTTTATGGGAACTGACTAACGGCCGGTTCCAATAACCTATCTATCTTCAGTTTTGGCATATCAGAGATAGGAAAGAGTTCCTATCTCTGTTTTTGCCGTCCAGAGAAACAAAGACAGAAGTTTTTTTCTATCTCCGATATGACACAACTGAAGATAGATAGGTTATTGGAAATGGCCGTAAGATTATCTGTACTTAAACATAAATAAAATGTCTCAGGCGGGAATCGAACCCGCATGCATACCGGGTGCGGTGCTTTGAAATTGCTAAAATATCATAGAATATAACTGAGATTATAAACGAAGTAGTGGAGAAGAATCATTGGCTGTCATATATCAAAGTTGAATTACTTACAAGAGGCAATATAGCTGTTCTTCCAGCCAGCTGAGGTTCCGTGAAGGGGGGGCTGTTCAGGTACTTCTGTGCCTCTTCGGGGCTGATGTCTATCTCGAAGATGTTGGGGTTCGGTGCCCCAGAAGTTAGCACCGCCTGGAAGAAATAACACAATATATTTGAAACGTTCTCTTTCATATATTAGGTTAAGTATTAAGTCTATACTAATGCTTCAAAGTGTTAAGGATAAATAAAGATCTATATAAACAGAAATGAATTACCGAAATGTAGACGCATAACTTCCGACCGAATACGCTGCGAATTAGTTGGATAATTATTTTATTTTTATTTTTATTTTATTTCATTCGGAACACCAACAGCATTGATACATTTTATGATAACGAATTATCTTATAAACTTAGCCATTTAAAGGTATATATACATATAGAATTCCAATTTTTTTTTGTTATGTTTGTAGTGGTCAGGATGAGGTTTGTATGGAAGCAAAGCTGTTTTCTCGTGGTCCCAGGATTTTGTCCCATTAATGGGACCATAAGGGATAACTGTTTCTTGTAGTCCCATTTCTATGTTCAGTAAAGTATTTATCCTCCAGTATAAAGGTTGAAATTTTAACCACCTTCCAAATTTCAATATATCAATCTACGAGACAAAAAACAAATGACGTATTTTTTCTTTTTGTATAGCCCAGTACAAAAATGTCAAGGTATAAAGCACTTAGAAAATGTCCGCCGAAAACCTAAAATTTTTGATACGGCCGCCTAGCAACACTTTTTTTCGCAATGCACATCACATTCATTCATTACAATACTAATCATACGTTTTTGGTTTTCTCTCTATACTTAAACAGGCCTAAAACTGTAAAAATTTTAAAACATATTGCGAAAAATATTTTTGGGTGAAAACTTGATTTACATTTTTTACTTCATAAATGGGCTCTAAATACGATACTAAACGCCTACAAAAATTTTGGAAAGTGGTTAAAATTTCATCCTGTATATTTTTATAAGTATTTTGAATTTGTAAAACGGGATGAGAACATTATGAATAACCAACTCAAGCTGATTCACGGTGATATTTCGGTGGGGCATTATTTAGAAAAAATTGAGATAAATAAATATGAATATATGCCTAATTAATATAAAGTTGATATTTTTATTATCATTGGTTTTTTTAACTGTTTTTTTACTTGGTTCGATCAATCGAACTACGCAATCGAACCACGTGAACAGGAGGTTTTTTTTGTAATTACATATTAGGGGTTAAAATATGAAATTGCCGTTTTGTATGGACGAAATGGAGAAAAGTCATTTTTCCATACTATCATTTTTTTAGTTTTTTTAAAAACGCCTGATCCGTTTTCGATGCAATTAAAGGTGAAAGTTAGATGGTTATAAAGCTACGCATTATAGTATTTAAATTTCTGAAAATCAAAGTATATAATACAAATATACTTAATTGAAGCAAGAAGGTCAGCTGACACATTGTAGTGGGTCTTTTCAACGACTTCCTTTGAAGTAATAGGCACTAGTATTGCATTTTTTTTTAGTCAAAAGTTACTTTATTTAGTTTTTGATACAATACAAAAAGAATTACGCAATAATATAACTATACTTAAGAGCTATAAACAAAATAAAAAGTAGGAAAATAATCGGCAATTTCATACTTTAACCCCTATTACTTTTATATGTATACAGGATGAAGGTACAAAACAATGGGACTACAAGAAACAGTTCTCCCTTGTGGTCCCATTAAAGGGACTAAATCCTGGGACCACGAGAAAACAGGGAGCAAATCCTATTAATATTATAAACGCGAAAGTTTGTAAGAATGTTGTTACTCTTTAACGCTAAAACGATCCAACGGATCTGCATGAAATTTGGCGTGGTGTTAGTCTATTGGCTGGAATAACATATAGGCTACTTTTCATCCCGGGGAAAGTTACGGTTCCTGTGGGATCAATAAACTATAAAGAAATTCAAAATTCCACGCGTACAAAGTCGCGGGCAACAGCTAGTGTTATATATATGACGACCATTTGGATCAGCGGTAGTAAACGCTGCTTCTGAGCCATGGGTCGCGGGTTCGATCCCCGCACAGTACAAATATTTGTGTGCATGAACATGTCTGTTTGTACTGGTCTGGGTGTTTTCTATGTATTATAAGTATATATTTACAAAAAAAAAAGTATATAAGTAAGTTTATCGGTTGTACGACAGGGTACTTAATAGTACCTTAATTTGGGACTAGATGGCTCAGTGTGGCCCAGTGAGGCATGTCTTAAATATTAAAAAAAAAAAAAAAATATTTGTATAGAAAAACAAAACTGTATAAGAAATATTCGCATGAAAATTTTGTGAAGGGTAAACATGCCATTTGCTGGCATTATCTTCTATCTACCCAGGACAAACGGACTTAGTTTAGTATAAAATTGACAATAAGATTTTTAAACAAAAATTAAGACTGCCAGTAAGTCTGCCTGTAAGTAAGTCAAGGTTGTTGTTGGGTTCGAGTCCCAACCTTTATCTATAACTATTGAAGGAAAAGAAATGTATATTTAAGAAATAGTTTTTTCCATATGTGGTTTAGTTTAATTTTAATTATTTATTGAAACAGCGAAAGCAGTTCTTGGCTTACCAATATGCTACTTACAATTGGTATGTTATGTGAATCCTAGTAAAAAAAAAAGGTAACAGCCTATAATCATCCCACTGCAGGGAAAAGGCCTCCATCATTGAATTCAAGTTACCACTGCAATGATGGGTGGGCATAATCACCACGCTTGCCAAATGCGGTTTGGTGATCACAAACTCGAGCAACGTTCGAAAATTCGAAACTTTTTGTTGCCCGACCCGGGATTCGAACCTGGGACCCCGAGATCTTGGTCCGGTATTTAAACCACTAGACCAACGGGGCGAAACCTAGTAATTGGCCTTATTTGTAGTACAATCTTATTCTGTTTACACATTGTTATAATGCTGTATGGTTACTTAATAAAATAAAATAAAAAAATATACAGGCTGAAATTTTAACGCATTCAGTATCGTATTTAGAGCCTGTTTATGAAGTAAAAAATGTAAATTAAGTTGTCACCCGAAAATATTTTTCGCGATGTAGTTTTCAATTTTCACGGTCCCAGACCTGTTAAGGTATAAAGGGAAATACAAAAACTTATTAATAGTATTGTAATGAATAAATGAGATGCACATCGCGTAAAAAAAGTGCTACTAGGATGCATTATCAAATTTTTTTGATTTTTGGCGGACCTTTTTAAAGTGCTTTATCTTCACATTTTTGTACTGGGCTAATACCAAAGGAAAAAATACGTCATATGTTTTTTGCCTCGTAGATTGCTATATTAAAATTTGGAAAGTGGTTAAAATTTCACCCTGTATACTAGCAGTGTAATGGCCTAATAAAAAGGTTCAAAAATGTACCAATCTTAACAAACGCGAGTATTATACGTAACAAATCTTTGATTCTAATGTATTGTTACAATATGAATGTGAGTTTATTTGTTACGCTTTCAGGCCTAAACCAATGAACCGATTTTGATGAAATTTGGTACCAAGCTAGATCAAACCTTATAAAAGGACATAAGTTTTATTGTATTCCGCTGGTAAGCACAGATTTTCAGCTGAAGATCAGAAGAGCTGGCAAACGAGAAAAGCTAAAATAAACTGTCATTGCGTAAATTAAAAAGGTTTTATACTTATTGCCAAACGCCCAAGTGCTTGTTTTCTCAAAAACTTCAACCATTAACATGCTCGCTCTTAAATTATCCTTCCCAAAAGCAATAACATGAATTCCTCAATACGCACTTGACCGGGCTATAAATAAGACGCTGAACTGAGTTATGTAAGCGCCGAAACGTTATTTAACTCGTGCGCAGGCACGATCCATTCATGAGACATGAACCGGACCTCGTTAAGTATAGTTTGACACAAAGCGTTATCATAATACAATTCAATAAGTCACATGTTGGGTGCCGTCATCTCTTTGTATAGGGATTTGGTAAGATTATACGAGTATTCAGAGTTTAAATCGAAAACCTTGAAAAGACAACAATATCGATTGAGAAAGATTTATGATTTATCAAAGAGAAAAGTAGTCAGATATAGTTGTCAGTTCGCGCGTTTTTTAATGAACGAATGTCTTGTTGAAAACGTGTTGTTAGATATGTTGTTGTTTCGTGTCATAATTTAAAAAAAATACACGACACACCCAGATTATAAGCAAAACTGAATTGAAATAAAATTTGATTTCAATTTTGAATCAGATGCCGTAGTCTGCAACACGAAGTTCGTATTTACGGATATATCTGTCTCTTTCAGATACTTTAAGATAGGGGCAGGTGGATTCGAATATACGCACATTGTGTTGCGGAGTAAAGCCTTAGTTCTCAATAAACAATCGGTGACTGAATTTATACGTAGACTAAAATTTGGTGAAGGTTTCGTGATTTTCCCGCAGAATATCAGCGTCGTGGCACGCCTTAAGCAGCCACGACATATGCTGAGCGGGAGTCCTTCTTGACACCTTTTTATTTGTAATGTTTCTGTGTTATTGTTTATCAAATGTGTGTCAAATAAATGTTTCTATCTTTCAAATGTTTCTTTCTTTCTTATTTTTATCAAAACTTTATTATAAAATAATAAATCAAAACAAGCTATATGCAAATTCAACCCGATAATATGTGATCATGGTAACTCCCCGAAAAGTGAAAATAAAGTGGCTGTCAACATGAAAAAGGATGCAACAAAACTCTAGATGGATGAGTTTACTTTTTTTGTGAATAAATTTAACCTCAATTCATTTAATGGTATAATATTAAGCTCGGTCATTGCGTGTTTAATCGTGACTGATTCGAACCCTTTATTATCGTCTACAGACTAAAGACAGCACAATCCTATCAAAAAGTCATGCCTGAGGGCCTTATTAAAAAGAGAGCCTAACGTAGTAGAGAGGATAGGGAATACTTGAAATATGAAGGTGTTTAATCGTAAAAGCGGTTTGGAGATGGTTCAAAAGAGAACAGAACCCTTTTTGTCGCATGGATGTCGTAAGAGATGATTAAAAACAGTACTGCCAATGCCTGTAATAGTATACCCTTTTATCTGGCAGTACTGTCTTTACAACCTAAGCCAACGTTATCCCCTCCTTCTAAATATGAAGCATGCAGTGATTCGTTTTGGGGTAGGCCTATGTCCAACTGTGTACTGCTATATGTTAATGATTATTCGACAGCAGCCTGAGCTGATGATGAATTAAAAATAGCAAAGAGCTACCCTCACTTTTGTTCGTCATCCATGTTTCGGAAGATAAAAATAAACATATATCTCAGCATAATGCAAAGATTCAATGACAATACGCACGAGGTCGTCAGTTATTACTTGCACACATAACATTATGTGTTGTGCAAATGTGTGTGTCACCAATGTCTGTTGAAAACGAACGTGATAAATTCCGACATCAATCGTTTTGCACATGGCAATGTCAATATAAGAATCGAAAACGGTTAATGCGTTAAAGCTTTTACCCGCGAATTCGTCCGCATGAAGTTGTTATTTTTAGTATGTTTTTTTAAATAAAATAACATAATCCACCTTTTTTAAAGTCGGTTGAAAATTCTAGCTAGCCCATATCCTTCCTACAAGTCTAATCGACCATCGTACAAAATTTCATCATAATCGGTTCAGTAGTTTTTGTGTTTGTTCATTACAAACATACACAAACACAAAAATTGCAAAAATACAAATCTTTCCTCTTTATTAGTGTAGACTGTAGATGTAGATGTAGACTAGGATTTGCGTCGTCTGCCCTAAAGTAAATTGCCCGCTGGTCTAGTGGTAGAAGTACCGGACAAATATCTGGGTCCTGAATGCGATCCCCGGTTCACCAACAAGAGTTACGAACTTTTGAAAATTGCTCAGGTTTGTGATCACCAACCCGCATTTGGCAAGCGTAGAGATTTTGCCTGCACCCAGCGTTGAGTGGTAACTGGAATTCAATGATGGTGGCCTTCTTCTTGCAGTACTATAGGCTGTTACATTATTTACTTAAAAAAGACGTGTGGCACTCGGAGACTGCCGCGGTAAAGCTATTGCATAGCATTTTTTATCAACTTATGCAATTATAAAACTAAAAAGTATCACCGCTGTGCCGGTCGGAGTGGGGGGTGTTAGGTTATTTTCGTTACGGAATTTCTGGATTCGGTCTCCACGCTCAAGGCCCGCGTTAGAAGCTATGCAATAGCTTAAAAATGAAAGCAGTTGCTATTATTTTAAGCACACTTATTGCAAAGTTTTATGAAATGAAATGAATGTAAAAGAAGGTGCGGTGTTATTCTATTATTGCGCTGGCAAGAACTAGTTAGAACCCTGTGCCATCACATACTTTTTGTAATTGTTAGAAATTACTACCTACCTGAAAATAGCCAGTAACAACTTCAGTTAACCTATTAATTTGAATCGGTTCCATTACTAAATAAAGTAATGACGTCAAACATTCAAAATGTTGACACACATTCGACAGAATTGTCGACCGATTTGCGACGCACTACGCGGTGTGTTATTTGCATGAGACGTCCACACAAAGGGATTTTGTATGTCAGTTATTGTGTTGTCGGCAAAAGGTGCCTTTACGGTAAATGGGTTTGGCTGTGACAAGAACTGGGTGACATTGCGTCTGTTACACCACCGTTAACTTCCTATATCGTTCTCCTGTTCCTAGTTGATTATCCTAGTTGCAGTAATAGTTTGGAAGAAAAACTTCATCTGTAACCTTTCAAGGCAATGTTTGGCTTGATGACCTACGTGGCTGCTTGCTCTAAGGTCCCAGGTTCGATTCCCAGACGGGTAATTGTAGTAAAAATGTGTTTGTGGTTCCGACGTTATTTCTGATTTCATTTGGTTATTTAAAATCTGAACACTGGACACTAAATGATGGTGATAAAGGAGAATATAGGATCCTTTGCCAGACCTTTGCAGAATATCGGCAAAGGTCACCTGCGGTCAACTACATTATTCAGTTGAAAAATAAATCGTCTTAATCAAATATCACCGACCGGTTCTCCAGATGGCGTCGTGACTTTTTAAGCACCACTTCAGTATTAGAACACGATGCTACAATAAAATAATAATGTCCTTAAATCTTTAAGGCATTAAAAATAATATGCCTTGAGCATAATCCGCCGTAAAATTGAACGATTTTGAATTAAACAAACACAAGTTGTTGTTTTTTTGTTTCTTTACAAAAGGTTATTAATATATTTGTTATTCAACCTTTATGTTTAATGGTAATAATAATATAAAAACTAATATTTCATTCATTGTTGTCTTTTTTGTTATTTGTTTTGTTTTATTTTGTACTCAAATTGATCGTGTACCCTTAGAATAATAACGCTATTCTAAGCGTGTACCATGCTTTTGCAATGTAACTTATGTATCGCAGTCATAGATATAAAAAAAATAGATATGTTCACAATCATCAAAACCATCACCTTAGCCAAACGACGCTCACTGCTGGACCTAGCTGCTGGATATATAAAATAATAGGGGTTAAAGTATGAAATTGCTGATTATTTTTTCACTTTTTATTTTGTTTATAGCTTTTAAGTATAGTCATATTATTGCGTAATTATTTTTGTATTGTATCAAAAACTAAATAAAGTAACTTTTGACTAAAAAAAAATGAAATACTAGTGCCTATTACTTCAAAGGAAGTCGTTGAAAAGACCCCTTACAATGTGTCAGCTGACCTTCTTGCTTCAATTAAGTATATTTGTATTATATACTTTGATTTTCAGAAATTTAAATTCTATAATGCGTAGCTTTATAACCATCTAACTTTCACCTTTAATTGCATCGAAAACGGTTCAGGCGTTTTTAAAAAAACTAAAAAATTGTTAGTATGGAAAAAGGACTTTTCTCGATTTTGTCCATACAAAACGGCAATTTCATACTTTAACCCCTAATATTACTACCCCGTACCGAACAGTTTTTTTTTTTTGGGATAAAAGGTAACTATGCTATGCGCTATTCTAGCCTAATCTCTAATTTCATTATTCTAATTGCTCGAACTCAATCCCCGTAAAAGTAGGAATTCAATTTTCTTAATGACCACGAGTCTATAGGCATATCGTGCCATGGTTTTCTATTCCGCAAAATAAGTCATTGTACTTCCTGTTAATGAAATCGGAATATTATTGTGAGTAACAAATATCCAACTAAACATTCACATTTATATAGGTATTAGTATGATTATATTCCTTTTTTTTTAGGTTTTTAATCGTGGTTGTTGTACTTAACACGTATCGGTGTATCACGTTTCTATTTTACAAGTTGACATTTAATCCTGTTATGCATATGTACATGTATACAGGGTAAAATTTTAACCACTTTCCAAAATTTTTATAGGCGTTCGGTATTGTATTTAGAGCCCATTTATGAAGTAAAAAATGTAAATCAAGCTTTCACCCGAAAATATTTTTCGCAATATAGTTTTCAATTTTTACGGTCCTAGGCCTGATAAGGGAAAATTAAAAACGTATGAATAGTATCGTAATGAATGAATGAGATGCGAATCGCTTAAAAAAAGTGTTGCTAGGCGGCCGTATCACAAATTTTAGATTTTTTGCGGACATTTTCTAAGTGCTTTATCTTGACATTTTTGTTCTTGGCTATACCAAAAGAAAAAATACGTCATTAGTTTTTTGTCTCGTAGATTGATATATTAAAATTTGGAAGGTGGTTAAAATTTCATCCTGTATATGTGCTGATGAGTGTATGTTAAGATAACAAATAATAATGCCAAGAATACGCGACGGCAAATAACTTCCTAGCAAAGGTGCATTGTTTTATAGAAATATCTATTACGCACCTCAGTAGTGTAATTTGAAAAACAATGTTAGTGAGACAATCTGAAATACAGATTTACAACATTATACAGATTTTATTGGACCTTGGATTCGTTTAGCTGTTGCTAGTAAATTGAGATCCTTTGATCGAAAAAGTTTCGAGATAAGAAATATTATCATGCCTAGATCGTAACTAATGTCCAAAAATTAAACATTCTTATTTAGAAACTAGTTTCGAACCTTGGTTTCGAATGTGGCTGAAGGGGTTTTGACAGGGTTCACCAAACAATTAATCAGAGACATTCATAATTTACCGATTTATTAATTGGTGATTTATTTCATGATTTTCCCTGTTTATTTTTGTTGCAAAATAGATGTAGGTAGGTTATATTGAAGGTACTAAAGGAGTTCACCCTTTACTATTGGCTACTCTACGATCGCCAAGCTGCCATCAAAGTGTGGGACAAAATCCTCTTTTTAAGAAACCTATGTCCAGCAGTGGCCTGATGTGAGCTGATAATGAAATATTCTTGAAAAACCAAAGAAGTTTCTCATAATATATTTGACTCCTTTGTGCTTTCCTATTCCATTAATTGTAACGACGAATTTGTGTCTTGTAAAGTTTCTGAATCAATAATTACCAAGCAAATAAAGTCGCGGGCAACAACTAGTCTAAAATACGTTAACATAAGCACCATCTGCTCATCAGCTCTATGATACATGAGCAGTATTAATAACGACCTTCCATATCATTTGTTTCTTGCGAAGATCACCACAAAGGTCATCTCCGAGGAAGAAAACTTTATCTCGTTGACTAAGCCGGTGTGACCAGCAACAAAAATAATTTTGCAGGCAATAATAACCCTTAACACAACAGCAACAGAGATAAGAATGAATTGTTTAGTAAACATGTTTATGGTAGGTAATATTTCCTTGGACATTGTCATTTGTTTGTTTCTGTGATTGTTTATCGCGTCTATTCTTAGATAAAGTGGTTTTGAAACGCAAAATGGATAATTAAAACGAATGACCACTACTTGCTGTTACGAGTATTATAGTATGTAAAAGTAAATTATGCGTGTACTAATAAATAAGTATGTCACAACTTAGTTAACACATGGCTGAAGGCTGCGGACTTTTCATTTTAGTAGTGTTATAATGCGAAAAGAATTTGAGACAATGGCGCGAAAAGTCAGGAAGTACCAAAAGTAGAATCATCCTAAAGATATTTGCAGAAAAGCTTGACGGTCCAACATTGGGTAGGTTTATCTAAAGTTAAAAAAATTATACGTAAAAATTTGAAATTTTAGTATGTACGTTCATAGTTGTACGCCGTATTTACTAAATCTGCTTTGATTATTTTATAGTGTAAAGTTTGATGTTTAGTAGTTTTAAAATAATAAAACTATCCGAACTAGCCCAAGAGACAATTACAGAGCGTTCCTAGCGTTGTTTTTTTTTTGTTAATATGGTACACTTAGAAATATTGCCAACTCGTAAGCCAAGCGATTCTTACAAAACTCTCCTTTTAAGAATGCCATGTATATTAGTAGTTGATGAAGCTGATAAATGTGATTTTTTGAGTGTTTATAAAATACAATTTGTGTTTTAGCAAAACAAACTTAATAATGTAGTAATCACACACACTAATCGAATTATCGTACAAAAACCATAAAATCACTGGATAACGAAACGATACTCATCATTTAAGCAAAAAAGCTATTGATATCAATGTAAGTTTTTTGTCCGGTATTTGTTATATTATAAGCATATCCGTTTCGTAATTGCCTATCATTGTGGATCAGACATTGGTGGGAAATCCTAGAGACATCATATGACTCTCAAATTTAAGTAACGATTAAAAATTATTTTATAGAATGGCTATAGAGAGAAATTGTTTAATGCTTAATCGGCTATATTTGGTGATTTTTTTCATGTTCAAGTCATCTGTAAGTTGATTAATTAAATTTTTCTAGTCATGATTCCAATTTCAAACACTAATATTATAAAGAGGAAAGATTCGTATGTCTGTGTGTATGTTTGTAATGAACAAACTCAAAAACTAATGAGCCGATTTAAAAATTTTTTTCACCGTTGGAAAGCTATATTCACTTTGAGTTACATAGGCTATATTTATTGCTAGAAAGGACGACGAAATCGACTCTCTATCCTTATAAAAAAAAAATATTATGTCCACGCGTGCGAAGCCGGGACGGGCCGCTAGTGCATAATAAAAAAACAGAAAAAAGAGAAATGAAAAAATACGCAAGTTTGAATAAAAATAATATATCTCCATGTGACGGCTAGGCAGTGATAAAAGGACCCCGTTGACTAGACAGACTGGTACTTATTTGAATAATCTTGTCTAAAGCTAAGTGTAAAAATTTATTTTTTACAAAGAAAAGTACGTTCCTCATGTTGAAAGAGGTTTGGTCCTGGTATAGGTATATATCACAAAAGAGGTTTTGCGTTTAAAAAGCCTTTTTATTTTACTTGAAAATTTTCTTACTTTGAGTTAATAATTTCGCGACAAAAATGACAAAAAGTGCAAAACAATCGAGTCCTTTAAAAAAAAATGGTGAATCAACATGATGCTTAATTTGAATTTTTTCTTTGTCAAAAAAGGAAAGATTAAACAAAACCGCCTTAATCATGGGCACATACTGTTGCACAGTTCAAGTTCACGGCGACACATTCTTAAAACACGTTTTTATTTAATCACTAAAGATATCAATTATGTCCGGACCGGTCGCAGTATTGTAGAGATTTGTTGAAACACCTTTCTGGTTTCTACAAAAAAAGGTTTTTAGATTTGTGGTAACTATAAAAGTGTCATGTAGTGGCAGCACAATGAAATAACAACACCACCCTATCTATCAAAGCTGCCACTCGATAGTCCATTATAGAGCGGCAACGGCTATGTTTAAGAAAATCTTAAAAACGCAGTAGATTTGTGTTTCTAATGTATATTTTATATGATTGGGTAAACACCCATTTTTTGTTTTTCTCAATAAAACTCATGAACAGGTTTTTTATGTTTGTTTCTGTTATAAGCTAGTTTTTATAAGCTTGTTTTTGTTATACATATTTATTGTTGTAATTAAAATTATTAAAATGTTCTAAAAAGACACAGACTTTACTTAATGAAAAACGTTTTCGTTAAAAAAACTAATCTCGTGTTTTTACTCTTACCTAAATCTTTCGTAACGTAACAAAGTATCAACATCATGATTGTTGTTGGTAATACAAATTTTACTTTGTACTAAATAAGTGCATAAACACTTAATTACTATCTTCTAATAATATAAAACGCTCCTTTGTTCTAGTGGTTTAAATGCCGGGCCAAGATCTCGAGGTCCCGGGTTCGATCCCCGGATCAAGCAACAAATATTCAAATTTTCAAACATTGCTCGGTTTTGTGATCACGAACCCGTATTTGGTGAACTTGGGAACCCGAGATCTCGGCCTGGTACTCAAACTTCTAGACCAATGGAGAGTCACATTTAGTTAGAGTAAAAAAGTAGAGTAACAGCCTATAATTATCCCACTGCAGGGAAAAGGCCTTCATCATTGAATTCAAGTTACCACAGCAATGATGGGTACTGGCATGGGAAATTGTATTCGTATTTTCAACAAATTACCACTGTCAATTGCTGACCTCCCTGTACATAAATTCAAATCATATATCAAAGTTGTTTTAATGAAAAAGGGCTATTATACTATTAATGATTATATAAATGATAGGAACGTTTGGCTTTAAATTCTATCAGCTCACACTGGCATATATCTTATGTAAACATGTTTATTTAAAAAAAGGCTGACAATAGTGACCGAGTTTCTTGCGCTGCTTCTTTTCGGCACTAGCCCACATTTGTCCCGAAGCAGTGGTAGGTTAAATATTGGGACGTGTAAAAGCGCCTCTAGGGGCCTATTTGCAGAAATAAAACTGATTTTAACTGATTTTAGCATAATCTCCACGCTTGCAAAATGTGAGTTAAAAATCAGTAAAATCAGAGAACCAGTAGACCAACGGTGCGTTTACATTTATTTATTTACTTTTAATTAATGAACCTGTCTAAATTATAAATACGCAGTCTCCCCTGCACACAGACGTTTAGAAATAATATAAAAATTGAAAATAAATGCATTACCTTTTACAGCGAGTTTATAAAGATTTATGAAACTTTGAAATACAGTAAACATAAATTAGTTTGTATTTATCTTTCATACTAAATAATTTATTGTTCCTTGTGTGAGCTACGTATCGATAGCCGATGTGATAAATTATGAGATTTATTGTTGAAGTAAACAACTTGCTTTAAATATACAGATGTTAAATTATTATATAGTGTACAAGAGAATGGAACAGCTGCTGCTTAACAGGGTTATTTTAATAATTGAACGTTAAAGTCACAATCAATTTACGCTCACTGTTGAGCGCGGGTCTCTTCCCTTTTTAAGGCTCTCCTTCTCTAAGGGTTCAGATCTTAGTTCCACCACGCTGTCCTAGTACGGGTTGGTGGACGGCGAGGGCGACGCTGTGGCAACATCACCCCGCCGTTGGACGTTTCTCAGCCGCCCGAAGGCCTCCAACAGGGCTTAAGAGGAAACACTACGGGCGAGAGAATTGAAAAATAGGTATTTGTAAAATCTATTGCTGCCGCGCAGTGCCAAACGCATTCACCGCAGAGTGTGATAGAGACAACAACTTCTTGGACCGAAAATACCTACTAAAAGCACACCAAATCAACGTTTCGTAGTCCCCCGATAACTTTTCCAAAACTAAACCGATTTAAATACTTTTTTCATTAAAAATTAAAGAAAGGCTTTGGCCATTTTCCTATGTTTTCTTTTTTTTATAAAATTTAGCCAAATTTGTTTTCTGGATTTTTGAATACAGCGGAAAATCGGGCCTTTTTTTTTAGATTTTTGAGGGCTCATATCTTTTTTATTAATTTATTTATGAAAAAACAGAAAACTTAAAAACATGCTAATAGTGGCCATAGATTTTTATAATAAAATTATTGCTCTACTGGCATTATCCAGGGAGGAAACAGGGGACTACGTTTGTATGGAAAAACGGCCGTTGTATTCCCTCTTAACGACAGCCGGGATCGACGGCTTAACGTGCCCTTCGCAGCAAGGAAGCGCTCAAGATATTATGATGCCACAAGCGGTCACCCATCCAATTAATGAATAAGTTACATTTTCGATGTCTCACAAAATAATAAGCGGGTATGATCGCAATTAATTTCCAGGTAACGTTCATCATAGCCCATTAATTAGTCGGTATTCTAAATTTATCTTAATAATAGGTTCGTCTAACTTGTTTTCCTGACAACTTAATATAAGATTAACACGGGTATAAAATAAGATAAGGTCAAATCGCGTTTTTTGTTCTTTCAATAATTAGTTAATAATATACGATTGTGATTTATGGTTTTCGGCCGTTTTTCGCTTCTGATAGACAGAATTGCCTAATTATTTTTTTAATATCTTGTATCTGAATCACCTTCCTGATTGTATGAAAAAAAACAGGACAAGTGCGATTCGGGCTCTCACACCGTAGGTTCCGTACAAATTTATAGGTTTATATTATGTCCGTCCATACCGTCGTTTAACTACATACTACAAGTACATATTTAGAATAAAAACTATATTTTTGATTGATATAATCACAACTGTATAGTTTTCAGATTTTTCCCTATACTTATAAGACGGTATTACTAGCCTTTCATAGTTCTAAATTAACGGAAAATACCCTATATGATTCCCATTAGTCTCGAAATACGCGAATATATAGTAAATAATCGAAGAATAATTTTGCGGCATAAACTGCCGTATCTATTTTTACGATAAGTAGCTTAGAAATTTGATTTTTTACAGCTTCAACACATCATATACCTTAGTATATGGTTTTAATTTTTACTCGATACCTCCACGCTTTCCCGAATTAATAGTCAGGACAGACAGACAGACGGCCAAAAAAGTGATCCTATAAGATTATTTTTTTCATTTTGGTGTACGGAACGGTTAGAGTTCCGTTTACAAACGAGTCATCATCATCATCATCATCATCATCAGCCTACATCGGGTCTATATGGACATAGACCAAAAAGATAATTTTGCCATGGTCACCACTCTTCAATGGACAGTTTTGCCAGATGAGGCTCATTTGGCTAGCAGGCCCTTCTAGGAGATGCACCAGTGCAGTAACCTTGGTTCTTTCACGGTAAGTATAATAAACTACATTTGTCTCGTATACAATAAATTTAATACTTTTAAAACATTATATTAATAAATTTCATAGTCTCAATGCGGAAGTAAAGTAATCGATTATACCATAAGAGGGGGAATCGTTTAACAACGCATTTGACTGGAGAGTTGTGTTCATTATAATAAAGCCTCGACCACATGAGTTTTATAGATTTATTTTTTTATACGGATTTTATTTTGGTCACATATGAGTTAGTTGCTTCAAGTTTTCTGTATTTTATTACGGCTATATTTTTATTTCAGTCAAACTTATTTTTCAATATTTCTAAATTTTTTTGCGATATCCATCTTTGCAATTTTCTTACAGCATTTGTCACGTTTATGTAAGTGGAGGTGTTTTGTAGGCGACGAGAAGGCAGATGTTGCACGAATAAGCAGCCCCACCTACCGAGCGCATTTTTTAAACCATCCAGAAACCATTGAAATAAACACACAAACTTTCATAGACATTGATCCAGCCGTCAAGAAAAGTTAGCTGATAAAGACACGTATAGAAAAACATGTATAATGTACTCGTATATACACTCGACAGCACATCAAGTTAAACAGTTGAACTGCGATAACAGCTTTTATTACGTAGGGCATAAAGGCGGTCTCAAGGTCAACATGTATAGCCTGATGTGCCGCCGTGTGTACAAATAAACTTTTATAAGATTTCTATTAGATGGGCGGATCTGATTAAAATTTGGCTTAGATTAGTTATAGCCGGCACTTAAAAGGAAGAAATAGAGATTTCGAACTTGACCAAAATCCTATTTGAAGTAAGAGTTAAAAAGTAAAGTTTATTTTCACAAATCTTGCTATTCAAAATGGAGCTCTAAGCAAGCAAAGTCAATGGGAAAATTTAATTTTTACATAACAATTGTGACTTACTAAAATAAATGATCAGTGTTTACTCGCCCTTACATCTTTAGAAATGCAGCCTGACTCACGCAGACACTCGCCTCGTTAAATTTAACAAGTGTTTTATTTTAACAAAAAATATGTCCATTATACCAAAACACAAGTTAAAACAAGTAAAGAGCCTGTTTTGTTATGAAAAATCCCTTAAGTGGTTAATGGTATTGTTCAAGGTTGAGTTCCCCTGTAATTTACATCGTAAAAGTGTTTTGTACATCTGCAAAATATGCTTTATCAGGTTTTTTAAGCGTTAAGATAAGTTTTTGCTCGTTAATAATTTATGTTGTTGTGAGTCTAGCGCGTTGATGTCTATTGTAAGGGCTATTAATGCGTAGAGGAAATATTTACCAATTTCAAGATAAATGTGTATTTTACCGCCTTATCACGAACACTAATATTTTCAATACATTAAAATATAGCGATGAGCACTATAATGCGGATTTTGCCCACTTTTAGATAAGAAAGAAGAGATGGTAACCTCTATGAAAACATAAGGAAAAGTGCTATACCTACTATACTTATCAAAAAACTTATCCAATATCATCGTCTAAAAATGTTTATTAAAGTACAATTTAATATAATGAACGCTTTAAGTATTTGCTATTGTTTAATTACTTCAATTAGCTTTAAACTCCGATTATGGTGATTCAATTCTCATGATACATCGCTTCTAATTTATAAAAAGTAAGAACTAGCGTTGTTTATCGCAATTGCGGTTTTTAAAATCTTATTATAGTTTGGGTTTTAACATAAAAATATCCTTATTACACTAAATAAGATATTGCACAGTTTTCCGAACTGTTGTTGCGGTTTCCAAAATATTTTAATAATTTATGCAGATGTATGTATCAATTTAAATAATTTTCATTAACATCATTAGTATTAGTAATATGAAATCATAGACTTAATTAAATATATACTATGTATATGTATGAAATACAACTCCAAGTGAAAAGTGTAGTAAGGGTATACCTCCACTTGTTATAATAGTCACCAGACATATTATTGTTTCTCATAATTTTACTTGTCATAATCATTGTTTACTATATTAGTCACGTGCTAGAAACTTTGTTTCCCATAAAGTTAATTTCCATAACATCATTTGTTATAATCATTGTTTCCCATAAAATCAATTTGTTATAATCATAGTAAGCCGTAATTATTACATGCCATAACATCATTTCCCACCGAAATTGCTTGTAAAATAGATTAAAATAATTATTAAAAAAAAATAGGTTAGGTTAGAAACATGAAAGACAACGCACCAGCCGAGCGAGCGTAACGAGCGTGCCGCGGCAGCGGCCGGCGTAGTGCCAGAAAGCCAATCGCTTTTTAGGACAAAGGCGTTAGGTTAAATTTGTACGGAAGCGACTTGGACTGATTATAGTGATAAGTAGGTATTAGAAATAAAACAAATTTTAATATTATAATCATACTATATATTTTATAAAAAAAAACATAAAATCGGTTTAAACTAAACGGTCAATAGGTTTAGTTTTGGTTTGGTAAGGTTAGGTTAGGTTAGAACATGAAAGACAACGCACAAGCCGAGCGAGGAGCGGAGCGAGCGTGCCGCGGCAGCGGCCGGCGAAGTGCCAGAAAGCCTTTAAATCATCGGTTATATCGAGCTTCACACCACCTTTTGTTTTTTAAATAACTGACAAACATTATTTGTATCCATTTTGAACACAAATTCAACAGCGAACAAATTGTACACGCAGATAAAATATTGGCAATAAATATTGCCTAATTACCAATGTAATTAGAATAAGTTTTTTAATAATTTTAGAGCATCTTTAGGAATTTCATGAGCAAATGCATAGCTTAGATATAAGTATTCGAAATTAAGTATGGCGTTGAAATATTCTGTTAAATAATATTATTGCAATTAATAAAATGGATAACAATATACGTATGGCACTCGTATCATTATGGCCTTAGATTATGGCATATAATGTTCGGGCAAATAAAAGTATGTCAAATATCTTTTATGGTAAACAAAACATTCGGGCAATTGAAATTAGGGCAAATGAAATTATGGCATATATACTTTATTTGATATTTTAGCAACTAACTAGCTGATACCCGCGGCTTCGCGCGCGTAGAATTTGATCTGTTACAAAGTTTTCGTCATGACTAAAACCCATTTCCTACACTTTCTTTGCCTACAGTGCCGGGGGTGCCCATCACGGGCGAGGTGATGTTGGGTACTTAGTGGGAGCCGGTACGTCGTTGTCGGCATACCGGGGTTCGTAACGCTGATACAATAGTTGGATGAAAGGGGCTGAATTATGCTATTGTTTGAAGGGATCCGGTGTTGGTTCTTTCAGCGTACCGTGGTCCAAGCGAGCTCGCACCACATCTGTTAGCATTTACATGAAATTTGAAGTCTAATATAATTTGAAGATTTAAAACTGTCAATGCTGTATTACAACACACATTACATTCAAAGCAGCTTGCAAGGCTTTATTCGAATATGATCAACACTGCCTAGAGCCCTGGAAGAAGTGGTCCTGTGTGAAAAAACCCATTCTTAATTTCCAACTAAGTAGGTAAATCCATTTCTCGATCTATAAGCGTTGTAAATGCGATTTCACAAAGACAATTTGCTTGCATACTACGTTTGAATAAAAGACCTAGATCGGACGGTGGACGACGGACCTAGACGGTGTAGTACCAGCATCGGTGTAGAGCTCTATAAAAGACAGTCCTATGTCATTCTCCCTTCATGATCGATAGACAAAGTTTCGTTTTATTGTCATGTTTTAAAAGTGTATTTTTTAAAATATGGAGAAAATTTAATAAAAAGATAATTTGGATGCGTTAGATAGGCAGTTTCACTAAACAAACTTTGCCAGGCCCTAAAATGCGGTGCGTCCTAGAGAAAAAAATCTAAATGGAAGTTTATCAAATTACCTACTAAATGGAAGCTTGTCAAAGGGTTTACCAGTCTATATTGATTTAATTCACCAGTCAGCTGCTTCGTGTTGTTGCAACACACCTGTTACCTCATTCTGCCTGAGATACGGGTCTATGCCCAGTTTAGGAAGTATTTTTGTACTGCTTAATATAGTTAATAATGTCATAAGGTACACTGTTGTAAGTGTAGTTTATAATATTCGATATTTCATTTACCTACTTATTCCATTTTAACCTACCTTAAGTTTTGCATGCATATTGCATGTAATGGAATTAGGCGTATATGTAGTCTTGGTTGTACAAATAAATAATTCACTCACCAATTTTATTCGATTTCCCAACATTTTTCTCTACCGTATACAAAAATCGGCCAAGTGCGAGTCGGACTCGCGCACGAAGGTTTCCGTACCATTGATTACGTAAACAACAGTTGGTACCTACATTTATTTAGTTAATATAGTGCTTACCTGTTACCATTTATTAATATCGAGCAATAATAGGCAAAATAATGGCATTTTTTGTATGGGATCAAATATTCATTTTATTTTTATTCTGTTATTTGTTGTTAAAGTAAGAAATATAACTGAGTGTCTTGTGAATATTTCAAGTTCCTACCTGTTGGCATTATTAATATCGAGCAAAAAAAGGACAAAAAATCGCGTTTGATGTATGGGAGCCCCCTTTAATATTCATTTTATTTTGTTTTTGGTATTTTTTGTTATTGCGCTAACAAAAATACATAATTTGTGAAAATTTCAGCTGTCTAGCTATCGCGGTTCTTGAGATACAGCCTGGTGACAGGATGACGGACAGGCGGACACAGCATAGTCTTTTAACGTGAAGCAAAAAAGGACCAAAATCGCGTTTGATGTATGGGAGCCCCCTTTAATATTAATTTTTTTTTTGGTATTTTTTGTTATTGCGGTAACAAAAATACATAATTTGTGAAAATTTCAGTTGTCTAGCTATCGCGGTTTTTGAGATGGCCTGATGACAGGCCGACGGACAGACGGACACAGCAAAGTCTTAGTAATAGGGTTCCGTTTTTACCGTTTGGGTACGGAACCCTAGAAATGAGTTAATTCTAAATAATACCATTCTATTTGTAAGTACTGATATTTATTTTCTAAATATGGACCTAAATATAGATAAGACAGCCAATAGGAATTTTCAAGTTTTATCAAAAGTTTTCGTTACATAGCCTCCTATTTTGTCGTTCATGGCGTACGTCACATTTTCTTGCAGCTCTTATTGACCTTTTTAGTTTGATATGCAAACAAGAGTTTCGTCAAACACTATTGATAAATCTTCTGGTAATCGATCCAATTTTGAGTTGTTGATAACTTACGAACTGAATTTTAACTAACTCCTCAAATTCTGACTCAGAAGGATCCCGTGGAGCACATAAATATATTATAATATGTTTTCTGATGTAATTCTGGGCTCAAAGATGTTAGAAACGTGTATTTCCTTGTATAGATATCATCACATTTATTCAGTTTTAAGTAAGTATCCAACCATTTAATGATGTTTTTGAATGTTTCGTCCTTGTCTAATAGTACTTGAGTTCAATTTAGATGTGCTAAGGTTTGTTTGTGCTGTGACTGACCTTTGCTCCTCGGTCCCTTCTGCATACATGGAATTGTTTCGTGCTATTGAATTCAAATTCTGCAGTTTTAAATAAAATTTAAAAATAAATATTTCTTATTTCTTATTTCTTATTTCTAAAGCCGTGTTGTAGTTCCCTGAAGGTTTTTTTTTCTTCAAATTTTCCAAGTGTGGGTCATCTCATTAGTAATACCGTTATTTGTAGTCGTATCTCTTCCGAATTATCCTTGGTAATCTTGTACATTTGTGACTGGTCACCAGCAGCTGGTCACTTAATAATTTTAATTCATAATCAGAAATTTCTCTTAGGGTTTGTATCTGGCCACCGAATTGTTTAATGCAGCCTTTAATTGAAGTTCGTGTACGTTTTAACTTAGTTAATTCATCCATTTCGGCACCAATTCTTATTAAATTCTAAAATAATACCCTTCTATTTGCAAGCAATGATAATATTTATTTTCTGATTGACACATTGAATGTCATAACAAACTAAGTGACATCAGAGAGTACAAATATGTAAAGAGTATGGATATGAAACGGATCCGAACAAACTTTGCCTCCATTTTTTATCTCTTTAAAGACTAAATTCTCAAAAATCCTGAAAGACGTCATTCATAATTTCTAATCAGGTAGCTGGATACCAATTTTCATCGATTTAGCTTTAAAACTGACGGAGTTTCATACAAACTTGTGGGGCCCTTTTTACCCCCTTAGAGGCGGAATTTCCAAAATCCCTTTCTTAGTGCTCACCTACACTATAAAAGGAAGCGTGGTGAAAATTTTCAGATTTTAAATCCCAGTAGTTTGGGCTGTACGTTGATATGTCTGTCAGTCAGTCAGTCAGTCAGTCAGTCAGTCATTAAATCAGTTTTCACTTTTATATATTTAGATTGCACTTATTATATCAGTATATAAACTAGAAAAATTTTGAGAGACAAAATTTTTCAAGTTTATAAACTGATATTATGGCATATATTTTTCAGGCAAACAATAGATAACCTGTAGTAAGCCCAGCCCTTAGACTGTCTTAGAGAGTAAGCCCTTAAATCTAAATTTTAGTAAATACTTTTTTAAAACCTGCAACTTTCATGCCTTGCTGTCACTCATATACCTACAGACCATAATAATTTGTATTTTCTTTGGTCAACTTTATCAATCAAAGATGTCACGAAAATTTACAAAGTTACAGTGAATTGGTAGTTTCTTATATAGTTTTTGGAACAATAGCACATTTTACAGGTACGTTTTGTATGTTTTTAAATTTTCAATCGTCATGTACACTACTTTTCGTTTAGAGCTCTAGCGTAGTTGTGGTTATTTGTTTTACCAACACTTTTCCCCAGATATAACTCTAGGATACTCGTGACTATATCAGTAGAATAAAGATCCCCAGATATTGCCAACTGCCTTGATCTTATCAGTGCTACCAAACCCTAAACCACTGGATTGCATCATCTTGCAAAAAACTAGCATCTTCTTTCCGCTATCGACCAAATTGCAATCGCCCAACCGAATTCAGGGCAAATCTTTCATTTGGAGAGGCCTATCTAGACATTGACTGATTGTGATATTACCTCATATACTTTACTCAATGTGAATTTAAATTTGCGAACACGATAGCTAAAATATTAAGATTATCGATAATTCTCATTGCACTAAACATTGGATAAGAATCGATGCCGTTCAAGTCTCAAACCTTTAATTTAATTAGCTTTGAACTTGCAAGAGAGTTTGTTATTATAATCTAAAACAGCTGAATGCTTAATAATTACGTGATTTGTATTTGATTCATTAAACACATGCAAAGCCACGTGCATATCATCATCGCAAAATAATTAATTAGTGGCGCTCCTTTATGAACCCCTCAGGTCAAGAATGATCGAGAAAAACTAAGAATCCTTTATATGCATTATTATTTAATGGTGCTGAGGCCAGCATATTAGGCTTTACAGGTTGCAAAATCACCCTTATTACAACTAGATAAGATATCTTAGTGCTTGGCCTAATGGGCTGGTGTAGGTGCGAGCATAATGCAGGAAAACTGTTAATCCAAATAGCAATCTATAGGCTTGATAATTACCTGTCGCAAATTATTGCGACAGGTAAGTAGAGATGAACATTTTTAAAATCAATAAGACGTTTTTGGAAAGAGTTTGTAAGAGTAGCATTTGTAATGATAAGATTTTTTTTAATGATATTTATTAAAAAAAAAGTTTTTCAAAGAAGCAAATAACTTCGGTAATTCTATTTATCTAATAATGATACATACATTTTAAATCTTTTGGAATAAAGTTGTTTTGGAATAAAAGACTTTTGTTATATTTTACACTTTTACGCTTAAAACTACTAACGCAGCTGTAAAATAACAAGTAAAGTATTCAAATACCTTGACAACTTTCCAGGGTCAAAATCGCAATACATGTTTTTATTATTGAAAAAAATATATATTAGTTATCATAATATACAACAAAAACTGAAAAAAATACTTACCTAGCTGTTAATGGCATAAATTTAGTTAAAAAAAACGTTTATTATCTGCGTTAATTGTTTAGTATCGCCTCAAATTTAATACTCATCTTTTATCCTTAACATTCTACCTTTCATTTTCATTTAAAAGGTTTCGATATTTTACCCTTATGAAGTGATGATACCTCAATAAGACCGACGTTATATCCTAACCAACGTAAATATCGTTGAAATTCATAAGAAACATCCTTCAGATGCGTCGAATTCTTTAGTCTAAATAGATATTCCGATTGTTGATAACTTTTATTTTTCAATTTTTTTTTATTTTTTATTCATTTTTAGATAATATACAATTTCAAAGTATCCATACTGCATCATTATAGTAGTAAGAATACAAACATTAAATAAATAATTGCTTACTGGCAGGTTTGAGCACAGACCTCTTAAAGCTTTTTAAATTAACAGTTACATTTTTATTTTTCAAGAATTTAGAATTTAGTATTAAATACAATTTTATTATGATCCTGCTTCATGATCCTTTTAGTATAAAGCACATTCAATAAAAGTGACCCAATTTTTCAAATTGGAACTCTTTAAAGAAATCGTTATTTTAAAAAACTAACTAAACAATAAAACCACTCACCGCAGCGGCAAAAAGTGTCACAAACCGTAGCATCTCGTAGAATATCACTTATCTCTCACGCAACACGAGAAACAAACGATGGATGCGCGTGAGCATCTCCTATATACTGCGCAGCCTCCGATGACGTCACGCCCGCTATTTCCGAAACCCGTTTGAGGCGTCTTCACAATTTTATACGTAGTTACAGATACATCGAGAACTTTCCATGGAACTGGACAATTATTTGTAATAAAACCAGCAATGGTTTGCAAAACCGGTGTTTGCTTTGCGCATCGAGTTTGCGCAGTCGTCAATAAGTCAATGTCAATGTCTGAGTCTCGTCTGGCGGTGCTATGGGTTTTTACAGGATTTTCGATGGTGCTTACGATTTCATGGTTTGGACTAAGGATCAATGGTAATAAATCAGAGCTTAAAACAGTCAAAGTCAAAACAAATATATCAAGAAAAAGTAGCAAAAACTCTTAAATACGAGTATTCAATTGGTGTCGTCTACAACTTAAATGTAAAACTAAAATAATACATGAAATGGCACGAAATCGGTTAACTTTATGCAAGCAATTTAATTTCATATTAGTATGCAATGTATACGTACAAGACTACCTCTAGAAACGGAGACAAATGTTAATATTAGTTCTACTTAGGACAGCAAACAGTGAAAATACTAATAAAAAGTGGTTCATTTATAAACATAGTTAAAAAGCTCACCCACTATTTCTTATATTAAACTAGACTGAAGAAATATTTATATATCAGTATATAAACTTGAAAAATTATGTCTCAGGCGGGACTCGAACCCGCATATCCTCGCATGCCGCAGGACTGATATTATAATTGCAATTTAATTGCTAAAATATCAAATAAAGTATAAGATTCATATAGTTGCAATGATATTACGTTAAAGGTCATTGTAATAGTGATCTAAATATAGAGCTTTACTCTATAGATTATAATTATTAATACTTAATTATTTTTATCATCAAAATCATAGCGATACTTTTACTGAGCCTTTTCGTAATAATGTAAGTAGTTTTTGCTACACACTAACTAAATAATTTTAATTTGAAAATCCAATTTTTTTTTATCATAAAATTGTTTACCCTGACTTATTGAGAACTAACATTTTTGTCGTTAACACAAGCTTATCTAATTACATGACGGCTAATTTTTTCAATATATAAAGGCAACAATATATCATACATTTAAAATTTAACTGTAGACACGAACTAAGCATAGCTTTTTTTTTTGTAAGAACACCATTGTCATCATGAAGTAAATTAATTTGTACTTACAAAATTTTCAGATCAGATACGATTTATCGTGTTCATTCCTTGCGAAGATTTTTTTTTTAATTTAATTTAATCAATACTAACGCTCGTTGGTCTAGTGGTTTAAATACCGGGCCAATGTCTCGGGGTCCGAGGTTCGATCCCCGGGTCGGGCAACAAATAGTTTCGAATTTTTGAACGTTGCTCGGGTTTGTGATCACCAACCCGCATTTGGCAAGCGTGGTTATTATACCAGCTCCCATCATTGCAGTGGTAACTTGAATTCAATGATGGAGGCCTTTTCCCTGCAGTGGGATGATTATAGGCTGTTCTTACTTACTTTTTTAATCATCGGCAACACAATTGTGTATAATGCACTAATTACAACCAAAAACACACACACATTTGACATATGTCTTTGCACTGCAGTGCAATGAACTTTAACCTGAAGTACCATTCATACTTTGAGTCCCATTACGTAAAATATGGCTTTGTCGAAAGGGTTTTACCAAATTGTATGTAAGAAGTAGGGCGTAAATATTATTGATTATTAAAGATTGAATTTCTTATAATATTTTAATTTATCTTAAACTAATGAAAAATAATGTTAGCCGGCCCGCATTGCTTTTTTCAATCAAAGTAACCGTAAAAAATTAAAAGCGTTGAATATATTCACCATCATCGATCTACATTAGTTTACTGTAGAACTTAAGCCTTTATAGAAGGAAGCTTTGGCTGCAATCATCACGCTTTACAGTTTGGCCAATGACGAAGAAAAGACGCTGCTGACCGGCTTCTTCAGGCAAGTCTCCTTTAAATGCTTCATACGAAAGTAGAACGAAATAGATGGTATAATTCTATTTTAGAGCAGAGGCACGAGCAGAGTGTGCTCTCCGCAAACACTCCATCGCTTGGGACGCGATTACGTAATCATAGACTTGCCCAGCAGCATATTCACTCACCACTTCTGTAACATAAAAGCCGCATTTCAACTATAGCTCCAGTCTGAACATCATCGAGGCAGGACTCTTACCTGACCTAACTGATGATGTCATCATCAGCGCTCCAGAGCTCTCACTGAAAATCAGTCGCAACATGTTATTGGCTGTTCCAAATGTTAATTGGGCATTATTGGGCACTTTCCTATTTAATGTACCTAATATTTATTTTTATTTCGTGTCAATAAATATAATTCCATTCCATTCTATTCTATTCTATCATCGTAGGCTCACATCAACCCACTATTGGATCTATCCGAAAAGAGGATTTTGCTTTACCCTTTGGAGGCGGTTTGGAGATTTCTCTATATATTATACGTATGTATTTACAAAAAAAAAAGTATATAGGTAAGTTTAAGTATCGGTTGTCTAATACCCCATATGACAGGGTACTTAATAGTAGCTTAATTTGGGACTAGATGGCTCTGTGTGGCCCAGTGAGGCATGTCCTAAATATTTATTTATTTATTTATTATCTCAGTTTTGCTAATGGTGCAGAGAAGACTTTCCTGCTCATCTTCTGCCAGTACTCTTTTATTGTTTAGTTTTAAGTGTTTAGTTTAGTCTCATTTTGCTATTATACTATCGCTCATCGCTGCCATGTTTGGTGAAACACGTTTATAGAGTTCATCTTTAACATCCGGTTAAGTGGTATCAATCTACGCAGTTCACGTTAAAATATTGTTATTTACCCGTATCTTATTATTTGTGTATCGTCTCCAAAACGATGAATCACCATTATCGATGTTTAATAATGATTATCATGATGTCATGGTTCAATTTGACTTGTTAGGAAATAATGCTTGAAGGGTCCTAATGAATTGCGAAGTAAACCGCACAGGCGAATAATTAATAGCATATAGGTAGCTTTACTAAGACATTAATTTGTTTATTATGCACCATCTATCCGAACTGCGTCTTTTAATAAGCAATTTTAGTAATTTAAAGTTGCTTCTCTGAGTCATTGAGTTATTCGGTCATTATTTTATACCGACCTCAAAAGAATTTAACGCTATTTCAATTTAAGTATTTCGTTTTTCACACCTATTCGTTTATGTAACTCCTGTCCGTGTTACTTGTAATTTTTATATATTTTATTAATGTTTTTTATTGTACTTTCAGATTATCAATTCTAAAGCTACTTATTTATCCTCTTACGATTGTGTTTTCAATTTTACTGATTTAAGACTCCCGCAGGATACCAGCGTCTCGGCACGCCTAGTTGCCACGATTAAAGTGAGCTAAGAGTTGAGGGGACTTTTTCGCCAATATTTGACCGAGTCTGATGCCTTACTCTGCAACACGAAGCCTGTATTTTCGGATATATCTGTCTCCTTCAGATACTCTAATACATTGGTAGGAGTGAGCGAGACAGATAAAGACGAGATACGGACATTGTGATGCAGAGTAAGGTCTCGTGACCTACAGATGGACGGACGGACGGAAGGACTTTCGTATGGATGCGCGAACAACAATGGGATCCTTTAGGGGTTCTGTTTTCCTTTTGAGGTACGGAACCCTAAAGACGGTTATCATCTTCTTCTTCTTCTTCTTTCGTGTCGGCAAGAACACGGGCTAGATCTTACTTGCCCAGAAGGTGGCTACCCTGGTAGCCCTCTGGTTACTGACAAGTAAGTCCTCACGCGAGCAGGTGGTCGGGCATGCGGGACAGTTAGTGAGGTGAGCCATGGTGTGCAGGGGTTCTCCACATTCACAGCTGGCGTCTGCGCTGCTTGAGTACCCCCACCGACACAGGCTATCTTTACTTCGACCAACCTGGGTCCTCAGCCTATTTAGACTATCAGCCTATGTTATCATCATCATCTCACCAAAACAACGCCTACTCTTAACAAAGGTCTTTGGAAAAAAAGCTTTGCTATAATCTCCAATCACCGAAATGTACATACAGAACGTCAACCTACCACAAAACAGCAAATTTTCTCAATTGATATTGATCTCTACATGTTGGACTTAAAGTTGAAAATTAATTCAATGATTTTTAACTTTTTGGGAAGGTTGACCAGCCATTGTCTGTACAATCGCGTATGCATCTTCGCGCAAAAAAATTGGTGCAGTCAGGACCGGGTATATATCGGGATGCCTAATTATTTGTACTCCTAATTGTCATTGGCGCACAAACTATTAGCCTAAAATTTTTTCGCACATTTTTACTAATTCTAAACGTGTTTGGCCTATTTTTACTACGCTTAACTTTACATCGCCGTATTATAATTTCCCAATTGCGACATTTAGCCGAATATACCATAACACCTACACTTTTGCAGTTCCAAATTTTTATTCGCAGAAAGTTAAAAACTTTATCAGCATGCATGCCTGCTTGCAAAGAAGTAAGCATAGATGCAAGCAAGCAAGCAAGCAAGCAAGCAAGCCTGAATGCCATGCAAACAAGCATGTATGCATGCAAAAATGTAAGCATGAATGCAGGTAAGCAAGCAATCATGCATGCAAACAAGCAATCATGCATGCAATCAAGCAGACATGCATGCAAACAAGCAATCATGCATGCATCCAAACAATCAGACTTCCGCGACGGCTTCGGCGCTGCGAGGCTCCGGCGGTCCCACGCGTGCTTATCGTCGCAGATGGCTTACGCTCACCACCGCAGCTTCGGCTTTCTGGCCGGCTGCGCCGGCCAGCCTCAGCCGCGGCGCCTCGCTTACAGCCTCCTGCTCCTCAGCCCGCGGGCCGCCTCGCCCCTCCGCGCTTTTAAATTACACTCTAGGGGTAGGGCAGACAAGACTGCTTGGGGTCGGTTTGTGAGCGATTCGTTTCTTAAACTTTTCGGTTTAAAAAAAATAGAGCGTAATGCCAAAAAAAGATGCTAATACATTTTAGTGCTTTCGATATTAGACATACTGAAATTAGGGTTTTCAATTTTTTGACCAATCTATAATAGTGCGAAAACAACTGTTAGACTAGACAATAATTACTCGTATATGTTATAAGTTTAGGCCAATACGGTTCGGCCAAATGAAATTAGGACTTTAAATTTTAGGCGAACCGAAGGGCACCCGTCAGGACCAAATAGTTTTTTCTTTTTTGTTATGTTTGTTATATCCAGGAGAAGGTTTGTACGACAGAAAAATGATGATTCTATGAAAAAAACCTCTATGTCATTTTAAAATACCTATCTATAGATACCCCATACGCGTAGATTAGAGGAAAAAAAACATTTTTGTTTTAGTTCTATGTATTTTAAGCCCCCCTTAAATATTATATTTTTTTATTTTTTGTATGAGAATTGTAAAGCGGTTAACAGGATACACCTTTCTTCCAAGTTTCAACTGTGTAATGCTAATACTTTCAGAATAAAGTGGCTGTGACATACGGACGGGCAGACAGACAGACAGATAGACAGACAGACTTGACGAATCTATAAGGGTTCCGTTTTTAGCCATTCGGCTACGGAACCCTGAAAACTGTGTTAGCAACATCCACATGAAAAGTGAGTAAAGGCTAAACATGGCCATAAACAACCTCTTCTAAAATCATTCTCCATTTAAAGCTGGAAACGGCAGGACCGATTTGGATAAAAGTTTGTGTTGAATTTTAATGACACCTTATTGATTCGAAAACACAATAGCACCGGGAGCTTAGTTCATGACACCTTATTGATTCGAAAACACAATAGCACCGGGATTGGATTTAAGATTTGCGGACCGGACAACGTCTGCCCGGTCCGCTAGTATGTAATGTAATATTTAATAATTAATGAATATCAGTATATAAACTTGAAAAATTTTGTCTCAGGCGGGAAAATTTTTCAAGTTTATATACTGATATTATAAGTGCAATTAAGTTGCTAAAATATCAAATAAAGCAAAAAAATAATAATTAATGAATGTTAAAATTTTAGCTTGTCTATTCTAATATTGATATCGGTACTTTGATTCAGTGTACAAATACTACATTTGTATTTTTGCCGGTTAAATAATAATGGGTAATCTCCGGACAGTCGTGTCCGTTTCTCTACCACATCCGTGAAATGTATGCAAATTTTATGCCATGACTCGGCTGCTGCCCTCTGCCCGATCGTATCGTCTCACGAAAGTTCAAGGTGATACAGAATCTTGGACGAATAAACCACAATTCATCCAAGTACAGAATAGATCAATCTCAAGTTAGGTTAGTTACAGACTAAGAATCTAATTGTTTAGCTGATTATTAAAGAAAATTTATTATAGCCCGGTTTTAAGAGACCATGCGAGTGATGACAAGCAAATGATAGGAACGTGTCATCAGGTTTTCAAAATGAACAATAGTAAATTCAAATATCCTTATTTTTTTAGAAATGTTACTAACTTTTTTAATTTTTATCTATGTTGGCAGAGAAGACTATGAGGTATAATACACAGATATTTTGCACGCCACTTAGGTCTGTCGATCCTCGGCTTTTCGCATCCAGCTCCTGCCAGCCATCTTGCGCAAATCATCACTCCATGCACTTGGGCTGAGTGGCCTGTAAAAAGTATTTATGCGTAGTCATACATAAAAAATACATAGCTACGTAATATTCGCATCGAATCAAGAATATCCTCTTTTTTCTCGTCGGTTGAAAAAATACCTATGATATATAGTTTTGTTTGAAAAGTAACAAAAACTTATAAATACCAAGAAACTGATGTATACTGAGCGTTGTGTCAACCCGATTTGTCTAGTGTTTGATTCCCTGTTGATACATTTAGGAAAGTCTGCTTTCTAAGTTGGCTTAAGTCTAAAAAGGGCTAAACTAAAATAAAAATAGCCCTATATTTTAATCTAACTTCAGTACTTAGTCTAACTTACAAGTTACGCTAAGCCGTTGATCCCAGCTTTTGTCGAAAGATATTAGTCAAAAATAAACCATGTCAGAGGCCTGTAATACTCGTAGATGATTTGTATAAATTTGACTCCAGGCTAACCTTGTAGGAAAGTCAAACGATAAGAAGATGTGATAAGAAGTCTATGGTTACGATATTTAGCCATGCTACACAAACCCGATCACTCTTACTAATACAGAGCGTTTTTTTTTTTAATTGTGACTCAACATCCGTCATGCCGATACCAAGCCTTGAGGGATAAAGCTTTACTACATGTTCATCAAAATTTAATTCCAAACTTGCCCTAATCCCTGTTTTCGTAATTAATATTCTTTCTTAATTTTAACCGTTGATTAAAACCATAGACTGTTGATTATACTTAACAATTTATCGTTTCCAAACTGTATCTCGATCACCCGAGGCGGTGATGGCATCAACTTGATGTTACGTCACACCAAGGCATCCCTGTTATGTAATCTAATTGGTGAGTTACGTTCCGGTCAGAGCCGGATTAAGTCTACTTACTTGATGCCAAGCGATCGACGCCTGGTAGTGCCCCCCTTTCACTCACTCCCAACCATAGAAAAATCACTTATTTATTTCAAATAGATAGTTAGTACTCCAGAGCATTTTTTAACATTCAATGCAACATTAAAATTGGAGTTGCTCCTTTTGCATCCATTATATTCATGCACAATTGCATATCCATATACGAGTAATTTAGCAATTATACAAAACTTGTAAGGTGCGAGAGTCGAAACACAGAATGAAACACAGTAATAATATGTAGCTTTTTGATTTATATGTATAGCTAGCAAATCTGCTGTTTCTGGTGCCCCCGAAAACGTGGTACCTTAATTTATTACTTAATCCGGCACTGATACCTACGTTTTGAAATCGGACGTTTATCTGGCAGCCTGTGAGAAATGTTTCCAGTTGGGAAAGAAAATGTTGATGAATTCACGGTCGGTCGATGACGACAGGAAGACGTGCTGCGGTAGGCAGAGGGAACTTGTAAGAATCTTACTGTGTTTAACGTTGCGTGAAGAATAGACATGCTTTGGTAGGAAGCAGTGTTATACTGTCGAGAGCTTAATCGGGTTGCATTGGTGTAAAATAAACAAATAGTCTCACGCCGCAACAAGTGGTTTCATTCGACCTTCGTCAATCTTCGGACCACCTGATGGCCTAACCACAGAGCGTCATAAATCGCGCGGTCTATAACCTTTTCTCCCTACGGCCATCGGTTCTTCTAACTTTGTGCCCCGCCCACTGTCACTTCAGCTCTATATCGGTTACCTTAGTTCTCCTACGAATTTCCTCATCTCTGATTCTTTAATTTATGACCATTATCCAATTCTGGAAAGGCGATAATATTTTGCTGAAGTAACGGACATTGATTGAATTCATTTATCTTACAGGTGCAGAGAGCGATGGGCAGTGGTCAGTCCGTACGCACCACGCAATTCCAGCACCCCAATAAAGATGTAGACCTGGATGACGAAGACCTGGGCGACGAACACCACATCAGCATATCCAATAAAATGGCAAGTCCTTTATTGTCACTTGGGTTGGATCAGTTGTTTGACAAACCACATTTACCTAATAGTCAAAGTAATGGATCCATCAAACTACACCCAAGTGATAATAAGAATGTGGTTCTGTTTGAATAGCATTACCATTCTTAATTACTTGATTGAATGTACATATCAACACGATGCAAATGTACGTTGCCGAAACAACTTATACCTATCAGGGCCTAGGATTGGGATCTTCAGGAATGGCCCAGAGTACCGACACAAATCTAGGTACAATAAATTACCAAATCTTTTAAAAGTGAATCCGCTATGAAAATATTTGAATCCAAACTGAAATATATTCCAGTAGAAATGCACTACTATAGTTGTTCTTCAACGACAGTAGACGAGACATATCGATACATGGCAGATAAATATATAAAATCACATAAAAAAGAACGAACATGACTGTAATACAAAACAGCATTCGAAACCTTTTGTAGTTTTCGGATTCTTTATTAAATAAAATGTTTAACTATTTATTGTTTTACACATAATATTTAATTAGACGACCATTTGGATCAGCGGTAGTTAACGCTGCTTCTGAGCCATGGGTCGCGGGATCGATCCCCGCACAGTACAAATATTTGTGTGCATGAAAATGTCTGTTTGTACTGGTCTGGGTGTTTTCTATGTATTATAAGTAAGTATTTACAAAAAAAAAAAAGTATATAAGTAAGTTTATCGGTTGTCTAGTACCCCATACGACAGGGTACTTAATAGTACCTTAATTTGGGACTAGATGGCTCTGTGTGGCCCAGTGTGGCATGTCTTAAATATTTATTTTATTTTTATTATTATTATTTTAATTCATGAACATGACAGAAAAACTAAAATGGCTTCTTAGTTATATCAGACTTCAGAATATTATGTAGTCTGCATTCTGATGATGATTTGATTAGTTTTTTTTTGTTTGAGCATATTGTGTTAACATTATTGAAGCAATTTTATTAATTTACTGACATATTAATTTATTGTTACTTACATGATAATTAATTATATAAAATAACCTAAATATACATTTGCATGCCCACTAAATAAGGCAGAACCTTGTTGAATCTAGAACCCATTGTTTTCCATCCCAATGTACATACCACACATTGTTGTGCATTATGAATTTAAGGCCTAACGACTGTGATATGTGTTATACATCTTTATCTGTGGTAAAACTTACCTTTGTTTATGTTTATTGTTTTCGGTTAGAAGCAAAACGATAATTCATTTCACACCAAATGTGTAGGTACCACTTATATTAATGAAACGTGAGTCATCATAACTGTTTCGATTACGATTCCTGTCACGAGTCTGCGGAACGGTTTGTTTCTCGATTTGGTTTTCTGGATAACCAACTAACGGAGCTGCAGATAATCTGTTGCCCTGTTGGCGTATGCACTTATTTTCTTAAGCAACTGTAAGGACTATGAAAAATAATTAAACACACGTCGCATTGATCATCGTCGTCTCTCCTCTCCTCTCAGCGATTCAAAAATACAGTCCAAAATTATTGTATTTTTTTTTGTGGCGAGCGTTTCTCTTTTTGAGCTATACTCAATGTAGAATAAAGATTATTCATGCTATAAGTAAAGTGAAGTAACCAAAGCATATTTTTAATTTTAAATAAAATCGAAACTTTTACTGTGTTTAAACATCGTCATCCGACACTGCACAGGTGATATAAATTATGCATCGAGCCAGTCCTACAGCTTTGCTTTTTTATTAACACATTTAGTGCCTAATACACGGCGCCGTGGGGAGGAGAGATTATCTTGTTTTGATCTTTTTTATGGGTTATTTATAACTTATTATTAGGTTTATAGATAAAATAAAACAATTAATCAAGGCCGACTACACGGCGCCGTGAATTATACTTTTTTTTACTTAAATTTATTCCAAATTATATATATTTTTAATAAACCGTCCTAGGGTGCCGTCTATTAACTATAGACATATTTAAATAATTTGGGCTTACGCAAACATCTCTGATAATAAGGTGGGAATCCAACCTACGTCTCAGTATTAAACGTGTTAAACATGGTCTTAGGTAAATGGTATAACAGTCGAAACCAGCCTATGTCACCATGTGCATGAAATTGTAAATAGTATAGTGATTAGGTACATAAATTTGTTATAATTTTTTTTTTTTCATACAAACTAAAATTTTGAAATTCATTTATATATTCATATATTTATATGCATACCTATGTTAACATAGAATGGTTTCGGCTTCTGATACCATTTACCTAGCACCCTGTATATCCAATTGCGTGTTTTTATTTGCCTTATCTTTCGTATGTTTATGGTCTTCAAGATTAACTGATTTATCAAACAATAGTAGGTACTTTTTATTAAAGACATTTAAGCATTATAATGTCGTCAGCGAATTCATTTGATTGTTTGTCCTAATCTTTGCAAAATTTCAATGTAAAAATAATATCATCGTTTTTCGTTGTATTAAATGAGGTCATGTTATAAAGTAGGTACATATGTGAGGAACTAAGGTCATTGATGATTAATAAGTAGGTATATACGAATAAAATTAACATAGTAATCGTGATTAATATGGCAAAGCGATTAAGTTCTGTTGCCGCAGCAGACAATTGAGCTTTTATTAATAGCGAAGCGAAGAACTTAATAATATTAACGTATAGCGGTCCGGGAATCGAAACACGGTCACCTTTATCAGGACACGAACCCACAATGCATACCGGGCGCGGTACTTATGCGTATGCATGGAGATGCGGGTTCAAGTCTCGCCTGAGACAAAATTTTTCAAGTTTTAATACTGATATTATAATTGCATTTACATTGATAAAATATAATTTAAAGTATCAGTATATAAACTTGAAAAATTTTGTCTCAGGCGGGACTCGAACCCGCATCTCCTCGCATGCCGGGCGGGAGAGGAGATGCGGGTTCGAGTCCCGCCTGAGACAAAAATTTTCAAGTTTATATACTGATATTATAAGTGCAATTAAGTTGCTAAAATATCAAATAAAGTACCTATATAATTTAAAGTAATCATATAAAGTACTTAACGCCCCGTTGGTCTAGTGGTTTAAATACCGGGCCAAGATCTCGGGGTCCCGGGTTCGATCCCCGGGTCGGGCAACAAATAGTTTCGAATTTTCGAACGTTGCTCGGGTTTGTGATCACCAACCCGCATTTGGCAAGCGTGGTGATTATGCCAGTTCCCATCATTGCAGTAGTAACTTGAATTCAATGATGGAGGCCTTTTCCCTGCAGTGGGATGATTATAGGCTGTTACTTTATAAAGTAGATAATTTTTCCTTCCAAAATTAAAGGTGGAAAGGCTGGTAGAAGACGCGACCCTGGCTGGAGGCGCTGCAGCGGCCTCGGGGGCGGCGGTGACCCCACGCGGAGACTACAAGGACTTGATCTTCATGGAGAAGCTCAAGTGTATGGACGAGAATTATTCTGAGAGATGCGGGTATAGTAATACACCTACTTACCATAGATATGTATTTTTGTTGCAGTGAGCATTTTTTTTTATAAATAATGGGTTTGCTCATGACTACATACTTAACTATACGGTTAAGAAGAAGCCTTAGATGGAGCGAGCTTATCCAGAGGAACTGGTTCTCCCACACACCAGCGGAACACAGAAAAACTGTTTGACGCTGGACTCCGGCAGAAGGGTGGTAGCATCCAGGCGGCCTCTTACGAAGCCTACCACCGCAGTGGGATCTGTTAGCCGTCATTATTGGTTAGAAAACCAAAGATACCGTTGCCCAGGGTGGACCACTAGGAGGTAGATCCCACCACCCCAAAATAACTGATTCCAGTGTCACGGTACTTCATACAAAATACAACTGTCACCTATGCCGTGTTGCGCAGTAAGTACCAAACTGAACGGATTTTTTGGATAAATTACAGCTTATGTATTATGTAACTACTCTTATGTTATTCTGATGTCTAAGCGACATAACTGAAAATTTTTATTAAAAACCGTTTGTAGTTTTATTGCGTGAAAGAGTAATTATCAAACACACATACAACAAACATTCAAACAGTAGCGTTTATGTTATTAGTAAGGATCTCCGGCATCAGCGCAAGCGCAATGGCACAAATTTTACAAATTTTACAAATTGACTAAGAATTTTACAATTAATTTTACAACTGACGAAGAAGCCATAAACCGCGTATCGTATTCGCGAGATCAATTCAAAGATGTTTAAGAATAGCCCAAATAGGTAGGTACACGTACACAGCGTCATGCAACCTTGACCTTTAAGTGAATTAGCAGATGGACCATATCGTCCATATCTTATTATTGAGATTATGGCTGACACTCAAATTTCTTAATCAAACTTTGAACTTATGTTTGTTTCCGGCACACATTTTAAAACCAGTTAACTCATGAGTATCTTTATCAAAGGGCGTTGCAATGCGACATGCAATATTAACGTTTAACGTACCTGTATTATAAATAACTTTTGCTTGCAGAAGAGACAGAATCAGCCAGTAGGCAAACGAAATACACTAATACATATTATAAATAAAGAAGCAAGGTTCGTATCGTATCATTGAATGTTTGTCACGAACCAACGCAAAAAATAATGAACAGATTTAGATTTAATCAATGATACACTTAACATTAAAATTAGATTTAGTACCTACTTAGTCTATGGAGATAATTTCAATACCGAGAAACGATAAATTTATCGTTTTTTCATTAAGAGGGCTTAAGGTGGCGTAGTTCTAAGAGGCAGCGTTTTTAAGTTTTTAAAACCCATCTGAGAATAGGAAAACAGCGTTTTAAAGTCTGAAGAAAATAATAGGGGTTAAAGTATGAAATTGCCGATTATTTTCCCATTTTTATTTTGTTTATAGCTGTTAAGTATAGTCGTATTATTGCGTAATTCTTTTTGTATTGTATCAAAAACTAAATAAAGTAACTTTTGACTAAAAAAAAAATGCAATACTAGTGCCTATTACTTCAAAGGAAGTCGTTGAAAAGACCCCTTACAATGTGTCAGCTGACCTTCTTGCTTCAATTAAGTATATTTGTATTATATACTTTGATTTCAGAAATTTAAATACTATAATGCGTAGCTTTATAACCATCTAACTTTCACCTTTAATTGCATCGAAAACGGTTCAGGCGTTTTTAAAAAAAAACTAAAAAATTGTTAGTATGGAAAAATGACTTTTCTCGATTTCTTCCATACAAAACGGCAATTTCATACTTTAACCCCTAATATAAGTATTAGTTGAGTCTAGTTAAAGTCGCTATCGGTTACACTATTTGATTAACTTGAATCGATAAAAAAAAAATTACTAACCTGCATCTCGTCGAAATGTTTTTTCAATTTCTCTACTAAACTACGAACATTTTAAATATTTTTTATGCTAGTTTAAAACTTACAGGCCCCTTGTGTATGTATGAAAAAACATATTTTCTCCCCCCTGTATGGTGTTCCACACTACTTTATATGATAGAAGATTAATAATAGAAGAAACAATTGATTTATTGATGTAGTTAATTAGTATAATAAAATGATAATCAAATGGGTTCGCGCGATGATTGCTAAATGCGGACTAAAGTAATGTGCTGAACAAGGTGCATAATTTGGGTCATTGTACGTAAGTTGGCGAATATCTGAATGGACACAATGTACAAGTGTTGCACCGTACACCCCCTTCTCTTCCTATAAGTTGTCGTAAGAGGCGACTAAAGACGTTCGCGAGTAAAGACGTTCAGAAGCGTCTTCTCTTCATCCTAGCCCAGACTGCGATCGCCAATTCACCTGCCAAGCTAGTGAGTGATGAATGATGATCTCATGATCATAGTCACTAACTAGCTTAAATCAGTCACAAAACAATCAACCATCACCACCAGTGTAGTATCATTACATTACAGTAGGGTTGATTGTTTATCTTCCAGAATAACAGTGGAAGACATAAAAGCAACTGCTGCCCGCATAGAACTCCGCACCGCCAACATGGTGAGCCCAGAGCCGGTGTGTGAGGAGTGCAAGGAGCAGGTGATAGACTGCTACATCAGCTCGGAGACGCCTTCGGATATAATTCGCTGCTGGGACACCGTGGGTTAGTGCATTCCTTATATACTAATAATATTTTCTGGGAAATCACGGTAACTCTACACCGGTTTAGGCGCATAATGTCAAAAAACACAAAAAGACAGATTCGCAAAATGACAGACGTTAATACAATGTGTTCCTTTTGATATCCCATAACTCTTGTGCATTAAACTAGAGTTACCATGGTAAAGAATCAAATTGCATATGAATTATTTTTTTAATAATATTTTTTTTTTGTTCAATCCCTCGATCGTGAGTTATTCCAGACACAATTGAAATCAATTGTTATCGTGGCACCAGAGTGCCTCCTGGGGGTTGAGAGACTAATTTTTTCATACAAAATAATTCTAAAAAGTCACGACTGTGAATAAAAAAACCGGCCAAGTGCGAGTCGGACTCGCGCACCGAGGGTTCCGTACAAACCTGCAAGGTTTACAAAGTTCGTTCATAAATTTAAGGTTTTCGGAATTTTTCCTTTATGTGTGCTATAAAACGTTGCTTCATGCCAAATTTCAAGATTCTAGGTCGACTGGAAGTACCCTTTAGGTTTTGATTCCCTTGCGAGTACTTGCGAGTTTCAAAATATGCAGCTTAAATTGCTGTTTCTTTTGATTGCGTTGACATAGAAGTTTGATTTTGTTACAGCTTAAAGGTATTATAGACCTGAGTATTTGGTATGAATTTCAATTTAATACCTCTACGCGTTTATGAGGAAATGGGTAGTAAGTTTAAAATTATTAAAAAAATATATATTATGTGATGTAACTAAAAATTTATGGTTTTCGTAATTTTTCCTTTATCTATGCTATAAGACGTTGCTTCGTACCAAATTTCAAGATTCTGAGTTCACGGGAAGCACCCTGTAGGTTTTGATTCCCTTGCAAGTGTCGAAAATTTGCGGCATAAACGGCTGTATCTTTTGATTGCGTTGGCTTAGAAGTTTGATTTTTTCACAGCTTCAAGGGACAGTAGACCTGAGTAATTGATATAAATTTCAGCTTCATACCTCCACGCGTTCCTGAGAAAAAGGGTCTTGACAGACGGACGGACGGACGGACAGACGGACAACAAAGTGATCCTATAAGGGTTCCGTTTTTTCCTTTTGAGGTACGGAACCCTAAAAACAGCCTTACCTTGTTATGAATGAACTTTTGAATGAAAACGATTTACTTGTACCTACTTATCAATGAAACACCCACACACGTCAATATTGTAAAAATGTAGTATATTTTGAGTATAGGTATATGATATTTTTGGAAATTTTGTGTCTGTTAATTTGCTGTTTTTTTATGTCGCACCGCCCACAATATTATTTCTGCTTGGGCCAATGGTTGACATGGAGAGAATGCCTTAAGGCATTAAGTCCACCTGTTGTACTTCATTTTAGTGTTTGTACAATTTTTTTTACAAGTTACCCTCTCCCGCTATTTTACTACTACACTTTAGTGTAAGTTTGC
Organism: Anania crocealis; assembly: GCA_949315895.1. Lineage (NCBI taxonomy): Eukaryota > Metazoa > Arthropoda > Insecta > Lepidoptera > Crambidae > Anania > Anania crocealis. The sequence goes on along the minus strand of OX438885.1, from coordinate 2,015,566 downwards.
CAACGTCTCGCAAAACTAAGGATTCGCCATACTGGATATTTTTTTTTAACAAATTTAACTAAAATTGATGTTATATTCGAAGCTATTGATTTTTGAACCACATGTTCTAGGGCGTTTTATATTATTTTTACCTATAGAACATAACCTTAGAATTATGGGATATTAAAAAGAACACGTTGTAGATTGTCGCAAATTGTCAATAACTTGAAAAGCCAGATTCGCAGAATGCCAGAGTCGCAGAATGCCAGATTCGCGGAATGCTAGATTTGCAAAATGACAGATTTTCAAAATAAAAATGTTAACTACGATTTGTTAGAACAATATTAACATTACTAATCAAATGATTTACGAAAGATTAATACATAATTAGTAAATACCTGTGGTTAATAATAAATGCTATTTGATTCAATTTTCATGTTGTGATTATATAATTTACTCTGAAGATGATTTTTTTCTTATTTATATATTACATATTATGGTTAATAATAATCACATTAATGATACTTTTTTTGTTGACTATATAAAACTCTGTTTTTATTAAGTATCTTTTGCTAGTACCTTAATGTGATACATGTTTATTTTTTTAGTCAACGGGCTTAAGATATTGCTAGCAATATGTGAGAGGTATGCTGTGGCCCATGGACTCAAGCACAACGTTACAAAAAGTGAGATATTAGTTTTTAAATCTGGCAACAAAATTTATTCGGTGCCGCCAGTAACGCTAGGTGGGTATTGTCTTAAAATTGTTAAAAAATTTAAATACTTGGGTCATTGGGTCACGGAGGACCTCAAAGATGATATGGATATGGAAAGGGAGCGCAGAGCGCTTTCAGTGAGAAGTAATTTGCTGTCAAGGAGGTTTGCACGTTGTTCTTGGGAGGTAAAAATTACTCTTTTCAAATCATACTGTCAAACTTTATACACGTGCAACCTCTGGAGCAATTACACCAAAAAGACCTTAAGTGCTCTGCGCGTCCAATATAATGTCGCGGTCATGCTAGAAGGTTCGAGATATCGCTAGAGGAATGTACATAACTACCTAAGTTGAACCACAAAGTAATAACAAGATGTTAGTGCAAGCGACATTGGACTTTAAGATTACAGATTAAGGCGCAAAATGGCATAACTTACTAGAGTTGTTTACGTTTAACGTCCTTGTAATTTCTTCTAGAAAACGAACATTCTAGTATGTACGACCGGCGTCGATGTTGAGATATATAAATAACAGGACTTGAGACGCCGAGTTCAGTTCATTCTGAGCTTTCGGTGCGATACCTGCGAAAAGTGATCTAGTGCGAAGTAACGACGACTTTAGCGATACCAACGGATCTAAGGACTACTCTACGGATTGGCTAATAGTGTTTTGGAACCAACGACCTCAGCGACCTACCGGACTACGATTCTTGTGATTTGGCTTGTGTGATAGTGTTTGCGACCTGTTCATCGCCTAATAAATTCTTCTGATAAGTCAACGGTGTTTTATCCAAATCCCGAACTCTACGTTCGTAACATTTGGTGTCAGAAGTGAGATTTGGAAATGCCAGTGACTCCGAGGGAAGATACTGCTGGCGTTAGAACCAGGGCACAGCAAGCTGCGGAAGCCACGGCTACTACCCGACAGGCTACCGACCATCGGGATACTACACCTATTTGCTCCGCCCACCAAGCATCGTCCATCGACCAGTCCACGCCTACCGGAATGGCAGCTTTACCAACTACGTCACAGACCCCACCTACTAGCTCCACTCACCGCGCTACACCCTCAGCTCAAGAGGCCAGAGCATCTGCATTCGACTTCAGTAGATTAATGCAGATGATGGACTTTATGTGCCAGAAACAGGACACAATGCAAGAGGAAATTCAACGAAAACAGGATAAACAACAAGAAGAAATGCGTCAAGAACAACAAAAAGTACTGAATGCCATAGGTTCAGTGGGTGATATGGTGCAGAACCTACAGAAGAATGTCGACCTGGTAGAAGAAAGGGTAACTAATCTGGAGGCCAACATAGACAGCGTGAAAGTGAACCTCGCTGGATTACAGAAAAAGGTTCTGAAACTGGAGACCGCTGGACCCCTCGCGCCGAGTGACGTCGTATTTACCAGCCCGGCACCCAGGGTGAAAGCACCATCCTACGACGGCACTACGTCCTGGACCGCTTACCGCCAACAGTTTCAGGCCGTTGCCTCTGCTAACGGATGGACAAAGGAACAGAGTCTAACAGCTCTCACTGTTGCTCTGCGGGGATCGGCTCTTTCTGTTTTGGAGGCGCTACCATCCTCGGGTAGCACATTCAGCGATCTGATGGGGGCACTCGAAGCTCGTTATGGAAAACGCCATCTGGAGCATGTCTTCCGCGCTCAACTACGGGACCGGGTTCAGCGTTCTGGAGAAGGACTGCAGCAATGGGCTCTGGAGATTGAAAAATTAGTCCGCAAAGCATACCCATCTGCTGATGCAAAGATGGTGGACTCCACCCTACTCCAAGCATTCGTCGATGGGATCAGGGACATGGAGATTAGGGCTGCAGTGGGGCTGCGCCACCATGCCTCACTGAAGGAAGCTCTAGCGCACGCTATGGAAGTAGAAGCCCTGAGGAAAGATGTTCGGCCAACTCACAAAATACGAGAGGTGATTGAAGAAGTACAGGAAAAGAAGACATCTTTTCCTCCTAAGAAAAAAATAACTGGATCTATGTGCTATAAATGTGGAGAAAAGGGTCATCTGCAATTCACCTGTCCCAAGAACGAGACGCAGCAGACAGCTAAACTTGCTGAAATGATGAGCAAAATGTTCGAGGAACGCCTGGATATGTTAAAGAAGCAGGAGACCCCATCTTCTGCTGGGAAGCAGGGAAACGAGTAACAGCCAGAACTAGGGGGCGGGTGCTGGCTGGAACGGAAGAAGCCCCGACGATCATTGTCTCCCAGGCATGCAATGGGAACAGTTTGATGATATGCGGCTCGGTAAATGGAACTGACTGCAAGATGACGGTGGATACTGGAGCCTCCAGGACAATAATCAAGCCGAGACTAGTAGAGACCGCGAAGAAGCGCAACAGCACCTTCAATATTCGGCTACTTTCCGCTTCCGGCCAGCAAATACCCGTCCTAGGGGAAGTTTCGGTCACATTACAAGTAGGTGAAGCAACATATACTCACAATGTCATCGCGGCCGAAATTATGGATGACTGCGTATTGGGCCTCGACTTTATGCGAAGATATGACTGCAAAATTGATGTCACCAATGGCATATTTAAGTGTGGTAATGAAGAGCTTTTCATCCTGGGTGGGCCCGAAGGGAAAGTAACATGCCTAAAGAAGATCAACATACCCGGAAGAACACAAGCAGAACTGCTGGTGAAGCTACCACGTGCTAAGAAGAATGAGAAGAATAGGTGTGTGTTGATCGAAGATACACTAAGCAAGTCAAAGACACAAAAGCTTCTGGCAGCCAGAACACTTGTCAAGGGGTCCACAACTGCAATAGTTAGAGTTGTGAATTTAGAAGACCACGAGATCCAAGTAAAGGAAGGTGACGTTATTGGAAGATGCGAAGAAGCTGTTTGGGTGAGGAAGTGCCAAACAACTTTGAGTAAGACGATAACCAAGGATAATTCTACCATCGCAGAACTTCTTAAAGGATGCAAAAGTAACTTAAGTTATTCTCAAAGCATGAAAGCCAAAGACCTGCTTCAGCGCTTTTCAGACGTTTTTTCTTCAGAAGAAGGAGATTTGGGGAGGACATCCTTGGTACAACACAAGATAGACACCGGAAATGAAGGACCTATCCGGCAACGAGCAAGGCGAATACCGATTGCCAAGGAACAAGAAGTTGAGGATATGCTGCAGAGCATGAAGAAGAATAGGATTATCGAACCTTCGGCAAGTCCTTGGTGTTCTCCTGTCGTCTTAGTTAAGAAGAAAGATGGAAGTACAAGGTTTTGTGTGGACTATCGACGACTTAACGACATCACGAAGAAGGATAGCTATCCTCTACCGCGCATTGACGATACCTTGGATACCCTGAGTGGCAAGACGTGGTTCTCAACACTTGACTTGAAGTCTGGATACTGGCAAGTTGAAATTCATCCAAAGGATAAGGAGAAGACAGCATTTTCTACAGGGAAGGGGCTATGGCAATTTAACGTCATGCCATTTGGATTGTGCAACGCGCCGGCCACTTTTGAGCGACTCATGGAATGTATCCTGGCAGGATTGGTGGGAGAAGCCTGCCTGGTATATTTGGATGACGTGATCATCATGGGTCGGGACTTCGAAGACCATTTATTTAACCTGGAAAAAGTCTTAAGGAAGATACGTGGAGCCAACCTAAAGCTGAACCCGAAGAAATGCGATCTGTTCAGAAACAAGGTAAACTACCTCGGACACGTTATCACCAGTGATGGAATACAGACTGATCCAGCTAAAATAGAAGCCGTGCAGAAGTGGCCAACTCCCAAAGATAAAACGGAAGTAAGAGCATTTTTGGGTTTATGCTCATACTACAGACGCTTTGTTAAGGGATTCTCCGAAATTGCCAAGCCATTGCATCGCCTGACGGAAGAAAAGAGAGGGTTTTGCTGGGATGACGCTTGCGAGGATTCCTTCCAAAGGTTAAGGCAATGTTTATGTGAGACTCCAATCTTGGGATACCCACAAGCTAATGGGCAATTTGTCGTCGATACGGATGCAAGCAACACAGCTATTGGTGGAGTACTATCTCAAAAACAAGGAGACCGAGAAGTTGTGATTGCCTACTTCAGCAAATCGTTATCGAAGCCTGAAAGAAACTACTGTGTGACAAGAAGAGAACTTTTAGCAGTGGTCAAAACGCTACAACATTTCAGCAAGTACATTATCGGCAGAAAGTTCGTGCTTCGTACCGACCATGCTGCTTTAAAGTGGCTGCTTCATTTTAAGAGTCCCGAAGGTCAAGTTGCTAGGTGGATTGAACAGCTTCAAGAATACGACTTCACTACCGAACATCGTAGTGGAAAGACACATGGGAATGCAGACGCCCTCTCAAGAAGACCGTGCCCAGAAGAGTGCAAGCACTGCATCAAGCTGGAGTCTAAAGAGGACTGTGTACAAATAACAAGGACAAGTCCTCCGAGATCCTGGGAAGATGAGTACATGAGAGAAGCTCAGGAAAAAGACAAAGACATACGACTGATCATTGCATGGAAGAAACGCGGTAACGATAAGCCGAGATGGCATGAAGTTGCGCCTACGAGTGCTACGACTAAAGCGTACTGGGCTCAATGGGACAGTTTCATCTTGCAGAACGGGATACTTTACCGAAAATGGGAAAAACCTAACGGTAGAGAGTTCCATCTACAGCTGGTCGTCCCAAGGGAAAGGGTCAAGGATGTTCTCCGAGAGGTACACGATGGCATATCAGGAGGGCATCTAGGTGTAAAAAGGACCTTAACAAAGCTACGGGATAGATTCTACTGGCTTAACTGCAGAGCTGATGTACAAGATTGGTGTCGGAAATGTACCACTTGTGCTGCAGTAAAAGGTCCATCCACCAGGAGTCGAGGACACCTTCAACTTTATAACGTTGGTGCACCATGGGAGCGGATAGCAGTGGATGTTGCCGGACCATTCCCTGTGACAGAGTCGGGGAACAAGTACTTTATGGTCGTCATGGATTACTTCACCAAGTGGCCAGAAGTCTTTGCTATACCTAATCAAGAAGCTACGACCGTAGCCTCCAAATTGGTTGAAGAAGTCATATGCCGATATGGTGTACCCCTGGAAATTCATTCCGATCAGGGCAGAAATTTTGAGTCGAACGTGTTTCAAGGAGTCTGCAAAATATTGGGCATTCACAAGACGAGAACCACTGCTTATCATCCTCAGTCCGACGGCATGGTAGAAAGGTTTAACCAAACACTAGAGAGGCATTTAGCAAAATTGGTGGACAACCATCAAAGGGACTGGGACAAGTACATTGCACCGTTCCTTCTCGCCTACAGGACTTCGGAACATGAGAGCACAAAAACGACGCCGGCATATATTAACTTCGGACGAGAGCTAAGGTTACCGGTAGACCTTGTAACCGGAGGAGCGCCAGACGATCACGTCACCGTACAGGATTATGTCTCCGATTTGCAAAACAAGATGCGGGACATTTATGCCATGGTACGAGAAAACGGCTTGCAGTCGAGTGAAAACATGAAGACGAGATATGACCGGAAAGCGAATACCAGTGGTTTTGATGAAGGAGCACTAGTCTGGCTACATAACCCAATACGGAGAAAAGGAAGGTCACCTAAATTACAGACAAGATGGGAAGGGCCGTACAAAGTTGTCACGCGAATAAACGATGTTACATACCGGATCCAACGGCCACCGAGAGGAGCACTTAAGGTAGTTCACATCGACCGCTTGGCACGTTATAACGGGAATAACGATGACGCTCGGGACGAGCATCTCTAAGAGGAGGGCAGTGTCGCGGTCATGCTAGAAGGTTCGAGATATCGCTAGAGGAATGTACATAACTACCTAAGTTGAACCACAAAGTAATAACAAGATGTTAGTGCAAGCGACATTGGACTTTAAGATTACAGATTAAGGCGCAAAATGGCATAACTTACTAGAGTTGTTTACGTTTAACGTCCTTGTAATTTCTTCTAGAAAACGAACATTCTAGTATGTACGACCGGCGTCGATATTGAGATATATAAATAACAGGACTTGAGACGCCGAGTTCAGTTCATTCTGAGCTTTCGGTGCGATACCTGCGAAAAGTGATCTAGTGCGAAGTAACGACGACTTTAGCGATACCAACGGATCTAAGGACTACTCTACGGATTGGCTAATAGTGTTTTGGAACCAACGACCTCAGCGACCTACCGGACTACGATTCTTGTGATTTGGCTTGTGTGATAGTGTTTGCGACCTGTTCATCGCCTAATAAATTCTTCTGATAAGTCAACGGTGTTTTATCCAAATCCCGAACTCCACGTTCGTAACAATAATAATGCCTTCGGAGGGTTGTTGGGGTTGCCTTGGCGCTGCAGTGCTTTGGGGATGTTCGCAGAGTGGAACACTGATGGCTTCGGAGCAGTGCTGCGCAAGCGAGTCGCGTCTCTCTGGAAACGAGTGCAGGGCAGCTCCAATACCCTTCTGAAGGTTATTGCTGAGAGGATGGACAATCCGATTCAACACTTTTGGATGTCCTTACATGTACATAATAACAAACTCTTTAAATTTTATTAATTCTTTTTTTTGTAATATTTTTTAAGAATTCTATGTTTTATTTTATTTATTTTTAAGAATTTTAGTTAAGTTAGTAGTCATGTACCTACCTATGGATTAACCTCCGAAATAAAATTTGATTTGATTTGATTTTTGTTGATTATACTATTAATTTTCTTTGGACAAGTTCATTGTTAGTTCATATACAACTGTAAATAATATATACAACTGTAAATTACTAATTTTAGGTATTTTATTGTAATGAGTCTCTCCTTAGGCTGAATTTCTATCAGTTTGTAAATCTGTAATTTTGAGAATCTGACATATTGCGAATCTGTCATTGTAAGAATCTGTCATTTTGCGAATCTGTCATTCTGCGAATCTGGCATTTTACGCCATCTGACATTTTGCGTTTCTGAGATTTTGTGAATCTGTCATTTTGCGTTATTGACATTTATGCGCCTAAACCTCTACCCGGGGGGTGCGGGCCTATAATAGACTGTCAGGGGATTATTTTTTGTACATATTTAGGGATATTTAAAAAAAGGTATGATGTTTAGCGTGCATTTAATAGCAACTTTCCAACATTGTAAAAATAAACATGTATCGGTTACCAAAATAGTACATGTCTTCTTAAATCTTGCATAGCAATGATGACTACAAGCATAATCGCCACGCCTACAAAATGTGGGTTGGTGGTTGGTAATCACAAACCCGAGCAATTTTCTAAAATTCGAAACTTCGTTGCCCGACCCGGGGATCGAAATTGGGACCCCGAGATCTGGCCCGGTATTGAAACCACTAGACCAAAGGGGCGTTAGATTATTTTTTTCCTTGTTTTGTTTGTCCAGGAGCGTTCACAAAATGCGTACACGACGCGGCAGCGACGCGTCTGCGCGCGCGCACTCAGAAGGAGGCTCGCGATCACGCTCGCCGCGAGCGCCACGTCGCGCATGCTCGCGAACACGCTCTCAAGGACCTCACGCCGCCGCAGAGGGAAGGCACGGTGCCTTGACATGTCTATAACTATTATCTATTCTGTGAACACTGTCTTTTTATATGTCCTTTTATGATCACATTTCTAGATTTTTTAATTAAAATTGTAAAAGTTGGAACTGAATTTATCTTTTGGTTATTTTTGATATGATTATTATTTATTGAGGTATAATGTATGAATAAATTAAAAACAGGATATGTGTTGTATAGTAAGTATATTTTGAAGAACTCTTATACCTACATAGATCACAGATATTTACAATATAGTCTTCATCAGCAAATTTAACTGCAAAATGTTGTATTTTTGTATATTATTATTATATTTTACATAATGTCCTGTTTTATTCCCTCACCAAAAAGGTGATCCTACTTTCCATACACTAAAAACTCTGCCTCATTATAAAAAATGGCAAACAATATAACACTTTCTCTTATCAAATAGTCAACTACCTAGCTGTCATGAAAGAGTTTTTATTAGATTTTGATGTTCTTGTGTTGTTGAAATTTGCTACACATAAACATTTAGATCTTGGCACCACTACACAAAAATTCCTACACACACTTCACTACACAGAGACCACTTAGTTGAATGAGACTTTTTTTTTCACATCGTCTGGTGCAGGCTTAGTTCTGGCCTGCAGGACTGCCTTCGGCCCCTCAGGCTGGTGGGGCAGGGCAGCGGGGGCGGGCGCGGCGGGGCGGGCGGCGAGCTTCCGCCGCAGCTCGCGCACCTGCGCCGCGCTGGCTAGTTGCGCTGCGCCGAGAGACAACACTTCTGTACGAAGCTGCTCGCACTCTGATCTGGAAGGAAACCATCTTAATTAATATCTAACCCATCATTGCTATGGTCTGGTATAGATGCAAAGTTATTTTTAGTTAACGGATACATATTTTTCTACGTTTACATACAAAACAACGTTTTACAGTTAAATACAGGGTGACATTTTAACCACCTTCCAAATTTTAATATATCAATCTACAAGACAAAAAACAAATGACGTATTTTTTCTTTTGGTATAGTCCAGTACAAAAATATCAAGGTAAAGCACTAAGAAAATGTCCTCCAAAAATCTAAAATTTTTGATACGGCCGCCTGGCAACACTTTTTTTACGCAATGCACATCACATTCATTCATTACGATACCAACCATAAGTTTTTGATTTTCTCTTTATACCTAAACAGGCCTAAAACTGTAAAAATTTAAAACTATATTGCGTAAAATATTTTCGGGTGAAAACTTGATTTACATTTTTTACTTCATAAATGGGCTCTAAATACGATACTGAACCCCTACAAAATTTTTGGAAAGTTGTTAAAATTTCATCCTGTATACAGTTGTCCCACAAAACTATTTACATAGTTTGTCTGTTTGATCACGAGTCTCTAACATATCAAATTAAAACTTGAATACTAACACTTGACTTTGACCGCATACCATACAGCAAATCTGCAAGTAAGACGCGGCAGGATGCTGATGGCGCAGGCAGGACAGATCAGCGTTTAGATCCTTAGGGGATGTCTACAAAAAACGGCGTCGTTTGGCGGAGATGATGATGAATTGTTAAGCTTCAAACAAAGTACTTACTTTAAATGATCAAGTACCCCAGGAAGCCAGCCATTCGTAGAAGTCTCACACAATTTGCCAAACCACCGAGCCAACTCCCTTCTCTGCTTCTCACAGAGACCTTCCAATTGTGTGATGCGATCTTCATAGCTTTCTGAAATTCAGTAAAAATCAGTTTTATTACTGGAAATGGGCCCCTAGAGTCACTTCTACACATCCCAATAGTTAAACCTACCACTGCTTATGGACAAGAGTGGGCCAATGCCGAAAGATGCAGCAGTATGGGTTATTCTACTGTCAGTGTTTTGTAATAATAAAGTTAACTTTATAGTTTATTTATAATTTATTTTTTCACATAAACAGCAAGCTAATTGTAGTTTAGTTTGAACAAAGTAGTCTATGATGAAATCTAAAGATCAGATCCCATTAAATCACAGACACATTAAACTATTGAAAAAAAATTACTAAAAACAAAAAATTTTTGAACGAGAATGTTATTTAGCAATAAGTTGAACTTAAGAGTTTGTTTATATTTGATTTAATATTTTCTTATCTCCTTTTTTATACTGATTTAAACTTTCATGGTCACTATCATAAAAGCTAAACACGCTTGAAACAGTTGAAATGTCATGGTACATGTTATAAATCTAAAACAATGAAATCTGTTTAGTTGTTTTGTTAGTTTTTATGCTTGAAAAATTACGTCTCAGGCGGGACTCGAACCCGCGTCTCCATGCAATCCATCTGTCGTTTTTTTTTTCTTAATTTGAGGAATCTAACTCTGAACTACAATGTACAACTGCTACAGACCTATGAGTTCCCTGTCGTAATGAGCAGCGGCACCGGCCTGTTGCTCCCAGATCGTCTGTTTCTCGTGCAGAAGGGCATCCACTTCCGATTGCTTATTCGCCAACTCTCTCCGCAACTGAAAATTAGATAGACCAATTATTAGATAGGTCCTTCCAATTTTTAGTACCCAAAACTGATATATTAGGGGCCGTCCACAACTTACGTCACACATTAGGGGTCTTACTTTTTGTGACGACATTGGGCAAAATAGTATGGGAATTGTCGAAAAAATGCGTGACAAGGAGGGACAGTCCCAACAAGGGGTGTTTGAAATCTAAAAAATCATGTGTCGTAATTTACGTTCAGGTTCATAATGTCCCCTTCCCAAAATGTCCCTTTCTCCATATGTCCCTTCCTCAAAATGTCCCTTTCTCACAAAGTCCCTTGCCCAAAATGTCCTTCCACAAAATGTCCCTCTCTAAATTGCCAAAATTATATTTTCTTACAACCGTGTATCGGTTATCGATCTTTAAAAATAAAGTTATTTAAATAAAGAAAAGTCGTAAAAATATTCTTATTTTCAAAAATTAGTATTAGTAGGTTTTTTAAATATACAGGATGACTTTGACATCATCTTCAGATTTTCTATTATTGAAGTAAAAAATGTAAATCAAGTTTTCACCTAAAAATATTTTTCGCACCAAAGTTTTGCGATTTTTACGGTCCTAAGCCTGATAAGGTATGAAGGGAAAATCAAAAACTTATTAATTGTATCGTAACGAATGAATGAGATGCGCATCGCGTAAAAAAAGTGTTCCAAAACCTACAAACAAAACAGATGAGTGAATTTTTGAAAATAATATATTTACGACTTTTTCTTATTTAAATAACTTTATTTTTAAAGACCGATAACCGATACACGGTTGTAAGAAAATATAAATTTGGCAATTTAGAGAGAGGGACATTTTGGGGAAGGGACATTTTGGGAAAAGGACTTTTTGAGAAAGGGTCATTTTTGGGAAGGGACATTTCGAGCAAGGGACATTTTGAGAAGGGGACATTATAAACCTGAACGGTAATTTATAGATGACCTTTATTTGATATTTTAGCAACTTAATTGCACTTATAATATCAGTATATAAACTTAAAAAATTTTGTCTCAGGCGGGACTCGAACCCGCATCTCCTCGCATGCCGGGCGGGCGCCATACCATTAGGCCACCGAGACACTGCGACACGGCGCGAATTTTTCAAGCATATTCTTACGCTGTGAGCCAGCGTTGTTTCATCAAATGTTAGGAGTTTGCACCCTTAACACCCGAAAGAAAAATCTTTGCAGATGTTTGACAGTCAGTTAAGATGAAACAGCTATTTATATACTTTATTTGATATTTTAGCAACTTAATTGCACTTATAATATCAGTATATAAACTTAAAAAATTTTGTCTCAGGCGGGACTCGAACCCGCATCTCCTCGCATGCCGGGCGGGCGCCATACCATTAGGCCACCGAGACACTGCGACACGGCGCGAATTTTTCAAGCATATTCTAACGCTGTGAGCCAGCGTTGTTTCATCAAATGTTAGGAGTTTGCACCCTTAACACCCGAAAGAAACATCTTTGCAGATGTTTGACAGTCAGTTAAGATGAAACAGCTATTCATATACTTTATTTGATATTTTAGCAACTTAATTGCACTTATAATATCAGTATAATATAAACTTGAAAATTTTTTTGTCTCAGGCGGGACTCGAACCCGCATCTCCTCGCATGCCGGGCGGGCGCCATACCATTAGGCCACCGAGACACTGCGACACGGCGCGAATTTTTCAAGCATATTCTTACACTGTGAGCCAGCGTTGTTTCATCAAATGTTAGGAGTTTGCATCCTTAACACCCGAAAGAAACATCATTGCAGATGTTTGACAGTCAGTTAAGATGAAACAGCTATTTATATACTTTATTTGATATTTTAGCAACTTAATTGCACTTATAATATCAGTATATAAACTTGAAAAATTTTGTCTCAGGCTGGCCTGCCCGGCATGCGAGGAGATGCGGGTTGGAGTCCCGCCTGAGACAAAATTTTTCAAGTTTATAATATACTGATATTATAGATGACCCCTAAGCATTCAGGTTTTTTCTTCTTCTTGTACCACTACTCACATAGTAGTAACAGTATTACAATTCTATAAAAGCCAAAATAAGGCTTTGACATAATAATAAGTATAACTTACCCTAGAATTAGTTTGTTTCATTTGAATGAGGTTTTTGGCCATTTCTTGTCTTTTATCTTCAACTTCAGCAAATATTGAGTTACCTTTTGCAGCTAAAACATAGAATCATAGCAGGAATTATACTTAAACTAATAAAGAATTCAGCATGTGCATTAAGTTTCTTTACTGCTTTCTAATGAATCCAATATTTGATTTTCTAGCAAATACCTTTATCCTCTTAAATATTATATGAGGGCTATTAACATTTCTAAAAAAACCTTCAACCATGAGGCTAAGTGTATAAAGAGCCTACCAAAACTCAGGGCTACTTGTTTATTAAGCCTGGTATAACAAGAAGCTGTGCATTTGTTACTTAAATTAGTCCCAAAACATCTATTCTATAATCATACCATGAGGCTGCAAATCCTGTGAGTCTGTGCACTGATGCAGCATAGCTCTAGCTTCCGCCAAATCCGCCAACGCCACAGCTTCGCGCTCGCTCGCCGCCCTCAGCTCCTCTCTTCTGAGCTCAGCTGCTGCACGTATCTCTCCCATCTCCGCCACCAGCTCCTCCGCCTTCATCCGCCACGACAGAACCTCAGCTCTCGCCTCCTCCAACGCTGCCTTTGCCGCCGCAGCATCGGACAACGCAGATGAGGCCACCGCTCGAGCTTCATCCAACTCGGCCGTGTCCGTATCACGCACTGGACTATCCCGCTTAAAAGCCTGCTCCTCCTTCAAACGGCGAATCTCTGCCTCAAACTTCTTTACTTCACTTGCATGACCATCTACTAACTCCGTTCTCTGCTCCCGAAGCGACGTAATCTCCTCCTGGAGCGAATTAATACGAGCATTTACCTCATTTCTTCTTCTTCCTTCATCGGCTTGATAAGTCTCCAACTCTGCATTCAAGTGACTTTGAACATCTAAAGCGGTTTGGTAGCATCGTCTTGTGTCATGAAGCTCTTGTTTTATGCTTTCGTACGTGTTAGATAAGTTATCGTACTGTTTTTTAAGTGAGTAGTAACGTTCATTAAGTTCGCCATTTGATAAGTCTTCAGCTTCAGTGCAGTTGGTCTTGTTACTAATGGTAGAGTAATCCATCACACACCGGTTATGTTTCAGAAAAATAAAGAATATTTTATAGCTTCCAAAAAGGGAAAACCGAAAAATAGACTTAAAAAATCCCAAAATGGGTTTCAAAATTTTCGTCTTCAACTGACAAACTGAATTTTTTTTTTATTGGCTAAGGTCTGGATCCTATGCTGCCATGTCTTCAGTGCTAATTCAATTACATATAATAAGTAATAAATAGGTACATACAATATCATAAATGCTTACTTACACATAATATCATCTATCCGAACCTTAAACTAACCTAACTCATTGAAATGTATGGGTGGTTTATACATTAGATCACAGAAGTTAGATTCTTTTCATAACACTTACGTTGTTTTGCTTCGAACTAAAAAGGCAAATAGTAATTTACCTTCCCTCCCGACGTTTCCATCCGGTTGCACGAATCATGGACGCGGGCATGATTCGTGCAACCGGATCGAAATGTCGGGAAGGTAAGTTACTCTTTACTTTTAAATAATATAGTTCGTTGCATTAAACCCCTTAAGTGTTAAGTGTAAAAATGCAACAAGAAAGTTTAAAATCCTATATCACAGGCCACATGTGATAATTTCACAAAAAACTAAGAAAGAATCTAAGTCCACCTTTCTCTTTCAGATTCCATTCCAAGGATAAGATCCCACCAAACAACGACCTTCACCAAGCTGGTTATTGGATGAAAAGTATTTTATATTCAATTAAATATGCCTTTAAATATATTAGGTACAAATGGGTTGCCTAAAAAATTCAGTCCAGCGTATGATTAATTAACTTTTTTGTTATTATTATTTTCTAAGCTTATCAGGCTATCAAAAGTACCTACTTTTGATAATATCTTTGCACAAGTAAAAACTGAAAACAAAAAGTCAATGTGTGTTTTTGACAACTGCAACAACTGCATGCAATCACTTTGTCAAAGTGAACCCTTTGTTCCGAACTAGGCTTCAAAAAAATTCTTATCTGTCAAAGCCTAGTACTTCAAACTTTATTGGAACGAGTTTGATGACACTAAAATAAGATTTTTCTTCAGTTCGGAATTCTGTAGATCAAATCAAAGTAAACATTTCTTTCTATTTTCTACAAGTGTTATTATTCTAGTAGGGGCGTAATAACCGGATATTTAAATTAAATTAATCCGGACTATTCCTGCTATAGACATGTCTTCACCTCCACCAACTAAACCCCCTCGTGGGGTAAAGCAAGGGAAAGAGACGGTATGAGATAATAAACTGTTTTTCGAATAAAATTAGTTCCGACTATTTTCACGAAATATTGTACAAAACTGATGTTATAACTTGTTTTTCATAACATTTTACTGGATTTCTAATGTTTTTAATAAAATTACCTGTTCGTCAACATTTAAATTGTTATCAAATTAGTTTACAGCTATCCCTCGATCGTGAGTTATTCCAGACACAATTGAAATCAATTGTTATCGTGGCACCCGAGTGCCTCCTGGGGGTTGAGGGATTAAAGGTAATTTATTTGCATTTTACTAGGCGTTTTACTTTCCAATTTTTTTGTTACAGAGTGGTCTGTTAATGTCAGTGATTCGCACCTTGTCAGCGAGTGAGACAAATGAGCAGCGGGAAAAAGAGAGGGCCAAACTGGAAAAGGAGTATAAGAAGAGTGATGCAAGACTTGATGAATTGGTGGCTGTGCATGCTCAAGAAATTATGGATGTTATGCAGGTTCGATTTGTGGTTGTGATAAGTTTTTACTTTCTTTCCCCTAGAAAATACCAATTTTAATTAAGATAACCATATCTTAACTAAATCGTCAAATACCACTACGAAAGTGTGTCATCATGATCTCAGCTGAATGACATGCACTTCTGGACATAGGCCTCCGGTGATAGAACCTATGCCACCTGCATCTAGCTGTGTGTAGCAAAGTGTGTAAAATTTTGTAAAGCTTGTAATTTATGACCCGTCGCCATTCAAGGTACAGACTTTCACTGTCTTAAAAAAGGAGCTATTATTTTGATCAATGTGTATAAATATAACGCAACATACTCTTTAAATTTTATCTTGATTTGGTTGCCCGTTTGCATGGACGTGGTTTTTTGGTATCATTTTGGTTCTTAATAATAAAATTTGGGCATCTTCAAAAACATGTAATGGAAAGAAATATGTGTATTAAATTAGACTGTAAAATATAAATCCTCTGAATTTAGAAACTGTTATCCCTACATTAAGACACTGATTATTATTATTGTCTTAGCCAAACTACTTTCTCTGGTATGCTTAGGCTTCCCCTGAGGATCTCTACATTGATCTGTTCTGTGCCCACCTGCAGTTATCAAGTTATTTAAATTGGGAATTGGATGTGTATGTACATCAAAACAGCACGTCAACCACAAAACGTTAAATTTTGTCAATTCATATTGATCTCTACTTGTTGGACTTAAAGTTGAAAATCAATTCAATGACCTTTAATTTTTTGGGTAGGTTAACCTGCCGCTGTGTATACACAAATAATTCTATATCTCAATTTCTTTAATGTCACATTTTATTAGTTCCTAATATCCGGATTTAATTCAATTTATTAATTAAGATTTTAAATTGCTTGCTTGTTTGTTATGCGAGTACAATGATTGTGACGTCATAATTTTTATATAGCCTTACTACTAAATCTAGGGCAAAATTACTAAAATTAAAAAAAAAACTAACATGTCAATTAATTGAAGTATTATGTTTCCAGCTTCATTCTTTGCGATTTATATTTACTTATTGTAGTAGCGTTGCCACGCTACAGCCTTCTTACACGGTTTTTTAAAGAAATGTTTATAAAAATAATTGTCACTCATTTGACTTCCATAAATAGTCCCTACCACTTCCCCCACTACTGATTCAACCTCTCAGGCCGATTTCGAGTTCTGCCTCATTATGCTTTTCCGTGCTGTAGCCTTCGCACGTCAACAGTCACTCGAAGTCACCGGTAAAATTTTAAAAAATCAAACTACCTTTCAACATGGGTAAAAAACGAAAGTATGAAGATATGGACGATGAAAAACTATTGCGCAAGATAAGAAAATTGCAAGAAAAATTAAAAGAAAAACAGAATAAAGATCATTTACCAGAAAAATCACCAAGTAAGTAAAACATTTGAGTTCCATGAACTACTTCAATTGATCTTTATTACCTTTAAATGCGTAACTGCCATACTGGGCTTTTACCGTTTAACTATAAAGTGATGCGAGCTTACCACACTGGGTATTCTCCTTCATTATTAAACTGGTTCATGGTTTGTTCCAGGTCCCTTTAGGCCTGACGATGTCGACCTCGCATTGAATGAGGGTTACGACTCGATTTACATGCCGCCTAGTGAGTGGGCTGGCACTGTCACTCCAATCCCTGAGCAATGCATGCCAGTGGAATTACCTGAACAATTATCGGAGCCTCAACAAGCAATCTACACGTCACCTCTGCCAGGACCATCATCCGCATTAGAAGTACCAGCATCAGTGACGGAAAAAGATCTTGAAGAATCGATATTGAGCATTCTTGGTGATGCGCCTAAGCCTGAAACCATTTTCGGAAACAAAACCCATAAAGATGTCGCTACTCGATGGCAGGAGATACTAGCTAAAGGTTTACCTAAGGAAACAAAAGAAAAACTTGTAGGTGAATATCTGATTCCTGCGAATTGTGACCTTTTGGTGCCACCAACTTTAAATCCGGAGGGTAGAGCGGCACTTCCTGAATCTTAAGTAAAAAGAGATTTTTCATTGCTCAATAAGCAAAAACACATAGCAGCAGCACTGGCAGCCTTAGCCCAAGTTACCAACATGCTTATTTCAAATGAATATTCAAGAGAATCATTACTAAAACCTCTAAGCGACGCTAGCCGTCTTCTTTGCGACAGCCACCATTTAGAAACGAAAACTCGGCGTAGTTTTGTGATATCTTCTATCAATAGCAACCTTAAAGCAGCCTTAATAGATACAAGTCGAGACAAGTTTCTTTTCGGAGAAAATCTCACCGAAAAATTAAACGCCGCAAAAACAATCCAAAAAACAGGAGAAACACTCAAAAATCAAAGGCCTTCAACATATAAAACAAACTTTATTAATAAAGAAAAGCCGAAGGGAAGATTAAACACCAAAGCCCTGCATCCCAGACAGCCTGCGAACCGGTACGATGCAGGGCAAAATCGGTCAGCAGCTTACAGAGCGCCCCCAGCGCCCAGGCCGCACGCGCCGCCATCCCGCCGGCCTCGGTCGCCGCCGCCTCCGCAGTCTCATCCCCGGACTCAACACCACTATCGCCGCTAGATTTGCATCAATCCGAGGTACAGTACGCTGGTCGTCTAACACGTTACGCTCATAAGTGGGCTGATATCACTGATGATACAACAATTCTCGCTTGGATTGAGGGTTATAAAATACCCTTCAAATCAACACCCATACAGTTTTCGCAACCCAAAGTTTATCCTAAATCCGAACAAG
The DNA here is from genome assembly GCA_949315895.1 of Anania crocealis. Lineage (NCBI taxonomy): Eukaryota > Metazoa > Arthropoda > Insecta > Lepidoptera > Crambidae > Anania > Anania crocealis. The sequence continues at coordinate 1,997,226 of OX438885.1, read as the reverse complement.
AGTCATTCGAATTTGAGTCTGCTATACAAAAATTATTAAAGATTAATGCTATTTCTAAATGTAAACATACAACGGGAGAGTTTATTTCTAGTGTATTTTTAGTACCAAAGCCAAATGGCGATAAAAGATTTATTTTGAATTTAAAAAATTTAAATAATTTCATTACTACATCTCATTTTAAGATGGAGGACTACAGGACATCTATGAAGCTAATTAGCGAGAACTGTTATATGGCATCAGTGGATTTAAAAGATGCGTATTTTCTAATCAGCATCGAAACATCACAAAGAAAGTATCTCAGGTTCAATTATAATAACACTCTGTATGAATTTAACTGTTTACCATTTGGACTTTGTACAGCACCCTACGTTTTCACTAAAATACTCAAACCAGTTATGCAATACTTAAGAACCAAAAGTTTTGTTTCAGTTATATATTTAGATGATATACAATTAATCGGACGTACATACGCCGAATGTGAGGTAAACGTACACTTCACCATATCAATTTTGCAATCATTAGGATTTATTATTAATCAAGAAAAAAGTTGTTTGATACCTAACAAAGTTTGTCAGTTTCTTGGATACGTGTTCGACTCAAAAAATATGTATTTGTCGTTACCAAATACTAAACGTTTGAAAATCACAGACACTTTGACTAGATTTTTACAATTAAAATCTTGCAAATTACGCGAATTCGCTCGACTTCTTGGGTTATTAATATCCGCGTGTCCAGCTATAGATTACTCTTGGACATATACTAAACTGTTAGAACGTCACAAATATTTATGTTTGGTCAAAAATCAAAATAATTATGAGCAGAAGATCTCAATCCCAGATGAAATTAAATATGAATTACAATGGTGGGTAGAACACGTAAAATACGACGTTTCGCTGTTCCGATTCAATAATTTTATTGTTGAAATATTTTCTGACGCATCACTATCGGGTTGGGGCGCGTATTGTGACACAAAAGAATCTTATGGTTTTTGGAAGGAAGATGAATTACAACAACACATCAACGAATTAGAAATTTGGGCTGCCTTTTTTGCCTTGAAAATATTTGCCAAAGATTTAAGCCATTGCGAAGTGTTGCTTCGAATTGATAATGTCACTGCAATTTCTTGCCTCAATAGAATGGGTAGTGTACAGTTTATTCACCTAAACAAAATTGTGAGACAGGTTTGGCAATGGTGCGAAAAGCGTAAAATAATTATCTATGCATCATACATTAATACTAAGGATAATGTTGATGCTGATAGATTATCCTGAAAGAAATTTAGTGATACAGAATGGGAGTTGGCTGACTATGCATACCACGAATTAAAAAACCAATTAGGACAACCCGAAATCGATTTATTTGCCACTCGCCGAAACACAAAGTGTCATCGCTACGTTTCTTGGAAAACCGACCCCGATGCATGGGCAGTTGATGCTTTTACAATATCATGGCAAAAAATATTCTTTTACTCGTTTCCCCCATTTTCAATGATTTTAAAAACAATCCAAAAAATTATTCATGACAAGGCAGAAGGCATTATTGTCGTACCTTATTGGCCAACACAACCTTGGTTTCCACTTTTTCAAAGCTTAATTGTAACCAATAGAATGATTACATTTGATCCTGACATTAACCTTTTAATCTCTCCTTTCAGAGAACCACACAACTTACATCGCAACCTCCAGTTAGTTGCCGCGAGGTTATCAGGCGCGCTTTATTAAAAAGATCGCTATCCACCAGATCTGTTGAAATAATGCTTTCTTCCTTATCGGAAAATACTTATAAGCAATATGATTGTGCTATAAGAAAATGGTTAGATTATTGTAAAACACATGGCTTTGATTATACAGCAGTATCGGTACCTATTGTTATCCATTTTTTAACTCAAATATTTGATTCTGGTGCTCAATATGGAACTATTAATAGTTACAAATCAGCCCTTGCCTTGTTGCTTGGTAATAATACCTTAAATGATGACCGAATTAAGAGATTCATGAAAGGAGTTTTCAGGTTAAGACCAACAAAACCAAAATATGATATAACATGGGACCCTACTATCGTATTAGATTATTTAGCCCAACAATGGCCTAATGAAGCTCTTAACCTGGAAACTCTTTCAAAGAAGACTTTGACTCTGTTGGCCCTAGTTACTGCTCACAGAATGCAAACTTTCGCATTAATAAAACTTGAAAATATTTCAATTACTGATAGAGAAATTCTTATAAAAATTCCCGATTTGATAAAAACCTCTAATCCTAATTCTTTACAGCCTATCTTAAAACTTCCATTCTTTAACGAAAAACCCGAAATTTGCCCTAGTAAATGTTTACAGGAATACTTAAATAAAACTAAGAAATTGCGTAAAAACACCTGTAATTCATTATTTATAAGTTATAGAAAACCACACAATTTAATTTCGTCTCAAAGAATGAGTCACTGGATTAATGATATTCTTCTTAAAAGTGGCATTGATATATCGGTGTTCACAGCTCACAGTACGCGCCACGCATCCACTTCTGCGGCCAACAGACTCGGAGTCGGCATAGATGTAATTAGGAAGACTGCTGGTTGGTCAAACTCTTCACTCACATTTGCAAAATATTATAATAAAGATGTTGCATCTTGTGATAATAATCAATTTGCAAGAACAATATTATCTTCTTAGTGATTTATACATTATTATAATCTATGCATACATGTACTATTCATGTAATACCAATTATTTACCTGTAATTAAACTTGATTACAACTTGTATTTTATTTACACATATTATTAACACCAACTTACCTTAAGAACATACATTTTATTTTAAAATCTTTAAACATCTACAATAAGTAAATATAAATCGCAAAGAATGAAGCTGGAAACATAATTGAGAATCAAACGAACTTACTAAGTGAAGTTCGATACCAATTATGTGACAGCTTCATTCGACGCGATTTATATACACCCACCCAATAATAAATGTGAATATTTAATTCACAAAATCATACTTACCCGACCCTGAAAATAAAATGTTTTAAAAACCTAACTACAAAATAAATTAACATAACTATCTTTATTGTTATATGTGTAAATAAAAATTATATTGGCTTTAAAATTAATGAGGCAGAACTCGAAATCGGCCTGAGAGGTTGAATCAGTAGTGGGGGAAGTGGTAGGGACTATTTATGGAAGTCAAATGAGTGACAATTATTTTTATAAACATTTCTTTAAAAAACCGTGTAAGAAGGCTGTAGCGTGGCAACGCTACTACAATAAGTAAATATAAATCGCGTCGAATGAAGCTGTCACATAATTGGTATCGAACTTCACTTAGTAAGTTCGTTTGATTCTCAAATATTTAGGTACCCAATCATAGTAATTTATTATTATTTATTTCCAGAAATTCACTAGTGTGAGTAGTGCTCTAACTGTGTGGGGACAGCACTGCGATGCGGCCGTGGCCCGCCTGGGTGCTTGTCGTGGTCTACTCCAGCTGCGGCGGGACGACCTGAAGAGGCTCTGGGCTGACTCCCGCACTCACCACTATGCTCTGCAGATGCTGACGGATATGTGAGTCTTCTTATAGTATTAATCCTTCAAGGATAATGTAGTGTTAGAGTTTTACAATGGGCTTAAGTACAAGTTTTTATGTCTTCCATCTTGCGACATACTCCTGGACCGACAGCAAATGTCTTGCGAAGTAAGCCAATTTAGAAAAATTTCTACCTAAATTGATTTTACTTGTAATCGTACATATGATTGATGTTGCCTTGCATAGAAGTTGGTAGAAGTACACAAAACACGTTGTTAAATGATATGACACACACTTTGTGAGTGGTGACACACACGGTTGCGAGGTCACTAATAAATCAATTGAGATCAAGTGCCTAAATGTCTTGGTAGCTTAATTGTTCACTGGAGTTGCTTGGTAAGCAGAAGGTTGTGGATTTTAGTCCCATCTAAGGCAGTTGAATTTTTTTTTTAAAGAATTGTTTTTAAATTCGACTTATTCTGTCTAGCTGTTTTGACGTGATTTATTACTAAAAATGCCAAAAAAACTTTCGAATTTATAACATTAATACAAAATTGTATTAAAATTATAGTAAGATGAGTAGGTTTGTAGATTTTTAAAATAGTAATATTAGTTATTATATTAAGTCTGTTACGGTTCGAATAATATAAAAAAAATTGTATATTTTTTTGTTTCTATTCTGTTTAATAGCCCAATGATCGACTTTTCTACTTTTGATTTTTAATTTTTGAATTAGTGACGTTATTAATTCTTTTCTCGGGTTAGCAAGGGCGTAGATTAGTAACTTTATTTGATATTTTAGTAACTTAATTACAATTACAGCAGGACCTCTTTAATCCGAACTCTGAAAATTCAGCCCCCGTTCGGATTGGTGGATCGTTCGGATTATAGGAGTATAGATGATGAGGGTATTTTTTGTGAATAAAACTACATAATACGAGGGCGGGTCAATAAGTCCGTGACTTTTTGAATTTCTGACCTCTTTACTGAAAAAGCAACACTACTCCTGTCAACAGGTATCTGTCAGTTTATTCCTATCAAAATTTGAACTTGCTGCGTCAGTTAGTTTGTGTTTGACAGCTATTTTTATCAGACTACCCAGTAATTTGAGGAAAAAATGGAAAAAGGTGAATTTCGTGTGCTTATTAAGCATTATTTTTTGCGAAAAAAAACCATTACCGAGACCAAGGCTAAGCTTGATAAATACTATGGGGACTCTGCACCATCGATTTCAATGGTAAAAAAGTGGTTTACTGAATTTCGTTGTGGCCGTAAAAGCACTGAAGATGCCGAACGTCCTGGACGCCCAGTTGAGGTCTCTACACCCGAAACAATCGAAAAAATTCACGATATGGTGTTGGCCGACCGAAGATTGAAAGTGCAAGAGATTGTGGAAGCCGTAGGGATCTCGAATGGCTCAGTGGTTTCAATTTTAAAAGATCAATTGGGCATGAGAAAGCTTTCCGCAGGATGGGTGCCGCGTTTGCTCACAGTCGACCACAAACGTAATCGTGTAACAACTTCACAGGAAGGTTTGGCGTTGTTTAATTGCAATATGGAGGAGTTTTTGCGCCGTTTTGTAACCATGGACGAAACATGGATCCATCACAACACACCAGAGACCAAACAACAGTCAAAACAGTGGGTTTCTAAGGGTGAATCGGCGCCAAAGAAGGCCAAGGCGGGTTTGTCAGCCAATAAAGTTATGGCGACTGTTTTTTGGGATGCACGTGGGATAATCCACATTGACTACCTTCAAAAGGGAAGAACAATCAATGGGGAATATTATGCCAACTTATTGGACCGCTTCAATGACGATTTGAATAAAAACCGACCTCATTTGGCCAAGAAAAAAGTTCTTTTCCACCAAGACAATGCAAGGGTGCACACATGTGCAGTTGCCATGGCAAAAATCCATGAATTGGGCTATGAATTGCTCCCTCATCCACCCTATTCTCCAGATTTGGCTCCGAGTGACTACTTTTTGTTCCCAAACCTGAAGAAATGGCTTGGTGGAAAAAGATTTGACTCCAATGATGAAGTCATCTCGCAAACAAAGGCCTATTTTGAGGACCTCGACAAATCATATTTTTTGGAAGGGATAAAAAAATTGGAGAAGCGTTGGACAAAGTGTATAGAGCTCAAGGGAGACTACGTTGAAAAATAAAATGATTTGTTTATCAAAAAATCTGTGTTTTATTCCAAAAGTCACGGACTTATTGACCCGCCCTCGTAGGTACATACATAATACAATATCTGTATTCATCTATAAACGTTGCATATTTTATTCAACTTTTTTAAAGAAATCCAGTATTTTGGTTTGTCGTGTGGTCTTTAATGACAGCGCGGCGGGGGCGGTTGAAAAAGCGCGGGCTCGGGTCGGGCTCGGGTCGGGGGTTCGGACTACAGAGGTGTTCGGACTAGAAGGGGTTCGGATTAAAAAGAGGTCCTGCTGTATATACTCATAGGTTTAGTAAGTTTAATAAAGTTATAGGTACAAGACTACAGGATGACTTTCTCATCATCTTTTTTTTTTATAGGCGTTCAGTATCGTATTTAGAGCCCATTTATGAAGTAAAAAATGTAGGTCAAATTTTCACTCGAAAATATTTTTCGCAACATAGGTTTAAATTTTTACGGTCCTAAGCCTGTTAAGGTATGAAGGGAAAAATCAAAAACTTACGAATAGTATCGTAATGGATGAATGAGATGTGTATCATGTAAAAGTGTTGCAGGAGGCCGTATCAAGTTTTTTTGATTTGTGGAAGATATTTTCTAAGTGCTTTATCTTGATATTTCTGTACTGGGTTATACCAAATGAAAAATTACTTCATTTATTTTTTGGCTAGTTGATTGTTGTATTAAATTTTGTAAGATGATTAAATATTTATCCTGTATTTTTAGTTGGTCTCAGCGAGCGCGTGTTAGTATCAGAACGTAGAGCGCGCGAGCTGACGGGCGGTGTATTTAGTTTTTATCTTACAGCAATGGTAAGGTAGGATCAGTAAGTTATATTTCTCCTCTCAGCGAGCGCGTGGTAGTATCGGAGCGTAGCGCGCGCGAGCTGGCGGGCGCGGGCCGCGTGCTGGCGGCGGCGCGCACGCTGGCGGCGGCGCACGACGCGGCGCGCGACGCGCTCGCGCACGTCGACGCGCTGCACGCCACCCGGCTGCAGCTGGAGGTCGGTGGAACTCACTCGTCTACGTTACAGACTAAAGCAGTGTTCACACGGCATTGTCGTGCACGTTTTTTTTTTCAGTATACGTCTTAACGAATAAATAATGGCACATGTATTCTACATAGACCCATTCACATGGCGTTTGTACTGGAAAATAGTGTACACCGTTTATACGTTCAAACGAATACTCAACGGACTTGTCGAGCAAATCGAATGAACTTTAACGTATTCGGTTTGCAGTGGCACATAATATAGCTCTGTCTCGTTCACACGGCACGATGTTCACACGATTTTTATCAAATAGCAACCGAACGAACAAGCGTTTAGTAGGTAGGTAGGTAACTTCTCAAATAGTTTAGTACGCCTTGATTTTTTTTTTTTTTTTTTTTTTTAATAGGATGTACCCAAAACCTTCTAGTCTGACGGCGGAGGTGGCGCCTTTGATTAAACCAAATATAAAAGTGTTGTACTTTACAAGCGTGGATTCATCACTGACGTCTACTCACTGTGACAATTGTGTGAAGACTGCGGCTATTCGTATTTTACACGAATGAAAATCTACCGTGTGAACACCCGGGTGAAAGTACGTTAAAAAAACGAATACAAAGAAATCGTGCAGGACAATGCCGTGTGAACCCTGCCTTACAGTGCATAGCAGCCAAACGACGCCTAAACACCAAATTACTTCAACGTCTCAAGATAAGTCTTTGGCCAGTGCGTCTTTCATTTATGCTAAGTAAGGTAAGTCCAATTTCGATAAAGAAATCTATTGTTGTATCCAACTCGGATGTAGGGTAGCGTTCGGGAATTAGGGTAGCTAAGTCCTGCCCCCAATTGATTTGATTTTATTACTACCAAACAGAAGCTATTCTCAAAAAACTGGAATAATATCATTTTAGCAAATTACCTCTGGTATTTATTGAATCACAGTAAACTTTTTATTTAGTTGTTTATAAAGTCGAATTTGTCGCTAACGCCAAAAGCGACCGCTTTTAGCAATAATGTACAATACGAAAGAATGCCAGAATGAAAAGCAGTTAACATTGGATCAATAAATACTATTAGAGGTTATTTGCTAAAATGATATTATTCTAGTTTTTTGAGAATAGATTTTGTTTAGAAGTAACAAAATGAAATCAGTTGGGGGCAGTACTTAGCTCTAGTAACCCCTTAACTAAAAATATTCGCGTCCAAAAAACCTCAGTGTCTCAAAACATCACATCACATCACATCATCACATCATCAGCCTATTGCAGTCCAGTGCTGGACATAGGCCTCTCCAAGTGCACGCCACTTAGGTCGATCCTCGGCTTCTCGCATCCAGCTCCTGCCAGCCACCTTGCGCAAATCATCACTCCACCTGGCCTGTAGGCGTCCTACATTACGTTTTCCGGGACGCGGTCTCCACTCAAGAACTCGTTTACCCCATCGGTTGTCGGTTCTGCGGCTAATATGGCCAGCCCACTGTCACCTCAGCTTGCTAATCCGGTGGGCTATGTCGGTAACTTTAGTTCTCTGCCGGATCACCTCATTTCTGATTTTATCCCTAAGAGAAACTCCGAGCATAGCTCTTACCATAGCCCGCTGAGCGACTTTGAACTTGTGGACTAGCCGTACCGTCAGTGTCCACGTTTCGGCTCCGTATGTCATGACGGGTAGGACGCACTGATTGAAGACTTGTCTCAAAACAAAAGTCTTTAATTAGTGGGCGGTGGGTGCCAGTTACGACTTGTAGACTGAACTGTAGCGGACAATGGAGAGACTTGGTATTTCCCTGCGAGATAAGGATTTAGTAGACTGTAAAATCTGTAAGTTAGTATGTAGCAAGTAAGTTTGCGAGAGGACAAAAGCTTTCCACCACCTTCACTAAATCGTGCTCCGTGCCCTCGACCAGTGAGCGCGTAGCTGCACGCCACCACGCTGCATCTGGAGATGGGTAAATGGCTACATTACATTGTATTACAGCCAACCGACGCCTACTTTTACAGATTGTACTTCGGCGGGTGTGCTCTTGAGCCGCTTGAACTCATTCCGCCTTCCCCTTTCTATCTTCGGGAATCCAGGCGCACTACAGGTTATCATCCCTTCCTGGTTGATATACCGCGATCGCGTACCAAGCGCTTTTCCTCTTCTTTTGTGAGACGCACAGCCAAGGAGTGGAATGCCCTGCCTGCGTCTTTTTTACCGAAAAATTATAATCCTAAAATTTTTAAAGCAACAATGAATACGCTGCTTATGGTAGGAACGCTCCATCTTAGGCTTCTTCTTAACCGTAGAGCTAGAGCAAGCCCATTGAATATTAAAAAAAATACTGCTCTACATACGCCTGCTAAAAGAACCTCCACAACGTATGACGAATAAATGCCATTGACAGACCAGACGACACATAGCACAAAAGCCTCCTCTATTAAGGATCTCCACAACGGTCGGTCCCGCTACACCCGCGACCATTGCCAAATCGTGCTTAATTCCACCAGATTGTGCTTAATTCCGTGCCCTCGATACAGCGAGCACGCACCACCACCACCGAAAAAACATACTCAACCTTCAATAGTCAATCATTACTTCATCATATCACCCAAACGACCCCATTTGCTGCATAAAGGCCCCAAGGATATCCACAACATTTGGTCCCGCGCCACAAATTTACGGCTTCCCGCGACCATCAAAAGACCGTCGGTCCACCTGGTGAGGGACAGATCGTTGCCCGGTGAACGTTCTCATTCCAGAACCTTCCTGCCCCAACGGCCATTGGTTCTTCTTACTGTGTCCCACCCAATGACACTTCAACTCCACAATCTATAAGGCGATGTCCGGTTATCTTAGTTCTTCTGCGGATTTCCTTATTTCTGATTCTATCAAACAGGGAAATGTCAAACATAACTCCCCATTGCCCGTTGTATGACCTTGAGCCTTCTTACGAGACTCATATTAAACGACCACATTACAAGCAGCATGCACTGGTCTAAGACATTTGTCAGACGAAAGTTAAATTTTCAATTATCCGAAGGCTGCTCTGTGTGTAGTTTACAAATTAAATGCGCTTCAAGCAATACAATATCCAATCCAAGATTGTGGCAATTTTTTGTGGTGGCCTATATCCAGCGATGGGCGTCATTTAGCAGATGATGATAATAATTGTTTAGAAAAGTAGTTCTTTAAGGTAGTCGAGGTGTTTATTCATGGAATTGTTTAGAAATAGCTCTACAAGCGGAAGGTTGGAGTTTATTAGTAGCACAGATAATATAATACTAGTGTAGTAGGTATTAACTAAGACGCGTCTAACGCAGTAAAAGATTTTATTTAAAAAAAATATGTAAATGCTTTTTTATTTAAGCAGTTGAATTTAAATAAATACTCATTAATCTTTCGTAACCGGCGTTTGAATATGTTATAATAGGATATTATACGTATTTTAAATAATCCTCAGGCGAAGAAACGAGAACTGGTGGACGTGATACTGCGTCGTATCAGCGAGGCGGTGTACCGCGGCGACCGCGGGCCGCTGTCGCTTCGTATGTCGGCTCGACGGCGGACGGCACTTCTCTTATCTGGTAAAAAGATAAATTAATCAAGTTAATAAACATTTAGGTTATTCCTAGTTCATGATAAACTTTGCCCGCTACTTCGTCCGCGTCAATTTCTGTTATTATGATCGCGACTATTTTTGCAACATTTTTCACTGATGCTTTGCTTCTATTGGTCGCAGCGTGATGTTATATAGCCTAAAGCATTCATCGATAAATGGGCTATCCAACACAAAAATAATTTTTCGATTCGAACCAGTACTTCCTAAGATTAGCGCGTTCAAACAAACAAACTCTTCAGCTTTATAATATTAGTATCGATACACCTTTCTGCACGGTTAATTTAAGTTATACACGTTATTAGAAAAATCTAAAATATTAATTCAGACTATTCAGTTTGAAACTCGCTGTGATGTGTGTGGTAATAATTGTCTCCACTACTTGGCCGTGGCTGGGTCCGGGTTGAATGAACTGAACAAATGATTTGTCTGAATCAATGTTTTATATTTTCATTGATAAAACAAAAATAACACTGCCAAGTTGTTATACATAATGGATACATAACGTAGGCTTCGTTTATCAGACTGTTAATAATTTACGGTGAATATGAGCTGCTCTTTTTTTTAAAAAAAAAGTAAAAACAATATTTTAAGACATGCCTCACTGGGCCACACAGAACCATCTAGTCCCAAATTAAGGTACTATTAATTACCCTGTCGTATGGGGTACTAGACAACCGATAAACTTCCTTAATTAAAAAAAAAATAAACTTTTTTTTTTTTGTAAATACATACTTATAATACATAGAAAACACTCAGACGAGTACAAACAGACATGTTCATGCACACAAATATTTGTACTGTGCGGGGATCGAACCGCGACCCATGGCTCAGAAGCAGCGTTTACTACCGCTGGTCGTCATATTTGTATTCAAAGAAGCTAAATCAAAACATAAAATAAATTTTCAATTTTAGTGTACTTATAATTTCTAATTCTTATTAGTTTTAGTTAACGAGTCATATTTTTTCTATCAATTGCGAGATATTTTTTTATTATATCGTTTTTCAACAAACCTTAAAATTGAAATAAACCAATTTTTAGAATATCCCTATTGTTAAGTAAATGAAGACAAAGTACTTGGTCTGCTGAATCATAGAGACAATGACGCGTATGTCATTCCTGCTTGGCCTACATACGCCAGAACACTAACGTGTGCTGGGTTAAATTTATTTAGATTAATATACATTTTATTATTTCTCAGTCCAAGTTTTGTTTAATTCATCACCTGTCGATTTCGATCGAAATCTGTCAGCACCGTAACAAATATAATCTCCTAGAAATGTTCCAGAGCTAACCAAAACCGAAGAGGTGACTGACGCTTACCTCCAGGACATCACTCCGGAGTACGAGGCGTCCCTCTCCGAGGAAGACAAGACGTTCGAGACGACCGTCATGATCTCCCTCGAGGCGCTGGGAGAGCTGGAACAACTGCAAGAAGCTACTGAGGTAATTAAAAATAAAAATGTGGACATTGTTCTGATCCCAAGGTTAGTAACTGATTACAGCACTAGTTTTATGGCAATCAGTAACAATGAAGGTACGGCAAACACCCAGATTCGAGAAAATTAGGAAAATCTCTTTTGTTTTACATTGACGTGTCTGGAAACTGAACCAGGGACCACGGAGCAAACGACACTTTAAAAACCGCTGTGTACATCACTCCACCACAAAGTTCGTCAACATGTAACATCCATACTTTAATATTATAAATGGGAAAGTGTGTGTGTGTGTCTGTTTGTTTGTCCGTCTTTCACGGCAAAACGGAGCTATGAATTGACGTGATTTTTTAAGTGGAGATAGTTGAAGGGATGGAGAGTGACATAGGCTACTTTTTGCCTTTTTCTAAACCCCCATTTCCCTAAAATGGGGGGTGGAAGTTTTTATGGCGCATTCCGCAATTTTCAAGGTAGAAAGCTAAAAATTTGTATGCGGGCTATTTGCGAGTAACAATAAAATCGTGCATATTTTTTTTTTGGAAACTGCCTTCAACCCCTTGAAAGAGGGGATGAAATTTTATTGCTAACCCGAATTTAACGCAAGCAAAGCCGCGGCCAAAAGCAAGTAACAAATAAATGCTGTGACGACCTCCGTGGCGGAGTGGCGTACACACCGGTTTTCAAGGTGTCGCCTGCTCCGAGGTCCCGGGTTCGATTCCCGGACGGGTCCCGAATGTAGAAAAAATGAGTTTTTCTACATTTTCTCGGGTCTGGGTGTTTGTGGTGCCTTCGTTGTTTCTGGTTTCCAAAATACGAATGCTTTAAATAGTTATTCAAATTGGGATCAGAACAATGTATGTGATGTTGTCCACATTTATTTATTTTATGCTTATTAATTGTTGTTTTTAACTTTCGTAATCTCTTACATGGCCAGTGCTATTTTTAATAACCACAAATTTAATGTTCTTTCCCAGAAATTCAAAGTTCAAATACAGAACGAACTTCTGGAAGTAATAGGCAGCGTGTCCGAACGCATTATAGAGTTCGGTTGCAGCTCGCTAACCGACGGGGATATCGAGCCGTGCGAGCAGGACAGCGTGATCCCGGGCGCTGCGGAAGTGACAGAGACGAGCCGGCCGCTCGCCTGCCTCGTGCAGACGCTGTCGCACGAGTTCCGCGCTATTATGCATCGGAACAGAAGGTGATTCGTTCATTCAAGTATTCATTTATTCATGCATGTTTTTGTAGCCCTCGTAGTTACACTTGACAGAAATAAGTGATTTAAATGAAATATTTGTTTACGGCTCTAAAGAGAAGGTTATTAAAAAAAATGTTGGTGGTAATTTTAAAGTATTTTCGAATTACCTTCTAAAAAATGAATAACACCTTAGCCTACAAGAGTGACCACGAACGCTGAAGAGGTCGGGATAAACCAAAATTTAATGCAAAATAAACGCGAGTTTAAATCCGTAAACATTCTTTCATTTCGGATATATGTTTTTTGTTCTGATCGTCATATTTTGATAGTTTATTATTAGTTAACTGTCATATAATTTTAATATAATTTATTATGTTACTACTTTTTCATTTTGTCAGTATTTTACGTCCCACACATATCGGGTTTCTATTTTTCGGACCCGTTTTTTTTTTCTTGTTCACGCAGCTAGAGTATTATTTGCTAAAATGATACTGTTGTAGTGTTTTGGGAATTCATTTTATGTAGAAGTAATAAAATTAAATCAATTGAGGGCAGCACTTAGCTCTAGTAGTCCCCTTAATATTGCTTATCTATACTAATCTATACTAATATAATAAAGCCGAAGATTTTGTTTGTTTGAACGCGCTAATCTCAGGAAGTACTGGTTTGATTTTCAAAATTTTTCTTGTGTTGGATAGTCCATTTATCGAGGAAGGCTTTAGGCTATATAACATCACGCTGCGACCAATGGAAGCGAAGCATCAGTGAAAAATGTTGCAAAACTAATCGCGATCATAATAACAGAAATTGACGCATAAGAAGCCGCGTGCAAATGCTAGTAATTTAAAAAAAAAAACTTATTGTTCAGGCTTCTACAGCTGTGGCGCGCGGCGCTGCAGAGGCACAAGATCTCGGACTCGTGCCTGCACACCGAGCAGCACTACTGGAGCGCGGTGCAGCAAGTAGTGAGTGTGCCTAATTTGAAAAAAAAAATTGGAAAAATTGCGAGTCGGATTCACCCATGAAGAGTTCCATGTATGAAAGCTTTAGTTAGCGAGTCTTTGAGAGGAGATAAATTATCATATCTTTACTAATATTATAAAGCTGAAGAGTTTGTTTGTTTGTTTGGTTGAACGCGCTAAACTCAGGAAGTACTGGTTCGAATTAAAAAAATATTTTTGTGTTGTATAGTCCATTTATCGATGAAGGCTTTAGGCTATATGACATCACGGTGCGACCAATACGAGCGAAGCATCAGTGAAAAATGTTGCAAAAACGGGGATTTTTTAAATATTCGAAGGCTTCCGTTGCGTGCGCTTCATAAACGGTTCAAGTTACCCAAAATATATTTATGATAGAATTATTCCTCTTTAAATGATTTTAAAAAATGCCCGCGACAGTACATGTCTATCTTTTTAAATATAATTTACAATGTTTTTTAATATAATAAATATTAAAAACATTGGAAAGTTAACGTGAAGAATAACTATTAGGAACTGGTTTTTTCATACATTTATCCAACCTCGCCATACTTGAAGATAATGAAATTCAAGGCGTCAAAATCAAATACTATTCTGGGGCGATACGAAGTTTACAGAGTCCGCTAGTATCAAAAAAAACAGCCTTTCGGTGTTTACGTTCTTAATAATTGAACCTCTAATTAGGAAGTACACTCGACAGCACATCAAGTTAAACAGTTGAACTGCGTTAGCAGCTTTTATTACGTAGGGCATAAAGGCGGTCTCAAGGTCAACATGTATAGTCTGATGTGCCGCCGTGTGTACAAGGCCAAAGTTTGCCACAAATGCGGCTGTACGTGTCTGGACCTTCTGCTCCCTTTATTGATTTATTTACAGACAACAGTATGACAACCTATCACAAAACGTCGAATTTTCTCAATCGATATTGATTTCTACATGTTGGATTTAAAGTTGAAAATCAATTCAATGAACTTTAACTTATTGGGTAGGTTTACCTGCCCTTGTCTGCACATGGCCAAAGATTTAAGTCATGCTTCACTGGGCCACACAGAGCCATCTAGTCCCAAATTGAGCTACTATTAAGTACCCTGTCGTATGGGGTACTAGACAACCGAGAAACTTACTTATATAATTTTTTTTTTGTAAATACATACTTATAATACATAGAAAACACCCAGACCAGTACAAGCGGACATGTTCATGCACACAAATATTTGTACTGTGCGGGGATCGAACCCGCGATCCATGGCTCAGAAGCAGCGTTTACTACCGCTGATCCAAATGCTCGTCGAATTGCCACAAATACGACTGGACGTGTCTATTCCAGTTGCAACTTCTGCTGACGGAGTACCTGGACATCGAGAGCGTTCACTTATCCCTGAGCCGCGCGCCCGCCGCGCCCGAGCCCGGGGCTGAGCTTCGGCTGGCGGACTACTTCGCGCGCCGCCGGCCCACACGCCGCCGCGGCAAACTGTTCAAGCTCAACGGTCAGTAGCACTGCCATAGCGCTATAGTTCATAAAATACAGGGTGCAATTTTAATAAATAAATAAATAACTAAAGGCATTTATTTCGAACAATTTTTGATGGTACAGTTCATAGTGTCATCACTTTCCGAATTTTAATACAGCAATCTACGAAACAAAAAACGAATGAAGTATTTTTCCTTTTGGTATAGCCCAGTGCAAAAATGTCAAGATAAAGCAGTTAGAAAATATCCGCAAAGAATTCAAAAAATTTTGATACATCCGCCTGGCAACACTTTTTTATGCGGTGCGCATCTCATTCATTCATTACAATACTATTCATAAGTTTTTGATTTTCCCTTTACACCTTAACAGGCCAAGGTCCGTAACAATTAAAAACTATATTGCGAAAAATATTTTCGGGTAAAAACTTGATTTACATTACGTTACTTCATAAATGGGTTCTGAATACAATACTGAACGCCTATAAAAAATTTGATTAAAATTTCATCCTGTATAATACTATTTACTAGCCCTCAGACCTTACTCCGCAACACTATGTATATTTTATTGCACTGAACCACACTAAACAAGTGATCACTTTATAGGTTACGTTTTAGGTATTTTGTTTATTTAATATTTTTTCCTTATCTTCGGCCTCGGTCCGATCCATGGGGTTTGCTGGTTTTTGTATATGTTTACTTTTGTTTTGTGTTTATTTTAAGTCTGTCATAGTTACGTAAATTTTAATGTAATGTTGCATACTGCGTAACGCCGGAAGTGGTTTGTCGATTCATCGGGAGCTACCAGGTACCTTCAGTCAGTCTTCGGACCTTTACTTATTGGTACAGGTCTCGAGTTCGGGATTCAGTAGTCGCCTGGTGGGTCTATCTTCTTCTGTCGAACACACGCTCCCAATCAGGGTCCCCGCTGAAAATCTGTGACGTGATAAACCTCTAACTGTCACGACTAATGCTGAGCGGAAACCTTTTTGGCGGGTGCCCTTCGGTTCGCCTAAAATTTAAAGTCCTAATTTCATTTGGCCGAACCGTATTGGCCTAAACTTATAACGTATAATTATTGTCTAGTCTAACAGTTGTTTTCGCACTATTATAGATTGGTCTAAAAATTTAAAACCCTAATTTCAGTATGTCTAATATCGAAAGCACTAAAATGTACTCGTATTAGCATCTTTTTTTTTTGGTATTACGCTCTATTTTTTTGTTAAACCGAAAAAGTTTAAGAAACAAATCGCTCACAAACCGACCCCAAGCAGTCTTGTCTGCCCTACCCCTAGAGTGTAATTCAAAAGCGCGTAGGCGCGGAGGGGCGAGGCGGCCCGCGGGCTGAGGAGCAGGAGGCTGTAAGCGAGGCGCCGCGGCTGAGGCTGGCGCCAGAAAGCCGAAGCTGCGGTGGTGAGCGTAAGCCATCTGCGACGATAAGCACGCGTGGGACCTCCGGAGCCCCGCAGCGCCGAAGCCGTCACGGAAGTCTGATTGTTTAGATGCATGCATGATTGTTTGCATGCATTTTTGCTTGATTGCATGCATGATTGCTTGTTTGCATGCATGTTTGCTTGATTGCTTGTTTGCATGTGCATGCTTGCTTGCATGCTTACTTCTTTGCAAGCATGCATGCATGCATGGCTATTTCAAATATTGATAAAGTTTTTAACTTTCTACGAATAAAAATTTGGAACTGTAAAAGGTAGGTGTTATGATATACACCGTGAAATTTTAGTGGTTGTTTTCCCGCAATAAAATTATTCTATCTTAATAGTGCAATAGATTTGTGCAGTTTTTTTTATTCAAATATAAAAATAGCAGTTTCACGATTGTGATAAACGAAACTCGAAAGCAACCTCGAACCAATGGTACCAGCCGCGCCGCAGCCGGTCACCGGCCGGGGTCATTGCCCCTCGCGCGGTTCAGTTTATGATTTATTACTTAGTGCGTAGAGCTTCTTTTGCTTTGAACATTGATTTCGTGCGGCAAACACGTCACATTTTGTAAAGATACTATCGTATCTCACGCTTTTGAGTTGATGATTATTTTTTTGATTAGTTGAGAACAACGATATCTTTATTTTCAAAAAATAACTCGCACGATTCGATAATGCTACTAGAGGTAAATCGTTCTGTTGCGGGAAAACAACCACTAACATTTCACGGTGTATTCGGCCAAATGTCGCTATTGGGAAATTATAATACGGCAATATAAAGTAAGGCGTAGTAAAAATAGGCTAAACACGTTTAGGAAAAGTAAAAATGTGCGAAAAAAATTTAGGCTAATAGTTTGTGTGCCCATGACAATTAGTAGTACAAATAATTAGGCATTCCGATATATACCCCTTTTTGGCACTTATTGTTTCCTTTTGTTAAAATGTTTATGCTTTGTGGTTGTTGTTGTGTCAAATTAATATTTCCTTCTTTCAATGTCCTTATTTTCGAATACATCTGTCCCTATCACTCATACCAATGCCTTAAAGTATCTGAAAGAGACAGATATATCCGTAAATACGAGCTTCGTGTTGCAGAGTAAGGCATCTGTTCCAAGGTCATTAGAAGTCGGCGCAGTATGTTTACCTCTTCCGTACAATCAAGTCAGTTGTCATCGAGTCGTCTACCCCCATCTCGATCATTTGAGACAAAATCCATCCTTCTATTTTAGGTCGCCCTCTACCCGTCCATCCTTAAATAGTCATATTAATCACTCTTCTTATCACGTGCCCTTCGTCTCTTCTCATCATATGGACAACATACCATAAATTTGTTTTCAAAATTCTTTATCAATAATAAACACAAGATACAAGTACATACACTATAACTAACATATGTATACTTTATAATTTCATTATTAATTATATTACTTTACTGGGCTAATAAATAGTAATATATCACATGCATTATCCTAACCCTAAAGTGAGTTACTATTTAAAGCACTCGTATTAAGGAAACTAGAAACAATGAAGGTACCAAGGTAGGACCCTTGAGGAACTCCAGACGTCGCCTCATAGCTATTCAACTCAAAACTACCAACGACTATAGACTGTGTGAACTTACAGAAATATTAATTAAACCATGAAAAAAGAGGATCCGCTACGCCATATGTATTTTTAAATTTACCTATAAGTATCTGGGGGTTCACTTTGTCAAAGGCGCTGCTAAAATCGGTGTATGCGGTAATGATATCAAATTTGCCCTTTATAAGTTAAATCGCAAATGACGGTTAAAGTGTCTAACTTACTAAGGATATTGCTTGGCCTGACAACGGCAAACTGAATCAAGTATTTTGCGATTGCAGTTTACAAAATTATTAAATTGATTTAAACAAGATAGACTCATAAAATCAACCAAACTGTAACCAAGGCTTTTGTTGTAATTTTGAGGTAACAGTTTATTTCTGTTAATAGTGGTGGTAGTATGTCTAAAGGCCGAGGTCATCGCTCGTACAAAGGGTACATTTGTTTGTTTTTGTGCATGGCCACTCGTGCTGTGCATATAGAAGCCGTCTCTGATCTTCTTCAACAGCTTTTCTGGCAGCTTTTAAGAGATTTGTCGCCAGACGTGGACATTGTAGCCACATTTGGAGTGACAATGGCACAAATTTTGTGGGTGCTTCACGTGAGTTGAAGTGTCTATTCAACTACGAAAGTTCGTTAGTGAAATAGCAGATGCTTTGGCCAACAATGACACAGAATGGCACTTCATTCCTCCTCGTTCTCCAGACTTTGGAGGGCTGTAGGAAATAGGAATTAAAAGGGTAAAGCACCACTTCAAGCTAGTTGGAGATTCCTTTGAAGAGATATGTACGTACAGTACTTTCCCAAATAGAAGCCTGCCTCAATTCCAGACCCCTTTCTCAAGCTGGTTGTGAACCAGGTAATGTAGCTCCTCTAACCCCTGGACATTTTCTTGTGGGACAACCCCTTGTATTGGCTCCAGACTACAATTTTGAACAACACGCTCAAATAAGTACCCTAAGGCGTTGGCAACTAACATGTTTTTGGCGTCGCTGGTCTTCTGAACATCTGACAAACTTTTTCCAACGACATAAATGGTCTGTACGTACCCTTAGTTTTAAGGTAGGAGATATAGTTCTTATTAAGAAATTATTTCCCCCCAGTGCTATGTGGACCCGTCCACATAGCACAAATAGTTTTCTCCACGTCACAC
Organism: Anania crocealis; assembly: GCA_949315895.1. Lineage (NCBI taxonomy): Eukaryota > Metazoa > Arthropoda > Insecta > Lepidoptera > Crambidae > Anania > Anania crocealis. Next base: position 1,977,690 of record OX438885.1, on the reverse strand, counting down.
GATTGCGTGTGAATCGTCCTGCGATATTAAACACAAATTTTGCGCGGCGGTTAGTCGCGGTACAGGTCACGATCTGCCAAGTTGGGTGTAATTTCAAGGTGCCACATTTCACTGCTGTAAGCACGAAATTGTTATGATTTTATTAATTAATCGATATTTATTACATATGATCATAATGTTAGGTAAATTGCATATGCTTTTAATGAATAATTGCATTCAAATAGCATTTGGCGGTGCTGGCAGACGTTACCAAACTTTGCCGACACAATTATATCAACCGGGGCCGTACCGGTTGTCTCTGATTTTTAGTCTTTAGTGTTACTTAGTTATTTTTTACGGAAATATATAAAATGCCGCGCTATTTATCAAAAGAAAAGATAACAGGTATGTTATACGGAGACGAGGATAGTGATGAAGCAGAACTCCCAGAACCCATCTCAGGGTCATCGGGGGTAAAAAGAGGCTCCAATTCTGCGTACACAGAGTCTGAAGATGACTCTGGAAATGACCCGGATGATAACTTACCGTTAAGCAGGCCCCAATCAAATGGAAAAAAAATAATTCACAAACAAGCAAATCCTGACGGAAACAGCTTCAGAGCCAAATCCAAAGCAAAGTCTTACCCAGTACTTTCAGAAATATTTTACGGAAAAATTATTCGATAAAATTGCTATGTGTACGGGCCAATATTATATTATGACAAAAAATGGCGGCAAGCCTATGAAATTCGCTTGTACTCGTACTACTAGACAAATAAAAAAAATCCTTGGAATTCATGGTATGATGGGATGTTTATACGTTAGGCCCGACACAATACAATTGTGGGCCTTAAAATTTTCCAAGATGGCGGTCGGAAAATGAAAATTAGCCCTCAGATTTGACATCTATGGACCATTTTTAGCTAGGTACAACTGTTTGTTTGACTGGATACGGCGTACTTTGACCGTCGGTCTGAAAGGGATATGGCAAAGTCGTTAGTAGGTAACCCAGGTAAAGATAACGTAACGCGTGTGATAATATCAAAGCAAGATTACAACTTAAAAAAACATATGCGCACTGGAAAGAACGACTGGTTAAATGAGTTGTTTTTTCGACAAAACTAAAATTAACTTGGTAAACTTTAATAGAAAAGTTTAAAATAAATGAATCCAAAATACAAAGTAAGTAAACCATCAAACTTGAAAGAGGTAATATCCAAGTATGGGGATGTTTTTCTAGCCAAGGTGGTAGGATTTATTAAAGATATAGAAGGTAACCTGGATAAATTTCAATGTAAGAATATTTAACGAAAAACCATGCTAATAAATGCCAGTTTATGTTAAACCATTGATATGGACTTTTCAACATGATAATGATGGTAAGGATACTTCAGCAGTGATCAAATAATTTCTAAGGAGACAATTGTAAGCAGTTTTAAATTGGCCACCGTACAGTCCCGACATTAACCCGTTTGGATATTTATGGTTTTGTGTAAAGAAAACAGTGACAAAAGACGTACAAGTAACGTCCATAAATTTTACACGGCATTTAAAAGGGCATGGAAGCCGATTTAGATTGAAAACTGCAGTTATTTGATGGTTTCAATGACTAGGCGGTGTCATGTTGTCACTGCTGCTAAATCACTGCGACCAAATTATAATAAAATGGTATATAAAACTCACCAATAGCTATCCACTCGTTTTGCATTTCTAACTTGCGTCATAGCGTGCACTTTGTGACTGTCTTCTTCTTTCTCGCCCAGCTCTATTTAATTGTGCACCTGCCATATTTTTTTTCTGGAATTGAAGTCTTGATTTAAGTTTTGTGGCCTTGTTGTCTAACTTAATTTAAATGAAATTAAAAAAATGTATTAGTAAGTGATTATTTTATCTCATTGTAAATGAACATCATGTTTTTATGAGAATAAATGTCTTTAAACCTAACCTTTTTCGGGAGGGATGAAATTAATTCGTCCTGTGACTTCCCCAAAACATAAGTTTTTGTAATTTTGAGGTGTTTATAGAGTTCCGATGGTATCTTTAATTTCAGCAAAACTATTGTGATCCCTAAATAGAGTCGAGGGGTCAGCCAAATGTGCTAGACCAAACCATGACTTCAATATCTATGACATTAGCATCTAGCTTTGCTAAGAGGGTTTTACCGATATCATATACAAGGAAAGGCCAAGTGAGACGTGATGTGAGATATACTTTATTTGATATTTTAGCAACTTAATTGCACTTATAATATCAGTATATAAACTTGAAAAATTTTGTCTCAGGCGGGACTCGAACCCGCATCTCCTCGCATGCCGGGCGGGCGCCATACCATTAGGCCACCGAGACACTGCGACACGGCGCGAATTTTTCAAGCATATTCTTACGCTGTGAGCCAGCGTTGCTTCATCAAATGTTAGGAGCTTGCACCCCCAACACCCGAAAGAAACATCTTTGCAGATGTTTTGATGAAAAAAAAAAATTTTTTCAAGTTTTATAAACTTGGAAAAAAAAATTTTTCAAGTTTATATACTGATATTATAAGTGCAATTAAGTTGCTAAAATATCAAATAAAGTATATAAATGGCTGTTTCATCTTAACTGACTGTCAAACATCTGCAAAGATGTTTCTTTAGGGTGTTGGGGGTGCAAGCTCCTAACATTTGATGAAGCAACGCTGGCTCACAGCGTAAGAATATGCTTGAAAAATTCGCGCCGTGTCGCAGTGTCTCGGTGGCCTAATGGTATGGCGCCCGCCCGGCATGCGAGGAGATGCGGGTTCGAGTCCCGCCTGAGACAAAATTTTTCAAGTTTATATAGTGATGTGAGATAGTTGCCTTATATCCACGCTTTTTTAATATTATTGATTGGTAGTTGGTGTATCTTGTTGAGGTCATTCATGAAATTTTCGACAATCACCCCTAATGATAGTGTGCGTCCTTATCATTCCACCGAGAAATTTGGAAGGCACTGCTTCTGCAACAATAGCAACTTCTTGGCCGTTTATTAATATCAACTGGATTCCGAACAAAAAACGAAAGAACGATGTTGTTGTTGTATGAATGAATGGTTGAGAGAGGTATGAAAAGTGAAGTACATACATGATATTGAGTTCTGTCCCTATCTGTGGACTGCTGACTAGTTTCTGACGTTAGCACGCGCCTGCCTAGGACTTCTAGTGCCGTCAACGTGTTTGTTCGTAACGTAGCTACTTTTGAACTTTCGCGTTGCATAACTATTTGAAAGGTAAAACGGGATTTAAACTCAAATATACCTTATATTATTTGCCTGACGTTTTGGCCAAGTTACATCGGTCGTAGTTAACAAGCGGACTGTTCGTTCGTTTCCAGTGAGCCCCACGGTACCGGAGGGTCCGGCACCGGGCGCGCGGCGGCAGAAGTACCCGCTCGTGTGCCGCCCCGAGCCCGCGCACCTGCACGCCGTGCTGCCGCACCTGCACGCGCTGTGCGCGCACATCGAGCCCGCCGCGGGGTGAGTGCCCTGAGCCCACGCACAGTGCCCGCCCAGCCCCGCACCTGCACGCCGTGCTGCCGCACCTGCACGCGCTGTGCGCGCACATCGAGCCCGCCGCGGGGTGAGTGCCCTGAGCCCACGCACAGTGCCCGCCCAGCCCCGCACCTGCACGCCGTGCTGCCGCACCTGCACGCGCTGTGCGCGCACATCGAGCCCGCCGCGGGGTGAGTGCCCTGAGCCCACGCACAGTGCCCGCCCAGCCCCGCACCTGCACGCCGTGCTGCCGCACCTGCACGCGCTGTGCGCGCACATCGAGCCCGCCGCGGGGTGAGTGCCCTGAGCCCACGCACAGTGCCCGCCCAGCCCCGCACCTGCACGCCGTGCTGCCGCACCTGCACGCGCTGTGCGCGCACATCGAGCCCGCCGCGGGGTGAGTGCCCTGAGCCCACGCACAGTGCCCGCCCAGCCCCGCACCTGCACGCCGTGCTGCCGCACCTGCACGCGCTGTGCGCGCACATCGAGCCCGCCGCGGGGTGAGTGCCCTGAGCCCACGCACAGTGCCCGCCCAGCCCCGCACCTGCACGCCGTGCTGCCGCACCTGCACGCGCTGTGCGCGCACATCGAGCCCGCCGCGGGGTGAGTGCCCTGAGCCCACGCACAGTGCCCGCCCAGCCCCGCACCTGCACGCCGTTCACTCAATCAATATTATTACACTGGAATTGATTCTTGTTGACCCGCATGCCAATCGGAGAGATCACACCATAATCTACTTTCTTAAAGGCTTTACAAAGCAGTGGACTGATACAGTAACTGAAAATTCCAGGGGTGGCGAATGCTCGCTACGAGCATTCATAAGTGACTACGTTCGCACGGGTGAAAGCGAGCGTCTGGCGGCGGCCGCACGTGCCGCCATCGACGCCGCCATGAAGCAGCCATCCGCCTGGCGTCAGACTATGCGCGCTCCGGAAACTATACATGGGTAAGCAGCATTATACATTGAATATACCATTCCTTGGACACTATATTGTTTAGCTGAATTTAGCATCACAGACGCTGGGCCAATACAAGCCAACATAAAACATGTAAGCGGTCTTGTATGTCTATCGATAAGGTGTAAATTGAACAAATTAAATGATAAAAATGGTATATCTCGGTTTTGAGTGCACTAGGAATATATTATATTGGTAAGTTGGCGATGGGGTGAGAATAGAAAACACACAAACGTGAACTGCCTTGTAAATACTGATTACGCGCGCTTGGACGTAAATCGCTGTTCTTCGTAAACAAACAGATGCCTGTACTATTTTCTATCTGTTTTGCATTGCTAAACTATCAACAAATACAAAATATATAAAACTTAACAATAAAACGGGATGTTCAATGCACTGTTTTATAATTTAAAGGTAAAATCGTATTTACCTTTCCGACGTTTTGATCCGACTGCACGAACCATGGTCGCAGGCAGATTAAAATTATGAAAAAAACTTATGTAAGAATACAATTTTATGGTAGCTCGTAGACAATCAGTACTAGATTGCATTAAAAATCCCGTTTTAGTGTTAAGTTTTATGTGCGACAATGCAGCAAGGAAGCTTAAAAACCTATGTTAGTAACCGTCAATGCATATTTTTCCTGGGTTTCTCCCAACATATCTACAGGATGAAATTTTAACCACCTTCCAAATTTTAATATAGCCATCTACGAAACAAAAAAGAAGTGACGTATTTTTTCTTTTGGTATTGCCTAGTACAAAAATGTCAAGATAAAGTACTTAATAAATGTCCGCCAAAAATCTAAAACTTTTGTTACGGCCTCCTAACAACACTTTTTTTACGAGATGCGCATCTCATTCATGCATTACGATACTATTCATAAGTTTTTGATTTTCCCTTTTAAAACGTAACAGGCTTGGGACTGTAAAAATTTAAAACTACAGTCGAGCCGAATCCTATAGTTACGTATGACGTTTGTCAATTTGGCATTACTAGTAATGTATACTTGTATCGCTGTGACTATTTGATACTAAGTACGTAATTAACAGGTTATTTTATTTTATTTGGCTTCTTTTTATTTTATTTTGTTTTACAGGTATTTGAGAAGAACAACTATTATTTTCAATAAAAAGGCAAATCAAATGTAAAAACAAATTATACTATTATTTTCAATATTGACAGGATTCTATTAATACCATTGTACTATACTGTTATTTGAGATGACATCACTAGCAATTAAAAATATATGCGTCCGAATGATATAACCTTGCAGGAGCGTATTACAGTATGAGTAATAAAATGTTTTTTTAAAATGATAATAAAATTAGGAAACATTTTTTTTAGGTTAGAGTTATCATAATGTACCTATATCTTTTGTTTGTAATTAGTTAGAGAGATATGGTATTTCTGAATTTTGATTTGGAAAGGTGACGACGTAACAAGGTTATAGCGAACTGCGGTCGAGCTGTCATACGTAACTTTAGGATTCGGCTCGACTGTATGTTGCGAAAAATATTTTCGCGCGATAACTCGATTAACATGTTTTACTTCATAAATGGGCTATAAATACGACACTGAACGCCTATAAAAATTTTTGATGATGACGAAAGACTCATCCTGTGTATCTCGTCAGTTCAAAGCACCGGGTGATATACTCGTGCTGCGCGGCCGGCTGGCACGCGGTCGTGGCCGCCGCGCGGGCCGCGCGCCGCTGCGGCGCGTGCGGCGGGCCCGACGCGCTCAGGGCCACCACGGGTGAGCCGTACTCGCACTCGCACACAACACACACAAAAACAAAACATTTTGTATTAGGACGTGGTTAAATTAAGCAGTTCCGCAATGGGAGCATTGGCAAATAGCCAAGCCACGGCTAATATCCAACAGACATTAGTCAGTGATAGAAAATACCTTTTTAATATATTTCTTTGTTTTGGGCTGAGCATTTTAAAATATTGTGCGTAAATCCAAAGGTAAAATAGCACAGTCTATAAAACAATACAGTCGTTCGACGCCTTTGACCTCATGGAAAATGCCGACAACGTCTAGACAGTATCGTGACGACCAGGGTTGTCAAAAGTAAACAATATATAAAAATATTTATTTATTTCAGATAAACACTCGTAATCAGCACCCCAATGAACCTCAAAAGTGACACACGTATCAAATTATAATAAATACATCCGCCATCTTAGATTTTAAAAAGGATGGCATAATGGTAACCAGCTCCCTAATGAACATTAAAATTGACACCCATGTCAAGTTATAAAAAATTACGTCCGCCATCTTGGATTTAAAATATGATGGCATTGTCGTAATCAGTACCCTAATGAATCACAAAATTGAAACCCATATCAAATTATAAAACAATACGTCCGCCATCTTGGATTTTAAAAATGATGGCATTTTGGTAATCGGCACCCCAATGAACCTCAAAATTGACACCCATGTCAAATAATAATAGATTATGTCCGCCATCTTGGATTTAAAATAGGTTGGCATTTTCGTGATCGGCGCCCCAACGAACCTTAAAATTGACACCCTTACGAATTATAAAAAAATACGTCCGCCATCTTGGATTTTAAACATGATGGCATTTTGGTAAAAATATGTTCACCATCTCGAAATCCACCCTAAGTAAATAATAAAAAAGTCCGCCATTTTAAATTAATTATTATGAAGATGTTATTTTCATTATCAGCATTTCAATAAATTCCAACAAACAAAATATATAAAATAATTTAATACACAAACAATTGTTAGCCCTGAATGCTGTGTCCCGAACTGCTAACATCGTTTTGTTCGCAGTTTGGGCTCGGCCTTCCCGCACAATTGCCCTGTCTAGACGTCTTCGTCGGACGACTGTATGGATTCATAGACTGTGGTAATAGTATTATTACTGCTCTTTCCAAATGAAATTTTGAGGTCTTGACTCTGATTCCCGTAAGCTACCAATGCGGGGAGAGTATGTAGCATTTAAATAAACTCATAGCTGGCGGAATCATTAAAAGTTTGTCAGTATGTGATTATTCTTCAAGGATAATTTTGTGTTCTTTTATCTATGTTTTTACAACTTTCGTCTTGCAAGACCTTCAAGATCACGTGCTTTCTCAAGGACGACTTCAGACCCGAGCTAATTTAGTAATGATGGTTTTCTAAATAGAGCCTCCTAAACAACCCTTCTGTAGTACCACAACATCGTCATTACAAGAATCTATTTAGCACGCACGTGCGGCTGTGACACAGGACGAAACATAATAATGTCCCTCTTTCGTAATTCACGGTACTGCGCAGGGGCTCCGGCCGCACCGGCGCCACTGGTCCAAACATAACATGTCACGTTCACCTAACTCGCGATACTGCGCAGAGGCTCTAGCCGCGCTGGGCCAACAAGTCCAAACATAATAGGTCCCTCTAACCTAACTTGTAGTACTGCGCAAGGGCTCCAGCCGCGCTGGTGTCCCAAGTCCAAACATAATAGGTCCCTCCCACCTAACTCTCGGTACTGCGCAGGGGCGCTGGGCGCGCTGGCGACGGCGTGCCGCGCGGCGCACGCGGCGGGCGCGGGCGGCGCGGCCGGGCCCCGCGCGGCGCGCTGGCTGGCCGACGACGACATCGTGCGCTTCCTGCAGTCGCTGCCCAACTGGCGGGCCTGCGTCGAGACCGCGTCCGTCAGCGCGCAGGTGAAATACTTTTACTGTATTACCGCATATTTTACCACAGCGGGGTGGAGTGGCGTACACACCGGTTTTCAAGGTGTCCCCTGCTCCGAGGTCCCGGGGTCGACTCCTGGACGGATCGATGTAGAAAACATGCGTTTTCTACATTTTCTCGGGTTTTGGTATTTGTAGTAAATTCGTTGTTTCTGATTTCCACAATACGAGTGCTTTAAAAGGTTACTCTAACTTAAGTATCAAAACAATGTTAGTTATAAATAATGCCAAGATGCAATAAGGCACCGCTAGTTGTACATCTTTCCCCACGTCTTGCTCCTCGTCCTGCCCACTGCTCCCAGTTTTGGTGATATATTGGGCATGCCGAGGGACCTTTTGTAGTAGAGAAAAACATCGCTACAGCGCACTGATTCTGTGGTTTTGTTAATTACAGGAGTTGAAACAAGCGTATGAACGGGAAGCGGAGATACTAGGTTCCAGTTTGGGTGACGGCGCTGTCACTCGTCGCGAAATATTCGCCGATGTCTCAGCTCTGGCCGATCTAGCTCTGCTGTGCGAGTCTATGGTGAGTATTATTCAGGAATCAGGATTCAAAAAAAATTACTTCAACATTAAATCTCATTAATTTTCTATTTGGGTAATTGACACTAGTCAATAAAGACACTTTTTATGTAATATTGTTAATGTTTTGAAAATGTTATTTAGCAAATAAATTGATAGTGTTAGTTGAAAATAAAATTGCTAAGAAAACATGGTTTACCGCTCAAATACACTGATGTAACTCCGTTGGATACACACACAATGACCTACTTCAATATCAGTGACATTCCTCCCTCATTGGGCCATCTTGGCACATATTGGGTTCAGAATCCTTACAAAGACTTGTGTGTCAGGATTGGCTAGCGACGAACATCAAGACCCTGCCGTCCATCATCAGCGGGCCGGGCATCAAGCTGAGCGACAAGTTCGTGAGCGACGTGAACTCGGCCGCGCTCATCTTCGAGGAGATCGCTCATAAGTGTCTCCTGTTCCTGCATCTCGAGGTGGGTTCATAATTTTGTTCGTACTCGTATATCAAACAGGTTCACTCGAAATGACTGGGTGTATAGGAACGCCGACCCATTTTTTACATTGATCACAAAAACGATCTATCGCAAACTAATGTAATTTTCATACATTTGCTATCTATTCGTTAAGCGTATACGATGTTAGAAAACAACTAAGCTAACTAACTAAGCCCGTAGTTCTTTAGTAAGTATATTCGTCCATAGCTCCGCATAGCCTGCTTCTACTATCTGGGTCAGGAAGAGACGGGAGATGCGGGCGCTGAAGGAGAGAGCGAGACGGCAGGTGGTGCTGCGCGTTTGGCGCACGCTCTGTTGGCCTTCCACGAGCGGGCTGCGCCACTGCTGGCACCGCAGGCCATGGCCGTAAGTGCTTTATCTTATTTTACCCTTACTAGTATTAAATTAGACTTTTAGAACTGATACGTGGTCGCTTAATATTTCATAAGAAGGCTCACGGTCGCACAGCGGGCAATGGAGAGAGCAATTCTTGGGTATTTCTTTGGGTGATAGAATCAGAAATGAGCAGAGATCGGAATAGGTAGAGTGATTTTTGGTACTTGCACCAAAACCACGCCCAGAAATAATAACATGGATAAGCCATTTACCGGGTCTGATATTCCGGTATACTTACCGGAATTTTTTATTATTATCGTAAATTACTATAATGCGAACAAATAATAGACGATTACTCGTTATTTTCAAATATATTTTCGTTATACTGTTTTTTTTTAATCTTTACGATGTATATCTCAATAAACTAGGAGGCTTGATTAGAATATGATTTTAGAGGCTAGGGGGAACGGAAGGTCTGGGGCTTGGTGGGAACCCCTGACACCCCCCAAGTGTAGGAATTTCAACCCCCCCCCCCTGCCGAAGATTCAAAAATCGTTTAAACACGTGGGTATTTTTGGATTAAAGTTAAGGGTGATAGATTCTAAGCGGGACTCAAGTTTAAGAAGAAATACCTGGCAACGGAATGTCACGAATTAAGCTAAGGAGTAAGAGCATCAGGAAAACTTGTATTGCGAGATTAAGCGTAAAACTGATTGAACGAATGGCAAACATCTTTTAGGTTCATTCTCTGTGACAGTAAAGATGAAATAAAAGAGATAAAAATCAACATTGTTTATTGTTTAACACTCAGTAGAAATATCAAAACAATAAATAAAACAATGTTATTCCTTATGTTTTTAAAAAACAATTACTTTACATAGTATAAAACAATATATAACTTATTTTAAAAATAAATTGGACTAAGTAATAGGACCAAAATGAAGTGTATGATTTTAATAGGTATCAAAAATTAACAAGATTTGTCAAGCAGTGTGTCTTTCGTGATTTTATTGTCAAGATTTGTCAGTCAGTCTGTCTATTGTGATTTTTTTTGTCAAGATTTGTCAGTCAGTCTGTCTGTCAGTCTGTCGTGATTTTATTGTCATGTTTTGTCCTATGTCGTGATTCTACGGATATTCTAATTTGATAATCGGTCAGTCTGTCAGTCTCCCTATCTCTACTATCTATATTTTATTCATGTTCCGTCTCCATTTCTACATTTTCATTGTTGGCTTTAATACAATTAAAATAAATAACCATTAATTAAAACACTGTACCGTAACTGGAAGCTTTATATTGAGATAGCATTTCCGTTTCCCGTCATTTGCCTACCCTTTTTAGTACGTAGTTTCCGGCTAAGTGGCGCCACCTGGCGGTCGTGTGCTTTTGAAGTTTCTTAAAATTTGCGGCACACCATTTTGCTCATTGGCGTTTAGTTTACCGTCGTAACAACACCTTCACTGCAAGCCCTGTCTCGGTGATCGTTAAAATTCAGTGATATTTCTCAGAGCAGAATTTTATTATAACCAAGTGAGTTTTTATACAAACTAGTACACAAATCTGGTAAGTCCTACCCTCATTATTTTAAAATGTTATGTATTTTATTTCAAGGAATTTTATTTTCAGTTTCCAATAGCAATTTTATTGCTTAAAACAACATGTTTTTAATAAAACATGAAATATCTTGCTTAAATATTCGTGTGACTTAAATAATGAATTTAACGGTTTTGCCGTTCGGATTAAAGTCATGATGTAATACGTAAAAGTGTATGGTGTGTCTTTTCCGTTTAGCATTGAGTGGTTTGTTTGGCTCGGCTGGCAGCTCCTCGAGCTCCTCTTTAGCCGGTTAACGAGGTGAACGGCACCTCGGGTGCCGTCATAAAATAAATACGCTTAATAAATGTATCTTTATTCTAATCAAATTAATGCTAAATTGCTTGACGAAATGGGCGAATTGCCTTTCTTTACATTTAAATTATAAAACAGTGCCTTTAGAATCCCGTGTTAGTGTTAAATTTTATGAAATGGGCAACCAAGTGCCTCAAAATAGCATACCTACACACCGCTAATGATCAGTATTGATATAAGATCTCTGAGGTCAGTGGAGCCCCTTTTTTGATCAACAGATTACTAAGTATACAGATTTTTTGAATTCACGCAACCTATTCATTAAAATGGAAGAAATTTACCAAAATATTACGTAAGTCCGTATTGATAAACGCGAGTTTGTCGTAAATTTATTTCAATTAAACAGACGTTAATTTTAACAATTTGTACACGAAGGTAAAATAATTATTCACAAATAAAATCTGATTCTAATAAAGTGCAATTAGTTTGTGGCCACCGGGCAGCATTTACAGAGATTCGACGAGATTTCAGTATAAGTTAGAGATCCACTTATTAAAGCCTGCATACCTTTACAAACCCGTCTTATTTAGTGTAGATCCACATTCCACTCAAATGCATCCTGGAGAAAACGGATGGCATTCGTAAAGCTTTTTGACCTCCAAAGGGCAAAAAAAAAAAATCCACACAGCTAAGAACAATCAATCAAAGCGCTGTCTCTCGTGTGGACGAGGCATAAAAAATGTAGAAGTCTCATAGCCTATGCTATCAATTATTCAACCTTGCGGGGTGCCTACTTACAATATACATATCGTGCTCTGCCATGCAAGCCTATGCCTCTAATTATTCACCCTCGCGGGGTGCCTACCTATTAACAACTACCCTCCAAAGGGTAGTTGATATACAAATCGGGTTCTGCCATGCAAGCATATGCCTCTAATTATCTACCCTCGCGGGGTGCCTACTTATTTATTAACTACCCTCCAAAGGGTAGTTGATATACAAATCGGGCTATGCCATGCAAGCATATGCCTCTAATTATCCACCCTCGCGGGGTGCCTACTTATTTATTAACTACCCTCCTAAGGGTAGTTGGTATACAAATCGGGCTCTGCCATGCAAGCCTATACCTTTAATTATCCACCCTCGCGGGGTGCCTACTTACTTATCAACTACCCTCCTAAGGGAAGTACTGCCAAAGCAAAAATGAAGGTTAATTCTATAGCCAGGGCTCGAGGAGGTTCAAGCAATGACTTGAAATCGGGCTCTGCCATGCAAGCCTCTAATTATCCACCCTCGCGGGGTGCCTTATTATTTATCAACTATCCTCCTAAGGTAAGTTATGCCAAAGCAAAATTGCTAGAAGTTAATTCTATAACCAGGGCCCTAGCGGCCCGATCAAAGAGGTTCAAGCAATGACTTAAATTCGGGCTCTGCCATGTAAGCCTATGCCTTTTAATTATCCACCCTAGCGGGTGCCTACTTTGCACGAACTACCCTCGAAAAGTGATAAACCTGCTATAGCAACATTGCTAGAGGTTCATTTCATAATCAGGGCTCGCGGCTAGATCAAAGAGATTCAAGCAATGAGTTAAAATTAGGCTTTTTCATGCAAGCAATACGCCTAAAATTATCCACCCTTGCGGGGCTACCTCGCCTGCTTTGTACCAGCTACCCTCAAAAAGGAATGGACCTGCTTTTGCAACATGGCCAGATGTTTATTTCATAAAAAAGGGCTCGCGGCTCGATTAAAGTACCCGAGGTCGTTTTAATACTCTAAGAAGTATTAAAAAAGTTGACTTGAAAGAATTATAGTATCGCATTCCTTTGTGTCAAAAGTCTCAACTTGTGAACTCGAATGTAGTCATGCAGTTGGTTTTTATCCCTGTATAAGGCCAAATCGAATATTTCATGTCAGAACCCTTCTTAGTGTACTTGACACTTACTGTTACATCTAAATGCTCGCGAGCATATAAAAGTTATGGTTCAAACAGAAGTTGGGATGGCAAGTGAATTTAGAAATATCGGTTTTTTGTCCCCAAAAAAAGTATTATTAACTATATAATGAAAAATGGAATAATGTGAAAACATGAACGAATAGAAAAACTGCAACAAAGAAATCAATCAAGTAAAATAATAATTGCAAAGATGAATTGAAATCACGATATGAACGAATTTCGTCATTTTTGTCGTGCCGCATTGTCACATAAATCATAGATAGTTGATAAGATTCCAGCCCCTAGTGGTGGTTATCGAACAACTGAAGTAGTAGATCGACAGTTGCATTGCCCTTCCCAGGGGCGTTTTTTGACTACGGATGCTTTAGACCAAGCAGGTTTGCGCTTAAACCTAGACTTGATTTCAATAATTATATTTCGAATTTTGAACTTACTAGTTCCATTAAATTCCACATATTCGGCAAATAGGCACTGCCGACTGCAAAGTCCGAACCGACTAGTACACTGTACAGATCTCGTGATTATAAAACGGGAATGTCCAATAATAGACCTATTTGCCTCCAAAGCTACTCACATTGTCAGCAATCACTTGACCCTGGATTTGACTTGGACCTGGATCAAGCTTTTTTCCAATTCATTTTACCCATCATTACTTAGGTACCTTGAATTCAATGATTGAGGCCTTTTCCATGCAGTAGGATGATTATAGGCCGTAACTAGGAATACAGTTTGACGCAATTGTAGCATTTAAGCATGCCAAATACGTAAGGTTTAGAAATCGAGGGTCAAGAGTTAAACTGTTTAACTTAAAAGGTATTGCGATAGCGGAAAGTTAAATTATTTAAGAAAAGGTTGACATTGCATCCGTAAAGAAATGCTACCAATACTAAATGCTCTTCAGAGCCACATTCACTACTACATCACAGTTTGATTTTTAGTGTGACAAAATAATAACAGGTGTACCTACATCTTCGCAAAGGGAAAGTACGAAATCTTTATTTCTAATGAAAATATCATACGTTAGATCGGCATCGAATGCATTTCAGGATACATTGGCGATGCGTTCGGTTCTTCATGGTGCGAACCCATTACTTGGGTCTTCCTACAAACATTTCTAATATCCAGGGTGCTCTCACTCAACTAAATCTTTTAACATGGTTGTTTTTGCCATGATGGGAGAAAGTGTTCTGGCGTGTCAGAGACTGAGCACTTGCAGCACCACTTACCTTAGTAACCTCCAGATACATTTCCTCGATGGAAAAAAGGAAATCTGGGGGTTGGTGAGGCGGTGGAAGGCTAGACCTCTAAAGAAAAGCTTTTACTTAAAAGTTCTTGGTGAGTCTATTTTATAAATTTGTCAAGTAACTTAGAATTGTTGTTGTTCAAGGACAATTTCAATAACAATAAAGATTAAAAGCCTTACTTTTCCGCAATTGGCGCAATTCTTATCAGGCTTACATTTAATATGTGCATTATCACATAATACAATACTTTTACACATAAATTAGCTGTCTAAAAATAATGCGATTCTGAACCATGAACAGTGAAGTCCTCACGTTCTAGTAAAACATATTCTTAAATTAATTGCTTTTACAAAAAAAAAAAAAAAAAAAAAAAAAAAAAAAAAAAAAAAAAAAACCCCAAACCGTATGGGATGTCAGTGTACTTATAAATTTATAACCGACACAAGAATGTTTCAATCATTACATCAAATAGCAATTTTAATACTTATTTGTTCAGGCAGATGCATTCATGACCTGACCTTAGAATATACCCTACCTAAAGTACCTACCCAACCATAATACAAAAACTTTACCGTATGGCCTGAATTTGGTTCTACAACCGATAGCAATACATAGGTACTGACAGACTGTCTACAGATAAATTTTGAATATAAATAATAAAAATGTAAGCCTCCTGTGTCGGTGACTAAAATTATAATATTTACTATTAGTTAAAACATCGCTGAGTGATAGATAAAAAACGATTTTAAATTATTTAATATTTTCATCAGTTGAGGTGCAGTACCTACGTCACGTAGGTACCTTACTATTATAGCAGGAACTGTAAAAACGTTTCTTGATTACACAGCTACCCCAGATAGCGTAAGATCTGTGTAGCTTCCAAGAACTGGTTAGAAAATCACCCCATCGACGAAGTTCTAGCTCATGGGAATTGGTAATCAGCTAAAACATCACAACAATCCTATATGTGTGAAATTAAATCAAGTATTGATAAACTTTTACACAACTAATGCGATTGCTAGAAGAATTTCCTAGAAAGCTTTTTAGTTTGAATTTTTACCTTTTCATAGTTATATTACATGTTAATTTTTATTGTTACTCCTGTGTAACACACGGAAAAGAATATTGTCTTACTTAAAATAAAAAGTATTCAATATCATAAATACTTTTTTATTTTTAAATCTGTCACATTGGCGTTACGCTAAGGCGTTATAATATTAAGTGGCGTCACCAGGCGATAACAAACAGATCTCAATATAAAGCTTCCAGTTACGGTACAGTGTTTTAATAGCAGCGTTTTACCCTGAAATAAAACGCATATTAAAATACTTACCTCACTGGAAGCTTTCACTTTATTTCTGCCTGGTGCAATTGAGCCAATGAGCAAAATGGTGTGCCGCAAATTTTAAGAAACTTCAAAAGCACACGACCGCCAGGTGGCGCCACTTAGCCGGAAACTACGTACTAAAAAGGGTAGGCAAATGACGGGAAACGGAAATGCTATCTCAATATAAAGCTTCCAGTGAGGTAAGTATTTTAATATGCGTTTTATTTCAGGGTAAAACGCTGCTATTTTTCATCAATTTTTATTTTTAACCTGTTGCTTTTTACATCTAATATCCATTTGTACATTGAAAATTATCTTTCTACATCAGATGATGTTAAGGGGGCAAATTTAAAGAAGGATATTAAATGGCTGGCTTCATTTTTTTCAATCATTTCACTGTATAATCTTAATGTATCTATATCAGGATTTCGGTCCATAACTGTCTCCATTTTATTTTTTATTGTCTGTGAATTGCAATCATTTAAAACAGCTCTGACTTGGTCATAGGTTAAAAATGTGTCCGCCAGAGATAATTCATGTTTTCATTTTGATTGACTATCTTTTCGTACAATTTGTTTTGCACTGCATTACCCCTTCTACGCTAATATAAGATTTCCTATACCCAAAAGGTTGTCTGGAAGAAATCGCTTTTTAGCGATAAGGCCGCCTTATTGTACCTACAATTATATCTCGTCTGTATTAATTTATGTTCATGTGTTTTGTGCAATAAAGTGTTTATTCATTCATTCATTCATTCATTCATGTTTTTGTAGTTTTTTTAAGGAAGTAATAATTATACCATAGTTATTTTTTATATAAATTAAATCATTTTTTATATTTTCTTTTTTTCAAAGTATCATAAAGTATTGAGCGAAGTAGGCTGCTGCCTCTAACCAAGTGCCCCATCTTGTAATGACTGGTTGAGGCGGCAGTGGCAAATTTGGATATTTATCTTTTAAAATTTTTATTCTACTTGAGGCTCTTAAAAATACTTTTTTTACATTAGAAATTAAAATATCCACATCACTATACTCTAGCCTAATTTGCTCAGATACACGATGAAGGTAGTGTGCCAAACATATCACATATTTCATTTCAGGTAAATAATGTTTTAAGAGCAATTAGACAAAAAGATAACGCTCAAGTTTAGGTAAAATTTGAGTTATTGTTTAAGTGTGCGTAGCTAGTCACACATACGCAACGTATAAACAGAGTAAAGCGTGCACCGACATGGACAAAAAAATCTTGAGCCGTCGTAATAAGACTTGATATGATATTAATTTTAAATATAAATAGAGTTTGTTTTGTTGTTTGAATATTTATAGATGTCTATTAATAATAAAATACAAATAAGTATATTATGTAAAATATATAAATTCGAATTAAAATAATAACAGTCACATACTACAAAAAATCAATAATAATGAAATACGTATTATTGTTTGCTCCTTTAGGAGGCAATCCACTATTAAGCTCCGGAACTTATAAGTACGGTCTGCTAAAAAAGTTATTAATATTTTGTGCAGTGACTCAAGACATTGAGCCTACAAGTCTAGAGCAAATATCTGATCTGCGAAATACCTCCCATATCTCATTACAATCAAAGCTGTTCTGGAGACTCTGGTGTTCTTTCATGCTGGTTTGACCATCTTTGAACCATAAGGCCCCAAAGACCAAAGAAGATGGGGTTGACATCAGGCGATTTTAAAAGCCAAGGTTAACCTTAACCTTGTTTCCGGGTGTACCGAACCATGCATGCGTCACCCTTGCTTTATACAAAGAATAACTGTCCTGCAAATAATGAAATTGTGGCATTTCATTTTATGGAAAATAAATCCGGACGGCCGGTAAGATTTTATTTTGGAGGACATCAACATAACCCGATGCCGTAGCTCGTGGTGGTAAACGGCACGACTCCGCAACACCATCAGTAGTCATCCAACCATACATGTAAAGATAAATTCGATCTTATTCTCTGTTTAGTATAGCATGGTCTTCTATGTAACGCGTCCCATCGTATCGTTAAAGATGTAAACGACCATGCTTACTGGACTTAAAAGTTTTCTCGTCACAGAACACAGTGTTACTCCAGTCGAAATTGAATTAAGTATTATCTGGCAAAATTTAGACGAGCAAGTTTATGAGCCTTAGTCATATATATTTTCTTTAAATAATGCCTGTAACGCAAACCTGTATAATGTAAATGATTTCTGATCATCTGAGTTGAAACATCAAACATTTCTGCAGAATTTTTAGTCAGTGTAAAACCATTATTTTCATAATTTCACAGTCTCAATCAGGAATTTTAAGAACAAGTACGGAAATAAGTACTCCTTTACTTCTTCTAAAATAGTTTTTGCGAAAATCACTAACCATAACATGTTTTTCATAAAATTTTGTAGTCATAATGTTCAAAAAGTCGTAAAATATTTTTTTTAATTGTTTTTGACGCGTACGAAGTCGCGGGCAACAGCTAGTCTATAATATCCAACAAAGTTTAGTTAATAGCAATATACAATAATTATAAATGCAATAGCAGCCCTAAATTATTTTCTAAAATTAGGTTTTAGCGACGGGAACGAATCGCAATGTACATCCAAAAGCGCGTAGGCGCAGAGGGGCAAGGAGGCCCGCGAGCTGAGGAGTGGGAGGCCGTGATCGAGGCGCCGAGGCTGAGGCTGGCCGGCGAAACCAGAAAGCCGGAGCTGCGGTGGTGACAGAAAACCATTTGCGACGATTAGTACGCGAGGAACCGCCAGAGACCCGCAGCGCCGGAGCCGTTACAGAAGCCATATCATTTTTGCATCTTTATTATTATTGCATTAATTTTAATTCATATCTTATAATATTTATTGAAAACGGTTTTGGTCTTTTGTGTATTATTGATAGTAATATTTATGACAAACAAATTTAGGGCATACCTACTGGATTTAGGGATTTAAATTTTATGACAATCAATATTAAGTAAAATTAATTCGAGCAAGTTATCATTCAGACAAATGATGATTAGGACAAAAAACTTATGATTCTTTAGATTATGGATAAAATTTTAGGAGACAAAATAGACAACCATGGAAATATATCAATGACATTGGAAATAGAGTACTTGTAACAAATCATACAATACATGCCAGAATTCGATAACGTTGCATCGTTTTATTACAAAGTTCCTATGACAAGCCTCTTGCTCCGTCTATAGCTCACCAGATTTATTCCGTGTCTTCATAATGTTGCAATGTCAGGCGATGTACTTTTGCTAAGATTGAAAACAATATAATGATTGTATTTACCTAAAATCTGTGGTTTTTTCAGGCTGTAGTGATATCACGTTTCCTTTTTTAATAATATGGTATAAAGCATCTTTGCGACCCATTGCTGGAAAATAAACAAACACAAGCAACGACAGTAATTCATACCTACATAATTCATAATGAGCAAATGTTACATCTCCTAACGAAACTAAAAGCGGATCAAAAGTATTTGGTCCCAGTATAATCATAACTTCACGCTACGAGAACACGTAATTTAGAACGCGAAAGAAAATGGCACTGATCCTACCTGCACGGGCGCTCGCGCCGTTCTAATCGCTGCTTGCTTGCGAATTGAAATTTATACTTATGTTCAGATCAATATATTGATAAACTAATTAAAAATTAGCAAAATTTAACTGTTGAAATCAATTGTAGAAGACACATTGTTTATTTTGGGATATATTTTTTTAGGTTTTACTGTGTATTAAGCCACAAATCACGATAAAATAAAGGCCCAAATCTTAAAAATTTGCATAAAGTATATATTTTGTTTCTCATTAATAGTAATGAAATTGTAAAATATGTTTCATTAAATGACAACAAAAACATGTGTCATTGCTACATTTTTTTAGGCTTATTATTTTAGTATTATTAATACTCGTAGATACAGGACTTTGAAATTAAGTCTGCGGCAAGTTTTTAGTAAAATGGTTGTGGAAGATGGGGCACTGACAATAAAGCAAATTAGTTTTAGCAATTGTTTTTCATTAAACGTCAACATCAAAGATTGGCCTATATTTTGCAGTTCTTAAATATTTTCTAGAAGTTTCATAAGATAGTCAATTAGGAGTCCAAAATCTTAGAGATTCGTTCAAAACGGTGAGACTGCTCTTAAATTTCGTCCTGCAGACAACATGTATGCTACGCTATCAGTGCAGAGCATTAAGACATTGTCAACTTTTATTTCAAAAGAATCTTCCCAAAATTTTTCCAAACATTCTATTACAAATTGCGCAATTGTATGCCCATTTACCACAGTTAGCATTTTACAAGCTATTAAATAAGGTCTGTTGAAATTGATAGGGCTCAAAGGTCTAATTAAATAATGTACAATATATAATAAATAAATAAATAAATAATATAAATATAAATATTTAAGACACGCCTCACTGGGCCACACAGAGCCATCTAGTCCCAAATTAAGCTACTATTAAGTACCCTGTCGTATGGGGTACTAGACAACCGATAAACTTACTTATATACTTTTTTTTTTGTAAATACATACTTATAATACATAAAAAACACCCAGACCAGTACAAACAGACATGTTCATGCACACAAATATTTGTACTGTGCGGGGATCGAACCCGCGACCCATGGCTCAGAAGCAGCGTTTACTACCGCTGATCCAAATGGTCGTCAAGTATCAATATCCAAAAAATCCATATATCGACCTAAAAAGTCTGTCGTTTCGTCTAATGATATCCATAACTTTTCGTTTTTATAATTTTGTTGTAAATGTGTAATTTTAGTTTTAAAAAACTTGTCCAAATAAACTTTTCGTAACAATGATTCATCGGGCACTTTGGGATTTGTACATGTGCAACAGCAGTTACCACACATATATTTTTTAAAGAAATCTTGGAATTCCGTGATTTTCAATTGTGACCACGGAATATTACATAAAATTAAAAAAATTATAAGGTCGAAATAAAAACCTTCTTGTGGCCGCCTAGACCTTCCTTGGTGTACTGCGCCTTCAATGTGTCTTTTTACGTTGTACTT
The DNA here is from genome assembly GCA_949315895.1 of Anania crocealis. Classification (NCBI taxonomy): domain Eukaryota; kingdom Metazoa; phylum Arthropoda; class Insecta; order Lepidoptera; family Crambidae; genus Anania; species Anania crocealis. Next base: position 1,956,768 of record OX438885.1, on the reverse strand, counting down.
GTAAAGAGCCTTCACATGACTCTCACACTTAGTGCAGTAAATAGTAGCACTAGCATGATCGAAAATTAATTCCGAATGATCGGCTATCTATTTCTCTACAGTGTCAGCGTTAACGGTAGTCATATCTGAGCTCTGTTGAAAAACTCGAGCTTCTTATCTAACCTAAAAAATGATATTTATTTTACAAAACTGACAAATTATTAACAAATTATTGTTACTCGATTGACAAAGATAGATTGATTTGAGTTCTATGTTTAAATTTGCTGCTGCAAGTTACCTGAGCAAAGCTCGCTTATTCGGGCACTAGTTTGAATAACAACATATTCAGTTAAATACTAAAAATATAAATATAAGTAAAATGAAATAAATTACATACCAGCAGTGGTGACGAAAAATCTAATCCAGGAGTGAAAAATCCAAGTCCGTATTGGCGAGCCAAGTCGTTGTGAGTGCAGATTCCACAAGTCAGGATACAAGCCAAGGTCAAAAAAGCCCAAGTCCGTATAAGCAACCCAAGTCGTCGTTTGAGTAGATTCCAGAAGTCAGTAATACAAGCCAGGGTCAAATAACGATTTTCCAACACAGTAACAAAAAAGCGCACTCAACAAACCGAAATAAGTGAGTGAGCTACTGGCGTGTTATCAACGCACACGCCTATTTTTTCACTGTTAGTGCAGTATCCATAATCCTGTGATCTGATTGGGCGTTGCACTAAGTTAAGCAGTCCTGGAATTCTTTGTTTTATACAATTACTGGGATATATTTGAGCTAACCGCTTTCTATTCAATTATTGAAGAAAACCATGGATAGTATCTTAGAATAGATAAAGGTAAGCTCGCGACAGGTGTGCACGGCTCCTTTTGAACTATTGTCAAGTGCATATTACCTGCTGCAGCCAAGGTCAAACAAAGTTCTAACTGGCGATCTGACGTATGACGTTAATGTCGCATCTTTTAATGCTCACATAGAGGAAAGGATTATTTAAATATGTCATTAAAATTATTTGTAAACATTTTCCAGAACATATCTACGTAACTTGAAAAACCCGGTATAAAAAATGTCGCAATTTTTGGTGCTCACATAAGGCAAAGGATTATTTAAATAAAGCATACAGATTATTTGTAAACATTTTCCAGAACATATTATGTATGTGACTTAAAAGACCTGGTATAAAAATATAAAGACCGGTAATTCGGAGGAATGTCCATATTAATATATACGATTCCGGTCAACGACCCCATTTTACTCTACCTATTCCGATCTCTGGAAATGAGGAACTAAGATAACCGATATCTCTTAGTTTTAAAAATCTGTGATGAATCATCGTAAAACGATACTGTTTCAAAAGATTGTGCATTTAGGGGAGGTCATTTATGGGAATTCAAAATAGCAGGGGTCCTAATGTATAATAGCCAGCATTAAAAGCCAACATGTCCAATAATGTCATTGTAATCTCTCTGTTCTGAATGTTCTGATTGTGAGCACCCGGCGCATAATAATTTCTATAAAATATTTTGTATCTCGTATTTCTAATTTTCTAATGTGGTTCCCACTCGTCCATTGTGCAGTACATCCTCGGCGGTCTCGGCGAGATGATGTCCGCGGGCGTCGTGTGGCGCTGGCAGAGCGCGGACGCCGCCGCCGCCCCCGCCCCCGTCCCCGCGCTGCACACGCTGCGCCACGCGCTCGCCGCCCTGCAGCTGCCGCACGACGGGCTGCACCGCGCGCACGCCTACCTGCACCTGCTGGCCTGCGAGCCCGAGGTCAGTGACCTGTAGCCGCCCTGCAGCTGCCGCACGACGGGCTGCACCGCGCGCACGCCTACCTGCACCTGCTGGCCTGCGAGCCCGAGGTCAGTGACCTGTAGCCGCCCTGCAGCTGCCGCACGACGGGCTGCACCGCGCGCACGCCTACCTGCACCTGCTGGCCTGCGAGCCCGAGGTCAGTGACCTGTAGCCGCCCTGCAGCTGCCGCACGACGGGCTGCACCGCGCGCACGCCTACCTGCACCTGCTGGCCTGCGAGCCCGAGGTCAGTGACCTGTAGCCGCCCTGCAGCTGCCGCACGACGGGCTGCACCGCGCGCACGCCTACCTGCACCTGCTGGCCTGCGAGCCCGAGGTCAGTGACCTGTAGCCGCCCTGCAGCTGCCGCACGACGGGCTGCACCGCGCGCACGCCTACCTGCACCTGCTGGCCTGCGAGCCCGAGGTCAGTGACCTGTAGCCGCCCTGCAGCTGCCGCACGACGGGCTGCACCGCGCGCACGCCTACCTGCACCTGCTGGCCTGCGAGCCCGAGGTCAGTGACCTGTAGCCGCCCTGCAGCTGCCGCACGACGGGCTGCACCGCGCGCACGCCTACCTGCACCTGCTGGCCTGCGAGCCCGAGGTCAGTGACCTGTAGCCGCCCTGCAGCTGCCGCACGACGGGCTGCACCGCGCGCACGCCTACCTGCACCTGCTGGCCTGCGAGCCCGAGGTCAGTGACCTGTAGCCGCCCTGCAGCTGCCGCACGACGGGCTGCACCGCGCGCACGCCTACCTGCACCTGCTGGCCTGCGAGCCCGAGGTCAGTGACCTGTAGCCGCCCTGCAGCTGCCGCACGACGGGCTGCACCGCGCGCACGCCTACCTGCACCTGCTGGCCTGCGAGCCCGAGGTCAGTGACCTGTAGCCGCCCTGCAGCTGCCGCACGACGGGCTGCACCGCGCGCACGCCTACCTGCACCTGCTGGCCTGCGAGCCCGAGGTCAGTGACCTGAGATACTACGTTAAAGGTGTCAATTTTTCAAGCATATTCTTATTGAAGAAAGCCAGCGTTTTATCATCAGGGGTTTGCACCCTTAATACACGAAATAAAGAATTTATATAGAATGAGCTTGCTCTTGACTACATAATTAACTATACGGTTAAGAAGAATCCTAAGATGGAGCGAGCTTACCCAGAGGAATTAGTTCTCCCACACACCAACGGTACACAGAGGCATTGTTTGGCGCTGGACGCCGGTAGGAGGGTGGTAGCATCCAGGCGGCCTCTTACGAAGCTTACCACCGCAGAGGGATCTGTTAGCCGTCATCATTGGTTAGAAAACCAAAGATGCCGTTGCCCAGGGTGGACAACTAGGAGGTAGATCCCACCACTCCAAAAGACTATCTAATAATATCATTTTTCGAACAGGAAATCATAGCATCGGTTCGGGAGAAGGGCGCCCAGTTCTCTGAGCTGGAATATCTGAACGCGTTCAAAGTGATCGGCGCCCGGCGCGGCCTCGCGCCCGCCGCGCTCAGGGCGCACCTGCAGCAGCTGTCCGCCGCGCTGGGGCACGTGGGCGTCACTGTGTAGAGCGCGGCCTCGCGCCCGCCGCGCTCAGGGCGCACCTGCAGCAGCTGTCCGCCGCGCTGGGGCACGTGGGCGTCACTGTGTAGAGCGCGGCCTCGCGCCCGCCGCGCTCAGGGCGCACCTGCAGCAGCTGTCCGCCGCGCTGGGGCACGTGGGCGTCACTGTGTAGAGCGCGGCCTCGCGCCCGCCGCGCTCAGGGCGCACCTGCAGCAGCTGTCCGCCGCGCTGGGGCACGTGGGCGTCACTGTGTAGAGCGCGGCCTCGCGCCCGCCGCGCTCAGGGCGCACCTGCAGCAGCTGTCCGCCGCGCTGGGGCACGTGGGCGTCACTGTGTAGAGCGCGGCCTCGCGCCCGCCGCGCTCAGGGCGCACCTGCAGCAGCTGTCCGCCGCGCTGGGGCACGTGGGCGTCACTGTGTAGAGCGCGGCCTCGCGCCCGCCGCGCTCAGGGCGCACCTGCAGCAGCTGTCCGCCGCGCTGGGGCACGTGGGCGTCACTGTGTAGAGCGCGGCCTCGCGCCCGCCGCGCTCAGGGCGCACCTGCAGCAGCTGTCCGCCGCGCTGGGGCACGTGGGCGTCACTGTGTAGAGAGCGGCCTCGCGCCCGCCGCGCTCAGGGCGCACCTGCAGCAGCTGTCCGCCGCGCTGGGGCACGTGGGCGTCACTGTGTAGAGCGCGGCCTCGCGCCCGCCGCGCTCAGGGCGCACCTGCAGCAGCTGTCCGCCGCGCTGGGGCACGTGGGCGTCACTGTGTAGAGCGCGGCCTCGCGCCCGCCGCGCTCAGGGCGCACCTGCAGCAGCTGTCCGCCGCGCTGGGGCACGTGGGCGTCACTGTGTAGAGCGCGGCCTCGCGCCCGCCGCGCTCAGGGCGCACCTGCAGCAGCTGTCCGCCGCGCTGGGGCACGTGGGCGTCACTGTGTAGAGCGCGGCCTCGCGCCCGCCGCGCTCAGGGCGCACCTGCAGCAGCTGTCCGCCGCGCTGGGGCACGTGGGCGTCACTGTGTAGAGCGCGGCCTCGCGCCCGCCGCGCTCAGGGCGCACCTGCAGCAGCTGTCCGCCGCGCTGGGGCACGTGGGCGTCACTGTGTAGAGCGCGGCCTCGCGCCCGCCGCGCTCAGGGCGCACCTGCAGCAGCTGTCCGCCGCGCTGGGGCACGTGGGCGTCACTGTGTAGAGCGCGGCCTCGCGCCCGCCGCGCTCAGGGCGCACCTGCAGCAGCTGTCCGCCGCGCTGGGGCACGTGGGCGTCACTGTGTAGAGCGCGGCCTCGCGCCCGCCGCGCTCAGGGCGCACCTGCAGCAGCTGTCCGCCGCGCTGGGGCACGTGGGCGTCACTGTGTAGAGCGCGGCCTCGCGCCCGCCGCGCTCAGGGCGCACCTGCAGCAGCTGTCCGCCGCGCTGGGGCACGTGGGCGTCACTGTGTAGAGCGCGGCCTCGCGCCCGCCGCGCTCAGGGCGCACCTGCAGCAGCTGTCCGCCGCGCTGGGGCACGTGGGCGTCACTGTGTAGAGCGCGGCCTCGCGCCCGCCGCGCTCAGGGCGCACCTGCAGCAGCTGTCCGCCGCGCTGGGGCACGTGGGCGTCACTGTGTAGAGCGCGGCCTCGCGCCCGCCGCGCTCAGGGCGCACCTGCAGCAGCTGTCCGCCGCGCTGGGGCACGTGGGCGTCACTGTGTAGAGCGCGGCCTCGCGCCCGCCGCGCTCAGGGCGCACCTGCAGCAGCTGTCCGCCGCGCTGGGGCACGTGGGCGTCACTGTGTAGAGCGCGGCCTCGCGCCCGCCGCGCTCAGGGCGCACCTGCAGCAGCTGTCCGCCGCGCTGGGGCACGTGGGCGTCACTGTGTAGAGCGCGGCCTCGCGCCCGCCGCGCTCAGGGCGCACCTGCAGCAGCTGTCCGCCGCGCTGGGGCACGTGGGCGTCACTGTGTAGAGCGCGGCCTCGCGCCCGCCGCGCTCAGGGCGCACCTGCAGCAGCTGTCCGCCGCGCTGGGGCACGTGGGCGTCACTGTGTAGAGCGCGGCCTCGCGCCCGCCGCGCTCAGGGCGCACCTGCAGCAGCTGTCCGCCGCGCTGGGGCACGTGGGCGTCACTGTGTAGAGCGCGGCCTCGCGCCCGCCGCGCTCAGGGCGCACCTGCAGCAGCTGTCCGCCGCGCTGGGGCACGTGGGCGTCACTGTGTAGAGCGCGGCCTCGCGCCCGCCGCGCTCAGGGCGCACCTGCAGCAGCTGTCCGCCGCGCTGGGGCACGTGGGCGTCACTGTGTAGAGCGCGGCCTCGCGCCCGCCGCGCTCAGGGCGCACCTGCAGCAGCTGTCCGCCGCGCTGGGGCACGTGGGCGTCACTGTGTAGAGCGCGGCCTCGCGCCCGCCGCGCTCAGGGCGCACCTGCAGCAGCTGTCCGCCGCGCTGGGGCACGTGGGCGTCACTGTGTAGAGCGCGGCCTCGCGCCCGCCGCGCTCAGGGCGCACCTGCAGCAGCTGTCCGCCGCGCTGGGGCACGTGGGCGTCACTGTGTAGAGCGCGGCCTCGCGCCCGCCGCGCTCAGGGCGCACCTGCAGCAGCTGTCCGCCGCGCTGGGGCACGTGGGCGTCACTGTGTAGACGGCTACATTCAATTAATTAAAAATAAAATAAAAAGACGTGTGGCACTCGGAGACTGCCGCGGTAAAGCTATTGCATAGCTTGCGTGCGTCAAACAGCACCCACCTCGTTAAACAGCACCCCACCTCATCAAACAGCACCCCACTCGTCAAACAACACCCAACTTCTCGAACGGCACTTGCCTCGTCGAACGGCACCCACTTCGTCGAACGGCACCCACTTAGTTAAACGGCACCCACTTCGTCGAATGGCAAACGCCCCCCGCTTTTCGAACAGCACCCACCTCGTTAATCAGCACCCCGCTCGTCGAACGGCACCCACCTCGTTAAACAGCACCTCGCTCGTCGCACAGCACCCACCTCGTTAAACAGCACCCCATCCGTTAAACAGCACCCCATCCGTCAAACAGCACCCACCTCGTTAAACAGCACCTCGCTCGTTGAACAGCACTTACCTCGTTAAACAGCGTACTCGCCAAACAGCACCCCTCTCGTCAAACGGCATCCACCTCGTTGAACGGCACCCACCTCATCAAACGGCACCCACCTCGTCGAACAGCACCCACCTCATCAGACAGCACCTCACTCGTCAAACAGCACCCAATTTGTCGAACGGCACCTGCCTCGTCGAACGGCACCCACTTCGTCGAATGGCAAACGCCTCGTCAAACCGCACGCACCTCGTCGAACAGCCGTATCACCGCTGTGCCGGTCGAAGTGGGGAGCGTGAGGTTTTTTCGTTACGGAATTTCTGGATTCGGTCCCCGCGCTCAAGGCCCGATAGATAGAAGCTATGCAATAGCTTAAAAACACACTTACACACACATTCACCCACACATACCCCACAATCTCTTGCTTTAATTTAAAATAATCTTTGTTTTTATTAAAGTTGCACAAAAATCATAATTTATTATTAAGCTATTGCATAGCTTCTATCGCGGGCCTTGAGCGTGGAGACCTAATCCAGAAATTCCGTAACAAAATAACTTAACACTCCGACCGGGACAACATTGATACTTTTTAGTTTTAAAATTGCAGAAGTTGATAAAAAATGCTATGCAATTGCTTTACCGCGGCAGTCTCCGAGTGCCACACGTCTTTTTATATAATGTCATTCTTCCGTGGTGGTGGAGGGAGCCTGATTACCTGTATATCAGGTATGCAACTTATACCTATCACAGGCGTCAGTCTCACACAAACTTTAACAGTGCCACACATTTACTGTGTTTCATAATGAACAAAATAATGTAACTATTGTCTGTGTTGAGAAAATAAAGATTTTTGTTATTATACTTATAATTTACAGAATACACTTCCGCTAGTTCCTCTTAAATACTAGCTTTTGCCCGCGGCTTCGCTCGCGTTAAATTCGGGGTAACAATAAAATTTCACCCCCTCTTTTGAGGGGATGCGGGCGGATTTCCAAAAAAAAATTATGCACGTTTTTTTTTAGTCACAAATAGACCGCATACCAATCTTCAGCTTTCTACCTTGAAAACTGCGTAATGCTCCATACAAACTTCCACTCCCCATTTTAGGGAAGTGGGGGGTTAGAAAGAGGCAAAAAGAAACCTATGATACTCTTCATCCCTTCAGCTATCTCCACTTTAAAAAATCACATCAATTCGTCGCTCCGTTTTGCCGTAAAAGACGGACAAACAAACAGACATGCACACTTTCCCATTTATTAAGTTACAAAAGTAATGAGTTCGTCGTTTTGTTGATTTAATTAAAGATGGAATTAATTTTCTTTTACAATAAATCACTAACTATCAACAAAACGACTACTTACTCTTGTAATTAGTTTGTCGTTTTGTTGATAGTTAGTGATTTATTATAAAAGAACATTCATTCCATCTTTAATTAAATCCTGTGACTAGTTATGTAACTTAGACTTACAAGATGCTTCACACGCGAACACAACATATTTAAGAGGAAACACTTAGGGTGAGAGAATTGAAAAATATGTATTTGTAAAATCTAAGTATTGCAGTCGCGCAGTGCCCGAACGCTAAAATCAGTTAAAATCAGTTTTATTTCTGCAAATAGGCCCCAGGAGGCGCTTTTACGATACCCCGCAGAGCGCGATAGAGACAATACCTAACTAAAAGCACACAACATCAACGTTTCGTAGTCCCCGATTCCTTTTCCAAAACTAAACCGATTTAAATACTTTTTTCATAAAAAATTAAAGAAATCCTTTGACCGTGTTCATGTATTTTATTCTAAAATTTTGCCAAATTTGTTTTCTGGATGTTTGAACACAGCTGAAAATCTGGCGAATTTTTAGATTTTTGAAGGCTCCTATCTCTTTTGTTAATTAATTTATGAAAAAAAGGAAAACACAGAAACATGCCAATGATTTTTGTAATAAAAATTATTGCTCTACTGGCATTATCCAGGGAGGAAAAAGGGACTACGTTTGTATGGAAAAACGGCCCTTGTGTTTCCTTTTAAATGGTAGATATATTTACGATCGGTCACGTGTAGACTACCTGTGGGAATCATTAATTTCTTAACGGATTTATATGAAAATACATAGAATAGCTTTTGTCCTTGAAGTGTCAATATCATCCAGCTAAAACATGTCCCATATTTTGTATATACTGTATTACATTAAATTATCACATTTCTGGTGTAGGAACACACCTTTGCGATTTCAAAGATAATAACGTTATTGTTAATTGTGCCTATTATAATTATACTTAAAGATAAAATTATTACTTTTGCATGTTTATGGTTAATTTTAGACCTGTTTGAATAGCGCCGACTAGAGCTATGAGTTTTATAATGACACTGTTAAATGTCGCTACTGAAACTAATTAAGCCTTTAAATCAGCTTAAAATTTCACGGCGATGTCGTCTTAAATAATGTTCTGGCATTTACGATCACAGTCAGTAAATAGATTGTTAAGCAGTTATTTATTTTTGTATAACGTTATATTTATAGTGCTTTGTGCCTTACACAAAAAGCTAATATAGCATGTTACTTTTACTTAGATACTCCTATTTTATTGTAATTATGTAATCATTTAAATTATAATGAATGGACTTATGATTAAGTCAAATGACATTTATTTACGGTGGTAAAATTTAAACTGAATAAAAAAGTATTTACAGAACAATTTGTTTTTATTTTCAACGAATAATAACACGTGACTTCAGTAAAATCAGTTTTATTTCTGCAAATAGGCCCCAGAAGGCGATTTTATTACCCAATATTTAAACCTACCACTGCTTCGGATCAAGTCTGGGCTAGTGCCGATTAGAAGCACCGCAAGAAACTCGGTCATTATTGTCTGTCTCTTTTCGAATAAATGTTTACTAAGGGTTGAAGCAACGACCTAGGACAATTTAATGCCATACGTTTCTATCCTTAAAATAATCATTCATAGTCTTTCACACACGTGTAAGTTAATGTACAGGTATTTCCGTAATACCCTGTGGTAATTTGTTGAAAATACTAATACAATTTCCCACTTTTTGCAGTATAAAGCCTTCAGCTTTTTATAGGGTTCCGTACCCAAAGTGTAAAAAAATTGTATGTCATAGTTTATCAGAAATATCTAGTACTAGCTGTTCCCCGCGACTTCGTACGCGTCAATTTTTGTTTTTATGATCGCGATTATTTTTGTAACATTTTTCACTGAAGCTTCGCTCCTATTGGTCGCAGCGTGATGTTATATAGCCTAAAGCCTTCCTCGATACATGGACTATCCACCTCAAAACGAATTTTTCAAATCGAACCAGTACTTCCAGAGATTAGAGCGTTCAAACAAACAAACAAACTCTTCAGCTTTATAATATTAGTATAGATTAGTATAGATTTCATTCACGTTTAAGCCAAAGAGTGAAATATCTTTACGTTGATAATTAATTGTGTAGTAATTAGGCCCGTTAACAACATTTTGAACACTAACTCTATGGTTAAAGATAATATTTTATGTACCTAATATGAAGAATGTAAAATTCCCACTAAAGACATGGCAGCACGATCTAAGACTTTAACCGGTTTCGAAAGGAATAAATAAAAAGAAAACTTTAAACCTGTGTTGTTGCGATAGCGATAGTTTTGGCACGGGGTCTCATCCAAACCAAAAGTAAAATGGTCTTTAATTTTCTCAATAGATGGCAATACCTGTATGGCTAGCGGATTAACTGTGGTTTCGGTTTCGGTATCGATAGTTGACCTTGAAAAGCAGTCTATAGCGTGAATATTCTATCGAAAATATCCACATGCTGCAATACTATCGGTAGTATCGATAGTAAAAATTAAGCGATATCATTGAATTTCGTCAATCCTATCCAATCTATTGACACTATCGAAGTACAGACAACACCACAAAACGTCAATTTTCTAAATTGATATTGATCTCTGCTTGTTGGACTTAAAGTTGAACATCGATTCAATGACCTTTTACTTTTTGGGCAGGTTGACCTGCCGCGATGCCGTTGTCTGTACAATAGTTTCGATAAAATCGATGGTAGTACGTAAAAAATTTCGATACTATCGATTTATGATATATCGATGCGTATCGATAGTATCGATAGTTGTGCTTCAATTACAATCGACATATTTTCGATACTATCGACTGGAAATAAAACGTGACATGAATGGTAACACCGGAGCACAAATACAAAATGTTCAATATTTATGAAAGTGGCGACGATGAGCTATGAAATCATCCTCTAAATGCAAGCAATAGCATCGTAAAATGTTTGACTATCGATAGTGTTTGTGCTGATACTATTATTGATAGTATCGAATATATCGTCATAGAATGGTTGATTTTCGAGGTGATTTTTTATATCGCTATCTTAACAACACTAACTTAACTCGAAACTGTCAGTCAGTCAGATATTGTTCACAATATTGTTTATTTGTTTGTAGTGTTTGTTTCAGTTTGTTTAATTGTTGTGTGCTGCTCTTCCAACCTAACCTATATTTTTTATAGAAACTTAAGCAATTAAACTAATTATCATGGCAGACGCAGATTTAGCAGACCTAAGAAAACAATGCATTACAAGTCTTTATATGTGTGCGGACAATGTGTTGAAATACTTGGACCATGAGAAAGAGGCTGAATTCGCCAAACTTAAGTCCTATGTTGAAGGATATTGTTTACAGGAGGCCGAGCAAGAGGTGGCTATTCAGGCCTTAGACAAGTCTAAAGTAAGTGGCTTGAATACTTAGTTTATTGAACAAAATATCTATGTATTTGCTACCAGGCCCCTAATTCAGCTAACCGTAATCACAATCGTAATTGAATAGCAGGTTTTTGACAGTTCTAGTATGGGCTAAATGTCAAAATAGTCCAATTCAATCACGATCGAACTGCAATTGAAATAGCTGAATAAGACCCCAAACAAAAATACACATAAAACCTTTTTTATAAATTAAGCACACGAGTATATTACTCGTCAGTGTTGGGCAATATGTAATCTAACTACTGATTACTAACTACGACTACATATAGTAATCAGTAATCATAACTAAAAATTACATAAAGCAATCATAAAAAGTAGTTAAAAATTTTGATTACTAACTACTAATTGTAGTTGCAATCACGATTACAAGATTTAATTTCATAACTACACATTTAAAATGATATTGCGCCTTTAAAAAAACTGGCCAAGCACGATGTCAGACAAGCGCACTGAGAGTTCCATATCAACTTTAACCTCTCGATTGTATGTTATTCCAGACACAATTAAAATCGCTATCGCGACCGCCGGCAGTCTTATGATACTGTAGGAGTTCATTGAATTAGCGGTCCACTTATTTCCACTTAGCCAAAATACCACAATATTTAATTGACTGCAAAAATAACTTTGTTTTTCCTAGTGTTTGTATAAAGGACAAAGTTATATTTGCGGTTGTTAAAAATGTGCTATTTCTCAAAACCCATCGGTTTGATTTAGTTCAAACCAATTTTCTTTGAAAGTATTTGTTAAGATCTACATTATGTATTTCCCACTTACTTAGTTTAAAAGTTAGAAGAGGGGGACTCATTTTCCACTTTGAAAGCTTCTATCTTCCAAATGTTAGACTCTTTGAAAAATAACCTATCCATAGATACCCTATATGCATAGGTTTGAGTAAAAAAAAAATTTTTGTTTTAGTTCTATGTATGGGAAATCTATTCATCTTCATTGCTGAGCATATTTAAACTTGTCCATTGACTATTTTCAGCGAGAAACCGACGACTCAAATGTAGACACACTTCAAGATAGGTTCACAGCCCACCTGAGCAGCATGGCCGGCAAGCGGCTCAATGTGAACAACCATTACATGATTGAGTTGACCAATCGATATAAAAAGGGCCAGCAACAGGCTAGAGGTAAGAAGAACCACTGAATATTTTTCCCAATGACTTATATTAAAGGTGTTATTTGTTAAAATCCATTAATGTGGGAGTTAATTATTTCTAGGTTACAACCATGTACCATATTTTTATAATGAGATGTTTAAAATAAATACTTTTGCATATACCATGGTCACTGCAGAACTTGGCTTCTGTGATAATGGTGCTTGCAACAGTGTCCAAAATAATTTACTTTAATGATTGTGACCATGAGAGTAGTTAATATTTATGTATAGCCTTTATACAGATAATTACAATTATAATATCATTACATTTAATTGGTACAAGATTGAATTTAAATTAAATAATTATTACACTTTTTAATTATTATTTTTCTTAGTCAGTTCATGGCCAGTTATATTTTTGGTCAACATTGTGTTTAAATTATAAGTCAGTTCTTGGTCAAATTAATTATTACCAAGACCAAGAAATTAATAAATTTGTTCCAAATTTTATTATGATCTAAAATTTTTTTACTAATTTCCTATTTACAAGTGGTGAGCAAAGGACTCCCCCAAAACTTAAAGGAAAAAAAAACATTAGTAATAACTACGTTAAAAAACCTAATTTAACTGTTATATGGAGTCGTTACCAAAGTAGTTGAATCATTGCATTTTTATTTCCAGAAAACCTAGAAGACTCAGACTTAGCTATCACAGAATCACAAGTTCAATATGTAAGTAGGTAACATATTACAGCAATAACGACCTATTGTCGCTTTTCTATTCCTGTTGATCAAAATAATTATTTATCATTCTATGTATAGCATTGATGTTAAATAAAAAACTGGATACACAAGCAGAGTCAAAAAAACCACTTTACTATAGTCCATAAAATATAGCTTGATTAGAATGACACCTGTCAAACTGAGGTGACTAGTGATGGGACTGTCTCGACTGATCAAATGAAAAATACAGATAAGGCATATATATAAAATAAAATGAAAATCAGATATATTAAGATTTAAAGTAAGTCAGTGTCGTGATCATTATGAGAATAATTGTAACAATCATGAAAACCAATTACAATTTTTTTAACGCATATAGAATCTAAAAAATTTGAAAATTTTTCGTCCACTATTAATAATTGCAATTTGATGTTCTAAGCATCAACCAATGCTCATTAAATCATTTGTAACATTTATGTTACATTACTTTGATTTTGAAATACTGTTAGTCTGTCGATTTCGATTTGTCGATTTTACCTCATCACTAGCGATTATGTAAAATGACGTAACCTTGTAAGGACGTCTTTTCAAGTTAGGTGTAATTTTAGTAAAATTTACTGGCTGGATTATTTTAATGATTTTAACTTTAAATATCTATTTCATATTAATGAAATTGATTGATATGTACACCAATGTATAAAAAATTTTTCTTAACATGCAAGTTACCAATATTTTTCGTGTGTAAATGTGTTTCACTTGTGTGACGCTGGTACAAAGTTACGTCGTCTCTTTCAGTGAGAACTTCATTCTAATCAAGCTATATTTTAAGGACTATAAATGAGCACCCATTGTACAGTCGGCCAAGATGGTGGTTGGTGTGGTTTATCACCCTAAGGTTGAAAGTCATTTGCGCGTCAGAGAACAACAGGGTTGCCATACTAATACTAAAACGTCAGTTCCTATAGCTATTTAACTGACATGAAATTTTGACAAAACTGGTACACTACTTTCTTGGTAGACCGTATCTACATTTATTTGTTTTTTTTTTTATCCTTGGCTGCACTCGTCTTCAAGTCATGTATGTGATAATGTTGAATTGGCATTAAGACGTGTGCGTTCGCCCAGCAAAAAGTATCGCCTATTCGAAAATTGAATGATGCAGATAATTAGTGCCTTATATCGTGTAAATGTGAGCGAAATTTTATATTTGTGCGTCCTACAGCTTCAGAAATATTTAAGAAAAATGGATTCTGCTGCACGAACGTTCGCCCAGCAAATTTTTTTTTAATTTATGCGTCTAGCTGTATATTAAATATGCAAAAAGGTAGCTAATGTGCCGTAAAAGCCAAATTTGTGCCTCTTAAGATGTCAGACTTATTTAGTTTTTTGCTGGGCGAACGTTTCGGTAATTGCTGTATATCGGAAACGGTTGGACGCAGACTCATGATTTTTGTATACAGGTTCAGTAAATTTGTGCATATTTGTGCCGCAATTTTCATTAACATGACTAGCATGGTTGAGGATCTATTCTTTTATTTCCTAAAAAATTGAAAAATGCTCTGGCTCTCGAACGAACAAGACCAAGGACGACGCGTTAGTGCCGAGTGATACCTATTATTACACTCGTACATAAGCTACCTTTTTGCATAATTACTCGTAATATACAGCTAGACTAATAAATTAAAAAAAAAATTGCTGGGCGAACGTTCGTGCAGCTGAATCAATTTTTCTTAAATAATTCTGAAGCTGTTGGACGCACAAATATAAAATTTCGGGTACATTTACACGATATAAGGCACTAATTATCTGCATCATCCAATTTTCGAATAGGCGATACTTTTTGCTGGGCGAACGCACACCATTAAGATAGGTATGAGACACGACATAAGCTGTTTCTATTTAAAACTATACAGTTCGAAGTATGGGTAAGGTAGTTTCTGTGTGAGTGTGTGTACACAATATGCCATGATGTCATACATAATGTTTACATAACATGGGCTTCGTTGTTCAGGCGTTTCAAAAATCACGATGTACCAATTTCTATAAGCACTTAGTTTTGAGAGGATAATAAGTTTTATTTTTCTATTTCAGTTTGATCCAATCACAAAGAAGCCGTTTGCAGACCCCGTGAAAAATACAGTGTGTAATCATGTGTATGAACGAGAGTCCATCATGAATCTAATTAATAGGAAAGGTTCTACTAAGTGTCCGAGTATGTTGACCTCTTTCTTTCTGTGAAGCATATTATACAACGTGTTCCTTTTGATATCCCATAACTCATAAGGTTATGTTCTATAGGTAAAAATAATATAAAACGCCCTAGAACATGTGGTTCAAAAATCAATAGTTTCGAATATAACATCAATTTTAGTTAAATTTGTTAAAATAATGTAACCAGTATGACGAATCCTTAGTTTTGCGAGTCGTTGGCAATCCTACACTAAAGTGTAGTAGTAAAGTAGCGGGAGAGCGTAACTTGTAAAAAACATTGACGTGTGTGGGTGTTTCATTGCTACGTAGGTAAGAGTAAATCGTTTTCATTCAAAAGTTCATTCATAACAAGGTAAAGGTGTTTTACATAAACAGTCGTGACTTTTTAGAATTATTTTGTATGAAAAAATTTAACAAAAAAATATTTATACTTAATTGAAAAATAATTCGATGCAATTTGATTCGATCATCTTTTGCATGCAGGTACAGTCAGCTGCAACAGTTTGTGTCTTTTTGGTTTTACAAACCTTCTCGTTGTATAAAGAGTCAACATTAGTCTGAAATGTTTACATAATTTTGCAGCTGACTGTACTAGTGCTTGTGTGGCTTGCTCACTCTGCGTTGGTGCAGGTAGTGTACTGTTGGTATCTAAAGTAAAGAAAACTAACAGTCTATAGTCATCCCAAAGCAGGGCATATGCCTCCATTATTGAATTCAAGTTACCGTAGCAATGATGGGTCCAGGCACAATCACCACGCTTGCCACCACGCTTGGCCCGGTATACACCGTGAAATTTTAGTGGTTGTTTTCCCGCAACAGAACGATTTACCTTTAGTAGCACCATCGAATCGTGCGAGTTATTTTTTGAAAATAAAGATATCGTTATCCTTAACTAATCAAAAAAATAATCATTAACTCTAAAGCGTGAGATACGATAGTATCTTTACAAAATGTGACGTGTTTGGGTACTGCTTGCCGCACAAAATCAATGTTCAAAGCAAAAGAAGCTCTACGCACTACGTAATACAGCATAAACTGCACCGCGCGAGGGGCAATGACCCCGGCCGGTGATCGGCTGCGGCGCGGTTGGTACCATTGGTTCGAGGTTGCTTTCGAGTTTCGTTTATCACAATCGTGAAACTGCTAATTTTTTTATTTGAATAAAAAAAACTGCACAAATCTACTGTACTATTAAGATATAATCATTTTACTGCGGGAAAACAACCACTAAAATTTCACGGTGTATAAGGTCCTTAGGTATCTGAAGTTTTTGATTTATATATTTGATTATGAAATACTGCAAAAAAAATTATTATTTAACTATATTCTTTGGTACGGTTAAAGAAGCAAATGAAGGCTTTTGCTTCTTTAACCGTGCCAAAGAATACAGTTAAATAATACTTTATTTTTCTTATGATTACAGTGGTCGGTTGCGCTAACCGAGGTCCGATTCTGCTGCAACACCTTGTATCGGACGACGAGCTGCGGTTCCGCATGACGCTCACGCAACACTCCACCATGATTCAAGAACGAACTATCACAGATTTGGATGACACCATGTAAATGACTTGATTATACTGTTGGGAAACAACTGATGATTATTTGTCTTGGGTTCCCAGACTTCCGAAAATCGGAGACCAATATACTTTTCTATCTAAATACGCTTAGCCGTTTTGGCGTAATAGACTAGAGTAACAAGGATCTATTCAAACATACACATTATTTCACATAATAGTAAATTAAATAGCAAATTAATGTATAAAGATGGTTGCAATAATTAACTGAAAACTGAACCTGACTAAAAATGCAAGTATTTTTGAATGAGAAATAAAAAAGAGATATTTAAAATACGAATGTGTTTTTTATAGTCTATTAAATAAAACCCAGTATCTATTTAGAATAATATTCATATTTCAGCAGAAACTATGATAATATAATAAATCTAATAACAATAATATTAGTAGGTAGTTATATCAATAACATGCCCATCAAAGATTTAACCATAATTTATGGAACATTTGATGAAAATTTATTAAGTAATAATAGGGGTTAAAGTATGAAATTGCCGATTATTTTCCCACTTTTTATTTTGTTTGTAGCTCTTAAGTATAGTCATATTATTGCGTAATTCTTTTTGTATTGTATCAAAAACTAAATAAAGTAACTTTTGACTAAAAAAAAAATGCAATACTAGTGCCTATTACTTCAAAGGAAGTCGTTAAAAAGACCCCTTACAATGTGTCAGCTGACCTTCTTGCTTTAATTAAGTATATTTGTATTATGTACTTTGATTTTCAGAAATTTAAATACTATAATGCGTAGCTTTATAACCATCTAACTTTCACCTTTAATTGCATCTAAAACGGTTCAGGCGTTTTTAAAAAAACTAAAAAATTGTTAGTATGGAAAAATGACTTTTCTCGATTTCGTCCATACAAAACGGCAATTTCATACCTTAACCCCTAATATATAAATCTTGGTCCAATAAAACTATAATAATAAAGAGTGCATTATAACAAGAATTATAATATAATATAACTAGTTTACTAGGTGGCTGAAGCTCAGTAACGCTGTACAAAGGTGTTATTTGAATTTCTAAATGATCAAGATTTCAGTTGTAAAATAACATGATACAAAATAAGGTAATTAAGTTTTTTTTGCTTATTTGAATTTGTGGAACATCACAAAATAGTTTTTATGTGTGTTTATGTTTCTGTTTTACTTGTTCTTGGTTGCTTAACAGACGAAGATCGATTCTTCGTTCCGAGGTGTACCGGGATCGATTTCCGTACTGGTCGATGAGAAAAACAAATGTGCCACTTACCATACAGTTGGTATTGAAGGAACTATGCCTCAGGACCAGAAGCATTTTAATATTAACACAACAACAGATACAAGGATATCTGTAGTTGGTAAAAGCATTGATGCTCACAATAAGAAAAAAAAAAGGTTTTTCATGCTTACTTGTTTCTGATTTCCATAAAACATTTTTTTCATCGTTACTTTGGATTCAGAACAATGTATGTAATGTATTTGTTGTCCACGTGTATATTATCTAATAAACACTATTTCCCGCTGTTCGTTACAATCGCATTTTCTCATTACGCCATTCAATAGTGTGTACAAATTTTTATGTGGTATAATATCTTAAAAGTATAGAGAAATCGCTGTGCTATTTAGATATACAGTGTAAACTCTTTATAACGAAACTCAAGGGACTGAGCATTTATTGTCGTTATAGAGAGTTATCGTTATATGGAGTGAACAAAAAAACAACCAAATTAACAAGAATTAACAGTTTCAAAGTAGGTTTACGACTTATAATACGATAGGTACCCAGTATGCTTGGTCGAAGACCATCACTTCCGGGAAAACAATGCGTCATACTGCACGTGTTCAAGGCAATTAAGGATAACAAAAGCTAGACCGACCTCAGATGTTTCGGAGCTTCAAAGTCTTTTGTTACCTGATAACATAACATAAACAATAATACCGATAATAAATATTTACTGTCTACAAATACGAACACATTTCTTCGTAATAGAGAATGGCGTATCGCTATAGTGTTTCAATGTGTGGGTTTTAGTGCAAACCAATCAAGTTGGGCTCACTTCAACGTTACTGGGAGTTTATTGTTATAAATTATAAAGGATAACGTTATAGAGTTTACACTGTAATTATTGTTAATTCATGACTTGTTCATCATCGACCACGTGTTCATAACGAAAAACGTTTGCCGCATATTGCGTCTAAGGCGAAATGCTTTTGTGACGGATCACGGTGTGTGTCCAAGCGAGAATCATATTTTTTTAATTAGTTAAATGCTTAAAATCCAAATAAATTTTAAACCAAATTATAAATAATAGGGGTTAAAGTATGAAATTGCCGATTATTTTCCCAGTTTTTATTTTGTATATAGCTCTTAAGTATAGTCATATTATTGCGTAATTCTTTTTGTATTGTATCAAAAACTAAATAAAGTAACTTTTGACTGAAAAAAAATACAAAACTAGTGCCTATTACTTCAAAGGAAGTCGTTGAAAAGACCCCTTACAATGTGTCAGCTGACCTTCTTGCTTAAATTAAGTATATTTGTATAATATACTTTGATTTTCAGACATTTAAATACTATAATGCGTAGCTTTATAACCATCTAACTTTCACCTTTAATTGCATCGAAAACGGTTCAGGCGTTTTTAAAAAAACTAAAAAATTGTTAGTATGGAAAAATGACTTTTCTCGATTTCGTCCATACAAAACGGCAATTTCATACTTTAACCCCTAATATACTGACAAACCAAACAGCGTAATCAGAACTGCACTCAGGACGCTCTTAGTTAACCAATAAAGTTCTTAAGTAATGTTAGTGTATTCACAGCCTAAGGGCTAAAAAGCACATTTCAGTTTTTCGCACTAATAAAACATGACAACTGAACCGTAAATAGTACTACTTTTAAATCTAGTAATTAATAATAACAATAGGAAATATTCATACGAATACAAGAGTTAGTTAAAAGTTTAGCCTAAATTTGAGTCTAAAGCAACTGACATATCAACTTGAAAATTCTTAAATCTATAATTATTTTATAAAAGCATTTGAACTATATTTATAAGTGCACTATCGGATCTTAAAATTTAATGATAAAGAGAAAGAAATATATTGTAATACTTATTAATTACGGTGGTACGAGTATTGTCTTGCCCACATCTGCGAATCTTAAGAAAGACTTTATGAACTCAGTATGAGCTCAGTTTTTTTAAGCTTTTGTCTCTTTCCCACACCATAATGTAAAATGAGGCGCTAATCGCTTTTCCTATTACCGATGCCAAAATAAAGCGTAAAGCGCATGGCATGTAATAGTATTTAGTTGGTCGATTTAGAGCTATATAATTCGTCTGTTATTATGACGATGCAATCGAGCAACTGCAATTCTGATTTGGTGCAGAATAGAATAGAATTACATAGTTGGTTTTGCCACAACAAACAAAAAATTAAAGTTAATACAGACAGATCTGAAATACGTAGTTGACATCCAAAATTTTTAATATCTGCTTCGGCAAATACGGTGTTATGATTATAGAGTTTCTGCCACACTATTCTGTACGGATTTTGTGACTCCGTAAATATATTGTTGATCACTTGCGACGCTGTTGTTAAATTAATTTTCTATAGAAGATTAATATCATATACTTTATCTTTTTATCGTCGACCGCCGTAGTCTGTCACGGAAAGTGTTATGATTATAGATTGTATAATCGGATGCATTATTGACTAAAGTTGACCTTTATGGAACTTTTGTATCGAATACATCCCGGAATTTCAGGATCGACATGATGTATACAAGATGACTTGTTCATCACCGTCAAAAATTTTTATAGGCGTTACAGATCGTATTTAGAGCCCATTTATAAAATAAAAAACGTAGGTCAAGTTTCACCCGAACATATTTTTCGCAATATAGTTTTCAATTTTTACGTTCCTAAGCCTGTGAAGGTATGAAGGGAAAATCAGTAACTTATGAATATAATTACGATGCTATTCAAACCAAAACAACACTTTTTGTGAGTCAAAAGTGTTGTTTTGGCTTTTTTGATTTTAGGCAGACATTTTCTAGGTGCTTTATCTTGACATTTTTGTGTATATGTACCAAAAGAATAAATAAGCCATTTGTATTTTTCTCGTAGATTGGGTGGTGATTGAAATTTATTCACCTGTATGTTTTGAAAAGTCGCTTTCCTAATGTCCTAGACAAACTATCTTTAGGTAAATATGCATCCGATTATATATATCTGGTGATATTTCAAGACTCGCAGATGTGTGCGACTGATGCGTGTTGGTCACAAGTCGAAAACTTATAACTAGGTAATGCAAGAAGTTAGGATTAGTCAGTAATGACTGAAGCACGAATAACCTAAATAACAATGTTTTGATGTGCTTAATAATCACAAATAAAAAAAACTACGTAAAAACAATATAGATTTAGATAAATCTACAAAATAAAACAGCAAAACATTTTATTTGTTTTTTTATGATATGCGAGGTATGTTAGTTGCAATTGCTGATTTCGCTAACGCTTTAAACAAGGAGTGATCCCACAGTTTTGACGTTGATGATAAAACTGGTACGGAATCAGTAGCTTAAAATTGCCTTTAATATCGAGCGAAAAACTATTTTAAGTTTGGTTCAGTGTTGAAGTATTTTTACTAGTGTACCACGAAAATTATATATCATATCGATAGACAATATATAATATTCAGCAACAATACTATTGGTATCAAGATTGACATGACGAAAGGGCGGAATCCTCACATATGTTTATTTTTTTACCTTACATACAGATTCCCAAGCCGTGTGTTTTGAGAATAAAGAAATTTTGAATTCGAATGGGTAATATTGTTATGAGTCGATAGAACTTATATTAACGAAGCTATCGATACTATTGGCTATTCACTACCGATAGTGGACTATAGATCGACAACATCAATGTTTACGGCACAAAAAATGCATCGGTAGCATATTTTTGCGAGTTCATTCGTGCTTCAGACGCTTACCATAGATTGCGAGTAGAATGGAAGTCATGTAACATAATTAATATTATTTAAACTTAATTCTAAAGACAGGTTGATATTTTATTAGCGGTTCGTTACATTACCGTAGAATGGCGTTTGGCTGTGATCAGAATGAGGACGTTTTAAAAATGATTTGTATGAACATAATCCAGGGTTTTTCTCATCCATACAGTATCAAACACGGTTTGTGATAAATAGTGTTCCGAATATTTGTAAGTTGTTCTCAAATATACTCAATACTATGTATTCAAATATTATTCAGCCTGTAGTTAGATTTAAGTTTCGATTAAAATAAAGTTTCGACATTGATAAGAGCAAGAATTGAAGCAAATTTTACTAATTACAATCTTAATTTGTTAATCTTTATTACAGAGAAGCTAATTATTTAATAATACTATACAAGTGGCTACAATATTGTACTTTTGAGTATTTCATTCGTATTGCTGTGTATTTTGTATTTCATGTTAACTATCATCTAAAGCAGAGTAAAACGATGTTTGACCACAAATTGGTGATACATGATTGTCAAATTCACATTTGGCTTCGGTTGTTTCAAGTAAAAGCATAATTGTAAAGTTATGAAGTCACGCCGGTATGAGTTCGTTGCGTAATAATATCTACTAGCTGTTGCCCGCGACTTCGTCCGCGTCTATTTCAGTTGTTATGATCGTGACTATTTTTGGAACATTTTTCTATCATACTTCACTTCTATTGGTTGCAGCGTGATGTTATATAGCCTAAAGCCTTCCTCGATAAATGGACTCTCCAACACAAAAATAACTTTTCAAATCGAACCAGTACTTCCTGAGATAAACGCGTTCAAACAAACAAACAAACAAACAAACAAACTGTTCAGCTTTATAATATTATAGTATAGATTTGACAATCGGATTGTGGGTCGTAAGTTGATTCAGAGGCCAATAACGATGCCAGATAAACAGATCTATCTGTTTCTTTCACACAAACTAAGACATTTGCATGAGTAAGCGAGACAGATGGTATCAGATATACAAACATTGTGTGGCGGAGTAAGGCCCCGTATTAACTGTCTGTTGTTTGACTAGAATTTTAATTTGTAACCAAGAATGTTATATGGATATTTTAACTATAATATAATAAAGACAAAACATTATTTTAGCACAGTCATTACTAAACAACTGATTGATTATTATTTAGGAAAGATTTTCGAAATTTGAAAATTGATTATACTCAACTTTTTTGAAATATTCTATCGGTTGGGCTCAAGAGTGAAAGAGAAGTAAATATTGTCCCTATAGAATCACATTTTATCACTGTATACTTAATTTTTGGTCAAACATCCCATTTAAGAATCACATTACAACGTGTTCATCAAAAGAGGAATGTTAAAATACGAAAGGGGAATCTCAAAAATAACTTATTACTTTCGTTAAATAGTAAGTTTTCGCTAAAATATGTTAAATATTTAAGGAAATTCTAGCAAAATGACTAAAGAGTAGCTTAATTAAAACTATGACTAGATAGGAAGTGAAAAATTCAAGCACTCCCCATACAACCTCGATTCCAATATGTTATTATCGCGAGTTAATTTACGCAATTAAATAAACTGACAGGCAAAGTTTTAAGGTTAAATTTTATCGTGCCCTTTGGTTTGCTAATTGTCAAACATGTTTTGGGATCTGCCCTGTGTTTAGGTCACATTGTTTCGGCAATACAAATGATGCAATGTCATAGTGACGACTTGACGAGTTTCTCAATGACACTGTGTGCACAGATCTCTCTACTAACAACACCGCCCATATAACTGGACTTATATCTTTGGTCCGTGAAATTTTAAAAATCAAATACTGTTATTAACAACAATGAATAAATAAATAAGACAAGTGATATACTAGGCATCTTCGCTCTTTTGCACACGTCATTATGACAATTTGCAAGTGCAACCCTTCGTAGTTATTGCATTCATGCAACGTTTTGTTTTAAAATACGAAAATCGTTTAATAAAGTATTTGTGGCAAAGACGTAGTATCCTATTGTTTAAGTTAATTTATATTCAAGTACATTGTTTACAATTATCGTGCATCGAATTGCCGAAAAAAATTAGTTAATGAGTTTTATGCCGGAGAAATAGTTTAAAAAATTGAATATTAGAATGGGACATCAATTGCTATCTCGCTCAGAACGTAGACCGTAAGACGGTGACAGTCACATTGCTTGTAAGTCATTTGGTAGACATTTGAGTTTCGATTTTTAATCAGTTAAAATGGCTCACGATCTTTTGCACTTAAGCATTGGTCATACCAAGGTCCCCGAAAGAACGGTAAAATATATATACGGACACATAGAATCGAGGTCTACTCTTCTCTGCTGTTATTCAAAATAGAAGCCACCACCCCGTTTATACATGCTTTCAAATCTTCGCTAAAATCTTTCCGCGATTCGCATATCTTCTTCAAAGATTCGTGAACATTCGTTTCTTTGTAATCTAAGGCGAGTTCCCTCTTTTTAGAAGTTATATCTAGGAATGCTAGCAAATTCTCCGCTACTTCCTTAGGCATCTTTGCGCAATTAGCCTCGATGAGCACTGCTAGGTGCTTACCGATTTCCGAACTTATCAACTGCGCGGTATAGCTCTTTTCGTAATCGAATTCGGGCGGGGATTCGTCTTCGGGGGTTTTCTGTTTCAAAGACGCTATTGCAAGGAGCGTGAGAGCGAGAATCGCTTCGTTCTGCATAACGGAGTGACATACAACCAGCATGTTTACCAAACTGGCTATGCAGCCTTCGACCTGAAATTAAGAAAAACAATAAATCGTCTTTTTTTAATATAATTATTATCCAAATCGATTTTACGACATCTTGTAACGGCTTGACGTGCATGCCGAAGCAGAATTATAACCGGTTGGGTTATGGTTGTGCTTGTCTATTTTAGATCCAAGTCACTTTACCAAAGATAGTTTCTAAACTTAACCCGAGAATGGAAGTCTCTCTTTGCGTTGTAGGTGAGTCATCGCCAACTAGTGATGCCGATCGATAGTCGACTATCGATAGTCTATTGATAGTCTATCGATAGTTGACGTCATATCAATAGTATCGATAGTATTGTTGGTCATGAAGAATAAACTATAGATAGTATCGATACTATTAATACTATCAATAGTTTACTCGCCATTAACAGTAATAGTATCGATACTATCGATATTTTTATGTATTGCAAGTCATCAAAAGTTTTACCCCAATTTGGGCTATCGATACTATTGATCGTATGGATAGTATCGATAGTCCTATCGATATTCCAACTGATTTTCGAGGTCAACTATCGATAGCGAAACTATCGATAGTTCGGGATCATTAAACGGCACCAACCAGGCCAGCCGGAGTGTACCTGCACGAGCGTGCGCCAGTGCGGCGAGTGCCTCAGCTGGCGCGCGGTCCAGGCCAGCCGGAGTGTACCTGCACGAGCGTGCGCCAGTGCGGCGAGTGCCTCAGCTGGCGCGCGGTCCAGGCCAGCCGGAGTGTACCTGCACGAGCGTGCGCCAGTGCGGCGAGTGCCTCAGCTGGCGCGCGGTCCAGGCCAGCAGGCGCGGCGCCTCCCCCGCGGCGCCGGCCCCCGCGCCCGCGAGCCCCCAGCGCGCCGCCGCCGCCAGCGCCGCCTGGTTCGTGGCCAACTGCCGCGCAACGCTCTCTGAATAAACGGACGGGTACAGAAGTCTATGTATACTCGTATTAATAGGCTACTGGACTCACATCAAATTTCACTCAATAAATGAATAGATCCTGCAGTATTTCAAGAAACCAGTATTTATAGATTTCAGTTAGCAAAAGTGCAAGATAGATACATAGTTTCAATTTAATTTTTTTTCACATTTGTTAATTGTTTTGTTAACAAAAGAAAGCATCATATATCGATTTCAGTTGGCAAAAGTGCAAGATAGATACATATAAATGAATAGTTCCTGCAGTATTTCACCTAAGAAACCAGTATTTATAGATTTCAGTTAGCAAAAGTGCAAGATAGATACATAGTTTCAATTTAAAAATTGTCTACTCTTTTTTTTTCTGAAAACGCTGTCGATCATATTGCGTCATAGGACTCTAAGCGAACTTCGTTACGGATCTTACGATTTGGACAATGCCCAAATAACTGTGGATGGATGTACTGTCCTAAAACTTATCACTGTACCGAGATTTATAATGCAATGTTATAATTTATAGGTAAAATCGTATTTACCTTCCCGACGTTTCGGTACAGTGATAAGTTTTATGTGTGACAATGCATCAAGAAAGTTAAATAAACCGGCCAAGTGCCAGTCGGCCAGAAATTCCGTAACGAAAATAACCTAACCTAACACTCGGGGCGAGGCACGATCAAACAATTTTGAATTTCCGAAATTTAAAAGAATTTAGAAGAAAATAAGGATTTTCACAGTATGGTTGCCTATGGTAACCATATCTTCCAAAATAACAGAAAAATTTAATTACAAAAGTCAAAATTAGAAAATACATAAAATTATAAAATTAAGCTATTGCATAGCTTCTATCGCGGGCCTTGAGCGTGGAGACCGAATCCAGAAATTCCGTAACGAAAATAACCTATCACCCCCCACTCCGACCGGCACAGCTGTGATACTTTTTAGTTTTATAATTGCACAAGTTGATAAAAAATGCTATGCAATGCCACACGTCTTTTTTTTGTTTTTAGTATTTGTTGTTATTGCGGTAATAGAAATACATAATTTGTAAAAAAAACTCTGGCTAGCTATCACGGCTCTTGAGATACAGCCTGGTGACACGACAGAGCGACGGACAGACGGACAGACAGCGAAGTCTTAGTAATAGGGTCCCGTTTTTACCCTTTGGGTACGGAACCCTAAAAACCATAGCTGGGCACCGTTAATCAAATAGTTAACTTCGTTAATCTTTAGTCCGCTACACAAAAAGTTAGCTTCGTTAAACGTTAAAGCGTTACATTTCGGAAGAATTAACGCAAGTTAACGTTAATCGTTAATCCGTTAATAAGTGTAAAATTGCATTTTTATATCGTTGTGTTAGTGAACTTATAAAACCTGTTGGTTTAGTTTCTGGAAGTTAACAAGTTAGGAACAAAACAAAATACTTGTAAAATTCAAATGTGTAATTTAATCGTCGGGCATAAGGTGCATATTGACCTTCAGGAACATTAACATGTTGAAGTTCTCGTCTGAAAGCGCGGCTAGTTTTGGTGTTAAAATGTCTTTACAAAACAGAAAAGATGTCGTTGAAAACAGACGTTCAACTGCAGCGCTCGAGGGTATAGCAGTATTGTATTTAATGAATAGATTTATAAATACAGATTTTCTCACTCGCACGCGCCGGCAAAATTTATCTAGTTTTGTTTTCGTTTCACTCGCTGCCACGCGCCACCCGGCACTTGTCGTTTCATACTTGTCTGAACCTGTTTTTCGCACCGCGCGGTGCCGTGCGGTAAATAGTAGGCATTGGATTAACGATTAACGTTTACATTTTTAAAAGTTAACTTAAATGTTAATCCGTTAATCAAAATGTTAACTTCGTTAATTAACGATTAACGGATTAACGAGTTAATGCCCAGCTATGCTAAAAACCTATACTGTCCTAAAGATTTTAGTTTGCTTATGTTTATGTAATCTATGTTTTATGCACCTACCAAATCATATTTATTTTCATTTCCGCAGTTCGGAGATATTGATCAAAAATAATTTTATTTGGAGATTATAAAAGGTCAAGGAAAAGGTACTCTTATTTAGAGTAGATAAGGTGGAAGTTTTGCAGAAGTAGTCAAACAATCTTATCTTTTATAGAGATTTATATACTGTAGGCAAAATAATAAGTCGACACCTCTGTACGCACATGAATAGTGCACTTCGTGTATACATTTGTAGACCCAATATTGGTAAATAACAACTCAATGCGTAAAAACATACAAACACAAACAATGTCAGATGTCACTGTCATTATGAGAAGAAAGTGATGTGACATTAAACGATGGTTTATCGATGACAAGAATATGATTGTCTAACTTTATTGTGTTCTTTTGTTTGTCATTTGGCATAAAATACAAATACAGGATGAAATTTTAACCACTTTCCAAAATGTTTGTAGGCGTTTAGTATCGTATTTAGAGCCCATTTATGAAGTAAAAAATGTAAATCAAGTTTTCACCCGAAAATATTTTTCGCAATATCGTTTTAAATTTTTACAGTTTAGGCATAAAGGGAAAATCAAAAACTTATGATTAGTATTGTAATGAATGAATGTGATGTGTATTGCGTAAAAAAAGTGTTACTAGGCGGCCGTATCAAAAATTTTAGATTTTTGGCGGTCATTTTTTAAGTGCTTTATCTTGACATTTTTCTACTGGGCTATACCAAAAGAAAAAATACGTCATTTGTATTTCGTCTCGTAGATTGATATATTAAAATTTGGAAGGTGGTTATAATTTCACCCTGTATAAAACATTTTTCAACTACTAAAACATGTTTTTGAGCATAGAATTAATTTATTGTTAGCGAAAAGATAATTATCTATGATAAATGTTATGGACGACTTTTTAACTCATAATCGGGTGGAATTATTTAAATCTGAAAATAAAAACATCCCTAGCCTTATGGCGAAAATGTTAATGAAAAGTCAAACGAAAACAGGAAAACAACAAATTTTTGTAAAACTTATCCCCAAAAGAAATTTTAGTAGAAAATAGCGAAAAGGTATAAAATATTTTTATTTCGTTTTTGCTATGAAAGCTTCCCTGACACAAAAATTTAAGTTCAGAGTACTGGATTTTGGCAATGTCTTTTCGTAATATGTGTATGAGAAAGTGCTGTGATTCAGTGAGGTAACCGTAATCCGAGTGTAATTGATACTTCTTATTTTTTTATTGATACGAGAAAACATGGATATTATGTTCGAAATCCCAAATACAAATCTGAATGTTAGTTAAATGTCAAATGTTTGTTTTGACCCGTATGTCGTCACAGAACAAATAATCTATAGCCGACACCAATATGGCCGACAGCGTTTTCGTTTGTGTACGAAATTTGGACTTTTAAAACAAAGCATTGCGGTTTTCTAGGTACTAAAAATATAGGGATTTACTTTTTTTTGTTTAATCAGGCAATAATTAATCATTTAGGTTCTACTTCAAAAAAGAGTAGTCTATTTTATGTACTAGCCGCGAACTTCTTATGGCCTCATAATAAAATTATTAAGTTTTGACCAGTTTTGACGTCTTAAAGGACAATGAGAAGAAACGTCCCACCCCGCAACAGATTTGTGTCATTTGGAAGGTCTAGCCAGAAAAGATTTCGGTTTTATAATTATGTTTTTTTTCGTTTTTACTAACACATTTACTTAGTGTGCAATAAAAATGATTAGAATATGGCAGTTTTTAATAATGGTAAATAACTTTTAATTTATCAAATACATAAAACATTTTTTTTTATATCCCATAGTAATACCTACGCTAATAGCGTCACTTATAAGAAATGCACAAATGCCTGATAATATATTCATAGATACTTAATGTAGGTAATTTTTAGTTCTGTCAAGCTTGACACTTTGGACAAGGCCTGTTTTACAAGACACGCAGTATAAATCAGAGCTTGCCCCTAATTCGCGTAACCGAATCGTATCACAATCGTAATTGAACGACAGGTTTCTGACAGTTTTAGTATGGGCTAAATGTCAAAATCGTCCAATTCAATCACGATCGATCGAACTGCGATTCGGTTACGCGAATTAGGCCCCTTATCTTAAACTATTAGCGTATCGTTTGACATGAATTTGGCTGTTACTTACAAATTAGTTGTATTTTTGTGTATTCAACCTTTTCAGGGTTCCGTACCCAAAGGGTAAAAATGGAACCCTATTCCATAACTAAGACTTCGCTGTCTGTCCGTCACCGCGATTTTTTGCCTTTTTTTATCGATATCAATAGGGGCAACAGGAAGGCACTGGAAATATTCACAAAATACTCAGTTGTATTTTTACTTTCATAATAAATAATAAAGTTAATATAAAATGCATATTTAAGGGCGTAGGGCTCCCATACAAAAAAAACCCCAAAATTGTTGCCTATTATTGCTTGATATCAATAAATGATACCAGGTAGGCACTTGAAATATTCACAAAGTCCTTAATTGTATATTTACTTTAATAAGAATTAATAAAATTAAAATAAACTGTTGTGTACCTAGTCAATGGTATGGAACCCTTCGTGCCCGAGTCCGATTCGCACTTAGCTGTTTTTTTTTTAATAACTTTATGACTTTTATTTTACAACCGAGTATTTTTTTATATAAAATAGTTATTTGTTTACGTAAAATTAGTTTTGTGTGTAGAAAAAAATATTTTCTTGTCGAAAATGATTTTATAAAATTATAAATCAACCCAATTGTTTTGGCTACTATCACAGGTATTTTAGGTCTTAAAATATGATGTATTTACCTTGGCCGTCGACTAGCATCCGAATGGCAGCCAGAAGCTTATATGCCACGTGGTGGTCTTCCACGTGCGGTAAGGCAGTCAGCAGCATCGGAGCCGCCCGCCCTTTGGCTGCGGCTATGCGCTGTATGATAATATAATA
Source organism: Anania crocealis (assembly GCA_949315895.1). Lineage (NCBI taxonomy): Eukaryota > Metazoa > Arthropoda > Insecta > Lepidoptera > Crambidae > Anania > Anania crocealis. The sequence goes on along the minus strand of OX438885.1, from coordinate 1,926,467 downwards.
CTTACTATTAATGACTAAGAGCTTTACCTTTAGTAAAACAAAAAAAAACAGGCTAAAAGTAAAGGAATATAAAAAATATGTATTAAAGGGAAAAACTAAATACAAAAGCACACCGCGAAGAGAACAAAAGAATAACAGATAATTAAAAAACAGAATGACAGAAATAATTACATGAAACTAGAGGACAATTAAAAATAGACTGCTTTTCTCAGTGGTTCCATCCAGCTAGTTTCGAGAAGAAGCAGCGCAAGAAAGTCGGTCACTTTTGTCAGCCTCTGTTTAAATAAATATGTTTACAAAACATACAGGGTGTAAAACAACCTAACGCAGATCCTGAAGCTACGTAATTTGAACATCCAACCAAGTCATATTACACAATATTATCGCTGGGAAATGATTTTTATTTTTAGGACTCAAAAAAAATATAACAATTCATGGCACGCAATGTGCAGCAAAATCACCACTGTGCTACTGTGTATACGTGTGTAGGTATATATAAAAGCGTACGAGTAAACGGCCGCGGCGGCCGGCCACGCGAGCCGCGACGCTCGAGGCCGGCGACATACACAACGTTAAGAAGGAAGACAATTTTTATTGCAATTCAAACTGATAACTTCATACAAGAATGATAGGTTTTTTATACGTCTCAATCACTCTAATAATCCTTTCCGAACTGGTCACTGTTTTAAATCTTCAAATCCGCCAATAACATTTTCACGATAAGAAATCTTACAAATCATACTAATTTTCTGGCCATTAACTAAGCTTAATTTTAACTTCGGCCACCGATAAACACACATAAACACAAAAAATTATACGATATTCGAACCCGCAACCACTGTTTTTACAGACCGAGACACGTATCAATAGACCTCACGTTGGTATCTAAGTACAACTAAATTAACATCATCGTCTGCTTGACACAGGCTTCTCTAAAATTTTATAGGATTTCGCCATAATAGCCATTCTCGACAGGCGGGTTTTTCTGATACACTGTCTACCTAGAACCATTGCCCATACCTTTGAATGATGTGGTCACTGAAACTTTGCCGAATCCGAAGAGCTCTTGTCAGGCTCAGTCAGTCTCAAAACAATCCCGTGATTTGAGGGAATTCACTTCAGAAGCAACATGTAGGTAGAACTCCATGCAAATAAACCATGTTTATTTACTTATTAACACTCAACACTTTTCCACATAACATCCACACACATTTCACAAATACACTAAATAGCTGATAGCACAAACCGTACTAGAAAACTATTAAAACCTAGTATAAAATTGCAACAATTAGCGCGAAATGCGCATTCGATGTCGTAACAAACCGAACTGAGACCGGCGTAAGCGCCAGGGCGGGCGGCGACGGCCGGCGAAATCAAACGACTTTTCTATTTCTTTCTCCTTCATGCGCCGAAGAGTAGTAGTAGATGTGTTGCTGTGCTGCGTACGTACCTAACCTGCGTTGGTTCATAATTGCGGCTTACATTTTTGTACTTCCAATAAAACAATTTACAAAACCAATGTCATTTTACTACGAAACAGAATTTTAAAATGTATCCTTTTTTGATTCACAAAAGATCGCTATTCAGTTGTGTTACATATCGATAATTTAAATATCTACGTGCTAAGATACAATAACTTTCAAGTTAAATTGTAGGTACCTAACTTTCTTATACGAGTAACTGAACTACAATAAAGTAGATATGAAGGTAGGTGAAGGTACCTATTAGATTAAAAACTCCAAACCAAAACAAATTAAAATCTTAGGACGACGAAAGGCCCGACCTTTTAGTCCTTGAACTCACAGCTTGAACTCGTATGACCTAGTTCTCTCAGCTGAGGGGCGCGCGCGGGATGGCTCGCCCGCTGCGCGGTGCGCTGGCGCATTCATTGCGTATTGTAAATAAAAAAGTTTTATTATGAATGATATAATGAAAATTCTTATTATGTTTGTATGGAGAAAACTTTTAAAATAACCTTTTACAACAGCTTTTGTAATAAAATGTAAAAAAAAATTGACACTTTGACTCTCAATATCTTTGGAACCAGCAATTTCCCAGGTATGGTCCAGAAGAAAAAAATGATCCTATTGATAGGGACAATATGTGGTTTTCGGATCTGCGATATGATTTTTTACACCCGTTATATGCGATCTAGGACAATTTTGAGCCATAAGTTCCTATCATTTATATAATTATTAATAGTATAATAGTCATAATTTCATAACTATGACACATGATTTTAGTTTATGTACAGGGAGTTCAGCAATTGATTGTGGTAATAGGTTGATAATTTCTTATGAACGATTTACTCACTTTTAGCCTGAATCCTGGAACGGTAAGTTTATCTTAATTTCTGGAATTGAAATTGTGTACGTTTCTTCTTGTGAGCAGTGCCGCAATATTGGAAACTCATAAAAACAAGGTACACGGTATAAACCCTGAATCAATTCACCCTGTTATTGTTTGTGCTCACCTTGTTAGCGACCGGTACGATGAGGTTCCTAAGCGCAGACAGAACCGCGTGTTGTACTTTAGTCACGGTGGCCGGGTCCACGAGCCGTAGGGCTTCAGGGTCCTTCATCATGCTTACACCAAACCCGTTGTATACTTCGAATATATCTGAAGACAGAAAAGTGGGACAAATTGCACATAGATTTATTAAATTAAGGGAGGTGGGAACGTCTTGTGCTGTCTTCCTTCAACCACATAAGAGCCAAGTGAGATGCTTGCAACTACTGATCAGGTCAAGTGTGAACCTTTTATCGTGTGGAATATTTTTGTAAGGCAACTTTTATTTTTATTTTATTAATTATTTTTACATACAGGTGAAATTTAAATGACCATCCAAATTTGAATACAGCATTCTACGACACAAAAAACAAATGACGTATTTTTTCTTTTGGTATAGCCCAGTACAAAAATATCAAGATAAAACACCTAGAAAATGTCCGCCAAAAATCTAAAATTTTGGATACGGCCTCCTCGCAACACACTTTTTACGCGATGCGCATCTCATTCATTCACGCCTATAAAAAAATAGGATAGTAATGAAAAAAGTCATACACACAGGTATAGTTTTCCTGTATAGTTTTTATAAATATTTAATACCTCAAACCAGGAAAGTAGTAAAATAAAAAATAAACCGGCCAAATGCAAGTTGGACTCGGGTACAAAATCCATATATTATATGTATTTTGTATCTTTGTATCAGGAGCGGTTCTGGTTAAAAGAAATATGAAATAGAACAATAAACTTTAATTATAATGACTCAATTCTAACATAAATCTAATTGGGTAATAATTAACACAAAAATAAACGAAAGGAAACAGCACGTCCGTTCCGAATGGTATCTAGGCGAGCAGTGCCCGGGCCCAGGTGCGTCAACTGTATTTATGGTGCGGTCGTTATGTTGATGTCAGGCGTTTTAATTTAAAAATATTTAATCTGTGACAGCTAACAATATTATAAAGGCACACGTTAATTTTATATAATCGTTTTTAGGGTTCCGTAGCCGAATGGCAAAAAACGGAACCCTTATAGTTTCGTCAAGTCTGTCTGTCTGTCTGTATGTCTGTCCGTCCGTATGTAACAGCCACTTTATTCTGAAAGTATTAGCATTACACAGTTGAAACTTGGTAGGTAGGTGTATCCTGTTGACCGCTTTACAATTCTCATACAAAAAATAAAAAATAATGATATTTAAGGGGGGCTTCCCATACATAGAATTAAAACAAAAAAAAAATTTTTTACTCAAACCTATGCGTATGGGTTATCTATGGACAGGTCTTTTAAAGTGACATAGCGGTTCCTATAACTATTTTTTCCAAAAGTCTAACATGTGGAAGATAGACGCTTCCAAAGTAGTAAAATGGGTGTCCCCCCCTCTAACTTTTACACTAAACAGGTAAAAATTGTGAAAAAAATACATTTCGTAGATCTTAACAAATGCTTTCAACAAAAATTTGTTTGAACGAGATCAAACATAGCACATTTTAAACAACCGCAAATATAACTTTGTCCTTCATACAAACACTATAAAAAAAAGCAAAGCCATTTTTGTAGTCAATTAAATATTGTGGTATTTTGGCTAAGTGGAACTAAGTGGACCCCTAACCCTGTTAAAGTTGGTCCCGAACCCTCAGCGCGCGAGTCCGACTCGCACTTGGCCGGTTTTTTTTAAATAAGCTGTACCTATATTCTGTGAATTTTTCAAGCATTATTGACTGTGTTACGAACGTGGGGTTCGGGATTGGGTTAAAACACTGTCAACTTTTTGGAAGAATGTATTAGGCGATGAATAGTTCACAAACACTGCCACACAAGCCAAATCACAAGAATCGTAGTCCAGTGGGTGGTACTATTTTTAAAATTAAAATAAAAGAAAAGTAACGCAAGTATGAGCACCTTATTGCAGGGCAAAGGCCCCATCATTGAATTCATCACCTCAGCAATGATGGGTCCTATAAGTCCATAAAATATAGCTTGATTAGAAACTGACCTGTCAAACTGAGGTTACTAGTGTTGGGACCGACTCGACTGGTCAAACCAAAAAAAAACAGATAAGGCATATAAAATAAAATTAAAATCAGATATATTAAGATTTAACAGTAAGTCAGTTTCGTGATCATTATGAGAATAATAATTTTAACAATCATTTGGGTAGGCGCTAGCTAACAAGACTAATTTTATTGGGATTGAGAGAGCGCAGAGGTCGCTCATTAAAGTTATGTACTCTAAACCCTACAGATTTCCAACAGCTGCCCTTTATAATATCAGTGGTCTCCTGTCGGTAAGGAAACTGTACATCAAAGGTTTGGTCTTGAAGCGGCACAAATTATTGCCTTTTGATCAAAAAGTTAATGAAAAACGTAGAAATGATAATAATTGCTACTACTAAAATTTCTCGCACTGCTTTTGCTAGAAGACAATTTGATAACCAATCTACCTACGTTTATAATAAAATAAACCGTATACTTAAAATCTATCCTATGCAATTATATAAATGCAAGAAAAGTGTAACAGATTGGATTGAAAGTCTTACATACGATGAAATAGAAAATTTACTTATCAGAATAACCTAACACACACACATGCACCACACCACACCACACCACCATACACACTCACACATACACACACACACACACACACACACACACACACACACACACATTTATATATATGCATATATACATTGTAATTGTGATTTACCTTTGTTTTCTGATTGGGAAGTAGCGAGTCATTCTCCATACGAGTATTTTTAATTGCTCAATGGGAAGGCTCAACACAACATTGTAATAAGTTTTTATGTAGATAAAGAATTTTTATTTTTTTTAAATTTAATCATGAAAATCTAAAAGATTTTTTTTAACGCATATAGAATTTAATAAATTTGAAAATTTTTGTCAACTATTAATAATTGCAATTTCATGTTCTAAGCGTCAGTCAATGCTCATTAAATCATTTGTAATATTTATGTTACATTACTTCGATTTTAAAATACTGTTAGTCCATCGATTTCGATTTTTTCGATTTGTCGATTTTACCTCCTCACTAGCGATTATGAAAAATGACGTAACCTTGTAAAAACGTCTTTTCAAGTTAGGTGTAATTATTGTGACTGGATTAGTCACGATAATTACACCTTACATTTTAATGATTTTAAGTTTAAATATCTATTTTATATAATTAAAGTGATTAATATGTACAGCAATGTATAAAAAAAAATTCTTAACATGCCATTTACCAATATTTTTTCGTGTGTAAATGTGTTTCACTTGTGTGTCACTGGTTCAAAGTCACGTCGTCTCTTTCAGTGAAAACTGTCATTCTAATCAAGCTATATTTTAAGGACTATAATATTTTTTGTTATAGCGGCATCAGAAACAGAATATACAAATACTCACCCAGCAACTTATCGAAGATGCGATCCTGCATCATCTGAGCGCAGTAGTCGTCTCGTCGCGCGAAGTTGCCGATCGCCAGCACGCCGGTCGTCAGCAGTTGCCAGTCGCGCGACTCCAGCCACTTCACCATAGTCAAGTACACTTCGCCGACACCGTTGTTGTAGAGAGTGTGCATTGCCTCATCTGTTTAGAATAATAATATAACCCTAATATATTCGGATATTTAACAAAATTTCACATGACATTAAAATTATAAAATTAATTAATTTAAAACAAAATTTTATAATATCAGTATATAAACTTGAAAAATTATGTCTCAGGTCCTCCCTGCTAAGAGATGCGGGTTCGAGTCCAGCCTGAGACATAATTTGTCAAGATTATATACTGATATTATAATTGCAATTTAATTGCTAAAAATATCAAATAAAATTTTATAGTTGGTTATTTGACCAAAATGTTTATGACATCAAAGAATTTATTGACCGTAAGTTTTAAATTTTTTTTTACCACTTTATTACATTGTATTATATTATTTTTAATGATTATAGTTTGATTTTGAATGATGTTAATTTAATTTAATGCTTACATTTATACGGATTGAATGTTAATATTTGCATGCTGAAGTGACAGCTTGGCAAGACATGTGCACACTATTTTGTAACATCTTTCATACCGTGTACACTGTACAGACAACAGCACGTCAACCTACCGCAAAACGTCAAATTTTCTCAATTGATATTGATCTGTACTTGTTGGACTTACAGTTGAAAATCAATTCAATGACCTTTAACTTTTTGAGTAGGTTATCCACATTTATTTATTTATTAATAAATGCGAAAGTAAATCTGTCTGTCTGTTATGTTTTCACGCTTAAACTACTGAAACAATTTTGAAAGGACATACGCAGTTTACGCGTGCAGATCCGCGGGCAGATAGTTTTAGCAAGCAACAATAAAGTTTATGCCACTCAACACACAATGTTATGTTCAGAGTGTGAAAATTAAAAATCATAATTAGCAATTATATTGATCAATTCCGTCATTTACCCTATCCTCACCTCCAGTAAGCACAATGATGATGAGATCGCAGGCTTGCTTTATGACGGAGTCTACTTCAGCATCCGAGGTTGCCAGCGCGCCCGCCTCGCGTCGCTGCAACAGCTGCTCCAGCCGCGAGCACACCAGCTGGACACCGCCCTCGGCTGCCAGCATGTTTTTCACTGGCTCTATAAAAATAAAAATATTTATGACAAGTTTTTATTTTTATTTTTATTAATCTACAATCAGCCTGTCGCATGTTGCGGTCTTAATTTATGACAAGTTAGCAAAACACTTTACTGCAACCAAAATTATAGTGCACCATGAAGGTTGTAACAATTTTCTATCTATTACTAGCTTACTGCAATTGCCAACCAGCCTGTAAATTGTGGCGATTATGGCAACATTATTTTTATACAACGTTCAGCATTCTAGGACAAGTTGTCAATAGTCCAAGACTTTACATTCTTGTTTTTATCAGTAAAATCAATTTTATTTCTGTTAATAGGCACCAGGTAGCGCTTTAACACATCTCAATATTGAATACCTCTGATTAGGGTCAGGTGTGGGCAAAAGTGCCGAGAAAAAGCAATGCAAGAAATACCAAGTAGTAACCATTACTACTTTAAAACTGTTGCGTTGCAGAATTATTAGAATATTGATGGAAAAAAATGCAATCTTATCTGATTATTTTGCCTGATGTTTCGATTGGTCGGTCTGTGACCACGGTTGTTGTAATCCAATAAACGTCAGGCAAAATAATATCATGTTTAATTTCCCGTACTTGTTCATATTATAATTATGCAACACAAAAGTTTAAAAGTAATTAAAAACTTATACATTCTTAGTTTTATTATATCTGACTCTGACTTATAAGGATCAACTCTCACACCACTCAAATGATGACAGCAGCTATCAGCTGCTTTCATCATTTGGGTGGTGTGAGAGTTGAAATAAAAGCCTAAAGTAGTCATCAGACTACTGTAGGCTTTTATTTCAGAAGACTGCATCTATCAAATATCAAGGGTTGCTAGAAAAAATTTAAAACTTATCCAGATTGTACCTTTCAAAACCCAGGAGCAAATCATTGTACCACGAAGATGGTCAAAATTTTCTATCTATAACTAGCCATTAGTGTTGCCGATCGATAGTCGACTATCGATAGTCTATCTATAGTTGACGTCATATCAATAGTCGATTGAATATCGAATCGATACAATCATCGATACTATCTATAGCTCAGGACAAGGCCATACTATCAAATGAGTTCAATACTATCGATAGTATAGTATTGTATTTCATTATTAACAAACTATCAATAGTATCGATACTATCGGTTTTATTTGCAACGATACTATCGATATTTTCGATACTATCGATTGTTTTGGACTATCGATAGTTTAATAATTTGCAATAGTATTGTTTACAATTTTCAGGTAAATAGTCAAACACAATCAACCATGCAGATATAGGAATAAATAATATGAAATAGATAGTTTCCTTGCAGTAATATTAATTGACATTGCCTTAATATTATCGGCTTAAATGGTCCACCACTACCATTACTGTTGAAACATACCTAATACTATTGCAAATTGTTAAACTATAGATAGTCCAAAACCATCGATCGATAGTATCGATACTATCTATAGTATTGTTGCAAATAAAACTGATAGTATTGATACTATCGATATTATCGATAGTTTGTTAATAACGTAATACAATACTATCGATAGTTTCGATAGTATTGAACTCATTCGATAGTATTGCCTTGTCCTGTGCTATCGATACTATCGATAGGGTACATGATTTTCGATTTCGGCAACACTACTAGCCATCTGCAACCTGTGCCTAATTGAATTCAGTTATATCACTCTTTTTAGGGATAGTTCTGAGGTTTATTTAAAATTTATTGTAAAAAGTCAGAACTAAGATCTTTACAGTTTGAAAAGGTTACAGACAGATCAAGTTGCTTGAATGATTTTCTTACCATGCTCTGCCTGTACATGTAAATGATCCAAACACAGCTCAGATATCTCAATGTTAGACGTCTCTCGAAGAACATGAAGCATGGCCTTGTTCACTTTCTCTTCAAACAAGAATTCTGGAGTGTTTTCGTTAATTACACTTAGTGTCAAGAGGCATGTTGACACTGTATCATCACACATTTCCTCTTTATCTAGCTCTAGCAACAGTATTTTGTGCAGAACATCTATTAAGCCTCCTTGGACTATAGCTTCAGAGAACGACGATCCACCGATTGAGAAATTCAACAAAGTCTTACCTACTAATAACCTTAACTCATTATAAGTAGCATCATTTTTAGCTAGAGTTTGTTCTAACAATTTTACAAGTACAGGTATCCCTTCAACTTCTAAAATAACATTTCGTGCCGCATCACAGTTACAACACAGGTTGCCTAGTGCTCTACAGCATTGCTTTAAAAGATCTGTATTACCAGACTGTATTTCTCTGTTGAGTATGCTGATTATAGGTTCTATAATCTCTTTCTTAGCGTATGTTTCCCTTTTCTCTTCACATTTTACGAGCTCTGAAATAGCTTGTATCGTCAACAATACTATTTCTTGATCAAAATTACCCAACATACTCTTCAAACATGACGATACATCGTATTTGTAATCTTTACCGACTTGGATGATATCATTTAGTTTCACTTTCAAATCATTTAAATTCTCAATGTTTTGGATAACCAAAGTCTCGAGTGAAGTAGATGTATTTGCAGCAGACCCTAAAAAGTGAAAAATACAATAAATATGCTGATTTCATAAAAGAAAATGAGGATAACAGTTACGAGGTTGAGTCGTACCATCCATGGTTAATTATTACACAGGTAAAATTGAAGATATAATTAAATTGGCGGAAAGTATAAATTAAATTAGCGACAGTTTAATAAACGCACACATAGTAATACAAGTAATAAATAAATTACAATGGAAATATTAAATAATACATTAACGCGAGTAAGGAAAGGCCAGCAGACCAACAAATCCAACAATCAATGCTACTGTCAATGTCAAGTTAATTTATTTAAAACGTCAAATGCGTTTAGTAGGTACATAGATGTTATAAAATCAGTAGGTAGCGTTATGTTTTATTCTAAATAGTAACTCGCATTTTTATTAAATAGTAGGAATTTGTATAGTCAGCGCATAGGAAAGCCTGTAAAAAATATGAGACTTCCTGAATTAAACTATAAAATTTAAACTTAGGGCATAAATAGAGCACAGAAAATAATCCATCCATCATTAGCAGCCCGCATCCCATAACTAAACGAACTAGGGTCCCGGGATCGATTTCGGGATAGGTGTATTTGTAAGGGATAGGGTTTTATTTTCTGTCTCAACCATGTTTCAAGACGGAGGGAAAACGAGTCGAGAGAATATTTATTATTGGATGTTATGTAATGATGATGATGTAGTCCAATTTTTTAAAGGATTTTTTGCCTGATACAATATATTGTCTTATCCCGTTGCGCTGCTATTTAGGTTATCGTTATCTTCTGGTGTTATGCCCGCAGTGTGGAAGCGTTCCTTTGTGGTCCCAATTCATAAGAGTGGCGATAAACACAATGTTCCAAACTACTGCGGTATTTCAAAGCTCTCTGTTCTTCCTAAAACCTTCAAGAAAATTGTTTATGACTCTCTGTAGGTACCCTGCTATAAGCCCATTGTTAACAACTCACCAACACGGTTTTGTATCTAAGCGTTCAACGGAGACTAATTTGTGTGAGTTTTTAGAAGATGTTCTCGATTCAATGGAGAAGGGTTTGCAGTTAGACGCGGTGTACACTGACTACTCTAAAGCCTTTGATAAGATCTCTTATTCATTATTGATTTCCAAGCTGGAGTCAGTCGGTGTGCACGGTGATCTCCTGCGATGGTTGACGTCTTATCTTAGAAATAGAACTCAAGCGGTTACAATCAAGGGTTTAACTTCAACTTTTATCCCTGTTACATTCGGTGTTCCTTAGGGATCTCATCTCGGGCCCTTGCTCTTTAACATTTTTATTAATGACGTTATTAAATGCTTTCTAAATTCCAAAATATTATTGTACGCTGACAACGCAAAAATATTTGCATCTATAAAGTCTAAAAACGATTGTCAATTACTTCAAAGCGACCTTGATCGGTTATGCGAATACTGTGCTTGTAATGGTCTTTATTTAAATGTAGATAAATGTCACACTATAACCTTCACAAGGAAAATAAATGTTATCGAATTTGACTACAAACTTAATAATACATCACTAAAAAGGGTTACAGCAGTTACAGAGTTACAGAGGTGTGAGATCTGTCCCCTTATTCGCGTAACTGAATCGTATCACAATCGTAATTAAACGACAGGTTTTTGACAGTTCTAGTATGGGCTAAATGTCAAAATCGTCCAATTCAATCTCGATCGAACTGCGATTCGGTTACGCGAATTCGGCCCCTGGGCGTTCAATTTTGAACCACACTTTAACAGAATCACCGCAAAAGCTTACAGAATACCTGTATGGAACCCAATGTATTCTAAATATATTTATTATGTTGGAAGGGATTCAGAATAAGTTTATCAAACGGTTAGGGTATAGGTTCAAGAGTTTTAACTCAAATACACTTGAATCTTTGTTTGTTCGCCGCGAGCACAAGGATCAGATAATTATTACATTTGATTATAAATGGTTTTATAGATTCTCCTTTTTTGTTGAATAGATTGGGTTTAAAATGTTATAGACCCAATATCTACAAGACGTGCGGTTACCTTTACTGTTCCCTTATGCAAAACTAAATACAGAGCCAATAGTTTTCACATTAGAGCGAGTAAAAAATATAATTCCACCTATGGTGACATCGATATATTTCATGCGAAGTTTGGTCAATTTCGTCGCTATTTGAAAGAACTGACGGCCAGGCCTGCATAGTGGTTTCTGTTTTTGTTTTGTGTTCTCATTTTTACATAATTTAGTAATTCCCTAAGCTTTTAATATTAACATTCCACTGGTTTTTTTGCTTTTAATAAGTGTATTTTGTAAAATTCGTTTATGATACCTGATTCGATCTCTCGACCAACAGAATACATGTTAAACCTAACCGTGGAAACTAATTAGGCTAGTGTATAATTTATTTATTTTATAAGTTAACATGTAATAACTCATGTTTCTTGATAAAGAAAAATAAAAATAAAATAAAAATTCTTGAATAATAATCAAAAATAAAAAGAAGTTGTAGTTGATTTTATGTAAAGTTAGTCCATTGTTTACAATGATGCCACACCCACAACAGTGGTTAGGTACTTACATAATGTAGAAGTTGATAACCAAAATCGTATAATAACCGTCTGACGCAAGTAACAAAAAACATTACATTGTGCAGTAAAAGTCATGTAGGCGTATCACAAACAAATCGATCGTAAAATATTCGCAGTACGGTCAGATGTTCTGCAGATGTATAATATTTTACTTGAAATTAATCTTTTTTATAAACTAAACGATTTTCACGTCATCGTTATGAACATAATTTAAAAAATATGAAGTGGTGCGATCTCACCTTAACGTACGTTAGTGCTAGTTTTGTTTTAAAATTGATGATCGTAGATTGTTCTAGTCTAAGTTTTTTATATGAAAAAAATATGCACAATTTTGGATTTGGCAAGCGTATTATGTAAGTATTAACAGAACTTCGTGTTTTTCGCGACCAATCGTGGTAGAGTAGGTACACTCCGGTGTAAAGGAATAGTCCCGGGTTTGATTCCCAGATAGACAATGTTAAAAAAAAGAATAATTCTATATTTTCATGGGTCTGAGTGTTTGTGGTACTTTTATTATTTCAAAAGTGCTAGATAAATAGTTAGTTACTCAATGTACCTATGTAATGTTGACATTTAATTGTATTAATTTATTTAGAAGTGTAATTATTTATTAAGTACAACCTTATTGCATAAATTAAACTTATTTTAGGTGATTTCCTAAAAGTTTTACCACCAATAATAAATTCCTAAGGTCAAACTAAATTCTACCTACCTTGCAAAAATTGCAACTAGTACATCGTACGTTATTCGTTAGTTTAAAACAAATAAGAGTTCCTACCGCATACTACCTATTTACTACCGCGGTGGCTATCATTTGCAATATTTGGCAGACAAAAAGTGGTCAATAACGGTTCCAATAAAGATTTATCTCACTTGCAACATTTGTTAAAGCCAGTTCAAACAAAACTTAACAGGCTGAGCCAGCTGCTTCTGCAATCGATATGATGATCTTATTTTGCTCTTAAACATGTTTTTAAATTTAATTTAAATCCTAAATATTTTAGACCAAACTATTATCGGTTGAAAGAACATCCCGAACCACTGCCGCCGAGCACTCGGTCGCCTGACACCTTGCGGTCGCCCTTCAAGAACATATACCAGGGCTCAAGAAAGCCCAACGACGTGCGGGTCTTTAGGAAACGGTTCGCGTTACCACCCCAAAACACTGGGCAACACGTGTCCTGTGAAGGGATGTTTAACTGTGCTGTAAGTGTTTACATTTCTGCACAGACCATTAAAGGAAAGCGAAGAAGATCTAATGTAAACAGCTCATAAAGCTGACGAAAAAAGGCGCTAAAATGCGTCATTAATGCAACCTCGATGTGTTTGGCAGAGGTATGCTGTATAAGCACATTAGATTTAATGTTTATCTTGAATATACTTAGCCAAATATAAGGTTCACACACAGCTGGAAATTATAGGCCTCTCCAAGAGGAAAATCACGCTTATCAGGCAACATTGGCTTTAACATTGAAATGGGAGAGAGAAGACGCTGCTGCCCGTCTCCTGACTGTAGATATTTAGTTGGTCGCCTCTTGCGACACCCGTTGAATGAGAAGGGATAATAATATATTTTTGGCTTCACCTGATCATAAATTATCATGTATTTAATTGTACTGAGGTGGTAATGATCCTTGCTTATTCTATATTTGAATTGGCTGTTGAAAATCTATATACCAAAAAAGCATTGCCTGATACTTTTTCAACGGCAATTTCTTTCCTAAATCTATTTGCTAAGACAATAATCAAATAAGTGACTACCTTTGTCCTTTTCATAGGTCCTTTTACATTATTTACTGTATCGACCCTTTTTTTCCACAGTTAACCCATTTAGCCATAGAAACAAGTAGTGGTATACCGTTTCTGCTCCGCGGAGGCGTGGGCTACCGCTACTTGGTGGTGGTGGTCAGGGCGAAGCCTGGAGATGAGCTGGAGGGATCCGTACGAGCCTATTGCGTTCAGAAACATGATGACTAGTACAATATTACTGATTTTTAAGACGTTTATAGTAGGTATTTATCTTGTTTCTAAATGAAGGTGATAAAATATTGTCCGGGAGATAGTAACAGTTTTTTATGTCCAAGTCCGTCTCGTTCGATAAATTGTAGAAAGTCCGGTAAATGGAAGGTTGTGGGTTTGAGTCCCACCTCAGGCAGCTGAAATTTTATTCAAGGAATTGCATTATCAACTTATAAAAAGCTTCAGAAAGTTTTTTTTATAATAATTTCCTCTGTAGGGATAACGAAGGAAGCATCTATTGCCTATTTAAATACACTAGATTTGTGATTGGATGTGATTTTCCCCTAACCATTTCAATAAATACAAATTTCCGTTACAAATTTTTATCGTGGCGTAATTTTAATAGATCTAATAGCAAAATTGGGTTACCTACATGAGCATTTTGAGACCGAGTCGTTTGGAACAACGACTGTCTTTTTTTTCTAATGCAATATCAACTATAATGATATTTTTTATTAAAACTGTATTTATATTTACCCGTCTACGACAGAGGCAGGTCTTTTTTTTAGATATCGCTGTTGGTCGAAACAAGAAACGTTCTCTCGTTATTACAAGCAACAAAGTATAATTTGCTTAATTATCAACTCTGCCTAAAGGTAAGACTTGAGTTTTACAAAAGTATTAAAATATTTTTCTTATCTACGAAAGGTAACAACAGGTGGGGGTGAACGAACATTACATATAAATATTTTAATCTCCACGTCCATTTAACCCTGAGTAATTACAACATTCGAATTACTTAATCTGTGACCTATGACACAAAATAACAGCTACAGTTATCTTTGTTTAAAAAAAAACTATAGGTTGAATCAAAAGAGAAAACTATAATAACTACTAAAATTTTGACGAATTCCTTTTGCTGATATAGTGAAAAAACCCTTAATTTTAAAGCCACGCCTTTTAATGCAATTATTTCCAAGTAAAATAAATCAATAGTTAAAATATTAGTACGTGATTGATTCGTGGTGCGTTCCGGTAGGACATTATCAAACAAAACCTTGTTTTTATTTTTTATTTTTTTATTTAAGTGTAATTACTATTAGTATTAAAAAGAACAGGTTTAGGGTTATTTAATAATTTAGAAAAACAAAAATTCTTTGTTTTCGTTATAAATAATGGGCTTGCTCTTGACTACATACTTAACTATACGGTTAAGAAGAAGCCTAAGATGGAGCGAGCTTACCCAGAGGTACTGGTTCTCCCATACACCAGCGGAACACAGAAAAACTGTTTGGCGCTGGACTCCGGCAGGAGGGTGGTAGCATCCAGGCAGCCTCTTACGAAGCCTACCACCGCAGTGGGATCTGTTAGCCATCATCATTCATTAGAAAACCAAAGATGCCGTTGCCCAGGGTGGACCACTAGTAGGTAGATCTGAAATCGAAGTCCTTAATAAACACAACTTGTGTAAAAATTACTAACAAATATGTATGTTAAACTATTAATTAAAATAAATACTCCTGAGCATTATTTCAAATTACCTAGTATTTTATGATTTGCATCGGTTCGACACTATTCTTTAATAAAAAGGGATTTTAAAATTTGCCTGTGGCTTTAGTCTTTTTAACCTTGAAATTTTCTTGAAATTTCATTGACATTAATTTGTTTGTCTACTTAAATTTTTAAATTAATTGTTATTTTTGCATGCCATTTTATGGTAAAATGTGTGATCTTAAATTTTAACATCTCTGTACCACATTTAAGCGAAATAAAATTCTGTTTCTGATTCTTAATCTGATTTAGATATACTGCCAAAATAAGGCTGAAATCGGTCAAAATCGTAAAAAAATTGGTTAAAAAACTATTTCAAAGTTACCGCCGCCAATTTTGTTCTGCGGTTTAAATCTTATACAAACCATACCAAACTACAACATACACTGTCTCCGATAGTTATCACTGTGGTCAGCTGATAGCTCATACATTGTCTCAAGACTCTCAATGAACTATGAAGTAATGAACGCACGCTTGCGCGGGCGCCGCGTAATTGTAAACAATTAGCTGCATCGGTTCCCGCGGGATTGAGGCGGTTACAACTAACTCCAAATACATGTACAGGTTGATTCAACTAAAGATAAGACTGTAGTAGTCAAATGTAAAACCGATGTATTGGGGTTGCGGTCAGCCGAATCAATGTGTGGTTAGTTAAAAAATAAAATATAAATAAATAATCAAGAACACAAACAAGCCATTATTAATGTTAAAAAGTAGAAAAAGTTAAATTAGTCCAACTTTGGACATAGGCCTATAAAACAGGAGAATTTTGCTATGATTGATGCGTTTCTCAGACATTGATGATCGAAGACACTGCTGTCCATCTTATTCTGTCCTTTAGTCGCATATAAGACATGACGAGAATTGTTGGGGTTAGGTATTATATTTTTGGCCGGCCCCAAACCGTTGTTAAGTTGTTATAGTCAAGTTACAATTAGAATTTAAATCGTGTAAAGTGTTAATTTTTAATTTAAATGTTTTTACGTAAATTTTGGATTTCCATTTAAAAATGAAATTACTCAATATTATGTCATATACGATTAAATCCAAACATAGATCCATAGAAAAAAATTAGCTACGTGTTACAATAAACTGTGACTCACACCTATGGCAGTAAGGCCAGACTCGAGACATCAAAACATCACCACAACTTATAAATAAAATAAAAAAAACTACATAAAAACTAATGAAGCCCCCTGTACTATGTTTACATCGCACTTCAATAAGGACAAATGAGTAACATCTACCGCCACAATGTGACCGCGCTTCAAAGATACCTCCAGTCGTTTTCGATTGGTAACACAGATTAGTTTTTCATTAACTGGCAGTTGAAATAGTAGATCGGAGTTAAGTACGTACATGTAAAATGTATTTGTGTGGTGTTTCTGACTTTTTTCGGAGGAAAAGGCCGATCGTGGAACGGGTAAGATAAATAAAAATTATTTTAGGTTTTGAAAAATAATGAGCGTATGAGTGAATTGTTTGTTTGTTGTTTTTTTATGTTTTTTATTACGAGATTACGATATTTTGGTTCTGAAGCAGCCATTCGATTAGTTAGTAATTGTCTTTGTTGAATCTTATATAATTGTTTCCTTTTGATCAGGGTGCAAAGGATATTATCAGGCGATATAAAGTTTTCCACATTTTCGATAGACAAAACTGGCCGTTATTTTTGCAAATAGTATGGCTGAATGAGGTGTTTTCTTGCTTTCGTCGACTTCTTTCTTTCCTTTTTTTTTTTTTATAAAAAATCTAAGTACACCAATTTCAATAGTGGGTGTGATCTGAATTTCTTCATAATTTAGATTAAGATTTTTTTATCGATCGATCATGAAAGCAGTTTGTAATAATTATTTGGCAATCGCAGTTTAGCCTATGTTGGAGGTAAGACGCTACTTCTCGTCTTTTTTGGTTACCAGCAGCAGTTATTTAGTCGCCTCAAACGACGGAGTGGTTCTACTCTTTTTATACGACTACACGTCGACAAGTGCATGCAATGATTTTATATTAAAACGAAGCAGAGATGTTATAAGCACGCGCGTTGTGAAGACTCAAATACGCCCTGATTAGGCTGTTTTTAACACGCTTTTATTAGCTTGGGTTGTATCTATCTATGTATCTATGTATGTAATGGAATCTTTGAGCATAAATTTGACCGATTTCCAGAAGTTTGATTAATTTGAAACTTTGCACACGTATCAAGGACCGATGAAAATGCAATATTTTAATAACAGTTTTCCCAGTTTTCCTCTGTAAGAGGGAGTAAAAGAGATAGAGCTAGCGCGCGATCTGTATCAATTATGTTTCCTGCATAGGTTTGGACTTACAGTCGGTAAAGAAGGAATCAAATCTTATAAACTAAACTAAAAAGTAAAAATAAATTATAGTTTAAAAAACTAAAAAACCACGCTTTTAAAACAGATTGAACTAAAAAATTATAAATAAAACTGTAGTAATCAATTGAAAAATTCATATTATTGTACAAAAAGCGTGGGGGGCTTGATTTAGATTGTTGTAAATATTTTATCAATAATTTACTATATCTGTGGATATCATAACAAGCACCCCACGCTTTTTGTACAATAATATGAATTTTTCAATTGATTACTACAGTTTTATTTTTAATTTTTTAGTTCAATCTGTTTTAAAAGCGTGGTTTTTTAGTTTTTTAATTTACAACGTCCACGTCGCGGCAGTCACGAGCGGTAATCATTAAATATTTTAGCCATCTCTTTCATTTGCGTGCATCTTATGTTCTGCTTATCAGTGAAACTTGTCAATGTGTGCAATTTGGATTGCTCGGGACAGATTCAATACGCGAATTACTTTGAAGGTAACATAGGTACGAGTACTATACTTTAAAATATCATTGGGTGTATGAAAATTTTTACAAATAATCCATACTAATATTATAATTGCTAAAGTTACCCTGTTTATGTGTCTGTTACGCTATTACACCTTAGGTAATAAAAATAATTAAATGAAGTTAAAAAAAAAACATGCTTTTAAAACAGATTGAACTAAAAAAATAAAAATAAAGCTGTAGTAACCAATTGAAAAATTCATATTATTGTACAAAAAGCGTGGGGTGCTTGTGATGAAATCCACAGATATAGTAAATTATTGATAAAATATTTACAACAATCTAAATCAAGCCTTTATTTTTAATTTTTTAGTTTTTTAAACTATAATTTATTGTTTACTTTTTAATTTAGTTTATAAGATTTGATTCCTTCTTTATCGACTGTAAGTCCAAAGCTATGCAGGAATCGTAATTGATACAGATCGCGCGCTAGCTCTATCTCTTTTACTCCCTCTTACAGATGAAAACTGGGAAACTGTTATTAAATTATTGCATTGTCATCGGTCCTTGATACGTGTGCAAAGTTTCAAATTAATCAAACTTCTAGAAATTGGTAAAAAATATGCTCAAAGATTCCATTACATACATAGATACAACCCAAGCTAATAAAACCGTGGTAAAAATTAAGTCAGCTATATCCACCATATTTGAGCCCAGCAGTGAGACTCAAACTGTCACATTTCGCGATATAACGTGAAGTTCACGCATTAAGAGCAGAGTGCAAAAAGCTAGTTATTCATAGAAATGTTACACTTAAAAGCAACCCATTTACGCTTACTGTTGAGCACAGGTCTCTCTCCTTTTATAAGGAGAGGGGTTAAGGCCTTAGCTCCACCACGCTGGCCTAGTGCGGGTTGGTGGACGGCGAGGGCGACGCTGTGGCAACATCACCCCGCCGTTGGACGTTCCAACGACTGTTATCTTGCAACAGCCGGGACCGACAGCTTAACGGACGCTCCGAAGCACGGAAGCGCTAAAGATATGATGCCACAATCGGTCACCCATCCAACTAGTGATCGCTCTCAGCGTTGCTTAACATTCGTGACAGAAATTGATCACTAATAAGCATTGGGCTATGAGCGCTTGTTACACTTAATTAGTTATAATTGAAGTAGAATAGCTAAACGCTTTCAACTGCCAAATATTTACAAATCAATCAATCTTGAAAGCCATTCGTTTCAAGTCAACTCGGCTTGCGTAAGAACAATGAATATATTTATAAGATGTTACCGTTCGTTAAATAAACGAGCACCAATATAGACTTTATTTATATCTAGCATGTATGATTCGGTGTCAACAAACTAAAATTTGGAAGAAGGAGAAAGAGAAGTTTTATGTATTCGTGAAAAAAACAACAACATAATTTTAGGGAAATTTACTATACGTAATTCACTATTAGATATTGTATTTAAAATCATACACGAATATTTTTATATTAAAAAAAAAGAAATTATATTATAATTGCTAGCAATAAGCGAGACGTAAATAAAGTAAAGTGTTGTGTAATTTTAACTTTAATGGCTTATATATACTCGTACTTTGTATACAGGGTGAGGTAAATGATATCATCATTTTTGAAAAATAGTATAATAATTATTTTATAATATTTTAGTTTGTATGAAGGTAAAAAAAATAATTCAAATGATGATATCAAATTTCTGACTTCACTATAGTATTTTTATGCATATATTTAATATAGGCTGGTTCCGGCTTGCTATACCACTTACCTAACACCCTGAATACGAGTACTAAGCAGCTGACCATAATTTTCTCATGTTAACTTCTGCATCTTTATTCTTCTCGCTAAGTAAACATGCTTCTTCATAAGACAAAGTGCACAGAGTATACTTATAATGATTAGTTCTAAAACACCTGTGAAATATTTCAACGAAATAGTCATCAAAATCCTGTGTCCACTGCAGGAGACAACGCGTCTCCAAAAGGAAGATTTTGCTATATCCGTATTTGCGTTGGGGTGGTGGGATCTACCTCCTAGTGGTCCACCCTGGGCAACGGCATCTTTGGTTTTCCAATGAATGATGATGGCTAACAAATCCCTCTGCGGTGGTAGGCTTCTTACTGCCGCCGCCTGGATGCTACCACCCTCCTGCCGGAGTCCAGTGCCAAACAGTTTTTCTGTGTTCCACTGGTGCGTGGGAGAACCAGAGCTTCTGGGTAAGCTCGCTCCATCTTAGGCTTCTTCTTAACCGAAGAGTTAAGTATGTAGTCAAAAGCAAGCACATTGTTTATAAAAAAAAAAACGTCACGTTCGGCAGGCAACCCGCCGCTCTGCTGATCCTTTTCCCCTGGACACTGCTTCAGTCGCTTCTTATTCTTTTTATATCCCAGCACAGCATGATACGCAACAAACCTCTTTTTTTCAATTGTATGAGTCCATTCCTGGGCATGGGCCTCTTTAAAATTTTTCTTTATAATAACCCCGCTTGAAAGGCGCTTGGCCACAGTACTTTGCCCGTCCCGTCTTATTAGGTAGGAGTTCTTCTAGACGCCTAAGTAAAAAAATGATAAATCAATTATTTTCACTTAAAAATGTAAGCAGTGAAACAGAATGCTTAGACGCGAATTGGCTAAGTAACTGTAGTTACTTATAAGAAAAAGTTTTGTTAACTAATAATGCAGGTAATTACTCGAACGTAAAGCAAACAATCATGTCGTTCTGAAGCCTTACGTTTATTGCGTTGGTAAGCACTTTCTAGTCTAGGAGGAGGAGGTAATGAGACCCGTTCTTTAGTTTTAAAATAACATGAATTGTATTGTATTTAATATCTTTTTATTGTGTGATCATCCTTTCAGAATAATTTTGTGTCAGAGTTTTCCTACACACCCATTACAGGACTCTGACGCTTTTCTACGGTTTTGATCTTACGACAGAAGCCGGGACCATAAGCTTAATGTGCCTTCAGAAGCATAGCAAGCTATAACCACCCCTTTCAGACCGAGAACCGGGACCCTTGCGTAGTAGGCAGAACACGTAGAACACTAAGCCACTACACCAACCGGGTCGGGACTAGTATTACAAACTACTAAAAGGTTATAAATGTTTTTAGGGTTCCGTACCCAAAGGGTAAAAACGGGACCCTATTACTAAGACTTCGCTGTCTGTCCGTCTGTCCGTCGCTCTGTCATCAGGCTGTATCTCAAGAGCCGCAATAGCTAGATAGTTGAAATTTTCACAAATTGTGTATTTCTGTTGCCGCAATAACAACAAATACTAAAAACAAAATAAAATAAATATTTAAGGGGGGCTCCCATTCAACCAACCCGTTTTTTTGGCCTTTTTGGTACGGAACCCTTCGTGCGCGAGTCCGACTCGCACTTGGCCGGTTATTTCTTATACAGTCACTTAACTAGTGTTAGATTTAGGGTACTTAGATATGTTAAACAGTATCTAATAAATAATAAAACCACAAGGTTAACTTAAAAAATAGATTAAAAACTTAAAGGTGCAGCCTATATATTAGCATATTAATTGTACAAAAATTAATTAAAGGTAACTGCGGCCAATTTTTAAAGGCAATCTATCACTGATCCATTGCATACACCTTCAAAATTCATTTAAAATTAATTCCATAAAAAAACAAAGCTGCAGATTCGAGCAGTGGGATCCTGCACTATTGAGAGATTTTCAAAAACAAAAAAAAGGGATTTCCGCGTCACACCTCCCGCGCTAACGTACGCATCGTCTGATCCAATTTTAAATGTCAGATAGATAATTGTGCAACCCGCTGGCGAACGGTCAACACTGTTCCACACGTAGACCTGTCCTGTCTCCGACACTGAAATACTTCAGTGCGCGGATTTTCATCGCGCGGACCGTTGCCCCGCGTTTCGAACGTGCCTCGAGCGCCAAAAATCGGCGTCAGAAACGCGCGAAAAACTTTTCTTAACCTAAAATTGGAGTGAAAAAGTTATAATTGATATTTAATCTAGTTACATATTTACAAATATTGCCATTAGTTTCATTTAGTTCTAGATGATTAATTAATTAATTAGCTTCAGTTTAGTTTCAGTCATAAACATAATTTTTGTACCTACCGTATAACAAATAGATAAAGCAGAAAATTGCACTTATTATACAATTTGTAACGCAATAGATTTTCACATAAGACATACGAGTACTAGACTGATTAAATTTTCGTAAATCTACGGCGTTTACGCGTGCTTCCAAAAATATAATTGTAATTTACGCAAATACTCCTTTGGGTGTATTTTATTGCCACTTTTGGCAGCACCGAGAACAATAAGTGTTCGGTTTATTTCAGTTGTATGACTGAAATGCGTGCGTCGGAATAAGCAAGTGCCGACTTAATTGGGCGCAAAATGGAAAGGAAAAGGTGATTTTTAGTGTTGGATGAAGGAAACAATTTGATAAATAACCTGTTTTATCACACCATTCGTATCATTCTTGATATAAACCATCATAACAATTCACTTCACGTTACTCTAGCATTGCAGTTAGGGCTTGTCACTTTGATTTCAGTTACGAGTATTAAAGTTTTGTACAACGATCGATGCGATTGACGACAGGTCGAACTGAAACCAACAAAATTAACAAACTTTCTTTATGGATTCTGAGCTTAAACGTACGACTTTAATTTATGATTATCTCATTAATAATACATTATTAATAGGTAGGTACCCAGATCAGTAAAGGAAAATTTTGAACATTTAAGGATACACTTCCCGTTTCTAGCTTACATATAAAAATTAAACAGACAAACGCACTACAATCATGGTCTTGAATTGAGAAATATTTTTCTTTTACAATACATTGTTCAATAACAATAAATTTTAATAAGGGCCTATTCTAGTCTCGGTACACTCTATTAAGAAAGTTTTTCTTAATTACCACAGAATGTTATACCAAAGGGAAAGAAATATACCTTTCTCTATGATTATACTAAGTTAAATGAAGATGGTCTAGTGGTTTATATACCGGACCAAGATCTCGGGGTCCCGGGTTCGATCCCCGGGTCGGGCAACAAAAAGTTTCGAATTTTCGACCATTGACACCAACCTTTACATATTTGGCAAGCGTGGTGATTATGCCAGTACCTATCATTGCTGAGATAACTTAAATTCGATTGATGGAGGCCTTTTCCCTGCAGTGGGATGATTATAGACTGTTACTTTACTTTACTACTTTGTATGAAAGATGAAAATCAGGAAAGTTAAGCAAACATACGACAAATCGAGTGAAACTATTCGATTAACATTTGTGTGTGTGTCACGAAGTTTATCGGATATCAAATAAATAGTTACCTACTTTTTCGGATGGCTCTCATTCAGTAAGGAGGTTTGTTTAAATAATGGTTTTAATTTCATCTCGATATCTCCAAGTATTCCCTAGATCTACGGTCTTGATAGTCAGACAGACTGACAGAACAACAATGTAGTGATCCTGGAAGATTTCCGTTTTTCTCCTTATGAGGTGAAAAACACTAAAACTGCCTTACATTTAAGTTTGAAAGCTATAGACGTGCTGTTAATTCCTAGCCATGAATTAGGATTTATTTTGTTATTATGACAATAATGATGCGTTGTCTGTATTCAATAATGCCAGCCCCATTTGCCTTGGGTGACACCTGCTAAGGTTCAATACAAGTCATTACCCTACATCAAGACTACATAAGACGACTGCCAAATCGCATTAATATTAATATTCGTCTGTCTAAGAAACATTTATGTGGAAACTGTATAATAGACTGATACTCTTGTGTTCAGCAACAAGTATCAAAGTTTTTTAAGCTATTTCATAGCTTCTATCGCGGGCCTTGAGCGTGGAGACCGAATCCAGAAATTCCGTAACGAAAAAAAAACCTAACACCCACACCCACACACTCGGGGCGAGGCACGATCGAACAATTTAGAATTTCCGAAATTTAAAAGAATTTAAAAGAAAATAAGGATTTTGACAGTATGGTTGCCTATGGTAAGCATATCTGCCAAAATAACAGAAAAATTAAATTACAAAAGTCAAAATTAGAAAATACATAAAATTATAAAATTAAGCTATTGCATAGCTTTTATCGCGGGCCTTGAGTGTGGAGACCGAATCCAGAAATTCCGTAACGAAAATAACCTAACACCCCCCCACTCCGACCGGCACAGCGGTGATACTTTTTAGTTTTATAATTGCATAAGTTGATAAAAAAAGCTATGCAATAGCTTCACCGCGGCAGTCTCCGAGTGCCACACGTCTTTTTTTACTATAAGTCATTAGTAACAGTACCTATAGCCTAATAATCATCCCACTGCAGCTATCATTGCATTCAAGTTACCACATCAATGATAGATTTCAATTATACGGGCGCAATATTGTACCTTAAAATTAATTAGAGAAAAATATGTTTTAGTGCCGAGAAGATGCAGTGCAAGAGGCCCATACACTGTCAGTTTCGTAATAAATAATAACACTGCACCGGTACCTACCAACATATTTGAAAATATGTCGTTAATACCGACTAACGGTAGATGTAAACGTTCGCTTCAAATAAAATCTAATAATTAATCATAAATAAACGTTACGGTTCAAAAGTATAATAAGAGTGCTAGAACAGTAACAAAGTGAGGTTAGGAATAAAGTATTTATAGCGTTACACACACACACACATTATAATTACACACTTAGTAACAGCCTATAATCATCCCACTGCAGGGAAAAGGCCTCCATCATTGAATTCAAGTTACCACAGCAATGATGGGTGTACTGGCATAATCACCACGCTTGCCAAATGCGGGTTGGTGATCACAAACCCGAGCTACGTCCGAAAATTCGAAACTTTTTGTTGCCCGACCCGGGATTCAACCCTGGGACCCCGGGATCTTGGCCCGGTATTTATTCCACTAGACCAACGGGGCGTTATGACTAAATTATTAAACACTTAACACTAATATATGATGTTATATATTATTAAACACTTAACACTGCTTTAAATCCAACTTTCGTTTAAAACCATAACCTATTAAACTTGTTTCATACAATTCATAGGCATCGGCACGTCCTAAGATCTCCGAATTTAGTAGCTCATTAATATCGCGATCATATAGCTAATAATGAGACTCTACTACACTTAAAGTGCTTAAAAGTAATCATCGCCGCTTATGAAAAATATGCAAATAAAAAAATACTGTCACAGCTGGAATTGGTTGTCACAACCTTTCTTGGCCGCCTGCTCTTTAATTTAAAGACATTATTTTGTGTCTGCGACTTTGTTTATGATGCCCTTAAAAAAAGTCACTCAGTTAGCGAAAGGTTGTGATTTCAAATCCTAAGACAGTCGATGTTGTTACACCAGCAATCTAAACCAGTTCTAAAAACATTGCTTTATTAACAAACCGGGATAATGTTTCGTCCATCGTTAATACGCGGGGCGAGCGTGGACTCAGCAGAATATGGGGTTGGCAGGAGCCGCCGCGCGTCCCTCTCCGCGGAACAGCGGCGGCGGCTGAGCATGCTCCGGACCTCCAGCATCCCGAGCCCGCTGACTCCGGTGAGCTACATTTACCATTTGGTACCGTGCCCGAGAAAATGCTGTAACCAGGTACATTGATCATATTACGCGATTGGCAACGCTAGCTTTGTACGGCTTATGGATATAGCTCTGATATAGCTTTCGATGTGCCGAAAGGTTTATGTGTCGCAGTTTGTGGCAATCTGATTCCAGTTTTCTATTGAAATGACAGATACTAGATATATAGCTTGACAGCTGTCAGGAAGCGTTCGGTTCTGCAATCGACTTATTTATTACCTACCTTTACAAATGACTGTTGAAGGTCACGGGAATCCGCTGTACCTTAAGATTTGCGACTTTATCAATAAACCTAAACGTACACGCTACATAATTACCACATTTTATTATTTTGAATAATTCTTAATGACAGGAAAATGGAATCGGATCACCTTGACCTAGATAATTACGGGACAGTTCTTACATTTTTACGACTATACCATAGACTAAATATGTAAATTTAAATATTCATTGTTCTGCCACTATGTTTTTTATTCCGTTATCGCAAAGCAATGGATGATAAGATTAATAAATCCTTGACATTGACGCTATCTGCAATATTTTACGGCCAAAAATGCTTTCATGTTAATAATAAAACTTTTATTGTTTATAAAATACCTAAAAGCTTTCCGACATGATCAGATAAAAACTATTCTCTGAACGTGTTAACAGTCTGCGCAAATTGCCTACGCAAAATCAGCTTAACTTAATAAATGTTGATTAATTTGACAGTATTTGTTTTGTGATGATAACAAACTATGTCACTTTTGTGTATTTTTATTGTTTTCTCTAAGGAGTTAATGTTTATTTTGTTGTTACCTACAGCTCTTTACAGTATTTTCTTAAGCGATATCTCATCTCACTTTTTATTACCTAGCTGGATTTATGGAAGCTTTGCATCTTTTAGAAAATTTTCCTGTTTGTTATTTTATTAAAATTATTTAGTACGTATCAATAGATTTTTGCACCACCACTAAAATCATAAACTTTTACATTTTTCAGTGTATGTACAATAGGTACGTAGGATTTTCCATTTTTCTATTCCTTTCCTTTGTCACAAAAAAAAGGACAGTCGCCGAAGGAGAAATATCGCTATTTTATCTATTTTTTGCGCAATTTTACTTTAAATTTAATAAATCCACTGCAAAGTCACAAAACCTATCAGTAATTAATTTTACTGGAAAATATGTATAATAAACCTACTTTTTAATTTGATAAAAATATTTAGTGCTGAAATAGTACAGTTTGTTAATAGAGCGCTTAAAACCTTCTTTATTTCGTTTGTATGGTATGAATAAGTTTATATTTTGTCACCATCGTCAAATCGTCTTAAATATGGTTTTTAATACGTTCTATTTCCGTTACATTAAACCTAAACCCACAATAATACAAGTTCCATTCCTTTGTAATGTCAAAAACTCTAAAATATAGTATATAAGATAAAATTAGATCCCTAAAAACAAATTCAGTAGGCTGTTTCGACCCAGAATTCGCTGCCACTGTTTCCAAATTTCTGAATAGTTTTTTCGTGTCTGTCTCTTCGTATGAAATTAATGTTTGTGGTTTTAAGTCTTTTAATAGCTTCCTAATGCAATGGCGAGGCCGGTCAGCTGTATTGTTCGGTTGATGCAGACTAAACATTCTGTGACAGCTGATCAGACTTATTACTCCACTTTCAGTCTTCATTGATAACAGTATTATTAGTGCTATACTGTAGTATGAAAACCGACCAAGTAAGATTCGGACTCGTGCAGTTAGGGTTTCGTACCATCTATAAAAATTGCAAAAAAACAACGTTTGCTGTATGGGAGCTCCCTTATTTTTATTCTGTTTTTAAGTAGATAGATAGATAGATAGATAACACTTTATTGCACAAAATAAAAGAAAACAAATAAATTACAAAGAAGAGAAAATGTACAAATAGGCGGCCTTATCGCTTTAAGCGATCTCTACCAGACAACCTTTGGGTAGAGGAAATTTAGTTTTAGTAGAGTAGGGGTAGCACTGTGCAAGACAAGCGATGTATAACAGATACAATAACATACATGTTACTAAAATACAATACACATATACCTACATACCAATACCTAATATACAATACACATAATACAAAATAATATACCTACTTAAAATACATACACCTACCTAAAGAACAGTATAATATTTTAAATAATGATAAATAAAAATAACCATCCACACATACACGAACCGACATAGTTAACCTAATGCTGCGATCGCGACAGGAAAAGTGTTTTGACCCTGGTCTTGAAAATAGGAAGTGACTCGGATTGTCTAATAGTTAATGGCAAAGAATTCCATAAGCGGACAGACTGAACAGTGAAGGATTGTGAGTAGAATTGTGAAGAATGGGAAGGGAAAGATAGTAATAGTTTACGACCCGAGCGCAAATTATCTGGACCACTGGTCGGCTGCAAGAATTTAAAACGTTCTTTGAGATAGCAAGGAGTCCGCGGGTTAAATAATACAGAGTATAGTAATGAAAGAACATGCAGATCACGACGGAGACGAATAGGGAGCCAGTTAA
Organism: Anania crocealis; assembly: GCA_949315895.1. Lineage (NCBI taxonomy): Eukaryota > Metazoa > Arthropoda > Insecta > Lepidoptera > Crambidae > Anania > Anania crocealis. The sequence goes on along the minus strand of OX438885.1, from coordinate 1,897,764 downwards.
GCTGAGCTCGAAACATGGAAACGTGATCATACTTCCGTAAGCCAAAGATAATACGTATACAGAAATTTTGAAGGCGCTCAAGCTTATCGAGGGATTTTTCATTGAGATCGAGATAGCAGCAATCAGCATAATCTAGAATTGGCAGAAGTAAAGCCTGAACCAGAGCAATTTTGGTGGGTATAGGTAGAAAGTTACGTAATCTATTCAGACAACTAGCTGATGCAAACATCCTCCTGCTCACTTCACTGATATGTTTGTCCCATGACATTGAACTATCCAACAGAACTCCCAAGTTCCTTACATGTTTACTATATGGAATTTGGACATCGTCTAATACAATTGAGGGTAGTGAATCCCAAATAATCTTTGAGATCAGCCGGGAGCTACCAACAATCATCACTTGCGTTTTTGTAGGATTAACTTTAAGCCCAAATGATTTACTCCACTCCGAAATGCGACGTATGTCAGAGTTTACTGTGGATATAACTTTTGGTAGATCATCAAGGTTACCCTGACAGTACAGTTGGAGATCGTCTGCATAGAGATGGTAGGAAGAAGTTAGATCAAGAGTAATAGAATTTATGAAAATAGCAAAAAGAAGAGGAGACAAGACGCCACCCTGCGGTACACCAGCTTCGACGTCACACCATGAAGAGAAAGAATCCTCAGAAATGATGCGCTGTCGACGCCCATGCAGATAACTATAGAACCAGTCAATTACCGTTGGAGATATGTTGAGAGAACGCAGTAAGCCAATCAAGATGTCAAAGTCCACGGTGCTAAAAGCATTACTGAAATCCAGCAGCGTCAAGACCGTGAGATGCCTATTGTCCATAGCATGGCGGATATCGTCAGTAATCTTTACGAGAGCTGTAGTTGTGCTGTGCCCCGGACGAAAGCCAGATTGTAAAGAGTTAAGGAGATGACACTGGTTTATATGATGGCTGAGCTGCTGGTGAACAATACGCTCCAACACCTTGGACAAAAAGGGAAGAATTGAAATAGGTCGATAATCCGTATAAGAAGAAGGATTCAGTTTCTTAGGAAGAGGAATTAAATGAGAATCCTTCCACGCTGCAGGAAAGGTGCAAGTGCTTAAGGAGTAGTTGAAAATTCGCGTGATAATGGGAGCAAGGATGTCGAGTAACGGAATAATCATTCTACGACTGATGTTATCACTGCCTACTGCATTTGAGGTGATGCTTAGTACGTTCTTCTCAACATCACAATCGGATAATTGACTAAAGACAAAAGACGAGAAGTTAGGAGTTGGAAGGGATGACAGTTGATTTAATGTTTGTGCTTTTGTTGCACCATCGATGACTTCAGATGAAGAGAAATGTTTATTTAAAGAGTCAAAGTTAATATTACTTGGTACGGAATTAATACGAGATCTTCCAATTCCAATTGATTTAAGAAATTTCCATACTTTAGTAGGATTACCATTATCAACCGATTCGTGAATATGGCGTCGTTGAGCGTCCCTACACATTCTGTTGCAGCGATTCCTAAGCAACTTATATTTGTCACGGTTTATGTCAGACGGGTCCATTTTAAATTTTGATTTAGCTGCATTCTTTTTATTACGTAACGCTTTTATTTCGTCAGTCAACCAAGGCGCAGGATTATGTTTAATTTTCACCGGTCGAACAGGTGCGTGACGGTCTATAACTTGTAACAAAAGCGAATTTAGAAGATTGACTTTCTCGTCAATACAGCCGGCGCCATCAATGGCAGACCAATCTGTGTTAGCAGCATCCAGTCGTAAGTCGTCGATGTTCATACCACCAAAATTGCGCTGAAGCTGTATCCTCGGCTTGAGCTTTGGGGGACGGATTTTATAAGAGAGATACACTAAGTCATGGTAAGAGAAGGCGTCAGCAGAACATTGACCATGCTGAGCGACGAGATCAGTGGAAGAAACGATAATAAGGTCCAAAAGAGTTGGTGTACAATTTGGGAAGTAATGGGTTGCTTTAAGGGGAAGGATATGCAAGTCAGAAGCGTTGATGAGAGACTGAAGATTGGAAGCTCGAGTGTCTTTTTTAAGTAAACATGTGTTAAAGTCTCCCATTAATATAGTGTGACTATATAAAGGGGACAAGTCCTCTAACATCTTTTCAAGACTAGAGAAGTAGTCAACCCTTACAGATGGGCTATAAAAAATGCCAAGTAGAATTTTAGTATGAGAGAGACTCAGTTCGAGAAACAGATGCTGTGCAAGGTCAGAAGAGGAAGTAGGGGCTGAAATGTCAACTATAGAATAGGAAATGTTTGAACGAATATAAATTCCAACGCCGCCACCAGTACGGACGATGCGGTCGTTTCTAACCAGTTGAAAGCCCGGAATGGAAAAAGAGGTGGAAGGAAGGCAAGGTTTAAGCCAGGTTTCAGATACAAGAATTACATGTATGTTTTTATTGTCAAAAGCTGTCAACATTTCATTATAATGAGCCGGAATGCTTTGAGCATTGATATGAACAATGTTCAAGTTCTTAGAGAAGTCAGAAAAAATTGTATGTAATGCATCGTGCAGAGGTAAAGGACTGGAGTGAAAGCTATCGTCTTCAGAAACATTTGAAGATGAAGAGAAAGAGACAAAGTGATCGCTTAGACTATCAGCATCATCCACGTCGGAAGCGTTCATTGTGGAATGGTAATAAATATATTTAATAATAAGGAATAAATAATAATAATAATTATATATATATTTATAATAATATAAACTAATAAAAGACCGACTTTCTTCCTTACTACCTGCCAGTTGTTTACAGAAGAATACGACAATACAAAATTCATGTTCAGACATAGTTAAAATTTTACACAAAAATTATAATTTTACCAATTCGGACCAAATGAGAACAACCAGTACGCGAATGGCCAAAAACTTAATTCAGTGCCGTTACTATTACTGTAAGCCAGTGCTGTCACTGTCACTGCTGTCAGATAAATAATTGTTTGTTTGTTGAGTAGACTAGTTAGTAAGTAGGGTTAATGGAAATTACAATTTAAAGTTAAAAAGAGGGTAAACAATTAGTATCACTATTTAAATTAACGTTCACGGAAAATGTTGTAAGTAACAATAGACAAAATCACAAAGCAGCACAGTAGCGGGAGAAACAATAACAGTGATTTAACTTACAGTTGATTAGTGAGAGAATAAAATCTTATCAACACGGCACCTTATCATCACTTTTTAGCACCGCGTCTAGTTTTGCTGCTGCTGGTAGCTCCGCGAGAGCCACTCGCTGCGCTGGTAGATGGTTGGACTGCTGGTGCCTTTGGCTTCGAGGTTGACTGCCCACAAACCTTGTCCAGTTCCTGAATTGAGGTTATACTGGTGGGCTTGCCGTCCGGCGCAGAAACTATGATGACACCATTCTTGGTCCAGCTTTTAGTGATTCCGAGTCTCTTTCGAGCCTCCATAAACAAGTTATAGCGATGTGGAGTCAAAAATTCCGAAACAGTCACACCTGAGCCCTTCAACGCCGTCTTCTTGTACCAAACCTTATCTCTATCGGCTCCCTTAGAGAACTTAACCAGCACAGGTCTGGATTTATCCTTGGAAGATCCTCCCAGTCGATGACAGCGACTAACAGACTCCCTCACCAAAGGCAACTGCAACCGTTCAGAAATTGCACTAAGCACTACTTCCAAGGTGTCTTCGCCTGGGTCTTCAGATAATCCATGAACAAGGACTATCTTTCTTCGGCTGCGCATCTCCAAACGGTCACACTCCAAAGCAAGTAACTCCGTTTGCCGCTGCAACTGCGCTAGTGTGGTTGTCACAAAAGTTTTGAAGACATTGAAATCTGCTGCCAATGCATCAATGGTTGTGGGCACCGGATCAGATGAAACAGCCCTATCCAGGCTCCGCTGAAACTCGTCCATTCTAGTTCCACACATCTCTTTGACCATTTCGATAGATTCTTGAATTTTTAGCATTGTGAAATTTTAATGATAACTTTGATTGGAAACTGGCAGGTAATGATAATAAATTACTTAAAACATGAAAATATTACTTTACATTGATTAAAACTAATAAATTTATTTAACTTTTAAGAGCACTCAAATTATGTGTCTGTCGCCTTTTTAAGTATTCGTTGTTAAAGCGGCAACAGAAATACATCGTTTATGAAAATTTCAACTATCTAACTATCAAGGTTCATGAGATAGGTACAGTCTGGTGACAGACGGACAGACGGGCGGACAACGGAGTTTTAGTAATATTAGGGTCCCGTTTTATCCTTTGGGTACAGAATAACAAAGTTCTGAGCGGTGTCTATTTGTTTGTTCGCGAAAAACTCAAAAACTTCAGCACGGATTTTCACACAATTTCACCAATACTTAGATGAAGTGATTTTTGAGGAAGTAAGTATTTTTAAAGCTAGAGTGAATAGGCTGCTTCTGGGTAAGCTCGCTCCATCTTAGGCTTCTTCATAACCTTAGAGTTAAGTATGTAGTCAAGAGCAAGCCCATTGATTATTAAAAAAAAATATATTATTTGTTAAGTTTTTAGGTACATTAGCTTAAATATAAATAACGCTAGATTTCGGAAAAAAGTAAGTAATCTGAGAGCTTTCAATCCTAAATTTTTGAGATATTTTATTTATATTATGTATTTGGTTCATTCCTTATAGAGCCCGGGGCTGGTTGTAATGTTATACATGTGAAAGTACCTCTATCTGTTACGCTATCCACCATCCATCACCTTAGCCACTGAACTGTACAGTAAAAGTAACGGCCATAATCATCCCACTACAGGGAAAAGGCCTCATCATTGAACTGATTTTTATGAAATTTTCAACAGAGTATACCTTGGGCTGGCTGACCAAAGTAAATATTTTAAGCTGGTGTTTCTATAAACTAAAATTAATAGTAAACTAAAATTCGATGATTTTATATTACATGTAATAGGTACTACTTCTTCTAGTTTTAAATGATAGGCATAAAAATAGATTGTCAGTTGTTTGGTGTTGGTCAAATTTGGTATTTCTTAAGTCAATTTTAATTACATACTTAATTGTGTGCGGTAATGCTGGTACATAAAAAATGCTGATTTCTTCCTTCCTATGGGTGTCGTAAAAGGTTAGTAAGATACCCATAGGAGCGGACAGCAGCATCTTCTTTCGACGATTCGCCAACTTGCAATCGCCAACCCACCCTTTTCGAGGGCGTGTATCCAACAGACTAATATTTCATTTCATCAATTCAGTTGCACATCCGGCTTATAGTTTGACCCAACACGACGGCAAGTCATACACGAAAAGCAATAATAAATAATACAATAGAAAGTCTATTACTAGAATACAATTAAGTCAATGGTTATGTTAATTATGTCGAATCAAATGTTTACAAAATGTGAAAAAAATATATATCATAAAATAAAAATAAAAAAACCAATAATAAATGATTAATGTTGAACATTTTGATCAAGAAACTCATATGCAACTCTTTTATACTAATATTATAAAGCTGAAGAGTTTGTTTGTTTGTTTGTTTGAACGCGCTAATCTCAGGAAGTACTGGTTCGAATTGAAAATTATTTTTTGTGTTGGATAGTCCATTTATCGAGGAAGGCTATAGGCTATATAACATCACGCCGCGACTAATAAAAGCGTAGCATCAGTGAAAAATTTTGAAAAAATAATCTCGACCATATGGATCGATATGCATCGAAAGCCTATTAGCGATGCGAAGCGATGTAATTAAGACTTGGCATAATGATGTAACCAATATCGCGGTTAATACAATGTTAAACAAAACGATTTGTCCGAGTCATCTAGTGGAAAAGCACTATAATATTAACACAGTGATTTATCGTACTCCTTCCATGCAACATTTGGCAACAGTGTCCATTATTTTCAGTGTACGTGTGAGCATTCACGCATAGGTGCGTTTTTGTTGTGACGAATATTCTTTACTACTTTGGCGTGTGGTGACGAAAAAAGTTTGGGATCCGTATGAAAACTGCGATAATGTAACCCAAGCCCAAGATGGGAAAAAATACCGGAAAACTCCTGAAACTGTTAACAGTAGTTATATTTTTATTTCATCTTTATTATGGAAACAAATAGCTTTATGAAATACTAGCTTTTTCCCGCGGCTTCGCGTTAAATTCGGGGTAACAATAAAATTTCACCCCCTCTTTTAAGCGGTTGGGGGTGGATTTACAATTATGATACGATACGATACGATATGGCGAAAAAAAATGATTTACGATTTTTTGGTTAGCCACAAATAGTTCGCATACCAATTTTTAGCTTTGTACCTTGAAAATTGCGGAATGCTCCATACAAACTTACACCCCCCATTTTAGGAAAGTGGGGGGTTAGGAAAAGTAAAAAATTGCCTATGTCACTCTCCATTCCTTCAACTACCTCCACTTAAAAAATCACGTCAATTCGTCGCTCCGTTTTGCCGTGAAAGACGGACAAACAAACAGACACACACACTCCATTTATGTATAATAATAATAATAATAATATATTAGTATGGATAAAGCTAGCTGACGATACATGATTTATACATAAGCATTTTAGGTTTCCAATGCTAGTTATTGCAAACTTATTAGTAAAAAAAACACTTGCTGGAGGAAAAGCTAGCAATGCTAACAAGACAAGCTTAAGCTTTATAAGAGGGCCTTTTATGTGGATTTTAAGAGATGGCAAAATCTCACTAAACTTTCTTTAAAAATGTCTATGTGACTGTAGGCTGGGTTAGGCAAAACACACCGAACTTTCTTAAAAAATGTCTATGTGACTAGGTTGGGTTAGGCGAAAACTCACCGAACTTTCTTAAAAAATGTCTATGTGACTGTAGGCTGTGTTAGGCGAAAACTCACCGAACTCTCTTAAAAAATGTCTATGTGACTGTAGGCTGGGTTAGGCAAAACACACCGAACTTTCTTAAAAAATGTCTATGTGACTAGGCTGGGTTAAGCGAAAACTCACCGAACTTTCTTAAAAACTGTCTATGTGACTGTAAGCTGGGTTATATTTATTTATAACCCTTATAATAAAACAAATTTTCCGATACCTGGATCTTATAGCATCTCCACAGAACACGGAAAAAAGGTTTCCATGTTCTGTGAGAATCACAATAATATTTTTTATTAAGATATGCCACGCTGGGTCACACAGAGCCATATAGTCCCAAATTAAGCTACTATTCGGTAGCTTGACGTATAGTACTAGACAACAGATAAACATACTTATATACTTTTTTGTAAATACATATATATTTATTATACATACAAAAACACCCAGACCAGTACAAACAGATATGTTCATGCACACAAATATTTGTACTGTATGGGGATCGAACCCGCGATCCATGGCTCAGACAAAAGCAGCGTTTACTACCACTGATCCAAATGGTCTTCGTTACAATATACACATACGAGTAGCATGTACTATGGTATAGTACAATACATCATTATCTGCTTTAAAGTCTGCAATGCCGTAGTTTAACTACTCCACTTAATATAGTCATATTAACTACTTTGTTATATAATATGAAATAGTTACGTTTTTGCTTTATATGCAGTTTAAAAACATCAAACATATCCTTTAAATTAAACATTAGAAAGATGGTACGTTACTTTGAAAGAATGCCTCATCAGGGTTCCATTCCATCCCTCGGCCTTTCACATTTCGAGCTCTTTAGACTTAGGCCCGAGTTCACCAATAGACGTTTAAGTTTTAAACAGTCTTTAAAATATTATTTGACATATTTTATATGGGAATTTTATTGTGTCAAATTAATCGTCAATCTATGTTTACCGGATGTTTAAATATTGGTGAACTCGGGTCTTAGCCTATCATCACATTCTCAAACTACTTAGTTTTTTATTTATTTAGTAGCTTAAGCAATATCTTGAACGGACACTAGAAAACATTAGAGTGACAATTTTATTAGACTTTATTATACTTATACAGGATGAAATTTAAACCAACTTCTAAATTTTAATATAGCAAATAATAGACACAAAACAAATAATGACGTATTTTTCTTCTGGTATAGCTCAGTACAAAAATGTCAAGATAAAACACATAGGCCCGAGTTCACCAACAGACGTTTAAGTTTAAACAGCGTTTAAAATATTATTTGACATATTTTGTATGGGAATTGTGTCAAATTAATCGTCACTTTTTGTTTACCGGCTGTTTAAGTGTTGGTGAACTCGGGTCTTAGAATTTGTCAGCTAAAAATCTAAAATATTTGATGTGGCCTCCTAGCAACACTTTTGCGCATCTCATTTATCCATTATGATACTATCCATAAGTTTTTGATTTTCCTACATACCTTAGCAGGCTTAGGACCGTAAATATTAAAATCTGTGTTGCAAATAATATTTTTGGGTGAAAACTTGATTTTCATTTTTTACTTCTTAAATAAATGGGCTCTAATACGATACTGAACTCCTATAAAAATTTTTGAAGATGATGTAAAAGTCACCCTGTATGCATTTCACTCATCTTACATTATGATTAATGATATCATATTAGGGGTTAAAGTATGAAATTGCCGTTTTGTATGGACGAAATCGAGAAAAGTCATTTTTCCATACTAACAATTTTTTTGTATTTTTAAAAACGCCTGAACCGTTTTCGTTGCAATTAAAGGTGAAAGTTAGATGGTTATAAAGCTACGCATTATAATATTTAAATTTCTGAAAATCAAAGTATATAATACAAATATACTTAATTGAAGCGAGAAGGTCAGCTGACACATTGTAATGGGTCTTTTTAACGACTTCCTTTGAAGTAATAGGCCCTAGTATTGCATTTTTTTTTAGTCAATAGTTACTTTATTTAGTTTTTGATACAATACAAAAAGAATTACGCAATAATATGACTATACTTAAGAGCTATAAACAAAATAAAAAGTGGGAAAATAATCGGCAATTTCATACTTTAACCCCAATTACTACTCTTGTTAATTTTATAAATCTACATGTATGGATTAATATTTGTAACTCAATCACGCCAGAACGGCCCAACTAATCTGGATGAATCTTGGTACAGAGATAGATTATAAGATGAAATAGATAGATAGATAGATAAAATCTTTATTTGCATGGCAATAAGGCACACTGTACATCAGGAAAATTAATTAATTAAATAGCACGTAGGCTACTTTTTAACGACAAAAATACGATTCCCGTGGGATAACCCGAATTTAAATACGAGTATGTACGCGCATGAAGTCTCTACATCTGGTTGTTTATAATATTTTTTTTTCTTACACGCATAAATTTGCAGGAAATGTAAAGGTAAACGAAAACAAGTCTCGATCTGAGAAACATTGGTTTGTTGAATATAAAGATGATGCAACCCAGAAACGCCATTAAATAAGTTATGAATACGGATTCATGGCTTTTCTCCTTTGTTCGTTCGCATGATCTCGTTTTGATGTCTGCGCGTACGCGATAAAGTGTTAATGGCATCGTTATAATTGCGCCGGATTATTTTCAAGACATTTCGGTGGACGTACAGTGTGCCCTTGGGTTTGGACGTCATTCCTGCCTTTTCTATTGCGGAAGAATCCATGCAGACTCTTTGATATTCCTGGGAATCTACGAATAAAGTCGATTATCATAAGAAACTGTTGACACAATTACTTTTAATGTTTTGCTGGATAGTGCCAGCTTGGAATATCACCCCCTTTCTTCCTATCGATAACGTAAGAGGTGGCTTAAGTAGTGCCAGAAGAAAAATGGCAGCAGTTTTATTTTTCCACCAATTGTGGACTGATGTGGTCTGATAATGAGGTGTCAGGCACCGTGTACAGCGGGCTATAGACAATACTACGTAGCTCTCTGGATCACCAAACTAAATGATAGAAATTAAGAAACTCTCTCGTTGCATTTTTAAACATACTTTACACTTAAGGTAGACTTCGGAGCAATGCGGCTTGCGGCTTGCGTCGTGCGACATGCGTCACTTGCGGCCCACGCGGCCATGCGGCTGTACTTTGAATTAAAGGAGTGTATGAAACCCTTTCCGAGCGAAGCGTCGCGGCCGCATGCGTCGGTCGGAAAGGGTTTCATACACTCTTGGCCGCGTGGGCCGCAAGTGACGCATGTCGTACGACGCAAGCCGCAAGCCGCATTGCTCCGAAGTCTACCTTTATCGAGAAGGCATGCCATTGACTGACTGACAGACTGATATTAATGTGCAACTTTTTTAACCAACTTCGTCATCGTGTTCGTCTTGCCATGCAGTCCCTACGGGTACTACCGCTTCTGCTCAGCAATTTTTCGAGCAATGCTGGTATCTTATTCCTCATATTTCCTCGTGTTTGATGTATGTGATCGCAATGCAACTGCGCAATTAATACATTAATTTTAAAACGTAGGGCCAACAAAATATCATTATACATAAGACTCCCCGGAGACTACAGACTTTTTATCGGCCGATAGTTTGGTCGGTTTGTTAATCAGTACAAAGAGATATGAAAATGCGCTCATTACAGTGATCAGATTACATTCTTTTTGCTACCGATTAAAAACCCGACCAACCTATCTGCCGATAAAAAGTCTATAGTCTGCGGGGAGTCTAAAAGTTTAACTTTCATTTTTAACCGACGAGAAAATAGCAGATGTTAAATCGACCCGTATTTTACACTAGCTGCTTCCGCCTACATCGCACGTGCGGAATTTTGAATTTGTAACTACTCCACGGAAACCTTACACTTTTTTGGTATACAGGGTATTAGTTAAATGGGCAAGGCCATACAGGCCTTTGTTGTCATATTCATATTATGCATAATATAAATACTATTGTGAAGTTATCATCATTTAAGAAAAAAAAAATTATAAAAAGGAATTTAAAAATTTTGGTTTGTTTGAAAAAAAAAGATATTACATTTCTGACTTAACTTTACTATTTATATGTATAATTATGTTAACATAGGTCTTGTTTTGATACCTACCATTCACCTTACACCCTGTATAAGTAGTTTATGCGCGAGTATATAATATATCTCTCTGCCACAATTCGCTCTGATACGTTCAGATGTTTTGAAACTTTCTTATTTTAAATAACATCAGTAAGATACTCGTACGTACGTAATTAATTACCGGGTTGATTTATATTTTTTTGTTCGAAGCAGAAAATTATAATATCAGTATACAAACTTGAAAAATTTTGTCTCAGGCGGGACTCGAACCCGCATCTCCTCGCATGCCGCATCTTTTTTCAAGTTTATATACTGATATTATAAGTGCAATTAAGTTGCTAAAATATCAAATAAAGAATATAAATAGCTGTTTCATCTTAACTGACTGTCAAACATCTGCAAAGATGTTTCTTTCGGGTGTTAAGGGTGCAAACTCCTAACATTTGATGAAACAACGCTGGCTCAAAGCGTAAGAATATGCTTGAAAAATTCGCGCCGTGTCGCAGTGTCTCGGTGGCCTAATGGTATGGCGCCCGCCCGGCATGCGAGAAGATGCGGGTTCGAGTCCCGCCTGAGACAAAATTTTTCAAGTTTATATACTGATATTATAAGTGCAATTAAGTTGCTAAAATATCAAATAAAGTATAGAAAATTATAACTTAAAAAAAAAACTAAATGGACAAAAAGCAAGAAATAACCTACCAATTTTGAGTCGGTGCCGAACTAAAATCACCGAATGCACCGATTTAAAAGTCGGCGGAATATCTCACGATTATCGTCGGTTCAATTCTTTGTGAAATATACTTTATTTGATATTTTAGCCACTTAATTACACTTACAATATCAGTATATAAACTTGAAAAATTATGTCTCAGGCGGGACTCGAACCCGCATCTCCTCGCATTTGATCTCCTCCTCGCATGCCGGCAAGGAGATGCGGGTTCGAGTCCCGCCTGAGACATAATTTTTCATTTGATCTCCTCCTCGCATGCCGGGCGAGGAGATGATGCGGGTTCGAGTCCCACCTGAGACATAATTTTTCAAGTTTATATACTGATATTGTCTTTGTGAAATACATAGCTTAAAAAAACCAAATGAATAGTGTTTATTGTTATTGCCTCCATACGGATTTTAGACTGCAGTGTCTTGAGCAAGTCGGCCCACCTGTTTTTTGCTACGTTATTATTTTAAATACTCATTCGCTCTGAAAGATACGAGAGACATTAGTGATATATTAAACTGTCTTTTTAAATGTTATTTCGTTTTCCTCTTGTATAATCGTTACTGACACCTCACTTTTGACGCCAACTTTTTTTCTATTTCGATCAACAGTCGTCAGTTTATTATGATGGATTTGATTGGCAGACGAAAGAATTCTCAAATATTGTGACAGTGTTACGTGAGAATGACGTCACTTGCGCTCGCGCATATTCGTTGCTGTAAGACAAAACATTATCGAAATAGTTACAGTAGGTTCAGTTATTTTTTTTGAAATTAGTCATAGTCATAGTCATAGTCATATAATTAATTGCAACATGTTGGTACATGCATATAGTACATACAAATATTGAGTCCCATGACCTAGTATCGCTAAATACAATATAAAAATATTTAAAACATAATAAAATAAACATAAAACATAATTAAAATTTAACATTAAATATTATTTTAACGAGTTATAACATTTATAAGTAGCACTCACGCTCCTAATGGCTTGAATTGGTCCGGGATAACGCGTCGTCCGTAAGCGGCGTCTATGTGTGCGTGGCTCGATCGCACTTCGTATGTAGATTGACTTCTGTACCCATCTATTTTGTGGCTGAAGTGAGACATGGAAAACGAACCGTAATGATTTATGGAACTGAATCGTGAACGCTTCGTATGGCTCTCATAAGAAGGCAAATGGTCGCACAGCGAGGAATGGAGAGAGCGATGATTGGTATTTCCCTGCATGATAGAATAGGAGAACTAAGATAATTGACATTGCTCGAATTGCGAAGCTGTTTAGGCCGTGGGCAGGACGCATGGTTAAGAGGAAACACAAGGGCCGTTTTTCCATACAAACGTAGTCCCCTGTTTCCTCCCTGGATATAGCCAGTAAAGCAATATTTTTTATTACAAAAATCTATGGCCACTATTAGCATGTTTCTATGTTTTCTGTTTTTTCATGAATTAATTAATAAAAAAGATATGAGCCCTCAAAAATCGAAAAATTTTGCCAGAATTTCCGCTTTGTTCAAGCACCCAGAAAACTAATCAGGCAACATTTTTGAAAAAAAGGAAAACACACGAACACGGCCAAAGCCTTTCTTTAATTTTTAGTAAAAAAAGTATTTAAATCGGTCTAGATTTGGAAAAGTAATCGGGGGATTACGAAACGCTGATTTGGTGTGCTTTTAGTAGGTATTTTCGGTCCAAGAAGCAGTTGTCTCTATCACACTCTGCGTTAAAGGCGTTTGGCACTGCGCGACAGCAATAGATTTTACAAATACCTATTTTTCATTCTCTCGCCCGTAGTGTTTCCTCTTAAAGAAGAACCGATGGCCGTTACGTTGCAAAGGTTCTGGGATGGCTGTGGTTAGACTCGTCTGCCTAATTGATTGCTTTTTTAGCGCTGGTGTATCACCTGCAAGTTTTTAATATACATAGTAGGGATTGAGTTCTATGTTTTTTCGTGTTCATGACTGGAGAGGGCTACCGTGCCATGTGTTCGTTACTGCACAGGATCCACCGTGTCCGTCTATATTGAGCATGTAATTAATTAAATATAAAAGTTTATAGCTAAACCGCACGTGGGTGGGAATTGTTATGAGTTACGATGTGTAGAATTTATAAAATTTACGACAATGCCGCGATCGACCGCACCTGTACTGAGCGTCTAACGATGTAACAAAAAAAAGTCTGAAGCTTTATGACGTCCGCAGAGCTTTATTTATCTCCCCTTGTAGATATATTACTACACAGTATACCTATATCAATCGATATTATATTATGACACAGAACATGGAAATATCATTATTTAAATTTAGTTTATACCAATAGATTTATTCTTAAAAACGTTTGGATTTTCGAAAATGGTCTTGATTTTCTAAGACAATTAATCTTTTTTACTTCTTTGATGGTGGTCTATCTATGTACACAAATCAACCAATTTAAAAAGTGTGTTCTGATCTTAACAGACTGTAAAATGCAAAAAAGTGTCACTATTATATGTGCACCCATTTGACAGACGGGTTCACATTTAGTACAACTTATATCAATATAGTATGTAAATCTAATAGATAAAACATGTCATAAATATCCATACTTTTGCATGTCGACATAATTTGGCCAGGTTATAAATCGACGTTGACTTTGACATAAAACGACAATCATTCTATCGAGGACAGTTTTAGGTTCCATTTTTGTATCTGACTGTTTGGCTTGTTCTTATTTTAAAGATGCTTCGCTGTCAAAAAGACCTTACATTCAGCCAGTTCGCAGTTGGCATTACATGTGACGAGTGAGCCCCCAAGGCCGCGCCTCTCATTCATCACTTAAGAAAACTGTGTTTTGACAGCCGAACGATGTCTAGGAAAGTTCTCGTTGATGAGCTGCGAAACTATTAACAAATTACCGAAATAGATTGTTTTTCTTGTCTGTATTTAAAAAGCAATTACTAATAAATGAGTTCTATGTTTCCATATTTAAAAGGAATGTAAACTTTTTTCTTAGTGGTCTTGGTTTTATTTACAAGTTTTTTTTGTAACCTGGCCTAAGCCTTGCTTTACCCAATCAAAAAAGAAAAAAAAGACGTGTGGCACTCAGAGACTGCCGCAGTAAAGCTATTGCATAGCATTTTTATCAACTTATGCAATTCTAAAACTAAAAAGTATCACCGCTGTGCCGGTCGGAGTGGGGGGTGTTAGGTTATTTTCGTTACGGAATTTCTGGATTCGGTCTCCACGCTCAAGGCTCGCGATAGAAGCTATGCATTAGCTTAATTTTATAATTTTATGTATTTTCTAATTTTGACTTGTGTAATTAAATTTTTCTGTTATTTTGGCAGATATGGTTACCATAGGCAACCATACTGTCAAAATCCTTATTTTCTTCTAAATTCTTTTAAATTTCGGAAATTCAAAATTGTTCGATCGTACCTTGCCCCGAGTGCCGTGTTAGGTTTTTTTCGTTATGGAATTTCTAGATTCGGTCTCCACGCTCAAGGCCCGCGATAGAAGCTATGCAATAGCTTAAAAAAAGTTTTACTTCTTTCCAAGCATCTTAAATAGGTAGTTCTTGGCTTTACTAAACCAACGCAATGTTAACCATTACGTATACCTGTAAAATCAGTAAAATCAGTAAAATCAGTTTTATTTCTGCAAATAGGCCCCTGGAGGCGCTTTTACACGTCCCAATATTTAACCTACCACTGCTTCGAGACAAATGTGGGCTACTGCCGAAAAAAAGCAGCGCAAGAAACTCGGTCACATTTGTCAGCTTCGTTTTAAATAAATATGTTTACATAAGATATATGCCAGTGCGAGCTAGAACAATTTAAAGCCACACGTTCCTATCATTTATATAACCATTAAAATAGCCCTCTTTCATTAAAATAACATTGATATATGATTTGAGTTTATGTACAGGGAGTTCAGCAATTGACAGTGGTAATTTGTTGAATATACGAATACAATTTCCCATGAACGAATTACACACTTTTCGCAGTCTGAATCCTGTAAGGGCAAGTTTACTTTATTTCGAGTATTGAAATTGTGTACGTCACTATTTTTGACAAATAACTCAAAGTTCTTAGGGAAGTACATACATAATGTTTTTGAAAATGTATTGTGATGCAACTGTAAGTTGTTGATCTCTTTGAATAGCTCTCTGAGAGTCACGGGGTCGAAGGCCGTAAATAACCTAGGACAGATTGTCCAGGTAGGAAGTCTAATTTTCTACAAAGAGATCTCTCGTCGAATCCAATTGCGTCCAAATTACCTCAATGTCTCAAGACGAAAGTCTTTGACCAGGCGTGTTGCCACTAATAATGACTTATGGAACTGAAACGCAGTCGCTTATTATGGGTCTCTTATGTAGGATCAAGTTCACACAGCGGGCAATGGAGAGAGCAATAATATTTTCGTGCGTGATAGAATCAGAAAAAAGGAAAACGGTCAAAAACTAAGGTAACTGACATCGCTCGGTAACTTGTGTAGCTGAAGTGGTAGTGGGCGGGACACATAGTGAGAAGATAAATATTTAAGACATGCCTCACTGGGCCACACAGATCCATCTATACCCAAATTAAGCTACTATTAAGTACCCTGTCGTATGGGGTACTAGACAGCCGATAAACTTACTTATATACTTTTTTTTTGTAAACACATACTTCTAATACATAGAAAACACCCAGACCCATACAAACAGACATGTTCATGCACACAAATATTTGTACTGTGCGGGGATCGAACCCGCGACCGATGGCTCAGTCAAGTTTACTTAAGAGGAAACACCACGGCCGTTTTTCCATACAAACGTAGTCCCCTGTTTCCTCCCTGGATAAAGCCAGTAGAGCAATAATTTTTATTATAAAAATGTATGGCCACTATTAGCATGTTTCTATGTTTTCTGTTTTTTTATAAATTAATTAATAAAAAAGATATGAGCTCTCAGAAATCTAAAAAATTCGCCAGATTTACCGCTGTGTTCAAACATCCACAAAACAAATTTGGTTAAATTTTAGAAAAAAAGGAAAACATACGAACACGGCCAAAGTCTTTCTTTAATTTTTAATGATAAAAGTATTTAAATCGGTCTAGTATTGGAAAATGTAATCGGGGGACTACGAAACGTTGATTTGGTGTGTTTTTAGTAGGTATTTTCGGTCCAAGAAGCAGTTGTCTCTATCACACTCTGCGGTGAATGTGTTTGGCACTGCGCGACAGCAATAGATTTTACAAATATGTACCTATTTTTTAATTCTCTCGCCCGTAGTGTTTCCTCTTAATAGTAGCTTTATTTGGGACTAGATGACTCTGTGTGGCACAGTGAGAAAAAAATCATAAAATGTTATATATCTTATTAACTAAAAAAACTTTGTTGTGATGGGGGTTTGTGTGATTTAAGTGAGTGTTTGCATCATGAACATGACTTATAAATAAGTAGCTTTTCGTCAGCAGTTCTTCCCGCGATAACTACACGCTATATCACGCTGGCGGAAACCTGTGCCCAGCAGTGGGATACAATATTTTGTAGCAGACTGTTCCTTTTGTTCTTTTCTCAACACCTTATGTATCTTCGTGCCAAATTTCATCAAAATGGGTTCAGTAGTTTAGGAGTGAAAGCATACAGACACAGAGACATAAAGACAAACAGATAGAATACACAGACAGAATGAATTACTTTTGTATTTATTAAATTTGCATGGCCCATATAGTCTTGATTGATGCGCCTACGCAGTTGTACAGTTGCACGCGACAAATGATCTATTTTTAGCCCCCACCCACTACGCACTACAAAGACGTCTAACAACCACTTAATGTTCTGCTATATTGCACTTGATAGGATTTAGTCATAAGGGGCATAATACAAAACTAGTTCTAAAAATACATGTTTAACTGTTATGATTTTGTAGTTCGTTTATCTTTAAAATCTATCTAAATTTATGTCGCAGAGAAATGTGGGAATCAGGGATTTTACGAAATCCCCAAGGATATCACGAAATCCCGGTAGATGTCGAATATTCTTGTTTATTACGTCTTTTTACTAAAATTATCTAGTGATATGACAAAATACTAATATAAAATCAGAGATATATCCTTTCACTAAACTAATTGCAGTGAAATAAAGAACACTGTTGTAAACACAGGCTGATTACAATTTTAACATGAATGGGCGCCATCGGATTCATTGTTACACACCTGGCATATTAACTTTTCTGCAACATAAAAATATACAAGTGGTTTGTGACTGAGCGATCGTATTTTTAGCTGAAATTTAATTTTACTAAACTACTAGAAAAATCGACTAGCCACTAAAGGCAATATTTTGCCACTAAATGGGGTGTTAAAACCACCAGTTTTACTAGAGTATCCACTAAGTTGACATCACTGCACACGACACGCTCCGCGCCATTTTTTTTTTTTGCACACGGACGACCGGTCGTTTCCTATTGAAACGATCGCTCGAACGGCAACCCTCCCACGGGGGAAGGAGGTGGTGAATCCTCATGGGATACCTCACAGCCGGCTGTGAGGTTATGTGAGACTTCTACTCACTAAACACCACCTTTATTCGCTACCACCAAAGGTGCCGTAGCGTATCTGAGGCGACCACACCCCATGGGGGAGTGTGGCGCAGGGCGTTACTCGCCTAGGCGGTTTACGCAATGAAGGAGGCTGGCTTTCGGGAGGAATGTGAGCCTAGAATAAATGAATTTAAGGAGCCGTTGTCCATAATGAACGTAGGCCTGAATTAATTATTTACTTATCGACTGACTCCCAGAAGGGGTGGCAGCCGATTTAGAGGGCTGGGGGCGACCTGAAGGGTCTTATGGGGTGGGCTTAATTAATTAACCTGGGGTTTGAGACTTTTTATGACTCTCAGACTCCTTTCATGGTGACTGAGTGTCATAATAATGTCTCGGGTGGAACGGGCATTTCGCAGTTTATTCGCGATTATGTTTATTTCGTCGATATCGATATTATCGATAAAATCGGAAACCAAGGTGAAATCGTCGTCACTATTGTGTGAACGCGATTTTTATGGCGGAATTAGGACCCTCTCATGCGGGGTGAAGGGGGGAGGTTTGGGAGCTGAGTTGAGGGGTTTCCTCCAGCTCCCTGCCGGCTTAGTGGCCGGGGCTGCCTCCCTGCCGCCCGATTTCGGGAGAGCAGGGAAGTTGGTTAATGAATGGGTAGGGGGGTCAACCTTCGACCTCATGGGAGGTTGGGGTTTCGGGCGTGGCGCGCGTGCACATCCCCGCCAGTTGGCGGGGTGGCCAATAAGGCCGCAGTTTACGCACGCCGGTTCCCCGGGGGTTTCGCGCGTGCGTTCGCACTCCCTGGTGGAGTGGGAGCCAATGCACTTAACGCACCTTGGTGGGGCTGTACAGTTAGCCGCTGCGTGCCCATAGAGCTGGCAGCGGTGACATTGGCCTGGGACCCCACGGCTGCGTGGGGGTTCTACCCTGATATTGGACAGGCCGCAGACTACAATCTCTTTGTGCCTGAACAAATCACGGGCACGGGGACAGTTGGTCATGACGACCAACATCAGGGGGAAACGGCGTTTGCCCTGGCCGTACATTGGATGTACAGCTTCGACAGGGAAACCTTGTTTTGTGAGGTCGGCTTTGACCTCATCCATGTGGAGCTCTACCGGGACTCCGCAGAGGACCGCGCGTACTTTGCGCTCTTCAGGAAGAGCGTAAGTGTGATAAGGGAGTTTGTTTTTTGTTAGTAGCTCGATAAGGCTACGGAAGTCTGAGATGCTCGGCACCTCTATTTTAATGGCTTCACCCGTGTTGGATGCACGGGTGTATTTAATTTTGCCCTCGATGCAAAGCCGGGACACTTCAGTCCACTTTTCTTTGCATCTTAGGAAAATGGGTGGGGGCGCCTTTTGTTTGGCGGAAGTGGGCTTAGACCGCGAGTCTAGGCGAGCAGTGGGAGCAGGGGACACCGTTGGTGCAGCCCCTGCTCGATGCAGAGGGATTGGGACAGCGGGGGTGGCCGGGGTGGCCGGGGATGGAACGGGGGAAGGGGACGCTGGCGACTCAAGTACCGGAGAGCCCCGGTTCTTGGCGCGTTTCCCGCGCTTCCCCTTTCTCGTGATAGGCTGGAATGCCTCATCGGAAGGGAGAGACGTGGAGGACTCCTGAGACAGAGTCGGGGAGGCGGACCTGTCAGACAGGGTGCGCTTCAAAGTAGGTGGGGCTGAGCAGACATCCATTTCGTCTGTGGACTGGCCCTCTTCGGGGGTTGTGAGACCACTTGGGGTCTTGCAGGTTGAGGGGGGGGTATCTGGCTTTCAAAAGTGCCAGAATTTCATCCAGGAGCCCTGGATCTTTGGCTAGGTAGGCAGAGACTTGGGCCAATCGATCAGCCATATTTGAAAATACTAAACAAGACAAGACTAGTAAAAAAACAGAGCAAAGGGACACCCCCCGCCAGAGGCAGGGGGGAGAGGGGGCGGCGAGCGAACAGGTATCCCTAACGGATAGCCGTTCTTCCCTTCCCCTTGGGACTAGGCCCAAGTGCAGTGGGTCCGGGACTGCGGTTTTGCCAGGGCCTGGAGGCCCCGGAGAGCGAACCGGGTGCGCTCAGTTGGCTTCGTTGCCACCGTAAGGTATCAACCAACTCAAACGCGATCGGTTATTTAAAGTATCACTGTTTTGATACAAACAGTGAGTACAGTTAATAACAGATAATTGCACAACGATGCAAAATAATGCGAGTGCAAGCGCTGGTGTATGGCATTCGCCTATCACCGGAAGGATGGGAGGGGCGCACGGGCAGACGGACGTCTGCACCGCACGGAGTGGAAATGGAGAGTGTGTGAGCCGCGCCAGCTCGAGCGACGCATTTGTATCGCTTCCACTAGTGCCCCTGTGGGTACTAGAGCGAGCGAGAGGAATGCATGGCTCGATTTTTACTTGGCAGTATCCGCTTTTCTGTCATTTTACTAGATTTAGTTCAGTGGAATGACATATCACTGACGATAAATTGGTATTTTATCAAATCACTACTACTTTTAGTAAGAAGACGTAATACACAAGAATATTCGACATCTACTGAGATTTCGGCATATCCCCAGGGATTTCTTGAAATCCCTTATATACTCATTTCCCTGCGACATATATAAAAATGAATCCCTATTTACCTTGATCACGACATCACGCGTGAACCACTGAGCAAGTAATCACTACGACTGGACCGATTTTGCTATTTATTTTTTGTTTTGTTTGTTATTGACAGGAGAAGGTTCTTATAAAAGAAAAAAAATAAGGAAATAATCAAAAAAGTATCAGGAATATGTTTTGTTTATGATTCCAAATTAATTTTTTTTTTGTAGTTGTTTGATTAAATAAATAAATATAAGTATTTTCAGACATGCCACACTGGGCCACACAGAGCCATCTAGTCCCAACTACTACGAAGCTTGTCGTATTGGCTACTAGATAACCGATAAACATATTATAAATGTCGCAGGCATTTTGTGTGAATCCGCCGTTTACATACGGCGTAGTCAGTTTAGAAACGCTCGCTGATATGTAAATGCCGAAGGCAAAATGACAACTCCTTCAATTGTCACAATTTCTACGTTTGTTGTAGTTTTAAGGTGACCATGAACAAACAGTTTGGACAAATCAGAATTTAATTGGGCAATTTATAATATAATAATAATAATAATAATAAATTTTACTCATCATTTCAATTACAGCATTTATCCTCTTAATCTAAACATAGTTGATATAATTATATTTGAAAATTTAAAACATGAGGTTAACGTTGACAGCTATACTGGTATAAACCGTGATACAGCTGTCAGCGCCTTCCATCCCAAGTCCCAATTAAATTTAATTAAATAACATTTAATTTACAATTTAAAGTGTGTGTGTGTGTGTGTGTGTGTGTGTGTGTGTGTGTGTGTGTGTGTTTGTGTGTGTGTACACAAGCCTGAAACTAGTAAGTCAGCATTTTCTCTGTTTCTGTGTAATCGAGATTTGACAACCACTGCCGAATCCTCTGTTTGCACCTGAAGTAAGATAGTGTCATGATATTATTATATTTATTTCCAGTATTATACAGATGTGCGCCAAGAACATAGTATTGGCGTTTAGCAAGGGAGATCTTATGCGGTTGAGTAGGGCAAACTCTCTTACATTTTCGCTGAGATAAGTTTATCTTAATACTTTTGTGCTTCCTAAGTATGACGCTTATAAACACACATTGAACTTCTTAGGATAACAATATGACACTGTCAAATTAAAACAACTAGGTGGGTACATAAATCATATTTTGAAGTCTGACATTTTTATCACAGTTATAAATAAGATATTTTAAAATATTATCAATTAATCATTATTTTAAATAACTTACTTTTATATCAGTATATAAACTTGAAAAATTTTGTCTCAGGCGGGACTCGAACCCGCATCTCCTGTAAGCCAGCGTTGTTTCATCAAATGTTAGGAGTTTGCACCCTTAACACCCGAAAGAAACATCTTTGCAGATGTTTGACAGTCAGTTAAGATGAAACAGCTATTTGTCAAACATCTGCAAAGATGTTTCTTTCGGGTGTTAAGGGTGCAAACTCCTAACATTTGATGAAACAACGCTGGCTTACAGCGTAAGAATAGGCTTGAAAAATTCGCGCCGTGCCGCAGTGTCTCGGTGGCCTAATGGTATGGCGCCCGCCCGGCATGCGAGGAGATGCGGGTTCGAGTCCCGCCTGAGACAAAATTTTTCAAGTTTATATACTGATATTATAAGTGCAATTAAGTTGCTAAAATATCAAATAAAGTAACTTACTTTTACTTTATATACTTACGCACTAATTTTAAATCAATCCAGTTATATTTTATATTTTTTTACCTTCTGTTTAGGCAATTTCTAAATACTTTCCAATAGCCTTTACACAATCTAATATAAAAAAAAGTATTTTGTCGTAATATTCTTCTAACGGTATTACACGAACCGTTAGCCTGTCAGGGCTAGCTTTTTTTAAGATAAGATAATCCACATGACCAATACTCATTGCCTCTTTTTTTTTACCAATAATACTATTCGGGGGTCCTTCGAGAATCAGATTCATGGACCCTTTAGCTTTTTTTAGGTTCCGGATAACCTTAAAACTCTTCTCAATTCCACGGCTTTTTTATTGCTCCCGCTTAAAGATCTTGAAACTTTTTTAATTCACTATGGTATATGTCCCTAAAACTAATAATTATTTTGTTAAAAATCTTTTGAACACGTATTATTTAGCTCTATTTTCGATAAATTTTGTGTCACAGATTACTACTGGACGCCATTTTGTTTGTTTTGATCAACAGCGACGCGCGTGGTTTATAACAAAACTAAATTGTTCAATTTGCCTCGGCATTATGTTTAATGCGTTTTAATTGTCAATCAAATGTTTAGGCATAATACATATCAGCGAGCGTTTCTAAACTGACGACGCCGTATGTAAACGGCGGATTCACACAAAATGCCTGCGACATAAGTATACACTATAAATAAACACTGAAATATATCTTACATTTCAATGTACTGTATGGTGTTATTCAAATAACACATTTAATACATTTTGAGTCGTTGCCAAACAAACTAGCATGCGCTTTATCAATATTAATGACTCCTTGTACTGTAAATGTCTACAAAAAAAAAAACATTTAACTTGAATCAATGAATAACAATAATATTATGCTTGTAGGTACTAAACCGGTTGTTTGGCCTATTTTTCGATCTCATCTTTATACAAAATACACTCATACTCATAATAACAGACATAGGTCACCTCCTCCGGTTGGGCTATTACGTTCAGAAATATGTCTCCAGCGCTAAAAATAGACGCCACACAGACGGACGAGCCCCCTCAATTTTATATACCTACGTTTTATAAACACCGACACAGATTAACGAACACAGATGTATCAAATAGTATTAGAAATTGTTAACCTTAAAATGCAAATTTACAGAAGACACATTCCACAAATCCACGCATTTGATTTATACGTACATGAACACACATTTTTTTGAATATAAATTCATTAGCATTATGTCATCCAACGTATTTCGGATTGAGTTAGGGTAGTTATTTTTATTCATTTTATAATTGCAATGCCACTATTTCTTTGTAGCGTTTCATTAGTTCTTATTAGTTCTAGTCAAAAACAATCATACATACCGTTTTTTTTTTTATAAACTAAATTCTTAATTTAACTATTTGTTAATATCAAAAGTCAAAGATATGAATAACATTTGCAATAGGTAATATATGATCAGATACTAGGTAACTGATCTTGTAACCGAAACTGTTATTAGTCAGGCTGCCATAGTAGAAATCAAATAAAAAAAATAAACCAATACTCTTCTTTTACGCGAATGTACATTAATAAATTATTTTAAGAGATTGAGTTTCAAGGGTTCTATGCGCAGATCGACAGTCATGAAGTTTAACATTTTTTGTTATGTTCTTAACTTAAATCCTTACATAGTTTTTAAAATGTGAATATAAGTTTGTTTGTTACGCTTGCACGCGAAATCTACTGGTTTGGTAGTGGATCATCATAAAACTGAACAATCACATATTTTTGAAGGTATTAGAAGTAACATAATATAAGGCTATGTGGTGTTTCACTGTTGGGCACAAGTTTCAGCAAATAAAGTGTATTTCACGCGGACAGAGCGGGCGTAACGTAAAGCTAGTAGTCCATACATCCAAACTTTTTAGTTTTTTCGTTCTATTCTTAATTTAATCTTTACATAAACAAAACTTTGCATGATGTGTTTATATGAAATGCCGCTTCTGCGTATTATTCTTTGCGGCCTGTTAACTCGGAGGCATACATGTGCCTAATCAGGATACACTGGTATATTCCCGGCGTGGCCAAGACACGTTGCACTGTAATTGTTATGCAACTGCACTTCTCTATGTCCGCTGAATGATGACCGTCATTTTGTTATTTATAAAATTGGCTAGGACCGAGCCGCAATTTTGATCGGCTTATATGGATTAATAGTATTTTTTCCGTTTCGCACAGGAAGATTACTGTTGTAACCCACTTAACACACGAATAACAACTGACGCTAAACCGAGCCAAGGTTATGCAGTGATATGTTTCGTAGTAATGTGTTCTTCCTAATACAGACGATGTTTCGTCTAAAGGGAAGTTCCCACACAATACAATTGTAATAGTTACTAAGTTACTGAAATAAAATATTTGAATATTTTAATTTGAATTTGAAGGCCATAATCACCCCACTGTAGGAAGGCCTAGCATTGAATTCAAGTTATTACAGCAATATAATTAGTTCTCCCGTGGTCATGGCGCTTGCAACAGTGCCGAAGTATCGGAAACTCATAATAAATAAGGTACATGGTATAAATCCCGAATCAAATAACTTTTATTACAGCAATGATGGGTACAGGCATAATCACGGGTTGGTGATCGCAAACCCGAGTTAGAAAATTCTAAGCTCTGGTTGCCCGACCTGGGGTTCGAACCAACGTCCCGATATTTTGGCCCGGCTCTTAAACCACTAGACAAACGGGGAGTCATTAGATATATTTTGATACATATGCACAAATAAAAAATATAAACTCTAGACATAATAACAGGCGTCGATTTGTATAAAACTGTCATACAAATCGACGTTAAACATATAACAAACATACGCGTGGTTAAAATAATTACTATCAGAGAATATGTTAAACGCAATGCTGTACACTATCTATATATATAAAAATGAATCCTTATTTCCCTTGGTCATCGCATCACGCGTGAACGGCTGGACCGATTTCGCTAATTATTTTTTGTTTTGTTTGTAGTTATTGTCAGGAGAATGTTCTTATGAAAGAGAAAAATTAAGAAAATTACGCCGAAGATTAGAAAATTTAAGAAAACTTAATTAAAATACTTATTTATTTGTAATGTAACCTTATCGCTTTTGACAGTTAAACTTTTTTAATGTATCACGGCGTTTGACATAACATTGACAGAATGCTATAGTTATGACAGGACAACGTCTGTCGGGTCCGCTAGTAATGAATATTTTAGGCGAGATTAATTCCTTAAATCAATATTAAAATCATCATTATTATAACTAGCTGATATATCTGCAGCCGCCACGCTTGGCAGGCGATCGTAGTTCAGCTAATTTTGGAGACATAACGTTATTGCTCGTCTTCTTCGGACTCCTTTAGTCGCTTCTTACGACACCCATAAGCAGAAAATGGTGGTGCTATTCTTTATGTGTCGGACCACATGCATAGAAACATACTCACTTAGCCATAAAATAGTAAACTGTTAAGAGGAAACACTACGGTCGAGAGAATTGAAAAATGGGTATTTGTAAAATCTATTGCTGTCGCGCAGTCCCGAACGCCTCCACCGCAGAGCGCGATAAAGACAACTGCATTTTGGACCGAAAATACCTACTAAAAGCTCACAAAATCAACGTTTCGTAGTCCACCGATTCCTTTTCCGAAACTTGACTGATTTAAATACTTTTTTCATTAAAAAATAAAGAAAGGCTTTGGCAGTGTTCGTATATTTTGCTTTTTTTCTAAATATTAGACAAATTTGTTTTCTGGATGTATGAGCGCAGCGGAAAATCTGGCGAGTTTTTTAGATTTTTGGAGGCTTATATCGCTTTTATTGTTTAATTTATGAAAAAAGGAAAACATGCTAATAGTGGCCATAGATTTTTAAAATAAAAATTATTACTCTACTGGCATTATCCAGGGAGGAAACAGGGTACTACGTTTGTATGGAAAAACGGCCCTTGTGTTTCCTCTTAAAAATTCGTAACAGATGTAGCAGGTGGCGCCTCGCGTAAACTGTAGGTACTACGACGTCATTGCTACGGAAGCTACGAGTGAACCAGCAGTTTAGGCGGGGTTAAACTTGAAATTTTCATTGGGTTTTCATAGAGCTTAGTTAGATGGCGCTGTAAGATACGCATAGCAGGGTTTTCCAATACTTTTCAGTTCGCGGACCACTTACAAGTTTGGTATTTTTTAACGACCGGTTCTCCCTTGTTTTGCCGAAAAACGTTTTTTACAAACACTAACAACTATTAATATAATTTTCGTTTGACCTAATTTAAATGTATTTGTTGTTAATACGTGACATGACAGCATTATAATATCTTACAGCTTATAGCATTCAATGACAGATTGAGTTTTTAGATAATTTTTTTTTGCGCTCATTATGTGAAACTATTAGTAGGTCAAACGTTTTTTTTTAATGAACATTATGTCCTATGATTATTATTAAAAGTAAAAATTCGATCAAAAGAAATTATTTGAAATGAAAATGTATGTCTTATGAAATTAAATAAATAAATAAATAAAAAATAAATAAATAAATAAGAAATTCGATGAAATGATAATATTATACAAACGTTTTTCGGCAAAACAAGAGAGAACCAAAACGACCATAAATCATATCTATAAAACCGATACAGTCGAAAGAAAATATAGGTAATAGTTCTTATAAACTTTCGGAAAATGATGCTTTAATGTACCTGTACTTTGAGTCTTCAATCCATCTAGCTATATTATTGTCGGGATTTTGAACAATCGAGGCAATTAGCAATCGAGTATATGATTTTACAACATTGGAGCAAACATTTTCGGGCTTTTGATATTCAAACAAACGTTATTCGATTTCACGTAGAGAATCCGTGACGTGGTGTTTGGTGAAATAAATAATTTGGGATATACGAGTATTTATAGGAACGTACTTTTCGCTATTTCAGTCAGCCTGTGTCCACGGTCCATACAATCCGAACGAAACCCCAGGAAAAATCTTCTTATGAGCTCATCCTTCAAGGATGGTTTAGCGTCAGAATTTTCCAAGCCGCTTTACACAGGCCTCTGACGTGCCTTCTGCTCTGAGGCCTTACTCTGCAACACAATTTCCGTATATTTGAATCCACCTGTCCCTATCACTCATACCGATGTCTTAGAGTATCTGAAAGAGACAGATATATCCGTAAATACGAGCTTCGTGTTGCAGAGTAACCCCAAAACTCAACCTAACTTAGAAAAGATCCTCCTTGTCCTTAACAGATTTCGATTAACGGTGACCCCACCTTACTCTGCAACACGAAGTTCGTATTTACGGATATATCTGTCTCTTTCAGATAATTTAAGACATCGGTATGAGTGATAGAGACAGATTAGAATATACGGACATTGTATTGCGGAGTAAGGCCTCAGGACCTTTTTAAAGGTGTCCCACCGAGTTTCTATACCAAGTGGGTCGTCCAGAAGAATAATAAGGTATGATCGCTCAGTACGACAGTAGTACACGTTCAATTGCGAGGAGCTGCCATCGCCCACCTCCCAATTGGTGCTAATTGGGGCGCGCCTAATTGCGCTGTTTCCTTCCATGAGCCAATCGATTCGTCATTTTATCAACTGTTCTGAGAAGAAGTTAAAGAAACACTTCCTTTCGTAAGCAGTAAAAATATTTGTTATGCTACCTATTACTCGCCGCCCCTAAGGTCTAGTGGTTTAAATATTGGGCCCTCGGTATGATCCGGTCAGGTAACAAAAGTTTCGAAATTTCGATCGTGACTCGAGTTTATGATCAGTGATCACCAACCCGCATTTTCGTAAGCGTGATGACTTTGCCTGTGCCCATCATTGCTGTCGTAACTTGAATTCAAGGTTGAAGGTTTTCCTTTCAATGGAATGGTTATAGGCTTATTTACTGAACCGAGTTTGTTAGAGGGTTAAAATTGTTTTTAACATGCCATTTGCTTGATTTATCTTTATTGGCCCGACAGGTGATTATAAATAAACAACTGAGCTAACAACGACACTAAGGGCTTCATTGTCTTGACAGCAAAATTAAAGGTAACTTTACCGTGTTGGTAGTTTTATTATTAGTTTAGGTAGCTGTCCACAACCCCCTGCGGCGCTATCGCTGTATCTAGGGCGATACAATTAGAAGCAGAATTAACTTAGCACCATGGATGTCAGAAAAGTGAAAGTGAAAAGTAAAACAAATCGTTGTACGAAAAGCCGCACATTTATATTAGAACTGGTAGTTTTTCTAGCTAGGTGTAAGTAAATACAGGAAAACCGCGGGAGAAATTTGAGTAGGTCTTATTAATTGTCAGTAAATTCTTGTTTTCACAGACTAAAAACTGGTGACTTATTTCACTCTTTTCGTCGGTTCGATTTTTTTTCTTTGAAGGCTGTCAACCCTCTTTTCCTAACATTAACCGTAGTTTTTTCAATAAAAGCGTTGCACCAAATTTGAGCTGTAATATCTTTTCTAACAAATATAATTCATCGAAATCGTTTGTTCTACGCGCATGTTCTTATACGTAAAAAGTTACGTATAAGAACATGCGCGTCTAATTGAGAACCTATTCTTTTTTTGTTTCAAAACAACCCAAACCCAAAAATTTTGGATTTGGACCAACCAAGGATTGATTACGCGTATTACTAAAATATCTAAACAAGTTCAAGATCAATCTTAAAAACGGTCAATCAATAAAAACCAAACGAATATCGGTCAGTTATATCTGGAATCTTCGGCGTCGGAAATAGACTTATACATGGCCGTTTGGCAGCCCTAGGCTAGGCTATTCAGAAGCTAATAAAGTTATATTACTGGGAACCATTCTAAGAACCTACTCTGAAGATGAGAGAATGAGAAATCACTATCAATATTTCCATTATTTCAAAGCATTGGTATACACAAGTGTGTTTGTGATCACCAACCCGCATTCGGCAAGCGTGGTGATTATGTCTGTACCCATAATTGCTGTGGAAACTTGAATACAATGTCCTGCTGTGGGCTGATTCATCATCATCATCATCAGCCTATCCCAGTCCACTGCTAGACATAGGCCTCTCTAGTTGCACGCCACTTAGGTCGGTCTAGGTGTGCTAATTACAGGCCGTTATTTTATTTCTGTATGTTCCTTTTCCCTGACCTTCATCATCATTATTAAGACTAGCTCACATCAGTTCGACGTAGGCCTCTTTAAAAGGAACATTTTTCCACAATCACCACGCTTAGCAGGCGGGTTTGTCTAATGGTGGAGTTTGTATAATGGTGGAGTTTGTATGATGGAGTTTGTATAATGGTGGAGTTTGTATAATGGTGGAGTTCGTATAATGATGGAGTTTATATAATGGTGGAGATTATACAATAGTGGGGTTTGTCTAATGGTGGAGTTTGTATAATGGTGGAGTTTGCCTAATGGTGGAGTTTATATAATGGTGGAGATAGTATAATAGTAGAGTTTCTATAATGGTGGAGTTTGTTTAATGGTGGAGTATGTATAATGGTGGAGTTTGCATAATGGTGGTGATTGTATAATGGTGGAGTTTGTATATCGCTGGAGTTTGTATAATGATGGAGTTTGTATAATGGTGGAGGTTGTATAATGGTGGAGTTTGTATAACGGTGGAGTTTGTATAGTGGTGGAGTTTGTATAATGGTGGAGTTTGTATAATGACGGAACTTGTATAATGGTGGTGTTTGTATAATGGTGGAGTTTGTCTTATGGTGGAGTTTGTATAATGGTGGAGTTTGTCTAATGGTGGAGTTTGTATAATGGTGGCGTTTGTATAATAGTGGGGTTTATCTAATTGTGGAATTTTTATAATGGTGGAGTTTGTATAATGGTGGAGTTTGTATAATGGTGGAGTTTGCCTAATGGTGGAGTTTGTATAATAGTGGGTTTTTATAATGGTGGAATTTGTATAATGGTGAAAACCGTTGTTACCGGGTAGCAAAATAATTTTCAATTCAAATTTTGTTATGGGTTTCCGCAAAGTAACGCTTGAGTCCTGAGTCTATCAAATTTAAATGCGATGGAGCTAGATTCTTCTAAGGTGATTCACCCAGACTGCATTCACCTGATTAATACGACATTTCCGTCGGATAGTACGTTTCCTCCAATTGTGGCTCAAGTGGATGCTATTTCAGTGGAACATCTTCTCTGTAAACCAGTTTGTGATATTTTATTTAAAAAACTGCTAGTTTAGTAAGTGTTGCCTTCATTACACAATAGAAATTTCTATTTTTATCACGTTTACAGGCGTCTTAGTCCTGGCAAGTGTTAAAAATGTTATGGAGAAGCCCGATTTTGGATATTTTGATTTCTTATTTATTTAATTTTATTTGTGATTACAAATATGATTTTATGAGGTTTCTTTTTTAAATACGAAACCTAGTAAGTGACATGTGCGTGCGATGTCGTTTTTAAATGGAGTACCAGCAATATATTAATGGTCGCCTTTTAAAAGGATTTTTGTCCGTTATCTTTTACTTATAAGCTTTGCTCGGTAAACTACGGCTAGTTGTATGATGATGAGTTAAAAAAAATGCACTAAACTTAGAATCTTAGCTGTTATTTGCTTATTTGAAGGGCTGAAATGTTAAGCTCTTGATTTTTTGGATACATTGAGTGTTGAAATATTTTTTTGTGGCATTTTCTTACTGCTTTATCAGACTAAGACTTGAGCATATTATTTAATTTAATTTCAAAATCTCCACGCGTTCCCATGATAAAAGGTCTTGACATACCGACCGACTCGTCCGGACAGACTACTACGTGATGCTTATATCTTATTTTTTTCCTTTTGAGTTACGAAATCCTTAACAAACACCTACCTTAATCTAATGATGTAGTAGGATATGTGCAATATCTACATAAAGAGTAGATACGCTTCGAATTTGAGAACCTTTTTTTCGGTAAAATCAAAAAGCTTACCTACGCATTCCACAAACTGAAGAGTTAGATCGTAGGATCTAAAGATCTCTGTAAGGTCCAGTTTTCCGCAAAAAAATGTTTCCATCGCGAATATTCCAGTGCGCGTTCTCGGGCCCTCCTTAACTCACAGCACCTCGATCCCTCACGCGAAGAGGTCGCCCCACTAGTCGCGGATTCACTCTTTGCAGTTCATTGAAAATTTGTTTGTGTACCATGACGGAGGTGGATGAAAAAGGTTTTCAGGTTAGTGCGTAATTTTCACCTTTGTTATATTTGTTTGATCGGGATAAATATTGTATTTATAGGGAAGATTGTTTTATTGATGAGTGTGAGCTGGAGGTGTATTAGGTGGAATATGTGTTCTATTTATAGTTCAAAATATTTCTAAAAATAATTTTGTTGTTTACAACCAATGCTTGGATATTTGTTTTTATTTGGTCACAGTCAAGATATCAGCTAAAGCTTTACCCTTAGAGCTTATTTATTGTATTCATTTCCGTTTCTTTTAATGATTCGATATTTTGAATACAATTAGCATTGTAATACCAATTTTTCTTGATGTTAATTTCAGGTAAACAGATTTATTTATACTTACCTAAAATTATTATGCCTTTTTATAGGTGGACGTGGGTAAAAATAGTACACAACTATTTTCATAGTAAGCTTGGTAGTAAATATTTTTTTCACTAATGATTAAAAGAGGAGTTAATTTTTAATGCCTATTCTCTTAGGACAACGATGAAATTGTTTTTTTTTTGTCCAATAGTTCATCTTGTTTAAATGTGAAAACAAATTCACTTGAACACTGTTAATACAAAAATAGGGTGTGTGTGTATAATATCTTTTTACTAAAAATAAAACTAAGTAAAACATAGTGTACCACCAATATCAAACGAAGATTAACGATACCATCATACATTGACTCCGATACGGCGACTTATTTTGTAATTGCGTCGGTTAATTTTTAATACTTACTAGATAGCAATTAAATATCTATTGCCCGCGACTTTAGTTGCGTGGTTTTCATTTTGATTTAGAAACCTTTATATCCTCATATCAGACAACGCATAATAAATCACTAAATCATTAAAATCGTATTAGTGTCTATTTTTAATGGGCATTATTATTCTTCACTAGGTGTACTTCGTATCACCTATCCTAACGACATAAAAACTCTTTCATTGCTTAATGAGTAAACCCATGCCACCGACGAATATGGCAAAACCTCTTTGGAGATGATGATTGCTGTGATGGACTCGTGATGATAATGAATTTAATTATTACCATTACCATTTGGATCAGCGGTAGTAAACGCTGCTTCTGTGGGCCTAGCACGAAAAACTATCGAATTCGAATCGTTTGCGTGTTCGTATCGCTTGAACAGCGCTCGCGCGGTCAAAACGAGAACTACAAAACAAACAGGAACTTTGTGTCGTTTGCGTTCGATACGCAAACGATTCGAAGTCGATAGTTTTTCGTGCTAGACCCACTGAGCCATGGGTCACGGGTTCGAACCCCGCACATTGTGTGCATGAACATGTCTGTTTGTACTGGCCTGGGTGTTTTCTGTGTATTATAAGTATGTATTTACAAAAAAAAGTATATGAGTAAGTTTATCGGTTGTCTAGTACCCCATACGACAGGGTACTTAATAGTAGCTTAATTTGGGACTAGATGGCTCTGTGTGGCCCAGTGTGGCATGTCTTAAATATTATTATTATTATTTATTTTATTATTATTATTAGATTACTTCTAAAATTGACGATACTCCTTGATTGCTGATATTGTTTTAATTTTTAATTTTGTTACATTTGATGCAATAATAAGGTTAAACTTGACATTTGAATTGTAACATGTTAATAACAAAACGATGAAATACATGAATATGAATATGAAGGTCATCAAAAAAAGAATATGCAGTTATCCTGCTTATTACCTTGTCATCCTTTTGGAGATACCAGTACTAATGTATGCATTGGACCACTTCCATCATCTGATGATGATGAAATAATAAGGATACGTATTAGAACACCTAAAATTAAAAAAAAAATATCTAAAGTTAATACCCCAATGTCCAAAACTCCGCAAATTACTCGACGACCTCAGTGGCGGAGTGGCGTACACACCGGTTTTCAAGGTGTCGCCTGTTCCGAGGTCCCAAGTTCGATTCCCGGACGGGTCAATGTACTAAAAAAAGGGTTTTTCTACATTTTCTCGGGTCTGGGTGTTTGTGATACCTTCGTTCTTTCTGGTATCCAAAATACGAATGCTATAAATAGTTACTCAAATTGGGATCAGAACAATGTATGTGATGTTGTTCACATTTATTTATTTATTTACTTTATCAATCAAATTTACGTATATATGGATTACGAGGGATATATGGCCTACATTGCTACCGTTAGCTACTTTGTGGTATTAAATCTATAGTTAGAACCAATTAGCTGAATCTGCTTCGTTTGTATGGTATCGATGACGTAAACGGCCAATGAATGTTCTGCTGACGTTTATCGGAAAACTTTGATCAACAGTTTCTAATGCCAAAGAGTTATTTACTAACTTCTAGTTAGTGCTCTAGATAAGAAATTGTTATCTTTTTTCAAACGCTTAACCCAAGTTCACCAACACTTAAACAGCCGGTAAACAAAGAATGACGATTAATTTGACACAATTCCCATACAAAATATGTCAAATAATATTTTAAACGCTGTTTAAACGCTGTTTAAACTTAAACGTCTAAAATCAGTTTAAAATCAGTTTTATTTCTGCAAATAGGCCCCTGGAGGCGCTTTTACGTCTGTTGGTGAACTCGGGCCTAAATGATCGAACTAAGTATTTGAGTAAAGATTTATTAAATGTGTTTTTGCTGACGACAATACCCACTGTTTGGATGTCAATAAGAAACATTTATTTCCCAAGACACAGAAAGATGGAATAATTATCATAAAACCCGTAACAAAACATGTACTGGCAAGTCTATTTGGACGTATCAAACAGCACATCATGAATACAATCTGGTGCAAGAGTGCCTAATACGCAAGATTTCGTTTCTAAAGTTTTTTTGGTAGTGCAGAAACTTAAAGAGTTGTTACCTTGTTCGT
This sequence comes from Anania crocealis, assembly GCA_949315895.1. Lineage (NCBI taxonomy): Eukaryota > Metazoa > Arthropoda > Insecta > Lepidoptera > Crambidae > Anania > Anania crocealis. The sequence continues at coordinate 1,863,305 of OX438885.1, read as the reverse complement.
TATGAGTTTCCGAGGCACATGGTATTTTTAAATAGTGACCCCTACTGACCATGAAAGTTCAAATCAGTGAATTATTTATGTATATAGAATATATTAAAATGTAACTTGACAATCGCATTTGTGTTATAGAATTTACCGTGCATGGAATCATGGATCCGTTTGGACTTAACTTAGATTTTTATACGTAACATAATATATCTTTTGATCGTACTCGTATTTAATATAATCTGTTAACCTTTTAGACGTCAATAATGTATACTAATATTATAAAGCTGAAGAGTTTCTTTGTTTGAACGCGATAATCTCAGGAAATATTGGTTCGAATTGAAAAAATATTTTTGTGTTGGATAGTCCATTTATCGAGGAAGGTTTAGGCTATATAACATCACGCAGCGACCAATAGGAGCGAAGCATCAGTGAAAAATGTTGCAGAAATAATCGCGATCATAATAACAGAAATTAACGAGGACGAAGTCGCGGGCAACAGCTAGTGAATAATAAACGAATACGGCTAAACAATATTTCAGGGCCTTCTTATGATCATGAGACAAAACAATTATTCCAAAAATAATGGGTCAAAATTTCAAAAACAAATGGTGTGACTTAATCCCGTATGATAAAACAAAAAATACGATTCCTGCCTCAAAATTTTATAAGAAACTGAACCATCAGTGATTGCACTATCGGATGTTCTGTAGAGGAATGAGAAATTTTCACCTCGGTATTTCTTTGTGCTAGGGTCGATCTCGGTTACCACTTAATCTTGGATTGACAGGCTATAAGTAACATCTCGTTTTCCGCACTTTCACTCCTAATGATAGAGCTTGTTATAATGATTAATGTTTTGTTTACCGTGTCATGATTATATAAGCGTGGTGATGTTTTTGTTTAGTTGATTGGGAGCACGGGTTTTATATTGTGAATGGTTAGAACAGTTTCCCGGTGGAAGGTTGTGGGTTCGACTTCCAACTAACGCAGTCGAAAATTTTATTGTAATAATTGCATTTTAATTAATTCTAGCAAATTAATGGCTTTGAAACATTATTAACAAAATATTTCAAACTTACTTTGAGGTTAATTCTATAAAGTTTAAACAATCATGTTCATAAATTAATGTTGATACAAAAACAATACATTTTTGGTTTTAATGTACCTTTCAAATCCAATTTCAAGTCTTTCAGTGGTTTAGTGAATTGTGGTGTTCATAATCCTATTACGGATATGAAAGACAAAACCACTGACATTTTCAAAGTTCGATTCTTTAACAAGACCAATAAACGAATGAACGAATTGATAGAATAAGTAAGCCCTTGAGAAATCCCAAAGGTTCCGGAATATGAACGCCTTTCGACTCTTTGAACCCGAAATCGACGCGGGCGACGTGACCGGGTCTAAGGGACTTCCCCAGACATATTTGCATCTTTATGGAAGCGAACTGGGTTATGGGGAAGCTATTTCCGGAACATATCAACGATATACCCATAGAATCAAAAGTAGACTTATTTTACTATGCCTACTACTGAAATCTTATTATATTTTGCTTTTAACTTATAAAATTTGTTTAGAATTGCGCGCGACTACGTCTTGCGTGGTTACGTTTCAGAGAAGTTCAGTGACACTGTGTTATATTATGGTTATATGAATTGTATATTCTTATGTTAATAATAACTATAAATTGAGTAATCCATACTAATATTATAAGTGGAAAAGTGTGTGTGTCTGTTTGTTTGTCCATCTTTCACGGCAAAACGGAGCGACGAATTGACGTGATTTTTTAAGTGGAGATAGTTGAAGGGATGGAGTGACATATGCTATTTATTGTCTCTTTCTAACCCCCCACTTCCCTAAAATGCGGAGTGGAAGTAGAAAGAAAGAAAGCAAAAAATTACTATTTGTGACTAACATAAAAATTGTGCATCATTTTTATAGATATAAAAAGGGGGTAAAATTTTATTGTTACAGCGAATTTACGGCGGGCAAAGCCACGGGCAAAAGCTAGTTATCAATATTTTCAAATTGGATCAAACTGCACTTGTGCAAAATTTGAATAAAATCGGTTTAGTAGTTTAGGATTCAATCGCGGACAAATAACGTGACACGAAATTTTTGTATTTAAGATGATAATCCTCTTCTGATTACAACAAAGTTATATAGCAACAGAAAACGAAATACAAAAGAAGACAAGCAAACTAAGAGACAGAGTCGTTAATAAATGGATGGGTATCCTTCCAATCCCGCAGGTAATAAATTAGGCGCCCTGGAACGACCCTCGGAAGATCCAATCGCATTCGTTTATTTCACCAGAAGTAGACTAGGGTTGTCAGTGGCCTAACTATTATCGATTTACAAGTAAGGAGGTTACTTTAAATTTACTTATTATTTTTTTATATACTTTTGCCAAAAAGTAGGACAGAAGTAGTCACAGTCAGACTGTATTGTATTTTTTGTTTGAATAAATAAATGTGAACAACATCATACTGTCTTGAACTTCTGAACCTAAAGTACTCAATTACTTTTTACTTAATTAAGTAATTATTTAATCTCTCGTTTTATGGGTATCAGAGATAACAAAGCAAACGATGCGTACGCTACTTGAACATTGAGCGCTTAGATAATTTTTCCTGAGATTCGCAAAAAAACATAGTTTGAGAACTAAGCGAGATAAAAATAATGATAAAAATTGCGCTTTGTTTCGCTAAGTTTCGAATTATATATTGATGATTTTTTTTTTAAGGTGATAAGCATTCATCATCAATTTTAATAAGATCTGTGGTTTATAACGTAGCAGACAATCTGGGGTACCCTTGAAGAGGAATACCCTCAGAAACGTAGGTTCTGCTACGCTACGAAAGAAAATGATGATAGGGGAAAAGTTGAGGGAACTTACCTTTCTATAACTATTCCTTAAAAAAACTAAAATAATACAAGGTAAATAAGACAAAGTGAAGGATAAATAATAACGTAACTTAAATTTTGAAGTAGAAAACCCAATTTGAATTTTGAGGAGTAGAGGTGACCCGGCGGTCGACCACGCCAGGACCCAACTGCGCAGCAAAGGGGAGATTACCCGGCGGTCTACCTGACCATGCCGGAGACCAGCTGCGCAGGATGGAGGTGGCCCGGCGGGCGACCACGCCATGACCCAACTGCGCAGCAAAGGGGAGATGGCCCGGCGGTCTGCCTGACCAAGCCGGGGTCCAGCTGCACAGGATGGAGGTGACCCGGCGGTCTACGTGACCGTGCCTGGGTCCAGAAGCACTGGATGGAGATGGCCCGGCGGTCTATGTGACCGTGCCAGGGTCCAGAAGCACCGGACAAATTCGCGAGGAGTTCACTTCAACTTCCCCTTTCTAAAGCCGAATGTCGAAATGATGTCGAGTAAAGTCTACCGATGCCGAGAGTAGTCTCAATGCTCCATGTCAAGTATGGCCTTTTATAGGCAAAACGACGGAACAATATTTACTTTTAAAAATTTCAAAATTATAAGCTATATTTTTTACAAGCAGCTTACAAAAAATACATAAAAAGGTGAGTCTAATCTAAAATTTGTGAAAATACAGTGTCTCCTAACCGAAATATAAAAGAATTTAGAACAAAATTACAAAATAAAAAGTTTGACAGTACGGTTGCCTATGGCAACGATATCTGTCAAAATAACAAGGAATTTTTATTACAAATGTCAAAATTAGAAAATACATAAAATTATAAGAAATTGTAAGCGAAACTAGACAAAATGAAGATTAGATGAAAAAGGGATGAAAGGTAAGGTATCTACATGCCACAGGTTATAAAAATATATTTCTGAATCCTGACAACCCTATTTTTTACCTTGCACGTCGGAATTTTACTTTTGTTTTGAATGGGACCAACTTTTCGTTATATCCTTTCGAAACTTCAAAGAAAGGCATGCGTGGTCTAATCTATATACATATATAAAAGAAAGTCGTGTTGGTTATTACAAAGTTATTGACGTCCTCCGTGGCGGAGTGGCGAACACACTGGTTTTCAAGGTGTTATGTCGCCTGCTTGGAGGTCCCGGGTCTGGTTCCCGGACGGGTCCTTGTAGAAGAAAGTGATTTTCTACATTTTCTTAGGTATTTGTGGTACCTTCGTTGCTTCTGATTTTAACAATACGAGTGCTTTTAATAATTAGTCACTTTGGGATCAGAACAATTTATGTAATGTTTGTCCACATTTATTATTTACTAGCTGTTTCCCGCGACGTCGTCCGCGTCAATTTCTGTTAATAAGAATTCGATTATTTTTGCAACTTTTTTCACTGATGCTTCGCTCCTATTGGTCGCAGGGTAATGTTATATAGCCTAAAGCCTTCCTCGATAAATGGACTATCCAACACAAAAAGAATTTTTCAATTCGGACCAGTACTTCCTGAGATTAGCGCGTTCAAACAAACAAACAAACTCTTCAGCTTTATAATATTAAGTAAAGATATATTATTTAATGAACGTAATGTTTTGATTAGTTTGAAATAGTTATAAGATTAATTGTTCCCAAGAGATGTCAGTAACAGAATCAGCCCTAGTCTTGTTGTATATAAAACCTCGATACGTCCTCATTAGCAGAGCAGTCCCTATTTGTCTGAGTCTCAGTGGTACCAATTGACCTCATTGTACAAACTGTTTGTTGCTAACCTCATGTAGGTATTCAGTGAGGTTAAGAGAATAGAACTAAACACATATTATGGTTCTCCGTGTAGTTTTCGAACATATATTTAGTTAAATTACTACGAGTACACAATTGTGAAAAATTTTAATTACACATTGTTTCTTGAATAAAAAAAAGGTTTACAAAATTGAAGTTGAGCAGATCATTGCTTTTACTGATAAAATTATAAACATTTGCTTGTAAGTGTTATTGAATTGCTCTCTTAATTGACCCGACCGGGAATCCAGACCGGGCCTTTGTGTAGTAGGTGGACCACTACACCCTTCACCAACGTCATCGTTTCAGTGACGATTTTAAATAGCTGTTCCAACGAGAAACTGGTTAACTCGTTTTGCATGGCATTTTGTGTAGGCTTTTGAAGATAGTTTTGATACAACTATTGTGTTTCATACCTAATAGATGTTCCACAAAAGGGTTCCATAGATAGTGTTCCATAGTAGTTAGGCTTTGCACCATAGTCTAGTCGCCTCAACCTTTCGTTTCTCTCCCTCGTTCCTCAATACAAAATGCGCCTGCAGCGGCAAACCATTCGATCAAAGTTTGATGTTTATTCTAGATCTGTTGTCGATACTTTATTGAATGGAAACCAATTTAAGCCATACATCGATTTGCGCTAGAAATAAACTAACGGCCGTTTTCAATATCCTATCTATCGCTAGTTTTGACATATAGATAGGATATTGAAAACGGCCGTAAGAAACTTTCTGCGACCCCGCCGCCATTGTTTTGTTTGAAACCAGTAAGTCTCTTTGAAACCAGTGAGATCATTTTAGAAAAACAACTGCAGACGACGAAATCTAAAAGATTGTAATGTAAGCGTTCAAGGTGTCGCCTGCTTTGAGGTCCCGGGTTTGATTCACAGACGAGTCAGAATAGGTAGATAAAAAGTATTTTTTATGTGTCTCAAGTTTGGGTGTTTGATATCTTGGTTATCTCTGATTTCCACAAAACTATTGCTGTAGAAACTTTCTCACGGGAACTGTTATTTACTCTAGGGATTAGAAGTAGCATACAGGATGAAATTTTAACAACTTTCCAAAATTTTTTGTAGGCGTTCAGTATCGTATTTAGAGTCCATTTATGAAGTAAAAAATGTAAATCAAGTTTTCACCCGAAAATATTTTTCGCAATATTGTTTTAAATTTTTGCAGTTTTAGGCCTGTTTGGATAAAAAGGGAAAATCAAAAACTTATGCTTAGTATCGTAATGAATGAATGTAATGTGCATTGAGTAAAAAAAGTATTGCTAGGCGGCCGTATCAAAAATTTTAGATTTTTGGCGGACATTTTCTAAGTGCTTTATCTTGATATTTTTGTACTGGGCTATACCAAAAGAAAAAATACGTCATTTGTTTTGTGTCTCGTTGGTAGATTGGAAGGTGGTTAAAATTTAACCCTGTATATGCTATTTCTGTCTACAGTCTATCTGATTGATTGACTAACAGACATCCATTAAAACTTGAGCATTTATAATAATATTGAGAGTTTGTAAGATAGTAAGAAGTATGATAAGAGTATATACGCCAGAGTGTTGGACAAATGGTATATCAAGCAAAAACTAGCCTGTTTACATATGCGTATGAATAGTATATAGTGAAGTCAGAAATTTGATATCATTATTTTTAAGCTATTGCATAGCTTCTATCGCGGGCCTTGAGCGTGGAGACCGAATCCAGAAATTCCGTAACGAAAATTTTATAACCTAACGCCCCGAGTCAAACAATTTTTAATTTCCGAAATTTAAAAGAATTTAGAAGAAAATAAGGATTTTGACAGTATGGTTGCCTACGGTAACCATATCTGTCAAAACTACAGAAAAATTTAATTACAAAAGTCAAAATTAGAAAATACATAAAATTATAAAATTAAGCTATTGCATAGCTTCTATCGCGGGCCTTGAGCGTGGAGACCGAATCCAGAAATTCCATAACGAAAATAACCTAACACCCCCCACTCCGACCGGCACAGCGGTGATACTTTTTAGTTTTATAATTGCATAAGTTGATAAAAAATGCTATGCAATAGCTTTACCGCGGCAGTCTCCGAGTGCCACACGTCTTTTTTTTTATTTTTATACAAACCAAAATATTTAGATTACGATTTGTATAAAAAAAATTCTCGAAATGATTTCAGTGTCTTGGTATTAAGAGTCAACATTCGTCAGAAGTGTATACATACTTTTGTAGCTAAGTGTACACTCGACAGCAACAGTTGAACTGCGATAACAGCTTTTATTACGTAGGGCATAAAGGCGGTCTCAAGGTCAACATGTATAGTCTGATGTGCCGCCGTGTGTACATGCGCCATCATAATCATCCCTAGCCCTTATCAGGTCATTGTTGGATGCAGGTCATGCAGGTCTCGCGCTTTACTTTGGCTAATATACTTTGGCCTTAAGCAAAAAGACGATGCCAACTGTCCTAAAAACATTTAAATCTTTCACTGATATCATTATTTTAACGAGTGCCGTATAAAAGTATTAATCAGAGCAGGGCATTGACTCCGTCACTCTATATTCAGGCCAATTTCCCTGTCTCACCGCGACTCGCCCGAAATAAGCGTGTTTACAAACACCGGGCTTCGAATTGCGTCTGCGCAGACGTTACTCGGTGCGATTGCACTGATGTGTCAATTGTTTTTAGTGGAAAGATTTTGTATGTAAACTGGCTTTATAAGGGAACTACTAGTGCTAAGTGCTACCCCCAATTGATTTAATTTTATTACTTATTAACAAAATCAATTCTCAAAAAACTAGATCAGTATCATTTTAGCAAATTACTCCTAGTATTTATTGAATCATAGTAAACTTTTCATTTAGTTGTTTAAAAAGTCGAATTAGACGCTAACGCTACTGTTCTAGTTTTTAGGGTTCCGTACCCAACGGGTAAAAACGGGACCCTATTACTAACTTCGCTGTCTGTCCGTCTGTCCGTCGCTCTGTCACCAGGCTGTATCTCAAGAGCCGCGATAGCTAGAAAGTTGAAATTTTCACAAATTATGTATTTCTGTTACCGCAATAACAACAAATACTAAAAGCAAAATAAAATAAATATTTAATCCCATACAACAAACTCGTTTTTTTGGCCTTTTTGGTACGGAACCCTTCGTGCGCGAGTCCGACTCGCACTTCGCCAGTTTTATTTGAATATGACCTTTAAATACCTACTTACCTACATTCAAATTTAAACTGAGTCTGATTTAACGAATTACTCTAACAAAAACATCAGTTTATTTACAGTCAATTATTACGGTTAATCTTTAAATGCTGATATGCTACTGCTGCAGGCCTTATAATAATATTATGTATTATAAGATTTATAAGGCCTAATTTTGCACGTGAGAAAATACGGCGCACTCAACTCACGCGCTATGAAAACATCAGAACTTTTTTTACGTTTTTTATTTATTGTTATAATATACAACATTCCACTATGTTTCACTATTCCGGTACTTGCTTTTTAGTAGCCAGATAAATCAGTCTTCCCCGCTGTAAGAATGTTTTAGAATAAAACTAATGTTTTCTTTTGATATAAGCGTCGTAAATCAATTCAGAATTTAAATGTACTCTTCCGTAGAATCTTGGTTGTAAAGAGACAGATTGGCAAGCAAATGTAGACTTAGGTCGCTGACCTCTATCAAATGTAAATTGGGATTTTTAAAGAGTATAATTTATTGTAAACTGGGAATATTTGTCTTGACAATGACATTATTTACAACCTTTCTTAAGAACTAATTTGACTATACTGATTTAAACTTTCATAGTCACTATCACAAGAGTCAATCGATTCGGGTCTAATACCATGTACGGTCGGCAAAGAAAGTAGACTATGGTCGATCACCCTAAGGATAAAAATCGTTTACGCCTTATAGAACAACAAGGTTGATTCTCCAATTTCAAAAATATTCTGATACGTCGTAACTGTGTATCTGTTTGATAAAAAGGTAAAAAGTCCATGCGTTTAGTTTTATCCTTATAAGGAGGAAGAAGGAGTAAGATACTTACAAATGAAATTTTGTCAAAACTGCTAGTGCACTTTCTTGGCTGACCGTATCTTGTTTTTTATGAGTTTCCGATATTTTGGCACTGTTGCAAGCACCATGATCATTGATCACAGATCAATAAGATCATTAATAGTTCAGTTTCTCTGTAAACAAAGTGCTTGGATCAATGCCGAAATACCAAAAACTATCTTCTGTAATTCAACTATTACTATACTCGGTTTTTATATACGTGCCACACCCTTAAGTAGGATCATCATCATCAGCCTATCGCAGTGGACTACTGGAAATAGGCCTCTCCAGTTGCACGCTACTTACGTCGATCCTCGGCTTCTCGCATCCAGCTCCTGACGGCCATCTTGCGCAAATCATCACTCCACCTGAAATTTGCGTGATATTTGTTTGTAGATATATTGTATATTGTATTTTGTGTGTGTATATAATTGGTCTATTACAGGCCAACTAACATACGTCTACTGAAATATGAATAGACTCCATAACAAAGCATAAGTGTTATTACCATTCTATTTTAGTGAAGCAAACATTGTTCGTGCGGACTGATTGCTGGCTCGAATGACAGCTGACGGAGAATGCGTGTTTATACTTAGATATAATGATTGTTTATTGACGAGCAGAAAAGTTACAACAAGCTATTGCTTTATGATGACTACCAGAAGCAAATACTTAAATGACTTAAAAATAATACGAAAAAGGTAATATTAGGGGTTAAAGTATGAAATTGCCGTTTTGTATGGACGAAATCGAGAAAAGTAATTTTTCCATACTAACAATTTTTTAGTTTTTTTAAAAACGCCTGAACCGTTTTCGATGCAATTAAAGGTGAAAGTTAGATGGTTATAAAGCTACGCATTATAGTATTTAAATTTCTGAAAATCAAAGTATATAATACAAATATACTTAATTGAAGCAAGAAGGTCAGCTGACACATTGTAAGGGGTCTTTTCAACGACTTCCTTTGAAGTAATAGGCACTAGTATTGCATTTTATTTTGTCAAAAGTTACTTTATTTAGTTTTTGATACAATACAAAAATATAACTATACTTAAGAGCTATAAACAAAATAAAAAGTGGGAAAATAATCGGTAATTTCATACTTTAACCCCTATTACGTGCCTATAAACATTTGAAGGTTTCCCACGATTTCCTAGGATTCCACCACCAGATCGTGACTTGGTTAAAAATGGGGCTACTTCGAAAGTGCAGTCTTTTAAATTAAAAAATATATTTTAAAATTGGACCACAATTGACGGAGAAATCGATTTAAACCTCCTCCTTTTTTTGAAGTCTGTTTAAAAATGATATTTATCACTGAATTTTGTGTACCATCAAAATAAAATAGCAACGACCACCCTGGTGAAGTGCATTGCCTAAACACCGGTTTTCAACGTATCGACTGCTCCGAGATCTACAGTTATTTAATTCGGGGTTTATACCATGTACCTTATTTATTATGAGTTTCCGATATTTGCTGCTCTTAACAGCTACCCACCCGCAGATACAACAGTTCTCCCGTGATCATGGCGCTTGCAACAGTGCCGAAATATCGGAAATTCATAATAAATAAGGTACATGGTATAAACCCCGAATTAAATAACTCTAGTGATATTGACCATGAAAGTTTAAATCTGAGGCCTTACTCCGCTACAAAATGTCCGCATATTCGAATCCATCTGTCCCTATCACTCATACCGATGTCTTAAAGTATCTGAAAGAGACAGATATATCCGTAAATACGAGCTACGTGTTGCAGAGTAAGGCTACTGCTCCGAGATCCTTCGATTTTCTCGGGTGCTTGTGGTTCCTTCGTTGCTTGTGATATCCACAAAACAAGTAGGGGAGACTGGGGACACTTGATCCTTACGGGAGACTAGATACACTGGATTTACAGAGCTTCTGTAAACACTATATAGTTTTAGAGTAGCAACATTTGTACTGATTGCTGGCTCGAATGACAGCTGACGGAGAATGCGTGTTTATATTTAGATATAATGATTGTTTATTGACGGGCAGAAAAGTTACATCGAGCTATTGCTTTTTGATGACTACCAGACGCAAATACTTAAATGACTTAAAAATAATACGAAAAAGGTAATACGTGCATATAAACCTTTGAAGGTTTTCCACGATTTCCAGGATAAAAATGGGACTACTTCGAAAGTACAGTCTTAAAATTAAAAAAAATATTATAATTTTCTTTCGGGGCTTTCGGGGTGTCGCCTGCTCCGAGGTCCAGGGTTTGATTCCCGGACGGGTCAATGTAAAAAAAAAAGTGTATATCTACATTTTTTCGGGTCTTTGTTGTTTCTGGTTTCCAAAATACGAATGCTTTAAATAGTTGTTCGGACATTTATGATGGGATTTGTTTGTAATAGCTATACTTAGTAAATAAGATTCTTAAGTCGAGAACTACTGCCGACAAACTGCTACGCAGTTTGGCAGATGTGAGAAAGATGTAATAAATTTATGTGATTTGGTAATAAATAAATTAAAAAAAAAAAAAGATCGGACCATAATTGACGGAGAAATCGATTTGAATTGAACCTCCTCCTTTTTTTGAAGTCTGTTTAAAAATGATATTTATCACTGAATTTTGTGAACCATCAAAATAAAATAGCAACGACCACCCTAGTGAAGTGCCGCGCTTAAACACCGGTTTTCAACGTATCGACTGCTCCGAGATCCTTCGATACCCGTACGGGCTTATTATTATTACTTTATTTTCTCGGGTGCTTGTGGTTCCTTCGTTGCTTCTGATATCCACTAATCAAATAGGGTAGACTGGGGACACTTGATCCTTACGAGAGACTAGATTTACTGGATTTACAAAGCTTCTGTAAACACTATATAGTTTTAGAGTAGCAACATTTGTAGTTTAAGGCTTAAAAACTAATATAGTGTTTACAGAAGCTCTGTAAATCCAGTGTATCTAGTCTCCCGTAAGGATCAAGTATGCCCAGTCTCCTCTAGGTACTTTAAATAATTACTTTGTAATCATCAACATATATGGACATCACCAGTCATCACATACATTGATATTATACTGATCCCAAAGTATGTAACTGTTAACCTTGGTGTAAGTCACTCCATACATACGGGGGTTGTCATATCACCCATTTGTTAAGTAGTGGAGCGCCCAGGCCCCTTATTTGCGTAACCAAATCGTATCATAATCGTAATTGAATAGGAGGTTTTTAACAGTTCTAGTATGGGCTAAATGTCAAAATCGTCTAATTCAATCACGATCGAACTGCGATTGAAATAGCTGAATAAGGCCCCAGGGGTTTTGACCTCGGAAAATGGTTACATTGAAGGAATTTTGACGGAAATCATAGGTTTTTGACGCTCCAGGCACTCCACTAAAGTGAACTAACATTAATTCAATTCATTACAGTTTTATATCTTTTCATACCTATTATACCATATATTTATTTTATATGAGAGACGGTATTGATGTCTGAGCACTGAGATTGCATTACGATTCACGTTCGTGAGTTGGGAGTTTCAATCCCTGAACATTGAGATTTTGTCAAAAATATATCACATCATAATTTTGTATGATCAGGTTATATCTGGCACTGATAAATCAAGTTTCGGTCCTACCTTCAAGTTCTTGTGTTTTGTAAATAATATGATAGCTCACAGATTTTCTCGTTGTTCAAGAGACGTCAAAATCACTTTATTTAGGGCATTTTGCACGTCTTTCTACACGAGCGGTCTGTGGGTTGACTATACGCGCAAGCAGTACAGCGCCCTACGCGTCCAATACAATAATGCATTCAGGGTTCTGTTGGGGCTGCCTCGCTTCTGCAGCGCCTCGGGGATGTTCGCTGAAGCACGTGTAAATTGTTTTTATACAACAATGCGCAAACGATGCACTTCCCTGGTGCGCAGGGTGCGGGTCAGCCCAAACAGTATCCTGCGCACTTTCGCCGATCGATTTGACTGCCAGTATACTCGTATGTATCACTGTGACATGGTACATGTACTGGCTAATGTTAAAATACTATTTTAAATTGTAATTTTTATATTTTGTAATTGGTCTTCTGTGTTGACTTGAAATGAAAAAGCCAAAAAGTTAACACGTAGCATTTGATTGCGATTGGGATGTAGAGGGGCGAACCACCATCTTCCGCCCCAAGCCAACCTCACCTGCACGCGGTGCATCCTGCTGGACGACGAACGAGGCTCTGGCGATTGACCGACCGATGGCGGTATAACCATCCAACGGAAGACGTAGTTAAGTGTACCGGGCCGGTGACGGGCAGCAGCGTCATCGGTGCAAGAAGCTACGCCCTGCGATCGCCAACCCGTCTGCCCAGCGTGGCGATTATGGGCATAACCTCCTATGCAGACGCACAAAAAGCCACGGCCCCCAGTTCCCGGCGGTCCCGCTATTCCTGGTCATGGTGGCGGCCACGGTTACGGCGGGACGGGGGGTGCGAAGAATCTCCGGGTTACGGGAGGCCACCAAAAACAACTGACCCTGGCGACGTACAACGGACGCACGCTACGGCTAGACTCGCATCTGGCTCAACTTGAGGTGGAACTTGGGAAGATTAGGTGGCATATCCTAGGGCTATGTGAAGTCCGAAGAGAGGGGGAGGACACCATAACCCTCGAGTCGGGCCACCTAATGTACTTTCGTGAGGGAGACCAACAATCCCAAGGTGGCGTTGGGTTTCTGGTAAATAAGTCCCTTTCTGACAACGTTGTGGAAGTGTCCAGTGTGTCGAACAGGGTAGCGTACCTTATTGTTAAGCTCACTGAGAGGTATAGCCTCAAGGTGGTTCAAGCGTACGCACCGACCTCGAAACACTCAGACGAAGAGGTGGAGGATATGTTTGATGACATATCAAAGGCCCTCCACTTCACCACTAAGACTCACTACAGCGTTGTTATGGGAGACTTCAACGCTAAAGTGGGAGTACAGAATTGCAACGAATCGGTAGTAGGATCCCATGGATTTGGATGCAGAAACCATAGGGGGCAAATGCTTGTCAACTTCCTCGAACGGGAGGGGCTCTTCTTGATGAACTCCTTCTTCAAGAAACAGCCCCAAAGGAAGTGGACGTGGCAAAGCCCCGACACTATGACGAAAAATGAGATTGACTTCATCATGACCAACAAGAAGCATATATTCAGAGACGTCTCCGTGATTAACAGGTTTAATACCGGTAGCGATCACCGACTCGTTCGAGGCTCTCTGAATATTGATTTTAAGGCTGAACGTGTCCGTCTGATGAAGTCAAGGCTCCGACCTACTTTGCTCCAAACCATGATAGGATCTGAAACGTTCCAGTCAAACCTGGAAAACCGACTCGCTGCCGTGGAAACCACAACAGACGTAAACCAGAACCTCGAAAATGTGGTTCGGATCCTCAGGGAAGAAGGTACGAGATTTTGTGAAATGCAGCGTAAGGGCAGGAAGTCAAAGCTTTCGGAAAGAACTTTAGGGCTGATTAAGGAACGACGTGAAAACCCACCCGTCACTTCGTCAGGAAAGCGCGCTCTAAACCGAGAGATCAGTAAGCTCGTACGACACGACCTCCGTTGCTCCAATACTCTTGAGATTGAAAGAGCGATCGAGCAAAATCGGGGGTCGAAAGTGTTCGTACAATCTCTTGGAAGAAGCCACCTGACGAAACTGACCACAGCAAGTGGAGAAGTCGTTGCTTCGAAGCCAGCAGTCCTTTCCGAAGTAGAACGCTTCTATGGCCGGTTATACGCTTCGCATGCATCTCGACCTGATCCCGAAAATGAGGACCCTAGAGCCGCGTTAACACGCCACTACACTCAAGACCTGCCAGAAGTCAGCATTGACGAAATCAGGATGGCTCTTAAACAGTTGAAAAATGGAAAAGCCCCTGGAGAGGATGGCGTTACAACAGAGTTGCTAAAGGCTGGAGGTAAACCCGTACTGAGGGAGCTTCAAAAGCTTTTTAACGCTGTCTTGTTTGAAGGGAGAACTCCGGAGGCGTGGAGTAGGAGTGTTGTCGTCCTGTTCTTCAAAAAAGGAGATAGGACCCTGCTGAAGAACTATCGACCCATTTCCCTTCTAAGCCACGTCTATAAGCTGTTTTCAAGAGTCGTCATGAACCGCCTTGCGCGAAGACTTGACGAATTCCAACCACCGGAACAGGCTGGATTTCGGAGCGGATACGGCACCATAGACCACATCCACACATTGCGGCAGATTATACAGAAGACCGAAGAGTACAATCAGCCCTTGTGTCTAGCATTCGTGGACTATGAGAAAGCCTTCGACTCGATAGAGATCTGGTCCGTTCTGGAGTCCCTGCAGCGTTGCCAAGTAGATTGGCGGTACGTGCAAGTGATGAGATGTCTCTACGAAGCCGCCACCATGTCCGTCCAAGTACAGAATCAGCAAACAAAACCTATACCATTGCATCGAGGAGTGAGACAAGGGGACGTCATTTCCCCGAAATTGTTCACAAATGCAATGGAGGATATGTTCAAGACGCTGCACTGGAAAGGACGAGGCATCAACATCAATGGCGAATACATCTCTCACTTGCGATTTGCAGACGACATCGTCATTATGGCAGAAACGCTGCAGGACCTACAACAGATGCTGAATGACCTGGCTGACTCTTCTGTGCGTATCGGCTTGCGAATGAACCTGGATAAAACCAAGGTTATGTTCAATGAACATGTTCTACCGCTACCGATTGCGATGCACGGCGCCGTCCTCGAAGTTGTTCAGAAATACGTGTACCTCGGGCAGACATTGCAGTTAGGTAGAAACAACTTTGAGGATGAGGTGAACAGAAGAATTCAGTTGGGTTGGGCAGCATTTGGGAAACTACGTCGAGTCTTCTCACCGTCGATCCCACAATGCTTAAAGACGAAAGTCTTCAATCAGTGCGTCCTACCCGTCATGACATACGGAGCCGAAACGTGGACACTGACGGTACGGCTAGTCCACAAGTTCAAAGTCGCTCAGCGGGCTATGGAAAGAGCTATGCTCGGAGTTTCTCTTAGGGATAAAATCAGAAATGAGGTGATCCGGCAGAGAACTAAAGTTACCGACATAGCCCACCGGATTAGCAAGCTGAAGTGGCAGTGGGCTGGCCATATTAGCCGCAGAACCGACAACCGCTGGGGTAAACGAGTTCTTGAGTGGAGACCGCGTCTCGGCAAACGTAGTGTAGGACGCCCTCAGGCTAGGTGGAGTGATGATTTGCGCAAGGTGGCTGGCAGGAGCTGGATGCGAGAAGCCGAGGATCGACCTAAGTGGCGTGCAATTGGAGAGGCCTATGTCCAGCAGTGGACTGTGATAGGCTGATGATGATTTGATTGCGCTTATTTTCCGCGTGTTCACAGTTTAAAAAATGTTTGTACATTCAGACAAATGAGGCGTAACTCTTGGCATAGGTAATCCCAAGGATATTGTCGATCTAATAATAGCAGTGCAACCATTAACTTACCGTCAAAGCGCAGCATAGTATCGCTACAGACCGACTGACCCACTTTTGAACGCACCAGGCCAATGAAGAGGGTGAAATCTTAAAGTTACGGCCTATAATTGACGACCATTTGGATCAGCGGTAGTAAACGCTGCTTCTGAGCCATGGGACGCGGGTTCGATCCCCGCGCAGTACAAATTAATGTGTGTATGAACATGTCTGTTTGTACTGGTCTGAGTGTTTTCTATGTATTATAAGTATGTATTTACAAAAAAAAAAAGTAAGATTATCGGTTGTCTAGTACCCCATACGACAGGGTACTTAATAGTACCTTAATTTGGGACTAGATGGCTCTGTGTCGCCCAGTGAGACATGTCTTAAATGTTTATTATTATTATTATTATTTATTATTATTATAATTACCTACCCCACTGCAGGGCAAAGGCCAATTGAATTCAAGCTACTATAGTAATATAGCTACAGGGGACATAATCACCACGCTTGCCAAATGCGGTTTGGTGATCACAATTAAACCGGAGCAATTTTCGAATATTTTAAACTTATTGCCCGAACAGGGGCTCAAATCCAGGACCCCGAGATCTTGGCCCGGTATTTAAACCACTAACCAATAGAGTGTTGTCAAACTGTCAAATCTTACTTCTTACTAATATTGTAACTAAATGCGAATGTTGTTATTAAATCACGCTAAAACGGGCTAAACCGATCTGTATGAAATTCGCCACGGATTCTGATTAGAGGCTGGAATTGCACATATACAGCCAGTGGGATAAAATAGCATATAATCTATCTCTGTTACAGATTTTATCTAAATCGGTTTAGTAGCTTTAGTGTAAAAGGGTAAGACGCACAGACAGACATTGTTAATTTCGTATTTATAATATTAAGTAAGGATATATAATTGAATGTAGATAGGTACGTACTTACTTCTATATACTTTACTTAATGCAAGTCATTGTTCAATTTGTCGTATGACATGCTTCGTTAATGGTTGTCTAGTACTATTTTACAATTAAATGGTTTAGTTCACATATATTTAGTTCTTTATTAGTAGTCTTTACTTCTCTAGGAGCACTTTATAGTCTGTTAAAATCTATTTGTAAATGTATGATTCGAATTCTCAATGTCCCCAATTTACTTCAATTTTCCACTCCCAAAATATTAGCGAGCAAGAAAGATGTCTGATACACAATAGTATACAGTTATCATATTTGCGTAACACAATCTACAAGAAAACAGTCTGTCCTCGTCCGAATGGCGGCTATAATCGGGTCTAACGACAACCATAAAACCAAATGCCACAGCGCATTCTACGGGTGACATTTTTGGGGACACCTTTGAAATTATTAAAATACCAGCTTTATGCCAGCGTCTCTGCCTTCCTGGACTACACGTAACATCACGCTGATAAAAACGAAATAGCCTATGACCTTGTCAACACCTTCGAGAATATGTGTACTAAGTTTTATGATGATCGGTTGAGTAGTTTCTGTGTAAAAGCGCAACAAACAAACTCGCATTCTCATCTATACTAATATTATAAAGCTGAAGAGTTTGTTTGTTTGTTTGTTTGATCGCGCTAATCTCAGGAAGTACTGGTTCGATTTGAAAAATCCTTTTATGTTGGATAGTCCATTTATACAGGAAGGCTTTAGGATATATAACATCACGCTTCGACTAATAGGAGCTGAGTGAAAACTGTTGCAAAAATAATCGCGATCATTATAACAGAAATTGACGCGGACGAAGACGCGAGCAACAGCTAGTTTATAATATTAGTAAAAAACACTAAGTTTTTTTACTTTGACTTACTCTGTACTTAAAACGCATCGGAGAGAGTTTAGAACGTTTATTTGTGTGTGCACACGAATGTTGCCATTTTGTCGATAAAGGAAATTCATTCACATGTGATTGTCTGATAAGAGTTAGCAATTTAAAATGAGATATTTGTTAGTGCATCTTATCATCATCATCATCATCATCTCAGCAAAACGATGCCCATAGCTGGTAGCCCATATATATAAAGTTTTTTTCGTCTGTTATATATTATTATTGTGGGCCCTATTTGTAAATGCCTGCCATGGTTAAGGGTTTATGCCAACTTGCTCTGTGTGGCCCAGCGTGGCATTATTATTATATACTTTATTTTATATTTTAGCAACTTAATTAAAATTATAATATCAGTTATTTAATTTAGCTGACCCGGAAAACGTTGTTTTGCCATAAAAATGATTAATTTACTAAAATGGCTATTAAAAAATAGGGGTGGGTGATAAAAGGGTAATAATTTTAGGGTTGTTTTTAATGCCACGTTATAGAAAAATAAAAACAAAAAATTTTGTATAAAATTTAAAAAGAAAATGTTAAGGGTGATAGTAGCCGATTCTCAGACCTACTGAATTATGCATATAAAATTTGGTAAAAATCAGTAACGCCGTTTCGGAGGAGTAAGGTAACTATCATTGTGACACGAGAGTTTTATATATAAGATAGTATAAATAAAAATGAATCAACAAAATGTAGCCAGTTGTATAATTCTTTTTTTTGAAAATTGTATTGAAAGAAAACTGTATAAGAAATTCTCGACACGCCATGTTAATTTGCTTTATTGGCCAGTAATAAAACAGAGTACATGTATTCCATTATACCTCTAGACATCCAACCAGATTGGGTTGGATAGTAATGTACTTTCACCCTTCAAGGGTCGGGTTTGAGATAGACGCAGATACAAATGGCGGGTAAAAAGTTCCGTAATCCAATTGAAAGTTATTTCAATCTATACTTTATAGATAAGTCTTTTATAGTTTTTCTTAAAACATGTTTTAAAACAAAGTGATACCTGATAAAAAGTAAAGAATATGTATACATAAAAATGTTTGCACAGACTCAAAAGAATCTTTTCGATGAAATCTTTTTAATGGCATCGATTAAATAAATTGGTCATAGGACTATTCTTATCACAGTCACTGTAACTCATCACACCTTTGTAAAAAGCAAACTTATGTCATAGTATATTAAACAAAAAAACTGTTTGTCAGTTAGAAACATTATGTAAAATAAAAAAAAAACAAATACAATCAGTGGCAGAAAAATGTCCTTACCAATGAGCACTTATTGAAAATTTTAGTTCTCTTTTTCCTTAATTACATTTTCATTACGGTAGGTGACACATTTATGACATAAGCTCCTTATTTTTAAATTGGAAAGTTCTAGGTTTGATTTTTCTATGAGATTGTATAAATCTAGTTTTCAGATAGTATCTTCTCCAACTGATGCACGATGCCGCGATGTGGGCTCATATTATACCTTATATTATTTAGGACTAAAGTATTTTTAAAATTTTTAACCTCAAGTTATTAACTTAGATATACATTATAATGTTTTCAGTTTCCCCAAAGTGCATAAAAATAGAATAGCACTACTCCTTCTTGTATTATGGGTTTCGTAAAAGGCGATTAAACTATTATCAGAGGACGGGCAGCATGTTATTCTTTCCACCGTTTGCCAAACTGTGATCGCCAACTCGCCTGCCATTTGTGGTGATTACGATAAAATAATCCTTCAATACCAGCCCCCTAATTCGCGTAACCGATTCGTATCACAATCGTAATTGAACGACAGGTTTTTGACAGTTGTAGTAAGGGCTAAATGTCGAAATCGTCCAATTCAATCACGATCGAACTGCGATTCGGTTACGCGAATTAGGCCCCAGAGGTTCTTATTATTTTTTTCTTATGGTCCACTTTCAAATATTTGCCAGGTTCAGAAGACCCACTACAGTACTCTTACCATTTTCCCAGTCGGCAAAAAATGTGAAGACACCGAGCATTTTTGAACACCTGACATACGAAGACCACGCAATGTAACCATCTTATATATATAAAAATCAATTGCTGTTCGTTAGTCTCGCTAAAACTCGAGAACGGCTGGGCCGATTAAGCTGATTTTGGTTTTGAAATGTTTGTCGTAGTCCAGGGAAGGTTTAAAAGGTGAGAAAACATGGAAAAATTGCGAGGAAGATAGTAAAAACGTTAATTTCATATTCCCATATAAAATGCTCTACATCAAATTTTTGAGCCATTAAGTCAGTTTTAATGATGTTAGGATCAGGTGATATGAAGTACACCGGAATATATATAATTCTTCTGTGAGTGTGTATGTCACTGAACTTCTCTCAAACGACTGGACCGATTTTGATGAAATTTTTTGTGTGTGTTCAAGGGGATCTGGGAATGGTTTAGATTCACAATTTTTGGGGGTAGGGTAGGGGTAGGGTATGTGTAGGGTAGGGTAGGGTAGGTTAGGGGTAGGGTAGGGGTAGGGGTAGGGGTAGGGTAGGGGTAGGGTAGGGGTAGGGTAGGGTAGGGGTAGGGTAGGGGTAGGGTAGGGGTAGGGTAGGGTAGGGTAGGGGTAGGGTAGGGGTAGGGTAGGGGTAGGGTAGGGGTAGGGTAGGGTAGTAAAATATTAAAATTTTATAAAATATATACAAACCTAAATTTTTACCCTTTTACCACCAACCCCTATTTTTTGTTAGCCATTTTAGTAATTTAATCATTTTTATGGCAAAACAACGTTTGCCGGGTCAGCTAGTCTTTATATACAAATTACGAGTCACGTTGTTTGTCCGCGATGGACTCCTAAGCTACTGAACCGATTTCAAATTTGATTTGCATACCGTGTGCAATTTGATCCAACTTGAAAGATAGGATAGCTTACATCTCAATTTATAGTAGCAATATTATTTTCTTGCAAATTTTCTGTGTAACATGGTAAGGTAAACGCCAGATTTGATGCCAATGACGTTGTGTGACGTCTTACACTAAAATTATTCTGAGGCGATACGAAGTTCGCGGGGTCAACTAGTTGTGTATAACATCTGGGCAGTGTTTTGTTTTTACTTAAAATCTCAGATCATATAAAGAAATAGATATGAAATGGGGGCGTGGTGCGTGCGAATCCAATATGGGCAAACAGAACTATTGCACACTGCGGCGAATCATTTAATGAAAACATCCATGTAACGATAATTGTATTGGCACAATATACATTGAAGGCTTAATACTAATTAGCTGTGTTATGAGTACTATGCGACTGCGCAATGTATCGAGGTTTAATCAAATCGTTCACTGCCCGACGTGTGCGTCGCGACCACACTTTGTAGCGACACACTAATTTGCACACACCAAATGACGCATTGTGTAAGCGAGTAAGTGGTAGCCGCTGTGATTGGGTCCATGTTTGTGTGCGCACCAATGAGCGTTGTTATTGATATAGTGTGATCCTTATGCTTACAACAGTGTTATTGTAGTTGCGTTGCACACATAAATAATTCGGAGACACGGGATCGCTAAGGATTTACGAGTAATTTCACATTTCCTTCTTTATATGATCTGAGGTTAAAATAGATAATAGATAAATGTTAAAAAACAAAACTATTTATTTTGAATCTTGTTGTGACGCGCACGGACGTATTATTTTGCTTCGGCCGGTTCCTAGGACTCCTGGATGAATAAACCGTGTGTGTGCATCACAGCGTGTTTCAAAATGAAAACCTGAATCGATATTTTTCTAATTTTTTTTTATAATTTTTTTTATTAGTACAGTGCCAAGATATTATACAATAGTGGTTCCATAACGTGAGCTTCGTTTTTCAGGATGTTCAAAATGGACGGTATATAAATATATTAGGGGTTAAAGTATGAAATTGCCGTTTTGTATGGACGAAATCGAGAAAAGTCATTTTTCCATACTAACAATTTTTTAGTTTTTTTAAAAACGCCTGAACCGTTTTCGATGCAATTAAAGGTGAAAGTTAGATGGTTATAAAGCTACGCATTATAGTATTTAAATATCTGAAAATCAAAGTATATAATACAAATATACTTAATTGAAGCAAGAAGGTCAGCTGACACATTGTAAGGGGTCTTTTCAACGACTTCCTTTGACGTAATAGGCACTGACGTAAAAAATGCAATACTAGCATTTTTTTTTAGTCGAAAGTTTTTTTATTTAGTTTTTGATACAATACAAAAAGAATTACGCAATAACATAACTATACTTAAGAGCTATAAACAAAATAAAAAGTGGGAAAATAATCGGCAATTTCATACTTTAACCCCTATTACAAATTGGCGATACGACTGAGTTCCAACTAATTAACATAAATTAACAACAAAACGCCCCGTTGGTCTAGTGGTTTCAATACCGGGCCAAGATCTCGGGGTCCCAGTCGATCCCCGGTCGGGCAACAAACAGTTTCGAATTTTCGAACGTTGCTCGAGTTTGTGATCACCAACCCGCAATTGGCAAGCGTGGTGATTATGCCAGTTCCCATCATTGCAGTGGTAACTTGAATTAATTTATGGAGGCCTTCTCCTTGCAGTGGGATAATTATAGGCTGTTACTTTACTTTATTAACAACAAAAAAGTTAAAAGTGAATGTTCTAAACCTTAAGTCTAAGGTTTCCATTTGTAGATAATGGTGGCTGTAGCATTAGCTAGATACGAGTATCTGGGGCCTAATTCGCGTAACCGAATCGCAGTTCGATCGTGATTGAATTTGACGATTTTGACATTTAGCCCATACTAGAACTGTCAAAAACCTGTCGTTCAATTACGATTGTGATACGATTCGGTTACGCGAATTAGGGGCCTGATAGCATTTATCGATAGAGATATGTAGATCTGTGCGTCATACCTCGCTATTGTGTGGCGTTCTGCCACTCATGCGCGTTTGATGCAGTGACGTCAAAACTTGCAAACATTTGTACTGTTGGCAAGGTAATTAGCCATTGCATACACTTGCATTGTATGTTTATACGAGTAGAAACATACTGAAGTTAATTACTGTCGTAGTTAAATTGTCAAAATTGGTGGCTGGTTACTTTGTATTTGTAAATAAGTATACTGCAGTTACAGCAAATGCTAAACTAAAGAAAATAAAATGATTCGGTTGTTTATTTACTTATTTAATCTTTATTACTTGATTAATATGAATAATTTTTCCCGTTTTTGCAACATTTTTCACTGATGCTTCGCTCCTATTGGTTTTTTTTTTTTTTTTTTTTTTTTTGCACACGGACGACCGGTCGTTTCCTATTGAAACGATCGCTCGAACGGCAACCCTCCCACGGGGGAAGGAGGTGGTGAATCCTCATGGATACCTCACAGCCGGCTGTGAGGTTATGTGAGACTTCTACTCACTAAACACCACCCTTATTCGCTACCACCAAAGGTGCCGTAGCGTATCTGAGGCGACCACACCCCATGGGGGAGTGTGGCGCAGGGCGTTTCTCGCCTAAGCGGTTTACGCACTGAAGGAGGCTGGCATTCGGGAGGAATGTGAGCCTAGAATAAATGAATTTAAGGAGCCGTTGTTCGTAGTGAACGTAGGCTTAAATTAATTATTTACTTATCGACTGACTCCCAGAAGGGGTGGCAGCCGATTTAGAGGGCTGGGGGCGACCTGAAGGGTCTTATGGGGTGGGCTTAATTAACCTGGGGCTTGAGACTTTTTATGACTCTTAGACACCTTTCGTGGTGACTGAGTGTCATAATAATGTCTCGGGTGGAGCGGGCATTACGCAATTTATTTGCGATTATATTTACTTCGTCGATATCGATATTATCGATAAAGTCGGACACCAAGGTGAAATCGTCGTCACTATTGTGTGAACGCGATTTATGTGGCGGAATTAGGACCCTCTCATGCGGGGTGAAGGGGGGAGGTTTGGGAGCTGAGTTGAGGGGTTTCCTCCAACTCCCTGCCGGCTTAGTGGCCGGGGCTGCCTCCCTGCCACCCGATTTCGGGAGAGCAGGGAAGTTGGTGAATGTGTGGGTAGGGGGGCCAACCTGCGACCTCATGGGAGGTTGGGGTTTCGGGCGCGGCGCGCGTGCACATCCCCGCCAGTTGGCGGGGTGGCCAATAAGGCCGCAGTTAACACACGCCGGTTCCCCGGGGGTGTCGCGTGTGCGTTCGCACTCCCTGGTGGAGTGGGAGCCAAGGCACTTAACGCACCTTGGTGGGGCTGTGCAGTTAGCCGCTGCGTGCCCATAGAGCTGGCAGCGGTGACATTGGCCTGGGACCCCACGACTGCGCGGGGGTTCTACCCTGATGTTGGACAGGCCGCAGACTACAATCTCTTTGTGCCTGAACAAATCACGGGCGCGGGGACAGTTGGTCATGACGACCAACATCAGGGGGAAACGGCGTTTGCCCTGGCCGTACATTGGATGTACAGCTTCGACAGGGAAACCTTGTTTTGTGAGGTCGGCTTTGACCTCATCCATGTGGAGCTCTACCGGGACTCCGCGGAGGACCGCGCGTACTTTGCGCTCTTCGGGAAGAGCGTAAGTGTGATAAGGGAGTTTGTTTTTGGTTAGTAGCTCGATAAGGCTACGGAAGTCTGAGATGCTCGGCACCTCTATTTTGATGGCTTCACCCGTGTTGGATGCACGGGTGTATTTAATTTTGCCCTCGATGCAAAGCCGGGACACCTCAGTCCACTTTTCTTTGCATCTAAGGAAAATGGGTGGGGGCGCCTTTTGTTTGGCGGAAATGGGCTTAGACCGCGAGTCTAGGCGAGCAGTGGGAGCAGGGGACACCGTTGGTGCAGTCCCTGCTCGATGCAGAGGGATTGGGACAGCGGGGGTGGCCGGGGAGGCCGGAGATGGAACGGGGGAAGGGGACGCTGGCGACTCAAGCACCGGAGAGCCCCGGTTCTTGGCGCGTTTACCGCGCTTCCCCTTTCTCGAGACAGGCTGGAATGCCTCGTCAGAAGGGAGAGACGTGGAGGACTCCTGAGATAGGGTCGGGGAAGCGGACCTGTCAGACAGGGTGCGCTTGAGAGTGGGTGGTGCTGAACAGACGTCCATACCGTCTGAAGATTGGGCGTCCTCAGGAGTTGTAAGACCAGATGGGGTCTTGCTGGTTGAGGGGGCAGTTTTACTGAAGAATTTGGGAATGAGTGCCATAACACACTCTAAAAACTCTGGTGACTTAGAGAGGAGGTCCGAGATTTCTCTCGGTCCAGCCTTACGGACATCCATGTTGAGAAGGGGCAATTAAGGTCAAAGGACAATTAAGAACAAGAACAAGAGAGACACCCCCCGCCAGAGGCAGGGGGGAGAGGGGGCGGCGAGTGAACGGTATCCCTAGTGGATAGCCGTTCTTCCCTTCCCCTTGGGACTAGGCCCAAGTGCAATGGGTCCGGGACTGCGGTTTTCCCAGGGCCTGGAGGCCCCGGAGAGCGAACCGGGTGCGCTCAGTTGGCTTCGTTGCCACCGTAAGGTATCAACCAACTCAAACGCGATCGGTTATTTAAAGTATCACTGTTTTGATACAAACAGTGAGTACAGTTAATAACGGATAATTGCACAACGATGCAAAATAATGCGAGTGCGAGCGTTGGTGTATGGCATTCGCCTATCACCGGAAGGATGGGAGGGGCGCACGGGCAGACGGACGTCTGCACCGCACGGAGTGGAAATGGAGAGTGTCTGTTGCTCCTATTGGTCGCAGTGTAATGTTATATAGTCTAAAGCCTTCCTCGATAAATGGACTATCCAAAACAAAAATATTTTTTCAATTCGGACCAGTAGTTCCTGAGATTAGCGCGTTCAAACAAACAAACAAACTCTTCAGCTTTATAATATTAGTATAGATTAAAAAAAACACAAGGCTGAAGGCTGCCATATGGCATTCTTTACCATAAAAGAAATGTTTTGTGGGTGTTGTCGCACCGATTAAAAGCAAAGTTATTAAATTATTCTACTTACAAGTTTTGGGCAAAAATTCTAAATAGTGAGTTGTTGGAAGTACGTAATCAAAAACATTGATGACTAAAGTCTAATGAATACGTAGAAAAATGACTGTGTAGTTCAAGGGTTAGAACAGTCGCCCGTCAAGCGAAAGGTTGTAAACTCTCACCTAAGGCCATCGTTTATTTAATTGTATTTTCAATAAAAATGTTAATATTTTTTTGTGGATATTGTTCTGAATGCGATTTCTATTGTTGCAGAAATATGTCGTCAGCACGGATAGGAGCGGAGACATCCATGTCCACGTTCAGGTGAGAGGAGACCAAAAGTATACCATATTTTACCGTATAAAAGTAAATTGTATAACAAGCCAGTACTAACATAAGCTGCTTATGCTGTGAGAAAGATAAGGCAATTGACTGATGTTGGAACGGCATGATTAGTATATTTTAGCTACTTTCATAGCATAATGTCATACGAAATTCTGTTGTGGGGCTCAGCGGCAGATATTGAGTCAATTTTGATACGGGCTATTTACGGCATTCGACCCCGTGACTCGCTAAAAGACCTCTTCAAAGAAATTAATATACTTACATTGGTTTGTCATACATACAGAATATTATTTACGTTCGTAAGAACCTACATTTATTTCTTAAGCAAAGTAAAGTACACAATTTCAATACCAGAAATAAAGATAAACTTGCCGTTCCAACATCAGCGAAAACTAGGAAAATCGTTCATGGGAAATTGTATTCGTATTTTCAACAAATTACCATAGAGTTAACATTTGCCTACACCTATATTTGTTCGTTGTAGTATTTCTGATATCTATGGTAGAATACGTCATATTATTATTATGTATTGTTTCATTGTTTATAATGTATTGAGGGAGACTGGGTATGATCACAGATAAGATAATACCACAGTTAATAGACTGTGATAATACTATGGTATGATTGACTACTAGGCCACTTGGAACGACTAGACTGTCCAAAATTATCTGTTTGGGTGTATTTCTAAGATATTACTGCAGTCACAGTATTTTGCATGCATCATTCATAATTTTCACACAATAATAATCAGTTTCTTTGTAAGTTAGTGTGTAACATTTTTACTGTATTACTGAGAAGAATCAATTTAATCAATTTGTCACTTTTTAAATTGTCAACAGGTACATCATTGATTTGCTATGGTCATTTTGTAAAAATGGTTGCAATGCATTTCCTAAGTGCTTCTGTCTTATACACAGCGTATATTAAGCATCTTTTCATGACGAAATAAATGTTTAGGTTTTCACAATTAGATATACCTAGTACCTTATAGTCAGCTGTCCTTGGGGTACTAATAAAAAGTAAGTTAAAAATTTTTCAGAATATTATCATGCCTACTCGTATATGAATGAATCAATATTGCTTCAATCAAAAAATATGATTTGAGAATCACATTGTTTTAAACTGTTTGAACATAATGTAATATTGTTATTAACAAATGTTTCTATCTTTATTTATTTCTTTATTTGTATACCGAGTTGAAAAAAAGCGTTAAGTTTCATAACACAAATTGGATTCAGTATTGGGCACGTGTTTGTAAAACAGTTGGCTTTGTGATATTTGATTCCTTTGCGTGGCTTCTCTGACGACCAAAACATATGAGTAGGTATCTACTTTCGTACGTAAACATATACAGGATGAAATTTTAACCACTTTCCAAAAGTTTTGTAGGCGTTCAGCATCGTATTTAGAGCCTATTTATTTATGAGGTAAAAAATGACAATCAAGTTTTCACCCGAAAATATTTTTCGCAATATAGTTTTAAATTTTTACAGTTTTAGTCTTGTTTAGGTATAAAGAGAAAACCAAAAACTTCTGATTAGTATCGTAATGAAAAAATGTGATGTGCATTGCGTAAAAAAAGTGTTGCTAGGCCGTATCAAAAATTTTAGATTTTTGGCGGACATTTTCCAAGTGCTTTATCTTGACATTTCTGTACTGGGCTATACCAAAAGAAAAATACGTCATTAAAATTTGTTTTTTGTATCCTAGATTGATATATTAAAATTTGGAAGGTGGCTAAAATTTCACCCTGTATGTAGGTGTTTTTATAAATAGGATTTTGGATTTAAAATAACAAACCGAAAGTACTTTCGTAATGTTTTAAATCCAGCACCGAACAATTATAAAAAGTATAAATATGTATGGATATATTTTTTCTAAATTTAATAAGACCTACATAAAAACTATTGCCATATCACCTAAATGAACTACATAAAAAGTGCAAGTAGTACAACGTAATCCATCTTATACAGGGTGAAATTTTAACCACCTTCCAAATTTTAATATATCAATCCACGAGACAAATAAGACAAATAATAAAAACAAATAACGTATTCTTTCTTTTGGTATAGCCCAGTACAAAAATGTCAAGATAAAGCACTTAGAAAATGTCCGCGAAAAATATAAAATTTTTGATACGGCCGCCTAGCAACACTTTTTTTACGCTATGCACATCTCATTCATTCATTACGATACTATTCATAAGTTTTTATTTTTTCCTTTATACCTTAACAGGTCTAGGACCGTAAAAATTTAAAACTATATCGCGAAAAACATTTTGGGGTGACATTTTTTACTACATAAATAGGCTCTAAATAAGACACTGAACACCTATACAAATTTTGGAAAGTGGTAAAATTTCATCCTGTATAGAATAACACAACAACTACAAAAACAGAAATATATTTCCATGACACCACTAGGTTGTTTTAATGCCAGTTTTAGAAGTAATATTGCCCCATCTTGTCGCACTCTCCGGATATAAAGTCGGCCCAAATAGAAGTTTATTTGCGTTTTTATGTTCCTGAAACCTGATATTGCGACATGACTTGCAATTTCGAGGAAGGAATGAATTGTTACGGACGTTAATTCGACTCTAGCCTGCTATGAGGTAAAATTTGGAACAAAAAATGTACCAAGTTCTTTTATCCATTCGTTATTTTGTTAATAAGGATTTAAAACTTTCTTGTTCCATCTTTTCCACTTAATACTTAACACTTCACGTCGATGTTATACACTTTCAACGTCGGGAAGTTAAAATACTATTTACATTTAAATAATTAATTCGGTTGCAGCCGAACCCGTAAAGTGTTAAGGAACCATTAAAACCTTTACAGCCCTACTAAATTACAATAAATATTAGGGGTTAAAGTATGAAATTGCCGTTTTGTATGGACGAAATCGAGAAAAGTAATTTTTCCATACTAACAATTTTTTAGTTTTTTTAAAAACGCCTGAACCGTTTTCGATGCAATTAAAGGAGAAAGTTAGATGGTTATAAAGCTACGCATTATAGTATTTAAATTTCTGAAAATCAAAGTATATAATACAAATATACTTAATTGAAGCAAGAAGGTCAACTGTCACATTGTAAGGGGTCTTTTCAACGACTTGCTTTGAAGTAATAGGCACTAGTATTGCATTTTTTTTTTTAGTCAAAAGTTAATTTATTTAGTTTTTGATACAATACAAAAATAATTACGCAATAATATGACTATACTTAAGAGCTATAAACAAAATAAAAAGTGGGACAATAATCGCCAATTTCATACTTTAACCCCTATTATTTGGAGGATACAAAAGGTAGTCTCTCTCTCTTCTAAGGTTCAAAATATTGCCATGTGCAAGTATTTAATTGTACATGTATGAGTTTACTTATTTACTATGTTAAATTTTTTTACACGCTTCATTCAGGGGATTATTCCAAAACATGGCCAGGTAAGTCGCCAAAGTACACAACCTTGAAACATATAGCTTTAGAAAGATACTTAAATAGATACTTATTGCTACATCCTTGAATTAAGTAATATTAGCAAGATAATGAAAAAAAAGGATTAGACTTTGAACCTTACTCGCTGGATATACGGTCGTAAAGCCAGTTGAGGAAAAACATCAAGAGGTAACCGGTCCTGGTGGGTCCTGGATAATAACTTGAACCTCCCGGACAGTACCTGCCATGAAAAGACAGGTACGTAGCTAGTACGTACGTATTATAGCTAGCTATGACGCGTTCAGCAAACTTTTGAAGAAAACTTTGTTGAAAATTACTTTATGGACTTAAAATATGAATAGTTTTTGAAATTTTGAAAATGGAATGTATGCTCTGTTTTTTTTTAAATATAACAATATGTCTAGAGCTAAGTGTAGATATTCAGTTAACCCGTAACTATAAAAACGTCGGAATAAATAAAAAACAAAATGTAAGATCCTAATAAGAACGAGTTTAATTCGTACCTTTACAGGATGAAATTTTAATCACCATCCAAAATTTTGATAGGTACAACAGTCTACGAGACAAAGAATAAATGACGTGTTTTTTGTTTTGGTATAGCCCAGTACAAAAATGTCAAGATAAAGCATCAAGAAAATGTCCGCCAAAAATCTAAAATTTTGAATAAGGCCTCCTCGAAACACACTTTCTACGTGATGCGCATCTCATTCATTTATTACGGTACTATTCATAAGTTGTTGATTGCCTCTTTATACCTTCACAGGTTTAGGACCGTAAAAATTGAAAGTTGCAAAAAATACTTTCGGGTGAAAACTTGACCCACATTTTTTGATTTCATAATTGGTCTCTAAATACGATACGCCTCTAATATGGTGCTGAAAGTCACCTGTATTAATCTTTAAGTTCTACAAAAGACTACGATGTTATTTTTCTATTCAAGTACGTCATATAATTACTACACAAGGGATGTAGTTCCAGGCATTCCTTTCCTTCCGCCTCATTATCTCGTGACTGCGGCCATTGTTGTCAGATGTTCGCAGTCATTATTGTATCTTGGTCTTGCATTTTATTCTTGATTCAAAGTAGAACAAGGCGTTGCATTTCTAAAGAAAAGCATAGGAGTGCTTATTTAAAACTCAGCGTAGTGTTCTGATTTCCAAAGATGAGAGAATTGCACTGGCATATTAAATATTCGTCATTGATTCGTCGTCAATCACTAGCTCCTTTTAAAGTTAAATTCAGGGGTTGTATACGCTGCTTTTGAGCGTTCGCTCATATAATATCCATCCATGAGTCCATGAGTATGTCTCTTTGTACTGGTGTGGATGTATGATAAGTTTATTATTTACAAAAGAAAGTACCTATATCAGGTAAGTGTATCGGCTGTCTAGTACCCCATACCCCCAAGCTACATAGCAGTAGCTTAATTTGGAACTAGATAGCTCTGTGTAGCTTAGTGTAAAAAAAGTTATGATTGCATAGAGAAAAATACTTTGTCGTTATCTTTAAATTCACGTTTCTTACTTGATCAAACGTGACCTATTCCATAATATTGGCGTAAGTAATAGTTAGTTGCCACATACAAATTATTAATTTGATTAATTAGTTGAAAATAATCCCTGAAAAGTAAAACAAGATAAACAGTGAAAAACTTTATAAATTCTTGTAAAAATTAAAATATTTTTTAAATATTAACGACATGCCTTTTGTCAGAAGCCAAAATATTAACAATTGATTCAATAGGACTCAGTTAATCTTCATAAGTATCTTAAAGTTTCAATTTCTAAGGAATTTTGCTTTCATTTTCATTACCTAGTCTAATCAATATTCAACTAATGAAGTTTATGTGATAACACAGTCTAATTTCTTATTTAAATTTAAGCCTACTGCTGAAACACACATAAGTAGTTATACTATGAGACGACATTGTCTTTTCTTATAAAAAATAACTATTCTCAGAAGTAATGGAATGAAAACCATTCAAATTTCAGGGCGATCTCAGCCAGCAGGACAAACGCTGCGTGTTTGTTACCGTCCACGACCTCGGAACTAACCGTGAGTACAACTTATGTTTATTTATTATTAAAATAATTTGGTATAGAGAAAAACAGATAGCGATTGCAACAATTATAGTTATTGTCTTAAGTGGTCTTAAGAGAGCGATGTTTCCAATTGTCAAAACGTAGTCACATGTTAAGCGCTGGTCTTTTGCAGCGTCGAGTAGAGGAGCTGGCACCAAAATAGAATACCACCACCCTGACTCTTTTAATGGCTAACACAAAACTTAAGGAGTACAGATAGAAGGAGACGTGCAGCAGCGTCTTCTTTCTAACACTGGCCAAGTGCGGATATTATATTATAACCTTCATTTCCTTATACCAGTTATGACCTATGCTGCGGAAACGTGGACACTTAACAGAGGACTAGTTCACAAGTTCAAAGTCGCTCAGCTAACTATAGAGAGGGCTATGCTCGGTGTCTCGCTAAGAGGCAGGATACGAAACGAGCATATTCATCAGAGATCGAAAGTTATCGACATAGCCCGAAGGATTAGCACGCTGAAGTGGCAGTGGACTGATCACGTCTGCCGTAGAACCGACAACCGTTGGAGCAGACGAATTCTGGAATGGAGTCCGCGTTTAGGCAAGCGTAGTGTAGGACGCCCTGCGATGGTCTGATGACCTTAGAAGAACTGTTGGTTCTGGCAATTGTGGCGTGACTTGAAGGAGGCCTACGTCCAGCAGTGGACGGACAATGGCTGTTGAATTCATTTGGGTAGGCCTGTGTGATCTAACGAAGACTGATGATGTTCTGTAGACTCATCACTGGTGGACTTCGTGACCAGCCCGGCCATGAGCGAGATCAAGGAGCGCTCCTGCTTCATCCACGTGGACGTGCCGGGACATGAGGAGAATTCACCGGACTTGCCAGACTCGTGAGTAAAATATATGTAGCAATTTCAGAATACCACAAGTACTTTTAAAATGAAATATTTAACTGAAATAAATGAAACAGGTTACTTATAGTAAAATTATGTTTTTATTTAGTGAATTGATGTGGCCTGAAGGTGATGAAATCAAACAGAATAGTTAATGTAACCGATATAATTTAGACGACCATTTGGATCAGCGGTAGTAAACACTGCTTCTGAGCCATGGGTTGCGGGTTCGATCCCCACACAGTACAAATATTTGTGTGCATAAACATGTCTGTTTGTACTGGTCTGGGTGTTCTCTATGTATTATAAGTATGTATTTACAAAAAAAAAGTATATAAGTAAGTTTATCGGTTGTCTAGTACCCCATACGACAGGGTACTTAATAGTAGCTTAATTTGGGACTAGATGGCTCTGTGTGGCCCAGTGTGGCATGTCTGAAATTTTATTTATTTATTTACAATTATTTAAATTTAAACGTATACAATGATGTTTGAAAAGTAAGTACTTTTTAAATATCATAGCTTAAATAGAATTTTACCTTTCCGAAGTTTCGAGTTGCCGCCGCACATTTTTGGAATAAATAGTAGCATATGAGCTATTCCAGTCTGTAATCTACAATATTCATAATTTCGTCCAAATCAGTTTAGTCATTCTGACGTGTTTAATTACCTAAGTAACATTCATCCGCATTTCGGTTTTTTTTTATTATTATTAAAAATAAAAATAAGATCCCAGACAACTGCGTGCATTACATTTTTATTCAATTGCAAACAAACTTTATACTTCAAACCATATTTTACTACTATCTTTCAGATACCAGTTTCCATCCCTTCAAACATTGGGAGAAGATCTGATCACTGTCTTGGACTTCCTTCACGTGCGCTATGCCGTCGGCCTGGGCGAGGGCGCCGGTGCCAACGTCCTGGCGCGTTGTGGCCTTGCCCACCCTCGAAGGCTCCTTGGCCTAATCCTGGTCAACTGCACGGGTTCCACCTCATCCGTGTCTGATGCCTTCCGAAGCAGATTCTCAAGGTGGAAGGGCACAGACATCTCCCAGTCTGAAGAGGACTTCCTAATCTACCACAAGTTTGGCCATGTGAGTTTTGTACGAGACATCATTGATTACCGCTACCAGGTATCTTCTTCTTTGTTTTGTATACTAACCTAATACTAATCGACAAATGCAGTTAAATTAAAAGTCAGTAAAAAAATCCAGATTACTTACCCCCTTATTCATAATATCGCAAAAAGTCTAAAAACCTATTAAGCTATTACACTGTTTTGTCTCGTTCTTTCTTATCGCTGTCATCATTTGAAAGAAAGTAACAAAATCGTGTAAAAGCTGAAATAGGTTTATTATACTGTTTGCGTTATAACCTTTATACCTTTTTTTGATATGCTTTTACATTTTAATATATTGAAATTCTAATAAATGAATGAAATATCATCTTCTCTAAGACACGCTATTGACTACATAATTGAAAGACTTTAAAAGCTGCTCCAGCTTATGTATAATTCCTATAATTAATGAAAATTCTTGAACTCAATATTTGTTTCAAATGTTTACTTTTCTACCAATTCTTCTTTTACTAACATACTACCAACACTATTATTAACTTAGACCTATTCGTAGAATGAAATAATATGTTTCTGCAAAAATATGCTTTTCAAGAAAGCTATTGTAAATGTCTCTTACATTTAATTTTTAAGTCCCCGTTGTAGTAAGTATTTTCATATTTTCACTAAACATTTTAGATGTTTGACACTTACGTTCTTGAATCTTGAGTGTGTAATAACTATTGTTCTACGGATAGGTTTATTTATCAGCTTTTAGTTAAGAGCTTTCATTTAAATTGTAGAAGCAGTTGTATCTGTCTGTACCATTAGTGGAAATGCATCGTGTTTGTGTTGCTCTTAAATGACTGCAATACTTTTGAACTTTGCCTTATTTCTTGTGTAGTATAAGCGTGTGCTTTTATTGCATCTTTCTTTTATTGTATATACTGCACGTCATTCTTTTTATTCATGTCTATCTATAATTTTATTTTTTAGTATAATATGTAGGTGACTTTGGTCGAGTGCAGTATATTTAGATTATAAAAATGAAATCTAAAACTGATTGTTTATCTTTAATGAAATGATAATTTGTCTTCATTGAATTCAAACGAATGTTTGCTTTAAAAAAAACGGTAACTAAGTGGTAGCGCCATGTATTGTCTGTGTGACGTGCGTGATACACAAAATACAACTGTTTTAATTGCCGCTTTTAAATTTTGAGATACATTATATCATTACTTTCCTTATGATTATATCTAGCCTATAATATGTTACTCAAATGTCTCGGCTACATCATACAGAAATCGTAGAGTAGATTTTGCATGTAAGAGTAACAAACATACAAATCAATACATAGAAACTGTCCCGTAACCTACCTAAGCAAGGGTTCAAACGTTGTCTCCGTTGTCCAGCAAATGTCTAGCGACTCGTGCGAGGCGGCGGAGCGCGAGCGCATGCTGGCCGAGTACCGCTCGCGCCTGCGCGGGAACCTCAACACGCACAACATCAAGCAGTACGTGCGCGCTTTTATCAAGTAAGAACACCTTATTTATTACCTTCGTAATCTAATAATAAAGCACTTTTTAAGTGTCTGAACACATGGATAAAACATTTTTTTCTAAAAATACAACCTCGCTGGATCAATTCAGAACCTCCTGCATACAAAATTTTATGAAAATCGTTGGTGCGGATTATGAGATTCAGTCTATATTTTATATATACATATATTAAACTGAATCTTGGTAACGGCTTAAACTTTGATGTTATTTAGATTAACTGCGATTATTTATCCATCAAGAACTGTGGTTCTGCTTCTCCTTATTTGTTGCATCAAGATCCCAAAGGTTGTTTGGACGAAATCGCTATTAGCGATAAAACCGCCCAAGTTATTCATCTTTTTGTAATCCTTGACTGTATTTTTTTTTTCTGCGGGTAATAAAGAATATTCTACCTATTTTTCTATACAAGAATTTATCGTAATGGTCCACCTCATCTTATGATTCATAGCCGCAAGGACCTGATCCTCAAGGGTTGCCAGCCAGATATCCTGCTCATCACGGGTACCCTCAGCCCGTACGGCAGCGTGGTCGAGAAGATGTACAAAGAGCTGGACAAAGAGAAGGTGACCATCTTGAAGATCGAGAGGGTGGGCGACGTGCTGGCTGAAGCGGTAAGCAAAAACAAAAGTTAAAGTGAAGTAACAGCCCATTAGCAACCTAATGTAGAGAAAAGGTCTCCATCATTGAATTCAAGTAAACAAAGTAATGATAAGCATTACCACGCTTGCCAAATACGGGTTGGTTTACACAAAGCCGAGTGTTTTTCGTCAATTTTGTACTCTTGTTGCCCGACCCTAGGATAGAACCTAGGACCCCGAGATCTTGGCCTGGTTCTTAAACGGTCAGAGCACTTTATGGACTCCTAAGGGTGTGTGAGGAGTATGCTTTAGCACATGGCTTGACATATAATGTTAAGAAAAGTGAGTTCCTGGTCTTTAAGGCCGTCGGAGGAAAGTGCCCGGACTCTGTTCCAACCATCAAGTTAAACGGTGTTGAGCTCAAACGAGTTACCAAATTTAAATATTTAGGACACTTAGTAACTGACGACCTTAAAGACCATGAAGATATTGAGAGGGAGCGTAGAGCGTTGGCAGTCAGATGTAACATGCTGGTGCGCAGGTTTGCATGGTGTAGTCGGTCAGTGAAAATCACTCTTTTCAAAGCTTACTGTCAAGTATTTTATACCTGCAGCCTGTGGGCTAGCTTCACGCAGAAAACCGTCGATGCTCTACGAGTCCAGTATAAGAAGGCTTCAGAATGTTGTTGGGGCTGCCTCGATTTTGCAGTGCCTCGGGGATGTTCGCTGAGGCACGCACTGACGATTTCTATGCTATCATGCGTAAAAAAGCAGCGTCGTTGCTCTGCAGGGTACGGGCCAGCTCTAACTCCATTCTGAAGACCATAGCGGGGAGATATGACTCTCCTATAACTCGCCATCTTGTCAGGGTGCTGGTCAAGAGGAACACTGATTGACCCGCCGCTGCCATCTATAGTTCTATCTGTTTTATTGTTTTGTGTTTTTGTTATTACTAATGTAGCTTATAAGATTTTACTAATAAAATGGACCTGCGTTGTCAGATCTGATGAATAAATTAAATTAAATTAAATTAAATTAAACCACTAGACAAAAAGGGTCAATATTTTAAAGAATATGAAGGTCATTTGTAGTAAAAACTCCTAATAAGTAGTAAAAATAATGAATAAATTCCAAATTTTAACTAATTAAGTCACTACTTTTTAAATATAATATTTTTTTATAATTACAACAAATAGTTAATATGAAATTTAAAAAATTAAGTCATGGATCTCAAAATGATAACGTCGAGTATATTCCTCATTAACACATTTAACTGTTTGACCCGCCTACATTTACCTCAGCATTTCCAGTTTGTGCTGCGCGTTGCAATCATCCGTCCGCTATTACAGAATGCAACGAAAGTAAAAGTATGCGCCAGTCGTTGCACGATGTCAGCGCCGAACACGCTTACGCGAACATATTAATGTTTTTAAAACAGACATAAACAAAATAGAGTTTACTGTGATATCAATAAAACTAGTGCCCCGCAAATTGAGATTCTACAATGAATTACCCTCTCAAGATTACAACTTCAGTCAAAATTCAAAGTGTATGTTACGGGCTTCTAATCCTCGGATTATACTACAAACCGTATATTGTTTACATCCTTTTCCAAATTATTGTGATCGGTGGAATGGTAACTGGCCTGTATCAGAAAAACACGAATTTAATGTGCAAATCTAAGAAATTATTGGTCGGCAAAACAGCGATAGTCACCGGCGGAACAACCGGAATGGGGTTAGAAATTGCAGCAGACTTTGCGCATAGAGGTGCCAAAGTTATAATAGCTTGCCCTTTTGAAGACGAAGGACTTCACGCTAAGAAACTAATAGGAAAAAGTTCAGGCAGCGATAAGATAATATTTAAATTACTCGACCTATCATCTTTTGCATCAGTGCGTAGATTTGCAGCTGACATATTGGAGGAGGAAGACAGATTGGACCTGTTGGTTAACAATGCCGGTGTGGGCATCCCGGATGACTTCATCACGGCCGATGGCTTGCCCTTTATTATGCAAGTGAACTATTTCGGCACGTTTCTATTAACTGTATTACTCCTGCCGCTTCTGCTGAAGACGGGTGAACCCTCGGAACCGAGCAGGATAGTGAATACAGCTTCAGTGCTTCATAAATTTGGGAAGATCGATTTTGAGAAATGGCACAAGGTTGATAATGATTACTCGAAGGTTCGGAAGTATGGGACGAGCAAACTGAGTCTTGTGATATTCACCAGAGTGTTGAGTACAAAGTTGAGAGACTCAAATGTGGTTGTGAATGTTGTAGATCCTGGTGCAGTCGGGACGGCGATATTTAAGAGTTCTGGACGAAACTGGGGAACTTTCGCTGCTTTTATGATAGGGATTCTGTTCAAACATCCATGGGAAGGTGCGCAGACGGCGCTGTACGTATCTTTGAGTTCGACGGCGGGTAAGATGAGCGGGAAGTACATCAAAAATCTCAAAGTTGCTACGCCTGGAAACGAAACCAACAATGAAGAGATCTCAAAACGCATTTGGGACGAGACTGTGAGTCTAGTGTATTTGAAAGATAAAGAATTGAATTACGAGTATAATGGATCCCTAAAACTATAAAAATTAAATAAACCTATTTGTAAATATAAGTCCGTGTTCGTTTAGTGTCTAGCATACAATCGGATATCGTTTCAAGGTTTGTGATTCCTGTCTATAGGTTCCTGTAAAGGTTTATTTTGTAAATAAATTGTTCTATTTCGTGTGAAATTTCATTAATTTCCAATTACCTGAACCTTAATAAAAAATTAAAATTATGTCTAATTTTAATTGAGCAACGTCGTTCATCGTCTGGTCGCATAATTATCCTTTATGGATGTTATTATAACAATTAAGTAACAATGTTGCTTAGTTCCTACATACTACTACGTTTTTGCCTTTAATTAAAATTAAATTTACAACACCGTGCATGTAATTGATTCAGAATAGCAATTAAATACATAAAAAGTAATTTCATACATTGTCATAACGGTAACCTACCTTTAACAAAATAGCATAATAAATATAATACTTAGTAGCTTCAGTTTAGTTGTGTTTGAGTATTTATTTACTTAATATAGTACACTCAATATCAACTAGTCAACTCAAATATAAAATTTATTGTCCACTTTGAATTCGATATCAAACTAGTAGGTATATGTATATAAAGACAACAAAACAAGGGGAATGAACAGTATCTCAAAAAAAGATAATTTTGATATAATCTCTAGATTATTTCTAACATTTAAATAAATGTCCCGAAAACTCTTAAAGGGATGGCAATATATCTATAAAAATACTGAAATGTGAGTAAACGTCACTTAAGATTTGGAGATTATTTTGGAATTTTTAGGATAGGACATTTTCTTTCATGAGAACCTTTTTTATGGAAGAAAATGTTTGATAATTGTATGGAAAAAAATATTATCTTTATTAATAAACCGTGGAGAGGTGCTTAGTTATTAATGTATTAAAATTTAAATGTTTTTTTTTGCAGTGATACTGCTCGAGTTTTATTAACTCCTTCTGGGGCAGTAGTTTTTTTCTCGGGCCACAATCATAACAAGATTTTTACAAGTAACCTGATTTACTACTTTGACTATCATCAGCCTCTATTTGTCCACGGCTGGCCATAGAATTCTATAAGAGAAGATTTTTTCTATAGGTGCCTCTAAATTTACTGAAATGTTTTAATAAGGAAATTGAATTTAAGTAGTCAAATATTGCTCTGAGCTTATAAAGGCAATCGACACAATTTATGTTTTATTGTTTCGAGGTAACGGATGAACCTCATGGCGCTTAATGTGTTAAAAGAAAAAATTAACCGTCAACTTTGCTTTTCAGCCAGCAAAGGTGGCGCAGTCGCTGCTGCTGTTCTGCCAAGGTCAAGGGTTACTGACCTCCCTCCCCCCACCCGGTGTCGAGCGGCGTATGTCCCGTGCCATGTCTATGGAGGAGTACGACAAACCCAACATCAGGCGGCTCTCCCTCACGCCGAGCGTGTCCGACTCGCCCCCGCCTAGGAAGCTGTAGGCCGTGCTCAAGGCCGCCACTCTACCAGAGTAGCGACCTTGGTACACGCAGCATTAAGAGCTACATAATCCTGTAGGCTATGAATACATGTTAATATTGGTGTTACTGAACATGTGTCACTTAGTAATATTTTAAAAACATTTAGTAGCTAATTAACAGTATGGTATGGCGCTGACATCGAAATTTTGAAAATAGAATTCAGGCGCTCTAAATTCTATCATGGTCGTCGAGAATCAAGATAAAAAAATGTGTCCATGTTTTGTATCAAAAATGTTTTTTTTTTTTCTTTAGTGGAAACCTAACTAATAATGCAATTATATTATTTATTTAAATTTTTTGTTGGGAACATCAACACGTATTTAAGACGTTAGAAAAACTGTGTTTAAGGCTAGACGCTATAAGATTAATAAAAAACCACTTACAAATGATTAATATCTACGACTATAAAATTATAAAAACGGAAATTAATGATGTCATCCCTTAGTCAATGTCAACTGACTTAAATGTTACTGTTGCGTTTTAAAAAAAAGCATAAGATTCTCATAGAATGAGCTAAGATGTTTCTATGAATTTGCTATTATTTGGAACTTTTAATATTTCTTGTTATTAATGCTTTATTGTAATCTATATATATAAAAATCAATTGCTGTTCGTTAGTCTCGCTTAAACTCGAGAACGGATGGGCCGATTTAGCTGATTTTGGTTCTGAAATGTTTATAGTAGTCCAGGGTAGGTTTAAAAGGTGAGACAATATGGAAAAATTGGGTAAAAGATAGTAAAAACAACAATTTCATTTTCTCATATAAAATGTTCTAGATCAAAATTTTTACTCATTTATGTCGTTAGGATAGTTGATACGAAGTTCAACGGGTCATCTAGTTAATTTATAAAAAACAACATAATATCTCCTAAACTACATTTTAAGCGATTCTAATACCAACTTGGTATATAACTACGTACCTATGTAGGTATCTTTGGATTGCTTCGTCGATATATGTAAATTTAGATTGTGTAACTAAAGAGTTAAATTGATAAAATATGTATTTTTTTTAAAGTACGTATCATCTGTAATTAATTGTGGATATTATATTTTTGATTATGAGTTTTAAAGTTATACTCCATAAAAATGTTTTAAGCATAAACTTATATCTTGTAACTATGTAATAATAAATGTCTATTTATTGAAAATGTACACACCAAAGATTTATATTTAGAAATATTGTCTCTTAACATGTAATAATTGATTGCATGGAGTATTATGTCTTTGTATATTAGAAACTAGAATGGCACTACAAATATAGAGGCATAATGTTAGTTAAGAGTTGTTTTACTATAGGATACGTCAAAATAAAAGATATTCATATTGTTTTTTTGTTCTTTTATTAACGGCTGTTTGATTTGAATAAATCATGATGGCGAACATAATTGATTAGTTTAACAACAAAAAATAATCAAAGAAGAAGGATACTAGCGAGAACACTTGTTCTTCTGTTATACTTACGTGTTCTGCGAAATAAAACTATACAATGGGAAATGTGACCGATGTCGAAATAGATAAAAAATTTATAACATTCCAAAAATAAACTAATATTGAAATAACAAATAAACTTCTTATGTGCAGGCAAGAATACGATGCATAGTAGAACAGTTCTACAACAGGTATATTCAAAATTGCTTCATGATTGCTTTCCTTTAATTAAAATAAGTTTAAGGCTTCATAACAATACGCCGATTGACGCAGACACCACCACCACGTACCACGTACACACGTGGAGTTGTACCGT
The DNA here is from genome assembly GCA_949315895.1 of Anania crocealis. NCBI lineage: Eukaryota > Metazoa > Arthropoda > Insecta > Lepidoptera > Crambidae > Anania > Anania crocealis. Next base: position 1,821,660 of record OX438885.1, on the reverse strand, counting down.
ATTATTTTCAGAATATAGACTGTTACAAATGGCTCAATAGAATCGCAATGGCATCGCAATCGTATATTTCGACATTCCTACAATATTAAATGTGTCAAAATATACAATTGCGATGCCATTGCGATTCTATTGAGCCATTTGTAAATTAGCAGAATTATTGGGGGCTAGTCATTCTGACGTTAACCTCTAACAGTCGATATTCTGAAAATAATACGGTACAGCTTCTAATAGATGCAATTTCATTTAGGGTGTGTCCATAGTGATTACTTGCTCAGTGGTGTCCAAGTGCAATCAGTGTTTCCGCGCATCAAATAAGTGAAAGTCTAAAAACGTGACATACTCCCCAGGGGCGCCCCTTGTTCGTATCGTGGTCCGACCTATGGTAAATCAGTGTTCTACCTAAGTACACCATGTACGAGTTACAATCTAGTGTGTACGTTCAGTAATTTTGAAGAAAATTAACTTCTTATAGGGCGCGGCTGGGGAGCTTGCTCCCTAGCCGCGTCCCTTAGAAACCTTATTTCCAGATGCAGTGTAGTGCTGATTTTGGGTTCAGATGATGTACACATGCCAATTAGTATGTACGTCATAAAATAATCAAGAAATAGTAATCGGTTACCATATTATCCCACTTAAAAATAAACCCTTTTTTGCGTCTGTCACTTCGGTTTTTCTGCGCATTTGCTGATAACTTATTGTAAGGCACTGTAATGAGTATTATTATTTGTAAGGCATATTTGTAAATAATACTAATTTAATAAAAATAAACAAGAAAGCCATATTGCCTTTACATGATTTATAAATTATCGGTCAAATGGTACTTTTTGTGGCCAAAAGAACCAACCATTTTTGTTAATATCGACGATAGAAAACGATAACGTTACATCTAAAAAATTGAGGTTTTCAAGCCTGTTGCCGGTAGAGCTAATTAAAAAGATTTATCTTTAAGAATACATTTATCTGTTTTGGCGTGATTTAGTAACAAATCTATCCAAACGTTCCGTTCGTTACGATACATACATTAAAAGCATCATTTAAAGTATCATAAAATATCAATCGTCATTAATACCTAGGCTGTATGGAATCTTCATGTTGCAATAATAATTTAATATTTTGGATGTTTCGCGAAATCCTTTTATTAGAAGAAAATATGGAACGTACAAAACGACTTTCAGTGAGTCTTGAAGAGCAAAAAACTGCGCTTCAGGATTTTAAACAATTATTTCACTGTGTCAATAATATACCTTCTAGTAACAGCAGTGTTTACAAAGAGATAAGCAAGAATCTATTCTATAGTATTTCACCCAAGGCAATAAATCTGTCAGTAAAAAGGAACTTTTTATACCTTTTTGATAATGAAGCACTTGAAGAATATATACACACCCGACAAGCACTAGGTCGAATCAGCGCACTCGCCGGCGAGTGCGAGGCCCCTTGCACCATTTCGGCAGGTACAGACATGTTCCTGGCCGCTTCTCACCAGTCCACTCTTCGGACTACGGCCCAAAACGAGGTGCGAGCCTACAGAGGCGCCCTTGAGGCCTAGTCTGCCCCCCTCGATCGGGCCCACAGACCAGTCTGTGTTGCATCGCCGAGCTACGCGATGCAACCACTAGTTGGGTTGACCTCTTGGCCGGGTGCCCTCAGCACCCGGTACGGTCCGTTCACGCCGCTAGTACGGGGCCCTTGCGCGAGGTACCCGCTAGCAGGCCGCTTTTGGGCTGAGTGCCTTCCGCACTCGCCTAAAACCCGCCCGGTGAAGCTGTAACGGCCTTCGGCCACAGAATAGGTCCTTTAAAAAAAATGGCAGTAGTATTCAGCCTTCAGTCCTTAAATTGAGTAAACACACTAGCCTTGAGTACTTAGCTTGCACGCTCTATAGTGTCCTGCTGAGTCCCTGGCAGAGTTGTTTCTTATCTGTATTGTTTGTGCATACATTCGAATACAATTTTACGAATACGCTGCGAGTATCATTGCCACGACTCACTCACTCACCCCGTACCCTTACAAATTGATTTTTTTTAAACTTTAAATTTGGTTAACAGTAACTAGACCAACGCCCCCTTCCTCTAGACTCTAGACCAATGTCCTTTTCCTTGGTATAGTAATTTAAGTACCAGGTCATGATCTCGGGGTCCTGGCCTCGATCCTAAGGTCGGGAAATATGATTCGAATTTTCGAACATCGCTCGGGTTTGTTATTACCAACCCAGATTTGGCGTGTGTAGTGATTATGTGTAGAATAAGCATGAACTCTGGATGCTGAAGCGGCTGCAAGTAAGTACTCATCTGATTTGCTATGCTAGCTAAACTTAACTGTGTTTTAAAGAAAAGAAGGTGTCTTGTCTATTTAAAAAAATCAGTTTTCGTAACTTTGCATTTTTTTCTGTTTAAAAACTTGTCCTGTTAGCAGTATTGTTTTGATCCCCCATGTATTTAGAACAGTCAACAAAAATACGCCCCGTTTAAATACCGAGCCAAGATCTCGGGGTCCCGGGTTCGATAAACGGGTCGGGCAACAAAAAGTCTAGAATTGTCGAACATTGCTCGGATTTGTGATCACCAACCCGCATTTGACAAGCGTGGTGATTATGCCAGCACCCACCACGGCTGTAGAATTCAACGATGGAAGCCTTTTCTCTGCATTATAGGCTGTTACTTTACATAACATCAAAATTATTACCGCAAAACCTAAATCTTTCTTGCAGCCCCATGATATTGCTCTTAGAATTGTTCGAAGATATTGAAAAACCTATAAGTATGTCGCATATTAAACAGCATATTAAATCCATGTTACAGTTAACTATGCATTATTTCATCTTGCCTGTCCAAATACCATTATTTCAGGAATTATTTTATTTTGATACTTGAAGAATTGTAGTTTTTTTTAATTAGCTATACCGACAACAGGCTTGAAAACCTCAATTTTTTAGATCTTGATTATTTTATGACGTACATATTAGCATGTGTACATCATCTGAACCCAAAATCAGCACTACACTGCATCTGGAAATAAGGTTTCTAAGGGGCGCGGTCAGGGAGCAAGCTCCCCAGCCGCGCCCTATAAGAAGACACTGATTTACCATAGGTCGGACCACGATATAAACAAGGGGGCGCCCCTAAGGAGTATGTCACGATTTATCTACTGTTTTGTCCGTTTGGCAATGACATTATCTTTCGATTTCGTTCTTACGGCATTCATTTTCTTCGCCATTTGCCTTTTTGGTATTCACTTGTTTTCTTGCATGTTTCTGTGAGAAGTAATACACGGGTAAATATTTATTCATGTGGGTAGGCCATAGATTTTTATGGGGTAGGCAATGTATTATTTCCCAGTCATCGACAAATAAACACTAGCAAATAAAAAGAAAAGTCAAATTCAAATAAAACATTTTATTAAACGTGGACATCAGACGGTACGGACTTTTTCAATATTTTAACAACACAAACGGACGGACACAATACTGCACATTACACTTATAATAACCACGATTTCTCCGCATACGGCGCGATTCGCCATCAAAACACGTATTATATTAATCTGGTAAAATAGGTTCTTAAAATCTTTTTCTTCGCCTAGCATTTGCTGTGAGAAAATTTAGCAAAAAGCCCAAATAAAAAAAAAAGTTAAATGACGTCGCAAGACTGCTTGGCGGAGAAACAACGGAGAGGGAGGAGTGTTTCTCAGATTGGGAAGATCTCCCTTTGGAATCAGTAGCACGTAGGCATAAAATGAAGCGATAACTGCATAGGATCTTTAGGCAACTCGAGCACCGCCCGACCTCGGCGGACATTTTCGAACCTTTAATTAATTTCGACTGGTCTGCCATATTCAACATTAAAAAAGCGGCCGCAGTTTTGGGCGTCCGCCCCGGCGACGACTGCCCGGCCGCCTACCGAATTACTTCTGCGGCCAGCGTCCGCCATGGACACTGCACTTTGGGGCATGAAACCGCTGTTTTTTCTCAGTTTGGAATGAAAGGATTCTTCTCAGTTTGGCATGAATTGTTTTTCAGGCATGAAACACGAGGTTTCTTCTCAGTTAGGCATGAAACACGAGGTTTCATCTCAGTTAGGCATAAAACACGAGGTTTCTTCTCAGTTAGGCATGAAACACGAGGTTTCTTCTCAGTTAGGCATGAAACACGAGGTTTCTTCTCAGTAAGGCATGAAACACGAGGTTTCTTCTCAGTTAGGCATGAAACACGAGGTTTCTTCTCAGTTAGGCATGAAAAACGAGGTTTCTTCTCAGTTAGGCATGAAACACGAGGTTTCTTCTCAGTTAGGCATGAAACACGAGGTTTCTTCTCAGTTAGGCATGAAACACGAGGTTTCTTCTCAGTTAGGCATGAATCACGACGTTTCTTCTCAGTTAGGTATGGAACACGAGGTTTCTTCTCAGTTAGGTATGAAACACGAGGTTCCATCTCAGGCATGTAACGCGATACGTCTTCTAGTTTCGGTTCTGGATTCTAATTAACTATGGTTTCTGTAACAATTTTCAGCAGATCTCTGGCACTATCCAATATAGATTTTATCTGGATTCTGTCCAAAGAGACCAAACGAGTTTTGTGATCCCTCGCACCGAATGCGGTGAATTCGCGAAACGCCACTACGCCGGAACGTCACTGTCCGACGCACTATGACGTTAAACGTCGGATGACGTCACGTGTCGCAGCGTCAGAGCTCGTCGTCGCAGCCAGGCTGCATGTCCGACGTCTCGATGGCCACCTCGTCGTAATCCCGCTCGAGAGCCGCCAAGTCTTCTCGCGCTTCGGAGAATTCCCCTTCTTCCATACCTTCACCTACGTACCTGCAACAATGAAAATGAAATAAAGTAAACAATTTGACTTATCATGATCATCAATCTCAGCCACATAACGCCTCTAAGCCGAGCGTAGGCTTACGATGTTATCGTGCATGGAAATGTTACAGAGCAAAAATCTTACTAGCTCGCTGTATAATTTTAGCTACTCTACAAAGCGCTCACGTTTCAGTTCTATCAGTCATCCACTGGCAACACGCACTGAGCTAAGCCTTGTGTCTTGAGACAAAGAGATCGTTTTTGTTCAAAAGACTGATCTAGCTGGACTAACTGTTCAGTAAGACCATTTCTTGAATCATTATTGTCCATGTTCCAGTTTGTTAAAGTCCCTCCTAAATAGAGTCCCTTCAAAGTTGAAGAAGTCCCTTCAAAGTTGAAGAAGTTCTTTTCAAAGTTGAAGAAGTCCCTTCAAAGTTGAAGAAGTCCCTTCAAAGTTGAAGAAGTCCCTTCAAAGTTGAAGAAGTCCCTTCAAAGTTGAAGAAGTCCCTTCAAAGTTGAAGAAGTCCCTTCAAAGTTGAAGAAGTCCCTTCAAAGTTGAAGAAGTCCCTTCAAAGTTGAAGAAGTCCCTTCAAAGTTGAAGAAGTCCCTTCAAAGTTGAAGATGTCCCTTCAAAGTTAAAGGAGTCCCGTCCAAGTTGAAGGAGTCCCGTCCAAGTTGAAGAAGTCCCGTCTAAGTTGAAGAAGTCCCGTCTAAGTTGAAGAAGTCCCGTCTAAGTTGAAGAAGTCCCGTCTAAGTTGAAGAAGTCCCGTCTAAGATGAAGAAGTCCCGTCTAAGTTGAAGAAGTCCCGTCTAAGTTGAAGAAGTCCCGTCTAAGTTGAAGAAGTCCCTCCTAAGTTGAAGTCCCTCCTAAGTTGAAGTCCCTCCTAAGTTGAAGTCCCTCCTAAGTTGAAGTCCCTCCTAAGTTGAAGTCCCTCCTAAGTTGAAGTCCCTCCTAAGTTGAAGTCCCTCCTAAGTTGAAGTCCCTCCTAAGTTGAAGTCCCTCCTAAGGTGAAGTCCCTCCTAAGTTGAAGTCCCTCCTAAGTTGAAGTCCCTCCTAAGTTGAAGTCCCTCCTAAGTTGTAAAAATCCCTCCTAAGTTGTAAAAACCCCTCCTAAGTTGTAAAAATCCCTCCTAAGTTGTAAAAGTCCATTCTAAATTGAAGTCCATTCTAAATTGAAGTCCCTCATAAGTTGAAGTCCCTCATAAGTTGAAGTCCCTCATAAGTTGAAGTCCCTCATAAGTTGAAGTCCCTCATAAGTTGAAGTCCCTCATAAGTTGAAGTCCCTCCTAAGTTGAAGTCCCTCCTAAGTTGAAGTCCCTCCTAAGTTGAAGTCCCTCCTAAGTTGAAGTCCCTCCTAAGTTGAAGTCCCTCCTAAGTTGAAGTCCCTCCTAAGGTGAAGTCCCTCCTAAATTGAAGTCCCTCCTAAGTTGAAGAAGGCCCTCCTAAGTTGAAGAAGTCCCGTCTAAGTTGAAGAAGTCCCGTCTAAGTTGAAGAAGTCCCGTCTAAGTTGAAGAAGTCCCGTCTAAGTTGAAGAAGTCCCGTCTAAGTTGAAGAAGTCCCGTCTAAGTTGAAGAAGTCCCGTCTAAGTTGAAGAAGTCCCGTCTAAGTTGAAGAAGTCCCGTCTAAGTTGAAGAAGTCCCGTCTAAGTTGAAGAAGTCCCGTCTAAGTTGAAGAAGTCCCGTCTAAGTTGAAGAAGTCCCGTCTAAGTTGAAGAAGTCCCGTCTAAGTTGAAGAAGTCCCGTCTAAGTTGAAGAAGTCCCGTCTAAGTTGAAGAAGTCCCGTCTAAGTTGAAGAAGTCCCGTCTAAGTTGAAGAAGTCCCGTCTAAGTTGAAGAAGTCCCTCCTAAGTTGAAGTCCCTCCTAAGTTGAAGTCCCTCCTAAGTTGAAGTCCCTCCTAAGTTGAAGTCCCTCCTAAGTTGAAGTCCCTCCTAAGGTGAAGTCCCTCCTAAGTTGAAGTCCCTCCTAAGTTGAAGTCCCTCCTAAGTTGAAGTCCCTCCTAAATTGAAGTCCCTCCTAAGTTGAAGTCCCTCCTACGTTTAAGTCCCTCCTAAGTTGAAGTCCCTCCTAAGTTGAAGTCCCTCCTAAGTTGTAAAAATCCCTCCTAAGTTGTAAAAACCCCTCCTAAGTTGTAAAAATCCCTCCTAAGTTGTAAAAGTCCATTCTAAATTGAAGTCCCTCATAAGTTGAAGTCCCTCATAAGTTGAAGTCCCTCATAAGTTGAAGTCCCTCATAAGTTGAAGTCCCTCATAAGTTGAAGTCCCTCATAAGTTGAAGTCCCTCATAAGTTGAAGTCCCTCATAAGTTGAAGTCCCTCATAAGTTGAAGTCCCTCATAAGTTGAAGTCCCTCATAAGTTGAAACCCTCATAAGTTGAAGTCCCTCATAAGTTGAAGTCCCTCATAAGTTGAAGTCCCTCATAAGTTGAAGTCCCTCATAAGTTGAAGTCCCTCATAAGTTGAAGTCCCTTCTAAATTGAAGTCCCTCATAAGTTGAAGTCCCTTCCAAGTTAAAGAAGTCCCTTCCAAGTTAAAGAAGTCCCTTCCAAGTTAAAGAAGTCCCTTCCAAGTTAAAGAAGTCCTCTCCTAAGTTAAAGAACCTAACCCACTCCCTGTAGTACATAACGTACACACTCACCAATGCACAAAGGCCCGCTTGGAGTACATGAGGTCGAACTTGTGGTCTAGCTTGCCCCAGGCCTCTGCGATGGCGGTGGTGTTGCTGAGCATCGACGCGGCGCGCTTCACCTGCGCGAGGTCTCCGCCCGCCACCACCGACGGCGGCTGGTAGTTGATGCCCACCTGTGGGAGTTGTTACTGTACTGCGCTGGCCTTGGATGTAATCATTAGATGACAGAGGAAAGAAGAAACGTGCTTCTTTCTTCTTTATTATTCAACGAACTTCGTGGAGTGGCGTACACACCGGTTTACAAGGTGTCGCCTGCTCCTAGGTCCCAGGGTCGGGGTCTCCGGATGGGTCAATGAAAGTGTTTTTCTACATTTTCTTGGGTCTAGGTGTTTGTGGTACCTTCGTTGCTACTGATTTCCAAAATATAATGTATATTGTGATGTTGTCCACATTTATTTTATTTATTTATATATTATCGTTTGACTATCCTTCTAAGGAAGGTCTCACGTCATTTCTTCAATTGACACCCGGAAATCGATTCCGGGATCACCACCAGTTGTAAAAGACGCTAGCAGGAGAGTTGTCAGACGCAGTTTGGCCAATGGTGAACCAAAACGCTACTATGTCTCTTAGACTTAGTAGCGTTTAGTCGCCTCTTACGACACACATAGAAAAATTAGGGGTGGTGCTGTTCTTTTAACTGGCACTATGAAACCAAATAATAAAACCGAAGTATCGACCCAGTCAAGAGTTATAAATGGTCATTCGGCCATACTTGAATAAATAATAAATAAATGTGGACTTAACTGATTAAAACACTCATATTGTGGAAACCAAAAATGAAGGTACCACATACACTCAGTTTTGCGAAAAAGTAGAAAAGAACTTTCTTAATTGAATCGATCCCGGGACTTTTAGCAGGCGAAGCCTTGAAAACCGGCCCCCAATTCCTCTTATTTACAAATGGCTCTATAGAATCTTAATTGCATCTCAATCGTATATTTAGATATTACTACCATAATAAATGTGTCAAAATATACAATTGAGATGCAATTACGATACTATTGAGCCATTTGTAAATTAGCGGAATTGGGGGCCCGGTGTGTACACCACTCCACCACGGACGTCGTCAAAATATACTTATAATATACTTAGTCGCCATCGTATGAAACTCACTTTGAAGCCCGTCGGACACCAGTCCACGAACCGAATGCCGGCTCTCCCCTTCATGGCCGCTATAGCCGCGTTCACATCCTTGGGTACTACATCGCCGCGGTAGAGCAAGCAGCACGCCATGTACTTCCCGTCGCGAGGATCGCACTTCACCATCTGGTTCTGAGGCTCGAACAGCTCCGCCGTGATCTCAGACACCGACATGCCCTCGTGATATGCCTGAAGAATTTACACTTTATACTTCCAAAATTAAACTCTTGTAAAACCACACGCTTAAAGCCATAGAAAAATAAGTATAAACAATAAGTCTGAACAAGAAATCAGAACAAAAAGAATGATTGCTTTGTGAATATTTAATGAAACTGCTATTTCCGAGTTTATTAATAATCTTTTAGGAAGTCTTCCGTTTTAAGTCGTCAGTACGTCTTTCAAGTTGTCAGTACGTCTTACAAGTAGCCAGGGCCCCAATTCCGCTAATTTACAAATGGCTGAATAGAATCGCAATTGCATCGCAATCGTATATTTTGACATTACTACTACACAAATAATAAATGTGTCAAAATATACAATTGAGATCCAATTACGATTCAATTGAGCCATTTGTAAATTAGGGGGATTGGAAGAAGTAGGTACTGGACCTACTTCTTCCTATCGTCAGAAAGTTTTCTAAATAGTCAGACCGTCTTTGAAGTCGTGAATCCGTCTTCTGCGTCATGAGTCTGAATCGACAGTCAACCAACTTCTAAATCGTCATAATCTACGTCTTCTATCTTGTCCAGTCTAAAGTCACCGTGTCTAACCATTAAGATTCAGACAGTCATGTTTAGACTCGTGTTACCTTGTCCGCAGAGACGACGGGCGCGTAGGCGGCGAGAGGAAAGTGTATCCGCGGGTAGGGCACCAGGTTGGTCTGGAACTCGGTCAGGTCCACGTTCAGCGCGCCGTCGAACCGCAGCGAAGCAGTAATCGACGACACCACCTATAACGCGAGGCACACAATGTTGAATGTAATATTTGAAAGTCGAGTAATCATCGTGAATCATAATCATAAGGGCGGTTGTTGACGAGCCGGTTTCTAGCCGATCCGGCGTATTGTCGGTGCCGGTTACGCGTGTTAACGAGCACGTCTCATGAATACACCTTCACAGTCGATCGTAGCCAACTGATGACAGGGCGTAAGCCCGGTTAAGAAACCGTCTATAGGCCCGGCACAAAACCGGCTCGTCAACAACTGCCCTAAGTCTTCGTGAAATTAATCTTCGTGAATAATTATGGTCTGAATGTCTCCTATTTGCCTCATAGAAAAAAATCCGAAGTTAAGAATTGATAAACACTCATGGTTGTAGTTTTAGTACGGTTTCTAAGCAATTGAGGTACTAAGATATTGTGTCGAGCCATCGGAGTTTCATCAATGGTTATGTACCTCCTACTGATATTTAGTCTTATCGGTTCCACTCGCAGATTCTTGTAGGTAACCTGTTACTTCAAAGAACCCTTCAATTCAAACAGAGCGTCACCAACCTGCGATATGAGCCTGTTGAGGTTGGCGTAGGACGGCCGCTCGATGGACAGCCGCCGGCGGCAGATGTCGTAGATGGCCTCGTTGTCCACCATGAAGGCGCAGTCCGAGTGGCCGATTGTCGCGTGCGTCGTAAGCACAGCGTTGTAAGGCTCCACCACCGCCGTCGACACCTGATGTCATTTCCACAAAACAATTTTTTTTTAAGACATGACATGCCACACTGGGCCACACAGAGCCATCTAGTCCCAAATTAAGGTACTATTAAGTACCCTGTCGTATGGGGTACTAGACAACCGATAAACTTATATACTTTTTTTTTTTTTGTAAATACATACTTATAATACATAGAAAACACCCAGACCAGTACAAACAGACATGTTCATGCACACAAATATTTGTGCGGGGATCGAACCCGCGACCCATGGCTCAGAAGCAGCGTTAAGTACCGTATAATTATAACGATACCTTGCCAACCAAGTACAAGTAGTTGACCAACAAATATAGTAGGATACATCGAAGTATCCCATGATCTTGTTGTACATCATGCCTAATCTATAGAAGATTAGGCTCTCCCGTTAAAATTCTAAAGCAACATATCAAAAAATTCAAAGTCATTTCCTAGGAACTGATTCGGTACATACCTGTGGTGCGGGATATATGGCGAACTCTAGTTTGCTCTTCTTTCCAAACTCGTCAGAGAGTTTTTCCATGAGCAGCGACGTAAATCCGGAACCGGTGCCGCCGCCAAACGAGTGGAACACGAAGAAACCCTGAAGAACACAGCAGGATTGTACATGTTGCAGATAAAATTCAAACCAAAGTTGACTGATGAAATGACGATCGTTATCGGTTATTGTGTAAGAGGGGAATAAAGAAATATATACCTAAGTAGGGTAGCTCCACACCATTAGCTTAACTTGGACTACCAAATAAATTAATTTAATCAGAAATATGTAAGGTAATTAAAAATTGTTCTAATATTATTAATGAGAAAATTTGAATGGATGTTTGCTACTCAATCACATCATCACGGCTGATCGGAATTGGATGGGATTTAACAAGAATATAGATTATACGTTGGACAGTACATAAGTTACTTTTAATTTCAAAAATACTCTGGCATCAGCTATTAAATAAATTAATAAAACCGGCCAAGTGCGAGTCGGACTCGCGCACGAAGGGTTCCGTACCAAAACGGAAAAAAATTTTTTTTTTGTATGGGAGCCCCTTAAATATTTATTTTATTTTGTTTTTGGTATTTGTTGGTATTGCGGTAACAGAAATACATAACTTGTGAAAATTTCAACTGTCTAGCTTTTTCGGCTCTTGAGATACAGCCTGGTGACAGAGCGACGGACAGACGGATAGACAGCGAAGTCTTAGTAATAGGGTCCCGTTTTTACCCTTTGGGTACGAACCCTAAAAATTGGAATCCAGCCGATTGCATGTTACAATTTGTTAATGTGGCAAAGGCCGTCTCGAGAGGCTTCACTCATGTTGGCTGTTGATTTTATTTTAAAAATCGGGAAGTAATCTATTTGTTCATGCCATCAATCGGACTGACGCAGATTACAGCTTACCACAACCGTTATTTTCAATTGCACAATCAGCCAGGACCAACATCTATGTGATTAACTATAATGCCTTGCGGTTCCCCATCATTGCCTTCAATGCAATGCAATGCCTAACGGGATATTATCATTGAGGCGTAGATGTCAGCGGTGACTTTTTGCCAAACAACCAACAAATATGAACAAATCATTATACTAGCTGTTGCCCGCGACTTCGTCCGCGTCAATTTCTGTTATTATGAACGCGATTATTGTTGCAACATTTTTCACTGATGCTTCGCTCCTATTGGTCGCAGCGTGATGTTATATAGCTTAAAGCCTTCCTCGATAAATGGACTATCTAACACAAAAAGATTTTTTCAAATCGAACCAGTATTTCTGGAGATTAGCGCGTTCAAACAAACAAACAAACAAACAAACAAACAAACAAACAAACTCTTCAGCTTACAATATTATAGTATATAGTATAGATGAGACATTGCGGTGACATACATGTCATCGCAGTGCGTAGGGCGTAATTATATATATTTTTTATTCTATGTAGTATTTAATTCTAATATTAATTTCCTTTTTATTTATTTATTTTTTATTGAGTAAGATGTTTTTGTGAATATGGGAGTAAGGAATCCTGAAATAAATGATTTATTTATTTATTATTTATATATCTTTCATGAAATCAGAAACAATGAAGGTATCACAAACACTGACCCACTTTCCTATATTTCCCAACCAATTTCGGGATTTAACCCTGAGCTGGTGATATCTTCTGTTTGTGCCTGCCTGGTAGTGGTAGTTTGCAGCAAAGGTAGGATTTGTGAGCCATCTTCGTGCGCATCAGCTCCGATCTAATTAAGAATCGATGTGGTCGCCACGGCCGAAATCGGTCGGAAAATATATGATTATTCTATGCCATGACTCACGAGTGACAGACTTACATAGTGGAGACCAGGAACAGTCAATACAAAAACTAGGTAATCACAGACCAACAGGATTGTGATAGTGTGGTGTCGGAACACTGAAAGAATAGCATTATCCCTTCTTTTTAAGTGGTACTGTCGCAAAAGGCGACTAAATATGAGTAAACGGGCAGAAATGTCTTCTCTACACCATTAACCAAACTGGGATCGCCAACCCGCCTACCAAGCGTGGCGATTATGATAAAATAAATGCTATGGTTGAAGAGGCCAATATCCAGAAGTGGCTTGATAAATACTGTATAAAACACCAAGCAATATCCTCACCTGTAACCCCGTGCATTGGTCAGCCAACTTCCTGACTCGCTCCATGACTGGTCCTAGAACCTCTCGGCCGGTGGAATAGTGTCCCCGAGCGTAGTTGTTGGCAGCGTCCTCTTTGCCAGTGATCAGCTGCTCCGGGTGGTAAAGCTGACGGTATTCGCCAGAGCGGACTTCGTCTGTCAAATATTATCAACAGTTTCTTAGATGCCAAGGAGACAGAAGATTAATAATATATTTATGATGAACATGAAGTAGCAGTATTTAAAAACGACAAATCTGATATTAGTCAAGTTTTTGGAACTGGTTTTTGAGAGAATCGCCTAATTTAATGACGTCTTGATGTCGCAATAATTTGCTTAAAATGCAGAGGTTCGATTCCTTGTTCAGATTAGTTGAGATAAAACTTACCAAACTTTACAGATTTGGATGTGCTTAGTGACGGTAAACTTAATTTAATGATACTTGAGCAACTAGTTAAGTTTCAGGCTGCAATAAGTTTAAATTCAAAAACGTTTTTAAACTCTAAAAACCCGCTCACATTCGGTCTAAAAACGCCAAAAATTATGGTGTTAAAAGTAGAGATCAAAGTAGATAGAAAAAGAGAATCGAAAAAATGGTAGGAAAACAAATTGGTCTAAAAAACTAATAATTTTAATGAAAAACAAACCACCTCACCTATAACAGTAGGTTCCAGATCCACCATCACGACCCTCGGCACCATCTTGCCCCTATCCGCCTCGGAAAAGAACGTGTTGAAGCAGGAGTCAGCCGCGTTCAGGTCAGCGTCGCAGGCGGGCAGGGTGCCGTCGGGCCGGATGCCGTGCTCGAGGCAGTACAGCTGCCAGCAGGCCACGCCCATCTGCACCCCCGCCTGACCCACGTGCACCGAGATGCACTCCCTCTGCTCGCGTACAAACAACCACGTTAGTGGGCACACTACACAACCATCAGCATCCAATGTTAGGCTGTCTAGTCTAAGAAATCAAAATTCGTTGTTTTATTTATAAATACAGTAGGAAATAAAGATTAAAAGAAAATATAAAAAAGAAAGAGCCCCTAGAAATATCCCTGAACAATAAAATCAGGGGACAGAATTCAGAAAAAAAAATGTTAGGCTGTTGGAAGACCCGGTTGGAAATTATTGGACAGTACTCAATAGTCTACTAGAAGGCCAGGTTGTTGAAGTATTACGGTGGCCTTCAGTTCACCTCCCTCTGCTCGCGTACAAACAAAACCACGTTAATGGGCACACTACACGACCATCATAAGCATCTTCCAATGTTAAGCTACTGGTGATGGGTTGAGTGTTGCTGTAAATCAACTGGAATACAAGCTTAGTGTAGTGGTCTGCCTACTACGTAAGGGTCTACTTCCTTTGCTCGCGTACAATAATGAACACGTTATTGGGCAGTATAGCACCATCATGAGCATCAGCCCATGATAGGCTACTGGAAGACCTGGTAGACAGACCTACTAATTCGATTCGATTCTTGGTCGGGACAATTCAAAACCGGTCTTTGAATTACGCAAAGGTCCCGGGTTCGAATCCTTATTAGGTCAAATTAAGATACGGTATTTTCTAAAATGGCTTGGGTCTGAAAGGCGGGTCAGAGGGTATCCTGTACATCTTGAAACATCGACTGTATTTACTCTTATATGGAGTATAAAAGTATCTAAACTTGAGTCGGGCAGCGATACAAAAACAAATCATTAACTTTTGTAGGTTCAAAGTCAAACATGTAGACGCATCAACACAAATTTATTTCGATTTACATTTATCTAGTTGACATGTCATTCAAAATGGCCACCATAAGTCTTTATTTTAAAATTTCATTTCACAATGGAAAAATATTAAATTATTGCCTAAACGCCAAACTAATATGCTGTTTTTACAACTGACATGATAGATAATGTTCTAGCCGGGTTGAGGTCCTCTAAATATTCTAAGCAAAGCTCTAATAAATTATTAATACGCTGTTTAGCTTATTTTCACTTATCTCTTATACAACTCGATTTTAATATTTGAACGCAAGATGAAAAATGTTCAGTAGTAACCTGACAATGTAACTTATTTGCTCATTTATTTAAAGTCGAAGGTGAAATTGCCAAAACCAAATAAACGCGGACTAAAGTATAAGAGCGAAACAATATCATATATCATTGCAGCACAAATCGCAAGAAGCAAACTTGATTGCTATCTATAATATATCTACAATAATATCAATAAAAACACTTACCATGATGTATACTGATAATTTTGATTATTCCGGTGTAATAAGAAATAAATAAACTATGAATCTAAAATGATTTCAAACAAAAATTTGGTTCGGACTAAAATTTAGAAAAAAATTGCGAATCAGAGCCCGTCTGATGGGCTGCTTCGATCGATTATTAAATATTTTCTATTTTTGAATTTTCACTATGGCATTAGAAAGTTATTGACGGCCAGTGCTATTCTAGTGACAAAGAGGTTTTCATAATATGTGGAGGTTTTAATCCAAATAATAAATCTAAATCTTCAATGAATTTTAGTTTTTAGTACGAAATTGAGTTAGGTATGTTTGTTTATACATAATATTGATCGATAAATAAACAGAAAGGTCTACAGATTGACTTTGTCTGCTATTTCACATACATATGAAACTCTACCCAAAGTAAAACGTTTCTATTATGGGTAATTGTTGTTAAAAATAATAATAGCCTGAAGCAACTTACCAATTACCAATCATTGATGTTGCAGCAAAGTAAAAGTAAATTAAAGCAACAGCCTATAATAGTCATCCCACTGTAGGGATAAGGCCTCCATTACTGAATTCGAGTTACCATAATAGTTATAATATTAAACTTCTATTCGGGAAAACCAACATGAATTTCATTTACCAAAACCGTGTAGGTATTTTTGACAAGTACGTACCGGCTTAAAGTTTGGAGGGTGGCAAGTATAGCAAGTGGGGCACTAAGGCGGGGGAGGCCCCCTCGCGCGGACAATGGCGATCGATGGGCCCACTGCTGGGCGGGGGTTAAACGGTTAGGGTTGACAACTTTCAAAACAGTATCTTGTTTAATTCCTTTTCGTCGCTATAGCGGCAATAGTAAAATTTGTTCTACGATTTTTTTCTACTTTTTAACTAGTTCTGATCTTAAGATAGAGTTTGCTGTCATACAAACAGTCAGATAGACAAATATACAGTTTTAGTTACGGTTTAAGTAATAAGCTCCGTTGGCACACATCGGGCGAAAATTTAAGTTTTCCTAGAAATAATCGTCGCAATTTACACCATCAATTTATTTGCTTAAAAAAAGATTAAAAATTATAAAAATTGTAGTGAAATGCAGCAGTGTACCTCACCCGTTAGGCTGAAATAATGTTGACATGACCTATTAAATAAAATAAAAAAATTGGTTGTTTGTAAAGTAGGTTTACGATCGAGATGTTTACGTGATAACGAGAAAATCTCCATTCGTTTGTATGCCGCTAGAGTGAGAGAGACGGAAGATCGGTCCACTCACTCGAACGCTATGCCAGCCTCCGCTCGTGAGGATTCCGCGTGACAAGTTTCACGGAATGACTGGCAGCGCTCGAGATGAGACGGGAGATCGGTCCGTCTCTCTCTCGTTATACCTGCGATCGCGCTCGTGAGGTTTTGGTGTGACACAAGTTTCTGAACATGTCACCCGACTAAAACGATTTTAAAGAAGTTATCACGTCAAAAAGTTATTGGTTAGTCTCGAAACTATCTTCGAAGTCCTGTAAAAAGATGCCAATGTGCTATATACATATTAACATTTTATAACATTCTAACATTCTATTCTATAGAGTTATAACTAGTCGCCCACTTCAAAGTCATAGAATGGTTAAAATTGTCTCGATATTTTTAGCTCCGTTAATTTTTTTATTTAGTATTAGTATTGTGACACCTCAACAAAATATTATTTATATGCCTTAGAAATGTATCTCTATCGCTAAAAGTAGAGACATTTATCGTGTTGAGTAATTAATTATTTTATTGTATAATTTTTTCAAATAACATTATTAACTTGTTCAAAAATTACCAATTGTTTTAGTTTTATCAATAACTAGCGGACCCCGTGAACTTCGTATCGTCCTAAATTTGAATATGACAATTTGACGTCCTAAATGTCATTGTCGTCAAATGTGGCGTGGTTGGAAAAAAATTTAAAGAAATACATTTTATTGGGTCTATTCTTGATGTAAACTTTCCAATATTTTTAATACTTATCATCCTATTCCCGGCGAAGGCAAATCCAAAAACACCTAAATCATAAAAATCTGTCCAGCCGTTCTCGACTTATAAGTGTTGTAACTAACACGACTTTATAATATCAGTATATAAACTTGAAAAATTTTGTCTCAGGCGGGACTCGAACCTGCATCTACTCGCATGCCGGACGGCCGCTATACCATTAAGCCACCGAGACACTGCGACTTTTAAGGGTGCAAACTCCTAACATTTGATGAGGCAACGCTGGCTTACAGCGTTAAGAATTGCTTGAAAAATTCGCACTGAGTCGCAGTGTCTCGGTGGCTTAATGGTATAGCGCCCGCCCGGCATGCGAGAAGATGCGGGTTCGAGCCCCGCCTGAGACAAAATTTTCCAAGTTTATATACTGATATTATAATTGCAATTTAATTTCTAAAATATCAACATAAAGTATATAAATAGCTGTTTCATCTTAACTAACTGTCAAACATCTGCAAAGACGTTTCTTTCGGGTGTTAAGGGTGCAAACTCCTAACATTTGATGAGGCAACGCTGGCTTACAGCGTTAAGAATAAGCTTGAAAAATTCGCGCTGAGTCGCAGTGTCTCGGTGGCTTAATAATGGTATAGCGCCCGCCCGGCATGCGAGGAGATACGGGTTCGAGTCCCGCCTGAGACAAAATTTTTCAAGTTTATATACTGATATTATAATTGCAATTTAATTGCTAAAATTTCAAAATAAAGTATAACACGACTTTCTTTTTTATATATAGAAGATATAGATTAAGTAGAAAAACTCCCGTGGCAAAAATGTAGCAACCCTAGCTCAACCCTCGTATGGTGCAGTAAGTTAATTTGCATTCATGTTCGCTCTCGTTGGAACATTTATATGTGACTTCGATTGATATGATGGATTGTTTTAAACATTTTTGTTAGAGTAGGTATTTTAACTTACCTACTAACTTATGTAGTAAAAAGTAAAGTAAAGTAACAGCCTATAATCATCCCACTGCAGGGAAAAGGCCTCCATCATTAAATTCAAGTTACCACTGCAATGATGGGAACTGGCATAATCACCACGCTTGCCAAATGCGGGTTGGTGATTACGAACCCTAGCAACGTTCGTAAATTCGAAGTTATTTGTTGCCCGACCCGGGGATCGAACCTGGGACCCCGAGATCTTGGCCAGGCATTTAAACCACTATATCAAAGGGGCGTTATGTAGTAAGCACTATTTTTATTTTATTTTTAATATACTTGATCAACTGTATTCTACAACATTTAAATTTAGAGAAAACATGATTAGGGAAATAAGAAATATTGCACTACAGATTTATAGATAAACACAAATTGCAACATATTTCGCACATGTGTACGATGTTTAGACAAAAAAATTATAAAAAGAAAAAAACTAATGTGTCAAAGTAAAATTTTTTCTTATTATATTTCGTATTAAAGACGTAAAACAGGCATTAGTTAGTACTTTTACTTACTACCTATAACCATTGGTCTCATGAAAGTCAAAGAACTAAATAGTCTACGAATGGTTATTAAGAGAACTCAGGATTTCTATATACGACTCGATTTATGGTAGATTTCTATAGGAAACAAAAAATAAACACATTGAAAATAAACATTATTTGTCACACGTAGTTTCAAAGTATAAATGGTTTAGATTGTAAAATTAAGTAGGCTATAGTTTTTAGGTTTCCAACACAAAGATAAAACTATTTCTTACAAAAACTAAACTCCGACGAAAATCATGGAATAAAGTGCAATATATCAAGCGACTGTAAGTGAATTATTGGTTTTGTGGCAAAGAGTTTATTTTTTCATCCTCCTGGGTGTTTTTTTTTAATTTTACAAACAACTACACAAAGCTAGTGGATGATATAACGAACGCAAATCCATAGAAAATCGATTGTCTCGGTTCTTTCGCTTGTTTAAAGACACCGCATGCACAATGTCACGCAATTAAATGTTCAAAACTCTGTAAATATTTTTTACATTGCTATGCCATTTTAGTTCTTAAATCTATAGTCATAAGGTATTATAAACTACAATGGTCATGTTAGTTTTGCATGACAATGTGTTGTTTATATTCGGCTGCATTGTGGTTGAGTGTGAATTACATGTTTCAAAGAAATGATTTGATTTGCTGTGCAATAAATTATAATGACGGTTCCTACTTGAATTTTAAGTTAATAATATTAACAATTCGTTTTAAAAGTGTATGTGTTTAAGCGAATGTATGTCAAACAAGTATAATAGTTTAAAAAACTGTAACCCGACTTCGAAACTGGATTCCAAAGTCACCTGTATATTTGTGGTATTGTAAAAAAAAATTTTACTCAAAATTTTTTCTTCTTTTATTTGATACGGGGACCTTGATATCGTTAACCCTGCAATTTGTTTTTCTAAGTATGTACCTACAATATGTTTTCTTAGCATTCACCGTGTAGCTTATTTTTTTAATAAAAGGTAGCCTATGTTACCCGGATTGTAATAAGGAATCGATTGACCTCATTTAGCAAAATAGGTTCAGTAGTTTAGCCGCAAATGTGAAAACCACATAAACACCATCATACGTATACACCGTGGAATTTTAACCACCTGTAAAACGAAACGCACGTTATTGGACCATTATGTATAACATTATGGCAGTGTTATTTATTTTTGTATTTAATATAATTTTAGAAAAATTATAATTTTTTATTAAGACTTTTAATTTTGTAACACGCTGTGATTTTGTGGGCGTCACAGCGTCTTTCAAAATAAATAGCTGAACCGATATTCAATATTTTAATTTAAAAAAAATTGTAAAAAAATATAACATTGCCAAGATGTTATACATAATGGTTACATAACGTTATTTAAGGATCGAGTCCAGTCATTTCATCAGCGACACGGCTAATTTAAAATTGTTTATTATTTGATTTTATTTAAAATTTAATTAATTTTTTTATTAATCTTGTTGCATCTTATCACACTCTACATATTCGAATCAAACTTTAAGCTACGAGTATTACCTATTTCCCTATGTCTGTTGTACCTATTTATAATGTTGTGTTCACCTATAATTGGGTTGCATACTAGATGCCACTTTTGATTTCTCTTTTTTTTGTCAATTTTTGTATGTAACCTGTTGGTGTACCATGAATAAAAAAATTAAAAAAAAAACGTGGGCTTCGTTTTACAGGTGGTTAAAATTGCACGGTGTATACTAAGACCCGAGTTCACCAACATTTAAACAGCCGATAAACAAAGAGTGACGATTAATTTGACACAATTATTCCCATACAAAATATGTCAAATAATATTTTAAACGCTGTTTAAACGCTGTTTAAACTTAATCGTCTGTTGGTGAACTCGGACCTTATACTGCTAAAATTACCCTTCCTGTTAGCTTTGCCGTAGCCGGGTAAAAAAGTACCTAAAATAGTTTTTTTTATTAACAGCTTAACCGCTACTAATAAAGATAAGTAAACTCCTCGTCTTAGCTAGGCAGCCAGGGCCCTAATTCCGCTAATTTATAAATTGCTCAATAGAATCACAATTGCATCGCAATTGTATATTTTGACACATTTATTATGGTAGTATTGTGAAAATATACGATTGAGATGCAATTGCGATTCTATTGAGCCACTTGAAAATTAGCGGAATTGGGGCCCAGCTTTGGAGTGATAACGTTATGGATAAGTAGTACATAGTCCATACTTATCTATTATCAAAAACTTACAAGTACTAATTATTCCTCTGATATAATATGTTTGTATTATAAACAATCACAACTAGTCTAACGGCCATTTCCAATAACCTATCTATCTTCAGTTTTGGCATATCGGAGATAGAAAACAACTTCTGTCTTTGTTTCTTTGAACGGCAAAAACAGAGATAGAAACTGTTTCCTATCTTCGATATGTCAAAACTGAAGATAGATAGGTTATTGGAAATGGCCGTAAAAGGAACTGTGACAAATAACTGTCACCGAATACTGCAGTTAGGGTAGATCGGCGCTCAGATACCGGGGATATGTGATATTATCGGCACTTCACTCACTAATGTACCAAGATACCATCAGGGAATTGTTAAGTATTCGATAACTTGTCTTTTTTTTTACTTCTAGTGGAAGTTGGAACCCTGATATGCTTCTGGTAAAGCTGTAATTATAGTTCATATGACCCAAGGTCCTAGGTGCGATTTCTGGTCTGGGCGATTAACTCATCCTAGACACTGACACAAATATATAACTGAGCCATGGAGCCTGATGACCTGTATATCAGATATGTGTATTCATATATCTCAGAAGCGTCAGTCTCACACAAACTATATTTAAACTAGCCTGTATAATAAATATAATATACTAATTCATGTAATGGTTTGTGATGAGAGAATAAATTACTTACTAAAAAAATTACTTACATTTTGGTGTCGGTATATGGGTTATTGTTATTAAGGAAACGATATTTTCTATCTTGTGTTTGGATCGGGCGGGTTTTAAAAAAACTTATTTTAGTAGTAAATACATAGATTTAATAGCAGTATATTAAATCTATGGGTAAAATACGATTGCTTAAATGAAAAAATCAACTGCCTTAGATGGGAGTTGAACCCACACCTGTACCTCAATTACCTTAACTACTTTATTACAGGCAACAAAATGATTATCTATCTTCCTATTTTATTGTCTCAGGCGGGACTCGAACCCTCCATGCCTACCGGGTGCATCTTCATCCATTGTCCCACCTGAGACATTTTTCTAGTTTAAATACTGATATTTACCTATCTAACTAAAATCAGTAATGAGAACTTTGCAAGTTCAAATCAAAACATCCGCATATCTCTTTAAAATAATAATAATCAACCATTAAATAAGAAGACCCTATTTCATTCCGAAAATCCTTAAAATCCGCAGGGAATGATCATGAATATCAAACGGGCATCGCATTAGGGTTCCCTAGTTATCTGATCCGGATTAAACCGGTAAAAAGCGGTCATTATTCCGCCTCTGTGACGTCATATTGGATTTTTTATTTTGCCCACACCTCGATGCTTTGTTGCTGGGATTGTCACTGGCCTGGATAATTTGGAACTTTTTTGGGGCAAAAAAACTTTTTTTTTCGTGGAACGGTAAAATACGAACTTTAGAAATGAGGTTTAATTTTCGAACGTTACTAGCAGTTGCTACGGTTATTTAATAGTTGTTGTGTGGACTAGTACCTACAGGTTGCTTGACATGTCATACCATTTACCCTATTTTTTTATTAATTAAAATAAATAAAACTTCCAAAATTAAAGTAGCCTAAATTGCTCAAAGAAAAGGAACAGAGAGATAGATACAGACAGACTAAAAATATTAAAATTACTACTTTGATGATTATTTAATTGCTGGAAAGGTAGGGCAATAAATTGTCCTCACTCGCACTGGCATATTATATCTTTTTTGTAAAAATAAATTATTTAAAAAAAATGACCAAATTGGTCCAGCCGCTTTTAAGAGGAAATACCACGGCCGTTTTTCCATACAAACGTAGTCCCCTGTTTCCTCCCTGGATAAAACCAGTAGAGCAATAATATTTATTACAAAAATTTATGGTCACTATTTGCATGTTTCTATGTTTTCTGTTTTTTCATAAATTAATTAATAAAAAAGATATGAGACCTCTAAAATCGAAAAAATTCGCCAGATTTTCCGCTGTGTTCAAACATCCAAAAAACAAATTTGGCTAAATTTTAGAAAAAAAAGAAAACGTACGAACACGACCAAAGCCTTTCATTAATTTTTAATGAAAAAATTATTTACATCGGTCTAGTTTTAGAAAAGTGATCGGGGGACTACGAAACGTTGATTTGGTGTGTTTTTAGTAGGTATTTTCGGTCCAAGAAGCAGTTGTCTCTATCACACTCTGCGGTGAATGCGTTTGGCACTGCGCGACAGTAATAGATTTTATAAATACCTATTTTTAAATTCTCTCGCCCGTAGTGTTTCATCTTAATTAATTCAATTCAATTCAATTCATTTATTTACAAGAAAACATGGTACAATAAGATCATAAGAAGAGTACAAAAAGGTCAGCATGTCTCGCCATTATATTGGCATGTAAAAATTTAAATATTGATTAGTAAAGGTAGCAATAATAATCAAAATAGCAATATGTCAAAATAATATGTCAATAGTAATACTTATGTCAGCAATATACGAGTAGCAATATGTCAATAGTTACATTAGGTTTGTCAAACAGGATTCATTTAATAAGCTCATTTATACTGTAAAAATTTTTTTCAAGAAGCCAATCATACAATTTGCTTAAAAATAGCGGTTTTCTAAGATTTTTTATACATACGGGTATCTTGTTATATATTACTATACACATGTACAAGCAACTCCTCATATACAAAGCGGTTCTCGGTGTAAAATGTAAGACCAACCTTTCAGGGTTCCTTGTGTTTCTGGGATAGATGTCACGAGCTTTGTAGAAATATTTAGGGTTATTATTTACAAATTTACAAATTTCAAAAATGTAAAGGCTTGGTAATGTTAGAAGGCGAAGTTCTTTAAACAGTGGTTT
This sequence comes from Anania crocealis, assembly GCA_949315895.1. Classification (NCBI taxonomy): domain Eukaryota; kingdom Metazoa; phylum Arthropoda; class Insecta; order Lepidoptera; family Crambidae; genus Anania; species Anania crocealis. The sequence goes on along the minus strand of OX438885.1, from coordinate 1,797,938 downwards.
ACATGATACGTATGAAGGTACACCATATATTGCTCGTATACATTTCTTTTGTGCCAAAAACACCTTACGTATGTTGACGCCATTTCCCCAAAAAATCAAACCATAACGAAGAATTGATGCAACATAAGCATGGTAGGCTGTAAGTATAATACCACGATCTGTTACGTGACGGAGCCTTTTAAGGACGTACACAAAACGATTTAATTTATCACACACTTTTTCGATTTGAATTTTCCACTTTATATTTTCATCTACATTTATGCCCAGGAACTTGATTGTTTTAGTCTGTTCAATACATGTATCCTTATATGAAATATTGTAGTCATATTTACTGAAATTATTAAATTGTACAAAGTATGTTTTGGTCAAGTTAATTTTTAAATTATTTATGTCAAGCCATTTAATAATATCGGAGAGTGTGTTATTTATCTCAGCCTCATGCTTCGTCAAACATTCTTTGAAATCATTTATTACAATAATTGATACGTCATCTGCAAATAGTATAGTTTTATGTCGGGTTACAGTAATAATGTCATTGATATAAATTATGAAGAGAAGTGGCCCAAGGACACTTCCTTGTGGCACTCCAAACCAAAATTATTGAATAGTTATCGAATTTATTTCTTGCACTGCTTCTTGGCACTAGCTCAGTCTTGGTCTGGAACAGTGGTCCTAGGTTAAAATGTTGCACCGTGTGTTAAAGCGCCTCCACGGGCCTATTTTCAGTATAAAAGTGATTTTACTTCACCAGACCGTTCCCCATAACCTAGGTATGAGAACAAAATGTTCCATCATGTTTATAAAAACTACTTATTTCAACAAATAATCGTTTTCGCGGTGAAAACAGCTCGCATAGAGAAATACTGACGTAAGCTGAATATAAAAAACGATTTAACACCTCTAACTTATTAAAACATGACATAATTATACTATTATTACCAAAACTAAATTTAAAATGAATATCTTTGGGAAGTAATTCAGAAAAAGCAAAACCACAAATCAAGTCAACAACGAGATGAAATCGAATATGTAAGTATAAAATATACGTAGTTATTTTATAACTTTAAAGCTAGTCCACGTTTGGGTCATAATGTAAAATGTTTATACATTTTTAATCTAAATACTGCATCACACTGTCGTAGGTACTCCAGATATTAATGCTTGTGTGCGTGGACGTTCTATTTGACAATTAGCGACCAATCAGGCCTGCAATTGGTGTTAAAATTCAAAATAAATTTAGATTATTTAGATTTGTTTATTGTAACAATGTGCTTCTATGAACAAACATATTTGTAGTTGTTTGTGACATTTATTTTTGTGTGAATACGTTTACTCAGGTTTACTTGTATACAAATAAATAAGTTTCTTCGACTATCGCATAATTGACAGATATTTCGAATGAGAAAAGACGCGTACATAACCAAGTCACAGAGTCGCTATTTGCAGTGCAATAATAATTATCCTAGCGCAAATGTCATAACAGCTTTTTTTTTTTTTAGCAAGCGATTTTGTATCTGCTATAACAGCAATGAAGGCACGATTGGTATTCTTTTTTATTGCTTATTAGCCGACCCGACAGACGTTGTCCTGTCATAACTATGAATATTGATTACGAAACAAGAAACTTACATATATGTAATACAAAAAATCCTTGTTACGTAATGGTTTAGTAAAAAAAAGTTGCCATTTGTTTATAGTTTTTTAATAAACCTGGCCATGTGCAAAATTCAGTTTTTTTTACCCCTATTTGAAGGTATTTGCAGCACTCATTCTGTCAATGTTATGTCAAATGCCAAAAATTAAAAAGTTTAGTTTGTCAAAAACAGATAAGGTTACTTTAAAAATAATTTAGTATGGTGATTAACTTTCTTAAATTTTCTAATTTTCCGCGCAATTTTCTATTTTTCTTCTTTCATAAGAACAATCTCCCGTTAGTAACGAACAAAACAAAAAAAGAATTAGCGAAATCGGTCCAGCCGTGCATGCGTGATGACCAAGGGAAACATAGATTCATTTTTATATTTGCTTAATAACATATCGCCACATAGCTACCACCCGTCATCATTCTCTTGCCCATTTTCCCAGTTTATCTGGGGTCGTCGCAGTATGTTTTTCTCTTCCACACTATTCTATCACTCGTCACTAATCATCCATCTCTTTCTCGGTCGGCCTCTTCCTTTCCAGCTATCCACATTCATACTCATCACTCTTTTAGTTACATGACTTTCTTCCTTCTCATAACATGACCGTACCAAGACAGACGATGCCCCACCATCTTCTCGGTAACCGGTGCCACTTTCAAACTTCCTCGTTTTTACTAATTCCTTATCTTTTTTTTTTCTTTTTTTTATACTTTGTTCTGATCCCAATTTGAATAACTATTTAAAGCATTCGTATTTTGGAGACCAGAAACAACGATGGTACCACAAACACCTAGACTCGAGAAAATGTAGAAAAACACTTTTTTTCTACATTGACCCGTCCGGGAATCGAACCCGGGACCTCGGAGCAGGCGACACCTTGAAAACCGGTGTTTACGCCACTCCGCCACGGAGGTCGTCATCTTGTCCATTCTTGTAACCCCACACATCCATCTTAGTATTCTTATTTTTGCTACATGCATTATAGCTACCCGTGATAGCTACCAAATAAAAAGCTGTCAATAAGCCGTGACAACAGAGGTTGATGTGATGGCTGTTTAAAAAGAGGCTGACAATAGTGACCGAGTTTCTTGCGCTGCTTCTTAGCCCAGACTTTATTATTTTTATACAGTCCCGAAGCAGTGGTAGGTTTAAATTGGGACGTGTAAAAGCGCCTCCTGGGGCCTATTTTGCAGAAATAAAACTGATATTAACTGATTAACTGATTTTCAGCTGAGACATCCGTGATGACAGCCACAAGCGCAGCGACGAATCGTATTAAGAGAATGCGAGTGCAGTAAGTTAACTACCAGCAGCGATTCCCAAAACGCTAAACGTTTTGACCGATTGTGCCGGTGTCAAATCGTTTACCCTTATCGCGGCCATCTGTCGGCTGCATACTGCATTGAACAATGCACTCCATTCATGCGGCGAAATTATTTTTTTTATCACAAAATTGATTTTTTTCACCAAAAATGTGGTGAGGGAATCTGGGTCGAACACTGTGGGGTAAAAAATTGAGTGGATTTATTGTTGGTCGGATGAAGTAATTCATAAAAATGTTACGAACGATGTTTGGAATTTGATTTTTTGGGTGATTTTTGTTAATGATAATAATTAATTGCCTTAATAGTGTTTAATAGAATTCACTTTTAAATGTTAATTTTAAATGTTAAGAAGGCATTGTTTATGTCGAAGCTGACGCTGTAATCCAAAAGACACGGGATAAATTATAGACTGGAATAGAACATAGGTTACTATAAATTCTAGAAAAAAGTGTTCCTGGGGAATAGTTTCTTCGCGTCTATGAAGTCGCCAGCAACAGTTAGTAGGGTAAACTTCAGTTAAGATTTATTTCCTCCCGTTTATTTTGTATCGGCACCTGGTGTGCGCCCGCGCCGCTCGTTCTTATTGTCCTCTCCCTGTAAACAGCCCCTGGGGCTAAGATTTAATTACTACCCTTTGTGGCTGCTGGTTTATTGCCACTGTTGGATTTATTTATGTTTGAGCAATGTTACTGTGCAGTCTAACAAAGTAACTGCTTATTGACGTATATTAAAACCTTAATAGAAACCTTCCAAGTACCTAGATAAGATTTCTAAAAGTAGGTAGGTTTCAGCTTGTTATGTTATTTATCAAACGCCCTGTGTATTTTAATAGAATATTTATTTATTTAATAAATTCGGATAGCCAGGGATATTTACATTGGTAAATTACTTATATAATTTTTTATAGGTGATACATACAAAATGTATGAATCTTGTTAAGGCGGTCACATCATGCACAATAGTTGTGTGTAAATTAGAAACGTATTAATTACAATGTAAAATTTAAATTTTAAAGGACTGAATTTAAATATGTATAAAATTAATGAGATCTACAATATTTGACGACCATTTGGATCAGTGGTAGTAAACGCTGCTTCTGAGCATTGGGTTGCGGTATCGATCCCCGCGCAGTACAAACATTTGTGTGCATGAACATGTCTGTTTGTGCTGGTCTGGGTGTTTTCTATGTATTATAAGAATATATTTACAGAAAAAAATGGTTGCCTGCAAAGTCGGTTTTACGGGCGAAGATTTTACGTGACAACGTCTTTTCACTACAGACACAGCTGACGATACTTTAACCACACGTGTGAACTTGTATTATGACGCTTTCTTGTTTTTCCAACGCCAAGAACGTTCGAGAAAGACAAAGACAGAGACACAAGCATGCGCCGATTCAATGCGCCTAATTCTCTAGTGCTGCGCGCGCGGCAGACCGATCATAGTTGAGTGGGAGAGAGACGCAAGGCATTCGGCGGGCCTCTCTCTCGTTCGGTGACTCATCGTAACGTTACCGAGCGTTACACTTTTTCATAAGTGACTCCCAGCCGCAACCTAATTTAAGACGTTGTCACGTCAAAAATATATAGGTAAGTTAGTAGCTTAGTTTGGGACTAGATGGCTCTGTGTGACCCAGTAAGGTATGTCTGAAAATATTTATGTATATATTTATTTTATTTAATATAAACCATAATTCCCTTAACAACTCGGTTATCTTTGCTTTGAACTGAGCGAGAGAGACATGAAAAATGTATGAAGGCAAGCGGTATGAAGCAGCATGAGACTGGACGTTGGTGCGCGCGATAGGCTTACCAAATAGTGGGAGTGGGTGACGTGGTGGTTGGCGAGGGACTCTAATAGAAATACTGCAGAGAAGCGGTGGACAGTCCACTACGTTTTTTAACACCGTATAAAGAAAAGTTAGTTCTAAAATTTTCCGTCTAGTAAGAAGACTATTCATCTTGAAGAGTTGGAGTCGCGTAAAGTAAGCTAATGACTTTTTTAGCCAAGCCACTACTAAACAAAAGATGTCGTGTGAACCGTTTTTGAATGCGTTCAATGCGAAGCTGGCGCACTCTGTACTGAGAGGACCAGATATTTACCTACAATGAAATTATAATAATTTCTATGTTTTTCTTATATTTTTTTATTTAAAACTTTATTGCGCAAAATAAACAAATGTACAAAAGTTGGACTTAAATGACATGCGGTTTTCTTTCCCAGTCGACCATAATTTATTCTTAAACTTCACTTAAAGAAACCGTCTCACAAAAAACCATATTTTTTCCAGAATAAAAAGCAGCCTAGGTTTATGATATTTTTACGTATAGTTTATCTTCGTGCCAAATTTCATCCAGATCCGTTCAGCCATTCTGGTATGATTAAATAACAAACATTCAAACCAATCAACATCTTACAAACTTTCTCATGTATAATATAAGTCAGATCATCCAAATACACACACAAATACAATTAACATGTTAGTATTAACCAATAACCAGCATGACATCCGTGTAATTGCATGCATTCGCCACGCGCGGCGCATGCGTGGGTGTGGCATGCGCATGCGACTCTTATTTGACGCTTGTTGTGAGATTGTTACTGGTGATTGGACGCGGATTGAAAAGCAATTATCGGCGGTTTCTATTTATTAAAATCCTTACTTTTTTTTGTAATTTATATCTACACACTAGCTGTTGCCCGCTACTTCGTACACGTCAATTTCTGTTATTATGATAGCGATTATTTTTGCAACATTTTTCACTATTGCTTTGCTCCTATTGGTCGCAGCGTGATGTTATATAGCCTATAGCCTTCCTCGTTAAATTGACTATCCAACACAAACAGATTTTTTTCAATTCGAACCAGTACTTCCTGAGATAAACTCTTCAGCTTTATAATATTTGTATAGATTAAAAATGGAGCTTTTGAATACAGGATTATTTTCTTTAGAAACGGTCTTTTCTAAATTGGCTTGGATCGGACGGGAGTGGGGGGTATTAGCCGTGCTTTAGAATGTAAGAAAGAAAGAAATATTTATTTTTCGAAGGCATCCAAAGTCAAGTCATTGATCTCAGCTTCTGTTGCAATCTGGAAGTCTTAAAAACATGTCACGTCAGAAGCCATGGAAAAAAAAAGAAAAAGAAAGAAAACTGTGACGTAAGAGCAGCCTTGAAGGATAATACCAGCATAAGAAGAAGAAGAATTATTATAAATAAGGCATTGGAACCAACAAAAAGTACTTATAAGTATACAATAGTGTGAACAATAAAGTGTTTATTTATCTATCAATTTAGATGAAACTTAGTACCAAAATTAATTATTAATCTGTTATTTATCGATCGGAAAACCAAAATTACTTACAATTGATATTAATTTGGTGTTTCGGTTCTTGGACTAATTCTCATACGAAAAAAATGTGTTTATACAATAGACGCGTACTTTTATTCTTTGTTCATACTTGTGATATGTTTATAAAAGATATTTTGAAAATTCTTAAAATATACCTATTTTGTTAAAATTTTTGAAGTGCTTACAGCAGCCTTAATTTAAAAAAATAATTAGAACATTACACACATGTAACAATGCGGTTTATACGTAAGTTATAATGTTGTTACCACTACTAGACCAGGGTCGATAATTTTAATAATGGTACGAGTAAAAAGTGAAAAAAAAAATATAGTAGGATGAAACCCATTGGAAGAGGCAGAGAATATAACAAAAACGAAAGGAAAAATAAATTACGGGCGATCTGAGGTCGGGAAGGGGGAGGGGGTGAGTTTTTAAGGGTAAAAAACGGTTAATCTCGATTTCCGGTAAAACTGCAAGTCTTATGAAAAAAAGTTAAATGGCAAAGTTGTAGGTAATAAAAAGATCTACAACTTTTGTATCGACACTTTTTTCTCATAACCCCAAAATGTATGTGAAAAATTCGAATAACCATGTTTTTGGTTTTTTATTTTTATCTTGTGCAAAAAAAAATATTTGTTCACGAAATTCGGTAAAAACTTAACTTTTTTATCCCCAAACATACAGTATTTTTTTTTATTTAAAATATTAAATTGAGCTATTTATTAAAATTTACACTTTAATTACTAGAAAAACGAAGGTATGGGGTATGGAGACTATACACATACTACATACAGTGTACAGTCTCCATAGTATGTGGCTTACTTTCTTTAAACATGAAATCTTACGTTTTTCTAGTAATTAAAGTGTAAATTTTAATAAATAGCTCAAAATTATACCATAATGATTCAAAAAAATTTCAATTTACGGCTTCGAGTTTTCTTCATTATTTGCATTTTCTGAGAACATTTACCATAGTAATGTATTTATTTTATTCCATCAAAAAGTAGAGATTTCAACGAACAAAAAACACACCAACTTTTTTTAAAAAGCAGATATTTTGACGTAAGAATTTTTCACTAAAAAAATGAATATTTTAAAACAAAAAAATTACTGTATGTTTTGGACATACAAAGGTAAGTTTTCACCAAATTTCGTGAACAAATATTTTTTTTTGCAAAAGATAAAAATAAAAAACCAAAAACACGGTTATTCGAGTTTTTCACATAAATTTTGAGGTTATGTGAAAAAAGTGTCGATACAAAAGTTGTAGATCTTTTTATTACCTACAACTTTACAATTTAACTTTTTTTCATAAGACTTGCAGTTTTACCGGAAATCGAGATTAACCGTTTTTTACCCTTAAAAACTCACCCCCTCCCCCTTCCCGACCTCAGATCGCCCGTAATTTATTTTTCCTTTCGTTTTTGTTATATTCTCTACCTCTTCCAATGGGTTTCATCCTACTATAATTTTTTTTGGTATCAAAAATTATCGACCCTGGTCTATACCTACATTTTATCAATAAATAATTTAAAAAAAAAGTATACAAATTAGATCTTGTGAAAGGACGTAGATTATTTTATAATCCACTTCTGAGATAACTTATTACTACTAATAAGCGTACTCGTTATTTACAAATAAGCGTTTTTCAAGCTGTTTCCACCACCGCGTTAAAACGTGTAGTTTACGCGGTCAACCCTTACAAAAGGTAGTAAGGTAAATAATTTAATAATCCATCTTTTGAATGACCAAATGGTAGCCAGATTGGTCTATTATATGGCACTTTGTATCTTGAATCAGCGTTGTCGCCCGGCGTGGTAGCACGCGCCTCGCACGCTCCGACACTTTCCGGCACGCATTGCTTGTTTGTATTGAACATATTATACGCTTACTTATTTTGATTGAGCAACTAAATATCGCAAAAATATATTGTCTAAGACTTACTTTTCAACAAAAAAATCGAAACAGTGTTAAAGTAGATATCTGTTTACAGTAATTTTCATACTCTACAATATCCGCCATATCTAGCCGTCTTTATCTTGATTAGTCAAGAAAAGAAACATAAAATTACGCCCCATTTATCTAGTGGTTGTACCGAGCCAAGATCTGCGGTCGTAGTGCCGATTCCCGATCAGGTAATAAGAGTTTTGAATTTTCGAAAGTTTCAATCACCAACCCGCATTTGGCAAGCGTGGTGATTATGCCTGCACCCATCAATGCTGTGGTAACTTGTATTCAATGATGGAGGACTTTCCCCTGCATTGAATGATTACTTTCTTTTATGTGTAAATCATTCGCAACCAAACATTAGAGGTGCATCGATTATTTTGATGATTAGGGTTTTTATAATTAATGTTTAAAATTAAACATAATAATATCTTGTATTGGTTGTGAATTGTAAAAAATTTTAGATATATTTTTACGCCGTTGAATAACTTTCTTGTTACATAAATAAAACTGCCTGCGATTATGATTAGTGCCATCGAATCATAACGTCAGGACGACCATTTGGATCAGCGGTAGTAAACGCTGCTTCTGAGCCATGGGTCGCGGGTTCGATCCCAGCACAGTTCAAATATTTGTGTGCATGAACATGTCTGTTTGTACTGGCCTGGGTGTTTTCTATATATTACGAGTATAAGTATGTATTTAAAAAAAAGTATATAAGTAAGTTTAACGGTTGTCTAGTACCCCATACGACAGGGTACTTAATAGTAGCTTAATTTGGGACTAGATGGCTCAGTGTGGCCCAGTGAGGCATGTCTTAAATATTAATTTATTTTATTTAAAGTAAATACTTTGGAAATTAATACAGTCCACTCATATATCACACAGTTTTAAAAAACCGTGAGAATATTAATGTGATTTTAGGTTTTGGATCTCAATACACCCATATTTTCTGCGCTTTGAGCAAAGTAACAACAAGAGGGCAAATATACCCGTGAGAACACCGATAGCACAATTATAACATTTTTAAATCCTAACCTAAAATCGCACTTAACCGTTTTTTTGCATCAAAAGCGACACGGTCTATTTCAAGTAGGATAATGTCAACAATATTAACAATTACATTGTATTTAAAGACCCGCAATGTTTAGGGTTAATTTGTCACAGACCGTGCGAAGTGCGAACTGATGATTTTTAATAGGGATTATGATAATATATCACTTTTTATGACGTTCAAGTGGTTAGAAGAGGTATTATATCAAGTTGTTGTGATGAGCCCGTGGGAACTCTACTAAAAAAATATGAAAATCGTATTTTGATAGTTGATTCACTTTTTTACAGAAGCAGCCTGAACCTGATAGATTTAGTATTACAAACCGAAGCCAGCTAAGGTTACAGACGCCAATAAATTCAATGGCAAGTTTAATATCTTGATATTATCTTCTTTTTAATAGATACAAATGGTTTCTGATTTTAAATTGATTTTAGTATTAAAATAATAATAAAAAACAAATAGCTGACACTTTGAAAATACAATTCCTTGAATGATAAAAATCGACTGCTTATGGTGGGAATCGAACCCACAGTCTTCCGCTTATCTGGCGTCTGCTCTTGCACCTACCCTAACATTTGGTGTGTCGACAAATTTATTCAAGGCTGATATTTTGACTTCGTCATGGTATATTATGCATATATCACTTGCTATGACTCTTTGTTTCACCCGTGTTAGTTGGAGTAAAATATCTGTAACTAAAAAAAACAACTCATTATAAATCTCTTCTGGCAGTACAACAACCATATGGAAAGAGGAGTTCTATTTTAGGCCGGCTCCAAAGCTAACAAAAGAAGGCGACAATATAATCCTGAGCATGCCACGTAAAGTGACGAAACGCGTCGAGGTTTTTCTTACATCGGTGTTCCTACAAATAGTTGCATTAGGTACTTGTTGTTGTTCTTGCTTGTTGTGTTGAGGCAGGGCGGGCGCGGCCTTCTTGCATGTGTATGTACTAGTGCTTGCTCACTCAAGGTCATTGCGAGTAGATGTTGAAGAGCTGAAAATTATTGGCAAAATAATTTTCTCTCATATTTAGTACCTAACGGATTTCCGAAAAGTAACAAGCCACGTGTTCAAATCATGCCAACAACATAATCCAACACGATCCGGCTACTTAAATAATGTTATTAAATGATTATAGGTTTCGCCACGCGCCCGCCATGCGGCGCGCGTGTGCTATCACTTATGCGCCTGCGCTTGTTACTGACACTACCAATGGAGATAGTCATCTGTTTAATATTCAAAAGAGGCGTTTAAGAGTGAGATTACCACATAATAATACTGTTTAAGTTAGGCAGTTGATAACGTTCAAAGATTTTCTTTTTGAAACAGATTTTTTAAGCTTGCGTGAAAAGAAAAGTGATCCACAATATATTTTTAACTTTTCTAACAATATTTTAACCCAAAAGCATGATCATTTTGGTTTGAACTGTATCTTGTCCTTTTTTTGTACGAATGTATGACTCAACATTGGTGACTCTCATATTTCTCGATGAATGAAATTTTGGTCATAAAAATTTCCTTTTTTACAAACTTACGGAAATTTATTGAAAGCATTTACATTTTATGAGAAAATTCAAACCATACAGAGAGGAAAATAGAGTTAGCAATTTAAAAACACATTCAAAATAATTACTTGACGAAATTAAATTCCTAGGTATGAATGTTAGAAATGTTGAGTCGGTTCAAAACAATCAATAAACTAGGTACTGAGCCGTAATGTGAAATTTGTAAACCCCGCCGCAGCAAAATAATTCGTCTGTGCGTGCCATAGCGTGTTACAAAATTAGAAGTCTGAATCAAAGCTCAATATTTTTCCAAAAAAAATAATACTGCCATGATGTTATACACAACGGTCCAATAACGTGACCTTGTTTTTCAGGTGGTTCAAAAAGCACGGTGTACATTTTTTAGTTTCCATTAAGACAAAATTCTCCTTTTAGAGAGGTCTCCAGCTGTGGACTGATATACTCTGGTGATGATGATGATGATAAAAAATAACCTCTAATGCTTCGTATAGTCATAACTTGCATTTTATCCAGTGCAGATGCACCCTCCACACCGATGACGTCACTGTTATTGTCTCTGGCAACAAACACAAAGCTAAAGTTGGTTTTCAATCAACCTCAAGAGGTATACCAACTCAAACAAATGTTAACTGTTCAAACCACCCTACTTATTAAAACAAACTTTCATTGCCAATAGAGAATACAACTTATTACGACAGACTAATGGTTTAAATTAGTAAATATGATAGTAATAACAACTGAAGATATGATTTGTCGATGAATTTTATTACAATGGATTATAGAATTGTCTGAAAGTTACGACAACTGTGCAACTTTTTTTTTTGAGTTTTATACAATGGAGTAAGTAGGTGTTTAATTTTAAAAATGGGTTCTGTGTAAGAATGTTGTCTTTAAATACTAGCTCTTCGCCCGCAGTTCTGCTCGTATGTGAACTCCACGACATACATTTCGCTCGGTTGGAAACCTGTGCCTAGCGGTGGCATATATGTAGAAAGATAGATTAGGTAGACTTAATACTCGTACATTCGTGTCAAACACCATGGAAATAGACATACAAACTTTCGTATTTAAAAAATGAGTAAGGATAAAAAGGGAATTTACTCTTTATTGACAATCTGGTTGGTGTAGTGTTTAATTGTAATTTCTAAATTGGCCTTCGTCTGCAAGCGGGATTATTATAGGCATGCTCCGGAAGCCGAATGATGTTTGTTGTAAAAAAAGTCTCATCAGAAGCCTGTGATAGAAGGCTTGAAAGGATAATGTGGATAATATTATCATCCTTAACGGATAATCACACCATAATAAGAGGAATAACGTGGCGGAGTGGCGTACACACTAGTTTTCAAGGTGTCGCCTGCTCCGAGGCCCCGGGTGGGAAATGTAGAAAAAAAGTGTTTTGCTACATTTTCTCGGGTCTGGGTGTTTGTGGTACCTACTTTGTTTCTGGTTTCCAAAATACGAGTGCTTTAAATAATAACTATTTGGATGTTGTTCATATTTTTTTTACTTTTAATTGCAAACAATAATGTTCATAAGCAGATGGTACACAACAATTGAAACCATTGCTATGGACACAAGAAGACCAAACATAACAAACCACTGAAAAAAATCAGAAATAGGCGGTCTTAGCGCTGAGATTTTCATTTAAAATAATTGAAAGAAATATTATCGTGTTCTCTATTTGAATTTATGGGATGATATTCGGATGCATTAAAAAACATTGACTCTCCAATCTCACTTTTGTGGACAGTGCCCGCTTACAGGCGTGATAAATGAAGTTTACTGAGCCAATAATATTTTACGAGAACGTACTACGTCTTTCTTTCTTACTTTCTACAAAGCTTTGTTTTGTGCGCCTACCTACTTTATCAGCTGCTAGTCAGTGGTGATTTAGAGACTTGAATAAATGAGTTTGACTTTGCCCGTAAATGTCAAACTGAAGGAATATTTCACTGGTACTGGACAATCCAAATAACGAGACCTTTCCACATTAGCAAATACCACCGGCGTACAGCTCTGCATCATGTGGGTAAATATATAATATCAATGTTCAAAAATAAACCATCACTTGAAATAATAAGGTACAAATTCTATTGTTGAATGAATAAGTAAATACAATGTCAGATGTATAGCCAATTTGTGGTGGCATCAATTCATCTTTCGGCATTAAACGAGAAATGACAGAATCGATTTTATTAGCTCAAATAATTCCTACTGAGGGTTGCACGTTAGGCGAATGAAGCTACTGAATTTTAATATTTAGTTACTATGAAATACTTATAGGGGTGCAAATATCGTATATTATTCATACATAGTATCGGTGCCGGTGTAGCTATGAAAGTTATTTCAAACATCTATATTAATATTATAAAGCTGAAGAGTTTGTTTGAACGCGCTAAACTCAGAAAGTACTGCTTCGATTTGCAAAATTATTTTTGTGTTGGATAGTCCATTTATCAAGGAAGGCTTTAGGCTACATAACATCGCACTGCGACTAATAGGAGCGAAGTATGAGTGAAAAATGTTGCAAAAATAGTCACGATCATAATAACAGAAATTGACGCGGACGAAGTCGCAGGCAAAAGCTAGTTACGTATAAAACCAGCTTGGCCTTAAATTTAAGTGATTCGTTTTGAATGCAAAGGGTTCGACTTTCCATTTAATACAAAAAAAAATTAAGCAAAGCGTATTGAAGAAAAAACTTTTAAGCCCTTTGACGATCGGATATTCCAGACACAAAATCAATTGTTATCGAGACAACCGGTTGTCGCTTGGGGCTTGAAGCGCTACTTTTTAAATTTGCTGTAGTAATTAGAAAATGTTGGATTTTGTGTTCATAAGATTTTGGACTTATAATCAAAATAGCAATCTACGGATCTTTAAAATTGATAACAACTACTAACAACGAGGAACAAATCAAACTCCAATAAAAAGTCACCCCAACTTTAAAAAGGTAAAACAAACATACTCCAAGTGTATTTGTTTAGTTAAACCAACACTATATCTGCCCCGCGGCCGGTGTTGAATTATAAACAGACAAACAGACGGACAGACAATGCGTCAATTAGCCTGCGGGCAGGATTCGGCAGCATGTGGTTTAATATTTGATTAGTAAAAAGTGAACGTTATTTGTATTGTCTTGTCAGAGTAAATTTAATTAGCTTGTTAAATTTTCTATATAATGTATTTGGATGAAATGTCTTCCTGTCATCATGTCTTCGTCATGTCTTGAAGACATCAATATAATAATAGGAACAAGATAGATACACAGTCCGACATAAAAATTACGTTTAATTCTGTACTCGATTGAAGGATGGTTGATTTATTTTTATTTTTTAAGCTATTGCATAGCTTCTATCGCGGGCCTTGAGCGTGGAGACCGAATCCAGAAATTCCGTAACGAAAATAGCCTAACACCCTCCACTCGGGGCGAGGCACGATCGAACAATTTTGAATTTCCGAAATTTAAAAGAATTTAGAATAAAATAAGGATTTTGACAGTATGGTTGCCTATGGTAACCATATCTGCCAAAATAACAGAAAAATTTAATTACAAAAGTCAAAATTAGAAAATACATAAAATATAAAGTTAAGCTATTGTATAGCTTCTATCGCCTTGAGCATGGAGACCGAATCCAGAAATTCCGTAACGAAAATAACCTAACACCCCCCACTGCGACCGGCACAGCGGTGATACTTTTTAGTTTTATAATTGCATAAATGGATAAAAAATGCTATGCAATAGCTTTACCGCGGCAGTCTCCGAGTGCCACACGTCTTTTTTTTATTTAATCATTGAGACGGCTACATAATAGTGACATTAAAAAAGTTTATAAAATAACAAAGTTAATAAATTTGCAGTCCATATCGCTATCCTCGTGTTAATTACAATAATAAACAATTTGTCGCGAGCTGCTTGGTAAAATTAATATAGTTACAATAATGGCGTAAACTATACTATACTATAAATAAACTAAACTAAGTATGAAAAAAAAAACATCAATAAAAGATTTTATGTCAGAGTCAACTTTATAACCCGGCCAAAATTATCCTTCTGGTATCTTGCAATAATACTATGGATATTTATTAATCTCTACCCGATTTAAAATTACCTAACTAAAAATCCCAACTCTACCCAATATGATTAAAAGTACAGCCAAAATGAAAAACCTTTAAACGATATAATTTTATTAATCATCAACATTTTTATCATCAATTAGAACAATCGACATTGAAAATGATATAATGAAAATAATATTTTTAAACAAAACACGTAACAAAAACAACATCCCAATCATAATAATATCATGATTGAAACATTTTTTCATATCTAAAATTTTTATATATTTCGTATTAACTCTACCCATACTTTTTCCTATTAGCAAAAATGAAATCGGGTAGAGATGGGATCGGGTAGAGTTGGGACGAATCTGCGTATCTAGTTCTTCATATTACATCTATGTTCATGATTTAAACCATAGACATCTATACCAATATTATAAAGCTGAAGAGTTTGTTTGTTTGAACGCGCTAATCTCAGAAAGTACTGGTCCGATTTGAAAAATTCTTTTTGTTTTGGATAGTCCATTTATCGAGGAAGCCTTTAAGCTATATAACATCACGCTGTGACCAATAGGAGCGAAGCATGAGTGAAAAATGTTGCAATAATAATCGCTATCATAATAACGGAAATTGACGCGGACAAAGTCGCGGGGAACAGCTATTAAGTAGTATATGATACTAGTATATAATACTGTCTATGATTTGATCAGAATGTGTTTCACAATTTGAAAATGACTTCTATTGACGGAAAATCATACTCACTTCTAAATTGTAACATAGCTAGGTATGCCTTTGGATTTTCCTGGGCATAAATTGAATTAAGCAAGCTTGCTCTACTGTAAATGACTAACTGATCTATTTGATTGTTCCTAAAATATATTTAGGATTAAAATGGAAGATACATTTACGGATTTAACTCGCGTATAATTAGATTTTATGATATTTTATTTTATCCTGATGTTTCGACCACTTTACAGCGTAGGATAGTTAGATTTGAATGTTTAATTTCAATTATTACTTTATTGTTACAAATTCTTAGCAGTCTCCAAAACCCTTAAGCTATAATTATAATCTCGCCAAAAATATAAGAGAATCTACTTTACTTTTATTATTAGGGACAAACCTATTAGTTTTCCTGACAGGGGTAGAGAATCGCCAATGTGCAGGATTAGTCTATGGCTTGCGGTTGGCGGTAAAATTAATGGCGATCGGGGGAGATACCGCTAAGTATGACGTTTAAGTAGTGTGCTATTAATTTGGTAGATGTGGTTGCTTGTAATAATAGTTATATCAATTTTGGGATATCGAACGTATTATCTGTGATTTCGAATGCAATTTCTGATTGAAGAAAAAATCAGGCTGTTTTGGTTTAGCGCTTAGGAGGAAATACAAGGGCCGTTTTCCATACAAACGTAGTCCCCTGTTTCCTCCCTGGATAAAGCCAGTAGAGCAATAATTTTTATTACAAAAATCTATGGCCACTATTAGCATGTTTCTATGTTTTTTCATAAATTAATTAATAAAAAAGTTAAGAGCCCTCAAAAATCGAAAAAATTCGCCATATTTTCCACTGTGTTCAAACATCCAGAAAACAAATTTACCAACACGGCCAAAGCCTTTCTTTAATTTTTAATGAAAAAAGTATTTAAATCGGTCTAGTTTTCTGCGGTGCTCTGCGGTGAAGGCGTTTGGCACTGCGCGACAGCAATCAATTT
This sequence comes from Anania crocealis, assembly GCA_949315895.1. NCBI lineage: Eukaryota > Metazoa > Arthropoda > Insecta > Lepidoptera > Crambidae > Anania > Anania crocealis. Next base: position 1,781,312 of record OX438885.1, on the reverse strand, counting down.
TACAAATTCCTATTTTTCAATTCTCTCGCCCGTAGTGTTTCTTCTTAAGATTGTTTCTATTTTGTGAAAAATATAACTTGAACATAACGTTTATACCTTAGAATAAAAAAAATGGATGTTGACTACCCTATTCATGCTCACTACAGAGTTTTTAGAAGGTAAGGAAGAGAAACCCCGAGTAGATCTCGAGATTTGTAACTCGGGTGTAGGTTTTATGAGCCCTTCTCTGACGTACAACACTCACCTTCACTACTCGTGTTTCTCTCCCTGCCCAGCCAAATCGGGTACAAACCTGCTAATGCAGATTTAGATACTCGTTATTATACAACTTACTGCAGTTCTGGACAAGTCAAGGTCTTTCAACAGGTTATAGAGAGATTTTGCTGGTATACCTCTCGCTCCTACTTCTACAGCGTATAGACTAACACGTTACCGGTTTAGGTGAATGAATTTAGGAAATCATAATATTAAAGTTATTGTCAAAAATCAATATATATCTAGTTGTAGTTCACTCAAAACTAAATTAAAATATTTAAACGTGATTTTTTGGGTTTTTTTTCTCGAAAATAATAACGGCAAACAGGCGGAAGCTTGAAATTATTACAGAATATTAAATCTAGCTCCGGACAGGACTCTGCCTCTCGGGTTATATTGGCATTTAATCTTGACAAATTTATTCTGTTAGGTTAGACTGTTAAGCGGTAGCTAAACACCTGTTGCATGAAATAATGCAGCCAATTATATGCTTGCATTTGTAACGATGATTGTAACAAAAGCCTTGTCCTGATTTATGTGAATACGAACTCTACGAGGTTGTAATAAAGTCTGATGAATAAGTAAATATTTTTTTGGCATGACTAGCTTACGTGTGGGTCAGAGCTGTTATAATCCATTGGTTCTGGCTACATTGACATCCGTCACGGGCTTTTATTAGTAGCTGGGGTGAAATGGTTTAGCAAACATTGAGGGAATTCACAAAGTTCTCTCTATCCATTGATAATATATGTCATTTAATGTAACATTTACTTCAAAAATCTGACTATTTGAATATACCCAATGATATTACAAAGAAAAGAAGAAATATCATTGAATATACCTTTATGTTTTTGACCAAGCGATAGTCATTGTTGATTGTGTAGCTGTTTTTAGTTCACTCATCTTCTACCAGCCTATAGTAATTAACAGTTACTACATAAAGTAAAGTAAAGTAACGACCTATAATCATCCCACTGCAGGGCAAAGGCCTTCATCATTGTATTCAAGTTACCACAGCAATGATGGGTACGTTACTACATGAGTGTGCTTAAAACAGTAGTCGTCATGTCGTAAGTAACTCATCTCGTATTACGGGTATCGGAAGATGCGACTATGAAGATAAGTCAGATCATAAGCAGCAGGTGCTCTCTCATCATTGATCAATCTGTCATCACTAACCCCTACTGCCATGAGTAGCGATTATGGCAATAATACTCATATTCAAGATGTCACATCCAATCGTGGACTGACCTGGGCTGATGATAATGAGGGCGATAATTTATTCATCCTGTGATTATGATACCGATTCACAAAGGCTTGATTTAATGACACTAAAATCAGTAATATCAGTTTTATTTCTGCAAATAGGCCCCAGGAGGCGCTTTTACACGTCCCAATATTTAAACCTAACACTTCTTCGGGGCAAATGTGGGCTAGTGCCGTGAAGAAGCAGCGCAAGAAACTCGGTCACTATTGTCAGCCTCTTTTTAAATAAATATCTTTACATAAGATACCTATATGCCAGTGCGAGCTGGGACAATTTAAAGCCACACGCTTCTATCATTTATGTAATCATTAATAGTATAATAGCCCGTTTTCATTAAAATAACTTTGATATTATGATTTAAGTTTATGTACAAGGAGTTCAGCAATTGAACTTTTTATAAAAGTAAAGTAACGTAACAGCCTATAATCATCCCACTGCAGGGAAAAGGCCTCCATCATTGAATTCAAGTTACCACAGCAATAATGGGTGTACTGGCATAATCACCACGCTTGCCAAATGCGGGTTGGTGACCACAAACCCGAGCAACGTTCGAAAATACGAAACTTTTTTTTTGTTGCCCGACCCGGGATTCGAACCTGGGACCCGAGATCTTGGCCCGGTATTTAAACCACTAGACCAACGGAGCGATTTACTTAAACTTTTTATAGTTTTATGCAAAGTGTCATATTCACAGCCTATATCAGTCCACCGTTACAAACTCTTCGTTCGCATTTTAGTCGATGGTGGATCGAAAACGCTGCTCTTATTTCAGCAGTAGGTAAGTACTCATTTAGTCGCCTTTTACGACATCCATGGTCGAGATTTTCTTTTAATGTGACGGCACCACACGACAACCGATGAAAATTGTACATTTGTACAAAAAACATTTGTTCAATATAAATAATTACTAACAAACTTCAACGGAAGTAATCTCGACACCCGTTACAAAAGCAAATGGCGCATGACGAAAGCACAGATTTGTTTTATAATTACAATAATTACCTTTTCCGACTTGACAACTGCGGCAGGTGGTGTTATGTTATTTCCTCTTTAACAAACAGGGGTTTGAACTTAAAACCTTTGCACATAAGCAGCGTTTTTCAAGTAATAGTCTCCACTCAATAACAAACTTACTAAATGTGAAAAACCCTGTAGAAATCGAAAATAAGAATTTGTAGGTTTTAAAAAAGACAATTTAGATATAAATAGGATCTATTCATTTACCTCCATGTTTAACAGATTCATCATAATGTACTTATAAATTACAGTTATATGTAATTTAATGGTCTTTTTAAAGACTATTACTGGGTTTCTAAATATGAATAGGATAATTGAGTGTAAATCATCATTATAATAATATGAGTAGCAGACTTTTGCTAAAACTGTAATTTGAAAAATATTTTTAATTAATTGCTTCAATCCATAAGCAGAATATCCTGATAAGATCCTCTCATATCTTAGACTTGTTAGTCTTTAGAACTACGTAACACATTGCTAACAGTTCGACAGGCAACAAATTTTTGCAATTTTAGAAAGTGTGTTAAAAATTGTTTACCTACAGAAGCAGGTAGACAATTCACCCCATAGAGTAGCTAACACCATAATCACTCAACGTCCGTCGGCCCAAACAACAGCACACAAAACTACATGACACCCAAATCATTGGCAAACAGGCGTCCACAACAAAATAGGCCGTAACGAATTTTCAAAGCAAACATTAGTTTACGAAATTCGACCCAAAGTTCGGGTGCCCCTATTTTGCTATCCGACTAACCAGAATTTATAAATTCTGTTTTATTACGAACCCATAAAGTTGAATGTCTAACAAAGGAACTTCAATAAATTGGTAACGTTTCTAAAGACAGAACAATGCGCGAACGCAGGGGTGCGCGAGAGCATTCACTTTTCGCTCTTTAGCCACCATTGTTCCAATTTGATTTATATTCATGGTTCTTGCTTTTATTATTACTAGCTGGTAAATCAAGTGCGAATTCAGTGCAGCTTCCAATCGTTAACGTCAATGGTAAAGGTCTCTATTTAAATAAAGTTGACCATAGATTTCAGTTGATTAATAAATTTAAAGCATATAACTTCTCAGGAAAGTTACAAAAATAGTTTTAGATTCATTTATAAAACAATATATTTATTAAATTTTATTACAAAAGTGACTAGGTATAAACTTTGGCAGTTGCAACTTAAACTATACAATGTTAAAACTTTATTGTCATAAAAAATTCTTCACAATGTTTCTTATTCTAATGTATAATAAAATTCTTAAAATATATTTTGTACATTGAATGACTAGCTCTTATAAATGTGGTATACTTTCAAAACTGACTTGGTTGATTTTAACTTATATTTGAGCATTTATTATACTAGACCTATTATTATAAAAGTCTCTATGATATCTTTGGTTAAAATAAACACTGTTCTGTGCATATGAAGCATCTCCATCGTAATAATATTTTTCAGTTTGTCCGTACCCTGTGATACTGCTATAATTACCATAGTTAGAATTATAATCATCAACTTTAGGATATCTCCTGCTTTTAGCGGCCGTTTCAAAAGCATTTTTAAAGATCTCGTAATTTGTTGGATTGAAATATCCTTCAGAATTATTTTGTAACCCAGTTTCGTACATTTCATTATAATTATTGCACGTTGCAACCGATTTTTGGCCGTAGTAATTAGCTTGATTTATATCATCTCCATAGCTAGAAGGGTGTGTAAAGAACCCACTTCCGGTTGTAGAAGTAATACAGTTACCACCTTTATTATTAACTGAAACTGTCACATTACCTACATTGATCAGCACTCCATCAGAGGTCCGCATAAAATTGGACCCATTTGGAAATGGTTTGCTGAACCCTTGGAAACTCCTATAGCTACCATCTCCACTGCAGTCTTCAGTTTTATTAGGAACCAGAAACATATCTCTAAAGGCATCTTTGGTAACTTTCTCTCCGGCTATTGGATAGCTTTGGAGTTTTTCATAATTCAATGTTAATTCTTCTGGTGGAGCATTTCCTAAATTTATTTCATCCAAGGATTCCAATGTTTGACTTAGGGCAAATATATAATTGTGCGCAAATCGTAGTGTTTCAATTTTTGTTAACTTTGTATCCTCTGGGAATGTTGGGAGGACGCATCTTAGTCTATCCAAAGCCTCGTTTAGCATGTGCATTCTATTTCTTTCTCTATCGTTCGCCTTCATTCTTCTGTTTTTCTTTATTTTCATAATTTGCGTTGGGCTTTTACACCGTGTTACTCTGTTCTTCCCATTTGCATATTTTCTTTTAGGCTTATTTGGATCTTTCGGTTTTTTCTCCTTCGATTTGACTGGAGTGGAAGTTTTGTTTGCCGATGGAATGTTATCTTCAAATGTTTTCATATCTACAGGTTCTTGAAACGGGAATTCATATCCATCACTGAATAGTTTCCTCCTTGCATTTTCTTTTTTTGGTGTTAGCAATATTCCAAGGTCTGATGTGTCATGTTTAAGAGGGGTGCTGTGGGCCGACGTAGGTGTGTTGAGAGAATCGGCGTATGACCTCTCAAAGCCCGAATCGTTGCTGCAAATGCTGTCATTAAAGTCGCAGTAGTCCTCGAAGTTGGTCCCAAACATTTTCAGATAAATCTGGAAACAAAAAAAAAACTTTAAAAGTGGTGCAAAATACTAAGACGTAACTCGTAAACACCCTTCAACATAATTTTGTTTAAAATTAATACCGTTTTAGTAGATATTAGGAACTGACACCTTAGTTGGCGTGTAAACAGGGTGTTAGGTAAGTGTTATAACAAGCGAAACCAGTCTATGTTAACATAATTATGCATATAAATACTATGGTGACGTAAGAAATTTGGTACGATCATTATTATTTTATTTATTTTCATACAAATGAACACTTTTGAATTCCGATTTGTATTTTTTTTTTAAATGGTGATATCAAATTACTGAATTCCCCATAGATTTATATGATTATTGTACCATTTACCTAACATCCTGTATATTTTTTTTTTAATGTTTAAAGGGATACGAAATTTTTAAACAATAGTTCAGTTTTAATAACAGAAATACAATTTTTAAATGTAATTGCCGTTTCGTAAAATATTTTTTTTTCTTTTTTTTATTACTATTTTTAAAGCTACGATCCTGACTGCGACACAAAATCGAAGCTTTGTGACTTTTAGCCGATCAAGATCAAATTCAAATATGTGCTTACAGTACTACCCCTTGTACCCACCCCATGTTTGCTGTCTGTCCACCTGAGACAGGTGCCCCGGGACAAATCGCGTGACCGTATGCTCGGACTCACTTGAACTTTATCACTTCCGACTTCCTGCTGTTTCCGGCTTAGGGAGCTTTTAGTTGTGGCGTGACGTTCGAATTGATTTCACTTTAATATCTTTATTCCATTTGCACGGTTATTATGGAGATGCGTTTTTAATAATGAAATCCAGTTTCAAGAGGTTTTAGGTAAACTATAACTTATAATCTGATGAGTACGTTTACAGCTGACTAAACAAGAGGACTAGGCTATTGATTTGAGGCGGCTTATTTATTTCAATTTTTTAAATATATTATTACGATTGATGTAATTAAAAAACCGGCAAAGTGCGAGTCGGACTCGCGCACGAAGGGTTCCGTACCATAAAGGCCAAAAAAACGGGTTTGTTGTATGGGCCCCCCTTGAATATTTATTTTATTATGTTTTTAGTACTTGTTGTTATTGCGGTAACAGAAATACATAATTTGTGAAATTTTCAACTGTCTAGCTATCGCGCCTCTTGAGTTACAGCCTGGTGACAGAGCGACGGACAGACGGACAGACGGACAGACAGCAAAGTCTTAGTAATAGGGTTCCGTTTTTACCCTTTGGGTACGGAACCCTAAAAATGACCACACATAACTTTTTAACAGGTCGAAATTTCAATGATTTTTCTGTTAATAGCTCAATGTTGATGCCTCTCAAATGGGAAAAAAAATTAAACCAGTTATAATAAAACTGGCCAAGTGCGAGTCGGACTCACGCACGAAGGGTTCCGTACCATAAAGGCCAAAAAAACGGGTTTGTTGTATGGGCCCCCTTGAATATTTATTTTATTATGTTTTTAGTATTTGTTGTTATTGCGGTAACAGAAATACACAATTTGTGAAAATTTCAACTGTCTAGCTATCGCGGCTCTTGAGATACAGCCTGGTGACAGAGCGACGGACAGACGGACAGACGGACAGACAGCGAAGTCTTAGTAATAGGGTCCCGTTTTTACCCTTTGGGTACGGAACCCTAAAAATTACAAATAGGGCTGCCTTCAACAAATTAAACATTTGATTTGCTAAATTTGATTCGATGTCAAACAATCATATAGGTAAACCGACTCAAAAATTAAGCGGTGAAGAAAATAGCTTCTGATTCGAGTGTGTTGTTTCATTCCACATTTCATTTTAAACATAAATAGTTAGTGCCATAAGTACAAAACCAATCAAGATTTTATAATAGAATATTCAACTAGATTTATTGAACCCCTTCAACATTTTCATTGAATCCACTGAGCCATGAAGCTTATTCGACACAAACTATAATATCAGCTACATTTATTTTAGCAATTATTACAATATTAGTTATTATTAAAATATATTAAAATATACTTCTAGGTTTTTAACTAAATGCATAATTAATTTAAGATGAACACCATAGCAAGCGCTTGACATAACCTCCAATTTAATACATTGTTCTTTTAAATTTCGCTAAAAGAAAAAAAGTGCGTCCTACCCGTCATGACATACGGAGCCGAAACGTGGACACTGACGGTACGGCTAGTCCACAAGTTCAAAGTCGCTCAGCGGGCTATCCTATGGAAAGAGCTATCCTCGGAGTTTCTCTTAGGGACAAAATCAGAAATGAGGTGATCCGGCAGAGAACTAGAGTTACCGACATAGCCCACCGGATTAGCAAGCTGAAGTGGCAGTGGGCTGGCCATATTAGCCGCAGAACCGACAACCGATGGGGTAAACGAGTTCTTGAGTGGAGACCGCGTCTCGGCAAACGTAATGTAGGACGCCCTCAGGCCAGGTGGAGTGATGATTTGCGCAATGTGGCTAGCAGGAGCTGGATGCTAGAAGCCGAGGATCGACCTAAGTGGCGTGCATTTGGAGAGGCCTATGTCCAGCAGTGGATTGCAATAGGCTGATGATGATGATGATGATGATGAAAAGAAAAAAAAGTTATGAAATTAAATTGTCAGAGTCAAACGGCTGACAACGACTAATTAAGTGTTTTACCGGCTACCACAATAATTTGTGAGCCATTTTAATTAATCTGATTCGAGCCCACTAGGCCACCTGTCCCGCACGCGACGGCACGCGATCGCCTGCGTACGCGCAGCCAAGCGTGCCAATCCAAAAGTTAATGGGGTTTGTATTGTCTCATTTGATTTGGTTTTAATTTATTATAGTTTCATTGTTGAACAGGTATTGCATGGAATTATGTCTCGATAATTATTTTTTAGCATTTTCATTTTTGGTATTTATTTAGTCGATACGACTTAAAAGGTGGAGCGGCGTAAGCTGAGGTTTTGATTGCCGTCGGGTCAGTGTATAAAATAGATTTTTTTCTGTATTATTATTTATTTTCTACTATTTTATATGTGGTATAAGATTTAGTTAATATCTTATATATTTTCTATAAAAAAATAGAATCTGTCAGGTCTGTATGTTCTATGATGTTTTTGATTTCCACAAAATGAGTGCTTTCTATTGTAACTTATTTTAGGATCAGAACAATGTATTTAATGTTGTTCATATTTTCTTTCCTAGAATTATCCTAAATTACCTAAACATATTTGGAATCAGTTAAGCTAATTCTAACCTAAGTTAGCATTACCACGAAATATCATAGTCACAATTATATTACGTAATTTGAAGTTATTAAAACGAACATTTTAAAAAGTTGAAGTATGGGTTTATAAGTAATTTTAAAATACCTACACGAGCTGACTTTACCATTCTATTGATTGATCAATTATGATTGAATCAGTATTGCCCAATTCTTTGTTATAAACACAAAACGAAACAATATAATATAGCAAACATGCATGGATTACTATAATATTTTAACTATACGGGCCATGTCGGTTTTGAATAGTTGAGTGCTTCTTTTCCTCCTATTTGGTGTCGAAAGAGGCGGTCAATGGTAGTGCTAAAATAAAATCAGCAGCAACATGCTGCGTCTTCTTTCCATTATTGGCCAAACTGCGATCGCCGCAGAATTCTCCTTTCAAAATTACATTGATTTATCTTAGTCTACCCTTTTGCTAAATGAATAAACAAAAAACAAAAAAAAAACAACTTACAGTTATGTAAACTACTGAAAAAAATTAAACAGCCACAGATAAAACTAGCATCACAACACTAAAATGGTCACGGGTATTTCCCGGTACACTAAACTTGGTTTGTTACAGCCATGACTTGGTTCGCGCGCCTGCGCGTGACGCACTGTGGGCTGGGACGCCGAACTCCCTGTTTTATGCGAGGGAACAAGTTAGTGGGACGCACTTGATGGGGAACGCCCACTACTTTTAACCGAACAAAAAATGCGGTTATCAATTCTTAGCATGATACCTAAGTACTTTGTGTAGTTTTAGGTCCTCTTATGGGGATTATATTATATATTTTTTTTGTAACTTTAGGTTTTTTATCGCACAGCCAACTAAACATTTCTGTTTAGCCTAATTCATGACCGGTAGAGAAAGCCAGATGGAATGTAGTCCAACTTTTGTATATTTACTTTAACTAAATAAATTAGCAAAAATGACCACCATTGATTTAAAATAAAAAACTGAATACACAATCACTCATAAAAAAACTTCCTTGTTCTTTGGTACTATTTTAAATTAGTTGCATTTATGTTAAGTAATGTAAGGCGGAATTTGCGTTGCGGCTTGTTTAACAGAAGACATTCATCATTATGATCACATGGGTCTCTGCAAAAGAAAGATTTTGCCATACCCACAAGCGGGGTCGTTAGAGCAGTTTGGACAATATTTACATTCATATTCATATTCCTTTAATTCATCTTGTTGTGTAGAATGAGAGTAAAAAGACGCTTTTGCTTATGAATACAACGTGTTCCTTTTGATATCCCATCACTCTAGGGTATTAAACAAACAGACCATGGTAAAGAATCAAATTGCATATGAATAATTTTTAATTTTTTTTGTACGACTGTTGTAAATCACAAACAAAATGTCTGGGTAGTTCAATGCTTAGATCTCTCGCCCAGTATGCGAAATGCTGTGGGTTCGAGTCCCACGTCAGGCAGTTAAAAACATTAAAGGAAAGTGCCTTTATTGCAATACCACCATTTAAAAAAAAATGATAACTTCAAGTTTAGCATAAAGCTGATTTTTGATTTTATATATACCATTCGCATGTCATATTTCTAACTGACTTCTAACATAACTTTTAGTAGAGCTAAAGAAAAGTAAACATAGCCATAAGCGCGACATGGCACCAATTGCACGGTGAAATTTATTTAGTAGTTTAATAGCGCGTGCAAACGGCGCCATTTTTTATTGCCAACCCTTTGTTGGTATCGACATGCCATAAATTATATAAATATTTGATCAGACACGGATTCGTATTGCAAGTGCATGTGCGCTAGAATATTTTGCTTTGTGGATTTTTTCTCTCAGATGGCTTGCTGTTAAATAGGATTATGCTCCTTGAATGTACTTGTGACTGTAATTAAACGCCCCGTTTGTCTATAATGGAATAAATACCGGGCCAAGATCTTGGGGTCCCGGGTTCGATCCCCGGTTTCGCAACAAAAAGATTCGAATTTTCGAACATTGCTCGGGTTTGTGATCACCAACCCGCATTTGGCAAGCGTGGTGATTGTGCCAGTACCCATCATTGCTGTGGTAACTTGAATTCAGTGATGGAGGCCTTTGCCTTGCAGTGGGATGATAATAGGTTGTTACTTTTACTTTACTGTAATTAATAACAGCCTGTATATTTGGAATATGTGATCGACATTTTAAGATAAATACAAAACACAAATCATTATCATCTGAGCCTAACGTAGCCTACTGCTGGATGTAGGCCTTCGCTAACGATCTCTTTAATGATTGGTCCCATGCCACAAGCATCCTGCAACCTTCACCAATCGTTGGTCTGCCTGGTGGAGGGCTTTCCCATAGGTCGACCTATGCGCGTTCGCCATTTACTAAGAGTTCCTAAGCCTGGAGAAGGTAGTTATATTCTTTCAAAACACAAGTGACTGCAGTAACGTATTTTTGCTATTGTAACTTTACTGGTTTTTGGGTAAGATGATGTAGCCCTTTCATTAATTCAAACATTTTACGGATAGTTAAGTGACAAATAGGAACACAAATCAACCTTTTAACACCAAACGCCCCGGTTCCGGCTGATCGGCGATTTTTGGCGAAATAATGACTAACTGCGTCACGCTTAAAAAGGGTTAAAAAGTAAAATAACTTTTGTAGAAAAACAAGGTTAGTACTTGGTTTTATTTTTATTTTATTTATCTGGGATATAAAATAACTGTATTTTTTTACTCTAAAGATCTTAAAGGTATAGTTATTTACGTTAAACAATCAACATTATTATCCGCATATAGGGTTTTGAGACTATTGCACAAGTTCGAATGTTTAAGGTATACAATTTTATTTTATTTTATTGCCACCTTCAACTTGTAATTTGATATTAAATCAATAGAAGCACTTTTTATTTAATATGCCTCTACAGATGTATAGACAGATGCATGCATACCTACCTACTACATCTTATATATGAAATCTTTTAAGTATATATATAAGTGGTTTGCGACTTTTGCGAGGCACAAATTTTAATATGAAATTAATGTACTACTGATAAATAATAATAATAATAACAATTTCTCAAAACTACAAAAAGTAAAAAAATGGCAATAAGGTATCAGTTCGTAGCCAAATAATGCTTAACACTTTCGTTTCAAGTGCTTTCAGAATCATGAATGAGTTAAAATAAAAAATAGCATGATGCCAACATCTACCTTTGTTTAGAAACATAACAAATTATTATCTATGTTATGTAAGTTCTCAAAGAATCATGTTATTTTAAGATCATTTTAATTATAAAAGCTGATAGGACACTCTTAAATAAAATTATTGAAAAAGAGAATACTCGTATCACCGCCTCTGATTTGTTTTGGGAGCTTACAAAAAACCCAAATCCAAGGCGCAAAATTGATTGACAAATATATTCAAACTTATTTTAAGACTATTATTAACTATTGCGTTTTATCTTTGAACTGAAATCGAAACTATAACGATATCTAAACAAATATCAGGTGTAGCCCATAGCCATCGTTACGACATTAACCCTCAAAAATTGCAATTTTATAACTGTGCCGTTTAAAATAATAAATAACAGCGAACGGGTTGGGGTCTTTAGTTACTCTGCCGTCGCCACGCTCGAGAGACCATGAATACAATAATGCTACATGTGCTCTTCTAGGGTCAGCTAGGGATGGTACACTTGCTTTTTAAATATCGATTATGTGTTGAAAAATGGAACGCAAAATTTAAAAAGAGTTGTCGATAATATATTTGACATAATTATATGGACAATGGGGGCTATCGATAGTGAATTTGCCACTAGAGGCGCTAGTGTCGCGTGAGGTCCAATATCATTCACTTTGTACTGGTTTTAGCGGATTTTTTTGCATAATTTATAATTTCTTTAATTTACCCGCTGGAAAGTGATCTCCTTCGTATAATATCGCAAATATGGATTATTTGGCGATTAATGTGAACGCTTTAAAAGCGGAATTAAGAAAAAGCGCAAAAATAGGCGGCCTCAAGAGCAACTATTTCAGAAGTTAGTTTGTTGATATCAAGATAGTTATTTATAAACAATATAACCTTAATTAGATTCAAGATATAACACTTTGTTTCGGCGCCAATCGCCTTTGAAAGCTATTCCTCCGGACCTCAGTCTACAGTGGCGCCAACTGGTGAGCAAAGAAACGGTAGTCCCCATTGACAAGCAAGTATAAGAGTCATGTTTCAGATTTCAAAACAAAACTTAAATAGAAACGTTCTTGACACAATGGTCATTTGTCTTACATCATAATATTATCGGCATAGCCTTAGGTTTTACTTGCACCTACTTACAGATGCAACAATGTTTTAATAAACTAAGTGAGTGTTCAAAAGTAGACTGATAATTGTAGGCAGAATAAAACCAAGTGAATGATAAACTAGTCAATTTGTTGTTAAAATGAAGTAATTTGTAAGCAAACATACAATAGGATCGTGTTTACGTTAACCAATTACGGAAATACTACGGGGCAGATTTGGTAAAATTTAAAACACATGTTATCTATGATCTGGGATAGCACATAGAGCACACAATATGTATCACATAGGTACTAACGTAACTAAAAAATAATAATCATTGGATTATTACGAACAGAAGTTTTTTCAAAGCAAAGCAAGTAGTTTAATGATACAATATTATAATCAAATGTAATTAATATAATGTATACTCGACTTTTGGTTTGTCAATATTCCCAGAAAAAAAGTTGTAGGACTGTGAAGGATGAGATAAAGAAATAGAAAAATCTCTAATTCGAGCATAACTTTTTACCGAGTGAACCGTATTTTCTTTTCGACAACTACCCTAGAACTTATATAACCCAAATTTCCATTATGTTAAAAATGTACTTCCACATAATTTATTTTTTATTAAACTCAAAAAGTATCGTTTTTTTTAACATCACTATAAAAAGTTAACCCTTCAGCGTCGCATGCGCCGCGCCCCCCGCGCGGTCCAAACATCCAACCCGATCGCCACCGAGCATAATTCTGCGGGCTTAGCCCAAACGAGCTGACACTTTAATGATTATTTGGTTGTTTCAGGATTAAGCTGATTGATTCCGCTTATTATATTGTCACTAGAAAGAGAATAAGTCATTCTTAAACGAGTTAATGAGAGAGAGAAAGAATACGTAAATGAACTTGTAAACGAAAATCGTAATCTTGGAAATAAGTAAATCGACTTTACAATGATAAAAAATGGGACATGTAAAAGCGCCTCCTATTTGCAAAAAATTTCATTAAATCGATTTAACTTAATCAGTAGTTTCCAGTCATCTATTCTATTAAAAATTGGATTTGAATAGATAGGATGTTTTTAATAAACGTAACACTCCTAAGAGAGGTTTATGTCAGTTAATTTTATTATTTTTATATCTGATGGATTTTTTAGAAGATATAAATATTACTAAATAAACATAATAGACAAATTGTAAATCCTAACTTCACCTTAAAATCTACTGTGATTTTATCTTTATATTTCTTATTGTAACCTACTAATTAAATAGTAATTATTATAACATAATGTCTGCACTGTAGTCAAAACTGTTTAGGCGCATTTAAAAATAAGATTACAAAGTGAACATCAGCAAGCAACAATAATTATTAAAGTTAAAAATACGGTTATTTAAAAAAAATCGCCCCCCTTAGATGGGATTCGAACACAATCTTTCGCTTGACTTCTTTTTCCAAATTAGCTAAAATAAGTTAAAATCAGTTTTATTCCTGCAAATAGGCCCCAGAAGGCGCTTTTAGACGTCCCAATATTTAAACCTACCACTTCGGGACCAGTCTGGGCTAGTGCCGAGAAGAAGCAGCGCAAGAAACTCGGTCACTATTGTCAGCCAGCTACCAGAGTCGTGGGTTTCAGCCCTGTCTAAGTTAATTTTATCCAAGTAATGAATTATTAACGATTATTTACTATTGTGTTGCATTTAAAACAAGTCGCTGGCTAATATAATTTACTTTAATGTTTCTAATTTAAAAATCATATGCACAAATAAAAACATTGTTAAATACAACAATATTTGCCTACTCAGACTAGTAACATGACGTTAATCTTTTAAATATTAAAACATTTACGGACACACTGCCATAATCCTGGCTGGTTAAAAAAAATTATGCATTCGCCATTGTGGATCGCCGTTTTAAAATGTTAAAACGTTTTGTTGTTAAGGGCTTATCCAAAGGGTTGTAAATAATGACGGAGCAACTCTTTATGGAGAACTAAACGGTCGCCCTTAAAATATCACGACCCCATATACCATAGACCCCATGAGTTATAGACAAAAGTGTTCTTTGCGCGAGCGATGCCTCATGGTAAAAGCTTTTTGATCAGACTAAATAAATTTTTGAGGACTTTATTCTTGGTAATATTTGAAAAACTATGATTATTTTAAACACAAGAAATAACAATCAGGAATAACTACTCAGCCTGAAAGATTTAATGATGTTAAATTGTTAATCTGCTGAAATGTTGTGTGTAATAGCGATAACTGAAAAGATTAAAGAAGATAATTTATTAATCAGCAGTCGCTCTGTGAGCGGAAGGTTGTGGGTTCAGTCTCACCTAAAGCAGTCGTTATTTTTATTAAAACTAGTGTGTTTTCAATTTTGAAATAGAATTAAACGTGATGAAGTTAAAATGGGGAAAAAAACATCTAAATAAGTAAAACACTTGAAAAAATAGGAGACAAGCGATTTGCGAGAAATAGATTAGATAAATTATTATTATGATTCTTGCGGTGAAAAAAACTGTCCATGATACAATTAAAGAATTAATGCGGTTAGGATAAACTGAAATAAATCTCTGTTTGATAGTGACATAAATAATTCTTAATTTCACCTATCATTGCTATGGTGACTTGAATTCAATGATGGGGATCTTTTTCCTGCAGTAAGATGTTTGTAAGTCCTTACTTTTACCTTGAATTTCGTGATATCGACAGAAGTTCCGTGATTGAAACAGTGCCAAAATATCAAAAACTTATAAAAAAAGTATTACTAACTAAATATTATTAAAATACTTACTTTTTAGTCATAATCGACAGTTTTGTACTCGCATTTGAACTCAGTGTGTGTAATGTCCACGATAGGTATGATGCGATGCATTTGCCCCTGCCGAATAACATGGCTGACATTATCTTGACAGGCGGACATGACATCAAATCCTGACATTTCTATTACAAAAATCATTGCCATCTAGTAAACATTCACTTCATAATACCAAAAAAAGACAAGCAATAAATCGTATATTGCGCTGATTGTGAGTGCTATTCGGTAGTATGTTAAGATAATTATAATTTAAAAAAAGTATTGTGTATGATAAAATCGTGAGAAATAACAGAGTATCCACACGTGTCGCCTTATCCATAGATAGTGGTTTTATTAATTTTTTTTGCAATAATGTCGCTGTCCAAATAGCAAAAATGCTAGCCCACCGTATGTGATATTTGCAAATAATCGTAACAATACTTGACGCATTGTGATTATTAATAATGTGAATTATTAAGACTCTATTTTTATATATTAACGGTGAATTTCGCGAGGTCGATACAACTCGTCGTTCCTTGGTGAAGTTTTCTATTTCTTAGTTATCTAGCCATGAAATGAAAAACATGTAAACTTACGGTTATACCAAGATCCATGCCCAACAATGTAGTTAATACCTAAGTACTGAAAACAACGTAAACATTGTATATAGTAATAATATAGGTACCTACTAAATTACTTGTTAAACTGCCTAAATTCTGTAAATGCAGCGCTTTAATGAGTCAGTGGGCTTTTATAGGTTTATGTAGAGTTTTAGGATAAAACTTGGAACGTATAAAAGAGCCTTCTGAGGGGCTATTTGCAGAATTAAAATTGATTACATAGTACTTTTTTTTTCTGATGAAACCTTTTAAAGAGAGTATAGAATTTTAAACAAAGTGTAACATTTTAACCATATTTCAGACTGTAGCCACAAAGACAGCTTTGTGGGTCTAGTCGTGTTGGTAAAATTTAAAGAAACTGTAAAGGTTATAACAGATTATGATTAATTTGCCATTACAGCAGTGTTACTGTTAAGGATGTAATCGAGGGTGAAGGAAACCAGAGCTCTTGATCGTATCAAGTATATTTACAGACTAATTTATAATTTTATGACATTTTTCCAAAAAATTTGTTAACTATTCTAAATTCAAAAATACTATAAATTTAGAAGTATAAAAGCCGAAAGAAGTTGGTGTCGCCTGTCGCCAACAAGCAGTATTATGCAATGTTTAGGACAGTGAAGTGAACTTTGTCTAGAGTTACGTAGTGAAGGTGAGTATTGATGTACAGACAGGTCAACCTACCCAAAAAGTTAAAGGTCATTGAATTGATTTTCAACTTTAAGTCCAACAGGTAGAGATCAATATCAATTGGGAAAATTTTACGTTTCGTGGTAGGTTGACGTGCTGTTGTCCGTACGAGGAAACACAACAGCCGTTTTTCCATACAAACGTAGTCCCCCTGTTTCCTCCCTGGATAAAGCCAGTAGAGCAATAATTTTTATTTCAAAAATCTATGGCCACTATTTGCATGTTTCTATGTTTTTTGTTTTTTCATAAATTAATTAATAAAAAAGATATGAGCTCTCAAAACTCGAAAAAATTCGCCAGATTTTCCGCTGTGTTTAAACATCCAGAAAACAAATTTGTCAAAATTTTAGAAAAAAAGGAGAACATACAAACACGGCCAAAGCCTTTCTTTAATTTTTAATGAAGAAAGTATTTAAATCGGTCTAGTTTTGGAATAGTAATTGGGGGATTACGAAACGTTGATTTGGTGTGCTTTTAGTAAGATTTTTTGGTCCAAGAAGTAGTTGTCTCTATCACACTCTGCGGTGAAGGCGTTTGGCACTGCGCGACAGCAATAGATTTTACAAATACCTATTTTTCAATTCTCTCGCCCGTAGTGTTTCCTCTTAAACCTAAACCCGTGCCACGTCCCGGGAACTACTCGGAGTTTTTCTTTCTGCCAACCGATGGACCCGGCACCCGCACGATGAATCCATGGATCGCTAAGAAGTTGTCTCTGTCTCTTTAGAAATACTTATTTCAATTTATACCCTATGCAACTCTGGTTATTGACATGAGCCCAACTAAGTGTTGATACATACGTACACTCACGCCTTTTTCCCGGAAGGGTAGGCAGAGACTACATCTTTCCACTTGCTACGATCCTTA
Source organism: Anania crocealis (assembly GCA_949315895.1). Classification (NCBI taxonomy): domain Eukaryota; kingdom Metazoa; phylum Arthropoda; class Insecta; order Lepidoptera; family Crambidae; genus Anania; species Anania crocealis. The sequence continues at coordinate 1,763,699 of OX438885.1, read as the reverse complement.
TACAGACTACTTTCGCTTCATCCACATTCATTAATCTTTTTATACACGCTCGCCGGTTTAGGGTACTCTTGACCTGAGCTTTCTTTAGAACTTCCCCGATTTGATCAAGATAAGTTCGTCGAGGCCTTCCCCTTCCAACATTTCCATTCATACTGTGTTGATATGTACGATAAAGTTACAATATACTTTCACCGCTGACTGTACTGCTTTTGGTAATTGTAATCAGCAATGTAGCGACTGGGTTGACTTTATAAAATCCAATTTCAGCAAGCTTTTGCATTATATTATGTTAATAGATTTTGTTTCATAGTAACCCTAATGTTATACAGGGTGTAATTTAACCACCTTCCAAATTTTAATATTTCAATCTACCAGACAAAAATCAATTGACGTATTTTTTCTTTTGGTATAGCCCAGTACAAAAATGTCAAGATAAAGCACTTAGAAAACGTCCGCAAAAAATCTAATTTTTTTGATACGGCTGCCTAGCAACACTTTTTTTACGCGATTCGCATCTCATTCATTCATTACGATACTATTCATAAGTTTTTGATTTTTCTATCAGTCCTAGGACCGTAAAAATTTAAAACTATATTGCAAAAAATATTTTCAGGTGAAAGCTTGATTTTCATTTTTTACTTCATAAATACGATACTGAACGCCTATAAAAATTTTGGAAAGCGGTTAAAATTTCATCCGTATAGATATAACATGTTTTATTCTCTCTCTACATAACTTACACGATTGAGTTCGTGGTCAGCTTTGAAGGTGTTGCTACCTTAAAAGTCCCGGGTTCGATCAGCCTTATTTTCGTCTGCAAAAGTAAATTTGAATTATATAATGAAAACTATCGTCTCTAATTATTATGGTCAGTTATATTCCTAACTACCAATATGAGCCGTGTCTAAAATTTTCGGCTCATAGCACCCTCACCTTAATAGCGGAAATGGTTGAAAACTATCAGTGGTTTGCGACCCCCTCATATACGAAGTCCGCATACCATAGCAACACTGCAAAAATCCTAATAAACGCAAGTAAAATTTTTAAATATGTATATTTTTCATACCAATGTATATATCGTGTAGTATTCGAGTAAATACAAGAAACTTAAAAATTGTTACTTCATCAGGGACACGCTAGACAGGGGTCTACGAAAACCGTAGCATGTTCGTAGCGCGCGGCTTATCCGCAAAGCGCACGCGCACCGCACATTACCCGCGCCTGCGCAAAAAACATAACACTACAAAAACACCTGCAAAACTCATAAAATCCACACAATAAAATATCTCAAAATAAATAAAAATTAATCACAAAAAATAAAGCTCATGTTTGCACAATTGGCTTGCTATTTCGAGATATCGCATAATAGTCGCTCCAAAACGATTCCTGCTCACAATAAAATTGATAATCGTAGTAATCCTTATTTACATTGAAGGTGACTGAAGTGGGTGGTATGATAAGCCAACAGGTAGACTCGATCAAGCATTTCTATTGGCGAATTTTGCGATTGTGTGGCTCGCGCCAGGAGTTGGCCCCAATGTTTTCAGATGTCATTCATTAGGGACTTACTATCGGTGTTACTATTGTTATACACAAACACAAGGTGCAAAATAATCAATATTATGTTTAATATTCGTTTGCAGGTCAATTACTACGACAAAATTCGCGAGTCACAGTTATCTCGCATAAAAACACCCGCGCTGCGAAGGCAAGTGAGAGTTGCTACGAATATTCTTTCATGCTTCGTGAGTGCGGTAGTCATAGTGCGAATGTATTTAAAGGTACGCATTACAAATTTTATAATTAAGTGAGAAGATTACCTAAGTACGTGTTCTGTTTAAAATAAACGCAACAGTAAAAATTTGAGGATTCTGCTAATACGAGTTACATACTCGTACCTATAAAACTCGATATGAAGACCCGTAATTATGCTTGTAAGTTACGCTCGTAACTTGTTAAATTATAATTACATCAATTTATTCTAAAAGTATGCTAGGCTGTTTTGTATTTGTAACAATAGTAAGAACATAAGAAATACGATAACCATTTACATGATGTTACGTAGGTAAAGACGACTTGGCATTATTTGAAGGTTTCATTGCAAAGAGTGAAGTGTAAAAAAAGGTTAGTTACCTTAACGGACAATCAGAAGAAACTCGAATATTTTCAAATTTAGAAACTACTTACCATTAGTGTGCGCATTTCTGTCTAAGAGGAGATGAAAGTAGCTGCGTACTTTTTATACTTATGACAAATCGTACAGTCTGCGACGAATAAAGCGGGAGTCCGCTCCGTTTATACTTTGGTTGAAAATGCATCCTTAGTGGAACACGACTGGGTCTTTGATTCTCAGCAAACATTGACTGACGAAACCATGATAAATAAATGTACACGATTACACAAAAAAATCCAGGATAATGGCAGACTGGAATGTAGGCCAGTCGCCCCACATCGGTGACATTGTGACATTGGAGCTGACTGATTCGAGAATGATACAAATTGGGTACAATTATTGCAAATCATCTATACTAATATTAAAAAGCTGAAGAGTTTGTTTGTTTGAACGCGCTAATCTCTGGAACTACTGGTTCGAATTGAAAAAATATTTTTGTGTTGAATAAATAGTCCATTTATCGAGGAAAGCTTTAGGCTATCTACCTATATTCCTGTAAAAACATCTTAATCGCAATCATAATGACAGAAATTGACGCGGACGAAGTCGCGGGCAACAGCTAGTTGATAATATACAGAATGAAATTTAAATCACCTTCCAAATTTTAATACAACAATCTACGAGACAAAAAACAAATGACGTATTATTTCCTTTGGTATAACCCGGTACAAAAATGTCAAGATAAAGCACTTAGAATACTCGTAGGTATGTCCGCCACAAATCTAAAATTTTTGATACGGCCACCTAGCAACACTTTTTTTACGCGATGCGCATCTCATTCATTCATTACGATACCATTCATAAGTTTTTGTGTTTCCCTTCATACCTTAACAGGCGTAAAAATTGAAAACTATGGTGCGAAATATATTTTATGGTGAAAACTTTGGTAAATTTGGGAGGATCCTACATGGAGTAAACGCTCAGCTGAAAGTGACTATTTTGTGGTTTTTGGCAGACGTGTTAAAAATAATCAAAAAAAATATTTACAAATATTTGAGAATGCCCAAAAATAGTTTCGATGACCTATTAAATATTTAAAAAAATGACTTACAACACGAACATAGAATTATGAGACTATCAGTATCCTCTGAAGAACGACTTGTTATTACTTATAGGTAAGTTATGAAACCCTTTTAAGTATTCAGTAATCTTTAATATCTTATTTGCATGCAAAATCACAGCTTGTTAATTATCTGAAACACAAATAATATGACACATTATTGTACCAAAAAAAAAAAATATAACACATAAAATATCTCTTCCCATGCATTTTTCTTTGTGTTCCTGTTGCTATATTCTTTAGTCAAAAAGTCCCATATGGCTGGACGTTTACGTATTAATTCTTCTATAAACGATTCGTGATCGAAGTCTAGTGCCATTATAATAACGCACATAAATTTACGTGTGATCTAAGGAACTCTGTGTCAGAATGAGGTAGATTGCTACTAACAAATAATTGTGCGAAGTCTGCAATTACTCGCCGCCCGCAAGCGGCGACTCGCTGCGAGCTCGCGGCGATATCAGTTAAAAATCAGTTAAAATTTGTTAAAATCAGTTTTATTTCTGCAAATAGGCCCCAGGAGGCGCTTTTACACGTCCCAATTTAAACCTACCACTGCTTCGGGACAAGTCTGGGCTAGTGCCGAGAAGAAGCAGCGCAAGAAACTAGGTCACTATTGTCAGCCTCTTTTAAAATAAATTTTTACAAGGTAAGGTGATTTTTATAAGGTTTAAGCAAGTACGAGCTGGGACAATATGCCATACATTTCTATCATTTAAATAATCATTGACACTGTAATAGCCCTTTTTCATTAAAATTGCTTCGACATACGATTTAAGTTTATGTACAGGGAGTTCAGCAATAAATACCCTGTGGTAATTTGTTGAAACTACGAATACAATTTCCCTTAAACGATTTTCCTACTTTTCGTAGTCTGAAGCCTGGAACGGCAAGTTTATCTTTATTTCTGGTATTGAAATTGTGTACGTTACTTTTCTTAAGAAATAGGTAAATTTATGTTCTTATGAACGTAAACAATATTCTCGAGAATGAATTGAGAAGACACTGTAAGTGTACGGGACAGCGTTATAAAATGTTAATTGTATAAAGTTTTTGTTATTTATTATGTTTTGTTATATTGTGATATGTTTGAACTTTGAATTTGTAAATTATTGTAAAACTTTATGGGAAATAAATGAATGACAGCCGGGGGTTTAGGAAACACACCCTAAGTAGGCACACACCCTCGTACAGGATAACGAGGACTAGGAAGGGAAATAGGACGCGGCTCTCTTTACGGTATTGCCTTTTCGAGTCAAAATGCAAGCCCGTACTATTTCCCTCTCTTTCTAATTGTGAGATGGCATGCGGCTCTCCCTACGGTATTGCCGATCGACCGCGGAAAACACGCGCATGCCATCTCCCCTCTCGCTCGCACCGACCTCTCGCTCACACAGTGATTGCGTGGGTGGGGATTTTCCCGCCAAAAATTGTGAATATAAGGCGAGCAGGGGGTCCATAGAATCATTCGATCCAGCAGTAGCAAGGAAGAACCTTCTCTCCTAAGCAAGTAGGAAGAGCCCTAGAAGATCAACCTGAACAGATCCTGGGAAGAAAAATAGGAAGAATACACAGCCACCTCACCGCATACAATACAGTCCACACAGTAAACATTGGGTTGGCTGTTACTCCGTAACCCGACATAAGGCGTTATCATTTCATCAACATCATCATCAAACAAGACGGGCGTCTGACCGTCTGGCTTCCTCCCTCATCTTCGTACCAAACCCGGCCACGTGTCATCCGGCACATTGTTGGTCCTTCGAGCCGGATCGTCGTATTGAAGATTGAAGATTGAAGATTGTCAAGATGCCCGTCACTCGTTCCCGTACACAAGAAAGATCGCCTACGTCGGAGACGGAAACATCGTCGGGGACCGAAGTCACTGGTACCACTATGCCAGATACCTCGGCCACAAGTCAAACGACCAGTCCGCTGGCTACTGAGCCAGAACGCCGCCAAGAAGAGCAGCTGGCGCCGCCGGCTGCGCCCGCTCAGGCGCAGCTGCCCGCAGCACACACGAAGAAATTAGCACCTTCTGTAATATCAAAGAAAAGCAAGAAATTACTGAAGGCCAGGGAAGAACTACTGCACATCCAGCTACAGCTCGCCGCCGCCAAGATAGCGGCATTAGAAGCGGAAACGGACACCGACGAAGACGACATTGACACCGTGATTGATGACTCCGGCAACAACAACAACGAACGCACTGTCGCCTGGATTGACGATAGCCGCTTGCAAGTGCTGGCTATCACCGAGCAACCACACAACCCAGAGCCGCTACCGCCGATACCGACGCAGGCGTCTGCCCCGCAGATCGCGACGTGTCCTACGGCGGGAGTGAACGAGACAGCACATATCGGCGTCTCACCGGCGGGAGTGAGTGAGACGGCATGCGTCGGCGCCCCACCGGCGGGAACAATGAAGAGTGACATCGCGCAACTAGCTGCCGCGATCACTATGGCTACAAGAGCAAGTCAACCGAGAATGAACATTGAATTGCCGATATTCGCCGGGTCCCATCAAGAATGGCTGATATTTAAAGCTGCTTACGAAGAATCGAAGAACGGGTTGACATCATTGGAGAACCTCGCCCGTCTTCGCCGAAGCCTCAAAGGACGTGCAAGGGAAGCAGTAGAGAGTCTCCTTCTATACAACGGCAACCCAGAAGACGTCGTGAAAACCTTAGAAGCAAGGTTTGGTCGTCCGGACGCTATCGCGATGTCCGAACTGGAGCGGCTGCGAACGCTATCGAAACCTCAAGACACGGCGCGGGACTTATGCATCTTTGCCTCCCGGGTCTCGAACATCGTCGCAGCACTAGGTGCCATCAAGAAGAGGCACTACCTGTACAACCCGGAAATCACGAAGAACACCATAGAAAAACTGACCTCCACCATGCGATATCGGTGGTACGACTTCGCGGCTGAACAAGACAGTGAAGAACCGGACCTAGTCAAGTTGTCGCGCTTCCTGAACCGGGAGGCCGAACGATGCGGCCCCTACGCGCAACCTGAACAACCGGACAACGTCGTGCCAGCGAAGAGGCCTCAACGGGCCTACAGTACAAACACCACGGAACCCGAACAGAAGACATACAGCTGCCTACGTTGCGAGAAGACAGGGCACGCCATCGGGAACTGTGAAGAATATAAGAAGCTGAGCGTCAATGACAGATGGGATTTCGCCAAAGAAAAGAGACTATGCTTTCGGTGCCTGCGGTATAGAACCAAAGTACATCACTGCCGCACCACGAAATGCAACATAGACGGGTGCCCCCATCCACATCATCAGCTGCTACATCACACTAAGAGTGGTGAACAGAAGACAGAACAGAAGAAAAGTGAAGTAGTCAGTTCCACGTGGACGCCAAGGAAGCCTCAAGCGTATCTGAAGATACTGCCTGTGACCATCGTCGGACCGAAGAGGAAAATCGACACGTACGCGCTTCTCGACGACGGCTCTACGATCACGCTCATCGACGAGAGCTTGGCACAGCGCGCCGGACTAAGAGGACCAGTGGAACCACTACGCATCGAAGCGATCGGTGAACGGCAAATTGAAACAGGATCTTCAAGGCGGCTCAAACTAACGATCCAGGGTGACCAGAAGAAGCGCCACACCATACAAGCCAGAAGCATCAATCAGCTGCGACTATCCCCGCAGACCATCGACGAACGCGATCTGGCTGGCTGCCGTCACCTGGAGGGCCTGAAGAATCTCACCTACGAACAAGCCAAGCCGGGAATACTCATCGGGCAAGACAACTGGCCACTCCTCCTGGCAGAAACCACTCGCGTCGGTGACAGACAGCAACCAGTCGCCTCACTTACGAAACTGGGATGGGTCCTTCACGGAGCACAGGTGCGGACGCTGGGACAGAGAGTCCACTTCGTGAACCACGTGACAACGGAAACAGAAGAATCAGAGAGAATCGACGAACAATTGAAGAACTTCTTCTCTCTAGAGTCATTCGGAGTCGCGCCGAAGAAACCACAGAACGATCCAGAAGCCCAAGCCTTGAAGATTCTGGATGCGGAGACCAAACGCCTCGAAGACGGCCGTTTCCAGACCGGGCTGCTGTGGAAATCGGCGGACATCAAGCTGCCTGATAATCGAGACTACGCGCTAAGAAGACTTTGTGCCACCGAGAAGAAAATTGAGAAGAATCCCAAATTGAAGGCCAAGGTCCACGAACAAATGAAAGCGCTCATAGAAAAAGGCTACGCTGAAGTTGCACCTACGAAGAAGACTGAAAACAGAACATGGTACCTGCCTTGTTTCCCGGTGATCAACGCTATGAAACCGGACAAGGTCAGGATGGTGCATGACGCAGCAGCCATCACGAAGGGTTTATCGCTCAACGACACTCTACTCACCGGACCAGACCTGCTGCAATCACTTCCTGGAGTGCTGCTGAGGATGAGGCAACATCAAATCGCAGTATCAGCAGACATCACAGAAATGTTCCTGCAAGTGAAAATCCGACCAGAAGACAGGGATGCGCTCCGCTACTTATGGAGAACAGATCGTGACGCTCCACCCACCGAATACAGAATGACGTCACTGATCTTCGGAGCCACCTCGTCCCCTGCCACAGCGATCTACGTAAAAAACCGCAACGCGAAAGAAGCCGCCGAAAAACATCCCGAAGCTGCCGATGCCATTGAACGCAACCATTACATGGACGACTACATCCAGAGCTTCGAGACTGAAGAACAGGCAATCAAGGTCGCAAGAGAAGTTGGAGACATCCACCAGCGGGCACACTTTGAACTAAGGAAGTGGACATCGAACTCCGACGCAGTGTTGCAGCAACTGGATCCGGGAAAGAAACAAGAAAACATGAACCTGGCCGAAGATGACAAGACTGAACGAGTTCTGGGGCTCACCTGGAGAACGTCAACCGACCACCTGGGCTTCAACCTGGACCTGTCGCGCCTGCCTGAAGACATCCTACAGAAGAGGCCGACGAAGAGGGAAGCCCTGAAGATCGTCATGTCCCTATTCGACCCTCTAGGACTAGCCTCGCCTGTCACAATCAGGGCAAAGCAGATCCTCCAGGAGATATGGCGAAGGAGCACGGCGTGGGATGAACAACTGGAAGAAGGCCTGACACTGGAATGGAAACAATGGACGACGCACCTCCAGAGGCTGAACCAAATCCACATACCCCGGTGCTACCCGAACTACAGTCGCAGCGACAATATCGAGCTCCACGTGTTCGTCGACGCCAGTGAGGTCGCCTATGCAGCTGCGGTCTACTGGCGCATCGAAGATGAAGACGGGAACATCCAAACACCACTCATCTTGGCCAAGGCGAGAGTGGCTCCCCTGAAGGTGACATCGATCCCGAGGCTGGAGCTACAAGCAGCGGTGATGGGCAGCAGGATGGCGCAAGCAGCCATCGAGGAACACGATCGGAAGCCAGTGTCCCGAACATTCTGGACCGACAGCAAGACAGTCCTGACCTGGCTGAGAACAGGAGCCCGATCCTTCAAGCCCTTCGTCGCCCACAGGATCGCCGAACTCGAAGAAAACACCAAGACAGAGGAATGGCGTTGGGTTCCCACGAAACTCAATGTAGCTGACGACGCGACACGGGACGTCCCCAAGGACTTCGACGAGACCCACAGATGGTTCACCGGCCCCAGCTTCCTGAAAGAAGATCGATCGACGTGGCCGGAAGAGAAGAAGACCATTCCTGAAACAACGGGAGAAGAACGAACACTGAACCTCAGAAAGTCATCATCGACCGCAACACAAGTCGTGCCTGACGTAACCAGGTTCTCAAGATGGGAACGTCTGGTCCGCACCACAGCCAGAGTCCTACAGTTCGTCAGCCTGCTGAAGACAAAGAAACACAGAACATTCTTCTCAAGAACGAAGCCGAACAAGACAAAAGATCCTTCCTGGGGTGCTCAGCGTGTCGACAGAAAATTGAAGAAATTAATTGAAAAGGTTCATGAAGAAGACAAATATTTGAAGATTCCCGCTGAACTCATCATCGAAGCTGAGAAGGTTCTCATCAAGGCGAGCCAAGAAGACGCCTTCGAAGAGGACATAGAAAACCTAAGAAGAGGACATCAGATCAGCCGTCAGAGCAGAATGAAGAAATTAGCTGTTGAAATGAACAACGGTTTGATCACCCTGAAGTCTCGAATCGACGCTGCAGAAGGAATACCCGAAGTAGAACGAAGACCACCGATCCTGGATGGACGTCACCACATCACGCGACTCTACATCGCGCACGTCCATCTCACCGGTCATCACCAGGGAGTGGAAGCCACCGTCAACCAGTGTCGCCAGAGGTTCCACATCCTGCAACTTCGGCCGACTGCAAAAAAGATAGTCAAAGAGTGCCTTCACTGTCGCAAACGAAGAGCGGCACCCTCAGCACCATCAACAGGAAACCATCCGCCCTGCAGGCTGGCCCATCATCAGCGACCCTTCTCCTACACAGGGGTCGACTACTTCGGGCCTCTACAAGTCACCGTCGGACGAGCCACACACAAACGCTACGTGGCCCTCTTCACGTGCCTCACGACCAGAGCGGTCCATCTGGAACTCGCCGCTACGCTATCCACTGACTCAGCGGTGATGGCATTGAGGCGATTCATCGCGAGGAGAGGCTGCCCGAAGGAGATCTGCTCTGACAACGGAACCAACCTGCACGGCGCCGAGAGGGAGCTGCGCCGAGCCATCGACAGCGCAACAGAACTTGAAGCCAGCAAACGCCGCATCTCTTGGCGCTTCATACCACCGGGCGCGCCGTTCATGGGCGGCGCTTGGGAAAGGCTGGTGAAGACAGTCAAGACAGCGCTATCGACAGTGATGAATGGACGCACCACCAACGACGAAGTCCTAGCCACGGTCCTCGCAGAAGTGGAATTCACCGTCAACAGTCGGCCGCTCACCCACGTCGCGGTCGACCCTGATGAACCTGAAACATTGACGCCGAATCACTTCCTGCTTTTGGAGCCTGCACACGAACCGGCTATGGGACAATTTGAAGACAAAGACCTGCTGGGCAAGACCCATTGGAGGGCGTCCCAGAGAATAGCAGACATGTTCTGGAGCCGATGGATACGAGAGTACCTCCCTGAACTCCAAGGCCGGCGGGAGCCGCACGGCCGTGGCCCAGAACTGAAGACCGGAGACGTCGTGCTGATCGTGGACAACACTCTGCCACGAAACACTTGGCCACTAGGACGAGTAACGGCTGTCTACCCAGGGCCCGACGGCATCGTGCGAGCTGCAGACGTGCTGACCCGAGGAGGTATCCTGCGACGCCCTACGAAAAAGCTGGTGAATCTGCAAATAGAAGAAAAGGACGCCGCCCCTTCCACAAGATGAGTGTCTCTCCGACTGCGCTGCGACACACGGCGGGAGAATGTACGGGACAGCGTTATAAAATGTTAATTGTATAAAGTTTTTGTTATTTATTATGTTTTGTTATATTGTGATATGTTTGAACTTTGAATTTGTAAATTATTGTAAAACTTTATGGGAAATAAATGAATGACAGCCGGGGGTTTAGGAAACACACCCTAAGTAGGCACACACCCTCGTACAGGATAACGAGGACTAGGAAGGGAAATAGGACGCGGCTCTCTTTACGGTATTGCCTTTTCGAGTCAAAATGCAAGCCCGTACTATTTCCCTCTCTTTCTAATTGTGAGATGGCATGCGGCTCTCCCTACGGTATTGCCGATCGACCGCGGAAAACACGCGCATGCCATCTCCCCTCTCGCTCGCACCGACCTCTCGCTCACACAGTGATTGCGTGGGTGGGGATTTTCCCGCCAAAAATTGTGAATATAAGGCGAGCAGGGGGTCCATAGAATCATTCGATCCAGCAGTAGCAAGGAAGAACCTTCTCTCCTAAGCAAGTAGGAAGAGCCCTAGAAGATCAACCTGAACAGATCCTGGGAAGAAAAATAGGAAGAATACACAGCCACCTCACCGCATACAATACAGTCCACACAGTAAACATTGGGTTGGCTGTTACTCCGTAACCCGACATAAGGCGTTATCATTTCATCAACATCATCATCAAACAAGACGGGCGTCTGACCGTCTGGCTTCCTCCCTCATCTTCGTACCAAACCCGGCCACGTGTCATCCGGCACAGTAAGTATATTAATCTCTTTGAAGAGCTCTTTCAGCGAGTCACGGGGTCGAAGGCCGGAAATAGCCCGTACCTACAGCACGTTTTTGTAATATAAAAATTGACTCAATATCTGCCGCTGAGCCCCACAACAGAATTCCGTATGACATTATGCTATATAAGTAGCTAAAATATACTAATCTTGCTGTTTCAACATCAGTCAATTGCCTTATCTTTCTCACAGCATAAGCAGCAGAACTAAATCTTCTAGACAGCCCCCTAATATGAGCACCCCATTGCAAATGAGAATCTACAGTTATACCTAAAAAGGTAGTTGAATCTACAGAGTTTAGTGGTTCATCTTTAACAATTATATGAGTAGCAGCAAACCTTACATTGGGCATGGTAAATTTTACACATTTCGTTTTATTTGCATTTAGTAAAAGATTATTTGTTGTAAACCAATGTAATAATTTAGAGAGGGGATTGTTCTATTGTTAACATCATCAAATGAACATTTGCCCCTCTTAGTTTTAAAAATCATTGATGTGTCAGTATATAAACTTGAAAAATTTTGTCTCAGGCGGGACAAAAAAAAAATTTTTCAAGTTTATATACTGATATTATAAGTGCAATTAAGTTGCTAAAATATCAAATAAAGTCATTGATGTGTCATCTGCAAACAATACCATCTCACAAAGACTATCTAAATAACACGGAAGGTCATTCATATAAATTAAAAAAAGCAGGGTACCTAATACTGATACCTAAGGGACACCCATAATAAGGGCAGACCCTGAAGACTCAGCTCCATTTATGCAAACCTTTTGTGTTCTGTCCCTAAGGTAAAAACTTATTAGATCCAAGGAATCATTCGATGCACCAAAATGTTTAAGTTTTTTAAGTAATGTTACATGGTCTACACAATCGAAAGCCTTTGAAAGGTTACAAAATACACCTATGGCATCTAGCTTACTCTCCCAAGCATTAAACACATGTAAAAGAGCAACTCCAGCATCGGTAGTATTTCTACCTTTTCTGAAGCCATATTGGTTGCTACTCGTATTTAATAATTTATTTACACTAAAGTGTGATAAACGGCGATATTGCGGCGGTTAATAACTCGCGGCGATATCGTTTTGTGCACGCCGCGAGCCGCCGCGTGCTCGCTGCAATCTCGCTCCGCCGAGGAATCGCCGAAACATCTAAAATCGCTCGTGTGAAAGGGCCCTAAGCAATAGCTATTAATTTATTACTATTTAACAAAAAAACAAAATAAAGTTTAATAAAATAAAAACCTACTAATCTGTCAGATTTAAGTAGCTGACAGCCAATAGGTACTTATAGTTACATGTAATTATTAGTGAAATTAAAATCCAACAATAGTTATTTGTTATACAAGAGTGCAAAGTTCCTTTTTAACCGCGTGCTCAACTTTGATGACCGAGCAAGCAAAGGATTCAAAAATTAGAATCCTGAGCATTAGCGAGGGAATTAAAAGAGCACAAGGTGAAAAATCTTTGCACTCGAGTGCAACACGTAACTTTTCATACCCCTTAGCGAGGAAATGACTAAATGCAAAATAAAACATTTACTATCACAAGATACTTTTATTTCCGTTTAGGTACCTATACAATATGTTATAAAAACCCTGTCAGATCCGAAAGGGTCATAAAGTTGCTATATTAACATAACCAAAATAAGTATTAAAATTACGTAATTCATGAATACCACTTTTTTATCGATTTTTAAAGTCAACAGGTTTATCACCCATTTACCCTACAACGGGGAAATTTTCAAAATGTGTTAACACTCCCCGTCGCGCGGCTCTATTGTCGGCATTGATGCAAGCAAACTACTCGCTTTTCGGCACCGCAATAAACATAGGCGGCGCCTTTGACATAGCGTAAAGGTAGCCGCCCGCTTTGATTCAACTCGCCGCGCGGCACGTGTCGGTGGATATATCCTGATCATGCATTATTATTTATTATTACGACAGGTCAGTTTCGCGAAGACATTACTTCCGACTACTTCCGAGTGGTCGTACCGTTCTGCTCCGCGAAATGTCGTATTCTACAAATAGTTTTCATAAAATTATGTGACAGTGAAGCAAAAATGCGTGTGCGGATTGTTGCGCTTAAAGCGGATACGAGTGTGTTACAATCGGTGCGGGACAACCTAGTGCGACGCTGTGAAGCCTGTATTTCTGACGGTGGCAGAAATATGGAACAACATCTTCGCCACAACCATCAAATCAGTGTCCTTACTGAGTGACCTCATACTACCAAATAAAAAAGCTACTTGCAGAGCTACCAAGAAGTCTCAGTTTCGTACAATTGACACATTATTATCTGACTAATAAGTACCGGGGTCAACTGGGGTCATGACTTCGATACCTGCTGCGAGTGCGAGCGCTGGCGCATCTCCGCGCCTCCCGCGCGTCCGGTCACCGCCTCTTGGGATTACCATGTAAGCTTTTTTAATGTAGCGAATTTTGTATTTTTTTTCATGGGGTAATTTCTTTCTAATGTTTCATGAAAATTATTACACAAATAGAACCTTATATAGATTCCTAATAACACCTTAATGGATCTGACAGGGTTTTTATAACATATTGTATATTTACTACAACATTATGATATGTAAGTATTACAGAAATAAACTTCTTCGTCGCTGGAATCACTCATTTTCGTTTTTTTTTACTTGTTTTCAAGTTTCATATTTATAACATACGAATAATATAAAATACGAATTCAAAACAAAATGGCGAGCGCAAAGCAAATTGAAAACAAAAGTACACCAAGGAGGTTAAGAGTCTGAGTTTTTAACAAATAAAAAAAAAAGTTGTATGATAAATACGGCACCATGGAGTTGAAAGTAATTAGGTTTAATGATGTTTTGAAATCACATACCTAGTGCACGCGATGTTCTAAATTCAAATTTACTTTATCCTCTAGCGAATAAAAACCGCTTTTGCACTCAGATATCGAAGAGCAAAAATACTCTTTCCGAGATGGTGGGATGAAATAATTATTTTATCAAGATCACAAAACAAGGTGTCGCGGTGTTATCATTTGGTAATAACAATAGCGTTTATTATAATTAATATTAACAACATAAAAAATAATTTGGAACGCCAAAGTACAAGAAATAGTTTATGCGCAAATCGGACCAAGGGGACTAACTGACAGGACAGTGCTGCTAGCATAGTGAATTTACCACACTAACTTGTGGATTAGACCCCGCTGCCAGTAGTAAAAAAATAGTAGTTGCAATATTTTTTTCAATATAATGCAAATAATTAAATGGAAACAATGCTATCTTCAATTTTATGCTACAACCGTTGCATATCGATAATGTTTGTTTATCATAAAGTGTACGCATGATTTCTTAAACGTTTACTCAAAAAAAAAACACACACTTTAGTGAATGGCTGACGAGCACTTTTGACCTCTACCGTACCCAAACCTCACTAAATCCAAACTCTCTTCATTCGTAGCGGCTCTCCGTCCCACTGGGTTTTTAGGGGGAAGAACGAGAGACTGCATCTGTGCCAGCGCAATCACCTACGCACTTAAGTATGTCACGCGTAACTGACTTCTTCAGATTACCAGCAGCCATCTTTTATGAATATGTTGGTCCAGTGCGCAGTGTGATAACGTACAGCCAGTTGAGTGCTCGCTCGCGCATGTTTTAATGACTGGATACCGAAGCCATCAAAGGGCACATGCAATCATCATAGCTCCTCTGAAAATATTAAATAGCAGTCACCGTAGCCGGAATATAATATGTGTACTTATTATATACTTTCCAGCCAGAAAATGCTTTCGTTTTTTGGTGGTTTTACAGAATAATTTTGGTGGGAGGGAAGGTTGCAACAACAACAAACGGGCAACCCTGCTGACCGGCGTTTCTGTGACAATGACAGTGACAGCAGACATAGGACTGGCTGGACAGCTGTGTTTTTTAAAGCGTAATGTTTATTTACTTTCCTAAGTTTTAGTACCTATTTTTAGTTCAATAAAGTTTTAATAAGGTACCTAGTGAAATTTAAATTCATCACAAAGTGTTCCTTCAGTCATTAACCGCCGGTGCTCCCATATCTGTAATAAAGTTTATCTTTTCTGACCATTGGACTTTGCCTTGTTGATCGGCGAATGCGGTTGGGTAAACCCTTGGAAAATTAACCGCGTTTTAACCGATATACATAAGCGTGACGAATCATAGTGCACTAACAATATAAAACGCGTGATGTTTCTTCTGCGGAAGTTAGAAAGCCTGTTGCTTCGGACGCAGCAGAATCAGAACCAGTTGTTGAACGCCTCTGCCGCAATGGTACGTATTTTTGTACTATAAAGGCTAACTGTGATATGATAAAATCCAAACTCGTTAATGGTCAAAAGTTTTGCGTGCTTGTATATATTTCTTTAAATGTCTATGTTTCCTTGTTATAAATAAAATCGGAAACAAACAAACCTTATGTAGCCTGAAGTCTACTTGCATAATATGTATTGAAAGATCAGAGAATTAGATCCAGTGACTATGGTATAAAACAACTTTTACCTTACGAGCTTAGGTTATTCCAGAAACAATTGAAATCAATTGTTATTGCGACAGCCGTCTGTCACTTGGGGTTCAAAGTGTTAACATTGAACCAGTGAAATGAATTCAGTCCCATATTTAATATTTTATAGTGTTACATCTTCATCACAAGTCTACCTTTGACTGAAAACTGTGTAATCTTGATACATCGGGATAAAGCTATATAAAAACTTAATGAAATATTCAAATACCTAGTTTTCAAATATCATTTACATAAATCAACTATGGTGTCTTCATTCTTTTGCTGTCAGTTTTTTTATGTATGAATACAGGATATCTTAATACCATGCTAAGCTAATCGGTGAGTAAAATATGAGGCCATAGCTGCCTGTTAAATGATAAAGTGTTGTGTCTGAGATTAGCGGTTACGTATTCGTTTCCAAAGTAGATGCACTGAGAGATGTGTCTGGCTACAAAATTGACACTTTACAATTAAATATCACAAAGCGTATTAAGCCACAGTTCAGCCAGATGTAATTTAAAGAAACCCTAATAAGGTAGTTTTAGTTCATTCTTCAAAGAACTTTTAAATAGTCTTTTGACAAATCAATAATTCTATTGTTATTTATTATTGACATAATTTTAAAAAAACTTTACAATAATGCTTTTTCTACAAAGCTTTAGAGTTATTTGAGGTATGTTGAGATATTGGATACTCAAATACAAAAGTAACCATGAATAACTGGCCAAGTGCGAGTCAGACTCGCGCACGAATGGTTCCGTACCATAAAGGCCAAAAAACGGGTTTGTTTTATGGGAGCCCCCTTAAATATTTATTTTATTTTGTTGTTATTGCGGCAACAGAAATACATAATTTGTGAAAATTTCAACAGTTTAGCTATCGCGGCTCTTGAGTTACAGCCTGGTGACAGAGCGACGGACAGACGGACAGACAGCAAAGTCTTAGTAATAGGGTCCCGTTTTTACCCTTTGGGTACAGAACCCTAAAAATGAAACGTGGTAGACCAAATCTAGACCCATCTTGGTTCAGGCTGATCATACTATTAATTTGGGATTGCAAAACTACATATTAAAATGTATATATTTTATCTAATGCTGGAATACAATGTTTGTTATAAAATATAAAATTTGCAGTATGAAAAATCAAAATTACCTACTTTACTTGAACTTGTATTTGTTTGTGGGTCTATATTGCTTATTTGTTTGGGACAGAGGTTCTTGCCATCATATCTACAAGGGTTGCTTGTTGTTGGTGTGTCAATAGTCGCTCAAGAGGTGAGGTTTAATTTATGTTTTTTCTGCCTAAAGATTTTTATTTATACTTAATTTGTTGTATAAACTTTTGTTACCTGCAAAGACTAAGATAGCTAATTTATTTGATTAGTTTTAAATTTTCTTGAGTTTACGACAACGCTATTTGTTGCCTTTGATTTATTGTTTGTATGTTTGTGCCTGTCAATTTTAATTATTTTTTGATTTACCCTAATTGTATGTATTGTGTTTTATCAATAGAATATAAAAAACCCCTAATATTAATGATAATATTTTAATTTGTACCGTAGATATTATATAAATATTAAAATGCTTGCTAGCATTTAGGTATTTATGTAAAGTTTTATACTAGATCTTTTAATTTTGAAAATTGCTGTTTACTATAAGTTTAACATTTTTTCAGAGCAACCCTGTTGTAACGGTGAAAGAAGGAAGACTGAAGGGTGCCTCAAAAAAACTTTTAGATGGATCTACATACTTTAGTTTCAAAGGGATACCGTATGCCCAGCCTCCTATTGGAAAGTTACGGTTTAAGGTAAGATGTACCTAAATTTGTTTCTATATTAATAAATAAATATTTTCAGACATGCCACACTGGGCCACACAGAGCCTTATAATATACTCATAATATACTTATAATACATAGAAGACACCCAGACCAGTACATACAGACATGTTCATGCACACTAATATTTGTACTATGCGGGGATCGAACCCGCGACCCATGGCTCAGAAGCAGCGTTTACTACCACTGACCCAAGTTGTCATCAAAAATATTACCAAATCGTACTAAATAGGACAAGTGTTGTAGGTTGCACCTAGTCATCTTACAGTATATACTACTAGCTTTATGGCCGCGGATATGCTCGCGTGCACTACACGTTATCTGGCGCGGGCGAAAACCCGTGCCCATCTGTGGGATTCAAAATAACCTATGCTCTTTCTCAGGTCTAATCTATCTTTGTACCCAGTGGCGGCGCAAGGCCTAAATTTAATGTGGGCGAGGTACATTTTGCGAGGCCCTCTGATGGTATAATTAATTTTATGAAATAGTTTATCAGTAATATCTAGTATTTCATTCACATTTAAGCCAATAATGTATTTATTATGTATGTACTTTAGTGCTTTCTATACTTTTTCAAAACTATTAAGGCGCGGGGCCCCATGCACCGCCCACGCTTTACGCCGCCTCTGTTTGTACCTCATCTCTTTCGGTTCGGAAGTTAACGCGTGACAGTGTAACAGATTGACAGAGATACTTTTGCATTTATAATATAAGTAAGGATTAATTTCAACAGCATCAATTAAATCAAGTCAGTCCAATAAACCCGAAACCGGCTTGCTATATCGTCGCTCGGTAGAGAAAAAGTGCTGGAGGCGGCCTAAGCTGAGCTAACCAGGTCGCGGTTTTTACAGAACTCATTATCGGTTTTTCGGTAATGTGACTTCTCTACTGCCACATCGGCTTATTTATCCTTTAAGCTATGTGCATTATGTAAGTTATCAATCATTATCATCATCATCATCAAGCCATATCAGTCCACTGCTAAAGAAAGTCTATCCAAAAATACGATCGCAGTTTGGCCAATGGTGTAAAGTGGACGCTGCTAGCCGTCTTCTTCTAGCAGTATCTACGTCTTAAAGGTGCCGAAGGAGACCACTTGCGGAGTACCCGTTAGTCACCGCATACGAGACGTAAATGGAATAGTGCTATTCTATATGGTGGTGGCTCGTCCCTCTAAATCTCTAATGTGTAGTTACTAAACAGATTTTATTTCTGAATCAATCCCGAGCATGGTTCCCTACATAGCTTGCTTCAAATGAGTATCTCTGACCCTGCCCTGTAAGACACACTGTATTAACTACGACAAATAAATGATACCGTTAACAAAATTAGCTTAAGATTCGTCTTAATTTTCAGGCGCCTTTACCACCGAAACCGTGGGAAGGAATACATGAAGCAATCGAGCATGGGCCTGTGTGTCCTCAAGCAGATATAACAACCATGCAACTAGTAGAAGGCAGCGAAGACTGTCTATTTCTGAACGTTTACACTAAATCACTGCAGCCCAGTGCCAAGATACCAGTCATGGTATTCATCCACGGAGGGGCGTACATGTCTGGATCCGGTGACACCGATACTTTAGGCCCAGAATTTCTAATACAACATGATGTTGTACTCGTCACAATCAACTATAGATTAGAAGTGTTAGGCTTCCTATGCCTTGACAATGCCGAAGTACCCGGAAATGCTGGTATGAAAGACCAAGTAGCAGCTTTAAGATGGGTGCGGAATAATATCGCGCAATTTGGTGGTGATCCCGACAATGTAACTATCTTTGGGGAAAGCGCTGGATCTGCTTCCGTCACTCAACACATGATATCTCCAATGTCAAAAGGGTTGTTCCATAAAGCGATAGCGCAAAGTGGAGTCTGCTTAGAGGACTGGTCCATAACCCGCGATGCTAAAGCCAGAGCATTCCGTGCTGGCAAATATCTGGGAAAAGAAACAGAAAATGTTGATGAGCTTCTAGAGTTTCTTCAGAGCGTACCAGCAATCGATCTTGCCAATGTTACTTTTAAGACTAGAACGCCTGACGAGAAATTCAGAGGCCTGCCTATGCATTTTGTTCCAGTAGTTGAGAAGTCTTTTGAAAACGTTGAAGCTTTCCTAGATGAACAACCCGTTGATAAGGTTCTTGCAAAGAAAGTTAACGAAGTGCCGTTGATGCTCGGTTACATGTCCCACGAAGGGTTGCTGATGTTGGATGATCGTTTGAAAAAAGCAGATGTTTATAGCAAAAATCCACAATATTTAGTCCCTAGAGATATCGCTACTAAGATATCTGATGATAAGAGGAAGGAATTTGGAGATCGTATATTACGTTTCTACACTGCAGATAAGGGTTTGTCGAATGAAACCGCTGAAGGCATTGTTGATATGCAGACAGATATAAACTTTGCCTACAACACCCATAGGTTCGCTCATTTTTACTCTGCAACTAATGCTCCGATTTACCTCTATAAGTTTAGTTTTGACACAGAACTAAATTTCGTCAAGCAATTTTCGGGATCGGCAGCTACCATGAAAGGAGCATGTCATGCTGACGACTTGTTCTATCTATTTTACAACGAAGTGAACAAGGATGTTTATGATCAGAAAGATAATTTGAAAAAAATCGTCTTTGATGTAACAAAATTGTGGACCGACTTCGCCAAAACTGGGTAAGTGTGAATCATTTATTATTAAGTCACTAATCAGTTTCTCAACAACGACAAACATTTTCCTGTTTCTCATTAATTGTGTAAATGAGTGAATGAGTGCTCCATTTCAACGTGTTTTACCGTTTACCCTTTTGTCATGTCATTGAAATGTGATTGTGATAAATGATTTTCCTCATGAGCCAAAGGCTATTGTGCATTTTTAGCTTCTATATGCACATAGTATTTATTGGAAGAATATTCATTGATTGCTGTAAACTATGTAAACAGATAAGTTAAGACCTTGATATTGTGATAAACAGTTTTGTTACGACTTCTGATCAAAGTATTATGTTACGGAGGATAGGGAAATTACTAGTCATCCCCGTACATTGTTATTATTAAAGCTAGCTTCATATTATGTGTAACTACGTGGTCGAATATGGTATCCATTAGATATTTGCGAGGACTTAACTCGTTCTAAACATCTCCTGTCATCAATCATTCATCCATCAAGATAGGGTTTTTTAGTGACGTACCTGAACCGTCATGCAAATGAATCGACGCCATGTTGGCAGAGCAAGCACAAATGTTTTTATATTTTAATTTATTCAGTGTGTTTTGTTATGATTATTTTGAACGAAATTCATTTACAATTTTGTTCTTAAATATTATCTTTTCGAGATGCTAAAATGCCATTATATCTATGTAAATAAAGACCCCTTAATAGCATTTCCTTCAGTAATCTGTTTGGAAAAAATGCATTCTTTAATCAAAAAGAACTCTTATTTCACTGAAATATTTGACAACACAATATAATAATTGTAGCCAATCAAGAGCGAAATAATCCTAGTGTCGTTGGATTTGCTATGCGATATTGAACCTTAGGGAAGCACAACAGGATTGCAGACATGCTTGGCAATTTTTTTTAATATTTAACTATAGCAGCTATCCAGCAGTGAGCGTCGTTTGGCTCAGATGATTATGATGATGATTTGTATACAGTGACTAAATTAATTGATCCAGTATTTTAAAATTGCAGTAATCCAACTCCAGACAGCTGTTCTGTGGTGCGATGGTCACCATACACTAGGACAGGCAAGGAGTTTCTCGACATCAACCAGCCGATGGTCCCAGGGCACAACACGGAAGGTGAAAGAATAGATTTCTGGAACAGACTGTACTGTGAAGCCGGAGCACCCTGTATTACTAAGAGTACTCTGTAGAGGTAGTATTATTGCTATAATATGATATTTAAGCAACTTAATTGGAATTATAATATCAGTATTTGAACTTCTTTCGGGTGTTAAGAGTGTAACTCCTAACATTTGATGAAACTACGCTGAAAAATATGCTTTTGTAGTTTATTTGAAAAATTTGCGCTGGGTCATAAATTGACATAATGTCTCGGTAGCTTTAATGGACAAAGCACCGCGTGTAGGCATAGTAATGCGGGATCGAGTCCCGCCTGGGACGAAAATTTTCAAGTTTAAATACTGATGGTATTATTGTTGTTAGTTTTGTATTTAGAAGGGTACCGTAGCTATGAGGGGAAGCTGAAAAGTAATCTACCCTTATATAGAAATGAACTATGTAGATGGAAGATTCTGTAATTGACCATTTTGACTCTCACAAAACCTTTTTGCTCTGGTAAAATGGCACTAGTTGGTCAACGTCATAAATGTATTCTATCTGCTAGGGATTTCAAGGAAAAATGGAGTGTACATTTTTTAGTTTTGTATGGAGCCTCGGCTAAGACTTTGTACACTATACCATAGGCAAGCAAAAGATAACTTAAAACTAGTCATATCGCAATAACCTAACGCGTTTTATGGTACAAAAGTATTTTATACGAGTAGTAATAAGTATGTAATTCCCCATTCAATATGGCGGCAAAACATCATACTCACATTAAAAAAAATACACTGTTTCTGTCTGACTTTTGTGACGATGTTTTATTAGATTTTGTCATGTCAATGTCATCCAACAAAAGAAATGTTCCCGAACGTGATATATTATGGTTGCGTGTGTGACCGGCATTGTTATTCAAATTAAAGTTCATTTTTGTACCATTTATCCAGAAAGATAAATAAAGTTTAATAGTTTATATAAAAGAAAGAAAAAAAGAAAGAAAATTGATTTATTTGGCATCAATTACAATAATATAGCATACAAAGCATTAATAAATAATAAAATAAAAAAACACAACAAACAAAATCACAATTTAAAAACAAAGACGCCAAAAAGGTCTCCCGCTCAGCATTTGTCGCGGCATGTTACATGCATGCATGCGACGACGCTAATATATGACTACCCTTTTTTTTATCATTTCAGCCCTGATATTATTTTTCAGGGATTTGATCTGATAAAGGGGTTTTTCTTTATTATTATTGTATATTGTTTACATAATCTTATTTCTAAATAATTATATGCAGGAAGTTTTTATTATAATGATTAGGTATAGACTTTCATGACTTCATTTTCTTACAATATTGTTTACACCTATTTTCTTACATCTATTACATTTCCTTAATTCTACTCGTATGTTTTCGCAATAATTGCTGTGACGGCTTTGTGACAATTGTGTCCCATTGCTATTTTACATCTGTCTTATTATCTATTATTATCTATGTTTTCAAATTCTTAACTTACTTGCTTATGTTATACGAAACTTTGTTTTCTTACCTATATTACATTTTACTCAGTCTACGTTCATTACTTTCTAAGCAATATGGACACATAATCCAAAAGTAATGCTTAATTATCCTTGTTTCTCTTATTCTCTATGGTACGTATTTTTTAACAGTATTGTATGAATACATCTTTAACATTTTTATCCGCTATGAGTTGACATAGACTGCCCATATCGATTTTTAGCCCAGTAGACTGTTCGAAGTCAAATCTAAGCCTATCGTGAATTGGACACTCCGTCAGCAAGTGAGGGACTGTCTGTGGTATATCAGAATTACATGCGAATCCTGGGCTCTCCCGGCACTTGAATCGGTTCAAGTATTGGGAGAACCCACCGTGTCCTGTGAGGATCTGGACTAATTGTCCGGTCGGCCGAATGTTTTTACGATGCGGTATGCCTCCGTTGCGCACGGGAAGAATATCTTAGTAGTTGAGGCTGTGTTACCTTCTACGTATCTTTTATTCCATTCCGTAATGGTTCTCTCGCGAAGTAGCCGTTTTGCGTATGAAATGGGGCATCTATCATAAGCTAGTCTTCTTTGGATGCCAACGCGGCCTCCTTCGCCAACTCATCCGGTCGCTCATTACCAGGAAGTCCTGCATGGGGTTTGATCCAGAACAAAGAAACATCATTGTTCTGTTCCAAGGCCCGCTGCAGATTATCCCTGGCCCTACATGCAAGATGATGGAGAGAGTCATGGCTGGTGAGTGTCTCGAGCGCTGCTCTAGAGTCACTGTACACACCATAACTCTTTTCCACCCTCTTAAGGATAACGCCCGTTGCCTCGCATATGGGCAAGAGTTCCGCCTGATAAACCGTGCAGTACGCGGACAGACGAAGCTTTCGGTTCTGGATTTCGGCATCACCTTTCCATATGGAAAGTGATGCTCCGACCTTCTTCTCCAGCTTACTGCCATCGGTGAAAATTCTCACCTCCTGCACGTTGTGCCTGTCCACAAGGTTTTGGTCTACCAAGCCTTTGAACTCCAGGTTCATATGCGATGCTGGATGCGGCGCTTCTGCAAATCCTACCACACGCTCTATATCCCTGTGGCCCAATAGAGTCGGTGATGGCCCTCTCTTGGCTTCGTACAGTTTGCTACCTCCTGCACTCTTAAATTGAGAGGCAGTATCCCCGACAGCAGTTGGGCGGCGTGGAGAGAGACCGTGCGATACGACCTGCAACTATTTTTTTTAATAATCTATGGGCTTGCTCTTGACTACATACTTAAGACGCTGACTGCAGCCGATGACCTTGAGCAATGAACACGCCCACAAATTAATTCGTCTTTGAATTTCTTTGGAACGCGCCACAGCCATCACTGTCGATTCTCGTAGGAGTGACAGAGAAAAAACGCATGGAATAGAAGGGCCTAAGTGCCAAACAACAAAATTCGTTGTGCAATTTAAAATTGGCATTTTATTAAAAATCTAAATCAGCCATTTGCTTAAGCAACATGTAATATACAATATAGCAAAATTTTATTATCATTGTTATACGGACTGCTGAGAAAGATGGTAATTTATGTATTTTCAGAGGCTACTTTGAGATTTTTTTCTATCGAGAAAAGTTTTTAGAATCGTGTTTTGGAAACAGCCACCTGGTCGAAAATATCATCAATTACAACTACATAGAATTTGGCAACAATACGAGCCATAGGCTTAAAGCAAAACAATCTTCATTGAGCTCAATTTGGCTCATGTCAGCGTCTTAACTATACGGTTAAGAAGAAGCCTAAGATGGAGCGAGCTTACCCAGAGGTACTGGTTCTCCCACACACCAGCGGAACACAGAGGCACTGTTTGGCGCTGGACTCCGGCAGGAGGGTGGTAGCAACCAGGCAGCCTCTTACGAAGCCTACCACCGCAGAGGGATCTAGGTTGTTAGCCGTCATCATTGGTTAGAAAACCAAAGATGCCGTTGCCCAGGGTGGATAACTAGGAGGTAGATCCCACTGCCCCAAAAATCTGACTATTAGTTCGATCGAATAGTGTACAAAGACCTAGCCGGAAATTAAAAATTTCCTTTAATCATCCATTTATGTTCTTTTTTATATACCTACGTTGTTTACTATTTAGCCTTCCCTCGTCTATTTGTTACTTTAAACATTCGCATTGCATAATTATTTGAACATGTACGGGAAAAAATCGCGTACATATCTTCGATCAGTCTAGTCAGTACCACGTTTGGGGTAACCCGATTAAAACGTCAGGTAATTTGAAGAATTTACTATTGAGGTCATTGACGCCTGACCACATTAAAGAGCAATATCGCTTGCAGCTTGCGTCGTCCCTTGTTTGAAGTGACGTTCGATTTTGTGTAGAACTGCAAGCTAATTTCGTTTGAAAGTGGTTAGGCGACAGAGTACCGAACGTACATTCGCATTTATGACGGTCATTATAAAATTCTGACATAAATATGTTTATACCTACTTCCTACTAAGTTCCTACAGGACCATAAGACCGCCGGCGGTCGCGATAACAAGTGATTTTAATTGTGTCTGGAATAACATACAATCGAGGGGTTACCTGATATCAATTAATAAACATTTTTAATACAACTTATATAATATTGCACAGTTAAAAGATAAACCGGAATCCGCTAATAACTACAAAAGCGAAGCCACTAAATGTATTTATAAGTCTATATTCAGTTGTGTTTGGTTTCTGGATCTTTTGAAAAAACTGAGTCATAGACAATTTTTGTCCCTACAACTCGAGCCTTCTTACCGTGATTGCAACATTTTGTAACCTTTTGTCGAGACAAATTAAGATTTATTTCATTCATTCGATTGTTCATTCATTCATACGTTCGTTCATTTAGTACACAAGTTGTGTAAATATTTAAGACCATGCAAAATAAAAAAAGTAATACAAAATTTAATGCTTTGCGTCAAAAGCTGATTATAATAATTCTTATACTTACATTAATTCGATTTTAGGTCTCCGATTGTCAATTTATCAATTGTATGTGCAATAATCCGAGGATATAAACTATTTGATTCTTGCTATACGCTTCAATGTCTCTAAATATAACTCTGACGGTACATATAAATTTTAAGGTTTAATAAATACTGGGTGCATTTCTAGGCGATAAAATAATGGAAAAATCAATTTCTCAGTATTGTAATATACATATTTAAAATCAAAATGGGAAAGGGAAATATTCTGCATAATCATCTTATTGACTGAACAAATTATTTAATTATATGCAGGTTATAAGGATTGTAATATAACTTCGATGACCATTTGGATCAGCGGTAGTAAACGCTGCTTCTGAGCCATGGGTCGCGGGTTCGATCCCCGCACAGTACAAATATTTGTGTGCATGAACATGTCTGTTTGTACTGGTCTGGGTGTTTTCTATGTATTATAAGTATGTATTTACAAAAAAAAAAGTATATAAGTAGGTTTATCGGTTGTCTAGTACCCCATACGACAGGGTACTTAATAGTACCTTAATTTGGGACTAGATGGCTCTGTGTGGCCCAGTGAGGCGTGTCTTAAATATATAATAATGCCCATTAGATTTAGAAGTTTTTAAAAATTTTGTGAATTTATTTTTAGCGCATTGTTAAAAAGTGATGCATACAACGTGTTCCTTTTGATATCCCATAACTCTAGGATATTAAACAGACCATGGTAAAGAATCAAATTGCATATGAATTATTTTTCTATTATAAATTTTTTTTTTGTTTAATTTTTCATACAAAATAACTCTAAAAAGTCACGGCTGTTTATGTAAAACACCCTTACCTTGTTATGAATTAACTTTTGAATGAAAACTTAGATGTCATGAAATTTAAATGTCAATGTTTTTTACAAGTTACGCTCTCCCGCTACTTTACTACTATACTTTAGTGTAAGTTTGCCAACGTCTCGCAAAACTTAAGATTCGCCATACTGGTTACATTTTTTTAACAAATTTAACTAAAATTGATGTTATATTCGAAACTATTGATTTTTGACACATGTTCTAGGGCGTTTTATATTATTTTTACCTATAGAACATAACCTTAGAGTTATGGGATATCAAAAGGAACACGTTGTATACTATTTAATGTATGTCTAAATATTTATGAATTCGAGCTTAGGATTTAGTACTAACTTATGATGAACAAAGTAGTACTACCACAATTATTATGAATATAAGGATATATTATTTTCGATTGCTTTCATCAATTTAATGCAAAAAAATATAGCCATACGTACGTATCATTATGGTGCAATATTACAGGGATCAAATGTTCTTGGAATTTATTAGAATAGTCTTTAAATTAGTAAAACAAAGCAGGGTACACAGAATTTATTTGTATCATACAGTATTTAAGTGGGAATTTAGGCATCTTACATTATTAGCTTCAGATATTCCACTGCATATGTGATAAATAAATGTGGACAACATCACATACATTGCTTTAATCCTAAAGTGGGTAACTATTTATAAAAAATGATTTTTGGAAATCATACACAACGGTGGTAAGTATATGTTTAAGCAGGTGTCTACTAAAAAAAGTACTTGCCAAGTCCGTTTTTTATTAGTAGCTAAACAGCTGCAGCAGATAACATAGAAAAACACTTTTTTCTAAGTTGACTTTTCCGGGAATCGAACCCGGGACCTTTGGAGTAACACCTTGAAAACAGGCGCATACGCCACTCCGCCACAGAGGTCGTGACAGAGGCCCCGCAACACGACATCCGTCTCTCTTACTCATGCCAATCTGGGATGTACAGCTATTAAAATATATAAATGTATTGGTAATTTAATGTTTCCGAACTTAATGTTTCTCTGAGTTATTAATTTTGTTATATATTGTGTATTATATTATATTGTATAATATCAAGAACTAAGAAAGTAAGTTTGTCTTTACTTTAAAAAAAAAACAACTCACGTAAGAATTAAAACCATTCTTTGCTATCTGGACGACTGCTTTTCCACTGAGCTGCATTTGAACATTGTCATTTGTTAAATTTTTTTAAGGATTTATTTTCTATAGGAAGTGATATCTTTTCAAATTTAACGATAGCTAAGAATCATGTTTCGATTCATACCAACCGTAACTGTTTAGAAAATAATTGTTAATATGTTGTATTTTTAATCAAGGAAG
Source organism: Anania crocealis (assembly GCA_949315895.1). Lineage (NCBI taxonomy): Eukaryota > Metazoa > Arthropoda > Insecta > Lepidoptera > Crambidae > Anania > Anania crocealis. The sequence continues at coordinate 1,735,520 of OX438885.1, read as the reverse complement.
TTTTTATTATAAATAAATATTTGAGCATTTATAATAAAATTGTTATTTATATTTATACAGGCTGAAATTTTAAGCACTTTACAAATTTTAATATATCAATCTACGAGACAAAAAACAAATTTACGTATTTTTTCTTTTGGTATAGCCCAGTACAAAAATGTCAAGATAAAGCACTAAGAAAATGTCCGTCAAAAATCTAAAATTTTTGATACGGCCGCCTAGCAACACTTTTTTTACGCGTAGCGCATCTAATTCATTCATTACGATACTATTCATAAGTTTTTGCTATTCCCTTTATACCTTAACAAGTCTAGGACAATAAAAATTGAAAACTATATCCCGAAAAATATTTTCGAGTGACAACTTAATTTACATTTTTTATACTTTATTTGATATTTTAGCAACTTAATTGCACTTATAATATCAGTATATAAACTTGAAAAATTTTGTCTCAGGCGGGACTCGAACCCGCATCTCCTCGCATGCCGGGCATGCCGGGCCCGGCATGCGAGGAGATGCGGGTTCGAGTCCCGCCTGAGACAAAATTTTTCAAGTTTATATACTGATATTACATTTTTTACTTTATAAATAGGCTCTAAATACGATACTGAACGCCTATAAAAAATATGGAAAGTGGTTAAAATTTCACCCTGTATATCAATGCCCCATGGTCTAGTGTTTTAACTATAGGGCCAAAATCTCGGAAACCTAGGCAATAATACTCTTTCCCATATATTTTAAAAACTTCATAGTAATGTAGCTTGTGAGATTACAATATCATATAGGCTAGAATTTATAAAAAAAAACCGTGTAGTTACCGCGGGATAGCAGTTGTATTTTTTGTGAAGTCATGTGTCACAGGCGATAGATGGCGCTGCCGGTTATAACAGCCTATAATCATCCCACTGCAGGGAAAATTCCTCCATCATTGAATTCGACTTACCACAGCAATGATGGACACTGGCATAATCACCACGCTTTCCAAATGCTGTGATCACAACCCCGAGCAATGCTAGAAAATTGGAAACTTTTTGTTGCCCGATCCGGAGTTTGAACCCGGGTCCCCGAGATCTTGCTGCCGGTTGGTTTTCATATATTTTTTACCGAAGTCCATATATATCCTTAGTAACGCCTCGTTGGTCTAGTGGTTTAAATACCGGGCTAAGATCACGGTTAGAACCCCGGGTCGCGCAATAAAAAGTTTCGAGTTTTCAAATATGCTCGGATTTGTGATCACCGACCCACATTTGGCAAGCGTTGTGATTATGCTTATACCCATTATGGATTATCACCACGCTTGCCAAATGTAGCTTGAATTCAATGATAGAGGCATTTGGTCACTTACTATCCCTAGAAAGAAATAAAATAAAATTTTTTTTTGGGACTTTAATAGCTTTCTTGTACTAATAATCTGTGATCAACCTCGGAAGGACAGACAGACAGGGCAAGATGAAACTAAAAGGTTCTTGATTTAACTTGGTATGACCAACGTCACTAATGTATCTTATGTATCCATCTATGGGATAACAAAGAGAAATAAAATACAAATCTTACCATCTATGTACTGACAACAGCACGTCAACCTACCAAAAAAACGTCAAACTTTCTCACTTGATATTGAACTTTACTTGTTAAACTTAAAGTTGAAAATCAAAATCAAAAGTTAAAGGTTGACCTTTAAATTTTTGGATAGGTTGACCTGCCATTGTCTGTACTTTATACGTGGGTAACACTGAAAATGTTTAGAACTGGCCAGTTAAAATCATTGCTAATGAAAACTTTTTTTGAATTTCAATTCTAGATCTCTTTGGTAACCTAATGTAGTATCACAGTCTATGAAACCATACAGTCGTCCGACGAAGACGTCTAGACAGGGCAATTGTGCGGGATGTGAGGGGCGAGACGCTGGAAAGCCGAGCCCGAACAAAACGATTAGCAGTTCGGGACACAGCATTCAGGGCTAACAAATGTTTGTGTTTTAAATTATTTTACATTTGTTTGTGGTAATTTATTGGAATGCTGATAATGAAAATAACATCTTCATAATAATTGATTTAAGATGGCGGACTTTTGGAACGAAGTTCCTTATCGCGCGTTGCGAAAGGGGGCTAGACGGAAAAAATTGTAACGATACTTTTTGAACGACACTTTTTGCTATAGTTGTAAGCCGTGCGGCGTGCGCGTGTTTCTCTGTCTGAGAGAGAGAAAGATAGAAAAGGGAGAGAAAGAGAGAGAAAGGGAGAAAGAGAGAAAGAGAGAGAGAGAGAGAGAATTAAAAATACATTTAAAATAAAATAAAATTTTATTACATTTCCTTCACTACAAAACCCTCTCCCTTAACACCTCTCAAGTTTTTTTATTAATTGTTAAGGGTGAATTTTGAGATGGTGGACGTAATTTTTTTTAATAAATTAAATAGTTGGGCTGCTATTTACGAAAATGCTATCCTTTTTAAAATTCAAGATGGCGGACGTCATTTTTTTTAATTTGATATGAGTGTAAATTTTGAGGTTCAGTGGGGTGCTGATTACGGATATGCCATCCTTTTTAAAATCCAAGATGGCAGACGTATTTTTTTATAATTTGATATGCGTTTCAATTTTGAGGTTCATTGGGGTGCTGATTACGAAAATGCCATCCTATTTTAAATCCAAAATGGCGGACGTAATTTTTTATAATTTGATATGAGTGTCAAATTTTGACGACCATTTGGATCAGCGGTAGTTAACGCTTCTTCTGACCCATGGGTCGCGGGTTCGATCCCCGCACAGTACAAATATTTGTGTGCATGAACATGTCTGTTTGTACTGGTATGGGTGTTTTCTATGTATTATAAGTATATATTTACAAAAAAAAAAGTATATAAGTAAGTTTATCGGTTGTCTAGTACCCCATACGACAGGGTACTTAATAGTATACTTTATTTGATATTTTAGCAACTTAATTGCACTTATAATATCAGTATATAAACTTGAAAAATTTTGTCTCAGGCGGGACTCGAATTTTTCAAGTTTATTTACTGATATTATAAGTGCAATTAAGTTGCTAAAATATCAAATAAAGTATATAAATAGCTGTTTCATCTTAACTGACTGTCAAACATCTGCAAAGATGTTTCTTTCGGGTGTTAAGGGTGCAAACTCCTAACATATGATGAAACAACGCTGGCTCACAGCGTAAGAATATGCTTGAAAAATTCGCGCCGTGTCGCAGTGTCTCGGTGGCCTAATGGTATGGCGCCCGCCCGGCATGCGAGGAGATGCGGGTTCGAGTCCCGCCTGAGACAAAATTTTTCAAGTTTATATACTGATATTATAAGTGCAATTAAGTTGCTAAAATATCAAATAAAGTATATAAATAGCTGTTTCATCTTAACTGACTGTCAAACATCTGCAAAGAGGTTTCTTTCGGGTGTTAAGGGTGCGAACTCCTAACATATGATGAAACAACGCTGGCTCACAGCGTAAGAATATGCTTGAAAAATTCGCGCCGTGTCGCAGTGTCTCGGTGGCCTAATGGTATGGCGCCCGCCCGGCATGCGAGGAGATGCGGGTTTGAGTCCCGCCTGAGACAAAATTTTTCAAGTTTATATACTGATACTTAATAGTAGCTTAATTTGGGACTAGATGGCTTTGTGTGGCCCAGTGAGGCATGTCTTAAAATATTTATTTATTTATTATTATTAAATTTGAGGTTCAGTGTGGTGCTGATTACGGATATGCCATCCTATTTGAAATCTAAGATGGCGGACGTAATTTTTTATAACTTGACATGGGTGTCAATTTTGAGGTTCATTGGGGTGCTAATTACCATTATGCCATCCTTTTTAAAATCTAAGATGGCGGACGTATTTTTTTATAATTTGATACGAGTGTCAGTTTTGAGGTTCATTGGGGTGCTGATTACGAGTGTTTATCTGCGATAAATAAATATTTTTATATATTGTTTACTTGTAACAACCCTGGCCTTCACGATACTGTATAGACGTTGTCTGCATTTTCTATGACATCAAAGGCGTCGGACGACTGTATGATTTATAGACTGTGGTAGTATATTGCATTGTATTGCATGTAATGTATTTATTTATTTATTATTTGTTTTTGTGAATTGGCGGCAAATCTAGAACTCTTGTTACACGTTAAAATTAACCTAACGCGAGATTTTCGGTCAATGGTTTATTATGACTTTCGTTGTGGGCTTACTTAGTAACATAGCTATGATAGGCTGCGATTAGCATTTCTTAATGAAGCCCCATCTCGTGCCACTATTTACAATTGGTTTAACGAGTTTAAGCGTGGACGTAGCAATCTCAATGATGATACGCGTGATGGACGTCCTTTAACAGCGACTACTGAAGATAACATCAGTGCTGTGCATAGAGGAAGATAAGAGAGTGACCTATCAGCAGATACGGGCAAGCCTAGGCATTGGTATGAGTCAAGTTCAAAAAATATTACACAACCATTTAGGCGTCAGGAAGCTTTGTACCAGATGGATTCCCCATACTTTAACCGACGACCAGAAACACCTTCGCATGGACTGGTGTCGCCAAATGTTAGATAAGTTCAATAGCGCTGACTCAAATGCTGTATGTGATGAAAGCTGGATATATTGTTACGAACCCGAAACCAAAAGACAATCAGCTCAGTGGGTGTTTTCTTTCGAGGATCGGCCAACTAAGGTAAAGAAAGGAAAGTCAAGGAAAAAAGATGATTGCCTCATTCTTTGGTCGGAAAGATCATTTCGCGACAGTTGTGCTAGAAGATGGAATGACAGTTACTGCAGACTGGTACGTCAATCGCTGTTTGCCTGTTTTCTTGGAAAAAATTCGACAGCAGCGCCCTCGAAGCAGGATCGTCCCTTACTACGACAATGCTTCAGCGCACTCCGCAAAACGGACTGTTGAATATTTGACAGCAGGTGTCGAGATAATGAGTCATCCGCCATACAGTCCTGACGTGGCGCCCTGCGACTTTTATTTATTCCCAAGAACTAAAGATAAAGGTATTCGCTTTACAAGCCCTGAATATGCGGTTAAAGCGTACGAAAATGTCATAGAAGAGACCCCTAAAGAAGAATGGGCCCACTGCTTTTCTCATTGGTTCTATCGAATGCGACAATGTGTAGAGAGGAACGAAGATTACTTCGAAAAACAATAAAAGTATTGGCAACTTTCTACATTTTTTCATTTTCTAAACATTTTCAGTGTTACCTAGGTACATTCAGAATAATTACAGCATTTTCTCAAATTACTCTTTACTAGCTTGCGGCCCGCGGCTCTGCCTTAGAAAACTATACGTTACATCGTGCGGGCGGAAACCTGCACCCAGCAGTGAGGAACAAAACTAGCCTTTGAAATCTCTCAAGGTTTCTTTGTACCAAATTTCATTAAAATCAGTGCAGTAACCGTGAATACGTTACAGACAGACAAAATTACTTATCAATAAGTCCTTACAGTTTGACGACCATTTGGATCAGCGGTAGTTAACGCTGCTTCTGAGCCATGGGTCGCGGGTTGATCCCCGCGCAGTACAAATATTTGTGTGCATGAACATGTCTGTTTGTACTGGTCTGGGTGTTTGCTATGTATTATAAGTATGTATTTACAAAAAAAAAAAGTATTAAAGTAAGTTTATCGGTTGTCTAGTACCCCATACGACAGGGTACTTAATAGTACCTTAATTTGGGACTAGATGGCTCAGTGTGGCCCAGTGAGGCATGTCTTAAATATTTATTTATTTATTATTATTACAATATCAGTAAGGATTTATTGAAAATATAACTTGCTACTTCGCTTTTATTGGTTACAATAATTATTGAATAACAATTTCCTGCTGCTAGGTGCAAGGTTATGTCTTATAGAAATCAGATAATTTATTTGAACCTCGTGAGAATAAATTAAATGTATTATTGTTCACCTTTCATTTCTTCTCGTAATTTTTTTTTCACTTTGTTTTCTCGGCAATTAGGTATTATCATCGTCTTTACACGCACCGAGTTGCATCATTATAAAATAATAGCGCTAAGATCAATAAAATCATTCAATGTTTAGTTATTAACCATGGCGGTTGTATTATTCTTAGAAGTATGGCTCTTTGCCCTACTCATGTATGGGATGTACAGGAAGAAAATGAATGCAATATGCAGATCAAAGAAAAGACTTGACGGCAAGACTTGTTTAGTGACAGGAGGGACAAGCGGTCTCGGAATAGAAATCGCTATTGACTTCGCAATGAGAGGCGCCAGAGTCATAGTTGCGTGCCCATACAAAAAAGAAGGAATAAACGCCGAGAAAAAAATTATTAGAGATTCTAATAACACCAACGTCGTCTTCAAACATCTGGATTTAGGATCTTTGAAATCAGTGCGGCAGTTCGCAGCTGACATATTGAAGACGGAAGACCGTTTGGATATATTAATGAATAACGCAGGTGTCGGTGTTCCAAATAGGATAACTGAGGACGGCATGAACATTATTATGCAAGTGAATTATGTGGGTCACTTTCTACTGACCATGTTGCTGATGCCGTTACTGAAAAATAGCGGGACATTGTCAGATCCGAGCAGAGTAGTGAATACGTCTTCGGTTCTACACCGGCTCGCGATGTTAGATGTGAAAACAATGACCGCGATGAGGAACTCCGTTTTATCGAATTGTATCGTGTACTCAAACAGCAAGTTATGTCTGGTTCTATTCTCTCGTCAGCTGATGAAGAAGCTGTCCGGTTCTAACGTTGTTATCAATAACGTTGACCCCGGAGAAGTGGGGACGGGAATATTTTTGAGTGCTGGTTACATTAGCGGTTATATATTGTTTGCGTTGTGTTGGTTTTTGGTGAAGAGTCCTTTCGAAGGAGCCCAGACGCCGCTCCACGCGGCGTTGGACGAGAAAGCCGGTCACGAGAGTGGACTGTTCTATCGAGACTGTAAGTCCTGTCAGCCATCCAGAGCTGCGCTTGACGACGAATTAGGAAAGATGTTGTGGGAGGAGTCAGTCAAGCTAGTCGGGTTGGAAGACGAGGAACTTCGAAACCTGTTACAATAATCTATAAATTGACTACAGGACTTTAGGATGGGTCCATATTGGCTCAAATAAAGTTTTTAGCCCGAAATTGCTATTCCACCGATTGGTAATCCGAATGACCACTCTTCCTTAAAAAATTTCTTCCTCAAGTTTCATTCATACAATTTGTAGTACCTACCTAATACTGACGATGTTCGTAACACTCATATTTCCTAAAATTTTAATTAATAATATCGCTAATGTACCTAAATATATTGAAACTTCTACTGTTGTTTTTCAGAACGCTTTTATTACTGCACATAATTTATGTAGTTTTTATACTCTTCGGAAAGAAAAGAATACTTTACTCAGTGTCATCAAAATTGTAATATGTGACCAGGTTGAATCTGAAGAGAAAAATGACCGACTGGGCGTGGCTACTTGGTTAGAAAAACAATGAAGCCAGTCGTTTGTGCAATAAATTACATACTATTTAATTGCTTATTAAGCTTAATGACAGTTACGTACTAACAGCGTCACGCTTCATAAATAATTATGACAAAAGTAACATAGAAACAAGTACTTTGTATAAATAGTACTTACTATCTGTAAATAGTATAAAAAGTGTGTGTCAATTACTTGTCTGGCAATTTCCAGAACATTTTACCAATTTTAGATTATCCTTGATGTAGGTAGGTACCTATATTATTAAGGAAGTTTGCTATTTTTTTTAAATATTGGTTTACTTATTTTGGGCTGCCTTGCTATTGAATAAATAGGAATAAAGAGATTTATACTAAGCTTAATACAGCCATGTTTTGAGAAATGTAAGTTTAAGTACGAAAGGTAACAATGATAGTCACAATACGTTATGAAATAACCAGTGGCTTAATTCCTGATTTCTGATTGGTGGATTAAAGCGATGGTAAACCTGTAAGTTAAATAAAATATGACGAATAGGTACTGTTATCAGTGCCACGACTACTAAGTCTGGTACTGGTGGTACTGGTGGTACTTGGTGATGGAACTGCTAGCGGTATATGTGCTGATAATAATCTTACTTAGAATAGACATTACCAATATCAACTGCATGGGCAGTGTGCAAGTTCCACTTGACGCAAATAACCCATGAATCATGGCATTAGTAAGAAGAAAATTAAAAAAAATATAGTTCTCGCTGCTTAAATAAGCACATCAGTTCAGCAGATAACGCGCTAGCGAATCGAAAAATCGAAAGGGTTGCATAGCTATCCACAAATAAATAAATAGGTAGGTATTTGGAGGGGCAGGCCCCTGTCTTCGCGTCAATTCTTCTGGCAGTAGGTATATTTAATTTTAGTAACCTATTACGACGACTATGGGTAACTAGGTATTTAGACTTACTACAAACTCTGGGCTGGTGTTATGTACCTAAAAAAGTACCGACCATCAATAATAATATGCAAGGTATACACTGACTCTCAAAATTGGTGGCTATTCCACGCTTTTTGTCAGCTTAATTTTTGTGAAAAAACGTTTAGCGTAAACTATCACTACAATGTCTTGGTTTAGCTTGGTTTGCTCAAAATTTAATAAGTTACAAAAAGGTTACTAATAAAATCGACGTGCGTAAAAGCGCGGGTTTCGAACACACGATCGCAGCTCTCACACTTTCGAGGTGCTACAAATCGCGGGTAATGTAACCACCGGGTCGGGAATGCTGACCTGACCGGGTCGGGAATGCTGACCCGACCGGGTCAGCGTAGCGACATCTAGAGCGTACTTAGACCAACAAATTTAGCCAGATGGATAAGCGGAGTTAGCTCAGTCAGTAGTTTCTTGTATGACGTGAGGCATCTGTACTTTAGTATTATCTTATCTGTGGTGTTGCACCCACAACGCATGGCTTAGAAACAGGGTTTACTGCGACTAAACTAACTGGTTCTTATATTCTTCCTTCCTGGTGTGTGATATTTTACAACCTTTTATCTCTCAAGATCTACATGACGTGTTCTACTTCTTAATCTCGAAGGACGAAGCTGAGTATAATTGATGATTAAACGAACTTACGTACGTAAAGTTCTATCATAATTATAAGATAGCTTCATCCGAAGAGATTAATCACCCTCCCACCGTGTCCCTGTAGTAAAATATCACTATAGCTCTGAACATAATGACGTAATGACATCTGAAGTTAAGGATGAGACACAGGAAACGTTAAGAGTTATAACGTTAACGGTATATCATTTTTTTTAATAGTGCTCTCAAATATCTGTGCTAACTGGTGAGACAGTAGGTGTTACTACATGTGTTCTACTTCTTAATCTCTTTGGACGAGGCTATCGTTTAATTATGATAGACTCATAATTCATATTTGATATGAATCGTACTAAAATAAAAACAACTAGAAGTTAGTAAACAGAGGATTACTGAATTTATCATTATATTTCGCAGCTTCATTCTTAGCGATTAGCTCACATATTGTAGTTGAGCCCCCACGCCTCAGCCTTTACACAGTTGTTTCGAAAAAGTAGGGGAAAAAGAAAAAAAACTCTACTGGCAACATTTGTAACCTTGCAAGTCTATAATCACGCCACCACCGTGCACCGGCGCGCTCATTCTGTCTGTGCCAAAGCCTTCGCACACGCAACAAAACACTTAAGGCTCTAACACACGAGCAGCACGTTGACGACGGCAGAGGCGACTGCAGTCGCCGTCACCTGTTGGCAGCTAGCTGTCGACCTGCCTGCGGCAAGCGGTCGACACGTCGACAACTTGCCAACGACGCCGATGTTACCGACTCTCTTTGTTCAAGAGCCAGTTGAAAATGGATTTCGTTGAAGAAACACTGTTGTTGCTATTACTCCGTCGTTGTCGACGCAAGAGAAAGAACTCATTTCTATGCAATTCAAACAGCCCATGCTCTATTTTTCATTATTTTGTTGTGATAATCTTCTAGGTTCAAGTACCAAATTATTTCATTTTTTTTGACAGCACTAATAAGCGATTCAGAATCAATTTCTTCTATTAGGCTCATTTTGTGCACGTCCTCGCTCCTGGGCTAACTGCATTCGACTGTCAAAATGGCGGACGCGGATAGCTGTCGACATCAGCCGGCGGCAGCCGCCAACGCATCGACTGCACGTCGACGGCATGTCGACAGCTAGCTGCCGACTTCTAACGTCGGCTGCAGTTACATACGTCGACAGCAAACTGCTGTTTGAGTGTACGAGTCCTTAATTTCCGGATTCAACGTTACTACCCGTAAATTTTATTACTATGCCGAACAAAAGGAAACGCGAACTAAGCAGTGACAGGATAAAGAAGAAAATTCGAAGATTGGAAACACAATTAAGAAATAAGGCGCATCAACACAAAATGCCGATAGTGAAAGTAATAACGACTCGGATTCGAAAAATGAAGATGAGTACCAATAGTACTCTTTTCTTTTATGTGCATAATGTAATAGATGTCTAATAATAGCTCATTAGAGAATACAAAAATGCAATGGTTTTTTCGTTGCCATGTCAAACCTACCTACCTTCAATTTCTTTTTAACAAAGAAAATACGTTGTGATGCGAGGCGCCAGCTGGGCTACCTCTGTCACGTTACGTAGGTAATGGTTTATTTATAGATATAGGTACATACATACATTTTGGATTGTTGATTTAATGTTAATATTGTGATGCAAGACGCCAACTGGGCTATCTCTGTCATTTTTAGAGATTCTGGCTTTGCTTGGTGACGCACCTAAATCCGAAACTAAGTTTGGAAAACCAACTCATAAGGATTTAGCATCTAGATGGCAGGAAATCCTTGGAAAGGGTTTACAAAAGGAATGAAAAGATAAATTTATGTCTGAATGTTTGTGACCGTCAGAATGGCTGGACCAAACGAGATAAGCACGTGAGACCATGTGCACTGTTTACTACCTATTTGCTACTATTTACTACCTTAAGTGAAATATTTGCTACCTTAACGTTAAAACATTTATCAAAGAAACCAAGTGGTCAGCCATTCTGACGTCAGGTTGGCTGACCACTTCTGAGTTATCATAGTTGTACTATTGTATTAACCGCTTCGGTAATTGTAGATATTTACTACCTACCTATTTTCTACTTTAATATATAGTTTTTACAAAATTTTAAGAAGCTTCGTTAAAAAGTTATCCATACAAGCCCATTATAACGCATGCACATAATTATTTATTTTCTTCTTCTCAGAATAATTGCTAATAAGTTTTCACAGGCTCTTAATTAATTAGTGCCTCTAAGACAGTGAGATTTATAATTACCAAGGAAATTGGTCATCATAAATCTGACTGTCTTAGAAGCACTTCATTTCAATGTTACGATGACATGTCGAATCGAGTAACTACGGGTAGTAAAAAAATTATGGCTCATTGCATCATTTACGGCAGAAAATATATGTAACATAATGTTGTGATTAAAATTAACTGTATTTTATTTAAAATCAAACACTACTAATTTTATATTTTGTTTGAATCATGGATATAATTAACGTAAATAAATAATTTCCAATATCTTGTTAATTTTTTCTATGCCATGAATGTAATGTTTTAATGGGCATTTATTGATAACTGTTGACTAACATTCTTAAAATTGTAAAAAAATATATAGAAAATAGGCAGTAAATATCTATTTAATTAAGAGCCTGAAAAAATTTTATTAGCAATTATTCTGAGAAGAAAATAAATAATTATGTGCAGGCGTTTTAATGGGCTTGTAAAGACAACTTTTTAACGAAGCTTCCCAAATTTTGTAAAAAATATATATTAAAGTAGAAAATAGGTAGTAAATATCTACATTAACGAAGCGGTTAATACAATAGTACAACTATGATAACTCAGAAGTGGTCAGCCAACCTGACGTCTGAATGGCTGACCACTTGGTTTCTTTGATAAATGTTTTAACGTTAAGGTAGCAAATATTTCACTAAAGGTAGTAAATAGTAGCGAATAGGTAGTAAACAGTGCACCTGGTCTCACGTGCATATTTCGTTTGGTCCAGCCATTCTGACGGTCACGAATATTTAATTCCGGAAAATTGTGACATGCTGGTCGCGCCACTACTTAATCCGGAGATAAAGGCCGCTTTAGCTGACAATATGGTCAAGAGAGACGCTTCGCGTATGGCTAAAGAAAAACAGCTTTCTGTAGCTATAGCTGCGCTTAATTGAGCAATAGAGTTAATAATATCAAAGGAAAGCTATACCTCTATGTTAAAACCGATAAGCGACGCATGCAGACTTCTATGGGATAGTCATTTCACAGATACCAGGACACGCCGTGGTTTTGTTATATCCTCAATAAATCCCGAACTTAAAGAAACATTAAATGAAACTAATTTTAAACAGCTTTTGTTTGGAGAAAACATTTCAGAAAAGCTCAAGTCGGCTAAGTCAGTAAAGAGGTCCGCCGCTGACCTCAAACAAAAGAACAGTCAAACGCGTCCAAACATTTTTAATAAAAATAATTTCATCAAGAATATTTCAAACTCGTCAAAGCCAGCGCCTATCATGTGCATCAGGATTGAGTGATCTTTTTTTTATTTTTTAAACAAAACCAAAACGTATATTTAGTCACAAATTGTCAAAACCCATAACCAGCGTTCGACAACCAGCGTACTTCAGTATGTAGAGCAGTCGTTGGAAGTCTTCATCATTTTCGTCGCACAATTGAGCAAATAAACGCGTATTCAATGCATTGCTTCTGATTTTGATGACAGCTTTTATTTTATATTTATTAGCTTAAATGTTTTGTCACAAGATGTTGTCGGTGGATTACGCAATGAATAGCTGTAAGTCCTGGTATAATTCTTTTGAGATGACTTATAAACCCACGATATCGCCCGACCATTGCAGGAGCTTCGTCTGTTGCCACTGATATAATGTTGGTAAATGGAATCGATTTTTCCGTAAAATTAATTGCTCTCCGATAGTGTGCGGTTTTCCAGATTTTGTTATAAGTAATGAGATATTGTAAGATGCCCGCAAGCCATCATCGTTACTTTGAGATGTTGAAGCGAACATACTGTACCTACATGATGGGTCTCTTTTCATATTTTTCCTTCAATGTTTGAAAATATTTTAAATCTTTTCCTATTTTATCACTATGACAGCTTTTTAGATGATCTTCGAGCTTCGATGGTTTCATAGAGTCATTGCTCAAAACTTTGTTGCATAATAGGCACATGGGCAATTATATTGTTTGTCTGCCTCTGATGGAACAAAACCATATTTCAAATTTTTTCTTTGCTGTAGCCATGTTTCGTGTCAGTTACCTTACCTGTAAAAAAAAATGTTTTAGTAACCAAGTTTTTTTCTGAATATAGGTATCACACCGCAACCTTTGTCAGCACGCGGAAATAGAATTAAGGCTCGTAAAGGGACCAACTAATAAACCGCTAAGACAAATATAGACGTTTTCACAAAACGGTATCAATTTTAAAGTACCTAATTTACCACTAATTTTTAATAGTACAAATAAAAATTGGTTTACTCAGTATCGAATACTGATCATATTTGTGTAGGAAAAAATAAAAGTCGAAGTACCAAAATTTTCCATAAAAACGATAACTAATATTTCATCAAATCAATGAGTTCACGCGCTCCGTGTATTTGCGTATTTTTTGTCTGTGGCTTCATTGTTAAAACGTGACAAACTGGCATCGAAGCTCAAGCCCCGCCCTTTTCCCGTCGCCCGCGCACCGCTCGCTCTTTTCGAAAAATAATAGTTTTGATAAAATAGTTACTTCAAAATCAATTTTAAATGATCGTGAAATTGACTTGATGACTGTTTTATAAAATTAGTAGTTATTTGCAAGAAAAGTTACAAAATTAATTGCTCTGCAATATTGCTTATTCGGCCTTTTTAGAGAGGCAGTGCTTTTCTCGTGAAAAATCAATTGAATTTTATTCAATTGCTGTGTTTGTCTTCAAATCGAAAGAGGACAGTTACCTATCTATACATACAAGCAGTTGTGATCAAAGAAAATAAGTTTATCTTTATTTTCTTTGGTTGTGATCAACCGACTAGTACACACACGTAAACAAAATACTTAAGTACTACAACAAAAAAAAGGTAGGACAGGTACTTACTTTTCTCCGGCAATAGCAAACACTGATATAAATTTTCTCACACCTTTTTTTCGAAATTCCGGAAACAAATAAATGAGTTTGCCTTTGGCATCAAGTATTTATAGTAGTGATCAAGTTCATGTCTGAACAAGCATTTAAATCAACAGCTGTATTTTACATTACTCATGTGGTTTTTATGTTTTACTTTTGTTTACGCTACCAATTAATTTTGTTAGATGAAAAACTATACTTTTTTAACATTGTATCATAATCTGTTTGATATTTTATGATGCAGAAATTGGTATTTTTTTTAGAGAAATCATATTTTTAAACATTAAATAAACTTATTGATGTAATACCTACATATTTTAAGAGTTATGTAAAAAAGGAATACCTAAATGCTGCGGAATTGCAAATATTGTGTCGACTGCAAAATGCACACTCATATAATTTAGAATGACGTGAAACTATTGCTGCGCTGACAGTGACCCTGATATTTGTTGAGTTATTATAATATGCACGGCCCCGACCTTGCTGACTCGTCGCAATTCGCGTTAATACGTAATATATTGTACTCGGGATTGTAATTATTTTCCTTCTTTTCACGGCTGTCTCGAAACATAAATAATAGTATTCTATTGGTTTCGTAGCCGAATTTTTCGTTTGTGACGATCAGATAATATGCGTATTTGTAAAGTAAGGTATCTCAAAGAGAAATGATAAAAGGTAGAATACACACGAGTAGTATAATACGAAGTCAAGTCCTTCAGTTAAATCATAGTTTAATCGAGAATTCTCTGTGGAAACGGTTGGAGATCTAGGATCTTAAGAGAGGACTCGTTATGTACCTATGTTACGATATTTGAAATAACAATGGTCCAAGGTACAGTTAATTAGGCTATGCATTTCGAAATGATAGCAAGAGGTTGAGGAATAAAATGTCGTAGTCAAATGTAAAACTCGACAGTAAATAAATAATCTGTATCTTTTAAATGTGTATTAAGTATAAGGTACCGATGATCGGCCCAAATAAATGAATTACCTACCTTGAAAGGTAAATATGTACCAATAATTTGTTAAAGTGTGTTAATGTGCCTAACTTATTAAAGTTCTATGTACTTAAATGTCGAAATCGGATATTTCGTTAAAAATATTAATTTTGTGGGAGTTGTAACTCGTTCAAAGAAACGAGCCATGAATGTTAAACCGACTTTTTCTAGAAGCGAATATTAGGAGGTTCCTATTGACTATACAGGTGAAATTTTTACCACTTTCCAAAATTTTTATATGCGTTCAGTATCGTATTTAGAGCCTATTTATGAAGTAAAAAATGTTAATTAAGTTGTCCCCCGAAAATATTTTTCGGGATATAGTTTTCAATTTTTACGGTCCCAGACCTGTTATGGTATAAAAAAAACACAAAAACTTATGAATAGTATTGTAATAAATAAATGAGATGCACATCGCGTAAAAGAAGTGCTACTAGGATGCATTATTAATTTTTTTTTATTTTTGGCGGACATTTTTAAAGTGCTTTATCTTCACATTTTTGTACTGGGCTATATTAAAATTTGGAAAGTGGTTAAAATTTCACCCTGTATAGGCAACCAAGAGTTTTATGTTGTTATTATTTGAAAAATCACGAAGTGATGTAAGTTTAGATATTTGTTAATATCAAACTTTTAAAATGAGAAAAAATAAAGCAGAAACTGCTAATGTAGTTAATGACTTTGATAGTTATTAAAATCAGGAATCTCTACTAACGGAGGCGTGCCGTGACGCAACGATTGAGACCAGGCCCCCAATTCCGCTAATTTACAAATGGCTCAATAGCATCGCAATTGTATATTTTGACACATTTAATATGGAAGTAATGTCCAAATATTCGATTGCGATGCTATTCAGCCATTTGTAAATTAGCAGAATTGGGGCCCTGATAGGTAGAATAGTATTTGTTCATATAAAATCTTTGTGAAGATGAGAAAATAAAAAGCATGTTTTACATATTGCTAATTAATTATATAGATCAGTAATCTCTACTAACGGAGGTGCGCCGAGACGCAACGATAGGAGACCTAATAGAATTATGTAAAAGACATAATATTATAGATGTTGTCATTATTACAAGTGGGTTCATTTTACCCGAAACTTTGTGAAAAATAAGGAATTACTGCGATTATGACATAACTTATGTGTCGTTAAAGCCGAAGTTGATTCATGCGTGTTATACTTAATGATTATTTATCATTTATTGTCGACAAGTGATCACACGTGCGTAAATAAAATGACTTATGACTATAAAAAAAAAAATCTTAAACCGAATAGGAAAAGTAATCCTGATATTACTTAATTGTAAAGATTATATTATGTATAGATATAATAAAATAGATTTTATATTAAATTTAAGAATGAAAATTGTAATAAGTTAATTAATGATTTAGGTCTATTTGAAGTTTTTAGAAAATTAACGCTTTTCTTTCAAGGGAGGGATGCCTGAACATTTCAAGGGAGGTGTGGTATGCGATGACAAATTGTATCACGTACCTATGGGACGTGATATTGACTTAAAACAATTACTTCCTTGAAGATAGTCACGCTTGCCTCTCTTGTCACGCATTGTTATATAGTATTTATGGCTAGCCATTATTGGTGAATAGAGAACTATTCCACGCAAGACTTGTATCATTTAGATTCTACCTCCCAATCCATTACAATCCTAAACTATATAGAATAAAAACATTTGTCAACCAATAATGTAAACAGTTTCCTATTAAACAGATTTCCATTTAATTCCCTCAGTTCCTCTGTTAATTTATTAAAGACGACAGTAGCCATGACATAGCAGTTACGACAACATAAAGCTGATCTTGCTCTGGGGTGCGCTAATTTGTTTTTTACAAGATGGAGGATTAAAGGACAGCGTCAAAATTAATAAAATTTGACGCTGACCAAAAAATACGCATCTTTCATGTCAACAGAAGCCATGTAACAATCCCTAGTAATATAAGTACTAAGGATTGTTACATGGCTTCTGTTGACATGAAAGACGAATATTTTTTGGTCCCCATACATGAAGACCATAAAAAGTTTCTCAGGTTCAAATATAACGTCATTTTATATGAATATAACTGTCTACCGTTTGGTTTATCTACAGCGCCCTACGTGTTCACAAAAATGTTAAAGCCTGTCATGGAACTATTGAGATCTAATGGTTTTATGTCCGTAAAATATATTGATGACATATTCTGTATAGGTAGATCATATTTAGAATGTCAGAAAAATGACGAAAACACAAAGCGCCTACTCGAAAATCTCGGATTTGTGATTAATTAAGAGAAAAGCTGCTTAATACCAAGTCAACAATGTAAATTTCTCGGATTTATATTTGAATCTTACAATATGGTTTTAAAATTGCCCAATAATAAAATAACAAAAGCAAAACAAATGTTGGCAAAATTTATTTCCATAAAAAAATGCAATTTACGTGATGTCGCAAAGCTTGTAGGTCTTCTAATATCTGTGTGTGAAAACATTCGAACGATATAAATACTTATGTCTTCTGAATAATCCTAATTATGATCAAACAATAATTTTGGCCAAAAATTTAGCTTTTGATTTTAATTGGTAGCTTAAAAATATAGAAACAAGTTGTAATCCATTCAGATTTAATGATTTCAAATTAGAAATCTTATCCAACGCTTCTAACAGCGGTTGGGGGGCTTGTTGTGAGGGGGGCTTGGGGGGATTTTGGAAAGACCACGAATCAAATATACATATTAATATCTTGGAGTTGAAAGTAGCTTTTTTCGGATTAAAAACTTTTGCCAAAAATTACCATGATTGTGAAATATTGCTAAGGATTGTCAATGTTACTGCTATCTCATGCATAAATAGAATGGGAAGTATTCAATACTCGCATTTAAATCAAATTGCAAAAGAGATATGGCTCTGGTGTGAGGAACGTAAAATAATAACTTTTGCGTCATATATAAATACGCGAGATAATAAATATGTTGATCACCTGTCTCGCAAAAAAATCACTGATCCAGAGTGGGAGCTGTGTGATGAAGCTTTCCAAATGATAATTACTGACATTGATCTGTTTTCTAGCAGGTGCAATTCTAAATGTTCCCGTCTCTTGGAAGTGTGATCCTGACGCCTGGGCTGTAGACGCTTTTACGATATCTTGGTCAAAATTATATTTTTACGCTTTTCCGCCTTTTACCTTTATTCAAAAAACATTACAAGAAATAATATCAGATAGAGCTATGGTTATAATTGTGATACCATATTGGCCTACGCAAATATGGTACCCACTTTTGAAGAAGATAGCATATCAGATTTCATAGAGTTTGGCCCCAGCAGTAAATTATTAAAATGTCTTTTCAGATCAACCCACAACCTGAGCAAGACATTAACCTTGATTGCCGTCAAATTATCAGGAGATCATTATTACAGAAATCGTTAAATGACAGTTCAATTAAGATTATACTATCCTCTCTCATTTCAAATACATACTTCAGTATGACAGTTGCATTAAGAATTGGCTTAAATATTGTAAATCTAATAGTGTTAATTATTTACAACCAACTGTCGCAAATGTAGTAAATTTTTTGTCTACTGTTTTTGATAATGGGTCACAGTATGGTACAATTAATTCCCGTAAGTCTGCGATATCTTTACTATTAGCATCATCTTACCTTATAGATGAAAGTTTTTAAATTAAGACCCATTGCTCCAAAATATAATTTAACATGGGACCCAAATAAAGTATTGAATCATTTAGCTGAATTACGGCCCAATCAATCTTTTAATTTAGAAACATTAATAAAAAAAGTTAACAACCTTGTTAGCTCTCGTGACTGCACACCGAGTACAGACTTTGCGCCTAATTAAATTATTAAGAAATATAAATATAACTAAAATACTGATTTAAACTTCCATGGTCACTCTCACTAGAGTTAATTGATACGGGGTTTATACCATGTACCTTAGTAGTTATGAGTTCCCGATATTTCGGCACTATTGCAAGTGCCATGATCACGGGAGAACTGATGTCTATGCGGGTGGGTAGTTGTTAAGAGCAGACAAATCGGTCTACCCTCCGTCGTAGTCTTTTATTACACACGATACCGGTACCACTGTTTGAAAACTCACTATCACTACACTTCTGTTCTCAACACACAACACTTACAGTATCCAATCGAGATATAGCATTTTTTGAATTTCTTCGGTTTCCGCAAGCTGATTTATGTGTGTAGTTATTTTTGACCGCTTTAATGTGTTCGTTCACCCGGCAAGCCACCGTGCGTTTAGTTTGGCCGATGTACAAACTTCCACAACTGCAGTCAATCTTATAGACACCTTGTTTTTCTAAAACGAGATTGTCTTTAGGTGTGAAATGTGACAGGGACAATGTTGAAATTAATTTAGCAATTATTAATAGTATCCACCCCAAGGCCAACTTGATAGAAAACCTACACATACTGACCGTTACCTTCACGCTACTTCGCACCACCACCCTAGACACCTCAACTCCGTAGTAGCATCCTTGACCAATCGTGCATATGATCTATGCGATGAGGAACACCTGCAGGAAGAGCTAGATCATGTAAAACATGTACTACGGAGAAATGGATACACCGGACGACTTCCTACCAGAAAACTGTTAAAACACCAAAGGTTGACAGGCAACCTGTGTTTTTGCCATACATAAAAGGAGTGACAGACAAGATCTCAAACATGCTAAAGAAGTTCTCATTACATACTGTCTTCACTCCCTTAAGAAAGGTATCACAGTGTCTAAGATCACCTATAGACAATCTCGTTTTAGAAAAACCAGGTGTCTATAAGATTGACTGCAATTATAAAAGTTCGTACATCGGCCAAACTAAACGCACGGTGGCTTACCGGGTGAAGGAACACATTAAAGCGGTTAAAAATAACGACACACATAAATCAGCTATCGCTGAACACCTCATACACTCGGGTCCTAATTACTGGATTGAGTTTCACAACGCGAAGATAATTTCTACAGAACACCACCATATACCAAGGATGGTCAGAGAAGCGATTGAAATTACCAAAATCAAAAATTACAATCGCGAAGATGGCTTTAAATCATCTAGTGTATGGAATCCAATGGTTCAAATTTGCGGAAACCGAAGAAATTCAAAAAATGCTATATCTCGATTGGATACTGTAAGTGTTGTGTGTTGAGAACAGAAGTGTAGTGATAGTGAGTTTTCAAACAGTGGTACCGGTATCGTGTGTAATAAAAGACTACGACGGAGGGTAGACCGATTTGTCTGCTCTTAACAACTACCCACCCGCATAGACATCAGTTCTCCCGTGATCATGGCGCTTGCAACAGTGCCGAAATATCGGGAACTCATAAAAACTAAGGTACATGGTATAAACCCCGTACAAATTAACTCTAATATAACTGAAAATGCAGAGATCATAATTAAAATTCCTGATCGCATAAAAACTACCCGTTTGAACGGTCAGCAACCGGTTTTAAAACTGCCTTTTTTCCATGAAAATTATCGTATATGTCCAGCTACTTGTTAAATTTCCTATATTCAAAAAACAAGAAGCTTGCGTTCATCAGATGATGACCACTTGTTGATTAGCTATAGAAAACCACATGGTAAAATATCGTTTCAAAGGATAAGCCATTGGATTAAAGACACGCTAAAGAGCAGCGGTATAGATACGTCAGTCTTCACCACGCATAGTACTCGTCATGCAGCCACCTCCAAAGCTAACGCACCAGGAGTTAGCTTAGATGTGATCCGCAAAACAGCAGGTTGGAGTCAGTCTTCATCTGTTTTTTCATCTGTTTATAGTCGTGATATTGTACCCAATAATAATCAATTTCCTCGGGCCATTCTTTCCAATAATGAACAGCATTAAAATGGACGTTGCTCATATCGCTCATTTGCGACAAAAACGTGTTAACGCAAATATGTATCGTTATGGAATAATAATACAGAGGAATCCGGCGCATTGCGCTCTACTTGCTGCTAAAACGCGGTATTTCTAGCGCCGTAAATGACCGAGTAATGTGGGAAAAGGTCGGCGACTATCGGTTTAGCGCCATCTCTTTCCGCCCCTAAGTTTAATGCAAGATCGGTTCACGTGAGTTGTCGCCGCTCGCTTGAGAAGGAAAGTGTTGCCCGATTGCGGCAAAAACGTAACTGCTCATGGTGTTACGATTTTGATGAAAAGGTAAATACAGCTTTCTGTTTTTTTAGTGATTTATTTTTGCAGCTATAACGGGACATTTGTATGCGGGCCATTATTGTAGTAAAAATAGTAATCGCATGCTATAGTTTACATAGGATTATACCGTTGTTGCTGAAATAAACAATGTTTTTTGTTGGTCAATTTAAGATGTTCCGTTACAGTTGATAATAAAAGTACAAAATGTTTGGTTTTAATGTTGGTTATCTCAAGTTAAAACATTCTTGATAAAAAATAATAAATTTTTACAACAAATAGCTTACAATGTTGCATTATAAATGAAAAAAATATTGTCTAATAACAATTTATATTTCAGATGGAATCACGGTCTAGGAAGGTTGTAAATCTTGTCCGAGGAATAAATGAACATTCACGTAAGTTAGAAAAATTAAAGATAATACCGATTCTCGAAATTTAAATGAATTAAACAATCAATTTATTTTTTTGCATGTGAATCAGCACCGGAAGAACAACAACTGCAATGTAACCGGCCTCGTTTGTGACTCGACTGTTCTTTTAGCAGCAGCACTTCTACATCATCAACACCATCAATTATTGAGGGTATGTTCACTTATAATAACAATATAGCAGTATTTTTATTCACAGTGCACACAAATAAGTTTCATTTAATAAATCACGAAATATAGTTTTTTTTTAAAGAGTAGGTGAATCACAATGAGCAACAATATTATTATAACTTATGAAATTTAAAAATGATGTATGATGATTTCCTGGTGTATACAATAAAGTGTTCTCTCTCTCTCTCTCTCTCTCTGTCTATGATGATAATGTTAGTTTCTGTATTTTGCCCCAGTATTGTAATAATAAAAAAAATTAATAAACTTTTGCTGCAGACTCTGACGACTCAGTGAAGGATCCTGACTACGAATTAGTTCAAGATCAACGAAGAATTGAGAGTTCTATTGAAAGTGAAGATGAAGATATAATTATGGACGACAATGAAAATCCTAATATGACTGATATACATACTATACAGACTGATGACAAACACAAAAACGAGAACACAACAAATACAATACAAGATACGATTGTAAATGAAGAAATAGATAAAACAGCTAAACAAATGATGACAGGAAATAACGATAGAATGAGACAAGAAATGCTGGATATCATTGCAAGCATCGTGCCTACAGGAAGAGAAACACCAAAATTTGTATCTGAAAATAGATATCTGACTGCAGACTTACAGATGAGCACCAATGAAGAAACAACACCTGCTAAAAAGGAATCAGAAAAACCGTGAAATGAAGAAATTTATAAAAATCAACTACCACCTGTAGGCGTACAGAAGAGCACTAATGGAGAAACAACACCTGCAAAAAAAACATAAAAAAGACTATTTAATGAAGCAATTGCACCTAAAAATCAACTACCGCCTGCAGACGTACAGATTAGCACAAATGAGGATCCAACACCTTCAAAAAATGGAAAAAAAAGACCACGAAATAAAGAAAAATGAAAAAAAAAACATTAATAAACAGTTAAAAAATGCAGGACAGTCCTACGAGTCAAAAATCAGCTTTCAGCGAAAGTTACACAATAAATTCGCTAAAATATCTTTCATTTTGTAAAACAAAATACAAAAATAAAGAGGTTTCAACGGCAGTAACGTGTCTTAATTAAAATGTGCCATACATTTAGATTACAGATTATCAACAAAAACGTAACAATACGACATAATTTGTAAAGGTTTAGATTTTTTATTCAACTTTTTTTCAAGAAAAACGATACATATCTGTTTGTTATGCAATACTGCAATTTTTTTACAAGAATATCGCAACAAGGAGGCCCCTTTTTTGAATAAATAATCATAATAAATTTAATAATTAACTTAAAGGTCTGAATGCAATTTGATCCAAAAAACAAAAACCTTGAAGTTATGTTGTATTGAGCTGAATAGTCTAAACATAATAATTAAAAAGGTACAGGAATATTAAACTTTCAAATGCGTTTTATCACAAATTGAGATTTTTACTTTGTCACGTTTTTATATTTGTTGTATTATTATTATAATTTTTCTCAATCAATAAATATATTGATTTATATTCTGATTCACAATTTAGTTTTATCTCTAAACATCCTACAATATGTGAGCTAATCGCTAAATGAAGCTGTGAAATATAATTAATGATCAAACGAACTTACCTGTACGTGAAGTTCGATCATAATTATTATGTGATCAGCTTCATTCGACGCGATTAATAAGAACCCTCCCAAACATAAAGTTCCTTTTATCCCACCCAAAGTTGTGAATATTACCTAGCTTTAAACAAAATAAGCGCCGGTGGCGTGATAATAGCGTTGCAAGGTTAAAAATGTTGCCAGTAGGGTTTTTTCTTTTTCGCTAATCGCGTCGAATGAAGCTGATCATATAATTATGATCGACCTTTAAGTACAAGTATAGTCCTTAAAATATAGCTTGATTAGAATGACAGTTCTCACTGAAAGAGATGACGTAACTTTGTACCAGCGTCACACAAGTGCAACACATTTGCACCCAAAAAACAATTGGTAACTGGCATGTTAAGAAAATTTTTTTCTACATTGCTGTACATTAATCAATGTAATTATGTAAAATAGATATTTAATGTTAAAATCATTAAAATAATCCAGTCACAAAAATTACGCCTAACTTGAAAAGACGTCTTTACAAGGTTACGTAATTATTCATAATTGCTAGTGATAAGGTAAAATCGACAAATCGAAATCGACAGACTAACAGTATTTCAAAATTGAAGTAATAAATGTTACAAATGATTTAATGAGCATTGGTTAACGCTCACAACATCAAATTGCAATTATTAATAGTTGACGAAAAAAATTCAAATTCATTACATTTATAGTAAGCCTAGGTATGTTGGGTATGATATGACCTAAAGTTACTACTTCAATACTATAAGACTACTCAAGATACTATTTTGAGTAAGCGACTTATTTGAAATGAAACCCGGATAAAATATAAGACTGTTATAATATTTAAAGATAAAAAATGCTACAATATTACGACAGCAATTAATTGTACAAGTAAGTAAATGCAAATGCGAAGTGTGTTCTTCCGCTGAAGCCCGTCGTCCTTTATAGTCATCGGTCTTCCCTCATAGTGGGAGCTTGCTGCATGGTAGCCATCTTTGCGTAGTACGCGCGCGTCACCGGACGCTGTGACGTCGCGCGGCCGGGGCGGAGCGCAAGACAAAGGTGCGCGCGAAGCCATGTTGAGTACGGCTGCTGGGGGCAGGGCGCTAGACAAAGGCGCTCGCGCATCCATGTTGCTAGTGGGCGGAGTTGACTCGGCGCGCGAGCATAGTTATGCGTAGATGGTGAAATCGTATGATCATCGTACGATATGCGTGTGCGGTCCAAGTTGTAGACGCTAGTGGATTAGTACGCTACAGTACTCCCCCACCGAGACCGTAACTACGGTCGATAGTAATTTGGGAATCTGACCGTTCTCCCGCTTTTTGTTTTTCTTTCAGCTTCAGGGTTGGCGCTTGGCTGTGCTGATGACGTTGTTTGCTCTTCTGTCTTTTCTATATAGGCAGGCTTTAATCTGTCAATAGTTACCGTCTGTGTTTTTCCTTGTGCTTCTATATCGAAAGTCTTATTTCCTCTTCGTAGTACCTTGTATGGTCCCAGGTACGCTGGCTGAAGGGGTCTGTGCAATGGGCCCTGACGAAGGAAGACGTGAGTGGTGACGCTTAGGTCTCTGGGAACATAAAATGGCCTATTTGAGTGTTTAGAAGTTGGTTGAGGTGTGAGCTTTGAGATGTGCTCACGCAGTCTGGTGCTAAAATCAGCAACGGTGATGACGCTTTCTGATGACGGTGATGATGAGGAGAAGAACTGGCCTGGTAGTCGTAATGGCTCGCCAAATACCAGTTCTGCTGCAGATGATTGAATGTCTTCTTTCCAAGCGCTGCGGATGCCTAGGAGTACTAATGGTAATACTTCTGTCCATTGGCTCGATGAGTGGCAGCTGATTGCTGCCTTTAACTGCCGGTGAAGCCTTTCGACGAGACCATTAGCTGCCGGGTGGTACGCCGTTGTGGTGTGATGCGAGGCTCCCAGTATAGCAGCCATTGACTTAAACAGCTGGGACTCGAATTGTCTGCCACGATCCGTAGTAATGTGCTCCGGGCAACCATAACGGCTTACCCATCCAGAGATAAACGCTGCTGCGCAGGTGTCCGCTGTTATATCAGGTAACGGGTATGCCTCAGGCCAACGAGTATATCGGTCGACTACCGTTAGACAATACCTGTAGTTGTTGGATATAGGTAAAGGACCAACCAAATCCATGTGTACATGCCTAAAGCGAGCAGAAGGTACTTTGAAGTTACCTGTTGGTGATGTGGTGTGCCTTGTGATTTTACTGCGCTGGCATTGCTGACAAGTTTTAGCCCATTGTCGACAATCCCTGCGCATATTGGGCCATACGAACCTTTCAGCTACTAAACGGGCTGTTGCTTTTATTCCAGGATGGCTGAGGTTGTGTACCAGGTGAAAAACTTGTCGTCTATGTGCTGGTGTGATATACGGTCTATAAGTATCGGTAGACGAGTCACAGTAAATGTATGTGTTGCCCATTTGCACTCGTTGCAGTCGTAGACTACTGCTGTTGTGCAACAAGTCCTGTAATTCCGAATCGATTTCTTGATCGCGAGCAAGGGATTGGTAATCGAGTGGGTTCGGCATGGTGATCTCTTCGATTCTAGATAATGCATCTGCTACAACATTATCTTTACCAGGTACGTATCTGATGTCGGTAGTGAACTGACTTATGTAATCTAAGTACCTGAATTGGCGTGGAGAACATTTGTCACGGCGTGTACTAAAGGCGAAAGTTATTGGCTTATGGTCAGTGTAGATACTAAAAATCCGAGCTTCCACCATGTATCTAAAATATCTGATAGCCTCATAAATACTCAACAGCTCTCTATCATAAGGGCTATACTTGCGTTGTGAGCTACTTAGTTTTCTAGAAAAGTATGCTAGTGGTTGCCAATTATCACCTTTCCGTTGTTGTAAAACTGCCCCTATTGCGACGTCTGAGGCGTCTGTCTGAATGGCTAGTTCTGCTGTAGCGTCTGGATGTGCCAATAGAGCTGCCTGAGCCATGCTGTTCTTGCAATTATTGAACGCGCATTGTAGTTCTGGAGTCCAGTCTATTGGATGTGAGCTTTTAATTTTAGGACCAGCTAGTAGTGAGTTCAGTGGTGCTTGTATTTCTGCGGCCTTAGGTATGAAACGTCTATTGAAGTTCATCATACCCAAGAATCTTCTTAGCTCCTTGATAGTTTTAGGTTCTGGAAACTCCTGGATGGCCTGGACCTTCGCGTCGAGCGGGCGTATGCCCTTTTCAGAGACAGAGTATCCCAAAAAAGTTACCTCAGGTTGTCCAAAGACGCATTTATTAATATTGATGAGCACGCCGAAATCTGCCAAGCGTTTGAAGATCTGAGACAGATGTTGTCGGTGCTGGGCTTCTGAGGTCGAGTACACCAATATGTCATCAATGTACCCGTAACAGAAGTCAAAATCCTTGAGCGCCTCGTCTATGAACCTCTGAAAGGTTTGAGCAGCGTTCCGAAGTCCAAAGGTCATAAACGGGAACTCGAACATACCAAAAGGAGTCGTTATCGCTGTTTTTGGTATATCCTCTTGAAAAACCGGTATTTGATTGTATGCCTTGATCAAATCTATAGTGCTGAATACTGTTTTACCCGCCAGCTGGTAAGCAAAGTCCTGGATATGAGGTACTGGGTACCTATCTGGAACTGTACGTGCGTTCAGTGCTCGGTAGTCACCGCATGGTCGCCAGCCGTCATCCTTTTTCCGAGCTAGATGGAGAGGAGAAGACCATGCGCTTTCTGATCTACGAGCTGTGCCATTTTTCAACATTTCGTTGAACTCAGTCTTAGCAATCTGAAGCCTTGCTGGGTCAAGACGGCGTGGACGGCTGAAAACAGGCGGTCCTTGCGTTGTCTTGATAAAGTGCACTGTGTTGTGCTTAGGTTCGATGGGCTTACCAGCTGGGCGAGTGATGTCCGGATACTCTCGAAGTAGTGCTTGGTATGGTGAGTTGCTTGTTATAGTACGAACTGAGGGAATTGACTTCGATGATTTGTGAGGTGTTGTACTTACAGCAAGGAGAGTGGTTGCGTCAATCAGGCGTTTCTGACGGCAGTCAACTAACAAGTTGTAATAGCTTAGTAGGTCCATTCCTATGATTGGTTTGTTGACTTCTGCTATAATAAAACGCCAAGAAAAATCTCGGCGCAAACCTAGGTCTAGTGTGACGTTGATGTAGCCATAAGTCGAGATGATAGTGCCATTTGCAGCTACTAATTCAAACTTCGATTTGGATTGTTGTGTAACCCGAACAGCTGACCGTGGATAGACGCATACGTCAGATCCAGTATCAATAAGATACTGTACCTTCGTCCTTCTGTCAGTTATGAACAGGCGGCCTTGCGAAGTTTGGCAGTCGTCAACGGCCGCTACTGACTGCCTTTCAGGTTTCCCGAATTGAAATTGCACGGCGGGGTGCACTTCTTCGCCTTGTTGCCAAACTTATCATGATACCAGCAGTGTTGGTGTCTTTGTGAACGGTGGCGGGAATTAGACCTGGAGCGCTGCTGGTGTCTATTTGTAAATGAATGCACTTTCTTTACCTGCATGCTCAGAATTTCAACTTGCCGAGTCAGCTCAGCCACCTTGTCCTCCAATGCAGACGTGTGCACGCCGGGTGCAATGCTGGCGACATGCGAGGTGCTCGGGGCAATGTCGTTGACACGATCGGCAAGGTCTGCTACGTCATCCAGGTCGCTCTTTGGCTGTGAAGCAACAATAGTTTGAACATTAGGTGGTAGCCTACTTGTCCACACCGTGCGTAGAAAATCGTCCGGTACACGGGGTCCGGCTAAACTGCGTAGATGTCGCAAAAATTGGCTGGGTTTCCTGTCACCTAGCTCCTCATGTTGCATAAGCTGAAGCGTTTTCTTCTCGTGGGAAAGTGAGAGACGTTTAACTAATTCGGCCTTAAGTTTTTCATATTTGTTGTTGGGTGGTGGGGATATAATTATATCCTTCACAATGCGTGCATACTCTTGATCAAGTTGACCAGTTACGTAATGAAACTTAGTAAGGTCAGCAGTAATATTAGACAATACGAACTGACTCTCCACTTGTGCGAACCAAACCCCCGGTTCCTCGGGCCAGAATGGTGGGACTCGAACTCCAACACGATACACGTCTTGACCGCTTGCACTTGGACCACTGCCCGACGGGACGTCGCTTCCTTTTTGCATCTTGAGTCTTCAAACAGATGAGAATCTTTAAATTCACCAGATATTTGCTTATCACGTCGGGGTCACCAGTATAGTAAGCCTAGGTATGTTGGGTATGATATGACCTAAAGTTACTACTTCAATACTATAAGACTACTCAAGATACTATTTTGAGTAAGCGACTTATTTGAAATGAAACCCGGATAAAATATAAGACTGTTATAATATTTAAAGATAAAAAATGCTACAATATTACGACAGCAATTAATTGTACAAGTAAGTAAATGCAAATGCGAAGTGTGTTCTTCCGCTGAAGCCCGTCGTCCTTTATAGTCATCGGTCTTCCCTCGTAGTGGGAGCTTGCTGCATGGTAGCCATCTTTGCGTAGTACGCGCGCGTCACCGGACGCTGTGACGTCGCGCGGCCGGGGCGGAGCGCAAGACAAAGGTGCGCGCGAAGCCATGTTGAGTACGGCTGCTGGGGGCAGGGCGCTAGACAAAGGCGCTCGCGCATCCATGTTGCTAGTGGGCGGAGTTGACTCGGCGCGCGAGCATAGTTATGCGTAGATGGTGAAATCGTATGATCATCGTACGATATGCGTGTGCGGTCCAAGTTGTAGACGCTAGTGGATTAGTACGCTACACATTCTTTATGCGATAAAAATTTTCTAATTGATTTTCATGAGTGTTACAATTATTCTCATAATGATCACGACACTGACTTACTGTTAAATCTTAATATATCTGATTTTTATTTATGCCTTATCTGTTTTTTTCATTTGATCAGTCGAGTCAGTCCCATCACTAGCCACCTCAGTTTAACAGGTGTCATTCTAATCAAGCTAAATTCTATGGACTATAAGTTCGTTTGATCATTAATTATCTATCAGATTAGTAGTTAGACTCTTTTGATAACTTTATTTTCTGAAGAGATTAATCGAATATTTATAATTAAGAGTCCATATTAAATGAAATACAAAATAAAAATAAAGCATTAGCAAGCAAAAACAAATAAACTAATTAAACAAATGCCTTATACTTATATACTTATTTTTACTTATACCTTATTTTTATAGGAATTTTAATTTGCAGTTACGTAATTGATTCCCGTGACTTTAATGTTTCGTACTGCAACTAGGTGATTTTGTAGATACGACTTCGTTCTTGGGACTCGTCAATATATTAGTTATTATGAAAACATTTGTCAAGTTCAGCTTCACTTAATTGTACTATTTCTACTGATCGCTCCCATAAACCCTCAGCCAATTCATCATCAGTGGATGTCTTTGAAGGAGATCGAATATCGCAGTTTCTCAAGTATCTTGCAGAAAACTTATCAGTTTTCTCGTCAACGGCTGCGTAGATCGATGTCTGTGCCCCTTCGAATGGTGTCTTCGCGAAATAGCAAAACATAGTTAATAATGTGCCCTTGATTTGTCCAACAGTGCGAAGAATCCGTGTCTTAACCTCTCCAGGATCTGCGTCGTTTATAACAACGTTATATTCTCTCATTCTTTTTGTCAGTTCTCGAGAAAATAGTATCAAACACAGTTTGCTGTTTCCGTAAAATATTAGTTTTTTTAATAAGTTGTTGCCTACGGCTGGGCTTAGTTCTTTCAAATCTAACATCGCAATCCGGTGCAATATTGATGTCGTGTTTACTATTCTGCTCGGAGCAGACGGCGTCCCCGTTTTCTTAAGAAGCGGTAGCAGAAGAATCGTCAGTAAGAATACCCCGAAATAGTTGACTTGCATTATTATGTGCAGACCATCGACTGTTAAACTGTCTAGCGTACCCACGCCGGCGTTGTTGATGAGAATATCTAATCGTCTCTCTGTTTTAATGATGCCTTCTGCAAAATCTCGCACAGACTTAAAAGACCCTAAATCTAATAGCTTGAACTGAACATTTTCGTTACCGGATTCTTGTATGATCTTCTCCCTGGCATCGCATCCTTCGCTTTCGAAAGGACATGCGATGATCACTCTAGCACCCCTCGTGGCAAAGTCCAATGCAATTTCTAGCCCCAAACCGCTCGTCCCACCAGTCACTATGCAAGTCTTCCCGTCTAACCGTACTTTTGACATGCATATTTTGTTAGACAATTTTGAATGAACGCCGATCACACAAAAACACACGACAAAAACTATTAAACTGGTTATTATATACATAATGATCATTTTAAATGTTTTTAACTTTTTGACGCGCCAACCAGGGGGAAGGACTTACTATATCTGAGCACTGTGTGAGGTGATTGTTGTAGTATATATTTAGTAGTAACATTTCAATTAACTTACACGACACAGTTTACAAGGTAAACTTTTAACGCCAATGTATTGTGTATTCTCAAAATAAATACACATACTACTATCGTCAATGATTATTTATAATTTAGGGTTAAGCAAAACTGAATATTTTTTTTAAATTATCTTTTTCAGTGTAATCAAAAATCTATGAATTAGTATAAAATTAATAAATGTGGACAACATCAAAGCAATTCTGATCCCAAGGTGAGGTAACTATTTAAAACACTCGCATTGTGGAAATCAAAAACAACGAAGATAGAAATGAAAAAGAAAATGTATTAGAGAAACACTTTTTTCCTATATTGAAACGTATTCTAGTAGTTATCTCAATTTCAAAAAGTTTTTAAATGAAGAAATACTTAAAACAAAAATTTTACAAATGATTCAAACATTGTTTCCCTCATCAACATCTATACTAATATTATCTGAGGAGTTTGTTTGGTTGTTTGTTTGAACGTGCTTATCTCAGGAAGCACTGGTTCGGATTGAAAAAATATGTTTGTGTTGGATAGTCTATTTATCAAGGAAGGCTTTAGGTTAAATAATATCCCGTTGCGACCAATTAGAGCGAAGAATCAGTGAAAAATGTTGCAAAAGCGGGAAAAATTATTTATATTTGAAGGCTTTCGTTTCGTGCGCTGCGTAAACGGTTCAAGTTACCCAAAAAATGTGTATGGAAGATTTTTTCCTTTTTAAATGATTTAAAAAGGTCCGTGAGGCTTTGTATTTTCAATCACCGGACTACCACATTTACAATCCGTTATGACATCTCTGATCAACAGAGCGTATGATCTGTGTGACCCATTTAAGTCGAGAGTTAGAACACAGGAGGTACTTATTAGAAACGGATTTGTAATGCCGTCACGTCAATTGAAGCCGCGGTCAGGAGTTTGTAAAAGTCCGAATGTGAGTAGACATCCCGCATATTTGCCCTATGTGAAAGGAGTGACTGATAAAATCCTCCCTGCTTAAGAAGTACTCCATTCCAACGGTGTTCGTTCACACCGGGGTCAAAAGTTGACACCATACTGGGCTCGCCGAAGGATATGTAAATGAAAATCAAAAGAAGGGCATACAATTTGAATTTATTAATAATATTAAAATTATTGAACTAAAGAAATACAAAGAGTTTCACTACAGCAATATCACAGCATTTATACAGTATTTATTGCAAAAAATATCTGCAGATGTAGGTACTTACAGTATTATTGACTGGAACTAGCGTAACACACTTAAACTGTATGATATGTAAAGTAATCATTATGTCAAACAAAATTATATTATGTGTTGTTATAACTAATGATTATTATGTAAAGTGATCGTTCAATTCGATCGATTAAAGTTTGATTATATAAATAAATAAATAAATAAATGTGGACAACATCACATACATTGTTCTGATCCCAATTTGAATAACTATTGAAAGCACTCGTATTTTGGAAACCAGAAACAACGAAGGTACCGCAAACACCCAGACCCGAGAAAATGTAGAAAAACACTTTTTTTCTACTTTGACCCGTCCGGGAATCGAACCCGGGTCCTCGGAGCAGACGACACCTTGAAAACCGGTGCGTACGCCACTCCGCCACGGAGGTCGTCAAATGATTGTATATTACATGAGACGCACCCGTTTTTTTATTTCATAAATAAAGTTGATTTTTCTACAATGTACAGACAAGGGCAGGTCAACCTACCCAAAAAGTTAAAGGTCATTGAATTGATTTTCAACTATACAGGATGAAATTTTAACCACCTTCCAAATTTTAATACTTATATTAGTCTACGAGACAAAAAACAAATTACGTATTTTTTCTTTGGTATAGCCCAGTACAAAAAATTATATGTTTTTGATGTTACCTTTATACCTTAACAGGCCTAGGGCCGCGTAAAAATGGAAAACTATTTATTGTAAAAAATATTTTCGGGTGCAAACTTGATTTACATTTTTTATTTCATAAATGGGCTCTGAATACTATACTGAAAGCCTACAAAAGATTAGGAAAGTGGTTAAAATTTCATCCTGTATGTCCAGCAAATAGAGATCAATATCAATTGAGAAAATTTGACGTTTTTGTGGTAGGTTGACGGGCTGTTGTCTGTTTTTTCTAGTTATGTAATATGTAAATTCCTTGCCGAAATCATACAAAACAAATATTTGAAAGTAGGTAGAAAACAGACAGAAATAAAACAGGTTGCTTTATGTGTTAAATGACATAAGTTTTTATTATATATATAAGTATTTATATTATAGAATATACCATATCTATCATTATAACTTAACATCGCGGCTTAAACTGTCTCTGTACCAAGTTATATTATGTCTGTTCAGCCAATTGTCCGTGAGAGCGTAAGCGAACATTTTGGCAATATAGGAGGTTCACGATTAGCGAAAAATCTATGACCCAAATTAAGAGGAATTACATTCGCTCTAAGAGCATGGTACACGATAAGGCTTATTTCGATTTTAGAGGTGTTGCGATCCGCACCTGTGTATTGAAACAAGAAAGAGAAGGTAAAAGAGGAGAGCTTATAATGGCTCTAATAACTAAAAGTGGAAATTAAGGGCGCAGTAGTGCTTGGGAACACCTAGGGTTCC
This sequence comes from Anania crocealis, assembly GCA_949315895.1. Taxonomy (NCBI): domain Eukaryota; kingdom Metazoa; phylum Arthropoda; class Insecta; order Lepidoptera; family Crambidae; genus Anania; species Anania crocealis. The sequence continues at coordinate 1,701,982 of OX438885.1, read as the reverse complement.
CAAGCAAGAATAAAAGTAACGCAGGGCCGTCTTAACCTATTGGAGACCCTGGGCATGTTAGGATAATGGGACCCTTATGACTTTGACATAACACTATTTTGTTAGGAAAGACAAAGAAACCACCTAGACGTCGAAAAAAATTCTTAAGGACATCCACACAACTTGTCCATGGAAACTCAAGGTATTAAGGAGGATAATTTGGATCCATCATACCACACTTATTTGAAGTACGAAAAGAATCTTCACGTTGCGAATGCCTTATCTGTCTATGTTGCGAATTGTTGTTGGATATTTGACAAATTATTGTTTTTATGTAGAATATACGTAAGTAATAATAAAGAAGTCTTCATTTATACTAAAAAAACCTCAATGTGAACTGAAGTTCTCAAAAAAACAAATCTATCACATCACAAATTCAACATTGTTTTATAAAAACTCATTGTAAATTAATAAAATATGTACACATTATAAGCATTTATATACCTAACTAATGAATGTGGCATAAATTATTCTTGGATATCGATATTCGACACCAGGGCCGAACTTGTATGGGATTCCATTCCACCATCTCCTTAAATATAAAGTCAAACATATTTTGTTTCAATTTTATATGTAACTACCTCGCAAACGTTGTTTTGCCATAAAAATGATTAAATTACTAAAATGGCTAACAAAAAATAGGGGTTGGTGGTAAAAGGGTAAAAATTTAGGGTTGTATATATTTTATAAAATTTAAATATTTTACTACCCTACCCCTACCCTAAATTTAGGATTGTATGTATTTTGGTATGTTGTATCATAAAAAAATAGAAATTAAAAATTTTGTCTAAAAAATAAAATAAAGAATTTAGGGGTGGACTACCCCTAATATTTAGGGGGATGAAAAATAGATGTTGGCCGATTCTCATAGATACCGGATAAGCACAAAAAAATTCATCAAAATCGGTCAAGCCGTTTCGGAGGAGTTCAAGTTCGAACACCGTGACACGAGAATTTTATATATTAGATTTCTCAATTAAATTAATTGATTAATTCAAACTTGGAGCTTCATGCTTCGCTTCGTTCGCTCAATTTAAATGGAGCGAGTTACACCGATGAGTGTAGGTACTACTGATGATTTTTCTTTAAAATGTGTATGTGCTTAGTATACCATTGTAAGTATATTAAAATTTATCTAAGCATGCTGAAGTCGGAAAGCCTAATTTTTGGGCGAGAGTAGAATAGCTTCGCGCATTTAAAAGCTGGTAGGTAAGTTGGTATTTTAGTCAGTAATTTAGGTTCGATTTCTTTGAGTTAAATAAGTTTTTTGGTAATAAATATTGGTTATCGTTTGATGATCTGACAGGAACTAGGAACTTTGTATTTTATCCCCTATCGATCGGGGGGCCCTGGGCACTTGCCCAAAGTGCCCACTGCGAAAGAGGGGTCTTGTAACGTGTCAGAAAGTGGACAAATCCATCAAATCATGGCGAGCTATGCACCGCTCACGAAAAAATATATACAAAGATATAAAGGAAAAGGAAAAAGAAAAGGTTTATGAATGGATCCTGAGATAAAAATTATTATACCTACGTAATTATTAAGTTAAAAAAAGTAAGTAAAATAAAATTATATAGTATACACAAATTACTATAAAAAAATGTTAGGGAATCATTATAGAAAGTGTAGGAACTAAGAATTTAAAATTTGGAATAACTTCTCACTTGTTTGCACCGCCTGTAAAATCTCTGATCTCATAGTTGACTGGTAGAAAATGCTTTTAGCATTAAGTATGCTATTTGTACTATCTTTGTATAATGCAATAAAGTGTAAAATAAATAAATAATAAACTTAAATTGTTAAACTTTATTTTTTATGTTTGCTCACCTGTATAGTACCAATACTATATTATAAAGAAAACGTCAAGGAAATCACTTACTATGAATCTTTCAATTTGGTCACCTATTGGTATCTGCTATTGTCACCATTACCATAGGGAAAGTTCTTTCCCTATGCCATTACCTAAACCTCATACGAGTAGTTTGCAATTTTACTCTGAAGCACCGCCACAGCTAGCCACATAAAATCGGTCAACCTGATAAAAATACTATAAATAAAAAACTTTGCAAATTAACAATATTTATATTTCTTATCCCATTACAAACTTAACATTATTTAATACACTTATACATAATTAACGTTTCGTGAAATTTGAAACTTCGAAATTACAAACTACTTATATTAAATTTTTTTTCAACATTGTTTCCTTAACTGCTAATCAATGTCGTCAGTTTTCTACAGTCATGTCGATATTTGCATTTCACATTTACAATTCCCTAGTTACCTACTGCGTTGAATGTTTCGCAGCTATCACCTTGGCCTTTGCCGAATGGCAACTAGTGGGTTACCAAAATTTAACATTAATATCTTCGTGCCATCTTCTCTTATGAAAGCAAAAACATTCTACTGTCTAGTCTCCAACTGCAGAGGAAACTGATGCACTTCTTTCATCATAACGCTATGATAAACCCGCAATGGGTTGGTTGCCTCATCTTGAGGAGAGTCGAGACCTAACGGCGACTTGTGTATGTCTGCTGGCAAAAATCGATACCGCTGTAGTAGAGTAGTCAACACTGTCTTCATAGACATCATTGCATACCTGTATCCTGTGAAGAGAAATAGAAACAAATTCTTTATGGAGTTTTAAATATAGCAACACAGGGGTGTTGAAGGCTTTAGTGTTTCAGTCTTGGATATCGTAACAGGCAACTATAGTAGCACTGCCCGAAGAAACCTCTCAGTCATTGGTCAAACTGCTGGAAAAGATACTGCGGCATGTATGTGCCAAATGATATTCTGAAATAATCACATCTTCTGACACCTTTATTCATCAACAAGCTGTTACTCGCGACTTCGTTCGTGTTAATTTCTGTTATTATGATCGCTATTATTTTTGCAACATTTCTCACTGGTGCTTTGCCCCGATTAGACGCAGCGTGATATCACATGCCTCGAATCATCTAGATGCCTAAAACCTTGCTCGATAAATGGATTATCCAACACAATCATTTTTTCAATTCGAACCAGTACTTCCTGAGATTACCGTGTTCAAACAAACAAACAAACAAACTCTTCAGCTTTATAATATTAGTATAGATTGAAATAGGCAATGCTGTCTTAGACTGACTCGACACGGTTTCATTAATATATCAGATAATTTGTATGTTAAAACAAAATATTGCACCTTACCAACACAATTTCTCGGTCCGAAGCTGAAGGGGATGTAAGCGGCTGGGTGGGGCAGGGCGGTGTCCAGAAATCGTTCCGGCTTGAAGCTGTCCGCGTCTTCGCCCCAGTACTTACGGTTGCGGTGAACGGCTTCTATGTCCACCACCACAGTGCATCCTTTGAGAAGAGTTACTCCTGTGGCTGTAAATATAAACAGTCACATATTTAAACCGTCATTTTATGCAACCGACTTTATTTAGGTATTAATGTGTCAAAAACTAAGGTAATTTGAAGATAGTTTAAAACTACCGCCTCTTATTTTTATCGTTAGTTAAGCTCCTTTTCACACTATATGTGCTAATTGTGTCCGGAGTCTTTGCAGTGTTGCTATGGTTTGTGGACTACATTGATGGTAAGACGGGGTCCTAAGCAGCTGGTAAATACCGACCATCTTCTTTATTAAAACTGTTTTTTTTAATTTCTTTTGCTTCACGTAGCATTCTAGGTACGGTTTTCCTTTATTTAGAACTTGAGGTTTATCAAATCTAATGTAAATGGTTGGGCTTATCAAATGCATGACCACAAACTGCAGATTTCGTTACACGCATGCTTTTCATATCGGCTATGTGTTCTTTCTTATCGGTTATGTGTTCTTTCTTATCGGCTAAGTGTTCTTTCATATCGGCTTTGTGCTATACTGCATTTAGTTTGACCTATGTAAGAGAGCTCACATTCACAGTCGAGTTTGTATACGCCTGGTACTAGAAGGGGAATGTTACACTTGACTGGTTGTAGGAAATCTTCGGCGGCTTGAAGTAAGTCTTGGTAGAAGCGCGCTTCGAGCTGTTCCCAATTATTTTGTCTATGACACCCTTATGTATGTTAAACCGCTGTGAGACGCCCAACTGTGAATGGTTTTTGACGGTCTGTAAAGCGGAGTCGCGGTACTTGAATCTTATTGAATTGAAGTGCTCGCTTGACATGCTAAAGTTCAGCTTGCTACGTCTACTACCAGCAGTACTCCCTTACATATAACATTCTCATGTGGGCTCTCTTACATAGGTCAAACTCAGCGCAGTATAGGGACTCGGGTAAAAAAACACATAGTCGATATGAAAAACTTGCGTGTAACGAAATCTGCAGTCTGTTGTCATGCGTTTGATAAACCAAACCATTTCATTAGATTTGATAAACCTCAAGTTCCAGCTAAGAAAAACTACTCTGTACCTAGAATGATACGTAAAGCAATAGAAATTAAAAAAACATCCTTATTCCAATAGAGAAGATGGTTGGAAGTTACCAGCTGCTTTGGACCCCGTCTTACCATCAATGAAGTCCACAAACCATGGCAACAGACACAGTTAGAACATATTGTGTGAAAAGGAACATAACTAACGATACAAATTAGAGACGATAGTTTTAGACGTTTTTCAAATTAACTAACACCATAATCTGCCCGTGACCATGAACGCTCTAAAGTGTTCGAAGCGTCTGGTTAAATCAAAAATAAACGCGTACTATAATCCGTACATATTACCTATCTTTCATTTCAATGTATATTGTTCGTGTAAACTCAAGAAAACATAAAGTTTGCCAAAAAGTCTTTCTAGAATACAACCCTATAGCCTCAGCCCCAACTTACGTATTGTCATATCCGTCGTCACCTGTCTGAGAACTATTGGTACTGGTGGGTACAACCGCATAGTCTCCTTGATCACCGCTTCAAGGTATTTGAGTTTGGGCAGGTCATCAGCAGTCACTGACCTAATGGTATTTCCTAGTACTTCTTGAATTCTAAAATGGAAATTTATAAGTACTTTACATCGTAAAATTACAGGAGCTAAGCATCGTTACAGCATGCGGTGTTTATTACTATTCCTTTATTCTGAGCTTCCTGCCGGTCTACACAAGTTGAATACAAGACTTACTCCTGATACACTTTGTCTTGTATTTCTGGATGCCTTGCCAGCATCAGTGCAGTGAACAAAGCGCCGACAGCAGACGTATCTGACGCCGCCATAACCAATACGACGGCTTCTTCTCGGAGCTCTACTTCTGTCAATTTTCTACCAGCCCCAGTAGACTCCATAAAAAGTTCCATGAACGTTGGTACTTCCAATCGGGAAAGCACTGAAATTAACGAATTGGTCATAATCATAGCCAAAGCAAAAGTAGTAAGAGTACAGATAAATAAAAATCTTTTTTGGTTTTAAGCCCACCTTGTTATAGGTTATAATGCAAAAAGTATTTGAAAAATTGCGCTAATTAATATTTTGATTTAAAGAAATGAGCGAGTCAGTGGAATATAAGACATGATCGTAAAGGATATGTTACACACCTTATTTCCTTATTTTAATAATCTTTGGTTTGTATTCCTTTTTTAATTTATATTTAAAAAGTACTGATTTTATTATTATAGTTGTTATTGTCATCTCGTTGGTGTTAAATCCTGTCACCAAGTTACTTGTACATTTCCCATTAGTTTTCTATCGTATCATCTATTCATATTATATTATATTACATTTACGCATATCATTTTATTAATCAACATACAGTCCACCCTTTTCAGGATACATTTTATCTATTTTTTTTTCGTTAGTACCTACACCAGTGCGAACCCGAGAGAAGAACTTTTCTAATCATCATTTTCAGCACATAGTAGTCCTGGCTCGACATTGGCTTCTTAAGAAGCAGGATTATGGTTAGCAGGCGGGTTGCGGTCTTAGTTTATCCTATGATGCAGAGATGACGCTGCTGGACTCAATATTGGTTGGCTTACTTCATAGTTTTCGTCGGTTAAACTATTGTGAAAAGAGGTTTTACGTTCGAGCACTACACGAAACTTGCTGTTTCAGGTTACGAGTACGCAAATTTGGAAATTCGTTTACAAGAAACCTCAGATCATTTCTTTATACTTATATGATCTGAGCAAGGTGCTGTATACGCATTTTTTTAAATACCACACTCTTGTGTTGTACCTGTAAGCTAACTCAATTTCAATTTCAATTTATTTGCATTCCAAAATGTAACAAAGGTGGTAAGTACAATTAAATATTGAATTATGCCTCAAATCCTATGTTAAATTAATTTTAATGAAAGGGCTACTAAACTGTTCATAATTATTAAAACGATAAAAATGTATACTAATGACCTGCAATATAGCTTGCACCGGTTATAATATTATTATGTATTAAATTTCTTGCAACCTACTTATTTAAAAAAAAAGGGCTGACAATAGTGACCGAGTTACTTGCGCTGTTGCTTCTCGGCACTAGTTCACAGTTATCTAAAAGCAGTGTTAGAATAACATATAATGGAACATGTATTTAACAGAAACAAAACTGATTTTTTAAATATTTATCGGAGTTTAGTTACTTACTGTGTTCTTTTTGAGTATTTTGATTTATCGATTCATTTCCGTTTTTTCCTTTTCGTTTTTCTTTTATGACCTGAAAAATGGGAGACATACAACATGTATAGTAACCACCATATATACGTAACCATAGCGTGACTGCTATTTTATGGGCCATTCACAAATCCAAAATTGAAGTAACGCAATGAGAAATGTTACCAATTGTAGATAATAATGTAGTTATAGCGCTCTCGATAAATCAAAACGAAAGTGCAATCTGATTTATCATACTAGTTAACAAAAATTGACGAAGTGATACAATATCAAAGTGTAAAGGTCTTGAATTTATTACACATCACGTGTTTTTGATGTACTGTGACGTCAAATTCTTCTCTGCATACAATGAAAAAAGAAAAAGTTTGGAATATCACTGATTTTTACAAAATAAAATTAATCGAATAATAATCTATTGATGATATGATGTTATTAATTATGTTTTGAATTTCGACATCAGGAATATTCCTCATTCCGAAGCACCAGCTTTCTTCTTGAAAGTCTCAAGAAAATCTGACGTCAGTCTTTTTCATGTCGATGTATCTATGATATGTCATGTGACCTTAGAATAATCACAGTGACATATTCTTAATTCTAATTATGCAAGTGAACCTCTATCGTTATCGCTTTTTTAATAGCTGCTGATATAAGAATAGATGAATAGATTAACGGCCATTTCCAATAACCTATCGATCGCTAGTTTTTACATATCGGAGATAGGAAACAGTTTCTATCTCTGATTTTTCCGTTCAGAGAAACAAAGACAGAAGTTGTTTTCTATCTCGGATATGCCAAAACTGAAGATAGATAGGATATTGAAAATGGCCGTTAGGTATATTCATAGGGAAGTAATTCTAAAAATGTTTACATACCTACAGTATTTTCTGTAGACCTAGAACTATCAAATTTGGCACGTGATACCGTCTTTAATTGCATGTTCTGTGGTTTTTAACTACAAATAAAGGGAGAAATATAAAAACAATATATCTGTATTTTTTTTTAAAGTACCTAATCAACCATCGAGGTTTAAGCAACGTTCTAATACCTACATATTAAAGGTACCTAGCTACCTACAAATTTGTACGGAACTAATAAGTATTATATTGCATTTATATTTAAGGGTCTGAAGAACTTACAGTGTCAACGAAATCGCATACAACCTTCGAGGCTTTTAGAGCCCCCGTCAAATAGCAGTACAAATTAAACATTGCTTTATTATGAAGGTAGGGTTGGAAAAGTAAATCTGTTATACATTGGTTCAGCTTGTGCAAGGCTTTAGGGAACGGATGATCTCCTCCAGATTGTAAATCGACAGACACTCCCAACGTTGATTCTGGAACAAAATACAAGGTTATTAGATAACGGCTATATGTAGTAAGTACTAACTGTTGCCCGCGCTTCGTACGCGTCAATTTCTGTTATTATGATCGCGATTATTTTTGCAACATTTTTCACTGATGCTTCGCTTCTATTGATCGCAGCGTGATGAACACAAAAATAATTTTTCAATTCGAACCAGTAGGTACTTCCTGAGATTAGCGCGTTCAAACAAACACACAAACAAACTCTTCAGCTTTATAATATTAGTATAGATATATACCTACTTTTTTATTTTTTTTATGTTTTATTAAAATTACTTAAAGTCAAGTGTCCGCCCCGAGCAGTCCCTACCGCAAAAGTGCCCATGACACTAGCCGCGTTACCACGCTGGATCTACTTATACAATATGTTATAAAAACCCTGTCAGATCCGAAAGGGTCATAAAGTTGCTATATTAACATAACCAAAATAAGTATCAAAATTACGTAATTCATGAATACAACTTTTTTATCGATTTTTAAAGTCAACAGGTTTATCACCCATTTACCCTACAACAGGGAAATTTTCAAAATGTGTTAACACTCCCCGTCGCGCGGCTCTATTGTCGGCATTGACGCAAGCAAACTACTCGCTTTTCGGCACCGCAATAAACATAGGCGGCGCCTTTGACATAGCGTAAAGGTAGCCGCCCGCTTTGATTCAACTCGCCGCGCGGCACGTGTCGGTGGATATATTCTGATCATGCATTATTATTTATTATTACGACAGGTCAGTTTCGCGAAGACATTACTTCCGAGTGGTCGTACCGTTCTGCTCCGCGAAATGTCGTATTCTACAAATAGTTTTCATAAAATTATGTGACAGTGAAGCAAAAATGCGTGTGCGGATTGTTGCGCTTAAAGCGGATACGAGTGTGTTACAATCGGTGCGGGACAACCTAGTGCGACGCTGTGAAGCCTGTATTTCTGACGGTGGCAGAAATATGGAACAACATCTTCGCCACAACCATCAAATCAGTGTCCTTATTGAGTGACCTCATACTACCAAATAAAAAAGCTATTTGCAGAGCTACCAAGAAGTCTCAGTTTCGTACAATTGACACATTATTATCTGACTAATAAGTACCGGGGTCAACTGGGGTCATGACTTCGCTACCTGCGAGTGCGAGCGCTGGCGCATCTCCGCGCCACCCACGCGTCCGGTCACCGCCTCTTGGGATTACCATGTAAGCTTTTTTAATGTAGCGAATTTTGTATTTTTTTTCATGGGGTAATTTCTTTCTAATGTTTCATGAAAATTATTAGAATCTTATATAGATTCCTAATAACACCTTAATGGATCTGACAGGGTTTTTATAACATATTGTATACATATTAATTATATCAATCACTTAGTACTCAATAACAGTCGACCATATCAGGCTAATCATTGTAGATAGATAGAATATTCTTTATTGCACACCAAACAAGATAAAATGAAAAAAACAATTTAGGCGGCCTTATCGCTACTTTACGATTTCTTCCAGACAATCTTTCGATCAGGACATAAAAGTAAGGGGAAGGTGGAGCAGATGGGCATTTTCACTTTAAATGGCAAATTGCTGTTTCCGACGTGTCCTTGTACATAAATAATTTTATTAAAAATTCAGAAACAATTTCTGTAATGAATTTAGCTTAAACTTAAATTAGACATAATGGTTTTCCTTAGTTTTACTAATATATAAACACTAGCTGATGCCCGCGGCTTCGCACGCGTGGGTTTTGATCTGTTACAAAGTTTTCGTCCCGACTCACCCCCCTCTCCTCCACTCTTTTCCTCCACTTTCTTTGCCTACGATGCCGAGGGTGCCCATCTCGGGCGAGGTGGTGGTGGGCACTTAGTGGGAGCCGATACGTCGTTGCCGACTTACCGGGGCCCGTTGCTACAAAAGTTGGATGAAAGGGGCCGATTTAAACTATTTAGGGATCCGGTGTTAGTTCTCCTAGCGAACCGTGGTCCAAGCGAGCTCGCACCACATCTGTTTGCATTTACATGAAATCTGAAGTACAATATCATTTGAAACTTTCAAAACTGTCAACGCTGTAGTACAACAAACCATTCAAAGCAGCTTGCAAGGCTTTATTCGAATATGATCAACACTGGCGTATAGCCCTGGAAGAAGTGGCCCTGTGTAAAAAACCACATTCTTAATTTCCAACCAAGTAGGTTACCATCTTTCTCGATCCATAAGCGTTAAAAAGGCGATTTTACAAAGACAATTTGCTTGCATACTACGTTTGGATAGAAGACCGATGTAATACCAGCATCGGTGTAGAGCTCTGAAAAAGCCAGTCCTATGTCATTCTAACTTCATGATCGAAAAACGAAGTTTCAAGTACCTCAATATGATGTTAAACACAAATAATTAACCACAAAATTTTTAACCGTTTTTCACCCCGTCAATATTTAATTATAAAAAATCCTTATAAACAACATAATAAAATTTATACCAAAAAGCTGACGTAGTTTCACAAAACTTTCATGTGGGATGTGGGTTCGAGGCATAAATAGTAGATGATCAGTAGGATAAAAAGTGTTCAGAAACTTGACAGGATAGAGAACTGATTCGACTGTACTGACCACTGTGTCTATACATTTTTATATTTCTTCAGCTTCAAATGATGTCAGCAAAACATCATTAATTACTGCTGCTAGGTCATTAGTGGGTGCGTGGTGGTAGCTATTCCTAAGTTAAACAACACGGAATTATGAAGTGAGGTGATTTTTTTTTCAACGTTTTATTTTCATGTTTTAAAAGTGTATTTTTTTAAATATGGAGGATATTAAATAAAAAGATAATTTGGATGCGTTAGAAAAGCAGTTTCACTAAACAAACTTTGCCAGGCCCCCAAAAGCGGTGATCCTAGAAAAAATAAATCGTTACTAAAATAATGGAAGTTTATCAAATTATCTTCTAAATGGAAGCTTGTCAAATGGTCTACCAGTCTATATTGATTTAATCCACCAGGCAGCTGCTTAGTGTTGTTGCAACACACCTGTTACCTTTTCCTGCCTGAGATACGGGTCTATGCCCAGTTTAGGAATTATTTTTGTACTGCTTAATATAGTTGATAATGTCATAATAAGGTACAACAGTGTAATTCCATACACTTTTTTCGATTTCCCAACATTTGTCTCTACCGTATAAACAAAAATCGGCCAAGTGCAAGTCGGACTCGCGCACGAAGGGTTCCGTACCATTGACTACGAAAACAACATTAGGTACCTACATTAATTTAGTTAATGTACGAGTAGTACCTACCTGTTACCATTTATTGATATCAAGCAAAAATAAGTTTTAGCAAAAAAATACAAGTTATGTTAAAATTCATCAAAAATAAAATCATTGCACATTAAAGTGAAAATGCCCAGATAACTTTGAAAAGACTATAGCTTACAAACACTAAAAACAAATAAATATACAAAATTTAGTATAAACATATACATATACATTTGAAATACATTGTAATATGTATTCTGGGAGATTGTACGCTCTTCCGGAACTGACAGGATTATCACCGATGCATTCTGAGTCTGGTCTGCCTGAACTACGATGCTTTTACGTTGAGAAGGGTATTGATGCTGTCCTGCACTTGTTTCCAGAGATAAGCGACCAGTTTGCGCAGCACGGCTCCGAAGCCTTTAGTGTTCTCCTTTGCGAACATCCCTGAAGCACTGCAGCACCAGGGCAGCCCCAACAACCTCTGAAGTCATTATTGCATTGGACGCGCAAAACCCATTTGAAGTGATTAAGATTACCTCTAGACCCGCAATTTGCAAGCGTGGTCATTATGCCTGTACCCATCATTGCTACGCGGTAACTTGAATTGAATGATGGAGATATTTGCCCTGCAGTGTAATTATTACAGGCTTACCTACCACAAACTGAGTCCAATGCATAGGCAGTCATGTATGACCACAGCGGGAAGGCGCCTTTGTCAGCGGCGCTACGCAGCCGCTCCGCCAAGACCTCACTTTGGTACGAGAACACTAAGGAAAAGTGTCTCAGGTTCCTTTGGTTGAATATCGGAGACGTAGCTTTTCTACGGGGACGCCATTCTTTTACTGCAAATGAGGTTATAGTTGAATGCGCCGGCTGTGTTCAATAAAAAGATTTTTACCAAAGCAAATGAGACAAATTACTTTATGATATATGATATATGATATTTGATTAATTTATTATAATAGACTGTCAAACATCTGTAAAGATGTTTCTTTCGGGTGTTAAGAGTGCAAACTCCTAACATATTTTGATGAAACTACGCTGGCTTACAGCGATAAGAATAATTATGCTCGAAAAATTTGCGCTGCGAGTGCTGCAACGCAGTGTCTCGGTGACTTAATGGTATAGCGCCGCGCCCAGTATGAATGAAGATGCGGGTTTGAGTACCGTCTGAGACATAATTTTTCAAGTTTAAATACTGATATTATAAATGAGACAGAAGTGAAAAGTTGGAAACACAGCTAACCAATTTGAAAGTCCACCTACTCAAAATTAGGTTTATGTAGAGTTTTCTAAAAAACATGACAATGGTTGACACTATTCATAAATAAATCGAAGACTCTATCCTTAAAGTTACACCTATACAGGCTGAAATTTTAACCACTTTCTAAAATTTTTATAGGTTTTCAGTATCGTATTTAGAGCCCATTAATGAAGTAAAAAATGTAAATCAAGCTTTCACCCGAAAATATTTTTCGCAATATAGTTTTCAATTTTTACGTTCTAGGCCTGATAAGGTATAAAGGGAAAATCAAAAACTTATGAATAGTATCGTAATAAATGAATAAGATGCGAATCGCATAAAAAAAGTGTTGCTAGGCAGCCGTATCAAAAATTTAGATTTTTGCGGACATTTTCCAAGTGCTTAACCTTGACATTTTTGTACTGGTCTATACCAAAAGAAAAAATACGTCATTTGTTTTTTGTCTCATAGATGGATATATTAAAATTTGGAAAGTGGTTAAAATTTCACCCTGTATATATGACGCCTGAAACCGGGACGTTTAAACAATCAATAGAGTCATTACTAGTGTACAAGTAATATATGCATTACTTCATTGTTTGTTATTGCATTACAAAATATATAGCAAAATTGCGTTATCGCAGATCATAAAGTAATCAATTATTTGAAGTATCAACCACGTCATTGTGTTAAGGAAAGTTAAAACAAAAGTAAAATAATAACGCATTTCTTAAAATTCTCACTCAAAAATAAGCTTAGAAATCTGTACCAACCTGAAGTGAATAGCGAACCGTTTCCAAAGAATATAGTTAAATAATCCAGCAAGTCTTTCTCTAAGCATGTTTTCGTCAAAAAATCAAGAACTTCGGCATCCGAGACATCTGAGAAAAAAATTACTATGCTACATACTTTTAACACGATTTTAGAACTGTTTTAAAGCAATTTTTGTTAGTTCGAATGGAAGGTATAATAAGGCCTCTGCCTCGAATATTGCGGGCAGCGGGGCAGGAGTGGCGCGGCACTGCAAATGTATGCGCCCGAGCGAGACTAGTCCCGCGGGCGAGCGGCGGGCGTATACATTTGCCGCTCCCGCTCCGCTGCCCGCAAAATTCGAGGCAGCTGCCTAATATGGTAGGAAGATAACCTATTGAAATGGTAAAGCAGCTAACAAAACAGCCATAAAAACAGCATGCAAAATTTATATAAAGAAAACTGATTTAATGAGGGTGTGTAATATACAGTATAACAACATATCGTATAAAGATCAAAACATATTATACAATCAAATGATATAATTATGTTTAATATAACACTTTTTTAATATAATGATGGAAAGACATAATTTTAAAATACATAATTTTAAAACTTTAATTTACATTTGGGATAAATTCAATTTGTATAACAATGTATTAATATAACATTCATATATTATAATGCTAAAAACATATTAATTTTATTTAGTATAATAACATTAAGTATATTTTTCATTTACGATAACACTCCTTTTATATAACATTTAATACAGATAATGATTACTTGATACAAAATCGTCAGAATGCAGAATTTAAAGATACTAAGTAGTGTAAATTCCGAATCTTTAATGCAGTCAAAGAGGTATGCATGCACGTAAGCAGACAAATATGCATACATGCAGGGTAGCATGCATGGATGCAGGCTAACAAGCCTACAATACATTTACATGTTTTCGTCAAGTATGAAACTTGACGAAAACATGTAAATGTATTATTGTATAGCAGCTGTCCACGCGGACGCATCGCTCACTCAAGTAGGAGAGAGACAGATGTCGAACGCTGCCGAACGCGGAGGCCGATTGTGCCTCTTTGTCGCTCGTTCCGTGCTCTCGCTTGCACTTCACGAAATATAAGACGTTGTCACGTCAAAAATTGACTGACTCTCGAGTGGCGCAAGTATCGAACAGGCGCTAGGCGCACACAGAATGAGTCGGCAAGCGAAACTTCGCAAACTGCGTATTACGCTCTTTATGGACACTCCATTTAAAATGTATAGAGAAGCAAACTGGAAGCAAACTGGAAGCAAACTGTCAGCCTCTCACCGTTCGCCTTATGTTTTGTCACGTAAGCCAACATAGGTATTTTATCAATGTAGGTACTTCTAACTTATTATAAGTATTTAGCCAATGCCCAGCTGTGGAGATGAAGATTATGATCATGATGGGACTCACATATAAATAGCTTGTGGGAATGAAACACGGCCAGAACACCTCCCTTCTCGGTGGACAGTCTGCCTAACTTCTTTAGGGCTTTCATGCGGTCTAAAAATACAAAAATATGTTTTAAAGTTTAATATAGAGATGATTTTATTGACAAAGATTGTAAATGAAGCTGAAAGATAAATGCAATACAAGGTTATTAATACATATAAAGTAACGGTCTATAACCATCCAACTGTGGGGAAAAAGCTTCCATCATAGAATTCAAGCTACCACAGCAATGATGAGATCACATACCCGAGTAATGTCTAAAAATTCGAATTTCTTGTTGCTCGACCTGGGGATCGAACACGGGACCCCGATATCTTGGCCTGGTATATAATCACTAGACTAACTTAATATTAAAAACAAATATAAAAATATAATATACTATTTATATTAACGCCCCGCTGGTCTAGTGGTTTAAAAACGGGGCCGAGATCTCGGGGTCCCGGGTTCGATCCCCGGGCAACCAGAAGTTTCGAATTTTCGAACACTGCTCGGGTTTGTGATCACCAACCCGCATTTGGCAAGCGTGGTGATTATGCCAGTACCTACTCATCATTGCTGTGGTAACTTAAATTCATTGATGGAGGCCTTTTCTCTGTGCAGTTGGATGATTATAGCTTAGGCTGTTACTTTACTTTTTTTTACCAAAATTATTACAATTAATACGTACCTAAATGTATCGAAGTCAATAATTGTCTACGTACCTTCCGCGTCGCCCCGGAACAAATAGGATTGACCGATCAAAGGCAGGGATATACCCACACTGCTATTATGCAGCTGATCAGCCAATTTGTACATGGCCCTGTTCTTCCAACGATAAACAAAGTACCATACTATAGAAGCTAATATAAGTATATTGAGTAACATTTTCAATATTAAAACTGGTTAGAAAATTCCGGTCAGTGTCGAGTATATTATTTTAAAATATAGTAAGTCACAAACAGTTGTCACTCAAGTAACAAGAAGGAATCTGTCGGTTTAAAGATGTTCAGTAAAACTAACTAGACGTGTAGACTGTAGGTACATGTTTTACTATTTGAGTAAGGTTGTCACAAGATGCTGGTGTAAAATCTGAAGTTATAAGAAAGGATTTAGGATTCACATAAATTTTCTAAATTTGCTTTAGAAATTATGTGTAAAATTTTTAACAGCTGACCCAGTTTTGATTAAATTCAGTAAAGAGAAATATGGAACCCTTGTATTTAGGATTTTTTTTTGTGCAATGCTAAAAGTCTTTATGACTAAGAAGTGGTGAATGGGTATAGGCGCGACTAGCTGTAAAACCGCGGCTCTGCTCGCGTGAAAAAATATTCGAATTCGCGAAACGTATCACCATTGGTCCAACGATACGTGACGTCTTATACCATATTATCAGTTTATATAAAGGGTGAAAATTTTTCATTTGATCTCCTGTTTACAAACACATTTATTATTATTATTATTATATATTTTATTAATTATAACGGTTTGCACCAATTATAATAATTAATCACATTATCTTACAAATACCAAAATACAATCAAATTACATTACTTACCTTGAATCTCCGAAAAACTCCGTGGCGGAGTGGCGTACACACCGGTTTTCAAGGTGTCGCCTGCTCCGAGGTCCCGGGTTCGATTCCCGGACGGGTCAATGTAGAAAAAATGTGTTTTTCTACATTTTCTCAGGTCTGGGTGTTTGTGGTACCTTCGTTGTTTCTGTTTTCCAAAATACGAATGCTTTAAATAGTTATTCAAATTGGGATCAGAACAATGTATGTGATGTTGTCCACATTTATTATTATTATTATTTAATAGCACATGGGATAGCCTATTGGCTATGAGGGTAAAATTTCATTATTTCTCTTATGACTTCTTTGTCCTATTCTGTCACTATTTTAACTGTGATCTGATATGCTGGAAGTAGCGGCTTTGCCAGGCGTCCGGATAAAGCCGGACATAGGTAGGCTATTTGATATCGTGTCCGGCCAAAATAAACGGTGTCCGGCCTGTCCTAGGCTTTTTACATTACGCAAAGGAGCGAGCTCCGAGCCGACAGTCGGTCGCACTCGCGTTTACAACGAATTTGCATGGATGATAATAATAAAAAAATCGATTTTACATACAATTTTTTAGTACCTATTAAAACTGAGACACAAAATCCTTAATAATGTAGGGTGTCCGGCCTTTCTACTCAAATGTCAGGCCAAACTGGCTGGTCTGTCCGGCTGGTTTGGCGACTTGGCAACCCCAGCTGCAAGTATTGTTGCCATTGCTACATTTGCAGAGATTATCATTACATGAGATAGATAGAAAGATAGACAGATACTCTTTATTTCCCACCAAACAAATTAAAAATAACACATGGGATAGATTTTCGGCGGCCTTATCGCTTAAAGCGATTTCTACCAGAGTTGAAAGGAGAGGTCGGCGGATGCGAGAACCAAACCAACATTAGACCATATATTAACACTAGCTACTTCAAAATGTGTCTTGGAAATTTTGCAAAGATATGCAGATACCTCACGGCCCTAATTAATTTACAAATACCTCTTGTATGTTAGAACATGGACGCATGCATAAACAATATTTTCATCCATTTGCTGATTTCACGCAAATTTCAACCTCCAACCCCAACAGATTGTAGTACCTAAATCGCAGACGTCAGGCGACATAATTAAATTATGCATGAATACACTATTGGTTTAATTTAGTCCGGTTTGTAACGAACCCCCCCTTTGTCGTCCAAATGTACTCGAGAGATAAAGAGCTTTATTTAACACTCCTCCTCTTCTCAATAAAATGAAAACGAAGAAGAAGTGGAGCAAAAATATAATCTTCTTAATAATTAAATAGTTTGGCCTTGTGTATGTAGTAGTAACCCTGATTCTTTTAGAGGTACGTGGATATCTAAATAAGTTCTCATAAGTTTCCTGGGGAATTGCACCTTTAAGAATTGGGAAAAGGAAGCCCCGAGGGGCGGTGAAGGAGCCCCACACCATCGCCTCCATTCACAGTGATGACCAAAACCAGGAGCTATTTGTCACCTCCATTGGATAGGAATCTACCTGAATCACGGGCTTAACCGTAAACAGGCGCAAGGAGGTAGACTAGGATAAAGAAATCTATACTAATATTATAAAGCTGAAGAGTTTGTTTGAGCGCGCTCATCTCTGGAAGTACTGATTCTATTTGAAAAAATATTTTTGTGTTGGATAGTCCATGTATCGAGGAAGGCTTTAGGCTATATAACATCACGCTGCGACCAATAGGAGCGAAGTATGAGTGAAAAATGTTGTATAAATAGTCGCGATCATAATAATAGAAATTGACGCGGACGAAGTCGCGGGCAACAGCTAGTCTAATATAAGTACTAAGTACTTATCTAACTAAGACTTCTTAAGAAGTCTACCAAAGTTACTAATTTACTAACTAACCCCGAATACTTCCGATGAATACATGACATTAAGTGAGCACTGTACCAGTACCCATCTTCTTATGTATCTAATCATCTAGCTGCCAAAGCTCGATCAACTGATGATCAGGTGAGTACCTACAACCCGGGACCTGGGTGCATCCTTTGGTGGACCGTACAGCCCTAAGGGGACAGGAGAAATGGTATCCATTCAATGAATACCTCTTACTACTGTTTTTATTTAATTTAATTGTATGGGGAAAGTGATAATTTCTTGTGGGTCGGTAAAAGATGCGGAAAAAACGGTAATAGAATCTAACAGCATCCAAAGGACGGTAATAGAATAAACTGCTTTTTAGGATTAAACAATTATTTACTAATATTTGTGCGATATAATACTGAATTTAAGTACTGAATTTCATAGACAATTTCATTAAAATTGAATATAAATTATATCATCATTCCTAACATGCCAGCTTATATCTATTTTTTTAAAGTGAGTCCCAAGACAGCTTAAACTTGCTGTAATAGGAGCATTTACGTTATGCTATATTCCAAATTTCATTCAATTTGAGCAAGTAGCTTGAGAATAATAACTAGTCAAAGTTCTCAATTTTGTCACTCACTGACTGACTGACAATGTTAAGGCACTTCTAGCAGACATAGAAGCTTTGAATTTATAACACAATTAGTGGTTAACACCTTGGCTGCGGCAAGTAAAATCATAGCCCCTCGTCTGGTGCGGCGGCGGGCCAAAGTGTGCCCCCAATGATTTTTCCGCTAGTGCGTGGTAGGTCTTTCTCGACCCACTAGCACTAGATTAAGTTAAATTGCTATAACTTTGCGAAAACATAACGTAGGCGTGCAGTTTTTTTACTGTTGGAATAACCTTGAATCAAACTTCTATAGATCTGATTCGCCCTGGGATCTGCCAAACAGGAAATGAGAAATAAACCGGGGAAAGTGGCAGGCCCATATCGACCAGAACCGCATTAGAAAGTATTTTTAGTAGTGATGGGAAAGACAAAAATAAGGGGATGTGGAAAATAAAACAGAATATGATAAAAAGAAAAATAGTTTATTCAATATTTATTAATGCCTATTTTTAAAACATTTCGCTTTGATTTTTTTTTACTTTATTTTTTGCTTCGGCCCTCATGGTTTTCCGCAGTTTATCATAGCACCCTGCACAATTTAGCGCTTATCTCAAGGACATGATCGGCCGTAGGTGTTACTTGATTTTCTGAAATGATTTTTTAAATTCTGTGATTTATTTACCGTATGAGTTTGACTACAGGGCTCTATTAAATAGATTTTTTAAATAAAATGAAAAAAGTTACCATAGGTCTTGAAATAGTCAATTCTCACCACCATCCACTTTTCCAATTGAAAACCACCCTTTTGAAATAACTCTGTAATTTTCTTCTTTATTATGAGTCCTTCTTCTATGGATTGGTACCCCGTCATTAAATCATCTACGTAGAAGTCTTGTTTTACTATTTCCTTTATCTCTGGACAGTCTTTTCCATCATCTTCTGCCACTTGTAGTGTCTTAACTGCTAGGTAAGGTGTTGATGCGGTACCAACCGTGACTCGAAATATCCGGTATTTTTCGGTATTCTTCTAAATTGGGCTCTGAATCCTCTCGCCATATGATTCTTTAAAAGTTACTTCTGAAACAAGGCCTGACGATACATTTTTATAATGATAACGCAGAAACCAATTAGATGCATTCTCCATCTCATAACAATATGACGAAGAGGTGGTTGTAATAAGGGACGCACTAAAAGGTCATCATTGAGTGATACTCCATTCATGCCTTTCATTGACGCGTCAAATACGATTCTCACCTTTTTTGTCGACTTATCTTCGCGTATGACAGCGTGATGTGGCAAGTAAACAGCTGTAGATTTGTGATTTCTTTGATCTTAAATTTATTTTCGAGAAGTAGAAATCTCTTGATCGCGAGAATTTTGGAATTTCCGTATTGGGATTGTGGATCTTCATCACGAAAGGGGAGATTGACAACTTAGCGTCCAGTTGAATCCCTGCCTGTGGTTGCCCGGTAAATCTCTTCGCAACGTTGTTCGTCTTCAGTTAAAATTCTGTTGGGAACAATTGATTCAATTTCGCAAAATTTTTGCAGTAACTCATTGTCATTAACCTGATCGCTGGATACAGTGAAATGACACTGAACTCTGCCTTCCTCAAAATTTATTTGGCCAGATAGAATCCAACCTAATGCGGTGTTTTGATCAGTTGGTATGCCTAAAGGTCCTTGCAGTATGCCTTCTCTCAAAACTTGACCATAAATTTCGGCGCCAAGCAACATGTCGATTTTGCTTGGAGTTTCAAACTCGGGATCAGCTAGTGTGATTGCCTGAAGTTCTGGCCAGTGACATTTGTTTAACCCATGTGACGGTAGAAAATAAGTGATGGTACTTAACGTACTTAATGAACTAAGTATAGGTACGTATAGTAAGGGTACTGTGAATAATACGTCTGTTGCGTTCCAAAGCTATATTTGAACTGCTCGACATTACAAAAAGCATACCCTACTTAAGTTATCTTAAACTACCTACTTATAAATATACCACAATCCTCCCCTCTAAACCACTATTAAAAACTAAACAAAATAACGTATAACATGTTACAAATAAAACAATCTGTACAAGATACACTATTATTATGTTGCTTATACTAATACTATTTTACTAAGTACATATATTATTATTAGGTTGCTAATACCAACATTATTTAAATACATATTTAGGTGGATTGTCGAGTCTACATTTGCGTATGGGTCTGGGAAGGGGCGGCGTGACAAACTTAGGAGAATCATCTGCGGGTGCGGGAGAGGCGTTAGCATCACTGAACGTATCTACTAAGTCTTTGTTTAAATCAACAGTCAAATTACTTTCCAACTGGTTTTTCTCCGTTGGACTAGTACTTAACGGTACCCGGTACTCGCACATTGGTACCGTTCCCTGGGCGACCACGGAGGGTTCCTCAATTTCTGGAGGCGGAGCCACAAGAGAATTACGTGAAAATCTACGCCTTAGCTGGTCAATATGCTTATGAGATCCTTTACCCATAGTGTCTAAGGTCTGATAATCCGTAGTTCCTAATCTTTGTATTACTTTACCTGGCAACCATTTGGTACTGCCTTGATATTGCCGGATCCATACTTCTTCCCCTGGCACTAAAACTCGACCTCCGTCCGTACCACTGTTTACCTGCCTAGTCTGTGCATCCCTAACTTTTTTACCTACATCTGGTCTTATTAAATCTAATTTAGTTCTTAATTGTCTACCTAACATTAGCGTGGCCGGGCATTCTCCTGTAGTGCAGTGCTCGGTGTTTCTATAATACAATAAAAATGTATTTAAAAACGTTTGAATATCTTCACCTTTACGAATAGCCTTTTTTATTACTTTTTTAATAGTACGCACTGCATTTTCCGCAGCCCCGTTTGACGCAGGATGATAAGGCGCTGAATACATGTGTTCAATTCCGTTTCTTTGCATAAACATACCGAATTCCGAACTTGTAAACGGTGGTCCGTTGTCGGTGACCAACTGTCTCGGTAAACCCCATCTAGCGAACACTTCCTCAAGTTTAACCAACGTATAACGAGCTGCTGTGCTATGCACCGGATAAACCTCAATCCATTTAGTCCTAGCATCTATTATAATTAAATACGTTTTATCATGAAAGGGACCTAAAAAGTCTAGATGAATACGCGACCAAGGCTTCGCCGGCCACGGCCAAGGTGTGACGGCATGGCGGGGCGGCGCGTCGGCTTCCGCCGCGCACACCTCACAGCTGCGGCATAGCGTCTCCACCGCCTCGTCGATGCCGGCCCACCACACATAGCTCCGAGCCATGGCCTTGGTCTTACTGATACCCATGTGTGATTCATGAAGTTCATTCAATACCCAACTCCTACATTCCTTCGGTATCACCACCCTATGACCCCACATGATGCAACCCAATTCTTCATATAGTTCCTTCTTCCTATTAAAATACGGTTGTAATTCTCTAATATCATTTTGATCAGGCCACCCTTCTCTAATATACAATAATATTCTACTTAACAGAGGATCCCGTAAAGTCTGACGTTTAATATTATTAGAATTTAGCAATAGTTCGTCTTGCGCGAAATGTAAATATGTTTGTTCGGGCGGGTTGTGCGATGAGTCATCCGTTGAGCGCGGCGTCACCGGTAGCCGCGATAAGCCGTCCGCTCCGTTCAGTTTCGTATTTACGTATTCTATATCATAGCTATACGCAGATAAAATTACGGCCCAACGCTGCATACGACTCGCAGCCATTGCGGGAATTCCATGTTTAGGCCCGAAAATACTGACCAACGGCTTATGGTCCGTTCTAAGCGTAAAACGTCTGCCGTATAAATATTGGTGTAATTTTTGTAAACAAAACACAATAGCCAAAGCTTCCCTATCAATCTGAGAGTAATGTTTCTCAGCCTCTGTGAGCGCGCGCGACACATAGACGACGGGCCGCTCCTGCTGAGTGAGTACCCCTCCGATGCCTTTCGAGCTTGCATCGCAAGTTAACGTTAAGGGTTTATCTGCGTCGTAGTGAGATAACACTTCCGCGCTCGTTAAAATATTTTTAATTTTTATAAATGCCGTTTCACAATCGTTAGACCATTTCCACGCTGTACCTTTTTTTAGTAACTTATAAAGAGGGAATAAAATGGTACTTATATTCTTCACAAACTTGGCATAAAAATTCACTAATCCTAGAAATGATCTTAATTGCGATACGTCCTCCGGTCGCGGAATTTGGACAATCGCCGCAACTTTGTCGTTATCGACCTTCACTCCGTCCTTGGAAATTATGTAACCTAAATATTTTACTTCATTCACTAGAAATGCACATTTACTTTTCTTAAGTTTCATACCGTAATTTGATAACCTATTTAATACCTTTTCTAAGATAACTAGATGTTCTAAATGACCCCCTTTAGTGCCTATTATCACATCGTCCAAAAACACCTCCACCCCCGGAATATCGTTTAAAAGATTCGACATGATACGTTGAAATATACCAGGACTCGAGGAGAGTCCGAATACCAACCTATTGTATTTAAATAAACCCCTATGAGTATTTATAACTGTAAAATTTTTCGAATCGTCCAATTCAATCTGGTTATATGCCTGTGACAAATCGATTTTGGAAAATATCTGAGCTCCGTTTAGACTAACTAATAAGTCTTCTATTTTTGGTAAAGGATACCTATCAACCAGCAAGACGGGATTCAACGTAACCTTGTAATCCGCACAGATACGTAGGCCCCCATCCGCTTTACGGACCGGTACCAATGGCGTAGCCCAGTCGGAAGCCTCAACCGGCTCAATGATGCCATCTCGCAACATGGTATCCAACTCCGCGTCCACCGGGCCCTTGAGCGAGTAGGGCAGCGGCCGTGCCCTGTGGAACACCGGCGTGGCCCCCTCGCGCACCCGCAGCCGGGCCTGGCCGCCAGTGAACCGCCCCAGTCCGCCACTGAACAACTCTTTATGCCTGTCAAGTAACAATTTTAAACTATTACAATCACTTCCTATAACCCTCTCTTTTACCATATTAATATCGTTATTATAAAAAGGCGGAATCTGAATTCCTAACTCGGACAACCAATGTCTGCCTAACAATGAAGTTGTACCTCCATCGATAACAAACAATTCTAATACTTTCGACTTATTGTTCCATTGAACTGTTGGTTTAATTATACCTAACGGTTTAATAGAACTACCGTCGTAAAATTTAAAAATTAAATCATTTTTCTCAATGTTTCGGCTTTTAAAAAACTTGCTATAGGTATTTTTACTAATACAAGAAACAGATGAACCCGTATCAATCTCCATTTTTAATGAAACACCATCAATAATCAAATCCAAGCTTACCGGTCTATAATTGCTCAAACTGAGTTGGTTTATTTTCTCCTCGATATCTGACCGAGAATCCTCATCAGACTCCTCGTTTTGACACACTACATTATTCACTCGTCTTCTTTCCTGACCTGTGCTCCTGTTTGAGTTAGGGCATACTCTCCGAAGGTGCCCCATTTTCTTGCATTTGCTGCAAATAAATTTCCTGTAGCGACATTCCTCGCTGTTGTGGCCGTTATTTCCGCACACCGTGCAATTATCCGTGCTTTTATCTCTGTCGGCCTGCCACCATGGCTGCGCGCGCTGCCCGCGTCCGCGCTTCGATTTTAATGCGTGTATGCCACCCGCGTTCCCCGTAGCTCCCGCTGTTGTGACTTCTACTATAGCCGCATTACGTTCCGCCGCTTCTAACGAACACGATAACTTTACCGCACTTGTATAGTTCAAATTCTCTTCCGCAAACAGTCTTTGCCGTATGACGTCACTAATTACCCCACACACTAGTTGATCCCGCAAACTATCTTCCAAATAGGCTCCAAATTCACACATTTTAGATAATTTCTTCAATTCCGTAATATATTGCGCAATAGATTCACCTTCCCGCTGTCGTCTCTGCCTAAAACGATACATTTCGGCCATAACGGACGGTTTCGGTTGCAAATGATCTTTTAACATTTTTACGGCTGCGTCGTAGGTGATTTCCGCCGGTTTCTTAGGACTTGCCAAACTGCTCAACACCTCGTACGCTTCATCTCCGATCGCCGTTATGAGCGTAGGTAGCCACAATTCCCTGTCGACCTTATTCACCTTGAAGTACATCTCCAAGCGCTCGACGTACAACGACCAATTCCCGGAATTCATGTTGAACTCGTTAATTTTTCCGAAAGACATGTTTTTAGATCCTCGTTAGCCAATGAACTAAGTATAGGTACGTATAGTAAGGGTACTGTGAATAATACGTCTGTTGCGTTCCAAAGCTATATTTGAACTGCTCGACATTACAAAAAGCATACCCTACTTAAGTTATCTTAAACTACCTACTTATAAATATACCACACTTAACACATTTGCTCTCACTTGCACTATGAAAGTGGGATCTAAGCGGGATTGTATCGTCACCATGACGACAAACTTGGATGATAAAGAACTCTCATCACCTATTCCTGAGATCAATGTTTTGGAAGGTATCTTTTTCAGTCCTAGCAACCTTACTGCTGATTCGGTTATGAATGATGCTTGGGACCCTTGGTCCAATAACACCCTCAACAGTTGACTATAGCCGTTACTTGTCTGTGCTTTGACAAGAGCTGTGGCTAACAAAACCTGAGTCGGAACTGACATCGATTGCTTGGAGAAATGTGTGACTAAACTTGATGTTGATGGTTCGCGTTTTATTGGCTGTGCCAGATGCATTAACTTTAACTGCTATATCTGATTTATTGGCGTCTGCAGTTAGGTTTCTATTAGATTTAGGATGTAATAAAGAGTGATGCTTCCTGTTGCAAAAACGACAGGTGGAACTTTGACGGCAGTATTTAATCAAATGGTTACCTCCCAAGCAGTTAAAGCAAAGCCCATTGGAATCGCTTGTTTTTGTACCTACTTTTTAACTGAGACCAACACTCCTTATAATTAGTTTTTGATGAGATTATTATTGTAAATGTCTAACTAGTTGTTCAACTTCACCTGTCAAAAGACTTTTTAAATAATGCATCTTTTGCACATCATCTAGTCGTGGATTTTGGTCGATTAATGACAAAAACAAATCTTCAAAAGAAGTCCATTCTGTGTACATTCCTGAAAAGGAAGGAATAAAAATTTGTGGCAATTTGACAGATGAAGCTTTACAATGACTTACATTAGTAGGTACAAACATTCTGTTGATCTGCGGTTAACCTATCAAGAGCTTCCTTGTAAAGACAGTATGACTCTTCAGTAACCTCGTAAATATTTTCATTAAAATATTTATCGTTTGCATGTTCTTCGGTAATTGACTGAACAATGTTGTCATGTGTAGCGTTAAATTGATCCCACAGTTTATCCAATGTCTCTAACCTTGTTTGCACATATTGTAATTTTATTCTATCTTTGGGTGACTTTTTATAGTTATCTCTAGCCCTCTCAATTGAGTTACATTTTCCAATCTGTAATTTATATAACCCTTCCATGTTGGACAATTAACTGTTTGATTTGGTTATACACGCACAAAGCAAATAATTTGTTTTAAATGTACAAAGTATTGAAAATTTTACAAGTGTTTTAAACGTTAAAATTGATAGAATATCGGGCTGATCACTTATTATAATACGAGTATTATTTACTCTAATAGTAAAGTTCATAAGTTACTCGATTTTTTCTAAGTCCAGTAAAATCTTAAACTTGTAAATTTTCTTGAAATTAATCAATGATTGTAAAATTGTACTTACAAATTCACTGCACCTCACTCACTCACTTCCTCTTGTTACCATTCACTTTGCTTAGCTCCACTCCGTCTTAATTTGGCACTTCCGACGCTTTTACACGAAGTCCGCAGCGGTTAGCACCCTCTGGGTCCTTTGACAGCAATTCCGCCAAACGTACGCTTCCTTTTCTTGAAGAAGGTGCCTGCACTTCAGTTTCGACCCGCAACTGGTTACTTGCAGATCGTACAAAAAGTCGCCGAAAGAAGGGTAGTGCAATCAATTCACTCCTCTAATTCCGACTCGATAAGAAGGACCATGTAAAAAGCTAAGGGCCCAAATCTACTTAATAAAACCAAGTGTTTACTTCACAGTACAAATTGACTTTTTTCAAGTTTATATACTGATATTATAATTGCAATTAAGTTGCTAAAATATCAAATAAAGTCTAAGGAATTCAAATTACTTCAGCAATTATGGATCAGGTATAATCACCAGGCTTGCCAAATGCCTAAGTGCGGGTTGGTTGCCCAAAACAAACCCGACCAACGTTCGAAAATTCGAAACTTTTGCTACCCGAACCGGGGATCGAAACCAGGACCCCGAGAAAGTGACCAGGTACCTAAACCACTAGGCCAACGGGGCGTTATAAGTAACTTAATAACTAAAAATAATTATTTGAGAGGCCTAATTGAGAAATGAAGTTGTACTTTTACGCCCTATAATGAATTAATAAGACATAATTCCTTCTACAAATTTTATTTTTAGCAATATAGCGATCTATTATGAATTATATTCAAAATTTACAATATTCTGGGACATATAAAAAAGACACTACAAATTGTGCTACTTATATCAATATAAAATGCTCAAAACATAACTCATCAGATTTTTCGTCATAAAAGGGCGCAACCACGAATTGTACAACATTCAAACGGTCTTCGACAAGTATGTACACATTTCTGGTTATGTCCTTGTAATAGAGAGAAAGTGCGATAGAGAGACAGATATAATAACCGAGTCAATATTGTCCTTTTTCTCTTTCTGTCAGCGCTAACCAGTAAAGAATTTCATATACTCGTAGCATTTAAAATCTCGTTTTACCAAAATTTCGACTTGATCCCTTATATTACTAAGGGAGCGATGTGTATCGTACAGCACCTCACTCCCGAAATCACTATTGACATGACGTAACTGTAGTAAAATAATTAGGTCTCCTTGTATGAAATACCTTGGGATAGTTATTGATGAGAAACTGACCTTTAAGGAACATATTGTAGCGACTTTAAGTAGAGTTCGTAAACTTATTTATATCTTCATCAACTTATTTTTGGTTACTGATCATTGCTTAAGTCGATAGGTATACAGCGCCATTTGTCAATATAAATAAAGTAATGCTTAAGATACGACGTAGATATCTCACGAGTGATTTGTACAAAGAAAATTAAATTTGGACAGTTCGCGGCCTTTTTGTATTCCGTATTGCGATTGGTGTCCATCGTTCAATTTTGGGTACTGTGGAACATGAAAACTTGTTGAGGAAACGAATACATAATCTGCCTCTACCCTGCATTAAATCCAGCTTTGCCCGGAGAAATATGGCTTTCCTAAACCCATTTATTTAGGTATAATAAAGTAAACTCTAAAGTATGTAATTGCTCAATTTCAGAAGTAAAATAAAACTTCACAAATGGATAGTAACACTATCCTATTATCACTTACGTACGTGTTAAGTCAAATTTATACCAGATTACCTAATCCTCAGGTTGTTGTTACAAAACAAAACACACAGACATTTATCTGGAAAGGATTACTTTCCTGGTAATGTTTGTTAACATTTACTGATGAAATTGAACTTAACACCTGTGTTAACACTATGCACGCGTAACACACACACACACAATTACTTGTAGAGATAATTAGGTATTTTATTAAAATTTTATTACTAATCTTAACTAGGTTTTGACGACCATTTGGATCAGCGGTAGTAAACGCTGCTTCTGAGCCATGGGTCGCGGGTTCGATCCTCGCACAGTACAAATATTTTGTGTGCATGAACATGTCTGTTTGTACTGGTCTGGGTGTTTTCTATGTATTATAAGTAAGTATTAACAAAAAAAAAAGTTTATCGGTTGTCTAGTACCCCATACGACAGGGTACATAATAGTAGTTTAATTTGGGACTAGATGGCTCTGTGTGGCCCAGTGAGGCATGTCTTAAAATATTATACTATAACAATACAACAGGAACAATATTGCCAAACAAATTTATGGAAAGCTCATTGGAGGATACGTCTAACGTTACTACTGTCTAAGTTTATGTCTGGTATTGAAATTGTGTACGTTGCTTTTCTTAAGAAATAAATGTATTTTCTTACGAACGTAAATAATATTCGTAAATAGTGAACTTTATTATTTAACTAGCTGTTGCCCGCGACTTCGTCCACGTCACTTTCTGTTATTATGATCCCGATTGATAAAATATTTCCCCTTTTTGCAACATTTTTCACTGATGCTTCGCTCCTATTGGTTGCAACGTAATGTTATATAGCCTAAAGCCTTCCTTGATAAATGGACTATTCAACACAAAAATAATTTTTCAATTCGTACTTCCAGAGATTAGCGCGTTCAAACAAACAAGCAAACTCTTTAGCTTTATAATATTAGTAAATTTAATATCAAAAGGAACATTTTATTGATCAAATTTATAATAGCAAATTTCATTAAAGTAAAAAGGAAACTGTATCTAAACAAAAAGCACTTTGTCATTAAAACGAACAAACAAAATCCCTTTTTTCCGGCCGCACTGCCGTGCTTAAACAAATAATCACATTATTGCGCTAAAATTTCGTTATCTCACTTTCTCGAACGCGTTACATACAGTTGGTATAGCCGCGGTTTTGCATTTAGCTCACCGATATTTTTTGATTAGTAACACGGATAGAGGCGAAATTTGAAGAAAGTGTCAAAATGACCTTAAAACTTACAAAATTTTAAGATAGATGGCATTATTAACTTAATTCTCGAAAATTTTCGTTTATTAACGGTTTATTAATAAAGATGCGATTAATGATAAGGTATTTAAAAAAAAAGACACTAATTATTAGAGGCGGACAGTGGACTTTCCTGTAGTAAATAATAGACTCATTTATTGGCGATACTTTTTTTTTTTAATTTTCTTTAAAATAGTTTTATATACTTTATGTTTTTGATCGGATTTTTAAAAACAGGGACGATGAGCAAATTGCAAATTATTAATATCGTTAGGGGTTTTTTTGTAAGACGTTAAATTATTGTATGTATAAATATTTAGACAATTGTTAAGTAAACTGTAGTAATTTCTATCCTAAGTTTTTTTAGGTACCTAAACATTAAACCTGTGCAAATGTAGCGAATACATTATACACTTTTTGTTTAGCATAAAACAAAGAAGGCTATGTAAAAGTATGTTGACAATAGTTACAAGGTCTGCGAACATGTTTTATCACAGTCAGATATTGACGGCAGAAAGCTAAACTGTCGTATCTCGATAATTAGCATAATCCGAATAAATTCCGTGATTCGGATCCATGAGTCAACTTCATACGAAAAAAATACATAAAGTTTATTTTTTTCGCATAAAGTTCACTATCATCACCAGTATCCAACTCACCTATTTGCTAGTTTTGTTGCTGCTTAGATAATAATTTGCTGTACTCATCATCTCAGCCAATTGACGCCTACTGCTTGACATAGGCCTCCCCTAAGAATTTTCACAATGATCGCTATTTCAAAACCTTTCCGCATTGAGGCCATCGGTTCTTCTGACTCTGTGTCTCGCCCGCTAGGTACCACTTCAGCTCCGCAATTCTGCAAGCGATGTAGGTCATCTTAGGTTTTTTGCAGATTTCCTCACTTCTGAAAATACCAAGCAATGCTCCCTCCATTGCCTGAACCTTGCAACCTTGAGCCTTCTAATGAGACCTATATTGTGATCACTTAATATAGGTCTCATAAGAAGGCTCGAGGTCGTTTCGGTTACATAAGTCATCCATCAACCATCACTGGCATCATGCACTGGTCGAAAACTTTAGTAATCTCTGGTTTTTTGGCTCTGTTGTAAAATTAAATATAAAGTGATGCCACAAAATCGCTTTCCGCCGTCGATATGCTAAGTGACACGTATTATACTCTGTCAAGAAAGTACCGGGAAAAGATCAATAATACATAAAATGTTTTTTTATTCATCCTAATTTATTTTATCACGTTCAAAGTATGCTTCTTCAGAAACGATAAACTTACGCCAACGAAAAAATCAATCATCAAAACATTTTATAAACGCTATTTCCGAAATTGAGTTCAGTTCTCGCCGCGGATTCTCCTTTATGTCTACTACCGATTGAAAACGGGTGCCACGAAGTGGTAATTTGAGTTTAGGAAAAAGAGAGAAGTCGGCTGGAATCATATCTGGTGAATATGGTGGTTGCTCGATGGTATTTGTTGAGTGTTTAGTCAAAAATTTGTTCACAATGATGGCCTTGTGCGAAGGCGCATTATCGTGGTGCAAATCCAAGAATTTCCTTTCCACAAATCTGGCCTATTTTGTCGAGTTTGCTCTCTTAAATGCCGCATAACGCTCAAATAATATCCTTATTTACCGTTTGACTTTAGCAAGAATTTCGAGTGCACAACACCGCGATAGTCAAAGAAAACAGTCAACATGACTTTGAATTTTGATCGACTTTGGCGTGGTTTTTTCGGTTTCGGTTGAATGCGCCACTCCGAAGCTGTTGACTAGTTTGCATATCAAACTCGTAAACCCACGTCTCGTCACCAGTAACAATGCGTTTCATGAATGTTAGATCAGAATTGACTCGTTTTAGCATGTCCTCAGCGACTCTCATGCGATTGAGTTTTTGGAGAAAATTCAAGTCTTTTGGGACTAGCCGAGCTAATACATGTTTCATATCCAAATTATTTGTTAAAATGGTACAGATTAACTCGTGCGTAAAATACAAAAAGTTGTGCGGCTATCTCTCTCTGAATGAAGATTTTCAGTCCCTACTTCCCTTACTTTTGTGATGTTAACTTCAGTTGCAGACGTTAATGGCCTACCAGAGCGAGGCAAATCTTCCATCACATCTCGGCCGCTTTTGAACGCTTTGTCCACTCATAAGCACGTGTTTTTGATAAAGTCGATCTTATCGCTTTTGACAATTTTAACTTTTTTAATGTATGGCATTTGAGATAACATTGACAGAATGCGTGCTGCTAATATCGTCAAATGGGGGGTAAAAAACACGGATTTAAATATTAACCTGGATTGAGTACTTCTATATCACATATTATCAAATGTGCACTCTAAAACAATAGCGCTAAGATTACTTTTTCTCTGCGAAATGGAAAAGTAGGAAAACGAGCCAAGGAGATAACTAAAATAGTAGTGTGTCCTTGTCTAGCAAGTATGTTATGGAGAAGGGTGTCCACGCTATAGGTAATTTATGATAATAAGTTTTTTTAATTTAGAAATGACCGGGTTTTTTTCATTCTAAAATTGCATATTTTGATGGTTGATGTTTAATAATGATAGCTTATTAATGAATCCCCAAAATGTGTGATATTATTGTGTAGTATGATAATTATTTATGATCCAAACATGAAGCCACTGCTGGGACTTGAACCTGCAACCTCATAGTGTGAGTCAAGCATTTTTCCAATTGGGCTACCACGGCTCATAAATTATTAAATAAAAATATTTAGTTAGATTTTACTCTCTCTGTGGTCGCTCCCTCATGACTGAGGATCGTGGTCATGTACCTAATTTAAATGTCATTCCTGCCGTAATGCAAATTCGACCTTACATATACATGACTTAAAAATAAATGAGACTAATGTAGGTACACGGCAGTTCAACCTACTCAAAAAGTTAAAGGTCATTGGATTGATTTTCAACTTTAAGTCCAACAAGTAGAGATTATAATCAATTGTGAAAATTTGACGCTTTGTGGTAGGTTGACGTGCTGTTTCTGTACAATAATGATGTTTTTCTGACAATGATTGTGTATTCTATTTTACATCAATAGTGGTGGCACAATAATAGTTGCTCTTCAGAAAGGATTGAAATCAATGAAAATTAAAAGGAGTTTACTTTCTGGGATAAAAACTACCTTATTTCCCACAGTTTAGCGGTTAAAGCTCGCGAAACTCAGGTAGACAGACAGACAGATTTACTGTTACATTAATCCGTTGGATCATAGCATGGAACTTGCAGAGATTTTAGGGAAGATTGTATTCTCGAGTTCCAGGAAAATGTAACGAGTATTTGTTTACGTTAGGTTTGTGGTGATCTTCACCCGGTGGGGCTAGAAGTTTGACCTTTCCATGTGTATACACTGTAATTGTCAAATTTTTGTTTTTCGTTTTACTAAAATACGAAAGGGTTGTCAACCATAACATAAAAACAAATCTTTAAAAACGAGGAAACTTGAATTAAGTTTTTTATGTTTCGTTCCTGTATATTCACTAAAGTTAACCTATTACCGATGCCAAATGATTTGGATTGGATAACCTTAGGTCTTCATATTAAGTTGACGAACTTTTAAAATAAATATTTAACCAATTTGTCAGTATTCGTATATTACTGGACATAGGTTTCTTCAGATAAAATATTTTGGAGCATAACATTTTCGTGCTTGAAATACTCTCTTCTTGTCATAAGAGGCGACAGTAGCCATCATAGGCCCAACTGAAATCACCAACCCGCCTGCCAAGAGCGTGGCGATTATAAAAACGCTGTGGTAATTGGTACCCTTTCCTAGGCACCATTTGAAAGATTATTGATTTGACATTATATGTAATATGATAATATCATTATAACGTTTCATATAAAAAATATTTATATAGTTTATTGATTAGGCTTAAACCATACCTTGTTTTTTATGAGTTTCCGATATTTTAACATTGTTGCAGAAGCCGATCACAGAAGAACTGAAGTATCCAAATGGATCCATCCTTATTTGTAATCTTTTGCTACTGACGATACTTGTACCACTGCTTGAAAGTGACTATTTTTGCATTTCTGTTTTCGACTGTTTAATAGTTGTCAAATTATTAACAGGCACAAAATTTGGCCCGTTTTAGAATTATTTTAATTTATTTTTAGCAAAAAAAAAATGCTTTTGCACCCTAAAAATTTTTATACTAACTAGTTAAATTGTTACTCACAAAATTTTAATAAAATTTTACGGAACCAGATGTACTTTTTCAAAATATCTTAAAACATTTTGTGACAGCCCTTCAATATTTTTCAAGTGTAGCTTTTCCTCATTGTAATTAGTTAACTCATTTAAAGAGACGGAGTTAAAGGATTCTTTCTGTGAACACAGTGTCGTAGGGTAGCGTTATTGTTTTAGAAAACTAGAATTCCATAAAATTTGAAATGATTTTAGTTTTATTTATTTCTATCTTATCGATATGGTACTTGATCTACCGATGGCAGAATAGGGCTATGTTCAAGTTGGCAAAGGAGCTGCATTGTGACTCTGTTGGCGTATCTTTGCCCATCATCGGTCAATCTTACCTATATTGGTGCAGCCCGGAAGGTTTGTTGGGATTTATTGTTTTTGAAATAAAAGAAAAAATTACGGATTTTCCTTTTTTTGACTTATGAATTTATGCGGGTTTTGACTTTGTGCTTGTTTTGACCTTTCGCGTATAATCCATTATCTGGATTATCACGGTCTATCTAGAAATTACACATTTTGTATAGTTAGTTTTTAAGTTAACTAAAATAATATTTTATTATACAGGATTAAATTTTAACCACCTTACAAATTTAAATATATCAATCTACAAGACAAAAAACAAATGACGTATTTTTTTTATGATGTAGCCCAGTACAAAAATTGTCAAGATAAAACACTTAGAAAATTTTTGATACGGCCGCCTAGCAACATTTCCTTACGCGATTCGCATCTTATTCATCCATTACGATACTATTCATAAGTTTTTGATTTTCCCTTTATACCTTATCAGGCCTAGGACCGTAAAAATTTAAAACTATATTGCGAAAAAATATTTTCGGTTGAAAGCTTGATTTACATTTTTTGACGTGATAACGTCTTTAAAATCGTTTTAGTCGGGTGACATGTTCAGAAACTTGTGTCACACCAAAACCTCACGAGCGCGATCGCAGGTATAACGAGAGAGAGACGGACCGATCTCCCGTCTCATCTCGAGCGCTGCCAGTCATTCCGTGAAACTTGTCACGCGGAATCCTCACGAGCGGAGGCTGGCATAGCGTTCGAGTGAGTGGACCGATCTTCCGTCTCTCTCACTCTAGCGGCATACAAACGAATGGAGATTTTCTCGTTATCACGTAAACATCTCGATCGTAAACCTACTTTACAAACAACCAATTTTTACTTTATAAATGGGCTCTAAATACGATACTGAACGCTTATGAAAATTTTGGAAAGTGGTTAAAATTTCATCCTGTATTTTTATATTTTATTTGTAAAACTACAATTAATTTACTAAGGGGACTACTAGAGCTAAGTGCTGCCCCCATTGTTTTAATTTTATTTCTTCTCAATATAATTATGTATTTACAAAAAAAAAAGTATATAAGTAAGTTTATCGGTTGTCTAGTACCCCATACGACCGGGTACTTAATAGTACCTTAATTTGGGACTAGATGGCTCTGTGTGGCCCAGTGTGGCATGTCTTAAATAATTATTTAATTATTTATTTATTTATTTATAATCAATTCTCAAAAAACTAGTTGTTGTTTTTAATATTTATTTAATCACAGTAAACTTTTAATTTATTTGTTTATAAAGTCGAATCTGTCGCTAGCGCCAAAAGCGGCCGCTTTTAGCATTAACGTCCAATGGGAAAGAAAGCCAAAATGAAAAGTAGTTACCAGGTAATTTGCTAAAATGAATAAAATGATCCCCTTAACAGTGGCGACAGATATTTTTTAAATATATTCATATACATCTTTTGAAAAACTTGGGTAAATTACTAACTTCAGTGATATGACTAATTATAGTTTAACTTACCCAAGTTTTTTACTTTATTGTAGAATTATAATATATAAAATGCAAACTCTCGATGAATTTTCTACAATATATTTTTTTAAATATTATTTTTAGGTCGTATGAATGTTACCCGTAAAATTGGCAGGATGGCCTCGGAGAAAGGGGGAGTACTGGCTATATGGCAAGGCACCAATCTCCATATTTGTAAGTTTTGTACTAACATTCTATAATATTTTGATTCTTTTTCACCACAATACTTAGTTGACGACCTCCATTGTGAAATGGCGTAAACGCCGGTTTTCAAGGTGTCGCTTGCTCCGAGGTCCCGGGATCGATTGTGGAAAAAAAGGGTTTTTCTACATTCACATTTTCTCGGGTCTGCATGTTTGTGGTACCTTAGTAGTTTCAGATTTACACAAAACAAGTGCCTTTAATACGAGCAGTTACCTAATTTGAGTAAGAACAATGTATCTGGCACTCTGGATCACGACAAAAAAATGTTTCTTTCTTTCTTTTAATGTGATGTTGTCCACATTTAATAGTTAAAGCATATAAAACTTTTGCAATAACAGTTAAGTTACTATAAGAATACTGATTTAAACTTTCATGGTCACTTTCACTACAGTTATTTGATCCGGGTTTATGCCACGCACCTTGTTTTAAATGTTTTCGATATCTCGGCACTGTTGCAAGCGCCCATGATCACGGAAAAATCTCAGTTCCTTAGAATTCAAAAAATAAAAGGTACATGGTATAGGGCCCGTATCTATAACTGTAAAGTTACTATCACATTGAGCAATTTTTGGGCGTAAAAGAGGTTTCAGTCGATCACGTTGAAGAAAAGATAGTAAAAAGCTTCGATTTTTAAATTACTCCTACAAAAAATTCGACCAATCAAATAAAAAAAAAGATGAATACAAAAAAAATCTGTTAAACATAGGGTATAAATAATGAAAAAAGATTTTGGTATTTTTTTGTACCGTCTTGTTGAAAATTTTTAATAGGTATATAACTTAAGATTTGTTCTTTTCAGTCGTGTCGGATGCAGAAATACTGGATTTCGTGACGAAAACATGTTTAGAAAAAGACGATCTTTGGGAATACTTAACAATATTTTTTGGAAACGGATCCGTATTTTCGCCAGGTAATATTTAATTTATCATTACAAGTCGTGTTCCAGTATGAAAAATTTTTTGATTGTCTTACAGTTGTCTTTTTACACCAGTAATTTATTTTCTTAACAAACTGTCTCAAAACAATAACCTTGTTGCAGTTAAAATCTGGCGTCCCCGTAGGAAAGCAACTGCGCCTGTATTCCACCAGAAAAACTTGAAGAATTTCGCATCGGTTTTTTCGCAACAAAGCGAGATTCTGGCGGACAGACTTCGGGAAGTTGCGGACAAGGATTCTTTTACTTTGTGGTCATATATAACTGCTTATGGTTTGGACTCTGTTTGTGGTCAGTGAAAATCAATACGTCATTATTATTGACTTACTTCATACACTACAAACTTCAAAGTTCAACGTTCCTTATTGCATCATGTCATTTACAAGATGGTAGTTATCAATTTAGACCCAAACATGACCCTGCAAGGGCTCAGCAATTTCTTAGTAATAATAAAAACCAGCGGTATCCATCCGGTGTCCTAGAACCGAGACTACAGGTTTAACCTTAGGCCTTTGCTCACAAGCATGCTTCGCAGTCATGCATGCTCCGCATTCATGATTGTTAACCTTTTTTTTGTTTACGCAGGAAAAAATGCATTACACATACCTACTGCATCAGGTTCAGCAGTAGGTTATGTGGGACTCTCTTGTCGTTGCCCGACAAGCATACCCACTAAAAAGACCTGCGGTGTACCTTGCAACGTATGTTGGCAGTGTATAGGTTTCCCTTAGGATGCCCTCCATGCACCGCCTACTTACGGCCTATGCCGGGCCTCAGGCAGAGCTGCAGAGCCCGCTACCACCGTCTGGAGACGCATTCAACAGCGGGCTGCCCAAGCTCACTGGAATCGCCTACCGTGTGGGTTTGGTCCGCGCCGGCCAAATGGCCGGTACCCTCCATGTCTGGAGGGCGTTCCCCTATCCGCCACCTGGGAACGCGCTCGGTAGGAGAACCAAAACTCCCACGGGTCATGATTGTTAACCTAACCTTACCTTTATTTACGTTCCAGAATCAACATTTGGAGTGTCATTAAATTCGCAAGGAGGCAAGAACCATCCATTCGCAACAGCTCTACAAGATATAACTGAAAAGGTGACGGAATTACTTTATCAGCCATACTTGCACAACAAAAATATCTTCAAACTATATTGCCAGATGAAGGGAACCTTGAAACATGCGAGTGTCATACGCGAATTCGTTGATAAAGTAAGTATTTATATGGGATTATAAACAATTTTAAATAACAAAGTACAACCATCCTTTCTCTTTCTATGGGTTGCGAAAGAAGCGATTAGGGGGTACTGCTAGAGAAAGACGGGTCGCTGTATCTTTGTTTCATCACTGGCAAAAATGCGATTTCCGACCCGCATGCCAAGGGTAGTGATTACAGATATAGGCTACTCCAAAAGCAGGATTTTGCCATTTTCTCCACTAATGGCAGAAGATTATGTATTCATAGTTTGGCTAAAGAAAACGCTGCTACCAATCTTTGAAACCATGCTTACTTTGAAACCATGTCAATGTATAGGCTTTTAAAATTTTTTGCAGCATTTTTACAGTTAAAACATAACACAGTGACCCCGCCGGGTACGTGCGACGCGATAAGGGCCCAGAACCCTGGTGGGTCTGAACCCATTAAGGCCTTAGAGCATTAAACCAACCAAATATTAATATCACATTTCTTCATTTCGCAATTCCTATATTGATAATTATTATTACTATTTTTAATATCTATTTTATTTTATTTTTATTAATATTACATTCTTTTTAATAGTTGTATAATTATTTATATTTATTTTATCCATTTCAAAACTTGCAGCGAATAAAAACATTTTATATCAACATAAATTCTTTAATATTACTTTTCAGGTAATAAAAGAAAAACGACAAGAATTAGTGCAAAGTTTAAGTACAGTGACTGATGAACATACAAAGACTGATTCAGATACTCGTAAGTTGTCATACATTTAGCTACTTAAGACACACATCTCCATCAGTTTTCAGGACTAAGAACAACATTTCGTTACTAGTATCAAACGCCACGTTGGTCTAGTGGTTTAACACTTTCCGGGTCACCAACCGCCTGTCGACGTGATAACAATAAAACTTCTACTGTGTCTAGGATTGTGTCCCGGAAAGTGTTAATAAACCGGGACAAGATCTCGGACAGATAATGGTGCTATTCTTTTAAAGTGCCAGCTCCACCCTAAAAAAGAATCATACTA
Source organism: Anania crocealis (assembly GCA_949315895.1). Classification (NCBI taxonomy): domain Eukaryota; kingdom Metazoa; phylum Arthropoda; class Insecta; order Lepidoptera; family Crambidae; genus Anania; species Anania crocealis. The sequence goes on along the minus strand of OX438885.1, from coordinate 1,663,180 downwards.
AAAAAAAAGACGTGTGGCACTCGGAGACTGCCCCGGTAAAGCTATTGCATAGCATTTGTTATCAACTTATGCAATTATAAAACTAAAAAGTATCACCGCTGTGCCGGTCGGAGTGGGGGGTGTTAGGTTATTTTCGTTACGGAAATTCTGGATTCGGTCTCCTCGCTCAAGGCCCGCGATAGAAGCTATGCAATAGCTTGAAAGTCCGTTTTTCTTTTACCTACCCGTTCAATAAAAACACTTCCATACCTCGTTTATATTTCCCACAGAACAAGGAAAAAAGGTTTAAAAGGCGATGAAGGTGGAGCAGGCGCGCCACAGAGGTTATGAGCAAATACTCATACTTCTGCCCTAACATGGATATCTATACTAATATTATAAAGCTGAAGAGTTTGTTTGTTTGTTTGAACGTGCTAATCTCTGGAAATACTGGTTCCATTTGAAAAAATATTTTTGTGTTGGATAGTCCATGTATCGCGGAATGCTTTAGGCTATATAACATCACGCTGCGACCAATAGGAGCGAAGCATCAGTGAAAAATGTTACAAAAATAGTCGCGATCATAATAACAGAAATTGACGCGGACGAAGTCGCGGGCATCAGCTAGTGGAGGATAAGCGCTGTGATTGGTTTCTTTTGGAATAACGTCAAAAAATTCGTTTTCACGAATGTGTTCAAACTCGTTTATGTGTTGTGGGGCGCAAGTGGCGACACCGGTTCTCATACAAATGGCGCATGACAGCCTTTCTAACCTTTTTCATGTTCTGTGCTGTGATATTTCCCCTCTACACCCGTCTGATGAAATGAAATGAAATGAAATTAATTTATTTGCGTTTGGTTAAGGTAAACTGACGATGGTCATAACAATTAAACATTCGCTTAATCAGCCATTGTTAATGGCATGCAAATACAAAAACTACAGAATAATATTTAAAACAAATTGTCAACAAGCATCCAATACATAGGTAATAATTAATAAAGATTTTACAATAGGTCCTATAAATTTGTATCATTCTAGTTACTAATGTGTCGTCATCTATCGTAGTTCAAATATTCCTGTGTAGTGTAAAATGCCCTTTTACTGAGCCAGCCGTACAATTCTCTTTTAAATTTAATAAAGGGTAGATCTTGAATTTCTTGTGGTATCTTATTATACACTGTTATACACATCCAATAGCAATTTTTACGGAATCTTGCACTCTTAGGAATTGTAACGGAAACTAACCTATTCCTATTTCTGGTGCCTCGTTTGTACACGTCTTTGGCTTGAGTGGAATAATTCATATTGGTCTTTACAAATTTCGTCGCTTCAAAAATATATAGACAAGGAAGTGTCAAAATGTTCAAAGATTTAAACAAAGGCTGACATGGCTCGTCATGTACAGTACCACATATTGCTCTAACACACTTTTTCTGTGCAATGAACGCTTTTTTTATGTCCGTGCTATTACCCCATATGATAAGCCCGTATCGCAGGACTGATTCAACGTAAGCAAAGTCAAAGTCAAAGATCCATTCATAAATAAGACAAACCAAATCCATTTCAGTTATGCCCCGAAAAAAAGTTACCACATTTATGGAGCTATTCATGCAGGATACTGAGGCCGAGAAAAAGCTCACAGAATTGGAGCTTCGGGAAGAAGCTTTAGTATTAGTTCTGGCAGCATCGGATACTTCAGCTGTCGGGGTTGCGTTCACTATAATGTTGCTGGCGAGACATCCTGAAATACAGGCCAAAGTGTATAAAGAGTAAGTTTGGTTTACGTCCTGTACAAGGCCTCAAAGTTCTTCATTAGACATTGCTTGTATGATCATAATACATCTAACCATTATTACCTACATATATGTTATATTGTAAGTCTCTGTGAGAGAAGAAATGCTGATTGCAATAGGTACTCACTATAGGACTAGGATTTCATCAGACTGCGAAAAGTGGGTAATTCGTTCATGGGAAATTGTATTCGTATTTTCAATAAATTACCACTATCAATTGCTGAACTCCCAGTACATAAACTCAAATCATAATATCAAAGTTATTTTAATGAAAAAGAGCTATTATACTATTAATGATAGGAACGTGTGACTTTAAATTGTCCCAGCTCGCACTGGCATATATCTTATGTAAACATTTTATTTAAAAAGAGGCTGACAAATAGTGACCGAGTTTCTTGCGCTGCTTCTTCGCGGCACTAGCCCACATTTGTCCAGAAGCAGTGGTAGTAGGTTTAAATATTGAGTCGCGTAAATGCGCCTCCATGGGCCTATTTGCAGAAATAAAACGGATTTTACTGATTTTGTAACTACTTGCTTTGTGTTTTTTTTTAATTTCCTAGTTTGTGATTAGTTTATGATAGGTTCTTGTTCTTCATCCGCCGTCTCTTCATCTTCGCCACTTACAGATTTGATATTTGTAAATATGGCGAGGATGTCAATATACAGGTTAATCAAATTGCATGACTTTAAAAAGGAGGTTCTACCGTTTGAAGCAGTAAAATGTAAAAGGATTACACGCTAATAAAAATTAATCCAATCTAATAAAATTACAGGAATAAATAAAATGGCTTTAAACTAAATTATTATTTCAGGATACAAGAAGTAATAGGGACCACATATAGATCAGTGACTCCAGAAGACCTGCCTCGTCTCAAATACCTTGAAGCGGTAATCAAAGAGTCGATGCGGCTGTACCCGCCAGCACCTATACTTCTAAGAAAGGTTTCAGAGGATGTTACATTACGTAAGTGAATGTTGGAAATCAAAAGCAGTAATATATCTTGTTAGAGAAACATATATCGAAGGGGCCACCCGCCCCTTTACCGGGCCGTGTGAATACTATGAGCCACCCGCTCATAGTCATGCATCTGAAGACCGTTTGAATCCGTTGCGTTAGTCTCGTCATCTGTAGTAATGGGAGCCGTAAAAGTCACACATATCCCCATAAAAATATGGTTGAAAATTTTTTCCCAATGAAAGATGCGACAGGATATTTATATTTCAAAGAAAGAATTGGTTATTTTATTTATAATGATCTAATGAAGTTGCATTTCGATGATCTAAGTTAAATCACTTAGGATGGATTAAGCTTAAGGTTTAAGATTTAGGTTTTGCTGACATAGCCTGACAGTTTCAAGACGTGATTTTTCTTTTCTCAGCAACCGGAGTGAAACTTTTGAAAGGATGTACTATTTTAGTGGACGTCGAAGCAGCTCATCGCAACCCCAAGTACTGGGGCGATGATATTGACAGCTTTAAGCCTGAGCGGTTCATAAACACCACTCTGTCCCACCCAGCTGCTTACATCCCCTTCAGCTACGGACCGAGAAATTGTCTGGGTAAGATAAATCAACAGGGAAGTAAAATAACACGGACTCAGTTGCTATGAGGGTGGCCAGAGCAAGCATCTTTGACATCAAAATTATAGAGACGGCTTAGGTATATAAACTTAGACTGCGGCGCATGCTTGTGGCTATGAAACCCTAAAAAACGTGTGATAAATCTGTTAAAGTGTGTGCGTAGGTTCGAGAAACCAATATGTTTCCATAGTTATCTATTTTGCTGGATAGACAGTTCAATATAATGTGCTACAATATTTTGTTTTTATTTAAAGGATACAAGTATGCCATGATGTCGATGACAACGGTAATATCCACGTTACTACAACAGTATCGATTTTTGCCGGCCGACCATAAAACAGGTGTAGAGACTGCTCCCCATGATGAGGCAACAGACCCTTTGCGAGTGTATCATGATATGACGCTGAAAGAAATTAATACCTTCCCTATAAAGCTAGAGAGTCGACACAAGAAGACAGCATAAGACAAGCAGTTCTATGAAGAATCAAGAAAATTGTGTTAAATGTATAATATCTTAAATGGCAAGTTGAGGAACCCATTTGAAAACAGTGTTATTTCTGAATCATGACCATCATTAGCTTATACCGAACGACTTTTACATAATCGTATTTTTTTTTATAGGCGTTAAGAATCGTTTTTATAGTATCGTAAGTATCGCATTAATGAAGTAAAAAATGTAGGTCAAGTTTGCACCCGAAAATGTTATTCGCAACTTTTTATTTTATTTTTACGGTCCTAAGCCTGTGAACGTATACGTAGTACGTAAGAGAAAATCAACAACTTGTAGTATCGTGATGAATGAATGTGTGTAAAGTGTGGTTGTGAGGAGGCCGTGTCCAAAATTTTTATTTGGCGGACATTTTCTAGGTGCTTTATCTTGACATTTTTGTACAGGGCTATACCAAAAGAAAATAAATGTCATTTGTTTTAGTCTTGTAGATTGTTGTATTAAAATTTGGAAGGTGATTAAAATTTCACCTGTACTGGTTCAGCAATTTAAGGTCTTTCAAAGGGTGAATTTTGTTAATTCTTCTTGCTAGGCAGCCAGATTGGCTATCACAATTTGGCCAACGGTAGAGGGAAGTCACTACTGCCCGTCTTTATCTTACGGTTCCCGTCGTTTTATAGGCCCAGGAGGATTTCACATTTCTCTATAGTGATGCCTGTACCCATCATCGCTATGGTGACTTAAATTTAATAATGGAAGCCTTTGTCAGGGCAAAGGCCTAAAATAATGGGATTATTATAGGTCGTTCCTATGATAATGATAAGTGAGATAGTCTAAATATTAAGAGAATCTGTTTGGATAGTTTTATATACTTATTATTTACTTATGATATATTTAGATATTGTCAATCAAGCAGATTATTAGAAACAAAATTATTTTTTCTTAGAAGCCAGTTCAGCTGTGAACTGATGTAGCCTGATGGTGACAATTGTGGTGTTTTAATATTACATTTCAAACCTTGAGTATCATGGCACTTATATGCTGTTTTCTTAACTGTGCAATAAATGTTTGAAATCTGCTAAGCGTTTGATTTACTAAGTAAACATTTCGCTATGAAATGAATCTATCTTGAGGTTTCCTTACCTTTTTCTAAATAATTTCTAATATAACTAGTCTATATGTTGTCTGGTTTAAAGTAGCGTTTCCCATTTGCTGGGTCGCGACCCAGTACCGGGCCATCAAAATAAAATACCGAATCGCAACGATCTCACCTTGTTTTAAAAATAATACTGTCTACGATGACATATGGAGCCAAATAAAACCCTCGAGTAATTGTTAATTGCTTATTATTTTCCAAAAATATATTACATAGAAAGATGTGCGCACCGCGACGAATGGAAGGTAAGTAAATGTGCATAAATAGGACAAGTAAAACTTAGGCTTAATTTGGGTAATGATTAAGCCGTAACATATTCCCGCCTCGTTGAAAGGAACTTTCAACACGAAGAATCTTCTTTTGGTAGTGGGCACAGAAGGGTAAGGGGTCTTCTTATACATCCTCGTACGGTATTGATGTCTGCTACCCAGGAAATTCCATCATTGCCAGGAAATAGACGAGCGACTCTACCTAGTCGCCAATTCAAGGGTGGCACATGGGCCTCGTGTATAAATGACCATGTCACCAATGTTGAGTTTTGCAGTGTTTTCCCTCCATTTGGTCCTTTGTTGTAATTCTCCAATGTATTCTTACTGCCATCTATTCCAAAAGTGCTGGCGTAGTTTTTCAATGCGTTCATAGCGTCGAAGACTGGTTTCTTTAGAGTTGGATAGATCTGGAGACGGTATCGAAGTCAGCGGTCTTCCAATTAGAAAGTGTCCTGGGGAGAGAGGAAGGAAGTCATTTAATGAAGAGGATATGGGATACAAGGGTCGGCTATTTAAGATGGCCTCCACTTGGGCAAACAATGTAGATATTTCCTCGAAAGTGAGATGGCTGTGTCCCATTACACGTTTGAGATGATGTTTTGCAGAACGGATTCCAGATTCATACAGGCCTCCGAAGTTAGGAGCGTAGCTTGGAGCGCACTGGAACTTAGTACCTTCTCGATTTGCAAAGTCACAAAGAGAGTGTTCATTTTCTTACAAAAACTGGCCAATTTCCTTATAGGAGGCCACAAAATTACGACCGTTGTACCGACGATAAATCTTCGTAAGGTCATCAGAAACACGTCTTTCGATAAATCGCTAACCGCTTCTAGATGTAAACACTTATATCGTAGACAAACGAAAAGACATAGATAGCATTTTATGAGGCGACTGCCCCTCCCTTTACGGTTTAATATATAAAATGATCCAGCGTAGTCCAGACCTACAGATATGAATGGATGATCAGATCTTATTCTTCGAGCCGGAAGGTTACCCATCTTTGGGCATAATGTTTGACCTACTATGCGCCTGCAACGCACACAGTTATTGACAACACGCCTGGAAAGCCGCCTTCCGTTTACTGGCCATACCGTTTCTCTAATAGTGGCTAATAATAATGAAGGGCCTGCGTGCATATTGCGTACATGCTCATACTCGAACAACAAGCGTGTAAGACGGTGAGATACATGTAGCAGTATGGGATATTTCTTTTCGTAAGTATATCATAAAGTATATGCAGCGGTATCAATCCTTCCGCCCACCAGAATGAGATTCTTATCCTGGTTGAAAAATAGAGATAATGAAAGTATTTCAGATTTAGACTTTTTTCGCGCCGATAGGTGTTGATGACCTTCGATATAAAAATTTGACAAATATTATGCAGCAACAAGGTGTCTCGCTCATGAGCTAGGTTATGGATGATCGTGCACTTACTTGATTACGAAGGGTCGATAATCCACTGGAAGCTTCCAAGTTCACCAGGTCCTCCAACGTTACACGTGATCAGTTCCCCAGATATTCAATGCGAGAACTTAACTGCACAATTGTCCTATCAACACCAGCACTTATTGATGCGGTAATGCGAGAGACTTAAACCAAACTGTGTCTATCGTCTATATGCAAAATTACGCGAAAATAGCGAAATATTAATAACCAAAATCGATGGTAAAGGAAGCGGGCATCGATCGCGGCGGTGGTTAAATTCCAACTGTCCTTTTAATTTTTTACTTGCCCCGTCCAGAGGGCGCTTCGATGTCGGTGCACGATCCGAAGATAGGAGGTGGAAAGGATTAAGTTCGATACCTTGCGAATTAATTATATGCATAGATTCTAGATGGCGTCACCATTTCCTCCCCACCTTAAAGGGTCACCTTTAAAAACATACATAGAGCGATATAAAATTACTAGAAAATTTTGCCGACTACTTTCGGAGAAAAATGCGGATAAACTAAATGTTAATTAACTTAACCTAATTGCGGAAAGCCAAACAATATATATTAAGAAAGAAAAATTGTATTAGATTACAGTTTGAAAGTAGAGTTAACTACTGTGTTGGTAACGGACAAAGGCGCACGACTGGACGAAGATACGTGCCCTTGCCGGTTTTTACTGAAACAACGTGGACTACACCATCCTTTTCTGGATAAACCTTTTCCACAATCACTAATGGCCATGATAAGGGAGGTACGTTGTCAGTTATAATGACCACAACTGTACCGGGCGTTATGGGCACAGACGGAGTATTCCATTTTACTCTGGTCCGCAAGCTATGCAAATACTCTACATTCCATCTCTTCCAGAAAGACTGTACTAACTTGTCTAGCAAAGCATGCCTATGTAGTAAATTGTTGCAAGACTCTAATTCAGGTGCCGGTAAAGAATGTAGTGGAGCGGTATGTAAGAAATGACCGGGTGTTAAAGCGGTAGGTTCTGCGGGGTCTGCACTGAGCACGGTAAGCGGACGCGAATTTATTAAACACTCGACCTGTGTGAGTACCGTAACCAGTTCCTCATATGAAAGCAACTGTTGCCCGATTACCTTAAACAGGTGATTTTTGACTACTTTTACAATACTTTCCCAACAACCTCCGAAGTGTCCAACAGCGGGACAGTTAAATTTCCAAGCGATACGATTCTCTGTTAGTTTATGTTCAAATTGCGATATTCATCGTTATTCAAAAATTTATAGAGATCGCGTATGTAAGAGTTTGCGCCGATGAAATTAGTTCCTCTATCGGAATACATGACTTGAACCGGGCCCCGACGAGATAGGAATCGTTTTAAAGCAGCCAAGAAGCTTACTGTGCTTAGATCGGTAGCCACTTCTAGATGCAACGTGCGTGTCGTAAGACACGTAAATACACAAATGTAAGCTTTAAGAGCCCTTGCACCACGACGACGGATCGGAGTGTATGCAATAGGCCCCGCGTAATCACAGCCCGTAAGAGTGAACGCTTTTATGACTTGTCTAGTGCGACAGTCGGGTAGGTTAGCCATGAGTGGGTAAGTCGGACGCAGACGCGCGCGGAAACAAATATTGCAAATGTGTACCAGTTGTCTAATAATACGGCGGGCAGACAATATCCAATACTTTTGGCGAAGCAAGGACATGAGCAGCTCGGGCCCAGCATGCAAATACCTTTTATGTAATATGCAATTATTAGATTAATTATGTGGTCTTGACGAGGTAAAAGTATTGGATGTTGCTGTGCGAATTTTAATTCGGAATTAGTGAGGCGACCACCAACTCTAATAAGTCCCTCATGTAAAAATGGTCTTAATTTATTAAAGGCTGAGGAAACTGGTGCATTATTTTTCAAATTAGCAAGTTCAATTTTAAAATATCTTTCTTGGAGAATTTGCAATAATTTAGTCTCCGCAAACTCCAAGTCAGATGCGGTAATGGAAACTGATTCCCGACATGGTAACAATTTTGGAAATCGGCAAATAAACACGATTATTCGTAGTAGCTTGCTCCATGAAGAGACACGACCTGCTGCATCATAAATAGCAGAATCATCATTGGACGTACAAATAGCGTGTGCAAACGTTTTCTGCTCAGATACGTCATCCAAACAGGGGGTATGATCTTCAGAAGTAAGCCATCGTGAAGGGTTTAGTGACAACCATGATAGTCCACTAAACCAGAGCGGGTGATCCTTCAGTTTAGATGGGGTGACAACACGTGACAGACAGTCAGCTGGATTTTTTATTTTTATTTTTTTATTAAATGACAGTAACAATATAAACACAATACAGTTTCAAAAATACCATGAAACCTGATTAGGTTTGAATTGGCATTTACATTCGAAGTTACAATTAGTAAAAATTTATATTTTATTAATTATTTTATTTTATTTTTATTTTCTTTTTTTAGGGATTACAAACAAATGCGTTACATAGTTAACTTATTGCTAAACTTAAGTAATAAAATTAGTAACACATCCCACTACGTAATCCACGTGTAGGTGTATGGATTTAAAAAGCGTAAACATAAAACAGCAATGTTTTTTTTTTTATTTTTTATTTTTTTAGCTTAACATTGATACTACAATTATTGCAACACAAGTACAGTTTTGATACAGCTTTGAAAATGAGAAAAAGAAAGAAACATAAAAGAAACATAAAATTTTGCAATTCTGTGTTAATTTAGGATATCTATAATAAGTTTTTTAAATTTTGAAGGACTCTGGGAAAAATCGAGTTCATTGAAGTTCTCGTTGAAATCGGACATCAATCTATTTAGTGGGGCTCGTTTGCCCGCATTGGTTTTACAGCAGTTTACATGAAAGGTCTTCAGTCTGCGCGTGCTTCTTAGCATGGCACATCTAGGGACGCAATAATTGATCAAGTTACGGAGGCTTATGCAATCAAATTTGTTGTTTACCAAATTATAAAGAAACATAACGGACAGGAGCGACCGTCTGGATTCAAGGCTCAGGAACCTAAATTTAGTAAGAAGCTGCTCATAAGTGACCCGAGAGCTACAACACTTAAAATTGACTCTGCGCAAGAATTTACGCTGGACCCCTTCAATGGACTTGGTGTACTTTTTGTAAAATGGGTTCCAAACTGGTACCGCGTACTCCAGCTGGGACCTAACAAGGGAACGGTATAGGGAGAAAAAAGTTTTTTGTTTTTTAAAATTTTCTGCAGACCTAAACACAAAGCCGTACATCTTAAAGGCTTTGCTGATTATGGCGTTGATATGAATATCTAGGTGAAGTTTAGAGTCCAGCAAAACGCCAAGATCGCGTATTACTGAAACTCTATACAAAATATTATTGTTTAGCCTATAATCGAAGATGAAAAGGTTTTTCTTTTTTGTAAAGCTAATACAATTACATTTAGGAATACTCAGGAATAGTTTATTAGCTTTGCAGTATTCGCTTAGTGTGTCCAGGTCTGACTGGTCTGATTATAGAACATGTTAAAAAATACTCTAAGTTATTTAAATTAGTATGTGCAAAAGCGAAGTCAATCTATCTTTATAATTTAATTTCGGCTTCCAACAATAAGGCAAAAACTACTTGGAATATTATTAATAAAGAGACATGTAGAGTAAAACCAAATAATCCTACTTACTCTCTCAAGTTAGGGGATAAGCTAATAAACACAAACACAGAGGTTGCAAATACATTTGAGAATTTTTTTTCAAATATAGCACCCTCTACTACTAAAGGGCTTGCTTCTTCTGCTGATCTAGCTGAATCCCTTCTCAAGTCTGTTGTCGATGAGTGCAATTCTTTATTTAATTTTAGGCATATAAACCCTGACATAATTACAAAAACTTTTAGAGAATTCAATATGAAAAAAACGGAGGATCTTTGGGGAATTTCTGTCAGCATTATCAATACAATTATAAGTTCATTAGCCCCTCAACTCGCTATTATTTTTAACAAATGTATTGATGATAGACAGTTTCCAACTTTAATGAAGTTTAGCAAAATCATTCCTTTATTTAAGTCTGGCGAAAAATGTGACCCCTCCAATTTTCGACCTATATCTATATTGCCAGTGCTAAGTAAAATCTTCGAGAAAATAATGTTTAATCAGCTTTTATCACACTTTAGTGTAAATAAATTATTAAATAGCAACCAATATGGTTTCAGAAAAGGTAGAAATACTACCGATGCTGGAGTTGCTCTTCTACAACATGTGTTTAATGCTTGGGAGAGTAAGCTAGATGCCATAGGTGTATTTTGTGACCTTTCAAAGGCTTTCGATTGTGTAGACCATGTAACATTACTTAAAAAACTTAAACATTATGGTGCATCGAATGATTCCTTGGATCTAATAAGTTCTTACCTTAAGGACAGAACACAAAAGGTTTGCATAAATGGAGCTGAGTCTTCAGGGTCTGCCCTTATTATGGGTGTCCCTCAGGGATCAGTATTAGGACCCCTGCTATTTTTAATTTATATAAATGACCTTCCGTGTTATTTACATAATCTTTGTGAGATGGTATTGTTTGCAGATGACACATCAATGATTTTTAAAACTAAGAGGGGCAAATGTTCATTTGATGATGTTAACAATACCCTCTCTAAATTATTACATTGGTTTACAACAAATAATCTTTTACTAAATGCAAATAAAACAAAATGTGTAAAATTTACCATGCCCAATGTAAGATTTGCTGCTACTCATATAATTGTTAAAGATGAACCACTAAACTCTGTAGATTTAACTACCTTTTTAGGTATAACTGTAGACTCTCATTTGCAATGGGGTGCTCATATTAGGGTGCTGTCTGGAAGACTTAGTTCTGCTGCTTATGCTGTCAGAAAGATAAGGCAATTGACTGATGTTGAAACGGCAAGATTAGTATATTTTAGCTACTTTCATAGCATAATGTCATACGGAATTCTGTTGTGGGGCTCAGCGGCAGATATTGAGTCAATTTTTATATTACAAAAACGTGCTGTACGGGCTATTTACGGCCTTCGACCCCGTGACTCGCTGAAAGAGCTCTTCAAAGAGATTAATATACTTACAGTGTCTTCTCAATACATTCTCGAGAATATTGTTTACGTTCGTAAGAACATACATTTATTTCTTAAGAAAAGTAACGTACACAATTTCAATACAAGAAATAAAGATAAACTTGCCGTTCCAGGCTTCAGACTGCGAAAAGTAGGAAAATCGTTTATGGGAAATTGTATCCGTATTTTCAACAAATTACCAAAGGATATTGCTGAACTCCCTGTACATAAACTTAAATCGTATGTCAAAGTTATTTTAATGAAAAAGGGCTATTACACTGTTAATGATTATTTAAATGATAGAAATGTATGGCATTAAGTTGTCCCAGCTCGTACTTGCTTAAACCTTGTAAAAATTACCTTACCTTGTAAAAATGTATTTAAAAAGAGGCTGACAATAGTGACCGAGTTTCTTGCGCTGCTTCTTCTCGGCACTAGCCCAGACTTGTCCCGAAGCAGTGGTAGGTTTAAATTGGGACGTGTAAAAGCGCCTCCTGGGGCCTATTTGCAGAAATAAAACTGATTTTAACTGATTTTTTTAACTGATTTTAACGGAGAAGTGAGCAGTCATTAAGTGATTTGATTTCTTTGTAAATTTTTAGGTCGTCTGCATATAATAAAAATTTTGTACTAGTAAAGCATTTTTTGATGTCGTTTATATACAAAAGGAACAGCAACGGACCAAGGATTGATCCTTGGGGTACACCGGAAGTTGCAAGGGTATTAACCGATTCAAGTCCATTAATTGCAACCCACTGCGTCCTATTAGATATATAAGAAGCAAACCAACGCAACAGGTCACCACGAATACCATTAAATGCCAGCTTCTCCAATAGCAATTTATGGTCCACCTTGTCGAAGGCCTTCTGGAAGTCGGTATACACTGCATCGACTTGTGCCCTCCCATCCATGCTAGTGAACAGGTCGTTTGTAAATAAAGTTAAATTATTGCAGGTGGAGCGGCATTTAACAAAACCATGCTGTTCAGGTATTAAAACGGGATGCAACGCCGGGTATATTTCATTATGAACCAGTCGTTCGAAGACCTTTGACAAGGCAGACAGAACAGAAATGGGCCGATAATTCTCAACGTCACGCGCGTCGCCTGCCTTTGGGATATGAGTGATGAAGGCGCATTTCCATACGCTAGGAAAATGTCCCTCACGTAGACATCCATTGAATATCAGGTGCAATGGAGTACTAATGGTTTTATATGTGAGTCTCAGAAATAATGGCGGTATACCATCCGGACCCTTGCCCTTGGAAATATCGAGCATATTCAATACTTTTTTTATGCTGTCAAGAGAAAAACTAATATTTGCAATACGAAGATCATTGTCTCGATTATCTGAATACTGCGTGTCAATTAAAAGGTCAAGGCTCGAAGGTTCGTAAACGGACTTAAAGAAATCAGAAAACAGATCACATATTCTTTTCGGATCACTGGATGTATTAGTTTTAAAATACATTGTAGAGGGGTAACACGTAGTATTTTTACGATTCCTAATATATGACCAGAAGAATTTTGTGTTGAGACCAATGCTATCTTCAACTTTATCGATATACTTTCCATAACAAATCGAGCATTGATCTTTAAATCTCGATCTGTATATAGAAAAAGTTTCGTAGTCCGAGATGTTCCCATAAGTTTTCCATTTCCGCCAGGCTCGCTCCTTGTTATTATATATGTGTCTAAGAGCTGGGGAGAACCAAATAGGGAAACGTGGCGACCTAAAATTTGACAGTGGAATGTTTTTTAATAATTTCATTAATCCTTTCATAGAACACGTTAACCGACTCATCAGCGGAGAGGCCGGACAGCAATAATTCCCAGTCTACGCCCTTGATTGCCGCGTTAATATCCTCGTAATTACCTTTGCGGAAGTTAGGTTTGGAAGGATGAAACCGAGGCAGTTGTTTAGCTTTTAAGTTTACGAAAGTAAGCGCGCAGAATGGTGGGTGGTGATGATTGACGGGTACCACAGGGGGACAAAGGGTCAAGCTACTTTCAGTATTAGAAATGAAAAGGTCAAGAATACGGTCATTATCATTTTTCAGCGAATTGAACTGTTTAGCGTTCAGGGTTGATAAAAATTTGTAAAGGTTATAGCTAATGGAAGTAGGAGCGCTAGTGGGGGCAGCCAATTGGAAGTTTGACCAATCAACGTGGGGTAGGTTATTTATTTTTATTTTATTTTTATTTTATTTTTATTTTATTTATTTCAACTCTTACAACTATTTTTACAGGACTTAGCCTAATACAATAGTGTAACTTATTCTATAGTTATAGTCACCTATGATGAAAAATGATTCAATGCTTTGGTCGTTGACAAAATCTTGTAATATATTGAAATGCTCTAAATATATATCTTTGGGCGTTTGGGGCGGTATATAAACAGCACTAATGCAGTGCTTTTTTGCTGGGTCAAAGGCAGGTATGGATACTAGGACATGCTCAGTCACTGAGTGGCTATGATTTACTGGTAATCTAACTGGTCTAAGGTCCTTTTTTATAGCTATAAGCACACCCCCTCCGTCACTCTTACCAGTAGCAAGTCGATCACGATCACATCGAAACACAATGTAACGACAATCAATAAATTCTCCATCAGAGATTTCGGGTACAAGCCATGTCTCTGTCAAAACTATGATATCATAGGCCAAGGAAAGAATATTCATGCAAATTGTGTGCAATTTAGATCTGATACCGGTACAATTTTGGTAGAATATGGTAAGATTGCTATCCATTTAATAAGAGAAACAAGACACAATAACGTGTTACTAAGAGAGTTTTCGCTAAATATATGTCCGTGATAGAAACATATAATTCAATTACGTAATAATGGTATTTAATTCCCAGAATCCCTGAATAATCAAAACAGAAGTTATATAATAAGATTACGTAAGAGCTGCATTACATCGTTCAACGTACATTTAGTAGTAAGTATTAATAAAGTAAGATAAAGAAAAAAGGAATAATTAACATCTAACACACGAAACCCAATAACGTTCAACAGATTGTAAAGGCTACAAAATGCAAGCAAAAAAAGGTACTATCGAAATCGGTGAACATAAATCAGGGAGTAAAAATTAAGGGACTATCAAGTCGATGTAAAAACTTGACCAAGTCGCGGCGGGCGCAGTTATCAGTCCCTGCGACATAATGAAAATTTTCAGTGGGTATGCTTTCACTATTTTTGACAACACGATTGGCTACAAACGTTTGCCAACGGTGTGGCGAGCTCTTGATCCAATAAAGAGCGACTTTAGAGTCAGTAAAAGCGAAGACCTTAATTGGGATATGAGAATATGCATCAAAAACACAACGTAATAACTTTGTGAGTAGAACTACTGCACAAAGCTCCATACAAGCAATCGTATGGGGCGGAGAGGGTGCGACCTTTGACTTGGCGCAAAGAAAACGAACTATATTGCCATTTGAGGAGCAGACGTGGACGTATACTACGCCACCGTAAGCCCGCTCGCTGGCATCAGCGAAGCCAACTAAAGTCACCTCACAATCATTTGTCACTCCTAGAAAGCGTGGGATTTTAATATCGTTAAGTGCGGGCAGCCCAGTACAGAACTGTAACCACAGTTTTACTATATGAGTAGGAGGAGCTTCGTCCCAATCTATCTTGAGCTGCCATAACTCTTTAATGAGTAACTTTGCAAACAATATAGTTGGTGCAACAAAACCCATCACGTCCCACAGTCGAGCGATTTTGGACCATATAACACGCTTAGTACATGAGCTATCAAGGGCGGAAGGTTCCATTTTTAAATAAAAATAGTCTTAATCTGTTGACCAATGTAAGCCCAGTATCTAATGCTGTGCAGCTTTGTCGAATTCGACATCAGTGGGAAGCCTATGTGATTCAGGAAGGCAATCGAGAACAGCCTTTGAGTTGCTATTCCACTTTACGAGATCCCATTGGGCTCCCTTGTATAAAGTAATTAGTTAGCAAAGCAACGTCATCCATGTACATACAAGAAGAGGCGACCTCACTGGCGCGGGGAAACATAGCACCATTATCGACAATGAGTTGCTGCACAGTACGGAGAGCGTGAAAGGGACTCGACTTCAGGCCAAAACACAGGGTGTGTTTAATTGATACAAAGTGAGCGGTTCTTGTGTATTAAAGCGATAAATAATTCTTTGAAAACGTCTATCTGATTCGCGGATCATAATTTGCAAGAACATTTGTTTGCAATCAGCGGTCATCGTTGCAGCGTGTAAGCGAAATTTTAAAATAATTTTAAACAAATCTCCTCCCTATTTCGGCCCACTATGCAACACGTCATTCAATGAAACGCCAGACGTCGTCCCGAGCTGGCATCTAGTACTGGGCGCAGCTTAGTACTGGACCTTTCTTCTTTGAGGACCCCATGGTGCGGTATTGTATTTATTTTTATTTATTTATTTATTTATTTATTTAAACCTTAAGTCAAGAAGTATATTTAAAATCTAAAAATACAGTGTTCAAAAATAACCTATGTGCCTGAACTAGGATTCCCTGTTTTTCAGGCTTATAGTCTACAAGTTATACAAAAACGTCCAATCTTGTGCAAGACTATTCTTAAAAAGTAAATATAAGTAAATAATTAAGCTAAATACTAGCCGTTTTACAAATAAACGGGGTGAATGGTTCAAAGATAAAAACTTCTAATTTATTCTAATTCCAAGTAAAACAATTATTTACGAAAGCTAAAAATAACTCGGGTCGTGTCAGTAACCTACTTAAAACTATGTGACGCATAAACATTTTTCTTTGCTCGGAATTACAATATTTGTTAGCGTACGCATATTATTAGTACTGTGTATGACAGATTATAAATATTATAATGTGATTGAAAGGCAAATAAAGGAAGGTGTATATTACGTTGATGTTTTACATAAAGGTGTAAGGTGTAGTCTAAATTTAAAGATAATTATTTTAAAATTGTCAATAGTTGCTCCGTTTCTTCGTATGACATATTTAGGAGAGCCTCTTGGAGGTTTTTTTTTATATTATAGTATGTCAAAGAGTAAATAATTAGTTTTTTATTAAGTCTATTATAAAGAAAAAGTCCTAAGAATACATAGAATCTAGACGAGAATGCATGCTTGGTCTGTACATTTTGAGGGCAAACTATATCCTTCCGTCTTTTGTTAGTATTTTCAGTGATAAAGTGATAAAGTGTTCAGGGAGTGCGGAGTGCTGTTTTAGGACTGTGCTCAATATAAATAACTGCCTTACTGTTAGCACCTTATATGTTTTATAGAGATGATCGGTAGGGTAAAGAAACGGGCGAAAGGTGGCAACCTTAAGAACAGCTCGCTGAGCTCTCTCAGTGGTTAGTAAAAGGGTTTTAGTCGTACCACCCCATGAAGTGATGCAATAAGTTATTATTGATTGGCATAGGGTTAAGTATACTTGTCTAATTATTTTATGATCTGCAAAATTACGCAATATTTTGAAAACATACATTAACTTACGAATTCTTCCGTTAAGAGCTTCGATATAGTGTTTGAACGAAAGAGTTTCGTCAATTATAACACCTAAATATTTGATCTTATCGGTAATGGCAATAATTGGACAGTTGCATAAATTATCTTGAAAGTTCTTGCAATGGTGAGCGTATAATAAATAAATAAATAATAAATATTTTAGACATGCCTCACTGGGCCACACTGAGCCATCTAGTCCCAAATTAAGGTACTATTAAGTACCCTGTCGTATGGGGTACTAGACAACCGATAAACTTACTTAGGTATATACTTATAATAATAATAATATAGGGTTAGTTACAGATTTTTTTAATCTACGCATTAAGAACTGTATGAAATTAGTTTTATCCGCGTTCAGTGTAAGCAAATGTTGCTGAAGCCAATTGTTAACTACATTAAAACCCCTTTGTGCGTATTCATAAACTTTCGCCTCAGAATCTGCATTTAATAATAAAACTGTGTCGTCGGCATAAGAAATTATTTTTCCTCCTTTTAAATTGAGGTCACAGAGGTCATTAATGTAGATTAAAAACAGAGTTGGGCCCAAAATGCTTCCTTGTGGGACCCCAAAGGAGGTGTTCCGTAGATCTGAGCTTAGAAATTTGCATATTTTTACACACTGAGTACGATTGTCTAGATAATCATTGAAAAGTTTTAGCTGTGTTCCTCTTATACCGAGGTGTTCAAGCTTTTGTAGGAGGATAGGAATGGAGACTGTGTCAAAAGCTTTCGCTAGATCCAGGAATATTCCAATTGTTCGAGATCCCTTGTCAAGGTTCTGTACCAAACTGTCAGTAAGTTGATGAATAGCGTCAGCAGTCGATAATTTAGGTCTAAAACCAAACTGATTCTTAGATAAAAGACAATTTTTCTCCAAATACTGAACAAGTCTATTATTTATGATTTTTTCTAAAATTTTTGATATTGAAGGCAGTATGGAAATAGGTCTGTAGTTTGTTATTTCGTCTTTACTACCAGCTTTATACACAGGAATAACGACAGCCTTTTTCAAACACTTAGGGAAAACTCCTGTCGCCAGGCACTGTTGAAAAATGTAGGTTAGAGGTGGGATAAAAATATGTTTGAATTTTTTAAAGATTTTATTAGATATACTGTCCCAACCAACCGCTGAATCATCTTTCAGACCTGAAATGATCCTCTCAACCTCGGACTCGTCAGTATTCAATAAAACAAAGGATTTTAAAGTGTTGGAGTTGGTGGAAATAGTTGTAGACTGAAATGAGTTGTTCTGGCGAGGTTTTTTCCTATGTTGACAAAATAATCATTTACCCCATTTACGGATGCAACTTGTGTTGTGCGTACTTGTAATAGACTTGATGCCGGTTCATGCTGTTTCGTCAAATTTGTTGAATTTTTTATAAATTTCCAAACCTTTTTACTTTTTGTACCCGCCTTTTCAAATTCATTTTTATCATAATTATTTTTTTAGTTTTTTCAGTTGGTCATTACAATAGTTTCGGTATCTTTTGTATGATGTTTGTAAAGTTAAATTCGTATGGTCGGTTTTAGCCTTCATATGTAACTTGTCTCTTTGTTTCATACAACGAATAAGTCCCGGTGTAATCCAGGGCTTAATAATGTAATTTTTACAACTTTGCCGAATAGACATCGTATTTTTCAGTATAGCTTGTTGAAACTTATTTATTACATAAGACATACTAGTGTCAGCGTCAGCAGAATTGTAAACTGGGTTAAAGTCGATGCATAAATCCTCACCTAGTCCATTTATGTTTACTTTTGTCGTTGTTTGCGTACGTGGTTTGGTAGGCAATTTGTGATTCAGGGTTAGTAGAACAGCACTGTGATCAGTTATAGTTGAGTTAGTAACAAGGGCTAGTGATTGGAATTTAGATTTCAACATAGCATGATCTAAGCACGAGCCACTTTGGTGCGTAGGAAGGGTATGTGCTGGGAGGAAGCCATGAAATGAGCATAAATTAAAGTATTCCTGTACAATCGAGTCTTCTTCACCCGGAATGATGTTAATGTTTATATCTCCTATTAATATTATATTTTTATACGATGATAGACGTTGTAATGTGTTACTTAGTGAGACAATAAAATTATTTACATTTCTGAAAGAGGGCGGCCGATAGATAGCTACTCGTAATAAAACGGTATCGGGACCAATTTTGACCAGCAGAGAATTACACTCTGATATATTTGGCTCCTCAACGGTGACACTTAAGCTTGGCTTAGCATAAACCACAATCCCATCGCTTTGATTAAAGATTTCCTTAACGCTATAAGCACTATACCCTGCCATATTTGGGATTGTTTTATTATTTAGCCAACATTCAGTTAAAACTATGACGTCACAGTCAATGTTTAATCTTTGTTGAAAAATGCTAAAATTGTCAAGATTCTTAAAAAAACTAGGAATGTTTTGTGTTAGTATCGTAAATGGATTACTAAAGGAAGACAGATATAGTTTGCATCTTTCAGTGTCACAAGCGGTAGACTCAGATACAGAGAAATTATCTAGCTCAGAAATCAAAGTATTAGTCATTAAAGCTAATTAATATAAATATAGAGTACTAAAAGTAAAACTGAGAGCGGCGCTCTTAGGCGCCTTCATAGTCTATAGAGTTAATGTACCTTTTTTCGGCCATTATCTTTGCTGGGCAGTCTGGATCCCCAGTTTTGTGGTTACACGGTTTTTTGTAGTACAGACACGTAGCACACTTTGGAGGCTCCGCTTTCTTCTGGCAGTCCTTCATGAGGTGACCCACCTCCCCGCAGTGACCACAAGTAGTTCTCTCCTCGCGACATGTCTTTGCCGCGTGCCCGTATTGTTGGCATTTAAAACACCTCGTCACAAAAGTAAAATCTCTAACCGGGCACGATGTCCAGTTCACAAACACTCTATCTCTAGTTATTAAGGCCTTTCGTATTTCTGCAGGAACTTCAATTATGAAATTACAGGTCTCGTATAAGAAGGATATAAACCATCGGTCTCCTCCGAGGAGGCGGGCAAGGCAGTCAAAATTTCCTTTGAAATGTAGTCAGATATGACGTCATTATAAGCGGAGCGTAATTTTGGAGAAGCTTCTAGCTTCTTCTCCAAACAAAAAAATTATTTTCGCGTGATTTCAAACGAGTCGCCAAGTAAATAAATAGCCTTGTCGAACGGCAAGGCTACAATGTAACGGCCGGACAATGGATCGCGTTCTGTGGTCGAGCGGTAAAATTCTTCGCATTCAACATCAGCGGGATGCTGAACGGGCGAACCAGGAATCTCCTCCAGTTCCCAGAAGCGGGTGATCAGACTATCAATGGGCTGTTGCACTACGGCACAGCATGACGTAATGCTTGCCGGTCGGTTGCGAAGTGTAGGTACGGTTCCCATGAGGACATATCCTAACACTGTATTAACACTGTATCCTCTTCCCCTCGGACCGCGAAAGCGTTTGGACGTGTCCACCCGTATCTGTGCTGTGAAAGTGTAAATAATAAATAATTTAAAGTGTTAAAAACTTGAAGGGCGCTGTGCGGGTTTGAGCCTGGTGTCGTTGGAATCGAGTTGGAGTTATTGACCGCTGAGCCAAATACGCGAATGATAGCGTATTCGAAATTTTGCTAGACATACCTACACGGATGATGTAAGCGTAGCGATATACTACGAGTGTAATTACTGCTACGAAATAGCTACGACTACAAAGTCTACAAATAGCTACGAGTGTCTACGGACAACTGATTGTTTATAATATTATCTCAGTTAACCTGCCTTCTGCCAGCCTGTTGGTTTGTTTTTGACGCACAGCTTCAGGATGAATTCTACACTAAATAGAGCACTGTCGGACCCAGAGATGTCAATATGCCTATCAGATGAAAATGAATCACCCCTGAATGCGGTAACGGATCGCCTGCGCAGACCCGTCCACACATTGCCGCCACAGTTTGATGCCTTTAGGATAGAGATAAGGCAACTCATAACTACCTTCATAACCTCACAAAGGGAAGAGATGGGGCAACTTGGCCTAACTATGAAAGAAATACAAGATACAAATAAAAATATTGAGACGTCACTGGAATTTGTAACTTCGCAAAACGAGGAGCTAAAACAAAAAATAAACAACCTGGAGGAAAGAACGAGACAGGATAGAGAATATATAATGTTCCTGGAGGACAAATTGGATGACTTACAGCTTGCTTCTCGTAAGACCAACTTTGAAATGAAGGGTGTACCCAGAAAGGAGGCTGAATCAAAACAAGACCTTTTGGAAATGGTTGTGACGCTTTCTGAGACTATTGACTGTAAAATTAACAAGTCGGACATCAAAGATATCTACAGAGTAAGGAGTAAAAGGCCAGAACAAAAGAACACTCCCATCATAGTGGAGACTTGTTCGGTTCTGCTTAAGACAGATATCCTGAAAATGGCTAAATCTTTCAATATAAGAAATAAAACTAAACTATGTGCAAAGCACCTTGGTCTTAAATCGCACGCTGACACACCAATATTCCTTTCGGAGAATCTAACGCAAAAGGCCTCCCGTCTTTATTACCTGGCTCGTGATTTAGCAAAGTCAAAGGGCTACAAGTTTGTATGGACCTCCTACGGCAAGATCTATGTGCGTAAGGCCGAGCAGTCGCCTGTCGTGCTGATCAGATCGGAACAGCAGGTACACACGCTACTTTTGGAACAGGACTGACTGTATAAATTCGTACTTTTATTATTAATAGTTTTCTACTTTGGCTTTGTCAAGGGGATATTGTATCGTGAGCTTACCTTCTGTCTTAACTCGAATATTGAGAAACGTTTGTTCATGTGTCATATTTCTTTGTTGGCTCTGTATTTTGTAAACACTAATTCTTTAAACAGCATCCACCATACCAGTCCCTCATTTTTTAACACACACTCAAATACACACATACATATTTTACACACACACTCACGTGCACACGTACATATTATACACTCATACTCACAAAAACATCCACACAGCACATCAATATACTCACAACTTCACATAATATTTTCCATTCATCTACCAAACACACAGAAATTAAAACTATTAATAGTCCACCTACACCCCAGTAAACTTCACCCTATAATCACTATACAATCTATTGAAATCTATTGTATTTTCACTGTTTTTACTTATAAAATTAAGCAACACCTGCATATTGTTACCCCTGGCATACATATTATATACTCTCTAAGGTATGGGTGACGCACTACACACGATACAGGAAATAGACAAAATTGACATAGCGCAGGCAATCGAAGCGAAGGAACTGATATTGCGGGGCGCATAAGTGTGGATAAAAATGATTTAACCATAATAGCACAAAACATTGTGAGTATATATAAAAATTTTAACGATTTCACTCTAACTCTATCAAGTTTACCATTCGAAACTGATATTATTATTTTTAGTGAGTGTAGACTAAACCAAAACAAACCCCTCCCACAGCTAAATAATTACGAAGCTCACTGCTCTACCCGTCAACTAAACCAAAACGACGGTGTGGCTGTCTATATTAAGAAATCCATTAAGTACCAAGTGAAAGAAGTAACATTACAGCAGGCATCATGCCTACAGATAAATATCCTGAATAATACCGTATTATGTATGTACCGTTCGCCATCGTACCCGAAAGCTGATAACTTTATTAATTCATTAAACTCTCATCTAGAGTCCTGTCCCTCACATAGTGGTATTATAATAGCGGGTGATATTAATATAAACATTAGACCTCAAGCTATGGAACGACCACATGAATATAAAAACAGAATGCAGTATCTCGATATGCTTGCAAACCACGGTATATTAGCTGGTCATATCCTACCTACAAGGAATCAAAACTGCTTAGATCATTTTATGTTAAAAATAAACAAAGTCCAATATAAAGCCGCAATAGCAATTATGCATACAACTACTACAGACCACTCTACAACGCTCCTTTCAATTTCTAAATTAAAAAAACAACCCAATGACAATAAAATTAAACAGACTATAAACTTCGAAAATGCTTTAAAATGCCTACAGACTAAAAATCTATCAGAACTATTATTTTGTGAGGATCCATTGGCTGTAACTAACAACTTAATAGATAAAATAATTGAAAGTCTTAAAATGAATACAACAGTAACTACTATCCCCTGCAGTAAACGTATAATACAACCGTGGATAACTCCGGGAATCCTACGTTGTATACGAAACAGGAATAAACTGCAGAAAAACTTACGTAATGACCCTCACAATGACATTCTTCGAATCACGTATAGACGATACAGAAACTATTGTAATAATTTAATAAAAATAATAAAGAGAAAATATGATAGAGATAACATAATTAAATCGTTAAGTAATAATAAATTGCTGTGGAAAAATATCAAAAATATAACTTACACTAATAAATCACGTAACACTACCACTGAATTACTTAACTTAAAGTCATCACCCACTGAATCTGCCAACTATATTAATGGATTTTTCGTGAATATTGGAGTGGAACTTGCGAGTAAAATACAGAATAAGAATAAGACATTAACGACACCTTTAGATCATAATTTGCTGCCTATAGACTCTTTTGTTTTATTACATACTGACATAGAAGAAGTCAAAAATATTATCTATAGCCTTAAACCGAATAGCG
The DNA here is from genome assembly GCA_949315895.1 of Anania crocealis. Lineage (NCBI taxonomy): Eukaryota > Metazoa > Arthropoda > Insecta > Lepidoptera > Crambidae > Anania > Anania crocealis. The sequence goes on along the minus strand of OX438885.1, from coordinate 1,639,351 downwards.
CCCCGGGATGGGATAATATCCCCAACAACTTCATCAAATTGGCAGTCAATGATTTGGCCCCGGTTATCACCCACCTAACTAATCTATGCCTTGATAAAGGGGTTTCTCCTGCACCATTAAAGCAGTCTATCATTACACCTGTGTACAAGGGTGGGGATAGAAACGACATTAGTAACTATAGGCCAATTTCTGTCCTGCCAGCGGTATCTAAAGTTTTGGAAAAATTAGTTAATATTAGATTACTCAATTATTTAAATAAATTTGATTTATTGGCAACTAACCAGTTTGGCTTCAGACGAGGAAAATCAACAGAAGATGCAATACTTGACTTAAGCACTTTTGTAACAGAGCAACTTGACCAATGTAAGAAGTGTCTGGCGGTTTTCCTTGATCTGAAGAAAGCATTCGATACCGTCTCTGTCCCTATCCTTGTGCACAAGCTTGAAAAAATTGGAATAAGAGGAACTCCGCTTGCTCTCTTCACAAACTACCTATCAGAGAAGAAACAAAAAGTAAAGCTACCTGGATTCACTGGCGGGGACGCGGGGCTATCATCATATGGCGTGCCACAGGGTAGCGTTTTAGGGCCAACCTTGTTTTTGATTTATATAAATGACCTATGCAAAATTGCCATACCAAACGCTAAAATCCTGTCGTATGCCGATGACACGGCTGTAGTTTTTGCCGGTGAATCTTGGGATGCTGTCAAGGCTACTGCTGAAAATGGGCTGGCTCAAGTCGCTCTGTGGTTGCAACGAAATCTCCTCACATTAAATGCAGCTAAGACTAATTTTATTTGTTTTAGCATTAATAACAACTCGCAGCCAGTGACTGACTTCAGCCTAAAACTACATAATTGTGCTGGGGAAACTAATAAAAGATCCTGTGACTGCCCATCGATTAGTAAAGTGTCGCACATTAAATATTTGGGTGTCATTGTAGATCAGAGGTTGTCATGGTACCCTCACCTGGAACATGTTATTTGTAGGATTAGAAAATTAATTTGGATTTTTAAAACACTCAGACATGTAATACCCGATTGTCTTAATGAGTGCGACTCTCCAAGACATGTCCTTAACCAAATATATATTTCTCTTGCACAATCTATTGTTACGTATTGTATTCCGGCCTGGGGTGGAGCTGCAAAGACTCAGTTTCTACAATTGGAAAGAGCTCAACGAACTCTTATTATTAGAAAGTTATGTATTTTAAAAAAAGACGCTTCTCGACAGAAAATCTCTATCGCATAAGTGGTCTACTCTCTGTTAGGAAATTATATGTCGTTATAAATACATTGAAAATACATAAAACCCTGCCCTATGACCCACGTCTCTTAAAAACACGACGAAGGTAAATGTTGTGGCTAAATCATCTGGCACCAAAACTAAGTTTGCCAGTAGGCAATTTAAGTCACGTTCTGCATTCTTGTACAACAAAATTAATAAAGAAATAAATATTTATGACCAAACTTACCATATATGTAAGAATATCCTTGTTAAATGGGTGCAGCTAAAATCTTATGAGGAAACGGAATCTATGCTGTACCGCATTTCGTGATTATTGTATTAATTCACACACACACACACACACACACACACACACACACACACACACACACACACACACACACACACACACACGCGCGCGCGCGCGCGCCCGCGCATACAAATTTGTTCTTATATTTTATTACTGTATTTACTGTTTTTCACGTTTGTTTGCTTCTAAAATAAAACTAAAATGTATGCCTAGATAAGGAAGAGCGGGGTCGCCAAACACAGGCAATACTTGCTTAAATGGAGACCCCAATCAACTATGTTATCTAAACTTAAGGTTGTTATTGAAAATAAAATTTTATTTTTATTTTTAATTTTTATAGCGAGTGGTGCTGACGGACTGTGTACTACGTCGGGTAATATTAAATGCGGAAACAAAGAAGCACCAATCAAAATATCTATTTTGTTGGGTGTAGCGAACGTATTATCTGCCAACTGTATTTCATTAAGGTATGACAGACAGGACGTATCAACAATAGCGGTTGGTAGGTCGTCAGTAATTTGATCGACCACCAATGAATTAATATTGTATTTAATATTTGTATTAAAACGCGAAAAAAGTCTAAAGTGACTGAACCATCAGATATTCTTTCCGTGCCACCAAACCCTCTTACGGTCGTATTGTTATTATTCTAAGGCTAAAACGAAATAATTGTTGCGATGAAATGCAATATTAACCGTTTGTATGGGCCACCAACTTGGCGTTAAGTCACGTATTTCTAATTCAAAAACAGAGAAATACTAATTCAGTTACCAAGTAAATTATTGTCCGAGTAGTTAGTTATAGTAGGTTAAGTATTTTCCAATTAATATTATATAAATTTCTAAATTTTATTTTTATTTTTGAATTGGGGGTAGAAAATTGTCACGGGCTGATGCACAGAACATAGAAAGTTCCATGTTCTGTGGGCTGATGCAATGTACAAATGCTATATTTTGAATAATTTCGATTAAAATCACTAGGTATAAGAGTTATTAAATAACCACAATTTATTGTATGTTTAGCAGTATGTAAGTTAGGTTCTTGCTAATAATAATAATACTCCAATGTTCAGTTCAGAAGGGAATGATTTATTATGGAAACTTAGCCTAGTATATACAAAATATTTACACTAAGTAGTGACTAAACTAAGTAAGCTTATATCTAGTCTTAGCCAATAGTAATAGAATTAAAATATGGTGTGATTATTTGAGAACACGATATATTGTTGTATCGCTCTTTCGTGTGCGAGCGAGAGATTACACTATTGTGCGTAGCTCGCACGACGTAAATATAATATATTTTGCTGTGGGGAACAAAGAGCGTTATAACTATTTGGAGTTTTATCAAGTCTACACGATGCTGCTACAGTACTCCCCCTCTAGCGAAGCGTACCGGCAGCTTAACACATCGGCCAGAACGTGTCGTCTTCATTGCACTGCGAAAGTCCTTGGCGACAGTGCAGTTGAAGCAGGGGCGCGAGCGGCGCTAGTCAGAGCGGGCTCAGCAACAGCATGGGAGGCCGCACCGCCAGCAGGAGCGGCGGCAGCGGGGGCGGTGGCTGCGTCAGCGATGTTTATTGAGTAGGCCGGCTTCAGTCGGTCTATGGATACAGTCGCTTCTCTTCCAGGTAGTCGTAGCGTGAATGTTTTCTCGCCTCTTCGTAGTACTGTGTAGGGGCCGTCGTAGGGTGGTTGCAGTGGCTTCTTTACGGCGTCAACTCGTACAAAGACTTGTTCACACGACTGCAGGTCTGGATGAATAAATAATGTGCGTGTGTTTCCGTGTGAGTGAGTTGGCATTGGTCGTAGTTTGTTTATAATGCTTCGGAGTTTTTCTACGTAACTGTAACCCATGACGTCATTCGAACTTGAAGGAAAGAAAAAATCGCCGGGCAGTCGTAGGGTATGCCCGTATGTGAGCTCTGAGGCGCTCACTCCGACGTCGGTCTTAACTGCTGCACGTAGTCCCAGTAAGATGGTTGGTAATTCGTCGATCCAGCTGTTGTTGTTAAGGCGTGCTCGCAGTGCGGTTTTCATACAGCGATGCCAGCGTTCAACAATTCCATTGCTTTGGGGATGGTACGCAGTGGTGTGAATTTTCTTAATACCCAATAGCTTTGTAAGGGCGACAAACAGATGACTTTCAAATTGTCGACCTTGGTCTGTCGTTATCTGTGCTGGGCAACCGAATCTTGATATCCATTGTTCGTAGATAGTTTTGGCGACTATTTCGGCTGTAACTTCGCATACAGGGTGAGCTTCGGGCCAACGCGTAGCACGGTCGATCATTGTTATAACATATCTGTGGCCCTGCGGTGATGTTTGTAGTGGTCCTACGATGTCGACGTGGACGTGCTCGAAACGTTGTGATGAAGGAAACGATGCGAGTGGGCTTGTAGTGTGGCGTTGAATTTTTGCGCGTTGACACCTGTACATGTTTGCACCCATTTCTTGACGTCGGTGTTCATAGAAGGCCAAAAGTATCTCTTCTGTATGAGTTTTCGTGTAGTTCTTATACCAGGGTGGCTAAGGTCGTGAATCGCATGAAATGCGGTTTGACGAAATTCTTCGGTGAGGTATGGACGAGCGGTTTGTGATGACGTTTCGCAATATAGAGGTTTCGTAGTAGTAGGCAGCGATATTTTGATAAGACGAATATTCGGTCGATTTAATAGTTCCTTTATGTATTCATCTTTTTCTTGTGCTTGAGCGAGTGCGTCGTAGTCGATCGTGGTGGGACAGGTGTTGGCGTCGAGACGCGATAGTGCATCTGCTACGACGTTATGTTGGCCGCTGATGTGTCGAATGTCACATGTAAACTCGCTGATAAATAACAATTGTCCTGTACGACGTGGAGTTTCGTTATCAGACGAAATCTTTTGCAACGCAAATGTTAGCGGTTTGGTTTCGGTGAAAATAATTGTTTCTCTGCCTTCGATTATTTTTCTGAAGTGTTTGATTGCTAAGTAAATTGCTTATAGCTCTCTGTCGAATGTCGAATACTTTTGTTGTGCGGTTGTAAACTTCTTCGAAAAGTATCCGAGAGGTTGCCATTTCTCGTTGACAAGCTGTTGAAGAACGGCTCCCGCGGCTGTGTTCGATGCGTCGCACATTAGTGCGAGTGGGACCGAGTTATGTGGGTGAGCGAAATAGGTTGCGTCTTTAATGCATTTCTTGCAATCTTCGAAAGCTTGAGATGAATTTTCGTTCCATTGAATTTCAGTCTTGTCATTTTTCTTAATTTTATCATAGGTTTTATGAAGGTACGAGTGAAGTGGCGCCTGAATACTTGCTGCGTTCGGAATGTTTTCTCGGTAATAATTGATCATACCGAGAAAACGTCGAAGTTGTTCTATGTTTTTCGGTTTCGGGTATTCAGTGATGATTTTTACTTTGTCTTGCGGTGGTTTGATGCCTTCTTTACTGACTGTGTAGCCGAGGAAAGTTACTTGCGGCTGACCGAAAACGCATTTTGCCGGGTTTATAGTAATGCCGTATTCTTCTAGTCGTTGTAATACGATGCGTAGGTGTTGTCGGTGCTCGAGTAGGCTATTTGAGCCTAGGAGTAGATCGTCGACGAAAGAATAGACGAAATCGAGGTCACGAAGTACTTCATGAATAAAGCGTTGAAATGTTTGACCTGCATTCTTGAGTCCTGGGCAGATTCGAGGGAATTCGAATAAGCCGAACGGTGTTATGATGGCAGTTTTCTCTATGTCGTTTTCGTGAACAGGCACCTGTTGGTAAGCTCTGTTCAGGTCGATGGTTGAGAACACCTGCTTGCCAGATAGTTGATATGTAAAGTCCTTGACTCTTGGTATCGGGTAGCGGTCGGGTTTCGTGATATTGTTGAGTCGTCTGTAGTCACCGCAGACACGTAGATCGCCGTTCTTCTTGGGCACAATGTGTAGTGGGCTTGACCAAGGACTCTTGCTAGGTCTACAGAGGCCTTGGTTAATCATATTTTCGAATTCTTTCTTCACAAGGTTGTAGCGATGTGGCGGTATCGGGCGGGCACGACAGTGTAGCGGTGGGCCGGTTGTTTCGATGAAATGTTCGACGTTGTGATTGGGATTGAGTTTCATCGATAAGAGGCGTGTTATACCCGGATATTCAGAAAGTATGTCGTGGTAAGACTGTCGTACGTCAATGCTTCGGACTGTTGGCATGGTGGTGTAGCGTCCCGTTGCGTTGGTACCGAGCTTCGTAGTGTCGTCGATGAGACGTTGATTCTTCAAATCGACCAATAAATTGTGATGTTTGAGAAAATCGGCACCAATTATTGGTTTGCTTACGGCGGCTACTATGAAAGTCCATTTGTACGGTCTTCTGAGGTTGAGATCTAGTTCGAGTGTCTTCTCGCCATAAGTCGGAATAATAGTGTTGTTTGCGGCGTACATATTGAACGGTAGTGGTTTCTGATACGCGCCTTTGCGTTTTGGTATAACCGAGATGTTCGCACCGGTGTCAACCAAAAACGCCAATCTTGTATTTTTGTCTGTGACAAATAGGCGGTAAGACTTGCTCTTAACGTTGGCATCCGCCTCAGCCAACGTTTGATTTAGTTTTCCGTCTTGTTATCGTCGATGAAACTGCATGGTGATGTACAACGTCTTGCATTTTTCCCGAAGCGACGATGATAAAAGCAATACGGCGACGGAGTGGAAGAGCGAGATCGGGAGTTCCCGTAGTGCGAGCGGGACGGCGACATGTGCTTGTGCGTTCGAGCGCGAGATTGTTGCCGCGGATAGTGATAAAATGCTCGCTGGGGTGCTGAATTTGGATTTTGGTGTTGCTTGAGCACGCTGACTTCCAAATTTAGTTTTCGTACTTCTTCGATTAAGGCTTTTAAGTCGTTCGGTTGGTCTTGCTGTTGTGACGATGTTGAGGTGGTAGAAACGGCTGATATTTGGTAATGTTGTTCTAACATCTTGTCGGCGAGTTTAGCAAGTTCGTTGAGTGCTGTTTCTTTTCGAATCGTATCGCTGACGACGAGTACGGAGCGGACGTGAGGAGGAAGTAAATTCATCCACATCAAGCGGAGAGTATTGTCAGGTAGTTTGTTACGGGCAAGCGTTCGCATGCATGCGTAGTAGCTGGCTGGGCTTCTGGTCACCGAGTTCCATGTCTGAAAGAAGCTTTTGAAGCTGTTTGCCGTCAGACTCTTCATAAACGGAGATCATTCGTTCTTTGAGGACGGTGTACTGATGGTTGGTAGGCGGGTCGAAGAGAAGGTCGCATATCTGTTCGATATCTTCTTTTTCTAGTTGGGCTATGACCATCTGAGCGCGCTGGGCTTCACTTTTCTTGAGGTCGTTGGTTGCAGCTTCGAATGCGATGAACCATAGCCTAGGTCGATCGCGCCAAAAAGGTGGTACACGCATTGACAGAGCTATGCCGGAGACTTCTGGAGATGCTGGTAGAGCTTGCGGTTGCTGATTCTCTTCAGTAGACATCTTGAATTGTGTTCGGAGGAGGTCACCACTTTAGCAGTATGTACGAGTAAGTTAGGTTCTTGCTAATAATAATAATACTCCAATGTTCAGTCCAGAAGGGAATGTTTTTTTTTTTTTTTTTTGAACGGACCTATGCTGTGGCGGAAGGCCGTTACAGCTTCACCGGGCGGGTTTTAGGCGAGTGCGGAAGGCACTCAGCCCAAAATCGGCCTGCTAGCGGGTACCTCGAGCGCGAGGCGAGTCCTAGGCTTCGCGTAGCGAAGCCTAGGGCTCGCCCGCGCAGGGGCCCCGTACTAGCGGCGCGATCGGACCGTGCCGGGTGCTGAAGGCACCCGGCCAAGAGGTCAACCCGACTAGTGGTTGCATCGCGTAGCTCGGCGCTGCAATACAGACCGATCTACGCGAGCCCCGTTCTAGTGGGCCCGATCGAAGGGGGCAGACTAGGCCTCAAGGGCGCCTCTGTAGGCTCGGACCTCGGCTTGGGCCGTCGTCCGAAGGGCGGACTGGTGAGAAGCGGCCAGGTACATGTCTGTACCTGCCGAAATGATGCAAGGGTCCTCGCACTCGCCGGCGAGTGCGCCGATTCGATCTAGTGCTTGTCGGGTGTGTACTGTTGTGAGTGGTGAATTGTTTTACGAACGATGTGATTTTGTCGTCGGGATCTTCGAGAACGTTCCTCGGTCGGCGGAAACGGGCTTCGACATCTTTTTGGCACGAGTAGGTGGCGGCTTTGACTATAAGAGGATTCGTATGATTGACGGCTTTATCAAAGAAGTGTTGAGACGCTTCTTTCATAAAGCTGGCAATCGACGGAATGTTAAGGTCGCGATGCAAATTGTCGTTACGCACATACCAGGCTTTGTAAATTGTCAACTTATTTCTAAGTGACATTTTACTCTTCCTGCCGATATAGTAGTAGAGCCTTGAAAAGTAAAAGGCTGCAGTCTGACGGACGCGTTTGATGTGAGGTTTAAAGCTCATTCTACGGTCTAAGGTGACACCTAGGTATTTGACTGTCTTCTCCCAAGAGATCGGACGGTCGTATAGGGTGATTGGTGTGAGACATCGTTTAGGATGTTTTGAAGCGAAGAAACCCCGAGTAAAGTACACTGCTGCACTTTTCTCGGGGTTTACCTCTATTCGCCACATCCTAAACCAGTCACCTAGGGATTGGGCTGCACGTTGTAGTGCCTTAATGATGTAATCGGCATGGTAGCCAGAGTGATAGAGGGCTGTGTCGTCCGCAAATAGAGCTAGCTCTACTTGCGGTGACCTGGGAATGTCGTTAATGAAAATTGAAAAGAGAAGAGGAGATAGCACGGAGCCCTGAGGGACTCTAGCCCTGATGGGGCGGGGAGATGAATAGGACCCCTCTACGCGGTAGCGAAAGGTACGATTTGACAGAAAGTCTCGAAGGATGAGCACGAGACTGTCGGGCACTTTGAGTTGGTACAGCTTGTAGATCAAGCCGTTGTGCCAGACTTTGTCAAATGCTTTCGCTACATCGAAGAAGAGTGCACCGGTTACCATCGGTTTGGATCTGTTGAGGCCGTCGAGAATGTGCTCCGTTAGGCGGTGCACCTGTTCGGCACAAGAGTGGGAGGCTCTGAAGCCAAACTGTTCGTTGATTAAGAGATTGTTCGAGAAAATGTAATCTCTTAGGCGGGAGACGAGAACACGCTCGTATAATTTGCCCATAGTCTTGAGGAGACTGATGGGCCTGTAGTTGGCGGGCTTGGAGCGGTCCTTGCCGGGCTTAGGGATACCTATGACGTCTGCTTCTTTCCACGCGGTTGGAAAGATGCAGTTTGCCATGGCACTATTGAATAATAAATAAATAAATAAATAAATGTGGACAACATCACATACATTGTTCTGATCCCAATTTGAATAACTATTTAAAGCATTCGTATTTTAGAAACCAAAAACAACGAAGGTACCACAAACACCCAGACCCGAGAAAATATAGCAAAACACATTTTTTCTACATTGACCCGTCCGGGAATCGAACCCGGGACCTCGGAGCAGGCGACACCTTGAAAACCGGTGTGTACGCCACTCCGCCACGGAGATCGTCAAATTGAAGATAGCAACCAATAGGCAAATCAGTTGGGCGGGGAGGACTCGTAAGACTGTTGGAGATCCGGTCCGGACCGGGAGCCTTATTTGGACGGAAACCTTTGATGATGGTTTGCACCTCATCGGCGGTGGTGGGTGCAAGGAGGCAGGTTGGAGGGAGGGCCGGGAGACGTTCGACTTCGCTGTCCACCATACTAAGGTGGGCAGCGTCTATAGGAAGCGTGCTAGGAGAGCACTGGGCCTCTAGGCTGTCGGCCAGACATTCGGCTTTCTCTTCGTCGTCGAATACGACGGAGTTGTCGGGTCTAGAGGGAGGAGACATAGATGTGACTATATCTGACTTGAAGGATCTCGCCAACTTCCAATAAGCTTGGTGAGATGGTGAGATCGTTTCAAGTAGGCTATCCCACTGACTTTCCCGAAGAGCCTTAATACGTTCCTTTACAGATGTCCGTAAAGTGTGTAGAAGGGTTCGGTTATATTCGGTGGGATAGGAGTCATAAGCTCTGGTCGCAGCTCTCTTTGCCCTCAACAGCTCTCTCACGTCATCCGGCAAGTTCAATCTATGCCTAGGCATATCTGGAACTTGCCTGGACGAATCACTAATAGAGGTCGTGATGTGGCTAGTGAGGGCATCGATCGCTTGGTTAGTCTCGTGAGGTGATCCTAACCTGTCTGGGATTGAGTTCAATACTGAATCGGGACTAGGTCCGAGATTGCTCTCGAGCCTGTGCCAGTCCAGTATTGTTTTCATAGATATCTGTTGGTCAGAGGGACCTAATTGGAGGACAACTGGGCGATGGACAGAATCTAGGTCATGGTGGACTTCTATTGAACGAAGGCGCAGGCCTACATTCTTTAGAACCGCCATGTCCAAGATATCGGGTCTGTGGTTTACGTTAAATGGATAGTGGGTCGGAGAAAGGGGGGCAATGATGTCAAAATTGAGGTCTTCAGCGAGATCTGCTAACTCTCTACCATTGCTGGAGGTTGTTAAGCAGTTCCACTGAGTATTTTTGCTATTGAAATCTCCGCCGAGAATGACGGAGGGTCCCATAGCAAAAAGAGCCTCATAGTCGCTCCTTAAGGGAGTCTTGTCGCCAGGTTGGTAAATGGAAGCTATTATGACTGGTTGGTGGCCGGTCATGGCTAGCCGACAGACAGAGGCCTCAACGTTTGTGAGCGTGGGAGGATCGAGGGGAACGCAATGCAAGGAGCGTTTGTAATAAATTAGTGTGCCGCCACCTCTAGTGGGCCTATCGTTGCGAACTACGTTATAGTTGGCAATCATAGCACTACGAGGGAGGATGGAGGGTTTTAATAAGGTTTCTTGTACCAAAAAGATGTCGACTTGGTGCTTCATAAGGAAGAGTGATATCTCTACCTTTTGCTTTTGAAGACCAAAGGCATTAAAAAATGCGATGGTAAGGGACCGGGGTTTCGTTCTAGAGGGTGTATTATTCATGGTGAGGAAATGTTTCTTACTTTTTGGAGGAGGTCGGCGTGCTTATCTAAAAGACAAAGTATTGCGCATGGATCTTTTTGATGCGCATGGATTTGGGCTGCAACATATCTAATTTCAGCCGGGTTGATTTGGCTGAGATTGTATATGAGCATGGCATCCTGCTCGTACGGGACAGTTGGCGAAGCCTTAGGGGCATTAGAGCGCGGGTCACGGAGGGTGACCGGGGCATTTGTAGCCTGCAGTGCCTGAGGGGCCTTTGGGACTACTGGCGGTGCCTGAGGGGCAATAGTGGTGGCCTTAGGGGCCATAGTGGGGGCCTTAGGGGCCACAGATTGGGCCGTAGGGGCCATATTTGGGGCCTTAGGGGCCGTCGGGACTGCTGTAATTTGGCTTAAGGCCGGGACAGGGGCGTAGGCATTCCTTGCCTAGGATAGTGGTCGAGACCACGCGTTGTGTCCGTAACGACGCAACGTTAATAGAATATAACTTATTGGTTACTAAGTGAAGTGATTGTGTTTGTTTAGATCGTTTTTCATCGCATAAAATACTGACGATGCCGAACTTTAACCTACAAAGAACACCACCTGGATGCTCATCAACACCGGACCTTACTATAGATGAGGACACCGACTACGTAAACCCGAGAAAGCGTAGGCCTGGAATCTCTTGCGACAACGATTACAGTGATCTTAAAAGCGATATTACTAATTCCTTGGATATCTGGAAGACACAATTTGAGGCCAGTATCGTAGATGTAATTAAGCACTCGGTGCAACAGTCGATTTCCACTGAGCTAACAAATCTCACTGTGGCCATGGCCACCCTCCAAAATGAAGTTAAATGCTTGTCTTCGGATTTTCAAACAATAAAATCATCACTATCTGAAATTACATCCAGAGTATCCGACCTCGAAACACACGCAAATTATATGCAGGATCTGAGTACAGTTCCGCTAGACATAACCGCTTTAAAAGAGGAATGCACGAATCAGCTTTTGTGTTTGAAATCCGAAAATAGTATATTATCAAAACGTTTAGATGACATGGAGCAGTACTCAAGACAAACAAATATTGAAATACGTAATTTACCGGAACGTAAAAATGAACATTTGGAGGGTATAATTGTAAACTTAGGCAAGGTATTAAAACTGCCGATTTCAACTACGGATGTGGCTTTTGCACACCGAGTACCACACGTACAGAAGTACAATGAAGGCGAGAAACAAGTCCCAAAGAACGTTATTGTTAAGTTTCATTCACGCACACTGCGGGACAACGTCATTGCCGCAAGTAAACAACACCGAGCTGGGATAAATACCGAGCAGTTACAACTTGTCGGACCTCTCACTAAGATATTTGTAAATGAACATCTTACGTTGAGGAGGAAGCTTTTGTTTCGGCAAACTAAAGAAAAATGTGCACTTAAAAAATATAAATTTGTCTGGATTAAAAATGCTTCTATCATGGCTAGAAAACAGGAAACTTCCCCCGTTATATTTATTAAGTCGGAAAGCGATCTTGATAAAATCATTTGATTATTGTTTTTATATACTTTTCGGATTCTTAAACACTAGAGTTATAGAGCAAAATGGCTTATTTTTGTTTAATTTAAATATATGTATTTATTTATGGCATCTATATCGTGTGCAAGGTTTACTTCAACCTCGGTACATTTTTAAATATTTCATATTTCTGTATAAATTTATTGAGTCAGTCTTTGAACGTTTCCCACATTCAAATGTAGGTATACTATTTGTCAGTTTAAGTAATATCAACTCTTTACACATACTATATATTATTGTAGCTAGTTTTAATGAATAGTCTTTCAATTTATTATCAAAACTGCAACGGTCTACGGACTAAGTTGAATTCTTTATATTTTAGTATTTTAGAAAACAATTTTGACATTCTAATGTTTACTGAGACAAATTTAACATGCAATATAAATAATAGTGAATTCATAGATGATAGGTATAGCGTGTTTAGGTGTGATAGGGATCTCAGTGCAACATCGAAGCGAAGCGGTGGGGGCGTATTGATAGCCGTAAAGCGCGACCTCCGCGTAGTAGGTATTCGATGCAGCTGTGTGGCCGGCGTGGAGACCGTGGCGGTGTCGGTGGCGCTGCGCGGCCGAGCGGGCGCGACCGGCGCGGCCGCTTCTTCGGAATTTGGCTTATTTGTAGTTACCTACATACCGCCGCAATCGCCAGTACAAAGGTATGTTAGCTATTTTGAGGAGCTTTGTGATATGTGTATGCGTGAAGATCCACAAATAATATACGTCGTGGGGGATTTTAATTTGTCTGATATTCACTGGGAAAAATCTGACGAAAACTGCTATTTAAAACCAGTTGCTAGTAACATTTACTCTGAGACTACTAGGGCTTTACTAAACACAATGAATATTTTGAAATTACAACAATATAACTCATATTACAACGTTAATGACAGAATTTTAGATTTATTATTATGTAGTGCACCCTTACAACTATGTGAGAATCTTGTTCCATTGATACCTATGGACAGGCATCATGTAGCCTTCCTATCTTACTTGATAGTGGACATGGACACGGGGTTGTCAAAGCCAACACGCACAAAATATTGCTACCACAAAGCCGATTATGAATTAATTAATAAAGAAATCCTAGCGCTTGACTGGCTTTCGCTGCTATCAAGTGACAAAATAAATGAATGTGTACATATATTGTATGAGCACTTGTATACAATCATAAAAAAATATGTTCCCCAAAAGACAATCAGGCCTTCTTCTTACCCGGTATGGTTTACGAGTGAGTTAGTTAAATTATTTAAGCTTAAAAATAAATCCTGGGTAGCATACAAGCGTCACAATTGCTCTAAAGAATATTATGATCTTTTTTCTATGTATCGGCGTAGTTTTAAAACACTATCGGCAATCACGTTTAGTAGATACGTAAAAAATTTAGAGGATGGTATATCAAAAAATATAAAACATTTTTGGCATTATATATCTAGTAAAAAAAGTAACAAAAGTTCATATCCTGAAAAGATGTCTTATAACACAAGTTCGAATAATCCTAAGGAGATCTGTACTATGTTTGCATCTTTCTTTCAGTCGGTATATGAACCCTCTGAGCTTGACTTAGCTTCATGGATGCCAGAGTCCTCGATCGCTGACGGGATTGATAGTATATCTGATCTACATATTTTACTCAAAGATATTGAAAAGGAACTTTTGTCATTAGAAACCAGTAAAGGAGCAGGCCCCGATTCTATGCCACCTTTGTTCTTGAAATGTACTGCTAAGACGTTATCACTACCGCTATATATAATTATAAACAAAAGCTTGGAAGCAGGGGATTTTCCAGAAAGATGGAAAATTGCAAATATCACTCCTATACATAAAGATAACAACAGAGCAGATATAACTAATTATCGGCCGATCTCAATTTTGTCTGCCTTGTCGAAGGTTTTTGAAAAATTAGTCCATCAGTCTCTTTACCCAATGATTGAAAAACATATAATACCAAATCAACATGGCTTCGTCAAAAATCGTTCTACGATTACTAATCTTGCATTATATACAACTTTTTTGTTTGAAGCTATAGATAAAGGGGAGCAAGTAGACTCAATTTACACGGACTTTAAAAAGGCTTTCGACAAGGTAGATCACTTGATATTGTTGAAAAAGTTAGCCTATAACGGTATAAAAGGCTCACTCCTAAGATGGTTTGCCTCATACGTTAATAACAGAAAACAGAGAATTGTAGTAAATGGACATGAGTCAGATTTGTTTAATGTCACATCTGGAGTACCACAAGGTTCAATTTTAGGACCTTTTCTCTTTATACTTTATATTAACGATATTGGTAGTTGCATAAAACACTCTAATTTTGAACTATACGCTGATGATCTTAAAATTTACAGAACGATTCGTACAACAGAAGACTGTTTACTCTTACAGGAAGATTTGACATTACTTCATAACTATTGTATTAAAAATAAACTTCAACTAAGCTTTAATAAATGCAAAATTTTATCTTTTACACGGAAGAAAAATCTCTTAACTTATTCTTTTGTCATTCAGCATGCTGCTCTTCAAAGATCAGATAACATTAGAGACCTAGGTGTCATGTTAGATGCCAAGCTTACTTTAGACTTACATGTAGATTCAATAACGTGTAAAGCTTATCAGATGTTTGGATTCATTTCACGTAATATTTCACCTTTCAGGAAGGCCAGTACTTACTTGAATCTGTATTTCACATTAGTAAGAACCATTTTAGAATATGCAGTTATTATATGGGATCCATTTTATAAGATATATGATGCAACAATAGAAAAAATTCAAAAGAAATTTCTAAAATTAGTAAATTACAGATGTTTTCATTTTTATGATAGTTATGATAACTTATTAAAAAGGTTTAATCTTATTACTCTGCGTCAAAGACGTATTCAATTGGAGGCAGTTTTTCTTTACAAAATTGTAAACAACTACATCGATTGCTCAGCGTTAGTTAGTAAAATATATTACAGAATCCCATCAGGCAGACTTAGAAATAAAAGTAAAGCTCTTTTCTCTATACCTATCTGCAGAACCAATGCTGGAAGGCGTTCACCACTGTACCGAATGTTAAATCGTTATAATGAATTGTTTGCACGCGATATAGATCCATTTCAATATAATCTTGTAAGATATAGAAGCCAAGTTAATAACTTTCTTAAGAATAGTCATAACCACTAATACTGATAAATATTTGCAATTTTAGTATTGTAGTAAAGCCATAAATATTTAAAAAAAAAATACAATCATATTTGTTGTTTAAATATTAGTACAATTAACTTTTCTTATACATATATAGAAACTTGTTTTCTTATAATTTGTAAATTTCAGAATTCATATCTTAATTATTATTGTTTCAAATAAAAAGGCAAACATTGTCAACAACAGTAGCCTCATTAGTGTAACTTATACGCGGAATACGTTGTTGGTGTGTATTAACATATAGATTTAAATTTTATGTAATCCAATTTATACACTACTGTTTGTGTTCTCCTTAATAAATAAAATAAAAATAAACTCTGGGAAGGCTGTGGGTTGAGCCTGAAACTGGCGAAACGAAGGGGCTGGGAAGTGCGCGGCCTTTGGTGCCTGCACCCGTGAGTTTACTCGCGGAGCACGGGGGCAACCGCGATAATTCGCGGTGTGTCCCTGCTCTCCGCAGAGTACACACGCGGGCGGGGTAGTCGCCGTGTCCTTACAACGAGGACAGTCGGCGGTACCGTGGTCGCCCAGGTATTTCACGCAGCGCGGGCGTGCGTGACAATTACGGGCAGAGTGCCCGTACAACTGGCAGCGATGACACTGGCCAGGGGTGAGTTTTTTATGGCGAGTCTCGATGCGGAGGCCGGAGATATGGCATATAGATTTTATATTAAAAATCTTTTTGCCTTCAGGGGTATTTTCTAGTACGATCTGTACTAAATCGTAAGGGGCTTTGCCACGCGCTTTGAATAAGCGGTGGACTTCCAGAGCTGGGAGTTGTTTCGACTGAAGGTCGGTAAGTATGAAGTCTGTGTCGACTTCTTTCGGAATTCCGCGTACAACCACGCGGAGCTTCTTCTCCTCGACTGGAGTGTACGTATGGAAGTAGATCTTCCTTACGTTGAGGTAATGTTGGAGCTGCCTGTAGGAGGCGATGTCCGGCGTTTGCACGCGGATTCCGTCGGAAGCCGACTTTGCGTGTGAAAACGCAATGTGGCGCTCATTGAGAGCAGCCGTAATATTTGTCCAGGCAGACTTGTCCTGGACTACGATGGGCGGGGGAAGGGGGGCCTTTTTTGTCTGTGAAGCAGACTGCGAGGTTGGGGCTGGGGCAGGGGCGGAGCTAGCGGCGGATGCCTTGGCCAGTCTGGGTTGCCCGTGAGAAACTTTAGCGGTTTTCGCCGGGGGTTCGAAACGCGCGGGTTTACGCGCTCGCTTTCCGTGGGTCACTGGAGTGAACCCTTCGGAATCGAAATCCTCGGTTTGAGACGTTTCCTCCGAAGAGGAGGAGCCGTCACTAACGGGGGACTCATTACTCTCCTCTGATGAGGAGCTGGAGGGTGTGGGAGGAGAGGAGGAGCCCGAAGGGCTTTCCTCTTCCTCCATGGGAACGGGCTCTGGGTCTGGGGAGGCGGGCGAGTCTTCGGAGGCTTCGCGAGCGCGACGAAAGGCATTAAAGCCTTTCAACGCGTCGCCTCCTAACGATCGGAGGTACTCTAATAAGAGTACCTCCATCGTGGAGGGAGGACCTTAGTTAGTAAATTTTTATTTACCACCGATTCGGAACGCGCCTTCACCGAGAAGAATCGGCAAGAAACTCGGTGACGGTGAGTAATGGGTGTCTGTGTGGTCCAACCTGCCACAGGAAGGTTGGTTAAGTCGGGTGTGCCTAAAAAGGATGTGAGGACCCTAACACTGGGTGGTCCCACGACGATGTGATGTCGCCGCGGGGTGAGTGGCCTACGCCTAGCAGTCCTTCGGGAGGGACCGAGCCACCGAAATGGCCCGGGATACGCTCCCTAAGGGATGGAATATAAGGATGGGTAGGGTGGGTCACGCCCGGCAGGGAAAGGACTGCAGTTTCTAGTGTCTCTAGGGCGAGGAGGAACGCCTCACCCTCTCAAACGTGCCTTCCAGGAGGCCTAGACTTACAGCCCGATATACCGGCGGCGGAGGGAAATTTCAGCGCCTTGAAAAAGGCACTGTCTGTCACTCCCTATCGAACAGAACCACTTTGAAAAAAGCGTTTAACTCAACAAAGGTCAGTTGACACCGTTAGGTTAACCTTTGGAGAGCCGCGGGCGAAACCACGTAGAAAGAAATAAGATAGAAATGCTGCGAACAGCGAGACGGATCGACAGCGGATCGACAGCGGAGCGAGCGTCCGACCTGTGCGAGCGCTGAGAGCGGAATGGGTCTGGTGGAAATGATTTATTATGGAAACTTAGCCTAGTATATACAAAATATTTACAACTAAGTAGTGACTAAACTAAGTAAGCTTATATCTAGTCTTAGCCAATAGTAATAGAATTAAAATATGGTGTGATTATTTGAGAACACGATATATTGTTGTATCGCTCTTTCGTGTGCGAGCGAGAGAGTACACTATTGTGCGTAGCTCGCACGACGTAAATATAATATATTTTGCTGTGGGAAACAAAGAGCGTTATAACTATTTGGAGTTTTATCAAGTCTACACGATGCTGCTACATATGCACCAAGCTTTGACCTATAAATAGCTTAGGAACAACGGATATAGATAATATCTATCTTTTCATATATTCATATATTATATGAAAGATGTAGGTTGTTGGAATGTTAGGAGAAAAGGATTTTGGTAACCATATTTTTGGTACTCAATTGGACGTCCATAACTTGACTCATCGGAATATAAACATTTGTAGAATTCGGTACATATATTTATTATTTTGTCACGACTATTCTGTTTTTTCCCGTCACTGTCTTTCAAGCATGTTATCCAAGTTCTGGTTCGTTTGTGTCCTTGTTTTGCCACTCGCAAAGACGTATTTGTTTGCAAGGCAGTCTTACTTGAAATTTCTAAGGTCGTTTTTGATGCTTCGTTTAACTTTCCTGTTTATTTTTTGATATTGTTCCGTGCCCGAATTTGTCTGGAGTCTTTGTTCGATTAACTGTTTTGTGTCTGCCGATAACTTACTTTCATTACGCTTTTTATGTGGCAATTTCCTAACGGCCGTTCTAATACCGGATAAGATTGAATTATAGTAAGCATCTGTATTGATGGTATCCTGAGTACCAAGACTATCAAAGTAATTTGACAGCTCGAGATTAAAAAGTTCATAGTTATTGGAAATAGTGCTTTGATCTAATCGCTTGATGGTCTTCTTAAACAGCCTAGTTCTATGTAATTTAAAAACAAACTTTAATTTCGCCCGTATGGGCCTATGATCGACGACAACAACATCCCTCTTATAACAAAACACGAGATAAACACTGCCATCAAGAGTTTGAAGTTTAGCAAGAGTCCTGGAGAGGATGGTGTTACGACAGAGGTGCTCAAGCTTGGAAACGGCCACGGATTTTGACTAAATCTAGATGTTCCGGTACTCCGGTAGTTATTGCACGTAGTGATTTTTGCATTGCTAATCTAAGAACAACATATTGAATCACTAGTGAGAACAACTATTGAAATAAAAGCAATTACTCTCCGAAACAGAAAAAAAAATACATTTCACCATCTAATGTTGGAATCACAGAATCGTCTCCTAAACATTTATAATAACTTTTAAGTTGTAGTTCCACTTTTGTATAAAAATATTCACACCTAAAGTTTGCACTTACGCTAGCAATGGTTCGATTTGATCCGAGATATCGTGACCATGAGGGGTGTCTATGTGTGCGTTGCTCAAACTTAACTTCTGTGATTTTTATGTCTTCTGTGGCCTGTGTCAGTAAAACTGTGCAGCAGGCTTTAAGTTTAGACCGAGTACGAATAGCGTGAGTAAACTAAAAACGAGTCCAAAAGAAAACCCAAATCTCCTGTGTGTTCCTACTAGGATGCGAAAAGTAAGTAATATTATCATATCAAGTACCTACAGGGATGCAAAAAGTAAGTAAAAATATTAAGCGTTGTACCTTGTCGTTTATAAATAAACGACATGAATTCATCTTCGGTGAATAATAATTTTATTTGCATTAAACATGTAAACACGACAGCAAATTCTGAAAACATATTTAAAAGCATTCTTTGTCTAGTTACTACGTCATAGGACACACTCTCGACAGCAGCCAAATAGACGCTATCTATTTATAAAAACATGTTATGCATTGTTTTTACTAAAAATATGCAAGATATTTAAATAACATAGTACGTCATTTAGAAATGTAGAAAAATAGAAAACAATCTCAGATTTTTCTTCTGTAAAACAGGTTTGGTCAAATTGATCCCAAGGATAGACCGGGCTTCTCCATTTTGAATTTAGGTGTAAACAGCACTGACCTAACGGTAAAATACTAGGTTAATCGTTAAAATTACGCTACTCGACTAAAACATCGGCCTTATGCGAACTTTAAATTAAAAAATAAATAAAACCAATTTATTTCGGACTTCATGGTTCATAAGTTACAGGAATAGGTTGATAATGAAAATACAATGCAATATTTATTTTAAATTTTATTTAAGCACACGCACTTGTGCTTGTACCCAGTGCCGCAAAAGGGGGCAGTCCGGCGTCGCTCAGCACGCTCAGGGTGGAGTCGCTCTCCTTTCCCTTTCAAATCACCGTCGTCAATTAAATCTTCGGTGACGTTGCTCGGGTTTGTGATCACCAACCCGCAATTTGGCAAGCGTGGTGATTATGCCAGTACACCCATCATTGCTGTGGTAACTTGAATTCAATGATGGAGGCCTTTTCCCTGCAGTCGGATGATTATAGGCTGTAACTTTACTTTACTACTCTCATATCTTTGCTGTTATAATATAAAGGCCGTGGTGGTGCTAGGTAGTACCTTTCTGGCACGACCACAATAGATTTTAGGTTTTTTGAGCAACTTTAAGATGAAAAATGATATTAATAATTTAAAACAAGCGGTAGCACAAGAGCACGTAAACTATTTTCCTTACCGACCTTTACAGGATACCTTTACAGGTCTACCGTATGTGCATAGATTATATTAGGGGTTAAAGTATGAAATTGCCGTTTTGTATGGACGAAATCGAGAAAAGTCATTTTTCCATACTAACAATTTTTTAATTTTTTTAAAAACGCCTGATCCGTTTTCGATGCAATTAAAGGTGAAAGTTAGATGGTTATAAAGCTACACATTATAGTATTTAAATTTCTGAAAATCAAAGTACATAATACAAATATACATAATTGAAGCAAGAAGGTCAGCTGACACATTGTATGGGGTCTTTTCAACGACTTCTTTTGAAGTAATAGGCACTAGTATTGCATTTTTTTTTAGTCAAAAGTTACTTTATTTAGTTTTTGATAAAATAAGAATTACGCAATAATATGACTATACTTAAGAGCTATAAACAAAATAAAAAGTGGGAAAATAATCGGCAATTTCATACTTTAACCCCTATTAATAATATTAGTAAGGATTTGGATATCTTTTCCCTCCCCTTTTTATCATTCTTGAAGATAATAATATGTAAGAGTAAGTTATGATAATAATAATATGTAATTATACTAATGGTTGTTTCTGTTTTTGTTTTGAATTTAATAATGTGTTTTATTCTTTAATTCCTGTTGTTTAATACTTTTGTTTTTCTTTGTTGTGTACGTATTATTTTAAGCAAATGTTGTGTTCAGGTATAATCGATTTAAAAATTCAATATGGTTGTGAATTGTCGTATATTTTTAGACGTAAGATATTTATATTTTGTTGCTGAACCTTAAATAAATAAAATAAAATAAAAAATAAAATTAATCTATTGTACTCAAATGTTCTGCATATTTAAAATAATTTTGATCATTCTTTTAACCGTTTTAAAGCGGGTTTTTTTTGCGGGACACCAATCACACAATGTCACTACTCTACTATTTATGAGTAGGTCCGCAAAATAAATAAATACTCTGGCCATTCACATGAGCGATCGTCTGAGCCCAAATTAGGCATAGCCTTTGTACTGTGGGTGTCAGAGACTCATATATGCATACATACATATTATTTTTAAATAAATACCTACATAAACAGATTTTAAGATCCAAACACAACAAACACAAGTAATTGTCACGCGCATGATGTGGGTGGGATTCGAACCCACGACCCCTGGCGCTCAAGGCAGGGTCACCAATTGCGTCAACGGCTAATCAAATCTAAAAATAAAATTTCATTATATGATTTAAAAAATATTAATACACTATTTGTAGTGTCAAACAGAAAGATGTTTATTTTTTTTTTAATTTAAGAAGAATAATTGTTCCTTGTGTTTACCAACTAAGTTTTTGAAATTTTTATTTTCAATTTAATAATTATTGTCTGTTTATACTCGTATAAATTATAAAATAAAACTACCTAATATGATTGAAATGAAAGATAGTTTACGGATTTAGAACGCGTTTATTTTTGATTTAACCCGACGTTTCGAACCCTTTACAGCGTTCATGGTCACGGGTAGACTGAAAACAGTACCTAATATGAGTAGACCCAAAATGTAATTTTATTTAGTTTTACCTTCTTTACAATTTAATGTAGTGACATTACGAGATTGATGAACCGCAAAAAAAAAGTTTTAAAACGGGTAAAGGAATGATTTAAACTATTTAAAATAATGCATTACATTTGAGAACAATAATTTTATATCATTTTTCATCTTAAAGTTGTTCAAAAAACCTAAAATCTATTGTGGTCATGCCAGAAAGGTACTACCTAGCACGACCACGGCCTTTATTGTAGCCAATTGCTCAAAAAATACGGGTGATTTTAGCTGTATAACAACTTTTTTTTTCAAGTTATTCATGAAGTTCTATTACAACGCAATTTTGAATAAAAATGAAAGATCTTCGAACTGTGATCAAAATTAATAAACATCTAATTGAAGACATCTTAACCATATCTTAAATAATAATAATATCGACTGTGTGTGACATCTAATTATAAATTTATCGACATATTTTGAAATTAACTGACCCTACGCTGACATCTTTTTATTTATTTTTTTATATTTTTTTAATTTTAACTGAAATTGTGTACCTATATTTAATTAAGGTAATTTATAATACAAGTAATTAATAACATAATAATAATATGTATAATCACGAATACCTCATTGAGGTCATAATGTAACTTTTTAATAATATCACATCACATCGTAAAGATAAATGTTGTCTAACGGGCCTCTGCGAGTTGGCTTCGGCCCCTCGTACGCCTTCCAAATGTCCGGGACTCCATAGTCCCGTGATCGGAAACAGACCAACATAATAATAATAAAGGCATTTATTTCGAACTATTTTGATGGTACAATTCATAGTGGATAAAAAAATAGTGACTTATGAAAAAATAACTAATTTTAGATTAAAGTAAATAGAAAAATAAATTGTGAACAAGGATGATCAAAATAGAAGTCAAAAAAAGAGCTCTCATTTGATTACCCTCCTTACCATATTTTTCCATATAGGCGATGTGTACCTGTCAGTCAGTCATGTGTACATGCCTGTCAGTCATATTTCATTATACCTTTAACATCTTTAATTTTTTTTTTAGAAATAACAATGGTTATGTAGTCTGAAGTAAAACTTGTTTGAATTATTAATATCTATAGTTTAATCTATAATTGGTAAGATATTCGATTTATTTTTGATTGCCTCTTTCAACCAGATGACGCCAACTACTGGTCTTAGTCAAGGAGAAATTAATGTAACCTCGTTCGTGAAGGTTACAGTTTACGTAAATTTTGAAACCTACAATAACAACAAATAGATGTCAATATTTCCCAGAATCTAGCTTACACATTTCTAGCATTGGTCTTAATCATAAACTTATTAGGGGCGCCAAAAATCTCCAAAACACTAATATTATAAAGCTGAAGAGTTTGTTTGTTTGTTTGTTTGAACGCGCTAATCTCAGGAAGTACTGGTTTGAATTGAAAAAATATTTTTTGTTGGATAGTCCATTTATCGAGAAAGGCTTTAGGCTATACCTATAACATCACGCCGACCAATAGAAGCGCAGCATCAGTGGAAAATGTTTCAAAAATGGGAAAATATATTCATATTTAAAGGGGACGCCTTTAAATATGAATATTTTTTCCGTGTCGTGTGTGTTGTTAATTACTAATGAATGTATACTGTAGCTGTACATGTAGTTTATTGTTTATATTTTCCGATATTCGTAAATCAAAACTAAGAAGAGCTTTATCCTTTTTTTTTATAAAAAAATAAGTTTTTTGTCTTAAAAGAAATTTCCTCCACATTTTGTAAATCTTCTTTTTCTTATATCATTAAAGTACATAATAATAAAAACTTGAGAGGAGGCAAGGACACCCGGATAAAACGAAGTTCCTTTTTAGTAAAGGAATTTATTTTTAAATAAATTTATCTCTCTCTCTCTCTCTCTCTTTCTCACTCTCAGACAGAAAAACACGCGCACGCCGCACGGCAACTATAGCAAAAAGTGTCGTTACAAAAGTGTCGTTACAACTTTTGGACTTAATTTTTTCCGTCTAGCCCCCTTTCGCAACGCGCGATAAGGAACTTCGTTCCAAAAAGCCTTATAAAGAAATTTGAGTTTTAGTTAAGCATATTTCATTAGATTTTTAAAGAAAAGTTATTCCCGCTACTGACAGCCCTAGCCCAACCCAAATAGGTACACTTATTCTACATGACTAGTCTGTGTTTTTTTATAACTTTTACATATTTTATTATAATAAACATGTTGACACCGAGAGAGTGGGGATTCTCTTTCGTTATTTTAATGACAGGAGTTTTTTAGTTTCAAGAATACTTCTTTGTTATAAACGACACAGACACATAGCGCTGGCCGGACTTTGCTAAACCGTATCAACATTGAAAATGTTGTACAACATACTTATCTTTGTGTCTATAATATTGTTCTTTTTTTATTACTGGAGGAACAAGCCATTAGACACTTTGGCAAAGCAGCTCCATAATGCCAGTGTTGGCGTATCGCTTCCTTTTATCGGTCAATCATATTTGTTTCGGGGCAATGCGGAAGGTATGTGGAAACTACTATTTAACATATTAGTTCTAATAAGAGATACTACTGAGTCCTCCCATGACAAATCGAACATCGGTAACTTCAAATTTAAATTCAAATTCAAAATATTTATTGCTTACTAAGTGTGTTGGTTACATTGGTGGTCTTATGTTTACTACAGTACTTACAACTTAGTCGCCTGGGTGGTATTGCAATATCAATAACTTCTTACATTATTTATTTATTGGTTTACCAACAACTAATGCATTAAAAACATTTCAATTATTCTATGTAAAGTATTAACTAGGTACAAAGTCAAAAGGCAAACACCGCGTACATTATTATTAAATATGAAGCATGATTTTGATTAAGTATACGACCCACTCGGCTACATATATTGGACAGTGACTGTCCAATATAAATGTATAGTATTAAGTTTAAGCAGTGATTGAAAAATAATAATAGGGTTTTACCTATGAAATTGCCGTTTTGCAGTACTGGCCATTGCAAATCAAATTAATTTTTGTTTGGCTAAGAATTCTAATTTCAAATTAGTTTTATTTCAAAAACATGGAATTCTTTTTCCAAAAGTAGTCATTTGTTTATTGATTAGTGTTACATTTTCATCACATTTCAATCTTTTTCGTCATCATGGATACGTTAAAAATTCGAGTAATTATGGAATATGAGTACTGTCGTGGCAGCAACGCGGCACAAGCGGCACGCAACATCAAAGACGTTTACGGAGCTAACACTACAAACCAACGCACCACCTGTTATTAGTTTGAACGCTTCCGTTCTGGAAATTTCAACCTGAAAAATGAACCTCGCGGTCGTCCGAAGACTTTGGTCGACAATGACAAATTAAAGGCGATTGTGGAAGCTGATGATACACAATCTACGGCTGAATCAGCAGAAGCTTTCGACGTTAGCGTCAAAACAATACTGGTCCATTTACGTCAAATTGGCTAGGTAAAAAAGCTTGACAAATGGGTGCCCCACGAACTCAATGATCGCCAGCGCGAAGTACCTACGCGTAGAGACGTGCCTTGCACTGCTTAACAGACACTCAAATAAAGGAATTTTAAACCGCATTGTTACCTGCGTTAAAAAATGGATTCTGTTTGACAACCGCAAGCGCTCAGCAAGTTGGTTGGATCCTCAGCACCTAAACAATGCCCTAACTAAACGAAAACTTACCCCTAGAAGAGTCATGGTTACTGTTTGGTGGTCTAGCGCTGATGTGATTCATCACAGCTTCTTACTAAACGGGGTGAGCATTACTGCAGATGTGTACTGTAAAGAACTTAACACAATGATGAAGAAGCTGGCACATCTCTAACCAACATTGGTTAATAGCTCGTCTCCGCTGCTCCTGCACGACAACGCGCGACCTCATACTGCTCAGCAGACAGTCTCCAAGTTGCAAGAACTGGGGTTGGAAGCTCTCCGTCATCCGCCCTACTCACCAGACCTTGCGCCTACAGACTACTTTTTCCAGAATTTGGATAACTTCTTGACGGGAAAAAAATTCAATACCCGAAAGGCAGTACAAAATGCCTTTGAAGAATTTGTTGCCTCCCGTCCAGCTGATTTCTTTAAGAAGGACGTCAATAAACTGCCACTGCGTTGGCAAAGATGCATTGATTACACAGGTGAATACTTCGATTAATACAAATAAAAGATACATGAAAAAAATTCGTTTAAATTTTTTCATACAAAACGATTCTGATTCTGACACTGTTTTGTAGTCTACATAGCGTTCCTCAGATATTATAATGGCACTAGACTTCGATCACGAACTGTTTATAGAAGAAATAGTCACTATCAGCTGAGCGGTTACTTCACGTGGGATCACCCCAAATTTTAGGACAATTATTTTTTTCCTCTATTCTATCGTCTTTTGAATAAGATAGCTAGAAATAGCTCCTCGTCTGAGTCCATTTTGTAAATGACGAAAACCATTACCGACAGTACCGAATACCAAGCGCGAGTTTGCCGTGTACTCGCAGTGAGCACGCGGCGTTATCGCGGCGGTTAATAACTCGCGGCATTATCATTGCATGCACGCGCGAGCCGCCGCGCCGCGTGCTCGCTGTGATCTCGCTCCGCCGAGGAATCGCCGATTAAAATCGCTCGTGTGAAAGGGCTCTAAAGATTCATCATCATCATCATTGCCAGACTCTGACAGTCCACTATCAGTAAAATCTGTTTTATTTCTGCATGCAAGCCCCTGGAGGAGCTTTTACACGGCCCAATATTTTAACACTGCTTTTTAAGCGCAAGAAACTTGACTCACTATTAATTGTCAGCCTCTTTTTAAATAATTTTGTTTACAAAAGGTGCCAGTGCGAGTTACTCAGCTAGGTCAACGCCAATTGACAATTCAATGTTATACATTTCTGCCATGCACAGGCATCACCAAAAGGAGGAAGTAGCCATAATCGCCACCCTTGACTGGTGGTTTGCAATCGCAGTTTAGTCAATGGGGGAGGGGAAGATGCTGCTGCAAGTTTTCTTTTGGCAGATAATCTTTTAGTCACCTCTTACGGTAAAAGTTTATACTTAAGTATTGGGGCTACTACGTGAACTAATAAATAGTATCCTGAAATGATAACTGCAAAACTAGCTTAATTTATCTGTGTATTTTTTTTAGATCAAATGAAAGCCTTTCAGAAATTAGGCAGACTTTGCAACGAGAAGGGAGGAGTACTGGCTGTGTGGCAGTCGAACATGCTTTTTATATGTGAGTACTATATTTATTGTTAGCAAAAGTACTAAAAACTTGTACTTATACTGTTGTGACTTACTGCTTGATTTGATTTGAAAGAAGCTGCTCTGAAAAATATTAAATCAGCAGTGCTGTAAGCCAAAGCTGTGATTTCTTTTAGTGCTAAGTCTCTGAGAATTCTGTATTGCCTATGGAACCCTAAAAATCCGCTTTTCACTGTCCTTCTATCTGTAGGCTGACATTTCAAGTATTTTTTGTGTGCGTGAGATAGCTCTCTTAATGCCCCTTATCAACCTTTTCTGCTCACGGTACATCCTGCTGATCAACACACGGACTTCTGATGCCTTACAAGCAACGGCATATTAATTCACCCAAAGTTTAATGCGATAGACCAATGACGGGCAGTTTCAGATCATTAGTCATTAACTAGCGTGGAAATAAACCACCACCACCAAAAATAAAGGGCATATTCACTTAAGACACACAAAGCGCTAAATTAGAACTCTACGGTGGATTTAGAAAAGGACTGACAGTTAATTTTCCAAAGACACAAATGTATAGGGACATGCCAAAGACAATGTGATAAAAACCAGATTTTCTTACCATGACGGACAAGATCCACCACAAGATTTAAAGGGGTGTTGGTTCCAACACTCATGTACGGAAGTGAAAGTTGGGTATGGCAGAAAAAGCATGAAAGTAGAATAAATGCAGTAGAAATGAGAGCGCTAAGAAGTATGTTAGGAGTGAAATTGAGTGACAAGATAAGAAATAGTGTGATAAGAGAACGTTGTGGTGTGAAAGAAGATATTACCTACTTGATCCAACCAACTTGTACAAGAACAAACCAGCCTATCATTTAAATAGAAGATTTCATGACATTCATAAAACAAAAACGATACCGTCTGACAAAGGCCACGCTCCGACCTTAATCCACAGCAAATATTATGGCGGGCTCCGGCAAAATTCCAGAGAATTCACAGAGATAATTTTACTCAATATAAAACTATTGACGATGTAAACAAGACCAAATTGATTTGATTGATTGATTTCAATCCTTAAATGAGGGGGCGTCAACACTACCCAACACTATCCAAAAGTTTTGTATAAAAATATCTTATAAATCGTGTCTAAGTTCAGTTTTTTTTTCAGACGTCACAAATGCCGAGGTCATTGATTTTTTAGCGAGATCATGTTTAGAAAAAGAGGTGATGAATTACTTAACCGCATTGTTTGGAGAAGGATCTATATTCACGAAAGGTAACTAAGAGATTTTTGGTTTGTTACTTTCTTATCTGACAACTAAAATTAATGCGCACTTGATTTATTATGGTGCCCAAACGAACTCCCTTTATTTTAAATGATTGGTAAACGTTTATCTGGAAGTAACGGTGCCAGTGAATCTGGAGCACCTTATTACGATGACCATTTTTTTAAATCTATTTATAATTTGTGAATAATGTAGTAAGTAAATCTTATTTGAGTCAACTGGAGAGTGAAATTCAAGTAGTATGAAATACAATTATTATGGCTGAAAGATACTCGTATCTCTTACCTTTTCGTTGATAAGACAATGCTTCCTAAACCCACTGATTATCAAAGTCAATTACATCTCCAGATTGATACCCGTATATAGGGGAACCATAGTCATCTAGGTGTCTCTTACACACAATAAACATTGGCATGAGTAAGATACACTGATGGAGCCGAGTAACCGGACATTATGTTGCGGAAGCCTTGGGTAAGTTCGTTATCCAGAATGCGCCTAAGGCCTTGCCTAGGGCCATTCACAGCCCGCCTGAATTTCGACCTCCGTGGTGAAGTTGCTGTTTTCAAGGTTTCGTCTACTCTGAGAAAATTCGTAACTTAATTAAGTTAAAAAAAAGTTTGTTAGCTATTATCATCCTTTTTGTTATTAGTTTATTTAACTTTGCAGTTCATAGTTGGCGTCCACGTCGAAAAGCTATCTCGCCGATATTTAGCCAGAGGAATTTGAGAAACTTCTCCTCAGTGTTCGCGTACCAAAGCGAGGTCTTGGCGGACCGGCTGCGTGAGTTCGCCGATAAAGACGCCTTCCCCCTGTGGTCATACATAACTGCGTATGCGTTGGATTCAGTTTGTGGTAAGTTTAATAAGAACACATCAAAAAAGTAGCCTTTTTGGAAACCGTGTAAGACCTAATCAGTGAGCATCGAATGTTTTTATAGAACAATTTTTGACAATCGCCTGACACCATTTTGATTTGATTGACGTTTTTAAATTTTAAATAAATGTTATGACAAAAAGACGAGAAATTGCATTAGCTTAACTGTCCTATCTTATTGGGTGCACTGCACTGCACAATTTCACATTATATTCATATTTCCCAAAAAATGTCCGGGAAAGTGTTCACACTAAATTTTTTGTTCCAGAATCAACATTAGGAGTGACGGTGGATGCTCAATTACACAACAATCATCCTTTTACACGATCTTTTCACGAATTGACCACCAACATGTCAGGTTTGATGTTTAAACCCGTGATTTTCAACAAGAAACTCTTTGAACTGTATTGCCATTGGACAGGGGCAATAAAGATAGCGAATGTGATGTCTGATTTTGTGGATGGTGTGAGTACCGTCATAAATTATTAAATTTAACGGGTGTGTTATATATAGTATAACAACATATCGTATAAAATTCAAAACATATACAATCAAATGATATAATTTTATTTAATATAAATCTTTTTAAATATAATTATTTAAAGAAATAATATTAAATTACATAATTTTAAAACATATAAGTAACAATTGGAATAATATCGTTCAGTATAACATTCGTTTAATATAACATTCACATGATATAATGCTAAAAGCAAATAAATTTTATTTAGAATAATAACATTTAGTGTAACGTTTATTTACGATACTCGTATTACTCCTTTTATATAACATTTAAAACAGATAATGATTACTTGATACAAAATCGGCAGAATGCAGAATTTAAAAATACCAAATAGTGTAAATTCTAAATCTTTAATAGTACGGAATGCCATAAATACGTATGTACGTAAGCAGGCAAATATGCATGCATACAGGGTATCATGCATGGATGCAGGCTAACAAGCATCCAATCATGTATGCAGGCAAGCAATAATCGTGTATGCAAGCTGGCATTCACGCAATCATGCATGCATGCAGGCATGCAAGCATGCATGCATTTGTTTTGCTCTTCTCCGGCGCTGCGGGAAGTGCAGTCCTTCCGCCCTTGCGTAACAAATCTCTGGCACCAATACTCGCTACCGCAGCTTCAGCTTGTTGGTCGCCTAGCCTCAACCGCTACGGCTCGCCCGGGCGCCCGAGCTTTGTTACTGCGAGCGAGGACTGCACCCCCTCCACGCCTCTGGCTTTTTAATTGCACTCTAGTGTAGGGCAGACAAGTACCACGGCGGAAAGACCACGGCAAGTCGGGATTCAACCATTTTTTAAATTGTAGCAATGTATGTAGTATGTCACTACGGTTATTTCTTTTAATCAATATTTAAAACGTTTTAAAACGGAACAAAAGGGGTCAGATGCTGGCAGACTTCATGGAGAGGGAGAACCTCTTTATGATGAACTCCTTCTTCAAGAAGCCCGTAAGCCGCAAATGGACCTGGATCAGCCCGGACGGTAAAGTCAAAAATAAGATCGATTTTATCATGTCAACGAAGAAGCACATATTCGATGATGTCGCTGTGATCAACGCTGTTAAGACAGGAAGCGATCACCGCATGGTCAGAGGCACATTGAATATCGACGTAAAGCTTGAAAGAGCGCGACTGATAAAATCCACGCTCCGACCAATACCGGCTCAAATTCAAAACCCCGAGTGCTTTCAGCTCGAGCTTCAAAACCGTTTCGAAGCCCTTGAGAACAGCATCGATGTGGACGATCTATACAACATGGTGGTGGATACTGTCCGTACGGTAGGGTCTAAGTACTTTAAAACCCGCCGTCCCAAATCAAAGAAACTCTCCAGTCAGACTCTCCTACTCATGGATCAGAGAAACGAAATGAGGCTACAGAACTCAGCGGATGCCCATCGCTATCGGCAACTCAATAGACAGATATCTAAGTCTTTGAAGAGCGACCTTCGTCAATTTAATACCCGACGTATTAAAGAGACCATTGAGCGGAACAAAGGCTCCAAAGTGTTCGCCAGAGATCTGTCTATTGGGCAAAGCCAATTGACGAGGCTGAAAACTGAGACAGGTAGCATCATTGCGTCAACACCTGAAATCCTGAGGGAGATTGAGAGTTTCTATGGACAGTTATACTCCACGAAAACACCTGTTGAAAGCAAGGCTAAAGACCCTAGAGCCAAGCTTACCCGACACTATTCTGAAGATATCCCGGACGTCAGCCTGTGCGAGATTAGAATGGCTCTCAAGCAGCTTAAAAACAACAAGGCGGCGGGTGATGACGGAATCACAACAGAGCTCCTTAGAGCGGGCGGTAAGCCGATACTTAAGGTCCTCCAAAAGCTCTTTAATTCTGTCATCCTCGAGGGCAAAACGCCAAAGGCATGGGGCAGAGGCGATGTGATGCTGTTCTTCAAGAAGGGTGACAAAACTCTCTTGAAGAACTACAGACCCATTTCGCTTCTGAGCCATATCTATAAGTTGTTTTCGAGAGTCATTACGAATCGTCTCACTCGCAGGTTCGACGACTTCCAACCTCCCGAACAAGCCGGGTTCCGAAAAGGCTATAGTACCATAGACCACATTCATACGCTGCGGCAAGTTATACAGAAGACCGAAGAGTATAACTTGCCACTTTGCTTAGCGTTCGTGGACTATGAGAAAGCCTTTGATTCGATTGAGACATGGGCAGTGCTGCAGTCTCTCCAAAGGTGCCAAATAGACTACAGGTACATCGAGGTACTAAAGTACTTATACCAAAACGCCACCATGTCGGTCCGATTACAGAACCAGAGCTCTAATCCGATCCAACTACAGCGAGGTGTGAGACAGGGAGACGTTATTTCTCCGAAACTGTTCACAGCTGCGTTGGAGGATATTTTCAAGCTTCTGGACTGGAAAGGACGCGGCTTCAACATCAATGGCGAATACCTAACACACCTGCGATTTGCCGATGATGTAGTTCTTATGGCTGAGACCTTGGAAGACCTGAACATTATGCTCGAAGATCTCAGTAATGCTTCTCAAAGAGTGGGTCTTAGGATGAACATGGACAAGACGAAAATCATGTTAAATGCCCATGTTGCACCCGCTCCAGTTAACGTTGGGAACATTGCACTCGAAGTTGTTGACCACTATGTTTACCTGGGACAGATAGTCCAGTTAGGTAAGTCCAACTTCGAGAAAGAGATCTCTCGTCGAATCCAGCTCGGATGGGCAGCGTTCGGGAAGCTCCGGCATATTTTCGCGTCCGAAATACCTCAGTGTCTCAAGACGAAAGTCTTTGACCAGTGTGTGTTGCCAGTAATGACCTATGGGAGTGAGACGTGGTCGTTTACTATGGGTCTCATAAGAAGGCTCAAGATCACCCAGCGAGCAATGGAGAGAGCGATGCTTGGTATTTCCCTACTCGATCGAATCAGAAATGATGAGATCCGCAGGAGAACTAAAACAACCGACATCGCTCGAAGGATTGCATCGTTGAAGTGGCAGTGGGCGGGACACATAGCGCGGAGAACCGATGGCCGTTGGGGCGGAAAGGTTCTCGAATGGCGACCACGTACCGGACGACGTTCCGTGGGCAGGCCCCCCACAAGGTGGACCGACGATCTGATCAAGGTCGCGGGAAGCCGCTGGATGCGGACAGCACAGGACCGATCGTTGTGGAGATCCTTGGGGGAGGCCTATGCCCAGCAGTGGGCGTCGTTCGGCTGATATGATGATGATGATGATGATGATCTCAAATTATAGATATACGAAATGATGCGTAGAACAAATAAATTTATATCAAATGAACGATATATAAAATGAGTTTTATTTCAAACGGTTTTATTTGTTATGAATGTTATACTAAACAGTATTCAATAAACTGTATGTTATGTAAAGTAATCGTTATGTCAAACAAAATTATATCATGTGTTGTTGTAACAAATGATTATTATGTAAAGTGATCGTTTTTAAAGTTTGGTTATTTCAAATGATTGTATATCACAATCACAATGAGACGCACCCAAATTTAACAGATCTAGACAAGATGGTTTTACCCACGGCTCTGGCCACGTGAACTACTCGTTATAGGTGAACGCACACTTATCCGAGCCGAACGCGTCGAACAACTCGAACGAAAGGAAATAATTTTAAAATTCAATATATAAAATCTTATGAAACCTCACACACTTCTCTACGTCGAATCGTTCGAATCTGAAAAAAAACCAGAAATCCAAGACGTATCTGGATGACGTCATCAAATTCAGCGCGGGTCATGCGGTCCACTTGACCGACGCGCTTGCATTCTATCAGTTGCGTATGAAAAAAAAAACGCGCGGGTACTATTTCGCGGTCGATTCTTGCCTCATTGACTTCGATTTGTTCGACGCGTTCGGCTTGGATAAGTGTGCTTTCGCCTATAATCGCACTAGCAGAAACCTGTGGTGGGCACAGGGATATAATATGTCTAATATCCCTATGGGATACAACACAGCTCCTGTCCTTTTCTTAGTCCCAAACTTTACCAAGGTTTAGTAATTTAGGCAGAAAACCAGACAAATAGGCAGAATGGCTATCTTATAATAATAATAAGGATGGATAAGACGAACGTTTTCACCGTGACGACCCTAATACTATGATGATTCTGTGATGACCCTATTTAGGATGAATAATGACGTCTGGATCGTGATCTCTTATTTTCCTATTGCGTTGCGTTGCGGCGTTCTAATTTTGTGCGTTATTTTCAGGTTATAAAAGAAAAACGAGAAAAATTAAACAGAGGAGAAGCTCCAAAGACTGAAAAAGACGAATGTAAGTATCGCTAATAGGTATCCATCGGATAAGTTAAATAAAATCAGATTGAAATGACTTTAAGCGAACTAAGACTTTAAATCTGCAAAAGAACGATTTCCTTAATTTCAGACCAGACCTTGCAAATCATTAGCACTGATGAAACAAAATGTGACGTGTTTTTTTTAATAATTGGTATTAAAAAAAACACGTCACAACTAACTTAACTTCTAACGTAACTTCCTTAAAGTTACTTATTTACAGTTGTAAGGTGTTCTATCCTAACATTACATAACACCATGTATTTGTACTCAAAAACTGTTTGTTTAAATGCTAAATCTGGGGTATAACATTGGAATAATATTGGTACAATCGCAATTTATTGTCAAAATGTAATTGCTTTCAGATTTGTATACGATTTGTCATGCCCGATTAGTAATATTATTTTATTAATATAGTCATAGGGTACATTTTATGTCCTAAACAGTCACTACGAGGTGTTTTTTTCTGCCTCTCACACGTTTTTTTACGCATCGAACACGAATCAGAGACTTTACTCCGCAGCACAATGTCCGTACACTCGACTTCATATGCCTCTCTAACTCATTACATTGTCCCTATGTGTGTGACAGAGACAGATATATCCGAGTGTACGGGCATCATGTTACGTATTAGTGCCACAGATACTAATAAGATGACATGATAATTACAATTAAACTGCATGCCCAAACGCATTATGCCTAATGATGCGGATAATAGGCATTTGCCTGAAAAGTTTCCAAAACTCGAATGTTAATTTTTACACTTCGATAGTGTATAATCGAAAATCATGTACCCCATCGATAGGCATATCGATAGTATCGATACAATCGATAGTATCGATACTATCGAATGAGTTCCATACTATCGATAGTATTGTACACACGGCGGCACATCAGACTATACATGTTGACCTTGAGACCGCCTTTATGCCCTACGTAATAAAAGCTGTTATCGCAGTTCAACTGTTTAACTTGATGTGCTGTCGAGTGTACTTTGTTATTAACAAACTATTTTGGTTGTGGCGAGGATGGCGCCAACAACCGTTTATGAGATATGTGTGCGGGGTAACTCCGTAGAATAATTAATAACGAAAGTATGTATTTTTACTAGTATATTGTTCTACACACGCAAAACACATATTATTATGCAATTTAAAAGTCAGAAGGAAGAAGATACAGTACAGATAGAAATAATAAGCAAAGTTTTAGCACTAAGATAATATCACTCGCGAAATAAGTAGCTAACGTAATATTCATACAAGCGGTCATCAAGCGACACAGGCTTCGCGAGGAAACGTAAATCTCGACTGGTATGCCGTCCTAGCGGCCAATGCATCTACGCATTGCAATAATGCTGACACTCACAAAATATCGTTGTGCGTCTTTCCATTACACTCGGCCGGCAATCACACTGTTCGATCCGTTACGTTATTTAGAAAATGTAGAGGTGGGTACAGACTGGTGCAACGTAACATGCAATGTAACATGAAAGGAGCATTTTATAAGTGTGAACGAAGCGCGCGCACGAACCGAGCGTGGTACCTACTCGCATCTGTTTTCAACATGCACGCGGCGAACATAGCTCAGTCTTCCGTAGTACAGATACACACGACGCGTCCACACTAACTCCCCGTGCACACTGCGCGCCCCTTTGTATTCAGCGAAAAAATCGACAAATGGCGGATCGCGGCGCGCACGTGCTGAAATGCTCTGTTTGTGCGCGTAGTGTGCACGGTTCGTGCGCGCAAGGCGTCCACACTATGCGAATTCTGTTACATTGCATGATACAATGCGATGATGTGGACGGTAAATTCTTTCATTGCTTGTTACATTGCATGTTACGTTGCACCAGTCTGTACCCACCTTAGTACGATAAATTGTTATTTTCATAATGTAAATATTAATTAATATGTTATATTAAGTATATGTTTATAATTGTATATTAATATTTTTTTAATATGTAAATGAATAGTTATAAGTTGTTTTAATTTAGGTATAATTAAAGATTGCATATTTTGTTTTTTATTGTGTATTATTAATTTAATAGGTATATGTATGTAGATAAATATAATGTTAGTTACCTATACTATCGATAGTATCGATACTACCGGTTTTATTTGCAAGGATACGAACGATTGTTTTGGACTATCGATATTTTAACAATTTTCAATAGTACTAGGTATGTTTAACAGTAATGGTAGTGGTGGACCATTTTAGCCGATAATACGAGTATCAAGGCAATGTCTAATAATATTATCACAAGGAAACTATTTGATAATTATTTATTCCTATGTCTGCATAGTTGATTGCGTTTGAGTAAACAATACTATTGCAAATTATTAAACTATCTAAAACTATATACTGATTGAACGATAGTATCGATTCTATCGATATTGTCGATATTTTGTTATTTCGATAGTATCGATAGTATTGAACTCATTCGATAGTATTGCCTTGTCCTGTGCTATCGACAATATCGATACTATCGATTAAATCGATACTATCCATAGGCCGATCGATAGTCTTACGATTGTTTGGCTATCGATAGATTATCGATTTTTACCTGTGTTGTTTATTATTTAAACCTTCTGAATTACAGTGCCCCACCGTTTGAATGTACCCACGTTCGTTGAACTTTTCATGGAGTCCACTGGAGCTGGAAGAAAATTGACAGAGGTGGAGCTTCGAGAAGAAGCTCTTGTGTTGGTTATGGCGGCGTCAGACACGTCTGCTGTTGGGGCTGCGTTCACTGCCATATTGCTGGCGAGGCATCCAGATGTACAAGATAAAGTGTATGAGGAGTAAGTAATTTGAATTGAGCTGAACGTTATTTTTATCTGAACACTGAGTCGTCTTCTGTTTGCCACCATTAGATAAGAATAAGAACATTTATTTTCTTTTGAGCAGGGTGCACAAAAAGTTGTTATGGTAAATAATATGATCACCTATCCAGACATTAACAAATAGCATGCAAATTTTATACAATTTTAAATATTATTAGAATTTACATTGTATATTTATGTCTAAAATTCGAAATACTTATACATAGAAAAAAATTGAGAAATTAATGATTAAAATAATAAAATGTATACATATCAATAATTTACGATTTGCTGATGGTCCCTGTTATTTAAAAAATTTTGAATAGAGTAAAATGTGCCTGTGACTAGCTATTTATACAGATATGTTTTAAATTTACTAAATGGCAGATCTTTATTATTTTGACTTATCTTATTATAAAGCCCCGTTGGTCCAGTGGTTTAATACCGGGCCAAGATCTCGGGGTCCCAGGTTCGAATCCCGGGTCGGGCAACAAAAAGTTTCGAATTTTCGAACGTTGCTCGGGTTTGTGATCACCAACCCGCATTTGGCAAGCGTGGTGATTATGCCAGTACACCCATCATCGCTGTGGTAACTTGAATTCAATGATGGAGGCCTTTTCCCTGCAGTGGGACGATTATAGGCTGTCACTTACTTACTTACTTATTATAAACTGCCACACACATGCAGAAACAGTTCTTGTGGACACGAGCACTTTTTGGTTTGAAATCAAGGATAATCGATTGCTGTTCCTTGTATTCCGAGGATATAAATCTTTCGCTAGTTTAAAGTAGATGCGAGAAGTGAGTCTATTCTAATTTAATTTAATTTAGACTCTTAAGGCTGATTACACTCTGAGTTTCTTAAGACAAGATTCTTAGTTTAAAGTAAGGTCTAGTTTCCGGATCTAATAAAAAAGACGTGTGGTACTCGGAGACTGCCGCGGTAAAGCTATTGCATAGCATTTTTTATCAACTTATGCAATTATAAAACTAAAAAGTATCACCGCTGTGCCGGTCGGAGTAGGGGGTGTTAGGTTATTTTCGTTACGGAATTTCTGGATTCGGTCTCCACGCTCAAGGCCCGCGATAGAAGCTATGCAATAGCTTAATTTTATAATTTAATGTATTTTCTAATTTTGACTTTTGTAATAAATTTTTTCTGCTATTTTGGCAGATATGGTTACCATAGGCAAACATACTGTCAAAATCCTTATTTTCTTCTAAATTCTTTTAAATTTCGGAAATTCAAAATTGTTCGATCATGCCTCGCCCCGAGTGTGTGGGTGTGGGTGTTAGATTATTTTCGTTACGGAAATTCGGTCTCCACGCTCAAGGCCCGCGATAGAAGCTATGCAATAGCTTAAAAAATAAATCATTGATTTTATAACTTCCTTTGGACTGAGCTGTCTAAAAATATTTTTTATACGCAAGTAGACGAACCTAAGATCCTGCAATTGTGAATTATAATAATGTATCTTAAAAAAAACTCGTTTCAGAATTCGAGAGGTATTTGGAGACACAATTAGATCAGTAACTGCCGATGACTTGTACCAACTTAAATACCTTGAAGCAGCGATCAAAGAGAGTATGCGACTTTACCCACCAACACCGATTTTTTCTAGGGAGGTTACCGAGGATATTACAATACGTAAGTCTTTTCTTGAAGTTATTCAGAGCCGCGGATATATAATACTAGCCTTCGATCAACAATATAACTAGATACCCGGTCAGAGACAAAAAACGGTCGATAATATAACACTGAGGTGTAAAGTGGGTTCTTATTTTGATTTTAGTTTGCTTAGGACGACGCGTTGCCAACATTTACGTATTTAAAACTGCAAAAATAACTATGGGAATAAACGCATTTCTGTCGGTAATTAACCTTCAACATAGTTACAAGGTGAAAAAATAATAACGTGGGGTTAAAATAACTCCTTAGTAAATATATATCTATTAACGGTTTTATTCAAATACAACGGCTTAAGTAGAGTTTTACTTCATAAGTTATAAAGTATTATTTAATCAAATATTATAATGAAAAATAGAAAGGAGATGTCCCATAATAGGCCCAGACATTGTACACCATTTTCAAAAATCAAGAAAAAAATACTGTTTCTGGGAAAAATACATATAAATTTATTCAACGTATAATTTAGTGGTTCAAAAATAAATAAGATCGAATAATTTATCAAACTCCATTAGGCATTCCAAGATGGCGTCAATCTAAAATACTTTAAATGTCAGTAGCTGTCAGATACCCCTTGTCACTTTGGCATAATCATTCACTTCAAGTTTTTGTTCTGCTTGTCGCGCTTTTATTGTAGTTCATTATAACGACCTATTTTTAGTTTTCTGTTTTTAGTATTGATCGAGACATTACTTTCATAATGTTTGTTGTAACTACAGTAAGCGATGGCACTCGACTCCTAGCTGCGCGATTTTGAAACTGACAGACGTCATCATAATGTCATCTTCCGCCATGATGGTTTTGTTGTTTTGTATTGCTATTTTCTTACTTATCTCTTTATTTGAACCACTTAACGAAGCCATTTTAAAAGAATTGGATAATAACAAAATCTTGTAGGTGTATTGGTCTATCTTTTGGTGGGGTGTACAGGTTCTGGGCCTGGCCTCCATACAATTTGGGACATCTCCTTTTAATTAAGAAAACACTAAACGCAAAAGAACTTCTTATATACAACGAATGTTCCTGAAATCTATACAAGATACGCACGAGCACTGTCCGCACAGCACTTTAATAGAATTTTACTATTTAGTATTCTTGTAGACAGCCGTTATGAGTAGGTAGGTACTGTTTTATTTAGCGAGGCGTTATCTATGTATTGTTGATCGAAGCTAGCAGCACTGTTATACCAGTTTTATACACTATTCAAAATTACACGAGAAGCAGTTGACAATGTTTCATTTCTTTACCTATTGGCTTATTGGATTCAAATCTTTTATTGCCCGACCCAAGACAACCCGGGACCCGGGTATCTTGGCCCGGTACTGTAACTGCTAACCAATCCTTAACTAACTTGGATTTATTTGCTGTTTTAGATCTTTACTGAATAATGTTACCATCTGTTTTTCTTATTTCAATAGCTACTGGAGTGACGCTACGTAAAGGATGCAATGTACTGATAGACATTGATGGAGTCCACCGCAACCGCAAGTACTGGGGCGATGACGCGGACAGTTTCAAGCCAGATCGTTTTGAGAAATTGTCTCTGCCCCACCCAGCCGCTTACATCCCCTTCAGCTGTGGACCGAGAAATTGCGTTGGTGAGCAAATGGAAACTCTCTTTTTGGAATCGTTACGTTATACAAACAAAAAAGGAACAAACTGATCAAAAGCTAGAGTGAATACGCTGCTTCTGGGTAAGTTTTCTCAATAATAGGCTTCCTCTCAACTACAGAGTTCAGTGTAAAACCAGGAGCAATTAAAGACCCATCAACAGTAAAGAAAAAATACTAAAAGGCAAGCCAAGACAATATGCTATTCTGAACCACACAGAGCCATCTAGATGGGTACGGGATGGCTGAGCTACCACTGAGCTTATACTATGCGTAGTAGTCAAATAAAAAAAGATAATGTCTCGGTAGCTCAAATGGTTTGAGAATTAAGTCACCCAGTGAGTGTGATTGTGTTTAACATAAATATTATTTGTATTTTTATAAATTTGTTAATATTTGCAAAATATTTATCTCGAATGTTGAAGGATATAACCACAAACTGTGATGGAAACCTCGCTGGATTAGACCGTAAAGCCTTTGTTTGTTTAATTCCTTTCGTTTCTTTCCACAGGATACAGGTATGCAATGATGTCTATGAAGACAGTGTTGGCTACTTTACTGCAGCGATATCAGTTTCTGCCAGCAGACCCGTCAGCCTTAGACTCCCCCCACGACGAGGCCACCAACCCACTTCGGGTGAATTACAGCGTCATGATAAAGGAAGTGCATGATTTTACCTTGAAATTGAAGAGTAGACAGTAGGGTTATTGAATAAATCTGATTGGGAAAATAAATTCAGAGACATTTGTTATCATTAATAAACTCTCTTCTAAGACTTGGAATTTTTGATTATTTCGCGCTTTTGAGGTCGACGGGATATGGTATAATTTTAATGTAAATTCTTCGTGTAAATTATGAGGGTCTGATATTATTTATCAGTTGAAAAGCTGACACAAGATCGATGTTGAATGTTGGCAAAGACTATCGGCAAGTGTCAAAAAACACACAATTACTGTGCATCTACTAGGAATATATCTATTCGATTAATTTATTATGATAGAGGTATAATATTTTTACAACTTTTTACAGCTCCGAAATATTGTATTTTAATATCTTCAGATCTGTCCTCCAGTATGAACGTCTTGTGAGCCATGATTTTGCTTACACGCACCTCACCTCACCGCGCATACCCAAGGCGGCCATAGAGCGGTGTTGGTGACACCATAATGAGTAGAAAACCATTTATTGTACTATTGTCATTCACGCTTCATCATTTCAGCTTATATCTT
This sequence comes from Anania crocealis, assembly GCA_949315895.1. Lineage (NCBI taxonomy): Eukaryota > Metazoa > Arthropoda > Insecta > Lepidoptera > Crambidae > Anania > Anania crocealis. Next base: position 1,598,089 of record OX438885.1, on the reverse strand, counting down.
ACTCCTTATCTTACACACATTAGTGATGCGAAATATTGTTTGAATGTTTGTTACTCTGTCACGCCTCACGAGATGGATGTATCGTCTATAGATTAGCACATAGGCCACTGCTATTTCTAAAAAATGTACAGGCCTCGTGAAATAGTATCAATGTAAAATTCTGTAAAAAAATATAATCGTAGGAGCAGTGAAACTTAATAATATTTACTTGTATTTCTATCTTAAGAGCAAACTAGCTTGAAGCTCGCGTCGTCTCTTGTGTGAAATGACGTCCGTTTATGTTTAGTAAGTACTGAACGCTATATGTTCATTATTTTATAAAGTAATCCACCTTCCTCTAAACATAGATTGTATACACATACATAACTGTGAAAAACATAATTGTAAGCATAATACGTAGTTTCATGATGTGTAAATGTTCATATAAATATTATTAACATAACGATTTATGACTGTCATAGCATTTAGTATAAATTATTTTAATAAACGTTCGATATAATTTTGCTTTCTTTTATTTAATTTTTATAGCAACCAATGATTATGATACATGTTTGGATGGTTTATATTGACTTTTTTCATTGCTCGCACCTCTTTATTCAATCACATAAATAATATAAAGATAGTGCTCGAAGAATAGTTTTAAATAAAAATAAATTAAATTAAATTAAAAAGTGTTTATTTCGATCTCTACAGTTCATAGTAATGTAGTTAGTAAACAAAACACCTTCAATGCTAATGTTAGTAATTGTTATCGTGTAATTGTTTTATCATTTTTAAATTAATGTTCGATTGAATCAGATAAAATCATCAATTTTAACGGCTAAGTCAAATTAAATTATTTAATTATACTTATTAAATTTTTTATTTAATAAAAAAATAAAAATACATTTGTTTTACATTTTAGCAACACTGACAGCCAATAATGGATTTACTTTATTATTAACAATCTGAGAGTTAAGATGCGCGCTACGGTACTGTGTGCTCAGCATTTGTGTGCGTGTGTGTGTGTGTGTACGTGTGTGTATTTGTGTGTGCGTGTAATATAGTTTGGACGACCATTTGGATCAGCGGTAGTTAACGCTGCTTCTGACCCATGGGTCGCGGGTTCGATCCCCGCACAGTACAAATATTTGTGTGCATGAACATGTCTGTTTGTACTGGTCTGGGTGTTTTCTATGTATTATAAGTATGTACTTACAAAAAAAATATATATATAAGTAAGTTTATCGGTTGTCTAGTACCTCATACGACAGGGTACTTAATAGTAGCTTAATTTGGGACTAGATGGCTTTGTGTGGCCCAGTGAGGCATGTCCTAAAATATTTATTTATTTATTTAGTTTAGTGTAGTAAATCTAAAAATGTAAAAATGTAAACATGTAAACATTCGTGTATACATTCACCACACATCGGTCAATAAATTAATGTTACACCTCAAGGAAGAGCAAAATTCTTCTTTTAAAAACATTTTTGCTCAAATGAAAATGATCGACCGCAGAAAATAATTTATTATACAGCCCTAGTATATAAAACGGCACACGACGGAGTTTCTAGCATATTTGGTACGCGAGAAAGGCTCATGGAAGAGAGTAGAAGAGAGAGTGTGTCGAGTACGATAGGATGGACAAACTAAAATTCATGAAGAGCGACAAGACTTCAATGGAATCTATTTTACCTTTGCAAATGTCATTCAAAAAAGACATATCTGTGAGAATACGCCGGTTTTCAAGAGTTGATATACCGTTGATGCTTTATCATGTTATGTTTGGAATTTTTTACGTGTTCTATAGTTTAAATGTTTAATAAATTTCTTTTAAATAGATTCCAGACTGTCTTTATACACTATATATCAAGGACACCAAATGTTACAGCAGTATTCTAAGTTGGTACGAACATAATATTATGTAAAATACAAAACCTTTGGGCACAAAAGGTCTGAGAATGGCTGACAGACTCTTACCCCCGTATTTATAAAGAAGTAATTACTTATTGCTTAAGAAAGTCATAGCTTAAAATGTTCATACCTAGTCCTTAAGTGAAAGAAATTGGTCACCATTAATAGTCATATTATTTGGCTGGAAATGCTAACTTTTGGTAGTTATAACTTCTAGTAATTTCTTGATTAGGGCATACAAATTGTCTCTCAAGTAATTACTTTTAGTCAAGTAATTACTTTTACTTGTTTATAAATACGGGGGTTAGTATAAAACCTAAATTCTTATAGGCCTTATTCACAATGGTCGCTATATGATCAGAGAATGTAAGCTTCGAGTCCAGTAGGACACCAAGATCCTTTATAAGGCATAAATTATTAAATTTATGGCCATTCAAGTTATATTGAAATGTAACAGGCTTATTACTCCGTGTGAAGTTGACTACTGAACACTTACTAGAATTGACTCCAATACGGTTACGAACATAGTAAGAACTAAGTCGATCTAAATAAAATTCAATCCAATCAAGTTTAATTATAACTAAATCATTAGATTGAATCACCATAAAGCACCACACACTTCCAGATAAGTGATGTATATACCTATTAGCTGAAGTTTAGAGAATGCCGTTGTTACTGGCACGCAATCTGTCTATCAAAGATGCTGTCTTCTTGCGAATGATAGCCTGGAAGCCATCCAAATAGCGACAAGCAAATATCCCTAGCACACAACAAAAGCGCGACAGCCTTAGCATTCTGAAAATGTTACTATAGTGGATGCGCAAGGTATCCAGAGACCTTTTGGTATGACTGACCCAAAGACTTCCCATGTAAAAGATCTGACAATTTGCTTTAAAAAGCGTAGTTTCAGATAAGACACGAGGACAAAGGCCTTGGGCAGATCAAGAAAACAGGCCCACACCGGAGTCCTTCAATCCGTATAATACTATTGCGGAACTTAAGCATACTGTATGCTTGAGTTCCGCAATTGTACTCTCAGTTGATAGTCCGGGTCGGAAACCGAACTGTGCGTCATGCAGGCCAAGATGATTTTTCAGGCTCAAGCAAACTGTCAAATATCCAAGTAACATTTGTAGCTAGTAAAATAGGACGATAGTTTCCTCTGTCAGAGATGTTGGCGATCTTGTTCATTCCGGCGATCTTGTCTTTGTTATTGGCACAAAAGTGTTTTTTGTTAAATCATGCGGCAGATATGTATGGCCCACGCACAGACTGAAAAACATCGACATAAGCCTCATTTGTGAATATATGAGACCAGAAGACGGATGATTACGGAAGAAATTATTTATTTAGAAATTAAATTATTTATTACTCTGAACCCAGATTTCCAACATTAATCTGACCACACAGTAAGCGCTGCGGACATGCTAGTCTGGAACTAGTACCACATAAGTTTTTTTTTTTTTTTTTACCAACACTTTAAGTTTCTGAGGCTGCACTGCCTAGAAAATACGAAAGTATTCCTTCACGCCTTCACGGCTAAACTACATAGGCAATGGGGGCTATCGCTAGTTAATTTGCCACTAGAGCCGCTAGTGTCGCGTGAGGTCCAATAACATTAACTTTTCACTGGTTTTAGCGGGTTTCGTTACGTAAATTACAATTTCTTTAATTTACCTGCTGGCCAGTGATCACCTTCGTAAAATATCGCAAATACGGATTATTTGGCGATTAATGTGAACGCTTTGAAAGCGGAATTAAGAAAAAGCGATTAAATAGGCGGCCTCAAAGAGCAACCATTTCTGAAGTTAGTTTGTTGATATGAAGATTAGTTATTTATCAATAATAAACTTTAATTAGATTCAAGATTTAAAACTTTGTTTTCTTATAAAGTCGCCTTTTACAGCTATACCTCCGGACCTCAGTCTACAGTGGCGCCAACTGGTGAGCAAAGAAACGGTAGTCCCCATTGAAATGAAATTTAACACAAAGATAGATTATTCCTTGAGATAGGATATACCTGGGCTGTTGTGTATCCCGCTGCTGGGCTTAGGTTTCTGCCCACGCGATATAACGTGTAGTACACGTGGGAAAAACCGCGGGAAATATGCTATTTGAACTTCGGTTATCCTAAGTTCATTTGAAGACCGAATACGGTACCATACATTTACTTCACTAAAATAGCACACATTAAGAAGAAGTCAAGCTAATATAGTAAGTACTTTATTTGATATTTTAGCAACTTAATTGCATTTATAATATCAGTATATAAACTTGAAAAATTTTGTCTCAGGCGGAACTCGAACACGCATCTCCTCGCATTACAGCCGGGCTTACAGCGTAAGAATATGCTTGAAAAATTCGCGCCGTGTCGCAGTGTCTCGGTGGCCTAATGGTATGGCCCCCGCCCGGCATGCGAGGAGATGCGGGTTCGAGTCCCGCCTTCTCAGTCTCCAAAATTTTTCAAGTTTATATACTGATAATATAGTAAGTACTTACGTTGTTGATACTTAATCAAATTATAAAATACATACAGGATGAAACTTCGAACACTTTACAGCGTCCGTGACTATACGTAAATTCTACTATGTATATGTATACTATTTAATAACTATAATATCAGTATATAAACTTGAAAAATTTTGTCTCAGGCAAATGCCGGGCCCGGCATGCGAGGAGATGCGGGTTCGAGTCCCGCCTGAGACAAAATTTTTCAAGTTTATATACTGATATTATAATTGCAATTTAATTGCTAAAATATCAAATAAAGTATATTTAATAACTATTTACGGCCTTCGACCCCGTGACTAGCTGAAAGAGCTCTTCAAAGAGATTCATATACTCGTACTTACAGTGGCTTTTTTCGAGAATATTATTTACGTCCGTAAGAAGAACCTACATTTATTTTTTTAAGAAAAGTAAAGTACACAATTTCAATACCAGAAATAAAGATAAATTCACCGTAACAGTAAAACCATGATAATTTGTCGCATGAAATGAGAAAATTTGTCTACTAAGAAGACAAGTCTTGTCTTATTTTATCATTTTTCCTACCATAACAAACACCCGCAATAAAAATTCTTCGCTAGACAAACGTTTATCTACACGACAAACGGATGTAGCCATATTACATAATTATATAGTTTTCTGTGTGGAAAAATTGGTTATTATTATAGTCATTCGTTCAATTTTACGTCCGATTTGGATAAAACACTTGCCTAAGACGTAACCTGCGTTAACACCTTAGAGCGTTAATGCTACTCATGTTAGAGTTTGTAGACAATTTTATCGTATTTTCAACAAATTACCACAGGGTATTGCTGAACTGTTCTTAAACTTAAATCGTATGTCAAAGTAATTCAAATGAAAAAGCGCTACTACACTATTAATGATAATTTAAATGATAAGAATGTATGACATTAAATTGTACTAGCTCGTACTTGCTTAAACCTTTGACAATAGTGACCGAGTTTCTTGCGCTGCTTCTTCTCGGCGCTAGCCCAGACTTCTCCCGAAGCAGTGTTAGGTTTAAATATTGGGACGTGTAAAAGCGCCTCCTGGGGCCTATTTGCAGAAATAAAACTGATTGATTTTACTAAATTTACTACATCTTTCTTATAGATATATTGATACCTATATTGTTCGCGTAAATACAAGAAAGCAACCGGACTAAATTAAGTCAGTAGTGTAGTCATGCGTAATTTAAATATTAGGTGTTAACTATAAAATTGTTTGTATGGAACCGTTTTCGATGCAATTAAAGGTGAAAGTTAGATGGTTATAAAGCTACGCATTATAGTATTTAAATTTCTGAAAATCAAAGTATATAATACAAATATACTTAATTGAAGCAAGAAGGTCAGCTGACACATTGTAAGGGGTCTTTTCAACGACTTCCTTTGAAGTAATAGGCACTAGTATTACATTTTTTTTTTGTCAAAAGTTACTTTATTTAGTTTTTGATACAATACAAAAAGAATTACGCAATAATATGACTATACTTAAGAGCTATAAACAAAATAAAAAGTGGGAAAATAATCGGCAATTTCATACTTTAACCCCTATTATGTCGCCTGACATCTGTTAAAATCTTTCGGGGTTGGAGGTTGAAATTTGCGTGAAATCAACAAATGGATGAAAACATTGTTTTTGCATGCGTCCATGTTCTAACATACCTTTTATTTGTAAACTTGTTAGGGACGTGAGAATTTTATTCTGCTTAATTTTATAAAAAATACCTTAACTTTAAAAGTCATCTGGAAGTAGCGATGATCTAATGTTGGTTTGGTCCTCTTATTCGGCGAAGGGGAATTTTTTTTTAAAAGGAGATCTTTTAATTCTGATTCAACTCTCCTCCATCTGTCGGATATATATCGATACAATCGATAAGACCATCTAAAGTCTAGAACTCTGAAGTGTATATTTATATTAATTTGTTTAGTGTGTAATAAAGAGTATCTGTCTATCTTATGTAATGATAAGAATCTAATGATAATCGCTGCACATAGTGCAATCGCTGTTTTATTATTTCTAGCATGTCAGATCACAGTTGAAATAGTAACAGAATACGGCAAAGAAGTAATATGAGAAATAATAATACTTTTACCCTCTTGGCCGATAGGCTATCCATTCGTTTTCAAACAGGAGTTAAATTGAAAAATTTTCACCCTTTATACAGCGTGTTCCTTTTGGTATCCCATAACTCTAGGGTATTAAACAGACCATGGTAACGAAATAAATTGCAAATATGAATTAGTTTTCAATTATTAATTTTATTTTGTTAAATTTTTTCATAGAAATAATTCTAAAAAGTTACGACTGTTTATGTAAAACCCCCTTACCTTGTTATGAATGAAATTTTGAATGAAAACAATTTACTCGTACCTACTTATCAATTAAACACCCATACACGTTAATGTTTTTTACAAGTTACGCTCTCCCGCTACTTTACTACTATACTTTAGTGTAAGTTTGCCAACGTCTCGCAAAACTAAGGATTCGCCCTACTGGTTTCATTTTTTTAACAAATTTAACTAAAAATGATTGAATTTTATTTGAAACTGTTAATTTTGAACCTCATGTGCTAGGGCATTTTATATTATTTTTACCTTTAGAACACATTGGGTAAACTGATAATATCGTTGGACCAATGGTGATACATTTCAAGAATTCGAATTTATTTCACGCGGGCAGAGCCGCGTTCTTAGAGCTAGGCTTGCCTATGCTTACATTTTTTTCAGTCTTTTAAATACTTTTAGCCTTGCACAAAAAGTTTCCTAAATTCAGGGGTTTCACATATCTCTTTACTGAATTTAACCAAAACTGGGTCAGATGTGAAAAAGTTATCAGGTGGATGTAATTTCTAGAGCAAATTTAGATAATTTGTATAGGTAACTAGCCGGTTTTTTTATAACTTTAGATTTTACACAAGCATATTGTGACAACCCTAACCTACTAGAGAACATGTACAATGTACATGTCTGGTATTTGTTTTTTTTTGCAACTCTAAATATGTTTTATTATTACTGAACATCTTTAAACAAGAGAGGGGGAATTCCTTCTTGTTACTTGAGTGACAACTGTTTGTGACTTACTATATTTTAAAATAATATACTCGACACTGACCGGAATTTTCTAACCACATTTGATATTGAAAATGTTACTCCAAATACTTATATTAGCTTCTATAGTATGGTACTTTGTTTATCGTTGGAAGAATAGGGCCATGTACAAATTGGCTAATCAGCTGCATAATAGCAGTGTGGGTATATCCCTGCCTTTGATCGGTCAATCCTATTTGTTCCGGGGCGACGCGGAAGGTACGTAGACAATTATTGACTTCGATAAATTTAAGTACGTATTAATTGTAATGAAAAATTGTAAAAAAAAAGTAAAGTAACAGCCTAAGCTATAATCATCCAACTGCACAGAGAAAAGGCCTCCATCAATGAATTTAAGTTACCACAGCAATGATGAGTAGGTACTGGCATAATCACCACGCTTGCCAAATGCGGGTTGGTGATCACAAACCCGAGCAGTGTTTGAAAATTCGAAACTTCTGGTTGCCCGGGGATCGAACCCGGGACCCCGAGATCTCGGCCCCGTTTTTAAACCACTAGACCAGCGGGGCGTTAATATAAATAGTATATTATATTTTTATATTTGTTTTTAATATTAAGTTAGTCTAGCGATTTAAATACCCGGCCAAGATATTGGGGTTTCGGGTTCGACCCCCAGGTCGAACAACAAGAAATTCGAATTTTTAGACATTGCTCGGGTATGTAATCTCCAACCCGCATAAGGTAATACTGCCTGCATCCATCATTGCTGTGGTAGCTTGAATTCTATGAGAAGGCCTTTTCCCTGCAGCTGCATGGTTATAGACCGTTACTTCAAAGTACAAACAACCTTGTATTGCATTTATCTTTTAGCTTTATTTATAATCCTTCATGATAAAACAATTAAAAGACTACATGAAATACATTTTTGTTTTGTTTTTTAGATCGCATGATAGCCCTAAAGAAGTTAGGCAGACTGTCCACCGAGAAGGGAGGAGTCCTGGCCGTGTGGCAATCCCACAAGCTATTTATATGTAAGTTCTATTATGAACATCGTAAATAAGAGGTACTTACACTAATAAATACATAAAAAGATACTATGTTGCCTAACGGTCTAAAACCTTAGATGGATCGAATCGACACAAAAATGTCTTGATTGTTCAAGGGACATAGAAGGTGCCCGGTAAGCGAAAGGTTAAAAAGTTCAATGATATTTTAAAGTATAGATTATGTTACCTTCATGGTAATTCGCGTATTAAATCTGTTCTGAGCAATCCAAAACGGCACACATCGACATGTTTCACTGATAAGCAAAGATGCGAATAGCAAGCAAATAAAAGAGATGACTATAATTTTTAAAGATTATCGCTCGTGACTGCACTCGACGTGGACGTTGTAATAAACTACCTAATTAGGGCATATTTAAGTCTTCACGGGTTCGAAAGTATATTTCGAAAGACACTTTATCGATTAACACAATGTCGAATGAACATGAAAACGACTTACCGCTATTCGAATGCATGTTTAGTCGACGAGTGGAATATCGAATGAACTTCAAAATGACACACTGCAGTTCGAATGGGTTTGTCGAATTATTTTTAATTCGCATTATGTTTGTGAATATTTAATGATGGGTATTAAAAATAAAAACGTATTTTTTACACTATTTTTATTGATCAAAAGTAGACTATGCTGCGTTTATCATGATTATCGAAAAAGCTTTTCCAGAAAAGAACTGAAAAAATAACTGTTTATTACATTTGACTAGTGAAATTAGAAGCTAAAGCATGATTTTTATTTTTTGAAGCTACAAATTTAAGCTAGGCAACTTACTTGACTAAACATGCATTCGAATAGCGGTGAGTCGTTTTCATGTTCATTCGACATTGCGTTCATCCATAAAGTGTGTAAAAGCGCCTCCTGGGGCCTATTTGCAGAAATGAAACTGATTTTAAACTAATTTTGATTCTGATTTTAAACTGATTTTCGATATTCAGTTTCGGACCTAGTATTCACAACTCGCGCGTTTATAACGCATATCTGCTTCGTTTTAAAATAATATCAATGTTGTGGTAGTGGGTTCGAGTCTCACATAAGGTAATATAATATTTTGATTGTAATTTTTTATTGATCTGTGATTTTTATTGTAAGATATAAATATTGCATGCTATCATAGCTGTTCTCTAAGCTGCATTTCTGTACAATTTCAACATTATACCTTTCTATCATGTTACATACATCCAATTCACGCCAGGAATTTAAATTGCTTTAAAACAGTTCGGAAAACTGTATTTACCAATTTTCATAGTTTATTTTTCCTCAGATGTCACGGATGCCGAGGTTCTTGATTTTCTGACGAAAACATGCCTAGAGAAAGATTTGATGGAATATTTAACTATATTCTTTGGAAACGGATCACTATTCACGCCAGGTTTGTAGAATTCTTGAGAAAAGATGTTAGGAAACGTATAATTATTTTACTTTTGATTATAATTCCCATAACATTGGGTGGTTGATGGCTACCAAAAAGCAATTCTGCCGTACTTAGATTTTCTACACCAATGACTCTATTATATTTTATTCATACCGGTTATGGGCGTTATACATGTAAGGTGTAACTTTCAGGATAGACTCTTCAGTTTACCTACAAATAGTGTCAGCCATTGTCATGTAGTTTTGTTAAAATAACTTTACGTAAACAAAAAAAAACTACGGTATGATTAAGATGATTTAAGTATCTTATTTCGAGTAGGTGGTCTTTAAATTAAGTAATTAAGTATATATACTTTTCACTATGTCTCATTTGCTATGGTATAAACTTTTTTATCGAACAATGTTGGCGCATTTAACTGTAACCTCAATTGCAGTACAAAACTGGCGTCCCCGCAGAAAAGCTACGTCTCCAATATTCAACCAAAGGAACCTGAGACACTTTTCCTTAGTGTTCACGTACCAAAGCGAGGTCTTGGCGGAGCGGCTGCGCAGCGCCGCTGACAAAGGCGCCTTCCCCCTGTGGTCATACATGACTGCGTATGCATTGGACTCAGTTTGTGGTAAGTAAATAAAATAAAAAAGCCTTTTATTTCTTGCTTTCCATAGTTAAAATTGAATAACAATGTGCAAGAAAAATAATTCACAATTATTTTGAATTTATTTTCATGATTTTAGTGCATTTAAAAATAAACAATAAAAAAAAACATGATTAAAACCTAATTTTATCGGTGTTTAGCAAATAATTATTGTATTAATTGTAATTAATTCTATTTCATTTTAAGAAATAGTATAATTCAAAATTTAAATAAAATTCATATCACAATCATATTTTTGTAGTTTAAATGAAAAAAATATAGATTTGGAATTAATGTTGTAATGAATATAATAATAAAATATATTAATTTTGTTAGCAAGAACCCTCTTCATGAAAGGTAAAGGCCTCCTCCAGAGATGACCAGTGCTCTCTATTCTCTGCCACTCGTGACCATTGAGCACCTACCTATGTAAAAGCGCCTCCAGGGGCCTGTTTGCAGAATTAAAACTGATTTTACTACTTTTATGATATTTTTTGCCAAGCGCGCATTTGGTCTTCCTCTTCTTCTCTGTCCTAATGGGCCTGTCCTTTGTGTTGTCTTTCTACTCCATCGATTATCGCTTAGCCTCGCTACGTGTCCAGCCCATCGCCATTTTAGCTTTTGTGAGTGGCTGAGAGCGTCGATGACTTAGTTTTCTGTCTTATACCAGTATGGCGGATCTTTTGGATTTTCTTAATTTTCAGAATGCTTTTCTCCATGCTCCTTTGGCAGGATGTAATTTTATTTTTTACTTTTCTGGTAAATTTCCAAGTTTGGCAGGCGTATGTCAATGAGAGGAGTAAGCAGGTGTTCATGACTTTCGTTTTCATTCATATGGTCATATCGCTCTTAAGTATTTCTTTGAGACTCCAGAACTTTTTACATGCGATGTTGACTCTTCTCTCTACTTCGAGTTCGTTATTTTGTTGGTTGAATGAAACTTGTTTTCCCAGGTAAATATAAGTATTGACATAATGTTATGAATGAATTTTCTAGATATATTGGTTTTTCAGTGTGGTTCGTCATAATTAGTTTTTGTTAGGTTGATTTCTAAGCCCACTTTACGACTTTCTTCGTGTAGAGTGTTTATCATTACTTGCAGTTTTATTTTATCTCAAGTGGCTTAAGTAACGTCCATTTATATTTATTCCTAATTTTTCCCAATTTAGTTTGCCAATGATGGTCTCCAGCACCGCTATAAAAATATTTGGCGAGAGAACCTGCCGTACACCTTTACTTATTTGTTTGGCCCTATAGTCTCTAGCTTCACTCTGCTAGTACTGCTATCGTAGATATTTTTGAGGACTTTTATATAGTCTAGTGGCACTTCTTGTGAGAGTAGAGTTTCCCATATTGATGAGTGAAACAGAGAGTCAAATGCTTTTGGTAGTCGATACAGACAATGTAGAGTGGTCTTTTAAACTCTTGATATTTTTCTATTAGTATTTCTAAACTTCTTCTAAAGCCCGCCTGTTCAATAGGTTAATATTTCTCTGTAGTTTCTTTAATTTTTTTCCCTATTATTGAGGAGACCAGCTTGTATAGAAGATAGTAGGCTTATCGGTCTATAATTACTTATGTTATTAGGGTCTCCTTTTTTGTAAAGCAAGATAATATCAGCTCTGACCATTGACGAGGAGTATACGAGCTGTTCAGTATCTGATTAAACAATAGAGTTAGTGGTTTTACTACGTCATAATCGCATCCAGCCTTTATGACTTCATTGGAGATCCCGTCGGGACCTGGACTTTTCTCCGTTTTTAGTGATTTAATCCCTTTAATCACTTCTGATTCGTCTATGGTTGCTCTCACCTCTACTCTATTTGTGTTCGATAGTGTATATGCAAGCGTGGTGATTATGCCAGTACCCATCATTGCTGAGGTAACTTGAATTCAATGATGGAGGCCTTTTCCCTGCAGTGGGGTTACTTACTTTACTTAGTGTATATGCATATTGATTCGGTGCGCTGTATAGTTTCTTAATAGAATTTTGTTGCTATTTTCTGTATTTCTGTTTTATCTTGGGTATTTTTTGCTTTATCTTTCAACTCTTCTATCCAAAGTTTGTGGTAAGTAACGGCCTGTAATCATCTCACCTGCAAAGACCTCCATCATTGTATACAAGTTACTGTAGCAATGATGGGTACAGGCATAATCACCACGCTTGCAAAATGCGGGTCTAGAGGTTATCTTAATCACTTGAAATGGGTTTTGCGCGTCAATGCAATAATGACTTCAGAGGGTTGTTGGTGCTGCAGTGCTTCAGCGATATTCGCAGAGTGGAACACTTTACGGTTTCGGAGCCGTGCTGCACAAACGGGTCGCATAACTCTGGAAACAAGGGCAGGACAGCATCAATACCCTTCTCAACGTAATCGCATCGTAGTTCAGGCAGACCAGACTCAGAATGCATCGGTGATAAATTTGTCAGTTCCGGAAGAGCGTACAATCTCTCCGAATAAATACAATGATTAGCCTGATGTGGTCGACTGTTATTGAGTAATTGGTGATTGATATAATTAATATGTATGTACACACGGCGGCACATCAGACTATACATGTTGACCTTGAGACCACCTTTATGCCCTACGTAATAAAAGCTGTTATCGCAGTTCAACTGTTTAACTTGATGTGCTGTCGAGTGTACATATAATACATATAGCTGTTATCTAATAGCCTTGAATTTTGTTCCAGAATCAACGTTGGGAGTGTCTGTCGATGCACAATCTGGAGGAGATCATCCGTTCCCTAAAGCCTTTCACAAGCTGAGCGAAAGTGTATCGGATTTAATTTTCCAACCCCACCTTCATAACAGAGCAATGTTTCGTTTGTACTGCTATTTGACGGGGGCTCTAAAAAACTCGAAGGTTATATGCGACTTCGTTGACACTGTAAGTTCTTCAGACCCTTAACTACTTTACGCAGTTCCGTACGAATTTGTAGGTTCATTTAATATTTATTGATTAGACCACACACACCGTTGCTTGAACCTCTAGGTTTGATAACTTGAAACAGATAATTTGAAACAGTTGTTAGCAGCAAAAGCTTATTATAATTTAAATGAATATTTTAATGACATATTAATTATTTCCGTTGACATATTGTAGTTTTTAATTTTATATTGACATTGTGATTGGCTATTCTATTATTTTATTATGTAATTTAACTTGACATAATCACTATTATTAAATTTTATTTTGCATGATTATTAGCAATGTAATTATTATTTATTTGATGTGTTGATTTCGTATTTTTAATTTAATATTTATTAATGTTTGCAACTTGACATAGTAATTAATTTGAATTTGTTTTATAGAATTGTATATTAAAATTAAGAACATAACTCACAAATACCAGGTCATAAAGTAGCTATTAAACATCTTTGTATGCCAATTTTTAGACTGCTGTTACTTTATCATGTGACTAAATGAATATGAATATGAATATAACTGATTAGGTATGTACTTTAAAAAAAATATTTATGTGATTCAAATACCTACATCATATAAAGTTTTTATATTCCTTCCTATATTTTTAGTATAAGACGGTATCACGTGCCAAATTTGATAGTTCTAGGTCTACAGAAAATACTGTATGTATGCATATTTAGAATTATCCTTCCTTGTAATAAATCACTCAGCAGCTATTCAAAAAGCGATTAACATGGAGGTTTACTTGAATATTAGAATTAAGGATATGTCACACGACATATCAGAGGTCTATACAACGACTTGAAAAACACCAGCGTCAGATTTTTCTTGAGGAAACTATCAAGAAGAAAGCTAGCGCATCGGAATAAGGATTTTTTCTAATGTCGAAATTCAAAACATAACTAACATCATATCAGCCATAGACTAATATAAAAAAAATACCGTTAGTAGCAAATCAGTAATGTGGACAACATCACATACATTGTTCTGATCCCAATTTTAATAACTATGTAGCACTTCAAACCCCAGGCGATAACCGGTTGTCGCGATAACAATTGATTTTAATTGTGTCTGGAATATCCAATCGTCAAAGGGCTCGTATTTTAGAAATTGGAAACAACGAAGGTACCACAAACACCCAGACCCGAGAAAATAAACAAATAGAAAAATACTTTTACATTGAGCCGTCCGTTAATCGAACCCGGGACCTCGGAGCAGGCGACACCTTGAAAACCGGTGTGTCCGCCACTCCGCTATGGTGGTCGTCAATAATTTTCCAATCGTTTCTTTTTTTTATTGTAGTCAGAGATACATTTTACGTCACAGTTCAACACAGTAATGTGCAAAAAATTTGAGCTCTAAAAACTTTGATCTTGTGTCACTTCGTCAATTTTGGTATCTAGTATGCTAAGTCTGTTTACACTTTCGGTTTGATACATCGAGAGCACCATACTACATTATTATTTAAATTGGTAACAATTAACATTGCGTTACTTTAAATATTGAATATATAAATGGCCTAAAATAGTAGTCACGTATGGTTGTTACTGTTCATGTTGTATGTCTGCCATTTTTCAGGTCATAAAAGAAAAACGAAAAGGAGAAAACGGAAATGAATTGATAAATCAAAATACTCAAAAAGAACACAGTAAGTAAATAATCTTTGATAGACGTTTAAAGAAATCATCTTATTTCTGATAATAGGGTCTAGGAGACGCTTTTATAAGTGTAAAAATTTTGCTCTAACAATGCTTTAAGACAAGTGTAAACTAGTGCAGAAAAGAAGCAGCGCAAGAAACTCCTTACTACTGTCACCCTTAAATTTTACATAATTAAATTTCTTTAACATGTGATTTATGTTTATATTCAGAAGGACTGCGGTATTTTAAAAATTTTTTTCATCTCAAATTATTCATTATTCTGACAATAACTGACTGAAAAAAACAAATAAGTGAGGAAATTTAGATATAAAAACCGGCCAAGTGCGAGTCGGACTCGAATCGTTAAGCGGTATTCATAGAATCTTATTCTGACAATAACTGACTGAAAAAAACAAATAATTGAGGAAATTTAGATATAAAAACCGGCCAAGTGCAAGTCGGACTCGAATCGTTAATCGGTTAACAGGATACACCTACCTACCAAGTTTTAACTGTGTCATCATAATACTTTCAGAATGAAGTGGCTGTGACATACGGTCGGACAGACAGACAGACAGACAGACTTGACGAATCTATAAGGGTTCCGTTTTTTGCCATTTGGCAACGGAACCCTAAAAATATATATATGGCGAGTATGAATGGAAATGTTGGAAGGGGAGGGCCTCGACGAACTTATCTTGATCAAATCGGGGAAGTTCTAAAGAAAGGTCAGGTCAAGAGTAGGTACCCTAAATCGGCGAGCGTGTTTGAAAAGATTAATGAATGTGGATAAAGCGAAAGTAGTCTGTAAGGACCGTAGTAAGTGGACCAAGGATGTGGTCTCTGCCTACCCCTCCGGGAAAAAGGCGTGAGTGTATGTATGTATGTATGTAATTTAGATATTTTACTTGCAAGCGTTCATGTACATACTTACATTCCCATAGCCCATAACTTGGGTGGGTTGAAAACTAAAGAACATTTTTATACATCTCTACTCTTCCTACTTTTGCTTTTTCTGTGATAAAGACTCATTCGTTAATTTCAGTGCGTTCCCGAATGGAAGTACCGACCTTCATGGAACTATTCATGGAGTCTACAGGGGCTGGTAGAAAATTGACAGAGGTGGAGCTCCGAGAAGAAGCTGTTGTGTTGGTTATGGCGGCGTCAGACACGTCTGCTGTTGGCGCTTCGTTCACTGCATTGATGCTGGCAAGGCATCCAGAAATACAAGACAAAGTGTATCAGGAGTAAGTCTTGTATTTAACTTGTGTAGACCGGCAGGGAAATTTAGAATAAACAAATAGTAATGAGTGCCGCATTCTGTAACGATTCCTAGCTCCTGTAATTTTGCATTGTAACGTATCTTATAAATTTCCATTTCAGAATTCAAGAAGTACTAGGAAATACCATTAGGTCAGTGACTGCTGATGACCTGCCTAAACTCAAGTACCTTGAAGCGGTGATCAAGGAGACTATGCGGTTGTACCCACCAGTACCAATGGTTCTCAGACAGGTGACGACGGATGTGACAATACGTAAGTTTCTATTCTAAGGCTAAAGATATAGGGCTGAATTCTAGAATGACCTTTAGGCATACTTTATCAACTTGGACAGTGCATACCATATTCATTGTTCGATAGATTCCTGTATGTGTTTATAATGGGAACTACAATTAAAGTTGCTAAGTCCAATTTTGTAGAAGAGTTCTCTCTTCAAATCAAACTAGAATAGGTAGCGTAGGCGAGGCTACAAAAAATCCAATTACCTTGACAATGATTAATAACTTTGTTAGTAACTGGAATTCACTACCCCTAAGTGTTTATTTCAAATAACAGTACTTCACACATACACACACACACACACACACACAAACACACACAAACACACACACACTAGAGTGCTCCTCAATTATTCGTTGCCTTGCGCACACTGAATTATTTTTCTTAATTTTATGTTTTTGTGTATTTTTTGTTTGTATTTCTCTGTTAAACTCATAAACTTATCCGTAAGCCCTCATGACCTAACTCTCACCTATCACCTATGGAGAGATGGGAATGGCTGAAAACCAGCGCTGAGTGGGATCACTATCTACCTATATCAGCACAAGCTGAGCCATTTTCCATTTGCTTTCTTTCGACTTCTTAATTCTAACTTTCAGAATGCCCTTAGTTTTTCCAAAAGATGACTATTACTGCGTTATCTTGTTAAAGGATAACCAAACCATCTATCTCCCTTAATAAATAAAGTCGGGTGTATAAAATGACGGCTTAAATATGTGACTTTTATATTTCCAGCCACAGGAGTAACTCTTCTCAAAGGATGCACTGTGTTGGTGGACATAGAAGCCGTTCACCGCAACCGTAAGTACTGGGGCGAAGATGCGGACAGCTTCAAGCCGGAAAGATTTCTGGATACCGCCCTGCCCCACCCAGCCGCTTACATCCCCTTCAGCTTTGGACCGAGAAATTGTGTTGGTAAGGTGCAACATTTTATTTTAACATACAAATTATCTGATATACTAATGAAGCTATGTCGAGTCAGTCTAAAACAGCATTGCCTATTTTAATTGATGAATAAAAGTGTCAGAAGATATGATTATAGGAGCACTTCCAGAATATATTTTTGCATATACATACCAGTATATTTTCTCCACATTTTGGCAAACTGTGATCGCAAACCGCCAGCTAATCACGGCTATTGCAAAATCTACCTTCTTATTAAGTTTGATGGGGTGGATTTTACGTCGATCACTAGTCTGATCTGGGCTCTGAATAAACCAGTGATTTTTTTTTCGCTATTCCTATTCATGATCCAACATGAAGCTAGACTGGTTTTTTAGCCAAAGCGATTAGCAAATATTTTTCTACTGAAAATCATATTATTTTTGATATTGATATATCTCTTATCTATACTATCTATACTAATATTATAAAGCTGAAGAGTTTGTTTATTTGTTTGAACGCGCTAATCTCAGGAAGTATTGGTCCGATTTAAAAAAATATTTTTGTGTTGCATATTCCATTTATCGAGGAAGGTTTTAACCCCAAGCGACAACCGGTTGTCGCGATAACAATTGATTTTAATTGTGTCTGGAATAACTCACGATTGAGGGATTAAGCTATATTACATCATGCTACGACCAATAGGAGCGAAGCATCAGTGAAAAATGTTGCAGAAATAGTCTAGATCATAATAATAGAAATTGACTGGGACGAAGTTGAGGGCAACAGCTAGTTTATATATAAAATAATGTGGTATGTTCATTCTTGGATATCCAAGTATGTAATTTTAGCAAAAAAAGGTGACTTATTTATACAGTATGAAATTTGAACACCCTCCAAAGAGACAAAAACAAAGCATTTATCGCAGTTTGACCAAAGACGGCGAGGTTTCTTCTGGCAGTTCTCCTATACTTGCTTGTTACGATACCCAAGACATAACGCTTAAAAGCCTTTCTATTAAAAGCTCCGTAAAGAATTAGTTTCTATTTCGTTCCACAGGATACAGATATGCAATGATGTCTATGAAGACAGTGTTGACTACTCTACTACAACGGTATCGGTTTCTGCCAGCAGACATTCACAAGTCACCGCTAGGTTCAGACTCTCCTCACGATGAGGCGACCAACCCATTGCGGGTTTATCATGGCGTTATGATGAAAGAATTGCATCAGTTTACTCTGCAGTTGGAAACTAGACAGTAGGATGTTGGTAATTCCACAAGAAAGAAAAGCAAGAATAGATTGATGTAAAGTTTTGGTACATAACTCACTAGGCAAAGGCCAAGGTGATAGCTGCGACACATTCAACACAGTATAGGTAATTGTAAACGAGAAACGCAAATATCGACAAGCAAAAAATTATTACGACATTGTCAACCTTTTAAAAACATCTATTCATGTTAGTTATGTTAGAATTTAAGGAAACATTATTTAAACAAATTAAATATAGTTTGTAATTTCGAAGTTTCTTCCATGTATATAATCAGAACCAACAAATTACATAATAGTAATTATGAAACGTTAAATAAGTGTATTAAATTATGTAATGTTTATTTTGGGGTAACGAATAAAGATACTGCTCATTTGCAAAGTGATTTTCTTCATGTTTTCTTTATAAAGCTTAGAAGATCAGAAAATATAGAAGGAGCAAACATAAATAATCAAGTTTTGCAATTTATATTTATTATTTATTATATCTTAAGTAATTTTCTTTGCAATAACATAATCGCGCAATTATTTTTGTAATTTTAAGCTTAATATATTTCATAGTATCGTCGAGTCAGAGATTACTTATTAACATCTACATGACTAAAATACAACATTAGTCCGATAATATTCATGTATATTTTAATTTTAATTGACTGTCATTACATAAGGTGTTGTAAACTTATATATAAATAACGTTACCGTTTTTCATGTGAAAGGCCCTACTGCGCAACGGGATGACTGTAAATACGTAACAATCTGTCTCTTTCAGATACTCTAAGGCATTGGTATGAGTGAGAGAGATGAAGTCGAAATTACAGAATATACGACATTGTGTTGCAAAGTAAGACCTCAGTAAAGGAGATCTCGTCAAATAAAAAAATTACACTTCCAGTATTTTAACCGCAGAGATGTTAATATGTAATCTTATTTATAGTATTCGGTTTGTGACTTAGAATAAATAATTATTGTAATATCACTCTTCTCAATAGTCATGAATATGACACACATTTTGTACCTAGATAGGTATAACTTAAATAGTTCTGTATAATAAATAAAACACCAAAATTATGATGAGTGAATAAATAAAAATTTAGATAAATCTTACTAAATTTCAAAGATAAAAAAATATACATATCATAACAAATTTTATAATTTACGGATTTTATTTTATTAATAATTGCAATTAATATATTGGCAAGAGAATGTTCTAATCTAGGTTATGTAGTTGTTACCATAAGCTTTTTATCTGTTAGAACGACTTAAAAGTTCTTTAACACTAGCATTTCTCTAATTAGTGCGTTATTTGAACATCACATTCGTTTAAATAAACTAGCTAAAGAAACGTAAGACGGCCGTGGCGAGTTTCGGCTTTCGGTTATACACAAACCAAACCTATGGCATAATATGCAAGTGTTCACGCATAAATCGCACACCTGATTGCACCTGTAGCGTTACTCCGCAACAGAATGTCCGTACATTCGAATCCATCAGTCTCTGTTACTCATACCGGTGTCTTACAGTATCTGAAAGAGACAGATATATTCGTAAATACCAGCTTCGTGTTACAGAGTAAGGCACATGCACCCGTTTGTTTTACGTGAACTATATGCTCAGTTAGACGTCCGAAGAACGCCTACGCCTTAAGAAAACTAATGTTAGGCGATGATGAAGGTAAGAGAATTTAGGAGTTTTAATGTTTTATTTCCCCCTGAATTGTTTTTAATCGTTTATTAAATAAAAATAGTCCAACAAGACTATTGTTTTGTTTCACATGCTTGATTGTATTAGCGACATTACGGTCATATAAGTTCTAACACATTTTTTTAGTGCCTGATTTTGCAGTCCAAAGAAGGTAAGGTCGCAAGATTACCTATAAAATTATAAATCATGCATCGCAAAAGTTTAAAAGTAACTCTTGACATAATAATATGACATTTATAAATTAGAAACAAAACTGTTTAATTAAAACGTTTCAATGCTTTCATATTATTATAAGCAACATTTTACTTTTAACGGTAAAATGTGAAATAATTTAGGTACTAGGTACCTATTATACACTTCAATACTAATTTAGATTAACTTGGTTGTAGATCTTACATTAAAATAATATTTTCTTGGAAATTGCTTAGTGATAAACTTTTTACAGAATTTTTAATGTTTCTGTGTGTTTGTTTCCCATTTTGGAACAGTATTTTGTTTAGTGTGCCCATAAGGCATCCGTGATATAGTCATTCGATATCTAGTACTATGGCAAATGTCACTAGTACTACTTTCACATTATTTCTCGTGTAAGTATGTTCTTTATCACGTGGTGTATAGTGGCTCCGCGTATAGTCTTGTTGGTGCTGATATGTTGCTTGGGGCGACTGTCGGTGCCTCCCTCACCAAAAGTAGAGTCGACCGGGCTCTTCTTTTAGCTGAAAATATAAAGTAAAATTAAGTTCAGGGGCTGTTATTATATTAGTTTTTTTAGTTCATACTTTTTACAAAATTTCTATATCGTCTCAGTCACCTTAGGAATGCAACCGCGGTCTTTGAAGCGTCTCTAAATTTTAGGAACTACGATTTGCGTAAAACGATTCGATCTCAAAGATCCTGCTTTGTTCGTATTTAGATGACCGCTTGACCGCTTGCATTGACGATTGGCAATTATACAATCGCAACTTAATTGGTAATTTTAAGATTGCTTCCAAAAGTATTGTAAACCGATATAAGGAATCTTAACGTCTAATTAGTGATCACAAGAATTGCTTATTGCTTACCATTAGAATGCATGCAGCACAATACAAGAGTGGCTATAAAGGCCGCTACTGGCAATATTCCGGCTAGAATCAGCAATGCATGCTGCGCTGGTGAGTGCTTAGTTCGAGAGACACCGCAGCTGGTAATGTTGTGAACGTTGTATGTCTCTAGAATTTCCTGGAACTCCGTACCAAGAGAACGGATGGTAGCCTTCATGGCTTTAGGTGTAAGCGCTTCTCCTGACCCGGTTTTTCGGAATTGGAAGCATGGACTGAAACAATAAAAGTAAAGAGCTGCTGCAGAACATTTTTTGTGGACCAGGAATACACGATACAAATTTACAAATAAATTTCAAGCCAAGCTTTATAGCCTTGTGCTTTCTGAATAATCATTCAAATTGGGTCAGTTCAGACTATCTTTCGCATTTTGGGTTTGTAAATATAGGAACTGACCAAAGAATTGAGATGTATCTGGCCAAATAAACCGTGTTACGGCTTTTCATAGAAAAGCACCAACCTTTATCCCCGTTTGAATGTCGTAAGTGACATAAGAGTTTTGTCAGTCAAAAACGAGCAATTCCCTACATCTTTTCCACATTATTAAGACTGCAATCGTTATTATATAGATAGATCGTTCGTTTGACGCTAATTGTGTATCTCGGTTTTACTATAACATTGTCCTTACCCAGGGTTGGAATAGAAGGCAGTGTGCGCGGCGTCGTGGAGCTGCATGCGCAGGCCGCGCGGCGCGAGCGCGGCCGCCATGCGCGCGTGCAGCTGCGACACCTTGGACCGCGTGCCCCCGGGCAGAACCAACCGGAGTAGGTCCCGTTCTCTTACTACTACTACCTGGAAACGATTTACAAACCAGTCAATACGCTGTGACCTTGATGAGGCCATGAATTTGACGATTTCAGTGCTTGGGGGTATATACCGATGTAAAAAAGATGGGCCAATGTAGAACATTTTTTTTACTATGATAAAACAATGTAAAAGTAAAGTATCAGCCTTTAATCATCCCACTGCAGGGTAAAGGCCTCCATCATTGAATTTAAGTTACTAAAGCAATGATTGGTGCGGGGATAATTGCGGGTTGGTGATCACAAACCCGAGCAAAATTCTCGTCGTCTAATCCAAGACAGTTTCGCGAATTGCGTATGAGGATATTAAAGAGCCTAATAAGATAAATTGCGTACATGAAGCCAAAAATTACTTCCTAACACTTTAAATGAACAAAATCATGAATTTGTAAAATTTATATACGAGGAAAACTATATTTTAAATATTTACCTCAACTGCAATGTCACTAAATCTTTCAGGATCTTGTGAGTTGTTTGCTCTTACTAATAACCTGTGAAACGAAGTTATTATAGTGTTCAAGATTAATACAATCGAGAAATGAAGTTCATTATACTGTTAGGCAGCCAGTAAGGTTTAATAAGGCTTCATGAAGATCTCTGCTACTAACTTGAATATTCCATCAGCATAATGTATCAAATTCTTCATGATCTTCATCTCTCCTGTAGAGTTGTTTAGTACAATGACGTCTGTGATGTTGGTCAGAGATTTTGACTTAATCGGAGATTCAAAGCTCATGTTGACAATCTTGTAGACTATGGGCAGTGCATCAGGGTCATTGTCAACTGCTTTTACTGTCGCAATGATTGTGTCAATAGGGACGTTTAATCGGACTCCAACAGTCATGTTAGCGCTTTCAAGTTCCGGTAGGTGATCGTCTATGTCCAAAACTTTAACTAGGATCTGGATTTCTGAAGGGTCCTGAAAAGAAGGTCAGATGAACTTTGTACTTTTAAAATAATTCTGAGTATTTTATGTACTTCTGATTTTAGCAAAAGACATTAGTCGGTTACGACACAAGTAAATTTTTTCAGCAAAAAGCGCTGCCCCATTACCATTTTATACGCAAAAACTTTGTAGTATAATGAAAAGTAATTTTACCAATCGGTTGTATGATTTGCTAAGCCGTGGGCTTGTTCCAAACTTGAAACATTTTACTGTTAGTATTATTCTTGATATTTCTTCTCTGTCAAGCCTGGCTGCTGTAGTTATAAGAGCTTTGCTATCGTTTGTCCGTTTTAATTTGACTAATGCAAATTCATTTCCAGCTATAAACAGTAGCATTATTAATTGACTATGATCTATTATCATTTATTATTTAGAGTGTATATCGAAATATTTTTAACACATTCATGGACAGTACACATTTGGTAATTACATCTGCCATGACACTTAAAATTTTCATACATTGCATACAGGCGTAGTGTCACAACACATCAAGAAAATATTATGTTCAGTGACAGTTCGCCTATAGGCGCTTACGCCTATGGACGTCGTGTCATATTACATGTATAGAAAACTTTTTATTTGGCCTATACGCCTATAGCCGTAAGATGTGTAGAAAATGAAACCAGTATAAAATTGCAATTATTTATTATAAAAATAAACAAAACCAGTTTCTTTAGCTTAATGTTATATTAGAAACCAATACTTACAAGACTTAATAATGTCTATTAAATCTATAAAATTAACATTTCAACTTATTTTTTTACGTAACTTTTTGCAATATTATGATTCAGTCTCCTTTTATTGCTATAAATAATTACTTAGTAGTAATCACAGCATCAACAGTCTACGTATATTTCACAATTTTAGGTCACCTGACAGTTTTGACTTACTTAATCAGACTTTTAACTTAAGTTAGTAACAGTAACGAGAGTAAAATTTTCACTATTGTAATTACAGCTACGGGAATTTATAAAATTCAAAACATTCCAAAACATTATTTATCTAACAAAACAATACTATCTTCTAAGTTATTATATTTTCTTTAAATAAAGTTATTTCGATATACGTAATGTAGTTTAATCAGACTCAGAACATGCCTTGGTAATTTGGCTCCGGTTGCATCGTCGGGGCTTGTCGATTCGGCACCCGAGGGATATAATCTTGATCGGATCCATATTCGCCATCATCTTAATATGGATCTTGACTAGACTCAGGAGTTGAGGCTTCCTCGAACAACTCTAATAATAGCTTTTGTTGTTTTTCGAAAGGATCTCTAGACGACATCTACAAATAAATACGTTATTTGTTTTATAGGTATAAACCAGGTTCAAATCGAACAACCAAAAGAACTACTAGTCCCTACCTCATGTCTTAGCAATAAAATGTGTATTCAAATGTTCAATAAATCGAAATACAATAAAAAACGTAAGTAACTTACCGCTCAAGCCATTATTTGCGTGCGAAAACTTATAGCAACACGAAGCGTACCGCCGGCGCACACTGCACTACTAAATGTATGAAAACACGACGTCCACCGCCGTAGTGCACGGGGGGAGAGTAACGGAAATCTATCAATGTGTGCGTTCCTTGACACGCCATAACCTTGTACGCTGTGACAGTACGAAAGGCGCATTACTTTTGCGGTGACACTAAAGTTAGCCCATTCTTAAGATACTATGGAAAATCAAACGTCCTAAGGCGTACTTACTTAAAACTTGCAAAAACTTTGACGTCCTCAGGCGTTGTGTCGTATCGCTTTTAACCACCTAGACGTCTACAGGCGTTACTGTCCGTGAAAATGTTAAGTAACGAAACTTTAATAAATATACCTGTGATAGCATAATCTATCGCAGCATTGTCTCCAATATCCTCATCAACAGCTTGCAATACTCCTATTACAGTACCAATCGGGACTTCTTCTTTAACTGTCATTAACAATGGCGGGTCATCCTGCAAATGAAATGAAGTCATGTTTTTATTCATTTACTTATCATAGTAATCTAGAAAGTTAATCACTAATACCTATAATTCTTATTAAATATTAGAAATTTTCACTGAAAGCCAGGGTAAATTTTTTGTCATCCAAAATTTACAGTGAATTATTTACCAAATTCCGTGCAAAATGCGGTTTATGATCATCAACATCAGTTATAGAAACAGAAACTATTCTCGTGCTCTGTTGTGGGGGTTGACCTCTATCTGTGACGAGTAATACTAATGTATAAGAGGCTTTACGTTCACGGTCCAACGACTGCCTTGTCGTTATTAGTCCCGTTTGAGCGTCTGTAATGTAAACATATCAGATTTAGTATGTTGTAACATTGAATAACATAACATTTTTTTTTAATGGAAAATTAAAATATTATACTTACCAACAGCAAATGTTTTTGCATCGACATTACTTTGTTGGATGGAATAGTATAACTGTCCAGACGGTTGTGTCGGATCATCAGGATCACTTGCCACCACTTGAAATACGGGCGATCCGATTGTCGCGTTCTAGTAATAAATTATATTTATAAATAGTGAAATAAACGTTTTGCTTTGATATCAAATTTATAAAATATACGAACCTCACTGACTCTTAACACCTCTCCTACTGCAGGTCTTATAAATCTTGGAACACCGTCGTTGGCGCTGACATCTCCTATGTACAAAGATAATGATGTGTCCCCTGTATGACCTCCGCCATCAGTAGCACCAATAAGAAGTCTGTAGGGGTCTGTACGACCACGACCGGTTAAATCTTTACGTGTCTTTACCTCACCCGTTACAGGGTCTATGGTGAAAAGACCTGTTGGAATACACAAAAAAATTAGAGAAAGATAAATATTTTTATGGTTGTTAGTTTAATTTTTTATACTGATATATTACATTAGTTTTTTGACTAATCTAGTTATTTTCAGTAAGTACCGTTGGTTTCTCCTTCATCCAAAAAATCATATTTTATTTCTCCTCCCAATCCTTCGTCAGGATCTATAGCCTTAACATTGATGACACTTATACCAATAGGAACATTTTCTGGGACAACGGCTGTAACATAAAAAAACAATAGTTATCTTTCTATGAATAATAATGGCAGCTCAGTTTAATTATGCAAAAACACTAAAGTTATACAGGCCAGAAATTAAAAACGGGTACTATACCAGTATAAACTGTTTTCTCAAATAAAGGTGTATTATCATCAACGTCCAGCACATCGACTAAAATTGTAGCAGTTGTTTTAAGTCTGTTTGCTCCACCATTAGGAGTATCATAAGCTTCTACTTCCAGACGTAGAACCGATTGACGCTCTCGATCTAAGGTTTTGTTTGGTGATATCTGCAAAAGAAAACCATTTCATAGCTTTTTAGAAATATTTAAACTGTGTTGCTCGCATAATTTACTATGTTATTTTATTTTTGTAATTGATTAATGAAAGTTAGGTACGTACCTGTATAACACCAGTAACATTATTAATAGTAAATATATCTGAGTTCTCTCCCCTCAATAAATACCGCACGTCCGAATAACCTTTGATTTTATCTTCTTCTGTCAACACTGCGTCAGCATCATTTGCTTTTACTGTTACTAATAGCTCCGGGTGTTGAATTGATTCTAGAACGCTTACTTTGTAAAGCTGAAATATTTCTACTATGAAACAATATTATATACGTATGACGTCACTTAGGAGTGCTATTATTTACTTACCTCATTTTCAAATACAGGAGCATTGTCATTCAAGTTGATAACTTCAATAATAATTTTTGCTTCGCTATGTTTACTGCCATCGTTGCTTGTTGCTTTTACAGTTAAAGTTAAGTTAGGTGTAGTTAACCGTTCATAATCAAGATTGTTTGTTAAAACCACTTGTCCACTCGACGGATCTACTTGCAATAAACCAGTTTCTGCATTAATGACTTTGAAACTTGAAACCAAGTGACCTGATATAGGATCTTCAGCCATTAAAACTAGAACTGTACTTCCTATAGGCTGTTCTTCTTTTATTTTATGATATATTACAGGGCTAGAACTAGTCCAGCCTGCGTTTGTAAACTGCGGATTTTTATCAGCGTATGGCTGAATATATATCGTGTGTTCAACGATTGCAAACTGCTTGTCTTTATTTAGCTCTGCCTTCACATCTACCACTTTCACAGTTAATATAACGATAGATGCTTGACTGTAATCTAAAGTTCCGTTTACAAATATTTCACCAGAATCTTCATCAATTCTAAATATTTTCTTATAATCATACTGAGAGTTTGGTTTCAGTTGGACACCAGCCTTAGAAAATGCTTTTATTGGATTAATTAAGCTAAACTTGAGTTTTGAATTCACATCTGTATCATATGCTCTCATTTGACTTACTAAATGGCCAATTTTGGCTTTTTCAGAAATATAGGTAGTGGCATCGGTCATGTTGAATTTGGGTGCTTTGTCATTCACATCTTGAATGGCCACAAATACGGTAGTAGTAGCTGTTTCAGGAATAGGCATACCACTATCGACTGCAGACACAATAATTTCGTACCTATCTGCATTTATATCTCGATCCAAATTTGCATCACTTGATACAGTGATTAAACCAGTTCTGAAAAAAAAATTAACTACAATACAAAGTTTAAGATTTTGTTAGGGACACTCTTAAAATTTTGCATTATTATTCCTGAATTCTCTTTTGTTGAACTAAACTATGTAAAAGAGAATTCAGGGAATTCAGAATAGAATAGCATTAAAGAGCCAACGAATTACTTGAAAAGCCATCGATGTCAGAAAAAGAAGCAGATTTAGCGGCAATAACAATATTCAGTTATGTGTTTTATATCACATGAAAAAAATTACTTGGTTACTCACTGTTTCTTACCTAACTTTTTATGAAGTTATGGCGAAATTTTATTTCAACGTATAGTGTTGGCATAAATTAAAGAAACCAATAGAATTATTTAAACTTACTTTTCATTAATGGCAAAATTATCCTTAGATCCAGAAATAATATGATATGACAAAAGATCATCTAAGCCATCTGGATCATTTGCTACCACCTGGGTAACATTTTCTCCTGGTTTTGCATCTTCTCTTATACTAGCTTTGTAATTCATAGGATTCAGATCAAACGTAAAACCTTCATTACTTTCAGGGTTTCTTTGGTTGACTGTATACTTATAGTGATGGTAGTTTCCCTTAAATGTTGGACGCTGATTTCCGGGAACTCCTACTCTGATATAAACTTTAGTTTCATTGTAAAGCTGAGGATTTCCTGCAAATAAAACATGGGTTATGTCGGCGTTACTAAATTCAAGTTTATACCAATAGTTTGATCATATGATAAATACAACATACCGTAATCAGTAGCTCTAACAACTAACTCATATTGACCTCTTGGAGTATCCATAGTCTCAACTTTATCAATAATAGATATTTCTCCCGTATCTTCATCTACTGAAAATACATTTCCTTTGTGCGCTATGCTATTATCTGATTCAAGTGTGTATCGTACTCGGCCACTTCCTTGTGTAGGCCCATCAGCATCAGTAGCCTGTAAAAAGATGTGAAAGCAATGCATTATTTATTGAGTTGGATATATTTTCAAACCAATATCACTTTGTGATTATAAGTTACTCACTCGAACAACAAGCTGAGGCTCAAAACTAGTTGCTCCATCTCTGATAGTTCTACTATATTCAGAATATTCAAAAACAGGTGCATTATCGTTGACATCTAATACATCAATAAAGATACTTGCTGTCGAACCTTTTCGTCCGCCATCTTTGGCAAACAATGTAAGGCTATAACTTTTTTGTTTTTCATAATCTAACAATTGACCTACATAGATTCCACCTTTATTTTTGTCAGTATTAAACATATTAGATCCGAAACCAGTCAAAGTATATTCAATTTCGCCAAAAATACCATAATCTTTGTCCATAGCTTGAACCTCCCCTATTTTTGTGCCTATAGTAGAATTTTCTTGCACTAAAAACTTGTATGTTGATTCATCAAAAATGGGGGCGTTGTCATTCATATCCAAAAGTTTTATATGAATCCTAGCTGAAGACAATTCTACACCATATAAAGATGCAACTATATCAAAACTGAAGAGTCTTAATTGCTCGTCATCAACATCATAGTCCAATTTTGATGAATTTTTCACTTTTATACTGACCGGTGTCCTACCCTCGCCGTGGTCATTGCTTATAGAAAATACACCTTTCGAATTAAATACATCCCGTAAGCTTAAATCATATTTACTATTCTGGCCTATATCATAATCATCTACATAAATTGACAAGCCTGGAATAGGGCTCCCGTTTTCTATGTTTTCTGGGATAGAAATATCAAACACTTCTTTGTTGAATTGTGGTAAATGATCATCCACATCTGTTACTATTATGGTTATTTGTGTGACAGTATAATCAGAGGGCACTTCACCGTTTATCATTTCAGTAGCTTTTACAAAAAATGTGTAGACTCCTCCATTTTGCATAACGACATCACTTTCTCTGTCGATGGGGTTTTCTGAAGCTACAAGAATAGCATTACCAAACGGTTTTTCAGGTGAAAGTTTAAAATATTGTTCTGTGTCTCCTTCAAGGGTAAGTAATACTGGTCGAGGGTTTGCACTATCCCCATCTCTAGCATTAATTTCCATTATGCTAGTACCCTGGAAATGTAAAAAAAGAGTTACGCATATAAGACACAAAATTTTAATTGAGATATTATTTCTACAATGTCATGTGGGGCCAGTGTCTAAAAAGAAAAGCATCAACCCTTCTCTTTCAATGGGTTTCGTAAGTGGCAACGGTAAAGAAGAACAATACAATAAAAAAAACTGCAATCACCAGCTCGCCTGCCAAGTTTGGCAATTATGGCAATAATCTTGATGTTGTGGAGGCCTGTCAAGCAGTGATCTGACATATCGTAGTAATGATGAAAAAAAAAACTTGAAGATTAGAACTGGGTAGTTAATTGATGATCTTAAGTGCTGTTCACGAGTCTGAAAAACGTGTTTTTTAAATCAAATACACTTACCGGTAGGGTATTCTCAGGTACTGTAGCAGAATAAGGAGCATTGACAAACGCTGGTGGTTGATCTTGTACATCTTGAACTGTGACTGAAACACTAGCCCAGGCCTTCAAAGGTGTTTCTGATTTGTCACTAGCTTCCAAGTTGATCACATAAGCTGACCTACTTTCGAAATCCAGTGGTTTATTGAGGTAAAGGCGGACTTGGTACTCATTTTGTGAGACCTAGAAAAAAAGGTAAGATTTTTTAAAGTAAAGATGTTACACTGTTCCATTAGGCCACCGAGACACTGCGACACGGCGCGAATTTTTCAAGCATATTCTTACGCTGTGAGCCAGCGTTGTTGCGTTCGAGTCCCGCCTGAGACAAAATTTTTCAAGTTTATATACTGATATTATAAGTGCAATTAAGTTGCTAAAATATCAAATAAAGTATGTTACACTGTTTTTAAGCAACGAAATTACTAGTGTGAACTTAAGATAGAATTCCTCTATTTAAAATTTAGAATGTTGTGATGATTACAAACGCTTTTAGTTATTCAAAATGTCGGCGGGATAAATCAAAATGTAAAGAAAAACTATAATTATTTTTCGCGATATTTACGTCTATAACGAATTTATACGGTCCTCGCTTAAATACAAAAAATCTTTATTAAAATGAAATAAATATAAACGGTAAAGGTCTAAGTAGTAAATCGAACAAGTTTTAAATAAAAATATATTTACCACATCAGTAATCACTCTAAAAGTATTGCAAGCTTCTGAATCACTTCCTTTTTCTCTTGTTGAGCATACTACGCGTATTCTGGCGTTGTCTCCTTCATCACGATCAGTCACTAATATTTTGGGATTTAACTGTAAAAAAATAAATATTAAAAGGGTGTTATTAATAAAAAATAAACTACATGACTATAATAGACTAGACTGCTTGACTTATTGGTAACAGCATTATTGGATATTGATAATTACAATCAAAATATCTATACTAATATTATAAAGCTGAAGAGTTTGTTTGTTTGTTTGTTTGTTTGTTTGTTTGTTTGAACGCGCTAATCTCGTGAAGTACTGGTCCGAATTGAAAAATTATTTTTGTGTTGGATAGTCCATTTATCGAGGAAGGCTTTAGGCTATATGACATCAGGCTGCGACCAATAGGAGTGAAGCATCAGTGAACAATGTTGCAAAAAATAATCGAATTCTTATTAATATAAATTGACGCGAACGACGTCGCGGGAAATAGCTAGTCGTTAATATAAGTCAACAAGACTTGCTTTTATGACTTACTTCTTGTAACAGAAAAAGAGATCTATGGCTGAGAATACCTTCCCAAGCAAGACTTTACTAAGATCGTCCCTTTTACAGTCAGACCTAAGCCAATTTGAAAAGGAATACCTATTTACTAAATTGGACCAACTGAGAATCGAACCCAGAATACTTGCGTTATAAACGGACGAACGCACCACTACAATAACCAGTGGCCTTATTTACGTAACAAAACTACATCGACATGCACGTGACAGGGAATATAAAATAATACAAAACTAACCTTCATAGTTTGTCCTTTTGTATTGCCTGTTGAACTGCAAACGTTCGAACACAAAGTACTTTTACCACTACACATGTTGTTTGTCAAACTACTACCGCTGAACTAAAATTCTAACGCCATCCCCACTAGCAAGGTTGACTTGATTCGTAATTTGTCAATCAAAATACTTATTTCCCAGAAATATTTATGTTACCATTCAATATGTGTATATGTAATTTTTAAATGTTCCTAACATGTTTTAAAAACAACTATAACAAATAAATTATGTTTATATTGTAAATGTAAAATTCTATTGCCTAAATTACTACGACTACTGTGATTGGTCGATCATAATTCCTCCAATTTAAGTCTAGTTCAAGCTATGTAAAAACAATGTTAACACTTAAGAATCTTCTTTATGTGTTTCAAAAGGATTTCCATACAATGTTAAACATTTTTAGGTATTATTCAATAAGTTATTGTAAAGTTTATTCCTATTGGTCGACGCTACTGCTACGTAAACAATATTTTTTAGTTTGGTCAGCATTTTTGGTTTGTCTTAAAGTGGGGATATTGGGGTATAAAATCAGGAATAATTGCTTGGATAAACCAGTTTACTTTGATACCTTACTCAAGATAATAGTTACTACAGTTCAGTCAAGGAGTCTATACCTATAACAAGCTGTCAAATTCTTCTAGTCAAGCAGTAAAGCATCAAATACAGAATCTTCTTTACGTGAGTTAAGTACTTACTACCTATTAAATATGCATAATAATATTCTATATGAATTTTATAATTGAATAATTAACTTGTGTAAATAATGTTATTAACCCATCGGCTGTCCTATGCACCAAATTTGGTACAAAACAATTATTGTTTGATATTGTTTAAATAATTCTATTAACCCATCGTCTGTACCATGAATCAAATTTAATACTAAATAATTGTTTCTTTTATAATGTTTCATTTGCTTTTCTGCTGTCTTGTGAATAAATAATTTAATGTTATACTTTTGAAATAGTTTTTATATTTTCTTAATTTCCCTAAATATTATATTTATATACCTAAATTCTAACATCAGAAGTGGGATACAGCTCATACATACATTATATTTATCTAAGAACGTATTTGTTACAGAATGGACATCAAAGAAATTAGCAATCTTCTGAACGCGATCCGAGACGCTGTCTCCACCGCAGGCCATAAAGAAGATGATGTCGCTCTCCCGCAGTTTGATCCTGACAAGAATGACTCCGGGGCCGCCAGCTGGTGTGACAGCATCGAGACTCTCGCCAAAGAATTCGCCTGGAGCAGTATCAAGACCGCAGCTAAAGCCGGTAAAGCCCTTAAGGGCTCTGCTTTATTATGGTTTGAGACATGGGAACCTATAGAAGGAAGATCGTGGGAAAATTTCCGAAATGATATTATTGACGCTTATCCTGAGAAGAAAAATTTAACTGAAAAACTTTTTAAAGCTGTTTCGTTTACTTCAAATGCTGCAGAATCTTATAGTGAATATGTGAGAGAGAAAATTAGACTTTTTCGCAACACTAAAATTAATTTTTCCGATGACCAACTCCTTGAATTGATCTGTGGCGGCATTAGTGATGTTGACGTAAGAATGGCTTCTTTGAATAGCGGTGTTACAACTACTGCTGCACTTATTACCTTACTTTCTACGTATGTTAAAACTAAGAAGAGACCGTCAGATTATAACGAACTCTCTTTAGGAGCTAAGCGACCAAAACTTAATGATAAAAAATGTTTTAACTGTAATCAGGTAGGGCATATACAGGCTCATTGTTTTAAAAACAAAACTGTTCCTTCTGCATTACGCCCAGCATTGAATCAAAACCCACTTACTTATAAAATGTGTACATATTGTAAAAAACAAGGGCATACAGAATCAGTTTGTTATCATAAGCAAAGAGCTGAGTTAGGCAATAATTCCTCAATAACTGTAGTACCTAATAATAAAGAAATCAATTTTTTAGACAAACGGAATTAAAGCTTTCCAAAGTAAAGATAAATAACAACCCAATTAATGCTCTTTTAGATACAGGAGCAACCTGTAGTTTGATACGAGAATCTATTGCTAAAAGATTAGGTTGTAATTTTGTTCCAGTGTCTTTATACGTTAATGGTATAGGACAAAACAAGATACACATTTTTGCCACTATAACTGTCGTAGTTCAATTTGAAGAAGTTTGCTTAGAATTAGATGTACATGTTGCTAGAGATCAAGATTTTAATTATGACCTGCTCATTGGTAGAAATGCTGTTCAGAATCCAGATATAGAAATTATTACCGACTCTTTTGGAAGTCGATTATGTAGAAAACCGGCGGAAGTACAGAATCGGGTTAATTTAGTAACTTCTACAATTGAACTATCAGAATTAAATCTACAAATAGACCATTTAGACTCAGAGCTACAAGAAAAAATTAAAAATATTTTTCTTAAGTACCCCTCTGTTTTAGACGAAAGCGGCATTGTAAAAACTGGTGAGCTAATTTTGCGTTTGCACACTAATGGCATTGTTTATTATCGTCCATATCGTTTAGCACCGATTGAGAGAGAGAAGGTAGATGAAATTGTGAAAGAACTTTTAGAGAAGAAAATAATCCGTGAAAGTAATTCCCCTTTCGCTAGTCCAATTTTATTAGTCAAAAAGAAAGATGGCAACGAAAGAATGTGTGTAGATTACCGAGCGTTAAATAAACTTCTAGAAAAGGATCGTTACCCACTCCCTCTCATTGAAGATCAAATTGACAGATTAGGTAAAGCTAAATACTTTATTTCCATAGACATGAAAAATGGTTTCCACCAAATTCCAGTTTCACCAGATTCTATAAAATATACAGCTTTTGTAACTCCTAGTGGACACTATGAATTTTTAAAAATGCCTTTTGGCATCTGTAATGGACCATCTGTTTTTCAAAGAGCTATAACAAAAGCAGTGCAACACTTAAAATTTCTTTTAATTTATATTGATGATATTTTGATACCATTTTCAACAATAGAACAAGGTTTGCAATATTTAGAAGCAACAATCTCTGCTCTGAGCCATGCAGGTTTTTCTATAAATCTGAAAAAGTGCAAATTTTTCGTTGATAACATTGAATATTTAGGTAGACATATATCACAAGAAGGTATAAGGCCCAGTAAGGATAAAGTAGCAGCTCTGGTGAATTCACCTGTTCCCAAAAATGTCAAACAAGTTAGGCAATTTATGGGTCTTGCGAGCTATTTTCGTAAATATGTTCCTGAGTTTGCAAGTCGTACAGCCTGTATTACCAAATTAACTAAGAACAATCTAAAATGGGAATGGGGCTACGAGCAGGATACGGCTAGGGACTACGTTATCAAGCATCTGTCAAGTAGGCCACTGTTAACGGTATTTGATCCAGAATCAATAACGGAACTTTACACCGACGCTAGTTCATTGGGTTACGGAGCTATATTAATTCAAAGGGTAAATAACGAAAAGAAAGTTATTGCTTATTTCAGCAAAAGAACATCTCCCGCTGAATCGAATTACTGTTCTTATGATTTAGAGACATTAGCGATATACAATGCTTTAAAACACTTTAGGGTGTATCTGTTGGGTATCAAATTTAAAATATTTACAGATTGTAATTCTATCAAATCAACTATGAACAAAAAAGATCTGTCCCCTCGTGTTGCCCGATGGTGGACATTTATGCAGGATTTTGAATTTGAAATTGTGTATAAAAAAGGAAAATATATTGGCCATGTTGATTTCCTTAGCCGTAACCCGGTTCAAGAGCCCCATACAATAAAACCTGAAAATAAACAATCTACTCACGTAGTTAATTTAATTAACGATCCTCCTTCGTGGTTACATATTTCTCAACAAAATGATTTAGAGACCCAAAATTTAATTAATCAATTTGTAACTGGGGATCTTGACGAAAATCAATATGCTTTGCAGAATAATTTATTACTTTATTATTATAAACCAAATGAACCTAAATTCTATGTTCCAAAAGGATCTAGGTTAGACCTTTTGAAACTCTTTCACGATCAGAACTGTCATGTTGGATCAGAAAAGACGTTAGAAAAACTCCGTGAACATTTTTGGTTTCCGCGTATGGTACAATTTGTTAAAAAATATCTAAAGCACTGCTTAGTATGTTTAGAACGTAAAGGTCATTCTGGTCCCAAACAAGGGCTTTTGCATCCAATCGAAAAGACCCCTATTCCCTTTCACACTATACATTTAGATTGTACTGGTCCATTTTCATCAACAAATGAAGGATATAAATATATTTTACTTATGGTGGATGGATTCACAAAGTTTTGTCAGTTAAAACCACTCAAAACTTTAAGCTCTGGAGAACTGGTACCACTTATACGGGATACAATTACCGTATTCGGTACCCCTTCGTTGGTAATAACGGACAGGGGCACTAATTTCAGCTCTAATCAAATTGAAGCTTTATTTAGGGAACTGCATATAGAACATCACATGGTAGCTACAGGTACACCGCGTGGTAATGGCCAAGTAGAAAGATATGTGACAACTGTTATTGACATGTTAAATACCACATGTAATGGGTCGTCAGACTGGCCAAGCGGTTTATGGAAAGTACAACAGTCTATAAATACTACTGTCCAAAAATCTACAGGATTTACACCTATCCAGTTACTTATCGGATGCAATGCAAATATCCCGTGTATTCAGTCACGTTTAAATGATATGGGTGTTTCTGAATGTAATACAGATGTAAGGGCAGACCGCGAATTAGCTTACCAGCGTTTACGTTTACAAGCCGAAAAGTTTAAAACACGTTTTGATGACGTTAGAAGAGATAATAAGAGATTCAATATTGGTGACACTGTTTATGTTAATCAGGATCACAGGCGCCATGATAAATTGAGCCCCAGATTTAAAGGTCCTTACGAAATAACGACTATTCTTTCCAATGACAGATATGCTCTTAGAGGATTAGGCAATTTAAGAAGTATAGTTGTTGCTAAAGAAAAATTAAGATTTTGGCCAGGGGAACTGAATGAAAATGAAAACAATGAAACAAATGAATAATTTTAATTTATCTTATTTTTTTTTAATTTTTATTTGGTCATTTAAATATTTCTTTTAGGTTATCATTTTATTATTATTTTCTGTGTCTATAATAATTGTGCCTTAAATATAAAAAATCATAATGTAAATAAGTGATGTCATGATAATTACTGGAACTGTGAAAGTAAAAATTTGTGGAAATGCTGACTCAGTGTCTGTTACATTGGAGAATGATCTGGAAGATGCCATCGAATGTAAAATTGAATTTATGTTGAGTTTCAACTGCTGAAGTCTTTTGAATTTTCTTCCCAGACGCGCTTGATATCACATGCGTCAGGGTTTTATGTCAACGCAGTAAAAGAATATTACTCCTGTCCTCTTAATGTGAAAAGTAGGCTGGAAGTGATGCATAATGTAGTAGCCTTAAGTTAAAGATGTAATATTTTGTTTATTTTTTTGTACTTCGAGAACGAAGTACTCATCAGAATGGCCGTGACAGGGAATATAAAATAATACAAAACTAACCTTCATAGTTTGTCCTTTTGTATTGCCTGTTGAACTGCAAACGTTCGAACACAAAGTACTTTTACCACTACACATGTTGTTTGTCAAACTACTACCGCTGAACTAAAATTCTAACGCCATCCCCACTAGCAAGGTTGACTTGATTCGTAATTTGTCAATCAAAATACTTATTTCCCAGAAATATTTATGTTACCATTCAATATGTGTATATGTAATTTTTAAATGTTCCTAACATGTTTTAAAAACAACTATAACAAATAAATTATGTTTATATTGTAAATGTAAAATTCTATTGCCTAAATTACTACGACTACTGTGATTGGTCGATCATAATTCCTCCAATTTAAGTCTAGTTCAAGCTATGTAAAAACAATGTTAACACTTAAGAATCTTCTTTATGTGTTTCAAAAGGATTTCCATACAATGTTAAACATTTTTAGGTATTATTCAATAAGTTATTGTAAAGTTTATTCCTATTGGTCGACGCTACTGCTACGTAAACAATATTTTTTAGTTTGGTCAGCATTTTTGGTTTGTCTTAAAGTGGGGATATTGGGGTATAAAATCAGGAATAATTGCTTGGATAAACCAGTTTACTTTGATACCTTACTCAAGATAATAGTTACTACAGTTCAGTCAAGGAGTCTATACCTATAACAAGCTGTCAAATTCTTCTAGTCAAGCAGTAAAGCATCAAATACAGAATCTTCTTTACGTGAGTTAAGTACTTACTACCTATTAAATATGCATAATAATATTCTATATGAATTTTATAATTGAATAATTAACTTGTGTAAATAATGTTATTAACCCATCGGCTGTCCTATGCACCAAATTTGGTACAAAACAATTATTGTTTGATATTGTTTAAATAATTCTATTAACCCATCGTCTGTACCATGAATCAAATTTAATACTAAATAATTGTTTCTTTTATAATGTTTCATTTGCTTTTCTGCTGTCTTGTGAATAAATAATTTAATGTTATACTTTTGAAATAGTTTTTATATTTTCTTAATTTCCCTAAATATTATATTTATATACCTAAATTCTAACACACGCGATTTGATCGCTGATATCACTTTTCGTATTCACGTATTAATAGTATGATTTTGTTTAAGTCAATTTTGTGTGTGCGTATTCACGTATTTCACCTGCAATAATCGAAGCTTAATCGTTGCCTTCGCGGTTATTGATCGGATGTAGATGCATATAATGTTGACAAACATCATTTTACGAAATAATCTACATTTCTGCATATCGACGGAAAAGAACGTAATTGCTGTAACTATCAAAAACCAAATGGAAAAATAAATCATAACTTATATGCTATTAGTAATAGAAAAATCATTTTTTGTACACAATTTTGGAAAAAGAGTACGCAAACAAAACAATACTCAATTTAGTTCTAAAGTTATGATAAACAGGTTTTTAACTACTTACAGCAATTGTATTTTCATTTGCATACATTAAAAATGCTGTAAATAATTTAAGGGTTTCTGTGAAAAAGATATTTGTTTTACATTTCTAGAACAATAAATTGACGAAGAAAATGTTTTCAATATTTTTATACTAACTAACGTAATTCTTTTAAGAGTTTGTAATAATGAAATAAGATAAGCAATTTTTTGCTATGATGCCTATTATCAGCTAAACAAAACTAATTTATTTACGACATACACTTATTTTTTTTATCACACTGGCCATAAATTTGGTGTCACTATATAAGTTTTTAAAAATAAAATGGTCGGTGCAACCCGATTAAAACGTCAGGCAAAATAATAAGGTATGATCACGTTTAATTTCCCGTTAACATTTTAATATAATATATATTCTTTTGTATTGTTTTAAAAACTTTTCTTTAATCAGGAGATGAATTCTGCGAGGATTCCGTTACAGTCTCAGATTTATCCTCGTAAAAAGCGGTTTCTATTCGATATTATTTTTGGTACGTCTACAGCTTGGACATAATGACTAACCCTTGTTAGCACGATAAGTACGTCTCTTCCTCACAGCCTTTTGTGAGGAAGAGACGTGCTCGGTGGGATACTCGCAGAACGGTTTTCATGGAGGCGGAGTTTGTTCCAGGAATAGGAAACATACTTGGGGGATACTTATCGACCGGCCTTCCCGATGAGCGTTTTTTATTTGTGGAACACGAGACGTGCTTGGTAGGACGCTTGTGGAACGGCCTTCACGGACTGCCGAATTTGTTCCAGGAACAGGTGTTTTGCTTGGCGGGATACTCAAAAAACGACCTTCATTAAGTGCCGAGCTATTATTATTCGCTTATCTTTTGCTTTTAAATCGTTGTTAAAATGTAATAACTATCAGAAAATAAAACAAACACGTTTAAGATTGATTTACCTTGACTGATACTATATTTACAAACCTAAAGAAAGGTGTGTGTGAACTGGCATTTCATATTCATCCCCAAAAGAGAGCGAAGAAAAGAGAGCTGTATGTGTGTTTAGGTTTTGAATATGAACCACAAGTTTTGCTGTATGTAAATATGTACCAAAATCATAATTTTTTAGTAAGACTTACGACAATTTGGACTTGCGAATTTTCCAAAAATGATCCCTCTAAGTTATTTTATGTCGTCGTAGCGACATGAGACCCGGACCATTCAACGCAGTTTTTTTTTCTGATTTCGACTTCGTATTTAGTCTACTTACGCCATTTTTGGTACTTACAGCAGTTACGTTTTCTGCCGTTGATATTTTCGTAAACAAAAAGTATTGGAATCTATTTGGTAGAATTGTAATGGGCATTAAGTATTAATAGTTGACAAATCGCTGATTTGCTATCCTATCGAAGTATCGTTCTATCGAAATGACACGTGAATACGGATTTATGACTGCTTTTCAATAGGACGACTGCCAAACGTTAACGACATTTGGTCTGTTATAAAATGGTTATAAAATACGTGAATTAGGGGACAGATTATACAATGATTAGTAGTATTTAGGAACAATAAAAAAAAAAGGATTTATAAAAAAAAAGTTTTGCGTTTATAAAGTACCTATGCAGTATATTTGCTTTGCTATTATATGACCTGACCATATCTGTCTCTAAGTACTAATTAAGTTATGTCAACAGTTTGCTTTGCTACGTCCTTTAGAGTCCAATTTAATATTTAATATATTTACCTCGATTTCCGAATCAACAGGAGTAGCTTCGCTAATGTTGACTATGTAGGGTCGGTTATGGAAGATCGGTAGATTATCGTTTATATCTTTTACAGGAATGACTCGACGCAGCGACACTGTATTCGGTTCTGTATTTGCTATGCCTTCATCTGCAATTAGTTGGAAATCATGATAATGACCCTCAAAACATTGATCAGCATTTATTCATAATCCATAAAATAAGGTATGTTTCAAAACTTTTAGAAACGGCAATATAAACACGGTACAAATTTAACCGTCTGAGAGACAATTACATGGCCTTGATTATGAATTACTTTTACTATCAAACCAATGTCTATTCCAATCTCTAAGACAGTTAAATAACAAAGTATATATTTCGACACGTCCATTATTTACGACTATTTCAATAATAATTAACATGTTATTGTGAATTTACACTTGTTTCAAGGTTGGAAAAAGGATATCAGGTATACTCAGTAACCATTAATATTTTATCTGACCGTAACAGCAAGTCACTCGTAAGATTTCGTTCCCAAGATGTCATTTGGGTTTGTTGTTTTGCGACTACAATTTACTATGCGAAAATTGATTCGTTACCAGTTATACTAATGATGACTTCCAGTGTCTCTTGTTCTTCTCTGTCGAGAGTCTTCGCAAGAGTTACAACTCCGGTGAACGGGTCCACAGTGAAGTATTGGCCAGATATTGAATATCTTAGCTGACCATTTTCTGGGTCCACACCTGGAATTAAAATATTTTTGATATTAGCGTTCTATTATCATAATTACTGTTTTCTTGAAACTGTTAATTTGTCCAGTTTTCTACTTTTGAAGTAAGCTAATCTACATTAATAGTTTTTTCACTTTCTGTTGATTTTCATTGATGAAATAAGATTTTTGATATGCGATAAATTACTAAACAGAATCATAAAAAACTTGTAGTTAGGCATTACTGTCTGATGTTTATTAAGAATGTAGGTACTGAGAATTAAGATAACAAATGTAAAATATTATCGATCTAAAATGACAAAAGTAAAATTTGATCATTGAAATTGTAAGAATCCCCCATTTTTGAAAAATCTAGCTTGTATAGCGCAGAACATCAAAAAAAACGCTAGCCGAATTCGTCAAGAAGCTGTTCTCGAGTTCAGCATATTTGGCTACTCATTTTATTTATGTAAGAATAGAAAACGTACCTTTCAAATGATACACAGGTGTCCCTACGGGTGTATCCTCAGGCAGGCTGAATTGTGACATGTCCCCAATCTGGGGCACAAAGTGCGGAGCTCTGTTTATGACTTGGGTCCAACATGACCCCAGAAGTGAAATCAGCAGTAGTATTATCAGGGGGTTCGGTTCGCTAAATACTGTTGCTGCTTTACGCTTCTGGAATATCACTTCTGCCATCTGAAATAAGTTATTAATATTAGGTTTAATTTCATACGTGTGGTGTCGTCACGTTACAAGAAC
This sequence comes from Anania crocealis, assembly GCA_949315895.1. Taxonomy (NCBI): domain Eukaryota; kingdom Metazoa; phylum Arthropoda; class Insecta; order Lepidoptera; family Crambidae; genus Anania; species Anania crocealis. Next base: position 1,556,021 of record OX438885.1, on the reverse strand, counting down.
AGCGCCATTTTTTCCTTTTTTGTAGGTGTCGTAAGTAAGAGGTGACTAAAGGAGTATTGCCAGGAGAAGACGGACAGCAGCGTTAGCGTCATCTTTGGCAAAATATGATCGCCAACTCGCTTCCTGAGCGTGGCGATTATGGCAGAATCCTCTTTTCGAATAGGCTCCCTCCAGCAGTGGATTGGAATAGGCAGATGATATTGTATTATTTAGCCCATTTCAACCATATTCAAGCTAGTACTAGTATATAAAAATATTATATTATTTATGTAAAATTCTTTTGAAATACACTTTTCCTTCTTTCTTGTAAGTTTTAAATAACTCACAAGAAAACTAAAATCCAACCAATAAAGTTAAAGTCTATTCAATCAACATAAATACTATGTTGAATAAATAGAAAAATGTTATTAAGATAAATTTATTTATTCATTAATTCTCATTGTTTTTTATGGTTTATCTGCAGATTACAGCGGTTGATCTCTACATATAGCTTAGGTAATCCGAATGGATGTTTAATAGCTACTCTATCAGGGTAAAACGACGGAACGAATGTAGATGAAATTTGGCAAAAAGATAGATTATAGGTAGGAATTGCACATAAGTTAGGTACTTTAGTTACGGAAAAAAGAACGTCTGCCGGCGGTTAGTTGGTACTGCTCCACACGTGCTTCACTCGCAAAACACAGCCGCCGTGGATTAGTTCCTTTATACGTGCGTAGTCTCGCAAAACAGCTAGTATTGTATAAATAAATTGAGACTAAAAACTTCTTACTTAAAATGAAAAAAGAAACATAGGGCGCGAATATGCTGGCAGCTTTAGCTAAAAACGGGCCTAGTTTTTTAGCAATAAAAAACTTCTGTAGAAGTTGTTAGGCGCCTAAGCAATCTGATACCGCGTAGTATGACGCGATCGCGACCGGCGCGAGACCAAGACGGTTGCGCAAGCGCAAGCGTTTGTTCTGTTGGACCACATCACGTTATAAATAAGTACAGAAGACAATCTCATGTATACTCCACTTTTCATGCCTACGCCCGGCGGTCGCATTAAATGTCAAAATTGGCTGATTTATAAAAAACTATCGCGGTAGTGGCTATACAACGTGTTCATAATTGATATCCCGTAACTCTAAAGTTATGTTCTATAGGTAAAAATAATATAAAACGCCCTAGAACATGTGTTCCAAAAATCAATAGTTTCGAATATAACATAAATTTTAGTTCAATTTGTTAAAAAATGTAACCAGTATGGCAAATCCTTAGTTTTGCGAGACATTGGCAAACTTACACTAAAGTGTAGTAGTAAAGTAGCGGAAGAGCGTAACTTGTAAAAAACTTTGACGTGTGTGGGTGTTTCATTGATAAGTAGGTACGAGTAAATTGTTTTCATTCAAAAGTTCATTCATAACAAGGTAAGGGTGTTTTATGTCAACCTACCACAAATGACAAAACCTGCCACAAAGCGTCAAATTTTCTCAATTGATATTGATCTCTACTTGTTGGACTTAAAGTTTAAAATCAATTCAATGACCTTTAACTTTTTGGGTAGGTTGACCTGCCGTTGTCTGTACGACAAGCTGAACCCAGCCTATGTTACCATAAAAGTCACGGCCTATATTCATCCCACTTCAGGGCAAAGGGGCGAATCCCTCCATCATTGAATTCAAGTTACCACAGCAATGATGGGTGCTGGCATAATCACCACGCTTGAGAAATGCGGATTGGTGATCGCAAACCCGAGTGATGTTCGAAAATATGTGCAAAATCGACATAGATTTTATTATATAGCACATATTGAAAATGCCTAAACTTGTATCAATGAAATAATAATTAAATTTTGCATGAGGTGTTCATTTTAAATGAATTGTGCATTTACTCGTAGTTAAAATTTTGAAACCATGTTTTAATAATAAGTAATGTTGTAACAATGCTGGTGAACCAAATAATAAAATGAAAAAATAAATTCGAAACTTTTTATTGCTTGACCCGGGGAACGAACCCGGGACCCCGAGATCTTGGCCCGGTATTTAAACCAATAGGGTATTTCAATCTTTTAAGCAGATGACACTCGGGGTTGCACTGGTCTTATTCGGTCCGAGATATTGTGTCCGTTAGCGGTGCAATGTCTATGAGCATTGTTCGAGCCCTTCTTGATTGTAGATTGACTTCTGCGCCTATCTGTTCTGTGACCACACCGTCTGACACTTGTTCCACCGGTATGTTTGGCAACGACTACTCGCATTAGCAAGCGAACTAGATGCTTGTTGGTATTGAAACCAGTCCGCTTTAAGTACAATCGACCAAATTGAATCATGACCCACAATATGCTCATTTTTCTACTGTCATTCTATACAAGTAGGTTGAAATTCGCTTGAACATACGTTTCTAGTAACGAACTAACTAGTTATCATTTTATTAGACACTGACAGTCACTGACAAACCTTACTACATTTATGAGTTTAAAGGAATGATCGGCGAAGTGGGTCATTATTCAATTTGGTCGACTGTACCTAATGGCTGCAATGTCTAGTAATAATATTGTGGATGGATTGGAGTATTTTTTTTTTAGTAGCTGGCTTTTGACATGGTTATTGCATTAGCAGCCCAAATGCGGGGTCGGCGACCTATGTGTCCTAGTAACATGTGGTTAGATTAGCACCACTCCTTTCTGTCTTGTGTTTGACTGAAAGACTTCAAATAAATTATAGTTTAAAAAACTAAAAAACCACGCTTTTAAAACAGATTGAACTAAAAAATTAAAAATAAAACTGTAGTAATCAATTGAAAAATTCATATTATTGTACAAAAAGCGTGGGGTGCTTGTTATGATATCCACAGATATAGTAAATTATTGATAAAATATTTACAACAATCTAAATCAAGCCCCCCACGCTTTTTGTACAATAATATGAATTTTTCAATTGATTACTACAGTTTTATTTTTAATTTTTTAGTTCAATCTGTTTTAAAAGCGTGGTTTTTTAGTTTTTTAAACTATAATTTATTTTTTACTTTTTAGTTTAGTTTATAAAATTTGATTCCTTCTTTACCGACTGTTAGTCCAAACCTATGCAGGAAACATAATTGATACAGATCGCGCGCTAGCTCTATCTCTTTTACTCCCTCTTACAGAGAAAAACTGGGAAAACTGTTATTAAATTATTGCATTGTCATCGGTCCTTGATACGTGTGCAAAGTTTCAAATTAATCAAACTTCTGGAAATCGGTCAAATTTATGCTCAAAGATTCCATTACATACATAGATACATAGATAGATACAACCCAAGCTAATAAAAGCGTGGTAAAAAGGGAAACAGCGTAGTCTTTCCACTATCGGCAAAACTGCGATCATCAACACAGTCTGCAAAGCGTGGCATATTGGCTAAATCCAGGGGATTCCAATTTGGGTTTGAAAAGGCCTGGATCCAGTAGTGGTGTGATGGAGATAATGATGACATTTATCAAATTTATTTATTTATATACAAACATCTCTTTAGAGTGTCAGGTAAATCTGCATCTACATGTATACTAATATTAAAAACAGGAAAGATTTGTATTTTTGTGTGTGTGTGTATGTTTGTAATGAAGAAACTCAAAAACTACTGTGCCAATTTCAAAAATTCTTTCACCATTGGAAAGCTGCATTCACCTTGAGTGACATAGGCTATATTATTGCTAGAAAATACTAAGAATCCTTATTAAAAAACCTTATGTCCACCCGTGCGAAGCCGGGACGGGCCGCTAGTGTACGAATAAAAAAATGTTACTAGGTAAATACACCATCCCATACACTTAAAAGGCTGCAATTTAATCAACGATGTTGTTATCACGTTTCGTACCTGGCTTAATGGAAATTGAACCCTACATACATGACTTTAGGTTGGATGCCACTAAATTGAAAGATCACCAAAATATTTTGGTGACGCTCGTTTGGTTTAATTTTTTGCTTTTGTGTAAATATTTTCATTTCTTCTATTTTCATATAACAATATTCAATTCTTATGAAATGAAATAAAGTGATTTATTTGCTCTTTAAAAAGTTAGCATTTTGGTGGTCAAGAAGGTGGGCCAAGATCTCGGGGTCCCAAGTTCGATCCCCGGTCGGGCAACAAAAAGTTTCGAATTTTCGAACGTTGCTCGGGTTTGTGATCACTAACCCGCATTTGGGAAGCGTGATGATTATTCACTTCCCAACATTGCAGTGGTAACTTGAATTCAATGATGGAGGCCTTTTCCCTGTAGTGGGATGATTATAGGCTGTTACTTTACTTTACTTTTTAAAAAGTCTACGTGTCTTCTTATGTCTTAGACAATATTACCTATCAATCGACCTCTTTCCTCTGTATCTTATTACACCGGAGGGAAACAAGCATGGCACGCAAGAAGCTAGTTCCTCACGAAACAAAAACGTTACGGCAACCAATTATCACAGTTTCCCATAACCATTGTGTTCAGTTCAGTGACACGCGTAGGGATGTCAGGGTCTGTCTTGATGCTTACCCAACAGCAGAAATGCGGTTAATGTTTTACGTATAGAAGTATATACCTAGTAACGAATTATAATCATCTCACTGAAAGGACCAAGGCCTCTTTTAGAGTTCAAGCAATGATGGGTACAGACATAATTACCACGCTTGCCAAATGCGTGTTGGCAGTCACAAACCCAAGCGTTTTTTGACGACTTTTGTGACGGAGTGCCGTACACATCGGTTTACAGGTGTCGCAAGTTTCGAGGTGCCGGGTTCGATTTCTGCACAGGTCAATATAGAAAAAAGTGTTTTTGTACATTTTTTAGGGTCTGAGTATTTGTAGGACCTTCGTTGTTATTGATTTACAATTTACTTTAACCAAAGATATTCTATGTTGAGAAAATTTAGAAAATTAAATAATATTTTACTAAACAGTAGTTGTTTACTTGTTTATTGCTACTGATATTATGGAGTTGAATGATTCGAAATTATGAACATTAGAAACAGAGTAATTAGGATAGGAGTTGTGATACTCGTAGTTAGGATGAAAAATGTTAGGAAGAACATTTTTGGAGTTTCAATTATTAATGGAGTTAAAACTTTAGGCGTAGGTACTTTGGCACACCCAACTAACTGCGCTCTTAGATCTTAACTAGATAACTTAGATCTTTACCCGATTGTTCTTACTACAAATTTTTAATCCGAATAATGACTCTTCCTAAAAATATTCTTCTTAAAGTTTTCATTCATACAATTTTTATGAGTAAATTAAAATTAATTTTTGAGGATGGGTCGACCTTTTGTCGCAGAACTTTTTATGTCATAATTTTGCTAAACTTAACAGCGGAAAGCATACTATTCATTTTGCAGAAAATTATTTGGCCTACATTGATCATAATTCAAAACCCATAATTTTATAAGATAGAATCATCTTTAGGCATACCTAAATTTACTATCCATAATACGAGTAGTAAAGGGGCAGAACTATCATAATATCGCAGAAGTTCACATTCAGAATATTTTTCTGGCATACCTACTTTTCATTTCTTTAAACTGATACTCACTTTGGGGTCTGAAAAATGTATGCTTTGTTGTCCACATTTATTGATTTAATTATTAAAAGTGCATCATTCAATTGAAAGGTAATCATCAACAATTATATTTTTATTTCATTTTACTGGCCAGCATTGTATTTTAATAATTTAACAGTTACAGAAAAAAATATGGCAACCCTAAGTATAGGTCAGAGTGACTAACCATTGTTTTGTGTTGCTAAACACTTTGTAATAAAACGTTCGCAGGTTTTCTTCGTAAGACTTTTGGGAGCAACACCTTTGTTGTTCGTGCATTTTTTCGGTTTTGTCATTATGCAGATTACCAAATACTTATCTGTGACTAAGCATTTTGAATGAGGAGTAAATATTCCGAATTCCACATGAACGAAGTTGCGGGCAACATCTCGTTTTTTATAAAAATTTAGTAATGGTGCCCTTAATAAAACAAAAGGAAAAGTTTAGTCAGCTTTATCATACAATCAAAATTTACAAGATCAAAGTATGGAAAAAAAAACAAGAAAGAGTTAGTTATTTCGAGATATCTACCATGTAGATACCTTGTTTTTTATGAGTTTCCGATATTTCGGCACTGTTGCAAGCGCCATGATCACGGAAGAATTGACAAGCGCTTACGTACACGGTGGAAATCTCGAAATAACTAACTCTTACGATAGTGACCGTGAAAGTTTAAAACAGTATAAAAAATTCATTGTTTTCACAAAATAATGTTGCTCTATCAAGTCATAGTTTTCTGTGCAAATATAAAAAAATGATTGTGATATTGCTAAAACCAACTATTACTGTTAATAAAAATTTTGTGTCCAATTCCGACATCATTAACATTCCGTTGTGTTGTTTTATTTTTCTTTGTAAATTTTACGTTATTTTAAGTTTATGACTCCGATTCCTTTTTTTTTTCAACATTATTATCATTAATAGCCCACATCAATTCATTACAAAACATTGGCCTAGCTCAAGCATGCCACTGACCGTATGAGGTCTGTGTTATGAGGCTTAGAACACTCTGTAACCAGATTATTATTGAAGAATAATTAAACGACTTAAAAGTTAAAGATAGCCTTGAGTAAATTCATGGACACACCAAATGTCTGGGTACCTCAGTGGCTAGAGTAGTCTGGTAACCGAAAGACTGGGATTCGAGTCCCGCTGCAGGTAGTTAAAATTTTCATTCAAGAAATTGTATTTTCAATTTATGTTAAAGAGAGATTAGAACGGCAAAGTGTGCGTGGCAGGCGAGCCGCGAGTATGATTAGGCATTTATACTCATAGGAGATTTGGAGATTTGTAATAGGTATAGAATTAGCAATATGTTGTTATTCATTGTAAATATTTAAGCTGTAAATCTTCCTAAAATAAATAAATAAATAAATAAAATACTTTATCTACGGAAATAACTGTAGTCCTTAAGTTTTTGTAATGTGTGATTTGGTTTTGTGAGAAATATTTGTAAACATAGCGGCTTCTATGTATAGATATAACTGGCAGGAGTAAATCGGCGCCACTCTATCTCATACAAAATTGAAGTGAGGGCCAATTAACAACTCCTTACTGATTTGTAGCCTCTCCCATACAACACCACAACACTACGCCGCTCCCCGCAATGGTCGATACAAAAATATCCAACCAAAAAGGTCATTCAACTTCAAGCTAAAAATATTACGAGGAAATCACAAGTCGCGTGACGAAAAACGAGCATTTAGCTTAACAAAAACCGTTTTGTGGACGTACAAAGAAGCCTGCAATTTGCCGCACGCTGCATCGCGATCGGAGACAATCACTTAGGCCTATCGTATACTTTCTCAGTTATTCTTTTTGGGCAATAGATAGGAAATTTAATCACCATGTTACAATCACTGTCATAAAAGTTTCCCAACTAACTGTGCACCCATTTGGCATAGACCCTTTTTTTTTAAAGGACCTATGCTGTTGCAGAAGGCCGTTACAGCTTCACCGGGCGGGAGGCATAGACCCCTATGCCTGCCCCTGCAATTTATAGTACAACCTTTATTAATTGAATAGTTACAGCATGGCATTAATATCCATACTGATGCATGGCGACATAATTTGGCCGGGTTATAAAGTTGACACTGACTTAAAATCAACGTCAATCATTCAAATGAGGACAGATTTAGGTCTCATTTTTGTATTGAACTGAGTTGCTATTATGTAACTATATCGATGTCACCTAGGAAACAGGGACCGGAACCGCTAACCTTTAAAGGGGTATTTGTTCGGGTTTTTAATAGGCTTGTTTTTAAAAACCCTATCTGAAAGGTAAGCTTATCATCGGGCTTACCACGATAATATGCTATGCCAAACAATACGATTAATGCAGGTAAGCGCTTACGAATACTGAAAACCCCATAATAGGCTTACCCTACATAGTGTTTTAGAATGCTGTTAGGCTATTTTAATTACTATGCGCAACCCATAATTTGTGGTAGCTTACCACAAATTATGGGTTAAACCTTATTTAAAAGGTTACCGAACTAATACAGGGTGAAATTTTAACCACCTTCCAAATTTTAATATATCAATCTACGAGACAAAAAACAAATGATGTATTTTTTCTTTTGGTATAGGCCAGTACAAAAATGTCAAGATAAAGCACTTAGAAAATGTCCGCCAAAAATCTAAAATTTTTGTTACGGCCTCCTAGCAACACTTTTTTTACGCGTCGCGCATCTCATTTATCCATTACGATACTATTCATATGTTTTTGTTTATCCCTTTATACCTTAACTTCATCCTGTATAATATAAATAATAGCTAACACAATCAATAGGGTAACCCTACCACATGAGTAACCTTTTTAATAGCTTTCTTTTTTAATAGGGTTACTCTCAAAAAGGAGTTTTCTGGTCCCTGTTGGGAAACCGCACTTTTTCCGGATAAAATATATATGTAGTATAAGTAGGTGCTATTCCAGCCAATAACCTATCACCTAATTCAATTTCAATTAGATTCGTTTTTCCAGTTTGGCATGATTGAGAACTTACAAACATCCATTACAACATTCGCATTTATCATATTAGTAGAAGTAAGATTAGTCAGAAGATAAAGTTATTTGATTGTGTGACAAAGTGTAAAGACTGCCTTTACAGGTAATTTAACGTTTGATTGGATTCAAATCAACGTCTATTAATATGCCTCTTAATTGGTATTTGATATGCGAGCGGTTAATTTAATTAATGAAATATACTATTAGTTGCATTGATTGCTCGTGATGGCAGCAAATGAGGCCTATGAGTAACTTTTTGATTTGTTTTTTACTTTAACTTTTTGATTGTTATGAACACGCTTTATGTTAAAATTATAAAATGTTCTAGTGTCAACTGTTTTTAGGACATCTGATAATGAGTTACATGTAGTTTTATAAACTTTACATAGTAAGTGACCTTTCTTGTTGATAACTACACATATAGTTCATTTCGTACCTATATACAAGATGTAACAAATACAATTAGAACTCAAATTTCTAAGTGGTTGTTTACTCTAAATAAATATGAGCCAAAACTCTGTTTGGGTAATTTTATGTATGTCTCGAGAAGTCATACAATATTTACATGCATGCCATGCATATTGACTGAAGTTTGGTTATATTACAATCACCTTAAAACAGCATCATATTAAAAAAAACATTGTGTCCATTAAGACTAAAGGTTTTTGATCACTGACCAATCTACCTCTTACCCCCGTATTTATAAAGAAGAATTACTTATTGCTTAAGAAAGTCATAACTTAAAATGTTCATACCTAGTGCTTAAGTGAAAGAAATTGGTCACCATTAATAGTCATATTATCTGGCTAGAAATGCAAACTTTTGGTAGTTATAACTTCTAGTAATTTCTTGATTAAGGCATACAAATTGTCTCTCAAGTAATTACTTTTAGTCAAGTAATTACTTTTACTTGTTTATAAATATGGGGGTTAGATAGTTAGTAATAGCTATTAACAGTATATTAAGTAATACTATTAAACTGCTTCTTATAAACAATTTTACTTATACATGTTGATAACTGTTGTCTAACATTTCCCACACTACACATCCCTTTTTAAAACGTTTATTTCGAAATAATATTTTGACCTTGATGACTAACATGGATTATGCAAAGAAAGTTGGTGTAAACATGCCTTAACTAACTGTCAAAACCGTTATCCAAATACTTACTGTTAAAAATATTATATTACACTACACAACTCTAAAACACTTCATTTTAACTTTGATTTAACACAATAACACTAAACACAATCGATATAAACACGCAACATTTTTATTCTAAACAAGTTGCCTCTGCGAAGTTCCGTAAGCACTGTCAAAAACTTGCACCACCGGTATTTTGTCTGCATCTATCTGTGACTGTATGCATCTCGCTCACTCACTAGCTAAACGGTATATAAGAAAAAGCAGGAAATATCCCTTTGGTGCCGCCTTCACAGCTTCGCAGATAAAGCCTTTTTGCACTGGTAAAAGTAACGGGGGTTTTCTTGAGATGCGTAAGTTGAAACAGCCTGTGTGGATGGCTGAGTGTTAGACAAAGACACACTATGTAGTAGGTCATGTTTGTAAAGGGCATACGTCATATGGCTTACATTAAGGTCGCTAGAGTGTAAAGTTGATTTGTAGTTAGAAAATTGTGTAAGTAAACATTAACGATGTTAAATGTTGTACACACATTCCTCTGGCTAAAAGTGTAGGTATAGCTATTTAAAAACAATTATTATTAGGTATACAAAGTGAGCTTTGGGCACCAAAGCTTCGTATATAAAATCTATTAGAGCCTTACTTTAAGGATTTAAGGATTAAGTACGTAATATATATTTTTCTTAAATTAATGTCGCGGTTTATTATGACTTTATGATGTTAAAACATACCGGGCAAGAACATTATATGGATTTAAATATTTAAACTGAACTCTTTTGATCGCCATCTAGCTAAAGCGTGAAGAACTAGCAGTAAAATCACTCGCTCAACTCGTGCGCATGATGCGTTGAATTATAAAAGCATTACTTTTAGCATTGATAGTTCCATTTGTTGCCACTACGAGGTGCTACATTTAAATGAAAGCCTTGTTTACAAACGTAAACTACTTTATTTACAAAACGATGTGCCCACACATTAATACTGTACACATCAGAGAACTAAAACTAGACATTTTTAAATGAGTCGGCGGGACACTAGGCTAAGAAATATACAAGTTAACACTTAAGTATTAAGTAAAACCTAGTTTTGAAGTTCTTCAGAATTAGTCGAATTGTTTCTTTGGATTTCAACATAGTCACGGGAAAACTGAGCTCGCCTAAAACCTTTGGCGTACAAGTTTAACCTTCGTTTTCTGTTCATTTCCGAATTTGGATCTAATAAAGCGCTTAAAATCTTTGGCTTCTGATTAAAACTCCTATAATGCCCATTAATTAATTTTGCAGTTGTCGTTTCTACAGTAGTGTCCTCTTGTGGAAATATAGTTGTTGTATCAAATTGTTCAAGTCCGTTCTTAAGTTTTGTTACGAGAGTCCTCGATTCGAAATCGCCGATCTCGAAGCTGCCTCTAAAATTCCTTCTGTTTATATCAGAATAAATATTATCAGATACATCAGATTCTCTATATTTTCTGTACTCTTCAGGAATTTTGGCATCCTCGTGACTAAATTTTAAAATGTCTGGAGGCTTGGTAAACCAAGCGGCTTCAGTACTCGATAATGTGACGTCAAAAAATGGCAGTAAAGTGGTTGCTTGGGGCAGTGCGGGTGGTGGAGTATAAGGAGGGGGAGTTCTCGCTTCTAAGGGTATAATGCCTGAACTGCCAACATGATAATCTTCTACTTGAGTTGTTGACAGAAGAAACGGGACTTTTGTTGTCCGGGTTGGTATAAAATTCATAACATTGGTTTCTGTAGAACTTGTTACAGGCTCTTTTATGGCATTGTTAATTTCTGTAGTCGTTGTCGTTTCTGACTTCTTATCTGGTGTATAAAGATTAATTTGTACGATCATATTGGAGCCTGTTGCAGACTCGTTAATTTTTTCCCGAGAGTTTATATTATTTTCAATTTCATGTAGCAATAACTTATGGTCCTTAAGAAGACGAGGCCGTTTTGGTGGTGCAGTTTTTCGTCTTAGTACATTCGACGATTTTCGTTTGAAAAGTATTAGAGGTTTTGATGTTGTCAAATAAATTTGGTCAAGTGGTGTCTTGATCGTACTTAGTAAATTGGTTTCTTGTTTTGAATGTGATTTGAATGGAAATAGATTTAACATGACACTAAACGTTTTTGCTTGACTAATATTGGAAGATTCATTATAATGTGTTTCACTTGAACTTGGTAATGGTAAATAATTTGTATTTCTATTTGTTTCGCATGCTTGTCCATAGCATTTCCTTTTGAAATTTGGTATCGGCCTGAACATAGGTACATTTAATACTTCTCTTCTTGCACCTACGTTTGGTGAAAATCTCATAAAGCCATCTGCAAGAAGATTCACTTCACCGGGATTATCTGGTTTATACCTAAATAATGGGTCCGATTGATGATTGGATTTAACGAAACCAATTGTTTCAGAACTATCGACTGTTAAATCTTGACCAGATTCATGACTTTTATCTTGAAGTACACTTGGTTCAAGGTACACTCCAGTAAATGCAATCTGTTTACTTGAAGGTATTGTGTACATGTCACCTATCTTTGCATTTATGGTTTTTTCTAAATATTTTATTACCTGTTGAATATTTTGTAACCTTTGAGCATTCCGGTAACTTTCTATCCAACTTTTGGATTTATATGTTCTACTGAATGGTACAGGAGTTGGTGATTTATATTCAAAAATAAATGGCCTCGGACTAGTTCTTCTAACATGAGAAATTTTGTGGGTTGCTAAAGAAGGTACAGGATAAGGTGGTTTTAAGTAGCTTCCTCTTTGCTCATTAGCAATATCTATCGTTGGATCTACATAACTATTCTCTTGCATAGCGTTAACTAATAGTGGCATTCGTTCGTAATAATCTTGATCAAATCCAAAATAGCTTCGGTCAAGTCTGTCGGCAAAAGGAGAGTCGTTTGTGATGTTTGTTACGTTGAGTCTTCTGTTCGCTCGTCTTATGCTTTGTACTAAGCTTGATTCTACCGCAATCGCATATTCGTAGATTAGTAGAATTACCTGAAACAAAGTTAAAGGCGCATTTAAATGATTTTTTTCGTCATCATTTTAAAGTGTGGTATAAATTTCAACAAGTTACGTTAAAAAAAACAAAGTATTATGTATTAGTTTAATCTTATTTTTTCACTTATTAATGGTACAATCATAATAAATCAAATATGTTGTATTTCATATCTGTGTCGTAATCTTTATTTTCTTCATGTTTCAAGTCACTGCGATGAATCTCTAAGTATGTCGGTCTATTATGAGGAAGCATTGAATTTGATCCAAAAAATCTGTCGTTACTTTTCAAGATTTGCCAAAAATCTGTTCCGATTGTGTCTTGTGATTTATTTGTTCTGTTTTGAGAAGTGACAGACGATTGAAGCTCATTTTCTGAACGTTTTATATTTAATTCTTCTTGGTATTCATCATCCCGAGAAAGTTTTTCAATTTCCTCTTCCAAAGCAGTGTTGTCTAATCCTAAGTAAAAGGGTTCTGGTTTATTTTTATCATGGTCAATGAGAAAATCAACTTTCATTTTTCCAGTTATAGTTTTGTTTAGCAAATGAGATGGTGTTGCTAATTTATACTGATCTTTTGATTCAGGGGTAACACTTTGTTGAGTGTTAATTGTTTTGCCTTCAAATAGATGAAGTGCTCTTGTTGATGTGAACGGCTTATTTGTTGATAAAGACGTGGTAGAATCTTCTATACTACTTTTAGTGGTACTTTGCTTACGTTCAATTATGAAATTCACTGAATCTTTTGCATTTGGGTTGAGACGCTTATAAGGCGATATTAACTTTGACTTAAATAGTTCAAAACTATGAATATTGAACTTATTCATTTTATCTAACACATTATCAGTCGTGGTCTGATAATTAATTTTAGTTTTGAGCTGCATTATATTTTTAAGATTTATAGTATCAGAATTAAGGTGTGGATTTTTAGAGGTGTTATTAGTATTTATGTTGATGTAGTTTGATACTAATGTTGCTTTACCAGACGTATTTACTTCTTCACTGTCTAAGAGTAAAGTATTTGGCGATATTTTTGTTGTGTTGTGAATATTTTGTCTTTCTCTCAAGTTTATTGTGGTTGGCATAGGCTGTGTTGTTATTGCTGTATCAAATTGGCTTTGAGTAGGTTCGATGTGGTCATACACAGTTGTTGTTTGAGCATGAAAACTTTGACTGTCCCATAACGATGATAATTTCTTTAACTCATTTCTCATCGGAATCATGTTTTTGCTTTCTATTAACGGCAAACCTGAAGTATAGGTATTAAAAAATGAAGGTAAAACAGTTGTGTCTTCATTTTTAGTAGCTTTTATGTTCATTTGTTTATTTGCTTCAAAAAGTTTAAGATTATTTAAATATTTCAAGCGCACGGGAGGTGTGTATGTTTCTTCAGGCAGGTCAGTTGTTGTTTCTTTGTGAAATATGTTATTAAATTCTGAAAACTGTACTGGACTAAGTTTTTGTTTTATTGTAGTTGAATATTTTGCATTCCTATCAAAAATTGAGTAAGGAGTCGTTAATTTTACTTTAGAAGTATAAAATGCTTCATCGATATTTGATTCCGGTGCATTGGTGGCCTGAACTTCACTACACGGACCAGGCTTCTTAATTTTATCATCAGGAATCAGTTGTCGAATGCTTGTAAATATTTTTTCTAAAAAAATGCTTAGTTGTTTTGGGCATTTGCAACTAACACTATCATCTTGTTTTGGTGGGGAAATCTTCATTTTACTTTTTGGTGTTCTGTACATTTTTTCAAATGCTATATCTGATACTGGTTTGGTCGTCACTAGATGACGTTTTTGTGTGTTATCAGTTTGAGATTCATGTTTTTTGTTTGTTATTGGTATAGTTGAACCAAATCCAACTTTATCGTTTATCATTTTTTTAACGTATTCCATTATTCTTTTATAATCTCTAATTTTTCTGTTCTTAGTAAAATAACCTGGTTCTTTTGTAGATTTTTTAACAAAAACTAACGGTGAGGTTTTATATTCTATAGTGTATAGCTTCGATGTTGGTTTTTTCATCCAGCTTTTTGTGTTAATAAAGATATCTTTTTTGAAAGAAAATTCTGTTGTAACTTTTCCGTCGTACGGAGGGCTCGAGCTAGAGTAATCGTCAATAATCTTTTCAAGGTATCTGTTTTGTTTTAATGCTTTAATTAGTATAGGTAGCAACTTTATAGTATTTCGATCGAAGTTAATTTTCGATTTGCTGAATTTCTCCTCGAATGTTGACGCCAAACTGTCGTTCAGAAGACCAATCCAGCTAGCTTTCCCTAGCGCTTGTTGATTTGCGTCTGTGTTCATCCCATACTCCATGTAGACGAGAAAAACAGTCTGAAAAATAAAATAAAACATTTAAATTATAATATTCTGCAAAATAAAGTTCAAATCGAAGCAAACATTTGTTTGAATGGAAAACTTGTAGCAGTTTCTGCCACTTCAATTATGTAATTATTTTGATTCGTAAGAAAAACTGCAATGTTTATTATTTAAGTGGCTCTATCATACATATACGAAGTAACATGATTTTACTAGTTTTAGTGAATATCTAGCCTAAATTTAATTCATAAATTAACACATACCATTGGTAAATACTTACCACATAATGTTAGTGAACAATTAAGCATCACAAAGCAACATGAAATAATACAATAACCAAACTTTTTAACACTACACCTCAAGCAAGTGTTAGTACCTACAGTAGCAAGAGACCTCGCAACTTTATAAAATATACTTAACACATACATATCTTTAGGGTTATTAAATGTAAATGATTTTGGCCCTACTCCTGAAACCAGAACATCTTGCAAATTTATTTAAACACATACGAATTAAATTATATGCAGTCCGTTTGACATTTAACAAATCTTTTTTGGACACCACTTATTTCAAAGAGGAATGAAAAACAAATAGAAATAGGAACTCACACAAAATGTCATTTGTTTGAAGATAATAAATACACGTGTCGAATGCTATAAAGTTTTAAAAACGTCGGGATAATTCAAAATAAGAACATAATAAACACGAGCTAAATCCGAAAATGTATCTTTCGTTTAAAAGTAACACCCTTCACTCTGGAGAGCACAAGCATTACTTAGTTTATAGTTGTTTGAAGGAAGTGTATGTTATTAAGCATGATTACAAGTGTCATCCCCCGCGGTTCAGCGCTTCGTCACCCACTGCGCACACGCATATCGTGGCAACAAAAGAAAGCTACACGCAAGTGTCCGACAGAGGAAATTTCAAAATATAAAAGGGTTAAATGTTCAGACTAAAGCATTTACTAAGTTACAGACAGGCGCATTTTTAACCGAATAAAAAAAGATGTTTACAAAGTCCAGTTTTCATGTTCTAAATGTTGGTCATACGTCAAATATATCATAACATTTAGAACATAAAAACTGGATACACAAGCAGAGACAAAAAGCATTCTTGCCCTTTAGAACATTTGGGTTCTTTTTTAACTTTCAATCTTTGATTCTTGAGCTTCAAATATTTGAAACATTTTTTTTGTAAAATGCATGCATCGTATCGCCAATATGTAATATGTTTTTGTAAAATAACTTCAAATTACTTATTTTTACTAAGTTTATATCTCATATTGAAGGATTTCAATTCAAATGATTACTACTTTTAAAAAAATCCCCGAACTAGTTGAAAGCAGACATCAGATCGAATATGCTATATCTACAATTAAACTGGGAACCCAAGTTACCAAATTCTTTTAAATATTGATTGATTAACACAAAAACAAAACAAGCAGTCAAATTGAGAAACTTTTTGTTGACAGCTGAAAATAAATATTTATAACCTAATTAACCAAACAAAAGGATGTGTAAATTAATCTAAGTGCTTGGAAAATCATCCAGTTGGAGTACAACTTCTAGACATGTTTACAAGCATAAAAAAACAAAGGAAACAACGCCCACAGTTATGTACACAACGCATATTTGTAGAACAATGCGATGACATGCGCGTGCGCCAATTCGACAATACTTGTAATTGAAGCAAACATATTTTTGTACGCGAGTTTTTGTTACAATCGTTGTGAAGAGATGTTTTAGTGGATGCAGAAGAGGGCTGGTTGGCTAATGAAAACACTGCAGTTCTTTGTCAACTTTAGTTGTATTAATATTAATAACACGGAGATACACACACAGTTTATTCGCAAGCACCACAGATTGAAGGTATGACAAAATATAATGATGTCTGTCACATTCAAAAATTAGATTCTAAAGTTATTCTATTTTGAAGTTTTACATTTTTGGTTGGTGTTGCCAACAGTTGTACCTACTCGTATGTGTATGGTAAAGCTGTTTTTTAACAATAAAAGAAATACAATGCGTTTAAGTTTGTAGTTTTTGTAGTTAAAGGCTAGCCATCTCGTTTTATTTGTGATTTAATTATTTATGTGTTTGTCCACTCTTCAAACTATTGCTGTACCCACCAGGGTCCAAAGTTGAGTCTAATAAAATATTAAATTGTTCTCATCACCTTTGTTACATTTTGGAATGCAAATAAATGAAAATTAAAATGTTTCATACAAATATTACTCAGGGAGTATTGGAAGTGGAATCAGTTTTGATTCTTTGAATAGGACCCAGGGGGCTTCACTACATAGTATAAAACAAAGTCGCTTTCTCTGTCCCTATGTCCCTATGTATGCTTAAATCTTTAAAACTACGCAACGGATTTTGATGCGGTTTTTTTTAATAGATAGAGTGATTGAAGAGGAAGGTTTATATGCATAATAACATTTAGTATCAGCATTGCACCCGTGCGAAGCCGGGCGGGTCGCTAGTTTATAAATAAATAAAAAATGAATATGGACGGTCTTCCACAAAAATAATGATACTTTACGGAAAACGGAAGGGTACGAGTTGGGGTCCCACCTCAATCAGCTGAAATTTTAACTCAATGAATAGTATTGTGTTTTCAATTTACACAAGACATTAATTTGCTTAAAGAACAGTTTTAAAAAAGAATACTTAGTACGAAACTATCAATTTACTTTACTATAATATGTATCGATATGTGTTAAAATTTAAAATCCCTAAGAAAACTCTGAAATCCACGGGTAGTCTGACGTGCTGTTGATAGCAAACTCATTCAGTGACGTCTAGCGCGTTTATGTCTTTTATATAGTAGTTTTGTGTAGTGAACACATGAGCTATTACTCATGTAATAGCTGATGTGTTTTGAGCTTTTAATGAGCTTTTTGTGTAACTATGTTCGATATAACTTTATAGCTCAAAAGTAATGCAAGTAAGTTGAAAATACAATTCTTTAAATAAAAAAATACTACCTGTGTGGGAATCAAACCTACCACCTTTTGCTTTTTATGTAAGGAATTGTATTTTTGATATTTTCTCAAAGAATAGTGCAAAAACAAACAAGCAAAAGCCATCAAGAAGGGTAATTATTTTATTATTAGGGGGGTACATATTTATATTTAAACTACTAAGCTAATTTTGGTGAATGAGGTATGAATTATTTTTTTAATAGTCCGGGTAACTTAGGCTACCTTTTGTTATCAATCAATCAATCAATCAATCAATCAAATATTTTTATTTGCTTAAATACATATTACAAAGATGTTACAAAATATTTTCTTAGTCATTGTATTTAACCTGCTGGCAGGCGTGCAAATGTTCGTCATTGGAAGCTATTAAATAACAAATTAAAATGTTTTATGTCAAATGGAATAAACGTTGCACAATTTTTAATCATTGAATACCTATTCTAAATTAATGTCAAATTAAGTAAAAAATAAATGTCAAATAAATTAAAACGGCCTAAAACAAAGCACAAATTGTAAACATTAGTCATAAACAATAAACAATATAAAGTCAACTATCCCTCAAAGTCCATGTACTCATTCAAACTATAAAAACATTTTTCACTTAGCCATTTCGTTAAAAAAAAAATTAAAAATATTTCCATTTAGGGTTTTTAAGTTTTCAGGTAGCTTGTTATAAATTTTTATGCACATATTAAATACATTTCTTTTATAAATATCTTTGTGAATGGATGGTTGATATAAGTTAAACGCATAATGAGCTCTAACTGGTCTCCTAGAAATATCAGCAAGAAGTTTAAAATACTCAGGATGCTAATGCTCAGTTAAAAAAATACGTTAAATACTTTGAATAAAAATTAAGACGCGACAACATGAGATAGGCATATCATGTAATAGACGACGCAAAGAAATAGTATAACTTGTTCACTACGTTGTTTATACAAAATTATTCTAATTCTCACCAGAACCTAAACATTTACACATTAAGATACAACTCGCACGCATACAGACCATACATGGTGGAAGCCATACAATTATAACTCACATGTAGCCACAACATATTGTGCGTGCCTCCATGATATTAGCATGTGGTAGACCATTAACATACATACAAGTTAAATCACAATTGAAACGACAAGTAGACAAAACTTTCTAGTTGTTATCGCTACTGTAGGACTGTAAAGGCTGCTCTCAAAGTTAATGTTAGAATAACCTAATTTAGTTCAGAAAATAAAGTTTTAAATTGGGGAAAAAGTTTTTTTTTGTATGCATGACCGCATCTAGTATATACTTAGTTATTCGATTTTCCGGATTTTTAAATGCCAACAGTCCATACAAAGTTAATCCATGTCTTACAGCAGAGAGAAAAATATTTCACCGTAATTCATAGTAATTAGTAAGTAGATAAAAATTCTATGCTTCGAAACCCAATGATATTCTTACAGACTAACAAATAACAAAAAAATGCTATAAAAATTCGTTCATGAGCAGGAATTAGAGCAATAAATGTATAATAATACTTTAAATTGCTTTATTATCATGATTTTTTAAATTGTTAGACTGTTATATAAAATAAACAAGGCCTAGACAGGTGAAATTTTAGTTAAAGTGAATTTGAGGAGTGACTTTTCTTCATTAACCTAATTTTCAGAAAATGATAAAGCTTCGAACAATGGTTTAGATTCAATAGACGAGAACGATATGGATATAAGTACTTTAGACGTTGAGTGCTCTTTTTCTAGTAGATTTTAGAGAGGAAAAAAGCTGTTTTGGACCAAACTATAATTGAGAAATATTTATACCAGTACAAACCAACATAAAAACGTAAAAATATCTGTACCATAAAAGATACTTACAATGACAATTGTAACAGTGATTGCAGTGGAGATGACAGCGCATGCGCATCCTTGCTTTATCTGCCGTTTCCTCGACAGCCTGAGGAACTCTTCCGTCCTCGCATCAATGGTTCTGTATAGTCCAAACTGACGAATACGAGAGCTAGTGCCCGTACTCACTGATCCTTCACTAGACATATTGACGATTCACATCACTAAACAAACAAAACGAACTCGAAATTCAAACTCGCGTCAGATTTTTCGAATATTCCAAATTTAAATGTTTCGGTTAAAAAACTTTTCTAAATTCGAACAGTTGTTGACACGCGTTCTGGTTGCGTTTGCGCAGGAAAATGCGGCGGATTCTTCGTGAGCGGCGGCGGTTTGTATTTTCCTTTGAGATGCGCTATTTGTTATTAGGGGTGGGGTTGGTGCTTTCTTTGCGATATCGATGTTTAAAAGAAATTGACTATGTTTTATTAATCCCTCGATCGTGAGTTTTTCCAGACACAATTGAAATCAATTGTTATCGCGGCACGCGCGTGCCTCCTGGGGGTTGAGGGACTAACTCTTTTAATGTATTGTTTCAATTTCATTTAATTTTAAATTGATATTTAATTCCAAACACAATGTACAATTTTTTGTATTGAAACACTTGGTTAATTATGATAAATTTTATTACATACTAGCTGTTGCCCGCGACTTCGTCCACGTCAATTTCTGTTATTATGATCGCGATTATTTTTTTACTTTTTCACTGATGCTTCGCTCCTATTGGTCACAGCGTAAAGCCTTACTCAATACACAAAAATATTTTTTCAATTCGAACCAGTACTTCCTGAGATTAGCGCTTTCAAAGAAACAAACAAACAAACTCTTCAGCTAAAACTGAAATAAATTCGATAATAGGAATAATAACGATTGTACAAGCATATAATTCCTAATTAAAAAATATAATATGTATTTACACACTTTACATTAGCAGTGCATACAATCATTGTTTCAAGTGCCCATGTTTTTGTGTTCAGCGTAGATTTTTTTCATAGTGAAAAAAATTAAAACTGACGATCAGCAAAATAATGAAAGTATCAAATTAGTTAAAACTGCTAATCATTACAATTCCAATATTGACCGTTGCTCTATCGATATCGATATAATCAACGCTGATTACATCCCTAGTCTTCATACCACACTTGCGCAGGGCACTGGACCGTACTGAGTCTCGCATAAACATATTGACAGGAGAAACGTATATTATGTGCGATTTATAATAATAACCCGCATTTGGCAAGCGTGGTGATTATGTATTGGGTACAGACATACACCACTGTAGTGGTGACTTAAAGTAAAGTAACAACCCATTTTCGCTCACTGCTGAGCACGGGTCTCTCTCCTTTTTAAGGAGAGGGCTTAAGGCCTTAGTTCCACCACGCTGGCCTAGTGCGGGTTGGTGGACGGCGGGGGCGACGCTGTGGCAGCATCACCCCGCTTGGACGTTTCGCAAGCCGCCCGAAGGTCTCCAACAGGGCTTAACGACAGTTATCTCACGACAACACCTAGGTACTTAAAGTAAAGTAAAGTAAAGTAAAGTAACAGCCTATAATAATCCCACTGCAGGGAAAAGGCCTCCATCATTGAATTCAAGTTACCACTGCAATGATGGGAACTGGCATAATCACCACGCTTGCCAAATGCGGGTTGGTGATCCCAAACCCGAGCAATGTTCGAAAATTAGAATCTCTTTTTGGTTGCCCGACCCGGGGATCGAACCTGGGACCCCGAGATCTTGGCCCGGTATTTAAACCACTAGACCAGCGGGGTGTTTACTTTATCTAATTTAGAAGTACTTACTTTTTCTAATTTAGAAGTACCTATCTACACCCAAAATGTAACATAACCTGAATCAATCTAACTAATATCAAAACTGCCAAAGTTTGGATACGCGTTTGTTTACCAATCACGCCAAAACTAATTTGAATGAATTTAGTCACGAAACGTTTTAAGATTATGAAAGGCTAGAAAAACAATAATATATTTTTTTGCTTACTAATGAGCGGCTTTTTTGGATTAGCACCACAAATACAAAGTCATTGATAATAATAATAATGTAATAAAGAATAAAATTAATACTGTGTCAGTAACATAACTAACTTAAAGCTGACCATTAAAATTTAATAACTGTAAGTCTTAAATGTTTTATTCTATTGTTTTAAAATTTGCTGAGTAAGTGGTTTAACTGTACTCTACCGATAATAAACTGGTGTAAAGCACATCACTCACTTTCTCTATATCAATTAAATAGATTCATCGACCGCAGAGATTTATTGTGATAGTCGTTCATTTATTATCTTTTTGACAAGAATTTAAATTTCAAATCAACCGACAGTTTAATGAAAAGTAAATAGATTGTACATACAATTCAATAGTATGTTTTCTTAATATTACCTGTACAGACACGTAAGATAACGTTATGTTTAGTGAATTATTTACTGCAAATAAATCAATCATTGGTTTTGCTTGTACGGTTTTTGCAGGAGTTAACAATCTTGTTTTTAACCCTTTGAATGATATAGTAAATTTTAAAATTCATTGGTTTTGGACTGTATTGTAACGGCATAAGGTTTAAATTATGGTGGCAATATACTTGCCACTACCTTATAAAGGTTACAAATCTGATTTATTTTAGCATTTTAGTTATGACATTTAGAAAACACAAGATTAGGAACCGATTTAGTGATTGTTCTAACATTTTGAATGGGACCGTTATCGTATTTTTTAAAGAATTTTATACAAAACGTACAAATTGCTTAATTATTTACTATGGGTAAGCTAATTTATTTCAATACCATACAAAAAATACTTATGTTTAATTTAAGAAACGGATCTTACAGGTTTCAACCTTTCCAATACATGTTTTAAATAACTTACAATGTTACTGATATAGAAATTTAATACAACATCTATAACAATTATGTAAAATTTAAAGACTCATTATCAAAGAACAAAGAATATGTTTGAAACTTCACGAACTTTTGGTTGTATATAAAATCTGATAACACTATATTACTTCTTATTCAAAATTAGTAACATTCTTCATTACGTGTACTTAATTTATTTTTTATGCAACACTAGAGAATAAATAGAACCTTTGTTGTTGATGTTATGACTGATGCCTACCGGATTTAGTAAAAACCATAATTGCTTAGGTTCAAATATCAAACACACTCGTAAATTACACGCGACAACAATAATTTCTCACGTATTCCACGCGTAGATTGGTAAAAACATCGCTAATGATTGTTATCATTGTTCGATTTCAATTCGATGAGTAAGGGTTGCCTATAAATGATTTTAATGCAAATTTTAACTTTTATGTTCACTAGTTATAGAGTTAATTGATTTGAGGTTTCTAATATGAGCTTGCTTTTTATAACTTTCTCATATTTCGGATTTGTTGTAAGTGCCATTATCTCGATTCTAACCGGTAATGATAACAGCTAACAGATCCCTCAGCGGTGGCAGGTTTCGTAAGAGTCTGCCTGGATCATCATCATCATCATCTGGACATAGGCCTCTCCAATTGCAAGCCACTTAGGTCGATCCTCAGCTTCTCGCATCCAGCTCCTGCCAGCCACCTTTCGCAAATCATGACTCCACCTGGCCTGAGGACGTCCTACATTACGTTTGCCGAGACGCGGTCTGGATGCTACAAATAATCTACAAAACAGATAATCTATAGACCAATAAGGCTGACAGTGTTTTTGGCAGAGTACGAAAAGTGTGCTTTTGAATTAAAATTTTGCGGTTTTCTGATACCTACTGAAATTATTGGTTATTTTTTTCCATCTTATTACAATAATTAATCTCCTTCTAAATTTAGCCTCTTTCTAAAAAGAGAATAAAGCACTATTGTCACCGATTTTTCAACAGTAGGTATACTACATATTGTCACTCGTTGGCCCAACCCTACAGAAGTTGGTCTAAGCGTGACGATATTCGCCCATTTATTATCAAGTTGATTAATAGCGCCACAGGAATGCGCGCGCCTCTTCCTATTGCAAAGAAAGCGAGAATTATGATAAACGAAACGCATGTGTTGTGGTTAGAAGAAACACTTCGATATCTTTTAGTGATGCAGTGCAATTTATATCTAATCGCTAAATAACTAACGCCCCTTTGGTCTAGTGGTTTTAAATACCGGGCCAAGATCTCGGGCTCCCAGCTTCGATTCCCGGTTCTGGCAACAAAAAGTTGTTTTGAATTTTCGAACGTTGATCAGGTTTGTGATCACCAACCCGCATTTGGCAAGCGTGGTGATTATGCCAGTACCCATCATTGCTGTGGTAACTTGAAATCAATGACGGGGGGCTTTTTCCTGATGGATGATTGATTGGGGGATGATTACAGGCTTTTACTTTTACTTTAATCTTTACTGTTCAATATATCAGTAATTATAACCGACCGACATCGATGAATTCTTGAGTTGAAGAACCAATGACTTCAAGCGGAAGTGGTTCTTGAATGGCGATCGCGCATCGGACGACCATCTCTGGATAGGCCCTCCATAAAGTGAACCAATTACCTGGTAAAGGTCTCAGGAAGCCGCTGGTTGAGATCCATACGGAATCTAATGTAGAGTGGTAACCGTCGTTTGGCTGAGTTGATTATGAATATTATAGCAAATCAAACTTCACATCAGACTAGGCCAAGGCCTCACAGTAAAGATGATTTCACTTCAAGCATAGCTGTTGCATCTCTAAGATACTTTAAATTTCCTTAACAATTCGTTTAAATCCCCGTCATTATTAAACATGTAGAAAGTAAATTTGTTAACCGTCCGCCATTCTCGTCAAGCGTGAAAACTGCCGGCCATAGGACGTAACCGCGCAACAATGTGTTTTACTTTTTATTTTTGTGACAAATCATTTCCAAGGCCATTAACTGTATGCATGTCCAAAATTATTGATGTTGTTTTCCTTTGCGGTCAACTGTTTCACCACGTAAATGATAGCTTTAATTTGAAAGTATTTTTCTTTTCAACTCTAAAACTACATCGTCATCATCCCACCACAGCCTACTGCTGGCCGCTGGTCTAAAGAATTTTCTCTCTTAGAGAGGTCTGCATACAGAAGTGCAAAACTCCTGACAATAAATTGATGAAACTAAGCTGGCTTACCTACATCGATTGGAATAAGCCGAAACATGGGCGCTGTGACGTAGTATCTCGGTTGCTTAATAAAGTGCTGCAGCCGGTATGCATGGAGATGCGGGTTCGAGTCCCGCCTGAAGCATAATTTTTCAAGTTAAAATACTTTTACTGTTTTAAACTTCCCTAGTAATTTTTGTTAGAGTTAATTATTTCGAGGTTTCTACTGTAATTTACTTTCAGTTTCTCCGCTTGCAACAGTCCCGAAATATCGAAAAGCCATAACTATTAAAGTGATACACAGCAGAAATATCAAGCCAAGTAACTCTAACATAAATAACTATTTTAAAATTGCAATTGCACAATAACATTAAATTTAAGCCACCGAGACACTGCGACGCATCGCGAATTTTTCAAGCATATTCTTTTCGCGGTAAGCCAGCGTTGTTTCATCAATGTTGGAAGTTTGCACTTAACACCCGAAAGAAACATCTTTGCAGATGTTTGACAGTCAGTTAAGACGAAACAGCTATTTATATACTTTATTTAAATTATTTAATATTTATTATACTCCTGCGAGGAGATGCGGGTTTGAGTCCAGCCTGAGACATAATTTTTCAAGTTTATATACTGATATTATAATAAATTGCAATTAAGTTGCTAAAGTATCAAATAAAGACTATAATTAATTTTAATGGTTTGCTATACAGAACCATACAGATTCAATTTATTTACGTTCACTCGTTGCCTACTAATTTATCTTTAAGATATAGGGCAGATTGAAACTCCATTGCGCTTCGATAACTATCTTCACTTAAAAAAGCATTGATAAAGTTCCAAAGAAATAAAACAAACCGTTTAGTTTTTATACATTTTATAAAAATATTCTTTAAACCTTAAATCAAGATTAGTCGAAGGCAGTGTCGTTTTTTCATATTTTTTTGAGTATTTCATATTAAGTTATTTATAAGAAATATATATACAGAATCACTAGAACCATGGTAACTCACTAAAATTATGTTTACATATTATTATATAGTTGTTAAAACTTAATAACAAACAAATCTTGCGACTTGACCGCTCAGTTTGGTATCACAATTATGGCAACTTAAAAATTTACATTAAACTAAATTAGAAGACGAAAGGCACGAGTGGTCGGTCGTAGTAGTACCCCTCATTGTCCACGAAGGGGGGTCTAGTTGAGGGGGGGATATATTTAATAGGGGTTCTCGTTGTTTGTGGCGGAATATATACTGGTGGTCGGGTTGTTGAAGGGGGTATGTACACCGGTCGTCGAGTTGTTGAAGGAGGGATGTATACTGGGGGTCGAGTGGTTGAAGGTGGTATGTATACTGGGGGTCTAGTTGGATATGTGAATGGGTTAGACGGCTCAGGGTAGTAATAGCCCGTGGTACCCTTAGTAATCGGAGGAGGCGGTCTAGTCGGGGGTCGAGTTGGGGGTGGTGTCGGTCTCGTTGGAGGGGGGGTCCGCCTAGTTGTTGGGGGGAGGTATGTAGGCGGAGGCGTAGGTGGCGGCGTTTGTCTAGTTGTTGGGGGGAGATATGTCGGCGGTGGTGTTCTTCTAGTTGTTGGTGGGAGGTATGTTGGCGGAGGTGTAGGCGGTGGTGTTCTTCTAGTTGTTGGGAAGGTAAACGGTATCGATGGAGTTGGGTATGAATACCCTGTGGTTCTATACTCGGGAAGTATTGTGGAGTATGTGGGCCGTGGCGGTGGTCTAGTTGGGGGTCTGGTTGGTGGTGGTGGCGGCCTTCTGGTGGTAGGCGGTGGTGGAGGAGGTGGAGGTCTTCTAGTCGTTGGAGGAGGTAAATATGTTGGTGGGGGGGTTGGTGGTGGAGGAGGCCTAGTTGGTGGTGGAGTTGGTCGTCTCGTTGTTGTCGGGGGAGGTGGTGGTAAGTACGTGGCTGGTCTAGTTGGAGGTGGGGGTGGTAAGTATGTTGGTGGTCTGGTCGGAGGGGGAGGAGGAGGCGGTGGCCGTCTAGTTGTTGGTGGTGGAGGTGGCCTAGTTGGTGGAGGCGGTGGTAGGTAAGTTGCTGGTGTTTTAAACGTTGGAGGTCTTGTTGGTGGTGGCGGGGGAGGAGGTGGCGGCCGCCTGGTTGTCGGTGGTGGTGGTGGTCTAGTCGGTGGTGGCGGTGGTAGGTAAGTTGCTGGTGTTTTAAACGTTGGAGGTCTTGTTGGTGGGGGTGGAGGAGGAGGTGGTCTTCTAGTTGTAGGAGGTAAGTAGGTTGGTGGTGGAGTTGGAGGTGGGAGAGGCCGTCTCGTTGTAGGAGGTGGCAGATATGTGGAAGGTGGGAAAGTCCTGGCTGTTGTTGGTGGAGGTGTTGGTCTAGGGGTTGTTGGGTACGTGAATGGTACTTTGGGCGTGGGGTACGTATAGCCTGTGGTTCTAAAGATATCTAATATTGTGGAGTAAGTTGGTGGTGGGGGTGGAGGCCGTCTTGTAGTCGGTGGTGGCGGCGGTGGCGGGGGCCTTCTTGTGGTTGGGGGTGGTGGAGGAGGTGTCCTTCTAGTCGTTGTAGGGGGAGGAAGATAAGTTGAGGGTGGTGGCCTTCTAGTAGTCGATGGTGGGGGTGGCCTAGGTGTTGTTGGGTACGTGAACGGTCTGCTGGGGGTAGGATAGCTGTAGCCTGTGGTTCTGAAGTTGTCGAGTATGGTTGAAAATACTGGGGGCGGTGGGGTTCTTCTAGTTGTTGTTGGAGGTGGCCTTGTTGTAGGGGGTGGTGGGGGTCTCCTGGTGGTTGTTGGTGGGGGAAGGTAGGTTGAAGGGGGGAAAGTCCTAGCTGTTGTTGGCGGTGGTGTAGGGCGTGGAGTTGTAGGGTATGTCAATGGTATTCTAGGGGTAGGGTAACTGTAGCCAGTGGTTCTGAAGTTGTCAAGGATTGTTGAGTAAGTTGGAGGTGGGGGTGGTGGCCGTCTAGTCGTTGTTGGAGGGGGTGGAGGTGGCCTAGTAGGGGGGGGGAATGGCACTCGTGGAGTGGTGTAGACGTAGCCCGGCGTTGAGGGTGGCCGGCGTGTTGTCGGCGGCGGCGGTGGCGGTGGCCGTCTGGTTGTCGGTGGTGGAGGAGGTGGAGGCCTGTAAATAATTAAAAAAAAAGTTGTATCATCACCATCATAAACCAGTTTTCTGCTAAGATCTAAAGCTCACTTAAAGAAGACTACGCTTTCAAATTAATTTGGCGATCGCAATTTGAATAATAATGGAATTATATTTTCGCCGCTTTTTTCTGCTAATACTTCTTTGTTACCTCTTACGTCACCCATGGGTAGAGAAGATGGTGCTACTCTGTTGTAAACGGGAACCACTGTTTTTGAGATTTTTTTTCAAAAATTCAGTCTCTATTTCATGTGACATGGTTGGTTAATAAGCAAAAAAATGCTAGCTTAGCATACTTATGATGTCGACTTGTTATTGATTTATATCTGTACTAGCTTTGCGCCTTCGGGTCTGCCGCGTCAATTACACCCAGTTGTGTACAAAATAGCTTATGTTCTTTCTAGAAGTACTAAAACTTTCATATTATTAATATTAATAAAGATATTTTAATAGTGCACATTTTACTCCCAAGATGATTCCTACTATAAAGCTTACCTTGTAGGCGGTGGTGGTGGCGGCCTTCTAGTAGTAATTGGTATTTCAAACGGTATACGTGGAGTTTCATACACGTAGCCGTCATCTCCGGGGGTCACTAGGGGTGGGGGTGGCCTAGTAGGTGGAGGTGGGGGTGGCCTAGTCGGCGGCGGAGGAGGAGGCCTGGTAGGCGGTGGTGGGGGAGGCCTAGTCGGTGGTGGAGGGGGAGGCCTAGTCGGTGGTGGAGGAGGAGGCCTAGTCGGCTGGGGAGGTGGTGTGTAGAAATATTCCTTGTTTATCGTCGGCTGCGGCGGCGGGAAAGGTATCAGAGGCTTTGGGTAGAAGTATCCATCCTCATTCAAGTCTGCTCGTATTGGGTCGCCTAGGACCGCGTAGTTCTGGTTCGAGTAGCTCGGGATCGCCCGGACGGGGCGGTCGGCGTGGCAGGTGCGGTACACCGCCAGAAGTACCACAGCTATGTGCAGTGACAGCCTCTGGAATAATATTAAAAAACTTATATTAATGTACATACAACTTTAATCAAATTTTAGTAATTAAATATTCACAGTACTGCCCTGTTGGTCTAGCGGTTTGAATACCGGGCCAAGATCGCGGGGTCCCCAGTTCGATTCCCGGGTCAGGCAATAAAAAAGTTTCGAATTTTCTAACATTGCTCGGGTTGTGATCACCAACTCGCATTTGGCAAGCGTGATAATTATGCAGTCTACCCATCATTGCTATGGTAACTTGATTTCAACGATTAAGACCTTTGCCATGTAGAAAAAGTAAAGTAAAGTAACAGCCTATAATAATCCCATAATTATAGGCTGTTACTTTACTTTACTTTTCTTCTAAATATTTACAGTTACCTTAAATTATCTAACTAATCTTATTCATACAAATGTTTTAGTAACGGCTCATCATCCCACAGCAGGGCAAAGACCTCCATCATTGAATTCAAGTTACCACAGCAATGATGGGTACGGGAATAATCACCACTCTTGCGAAATGCGCGTTGGTGATCACAAACCCGAGCAATGTTCGAAAATCTGAAACTCTTGTCTTACCCGGTAATTAACCCATCATCCCGAGATCTTACAAATTTTTACTTTCTTGCTAATATAGTAAATGTTCGGATTGATGGTTGTACAAACGAGAACGATTTAATGAATTGTGCGTGCATGTCACTTTTCTTAACGGATCTAGATCTGGATACTGGATTCCAGGCTTCAGACTGCGAAAAGTAGGAAATTCGTTCATGGAAAATTGTATTCGTATTTTCAACAAATTACCACAGGGTATTGCTGAACTCCCTGTACAAAAACTTAAATCGTATGGCAAAGTAATTTTATTGAAAAAGGGCTTTGTAATAATCATATTAATGATTATTTAAATGATAGGAATGTATGATATTTAATTGCTAGAACCTTTTGTAAACATTTTTTTAAAAAAAAGCTGACAATAGTGACCGAGTTCCTCGCGCTGCTTCTTCGCGGCACTAGCCCAGACTTTTCCCGAAGCAGTGGTAGGTTTAAATATTGGGACGTGTAAAAGCGCCTCCTGGGGCCTATTTGCAGAAAGAAACTGATTTTACGGATTTTACTGAAAAAAAAACTGATTTTTACGATTTGGAAGAAATATTAGAGCGGAAATTAACACATAGGTTTAAAACTGAAACTTTTTCCATCCATTGCATCGCGTTGCCGAACAAGTTCCTCGGCGCAGTGCCTCGGACTTGAGATCCATATTTTATGAAGGTTAAGGAGGCTCCTTCTAACGCGCTTTTATTTATAAAAATCACAGTTCTCGAGGGATTGTTTCAAAAGCAGAAGTCCACCTATCGTTAGGAAAACAACAAGTTTTAAAAAAATTATGAAGGTTCCAGATGGCATATTATTTCACGTCCTTAGCAAAAGCAAAATCTACTATTAAGTCAATAAAAAATTACGATTTTGTATGATTATGCTATTCATAGTTAAAGTTCACGAAAAGTATGTCTCGTTTTAGTACTACGTCTCTCCTTTTATATCTCCAACAAATTTTGCAAACGCATCGTATGCAGAAACTTTTCTGTTTGTTGTCAATAACGCAAGAGATAATTGTAGACGTATATTTGCGCAACAATATCTAAACAAACCGTATGAACAGGTAAACCACTTTTAATCGTCGCCCATCATATTTATCTGCAGTATAATATATGTCAAAGTTAATGTATTCCAAGTAGTTTTAAAATTCTAAATATTTGTGTCTGCCAAGGACGTGTTGCAAGATTGGTATTCGCCGGCACCAGGCGAAAGTGTATATTTGTAACCTCAGGTCAATAGTCAAAGTTATTTTAATTACAGATTAATGTAATTTAAAAAAAGATTACTTCTTGATTTGGTTTTTCTTTTCAACCGTAGTTGACAACCTTTTAGAGTATTAATAAACCGTCTCAAGACTAAAGTATTTGACCAGTTCATGTTGCTGATGAAGACATTTGTAACTGAAATGTGATTGGTTAATATGGGTCTCGAAGGCTCATGGTTGCACAGCGATGGACACAGCAATTTCACTGCGCGATAGAAGTAGAAACGAGAAAATGGAAAGGAGAAATAAGATAATCGACGTCGCTCGAAGAATTGCTGAGCTGAAGTGGCAATGGACGGGACACTTAGTAAGAAGAACTGTTGACTGTTGAGTCGGAAAGGTTTAGGAATGACGAACTTGATGATGGTCTGTGAGTAGGCCTAGGTACCAGGTAGACCAAAAAATTGGTTGAGGTAGCGCTGGATGCGGGTGACGCGGGGCCTTTCGTCGTGGAGATTATAAATAAGCCTAAGCTGATGATAACGATGATGATATAAACTGGTTTAGTTTTGATGATTTCGTTCTTTATAGTACAGCTTAACGATGGGTAGGTATTTTAATTTGGTGAATGGTGGAAAAACTACGCTACGCTCTTTTAGCAGCTCTCCTTTATTTGAATCTTAACACTTATGTTACTTAGACAATAGGTTTTTCCATTTTCATACTTCGTTTTCCAAATGAACATTTAAAAGAATTAAGTAATTTCATTAGCATAAAACAAAATGACAAATATCTGTGTTGCAAGATTTCATAATATCTAATGCGTTTGGTGCATATCATTTATTTAAATAGGTCAAGGCCAAACATTATCATGTAGGGTCTTATTATTTTTACCTGACTAACGTTAAATGATAATATGGGTTCTGACGTCACTGGTTTTTACGACTTCCTTAGCGAAAGAAGTTGGGACAACGGCTGTGAAAGTTTTTTTTTAAATAAAACTCGACCGAGAATCGAGCTAACGACTATCTCGTAGATAATCTCGCAGCACTGATTGAGTCTGTCATCTAAAGGTGCTCCCTCACCGGGAGCATTCGCGTGTAATGTAACGTCGCAGGCTCGAGCATTACAACAGTGAAGGAGGAGAACCGAGCGTTACAATGCAAACTTTGTAATGATACAAAACGTGTTTACATCAGTGAAGGAGGAGAACCGAGCATTACAATGCGCACCTTGTGTAATAATATAATACAATGTGTAATATCACTGGGTAACCGTCACATACTAAGAAAAAATATTACCAAATTATCTCAACAGTGGTGATACTGGTATCGATTTACTATTGATGTTGCCGCACATTGTTCTGACACAATGACCGCTTCGTCTGAAACAGCTAGATCAGAATGCTAGCATTACAATGCGCACCTTGTAATGATACATGTGTAATATCTTGATACAATATTATGGAAACAACTAAATCAAAAGTGAATGCTTGCAAATTCAAATCTCTATTAAATGTTACATTACACGCGAACGCTCCCGGTGAGGTAGCATCTTTAGGTTAAATGTTAGAATTGAAATTATTTTTTTTATTTTTTTTTATGTGGTTTTACGTAAAAAAGTAATGCGTACTGAATACACTGAAAGATATTAGGGTTTGGTGATATAAGCTAGTATATTTACTTAACTATGGACTGTTTTAAATATACATCTAAAATACGTGCCAACAAACTGCTTACTTATTTTGAAGACCAAGTTTTATCCAAAACTAAATGTCACCAAAACGGAAATATAGGATACTATAGGCGAGTGTCTTGATGGTGACAGGTATTTATTCGGTTGGTTTTTTTCCTTAGTTATAATTTAAGCCTTGTCTTCTTGTATTTAGAAGTTCAACTTCAAGTTTCAGAGTTTTTTTTTTCTTAAATATCAAAACCAGAGTCAAGATAATAGTCTTGAAGTATCATGTAATTTAGTTTGGAATATTACCACACAGTGATGGTGTTTTGGTAATGTAACGCCATAGTTTAAGGTATTTTAGTAGGACCTACCTGAAGAGCAATAAATTGTTGAACTTTTTATAGGTGTGTTCAAGTCAGCATTCACATTTTTTGCTGATAGTTTCCATTGCAAATGTACAGAATAACATTGTCTCATCTATTTGATCAATATTATTTATCGCGCCTTCAAGCCGCACTTGAGCAAAAGTCCAAGACAGCATTTGTTTAGGAAAACAAATTGAAGGTTTTGGTACTAAGTCGGATATTTTTTATATATTAAACCATTTATTATGTTTCAGAAATTAAATAAACTAAATGTTAGGCAGGAGTTTTGTGACGACTGTTAATAATGTTTGGGTGATCACCAACAAAAAAATTGAAATTTTTATTAAATAAGTTAGTTAAGCTGAAATTAATGTTGTTGAGAAAGTATGACGTTACCTATTTTGTTAGATTGGCGGTTTATGTATATTTATATTATATAGACTGACTTTTGCTTTTAAATTACCTAATAAAATTCAAATCGAAAGACAACACAAACTTGGGATGTTGTTTATTTCAAAATAACTTGCTGCAAACTAAGCAACAAAAAAAAAATTTTTTTCATTGGACATTAGACCAATTTAAAAAATAACTCTTTTGCGATCTTGGGATTGAAACTAAAAAACGTATGATTGGTATTTTTATAAGATAGTTTAATGTAAACCCACAGTGTATACAAATACAGACTTCACAGTGAAATGGTATTAATCAAAGTTACGACCAGTAATCAGTCTCACTGCAGGGCTAAGGCCTCTATCATGGAAATCATGTTACCACAATTAGGGTTGCCATTTATAAATTCTAACTAAGATAAGACGCGTGAGAGCCCCGGATTCGAAAGCCCAAAACACGGACATGTGAACAAGTTTTATTAAACATACAGGTCAGTGTAATAAAAAAAATAAAAAATTTAGTCATGACTTATCATCATTTTGAATGTACCTAAATGATCGTTGATTGATCGCGGGCACAGTAGGTGTCCCTTTTTGAATTTTTCAGCCCAGCCTACAATAAAGTCCGGCCCGGAGTACAATTTAGTCCGGCATGGACGCTCCCCTGACGCCCTCTAAACTAGGACAAATCCGGGGAAACCCGGACGGATGGCAACCCTAACCATAATGATGGGATTATTGCTGTGGTTACAACATCTAGTAAGATACCCAGATAGTAAAAAAAGTAACAGCCTATAATCATCGCACTGCAGGGAAAAGGCCTCCATCATTGAATTCAAGTTACCACAGCAATGATGGGTGTTCTGGCATAATCACCACGCTTGCCAAATGCGGGTTGGTGATCGAAACACAAACCCGAGCAACGTTCGAAAATTCGAAACTATTTGTTGCCTGACCCGGGGATCGAACCCGGGACCTCGAGATCTTGGCCTGGTATTTAAACCACTAAACCAACGGGGTGTTTATATAAATATTTAAAGATACCCATATATTTATTTAAATCTTGATATTTAGTCTCTGCCCAGATAAGTTATTTGCAATACTTTAGGTAGGAGCTTTTACAGCATTGGACGAATTAATAACATAAAATAGAACAGTGGCATTTAATCTTGTAAACAAAATTGATCATAAATTTAATAGCGTATTACATTATTTTACATGACATATATATGGCAAGATATTCGTTACATTCTATTAATAAATATGATAATTCTATGTATCTAAATAAATTGAAGCGTCTTTTGGCTGAGACTTTGGATCTTTGTTTTGATGGTGGGATCTACCTCCTAGTGGTCCACCCTGGGCAACGGCATCTTTGGTTTTCTAACCAATGATGACGGCTAATAGATCCCTCTGCGGTGGATGCTACCGCCCTCCTGTCGGAGTCCAGCGCCAAGCAGTTGTCCTGTGTTCAACTGGTGTGTGGAAGAACCAGTACCCCTGGGTAAGCTCGCTCCATCTTAGGCTTCTTCTTAACCTTATGGTTAAGTATGTAGTCAAGAGCTAGCCCATTATTTATAAAAAAAAAAACGGAACGAAAGCGTTAAAATTGGACGTAGTTAAACAGAAAGGACTCAATCCACAAAGCATGCCATTTTATTCCTAATGGTCGAATGATAGCGAATTATTTGCCTTCATAAATACCAATTAAAAGTGTTTCTATATTTTATTGCTGTTCTAATAAGTCAGGCGTTTAATTAACCAAGATTTACAATAATTGTTTCTAGTCAATAAAAATAATGGAAATATGACTGACAAATTAACACGAATCGATCTGTGAGTAGTAAAAATGGATTTTTACGACAGGTCAGTTATTCGTGCGTCAAAACAGAGAGCCTAAAGAAGAGGCTCAAGGTATTCTGCTGGTCGACTGGGACGGAATGTAACCTGTTTCGTGTGGTCCAATTGTGGAAAATATGGCGATTGATTACAAATTGAAAACAAACTTGTCTGTAATCATTGCGTCTCTTATTTATTGAATATGGGTTGTTAACAAGTTTTGAATGTTCGAACATTGCTCGGGTTTGTGATCACCAAGCCGTATTTTGCATGCGCTGTGATTATGCCTGTGCCCGTCATTAGTATGGTAACTTGAATTCAATGATGGAGGCCATTCCCCTACGGTGGGATGATCGAAGGCCGGTACTTTAATTTTTTGATGCTAATTTCACTTTTAAACAGTTTTAAACTGGTACTAAATTACTATCAGTTTATTGTATCTACTGCATATATAGTCTCAGCTCCAGGTGTTTGTTGTAATATATGTTTTATTAAAGTAAAAACAAGGAAAGTTTTTACTTAAAAACTTTCTTTTTACAAACATAGTGGTTTTTTTTTATTATTTCGTTCATAATAAGGCTTTTTTAACTGCAATAAGTACACAATGTACGGCTCAGCGAGGACGAATTTTGAACTTATCAGCCATCTCCAGCGCAGCGATCCACGCTCCGGCTGCTATACATTGCGCGCTATGTATTTTAATATTTTTTGGGTCCCAAAAATAAAAATCATTTCCCAGCTATAATATTTTGTAACATGACTTGGTTTGCTTTACAGATTGCGTAGCTTCAGGATCTGCGTTTATTTGTTGAACCCCTTTTTTCCCTCAGTTCCCAAAAGAGACTATAATCCCTTTTTTTATATGACTAAATAGCTTTTGGGAATTGAGTATAGATTGATTTTTTCTAATTTAGTTTTAAACCTCATTGCGTCTAATTGTTTTCGCAGACCACATGGGAAGTATCCTATCAGTTTCAAATGCAAATCATAATAAAACGAAGGTGTTGAAAATTCAGATGATCTCATCAGATAATCAAGATCAGTTTAACAGACGACCGTTTAAAATTAATAACCTATTGTTGAATAGTTTCGAATGTACAAATTCAGTATTTGCTTCACACTTAATTGCCCGAATTCTATAGTAATTATATGGATTGGGTTATCTTAAATCTGGTAAACATAGATTCAAAGTTTAGGTTGATCACTGAATAGAATGTCAGGGTAGCAGCGTCTTCTCTAAACTATTGGTCAAACCGCGATCGTCCACTATGATTTTTATTTTATTTTATTTTATTCGGAACACCAACAGCACTGATACATTACATAAGAGCGAATTTTCCATTAAACTTAGCTATTTAAAGGTATTCGCACATAGAAATTTAAAGGTATTCGCACATAGAAAATGGCATCATATTATATATGGCATCAAGTCATAGGTAAGACCAAGTTAAACATCGTCCATTGAAAGAGACATCGCGTACGCCGGTGGCAGATAAATTAGATAAAATATGAACACTGAAAATATATTGTCTTGAGATAATTTGTTATTCTGCTATTTAAACACGAGCCTTTAGCTTTAAAAATCTTAATTCAATTTGTCATGTTTTATCATTTAATTTTACACAAAAAATAGATACAAAATAAGTGATAGCAAAATATCTTCAAGCACCTAGAAAATGTCCGCCAAAAATCTAAAATTTTTGATGCGGCCTCTTCGCAACACCTTTTCTACGCGATTATTATTTATTCATTAGGAAAATCAACAACTATTCATAAGTTGTTGATTTTCCCTTCATACCTCCAGGACCGTAAAAATTTAAAACTATGTTGCAAAAATATTTTGAATTTTTATTACCTTGAATTTTTTTACTTCATATGGGCTCTAAATACGATACTTAACGACTATAAAAACTATTGACAGTGACGAAAAAGTCAGCTTACACCTTTTACCTAACAACTATAAGTTATATTTGTTAGGTAAAATATTTTGTCTATGTGTATCACTAATAAATAAAGACATTTCATAATAAGACAATTGGTCCAGTATTGCTATACAGCACACAAACATGAGTGTTGCTTGCATACTAATTAACTTTATATCGATTTCTGATCATTAAAGAATGCTATACATCGGACCATTTACGACTACTGCTATTTACGACTCTAAAGGTGGGTTTGCAAGTATATACCAAACTATTCAATTTTATGCCTTAAAGTTCAAATAAATTATCTTACTAATATCATAAGGGCGACAGTTTGGATGGGCATTCGTTAGTCAATGGCGCCAAAATTGCATTTACAACCTACCTATATTTGACATATTCAAATGAAATTTGGAACGCAGACAGATGTTATGCTGAAACTAGCTGTTCGCCTGCGGCTCTGCCCGTGTGAACTCCACGTCATATCGCGTGGTCGGGATCCTGTGCCTAGCGGTGGTATATAGAAAGATAGATTAAAAAAACGATTTTGATGACCATTTGGATCAGCGGTAGTAAACGCTGTTCCTGAGCCATGGGTCGCGGGTTCGATCCCCGCACAGTACAATTATTTGTGTGCATGAACATGTCTGTTTGACCCAGACCAGTAGTCTGGGTGTTTTCTATATATTATAAGTATATATTGACAAAAAAAAAGTATATAAGTAAGTTTATCGTTTGTCTAGTACCCCATAAGACAGGGTACTTAATACTCGTAGTAGCTTAATTTGGGACTAGATGGCTCTGTGTGGCCCAGTGAGGCATGTCTTAAAAAAATATTTATTTATATTAGATTAGGTAGGCTTAATACATTCATACCGACAGCAGCGCCACATACCGGGCCACCTACCTAAGTTTGTCAGGGATAATGTTGGCTTCTAATGGCAAAGATTTTTTCAAATCGGTTCAGTAGTTTCGGAGCCTATTCAACACAAACAAACAATCAAATCTTTCCTCTTTATCATATTAGTGTAGAAAGCTCATAAACTACTTTTTTTTATTTTGGAAAATATAATATACGGTTCCCATGAAAAGAACATATTTATTTCTTATGCTAGCGAAGCCGCTGGATACAACTAGTAAACTAGTAGATAACATCTTACGGCCGGTCCCAATAACCTATCTATCTTTAGTTTTGGCATATCGGAGACAGAAAACCACTTTTGTCTTTGTTTCTCTGGACGGCAAAATCAGAGACAGAAGATGTTTTCTATCTCCGATATGCCAAAACTGAAGATAGATAGATTATTGGGACCGGCCGTTAGAGTACATTGTTCTAATCCCAAAGATATTAACCATTTAATTTTTTTTTGTGAAAATCAGAAACAACGTTAGTACCATAATCCAGACCAGAGAAAACCAAATAGGTAATTAACTACATAGTCAGGTCATAAGTTCTGTCACACAATAAAAACTTTTGAATTTATTGTTGAAAAAGTTTATTGAATTCGAATTTCGAATCGTTCATGAAAATAAAAATGTGTACTTTTTAGAATTTTCCTCATTTTTAAATATGGAGTGAACACTTAAAGAAGACCGTGTCGCGGTTATTGCGTTGCATCGTTGCGGTTACGCGCCAATTCAGATTTTCGACTTAATGAAAAAATTGAATATTACCAAAAGATTCGTTTATCGTACCATAAAACGATACAATGAAGACTCTAGTGTAGATGACAGGTCAAGAAGTAGTCGCCCTCGCTCTGTTAGGACTCCAGCAGTGATAAAAGCTGTGAAGGCCTTCAGATGGGGTTAAGCAGGACCACGGTGAGAAGGGTGTTAAATGAAGACTTAGGGCTTAGGGCATATCGAAGAAAAACATGACATCGTTTGGACGCTCGTTTAATGGACCTGAGGCTGAAGAGTTACCGCGCTTTGTTGAAGCGGTACGCGGGAAAAAAGCATCGGGAAATTCTTTTTTCGTATGAAAATATTTACACCGTGGAAGAGAGCTACAACAAACAAAATGATAAGGTGTACGCACACAGTAGTGAAGAAGCGAGCAACCGTATTCCGCCCATCCTCGCTCATGGTTTGGTTGGGAGTCTCTTATTGGGGCTTAACTGTGGTACATTTTTGTGAGAAAGGCGTAAAAACGAATGCAGTTGTGTATCAAAATACAGTCCTCAAGAACCTTGTGGAACCTGTTTCTCATACCATGTTTAATAACAGGCACTGGGTATTCCAACAAGATCCTGCGCCAGCTCATAGAGCGAAAAGCACACAAGACTGGCTGGCGGCGCGTGAAATCGATTTCATCCGGCACGAAGACTGGCCCTCCTCCAGTCCAGATTTGAGTCCGTTAGATTACAAGATATGGCAACACTTAGAGGAAAAGGCCTGCTCAAAGCCTCATCCTGATTTGGAGCCACTCAAGGCATCCTTGGTTAAGGCAGCCGCCTATATTGACATGGACCTCGTTCGTGCTGCGATAGACGACTGGCCGCGCAGATTGATGGCCTGTATTTAAAATCGCGGGGTCATTTTTAATAAACTTTATTACCATATGAATCTATGTTTTATTAAGTTCATTTTGCTATATAAATGGTTACATAAATAATAAACATGTCTAAATTATTTCATATTTCACATATGACAGAACTTATGACCTGACTAGGTATACTAAAATCATAAGTCCAGAAGAGTATATTTTAGTATATCGGTCTTGTACCTACCTACTTTTTCACGCTGAAATTTGACACAGGATATTAATTGAATGGTAGAAATCTCGAAACAACTTATTCACATGTTAAGTACTTGTGAATAAGTTGTTTCGACATTTCATAAGAGAAGTCATAATTTTTATGAAAGTTCATCTTCCCTGCAATTAATGTTTTGTTGTTATGCTATACTGAACTTTGCTCAGTCATCACAAATAGACAATTACTAATGAAATTAACTTAAGCATGAATCTCATCAAAACACAAGGTAACACCAAAAACAACTGTCTGTCTGTTGAACCTTTACGTTTAAGCTACTGAATCGAAAATCTAAAATTATCGGTACAAAGACTGATAAGTAAGACCTTAAGAAAGGATTATAGGCTGTAAGCTGGACACAGGATTTCGCTCGTTCAATATAATAACGTAGTTAAAACGCTAGAATTTAATACTTATGAAGAACGAAACTACACCATTTATTGGTTTATGTTCCGAACTAAATCACGGGGACCAGGTTCGATCCCCATTTTGTTTCGGGTTCGTGATAAGTTAACCAACCCGCATTTGGCAAGCGTGGTTTTTTTGCCTTTACCCCATCATTGCTGTGGTAACTTGACTTTAATGATAGTGGCTTTTGCCCTGCAGTGGGATGATAATAGGCCTTTATTCTTATTTATACCCAGGGACCTTGAGAATGGACATAGGCTGGGCACAGGTTTTCGCACGCGCTATACAACGTGAAGTATACCAACCTAATCCAGAGTTGCGGGTCAAAAGATAGTACCCAAAAGCGGAGTAGCGTACCTATGCACCGGTTTTCAAAGTGTAGCCTGCTCCGAGGTTCCGGTTTCCCGACAGTCAATGTAGAAAAAAAGTGTTTTTCTACATTTTCTCGGGTCTGGGTGTTTGTGGTAACTTCTTTGTTTCCAAAATACGAGTGCTTTAAATAGTTACTCAAATTGGGTTCAGAATGATGTATGTGATGTTGTCTACATTTTTTATTTATATACTGATTTAACCGGCCAAATTTAAGGAAACATCAAACGCAAGCTGTTGTTTCTGTGGCACACCGAATTTCACTTAGTAAGTTATAAAATACCAATGTTGTCGTAAGAGGTACTTTTAACAAGCAAATCCGATCGTAAATACATCGCGATAAACCCCGGCGTAATTTATCTCACACACCGCTTGACCCCTGCGCACTGACACAACCTATGAACAAACAATGTTTGGGCAACATGTGTGTTTGTAACTTAGTATATTAAATTATCGTTATTCAGAAAAATATAAAAGAAAAATTTAAACTATTTATAAACTTTCTCTAAGATTGCAAACAATGCCCGACCTATATCGGACATTGGATAAGCTAAGATGCTACTGAAAAATGCTAGTTATTGGTGATCGTTTGTTTGCCGCCGACTTAAAGATAACTAAACTTATCCTCTTCTAAGAAAATTGGAATACTGTCTTTGTACCCTGTAATTCTCTTCCCATAGATGTTTTAAAGATGGCCTCCAGAACAAAGTGATGGCCTCCAGCATCGACATCTGTAATCTAACAAAGTTCAGTCAGTCGCGATGGCGACTATTGCAAAATCCTTCTGGTCAACAGGGCTTAGAACTAGACCTAAATGGACTAATTTGACAGATTCATTATCATTATGATTACGCTGTTTTACTTCCTCCAGGAGTGGAATTCGTAATGTTACTGGAAAATATGAGTGACGAAAAAGTTTTGCATTTACAAAAAATATAATAACGTCCTATTGGTTCAATGGTTTAGAATAAGATCTCGGAGTGCTGATTGATGGTTTGATCTCTGGGTTAGGCAGCAAATAATTTCGAATTTTCAAACCTTGATTATGCCTGTACCCATAATTGTTGATGTAACTGAAATTCAATGATGGAGGACTTTGCCTTGCACTGGGATGATTATGGGCCAATACGACATACTAATAAAGAACTCTTTTTATTCAAATTATATGTTAAAAATAATGCAAAGGAACGAGCCTTAATAGTTAAAATAATAGCGACCTGAATTGTATTAAATTCTATAATTAACGCATTGTACGTACTGAACTAGAAAACCACAACTTTAAAGATATATCTACTGCAAAACAGACACGTGACAACTTTGCGGAATATAACAGTGGAAAGCAAACAATACACACACAATCGTATGAAGTAGCAGTCAAAATCGATCGGTCACAGCTGTAATAGTTACTTAACAGACTGACAATGAAGATTTGTTTGTTTATATCGAGAAAGTTTCGCGCGGATCTTGTGAAATAGGAATAAATTATGAAAATACAATAGGTATGTTCGAGTCAGTGTGTTTGAGGAGATATTTAAAGTTTTTTTAAGTTATACTTGAAACGGCACACAATCTAACGACCTTAAAACATTTAACGGTATTCAGAACATCTAATGTACCAAAAACTTTTTTATCATCGAATCAGTAAAGGTGAGCTTGACAAGCCTTAGAAAGACCTAGAAGAATTTTAAATCCCCTACACCTACACGCCGGTTGCAAGACCCAGGCACTGCCTTGACAAAAAATTTGATATGTTTCCTAACAGTGATCAGTGTGACAGTGAACTCTTCATTTCTGCGGTGCAGCAGGATTTCACAAACAGTAGAGAAAAAGTCAACTACCTACCTCTTTTCTTCCTTTAGAGCTTTAGTATTGGTTAACATTAAATCAACAAACAACACAAATTCAGTTTTTCAAATTATTATTTAATAAATATTTAGACTGATTATTAAGCTTGAGAATTTAATTTCATAAATTAAGTGGGATTGCTCCAAACACTCAATATACTTTTTAATATCAGACAAAGGTCATGAATATTATTAAGCTTTGCGATCACTATAACGCAATGTCGTTATCGTAAATAACTACAATAAATTGTGACTGGTATATCTAATTCATAACTACTGCAGAATAACAAAGGTTAAACTTTATATTTGTACACACAGACAACCATGTAATGAGGGTAAAATTAAACAAACAATACATTATCATGCCTAATTTACAGCAAAACGAGTGATTGATCGATCAAACCTATGATTATGATGTCGCATATCCAAAAAATTGCGGTCATACAGGACAATGGGTGATCCTTCATCATCATAAGTGACTTCGCGTTGGCGTGTTGATCACCAATCTTTGTGACATAAGGGCTACTTGACACCAATACTGATTGTTGGTAGAGGATGGCGTAAGTAATGAGCTTAGCGGTTCATTTCGTTTATAGCCGGTGTTAAGAAGTAATGCCTTATTATGTTAATAATGACAGGCGTAAACTACAATCAATGTTCAAATATTGCTCCAGCGATTTGTATATATGAATGAACAAGTAATGTGACGGTTCTTTGACTTTACCGTAGTCTGTGAAAGCTTCCAAAACATAGCACTGCAGGATGATCGTGATATGTTTTGAATGCAGAAGAAAAAAAGGGGTTCTATAAGATGGTGGTATCATAAGCGGCTTTATAAATTAATATAAACAAAAATAATAAA
The DNA here is from genome assembly GCA_949315895.1 of Anania crocealis. Taxonomy (NCBI): domain Eukaryota; kingdom Metazoa; phylum Arthropoda; class Insecta; order Lepidoptera; family Crambidae; genus Anania; species Anania crocealis. The sequence goes on along the minus strand of OX438885.1, from coordinate 1,512,727 downwards.
ATAAACGTTGTAAATTCTAGTATGACGAACACATCCACGAAATGACTTTACAATCTTTCAATAAAAGATCTCATTTGTTTTGTTTGTTGTCTACTATTATTGTAATCATTAATAAAATATGCTAATATGGTAAATAAAATATATTCTCTGAATGCATTAGTATTATTAAATAAACATCCTGCGTGATATTTAAAAAAATAAAATTTTTAATGAAGTTTTTTATTTTTGGTTTAGAATCGATCATCGACAATCCCTTTATTGTAGAACATCAAAATCAAACGAAAGAAAATTATCAAAATGATAAGACGACAAAACCAAGTAAAATTTCTGCCTGGCACACGCTGCAGGGCGAGTTTAATATAAATGCCATTGAAATTGGATCCGTAGCAAATTAAGATAATAAATTTGAAAACAAACTTAATTTGTATCTTATGTTAATGAGTTTTTTATCAGTAGGTAATATCCACCCGGACCCAAGCTAATTATGGATTTAGGAAATAATGGCTCATCTAAAAAGCAGATGCACGCTCTGAGCATTCCCTTTCGGGTGATTTTAATATTTTAGATACAAATGTCAAGGTCACCTTAAGAGGTACTTAAGCCTCCCGTTTATGGAACGATTTATCTTCAAGATTGATAAATAAGTCGACTTATCTAAGGTATTAGATGAAATCCCTACTGACCCGGATCTTATGCTATTGTTTTTTACAAGTCAGCGACTTGTTACCTGATATTCTTCTAATGATTTTGATGTAATCAAGCAAATAAATAAATATGGTAAACATTACGTATCCATTGTTCTGATCTTAAAGTAGGTAACTTAGAAAGAGCTTGTTTAGAGAAAAATAGAAACAGTGGAAGTACCAAAAATACCCAGACTGAATTAACACAATCTGCAGGCCTAGTGAACGACAAATACCAAAAAAATTTGAATCAAATTGAATTTTATATCTTAAATGTGGTATCTGTGAAATAGATTCAGAATTCATAAGATATTAAATAATATATGACGCTATTCTAATTTTGGGACTAAAAAGTTAAAGACTTAGAATGTTTATGCAGACAAATGTCTGTAACCTCTAAGTCCATAGAAAGTCTATTCAGAAAATTGGCATTTGAACACTTGCACGAGAATTCCTATTTGTTTGATTATAAGTAAGCGCTTTCACTTTGTTTGTTTCAACTAAGTTCCTGCAGTTTAACAATGGCATAATTTTAAAATAAATAAAACAGGTTTACGTAATCTGCAAGTTTGTTTGAGAAGACCGCCATAATTTGAAATCAAACTATTCCTTAACACACCAAATAAAAATGATATTAACTTTTTAAGACTTATCGTGTAATGACAAACTCATCTGTTTGTTTTTACCTAAATTAAATCTTAGACTCCGGATAAGTTAATTTTTTTTATAAATAATCATATCACAAAGTTAAAGTCTGTATATTTTTTGTTATTGTTTTTTTTACCCATTTTATTGTACTACTAGAGAACTACGAAAAAATAGGCAATAAGATTTTCTTGATAAAGAAAAATAAAGTTTTGTCATGTGTAAGTGCCCACTACCTCAAAACAAAGATGACATCAATTTGACAGCTGTTATGTAATAATTAAAATCATCATCAGCCCACACCAGTCAACTGCTGGGCTAAGGTTTTTCCAAGGAAGCAGGCAGGTTTGATGAGAAATGGTTGAGAAAAGACTTTTGCCTGGCTTCTTTTGGCTGCAGCCCTTTAATCGCCTCTTATAATAATTATCTCACTAATATTAGGGGTTAAAGTATGAAATTGTCGTTTTGTATGGACGAAATCGAGAAAAGTCATTATTCCATACTAACAATTTTTTAGTATTTTTAAAAACGCCTGAACCGTTTTCGATGCATTTAAAGGTGATAGTTAGATGGTTATAAAGCTACGCATTATAGTATTTAAATTTCTGAAAATCAAAGTTTATAATACAAATATACTTAATTGAAGCAAGAAGGACAGCTGACACATTGTAAGGCTGACACATAACACTTCCTTTGAAGTAATAGGCACTAGTATTGCATTTTTTTTGTCAAAAGTTACTTTATTTAGTTTTTGATACAATACAAATGAATTACGCAATAATATGAGTATACTTAAGAGCTATAAACTAAATAAAAGTGGGAAAATAATCGGCAGTTTCATACTTTAACCTCTAGTATTATCAATTTGAATATTTGGGTGCATGTTTGTTAGAGAATAACATCAAAACGGCTGATGGAATCTAAATGAATTTTGGAATAAAATAGGCTACTTTTATCCCGATATAATGTGATATTTAAATTAACAATTGTACTCAAACCAGGTGGTTCTGTTTTACTAAGGCCAGCACTACAGAAGTTGTGATAACAAAACTTTATGACAAGACAACTTAATAAACCTTAATTTTATGAAAAAGTGTATATTAATTAATTATTAATGACAAAGATGAGGTTAACTCCCAATGTCCATGTCGCTGATCGTAAAATCAGTAACACATCTGAATCAATTCAACAGCCCGGTGGTTGGGACGGTGTCATCATAGGAGCTATATATGGTCCGGCGGATCTCATCGGTTCGCCTTGGATTTCACAATCCGAACGTCTTTTGTTATAATAATGAGTTTGTTAGTGAGAAATGTAATTTAATAAACAGTTTTTCGTAAATTGATATTTACCAGTTGCAGCTTTATTATATTGGTAGTACTTTTATGAATCAATGTAGAGTTTTGCCTTCGGATGAATGCAGCTTAAAATAAACTGGTGGGAAGACATTATAATAAAATGTTGAAATTGACGTTTGCTTATTATTATTTCGAATAGTTTTCTGTAACTACGAGTGAAGCCTAAGATAGGGAAAGTATCTTAGTATCTTTTAATCTGAACTGAAAAAAATATTTATTCATTTTTCTATCTTTGCATTCTTATATGAACAAGTACTTATTATTTTAAGACGTAGGAAATGTAATGACATGTATATTATTGATATTTTGTGCTCATCACAAAATTTATTTCCCCTAATATAATGGAATCTGTATTATATTAGAGTTTTGAACAGAAACTGCGTTAGTTTATTTGTGGATAAAACATAATTATATTAAAATTTAATGTTTTTGGTGCTAATTTTATTTAATAACGAACAGCAAATAGCTACAATATACACAGTAATTAAACATACGAATAATTCTTTCATTTTTCTTCAATGCACTAGCAATGTAAAGCCTTTAATCTCTTTATGGTTATTTGAGTCAAAGCAAAGATTCCAGAAATGTTGATAAGCTTGACTAACAACTACTGATTGATTAAAGACATCATAAGAATCTTGGCTCGCATACTTACATAACCATGTTTGTTGATGTTTAGGTTAGGTATATAATTAACTGACTATCTTCGGTATATGCTTCTTCCTAGTGGCACTTTGATAAAAGGTACTTTGTCCATAATCTAATATCTGGAAACGGTAACGCTAACCGGATATCGGTATAGTTTAGCTAGGTAATCTCTTGGTGATCTATAGAATCAGACCGCGTTCATCATACTAATATTATAAATGTGAAACCTTGGAAGGTTGTCTTGTCTTTAGGAGTATTTAAGTTAAAATAGGAAAATTGGTTAATACAGAAAGCATAGCTCCTTCTTTATAAGCAGACAGTTTTTTGTGTCAATCAAAACGTATGTTACAGTTAGGTTCCTTTACTCTGTTTCGCCTTTGATGACATGGAAAAAATTGTTAATCTTACAAATATTATATAAAATAATAATGCAAATTACAAAAAAATTATCTCATCTCAATAAACCGTGTATGTTTGTATGAAAAGAAACACTTTTCCTACCCTCTGCTTCTTCAGCTCAGTAGTTATTCGAAATTTTGACAAAAATAAAGTTAAAGTAAAATAACGTCGTATATACATCCCACTGCAGGGAAAAGGTTAAATCATTGAATTCAAGTTACCACAGCAATAAGAGTTCCTAATAAATAAATAAATAAATAAATATTTAAGACATGCCACACTGGGCCACACAGAGCCATCTAGTCCCAAATTAAGCTACTATTAAGTACCCTGTCGTATGGGGTACTAGACAACCGATAAACTTATTTATATACTAATTTTCGAACATTGGGTTTGTAATCACCAACTCGACTCGGCAAGTGTGTGATTATGCCTGGCCCATCATTATAATATTATTAGATTAAAATATTTTAAAATCATGAACTTAAAAACTATTTCAAATGAAACGATGAACTATATGGAACTGGCTTGCCAACCAGTTCAGTGTGACATAATGTTCCTTCTGAACAAAACAGGTTGGACTTCTTTAATATTATTTAAAATGTAATAAAATGAGTCAAAAGTCAACAAAATCAGACCATTATCGATCGTTAACACTAATCAAGTTGAGATGGTGATCGCAGTACGGTTTATGGTAAAGATGAGACGCTACTACCAGTCTTCTTTGAACATCACTCCTTTAGTCATCTCAAGATAAGACAGGATATAAAATTGGCAATCGATCGAAAGATATAGATTTTGACTTGTATTTTTAATGGTATTGATAAAATCTTATTCAGACTAATAGTTTTAACGATTGTATAGTTAATAGCATAGCAGCCTCTCATTTTCGATTTGTTTTTATAAATGTGCTCTAATTCTCAGTAACCCTACAGCCCTCAAGAATTGTGGCATCCTCATCACAGTTAGTCCCAAACCATGAATAAATCCTTCGAATACCTATTTTGAAGAGCGAAGTAAAATACATATGAAAAAAGTCCTATTCATAGTTCAACAACATCTTGGCCCAGTCCGATTAAAGAATCATCATTCACAATTTATTAATGTGTTATTTTTTGTACCGTGCATAAATTAGATTATAACATCGAACATTTTGGTATTAATTTTTAAAATATTACTTTTTCAATAGCTCCATCGTTTTAAGTATACACGAATGCCATATTTCACAATCAAAATTTAAATTAAGAGATCAATAAAGTTTTTTGCAACTCTCATCTTATTAATTAAGAGGACTACTTGAGTGCTACTCAAGTGCTACTCAAGTGCTGCTCCCAATGGTTTTAATTTTATTACTTATAAATAAAACCAATTCTCAAAAAACTAGAACAGTATTAAGTACCTAAGCAAATTACCTCTGGTATTAAAATTTATTGAATCACTGTTAACTGCTTTTCATTCTGGCATTCTTTCGTATTGTACATTACTGCTAGAAGCGGCCGCTTTTGGCGTTAGCGACAAATTCGACTTTATAAACAACTAAATGAAGAGTTTACTGTGATTCAATAAATACTAGAGGTAATAAGCTAAGGTAAAAGTGTTCTATTTTTTTGAGAATTGTTTTTTTTAGAAGTTATAAAATTAAATAAATTAGGAGCAACACATAACCTTGTAGCCCCCTTAAAAACCAATTTTAAAGGTCTTTTTTTATTAAAAAAAAAACACTGAAGCCATTATTAAATTTTATAAACATGCTTTTAACCCCGTATTTATAAAGAAGTAATTACTTATTGCTTAAGAAAGTCATAACTTAAAGTGTTCATACCTAGTCCTTAAGTGAAAGAAATTGGTCACCATTAATAGTCATATTATTTGGCTAAAAATGGTAACTTTCGGTAGTTATAACTTCTAGTAATTTCTTGATTAAGGCATACAAATTTTCTCTCAAGTAATTACTTGTAGTCAAGTAATTACTTTTACTTGTTTATAAATACGGGGGTTAGTGTTAGAAAGATAGATATTTCACGTTGGTGTTCAAATTTTCTTTGAAAAAGTATTACGGTTGATAAAGCGACCTTCGTGGCAGAGTGGCGTACATACCGGTTTTCAAGGTGTCGCCTGCTCCGAGGTCCCGGGTTCGATTCCCGGACGGGTCGATGTAGAAAAAAATTGTTTTTCTACATTTTCTCGGGTCTGGGTGTTTGTGGTACCTTCGTTGTTTCCGGTTTCCAAAATACGAGTGCTTTAAATAGTTATTCAAATTGGGATCAGAACAATGTATGTGATGTTGTCCACATTTATTAATTATTTATTCTAAAGCTGGTATTATTGGTATCTCTTATCAATATATTCAGCGTGATCGATCCATTTATGTAATATAAAAAAATATATACACGATCAACGTCAAAAAAGTTTCCCAACTTAAAGTACACCGATTTGACATAGGTAGTTACAAAATGAGATAAATATCCATAATATTAAAGTATGAAATTGCCGTTTTGTATGGACGAAATCGAGAAAAGTCATTTTTCTATACTAACAATTTTTTTGTTTTTTTTAAAAACGCCTGAACCGTTTTCTATGCAATTAAAGGTGAAAGTTAGATGGTTATAAAGCTACGCATTATAGTATTTAAATTTCTGAAAATCAAAGTATATAATACAAATATACTTAATTGAAGCAAGAAGGTCAGCTGACACATTGTAAGGGGTCTTTTCAACGACTTCCTTTGAAGTAATAGGCACTAGTATTGCATTTTTATTTTAGTCAAAAGTTACTTTATTAAGTTTTTGTTACAATACAATAAGAATTACGCAATAATATGTCTATACTTAAGAGCTATAAACAAAATAAAAAGTGGGAAAATAATCGGCAATTTCATACTTTAACCCCTATTGTTTCATGTCAACCTAATTTGACCAGGTTTTAGAGTTGACGCTGACATAAAATTAATCAACGCCAATCATTTACGGCCATTTCCAATAACCTATCTATCTTCAGTTTTGGCATATCGGAGATAGGAAACAACTTCTGCCTTTGTTTCTCTGGACGGCAAAAACAGAGATAAAAACTGTTTCCTATCTCCGATATGCCAAAACTGAAGATAGATAGGTTATTGAAACCGGCCGTTAATCGAGAACAGTTTAAGCTGTCATTTTTGAATCAGACCAGTTCTTATCTTTACTAATATTATAAAGCTTAAGAGTTTGTTTGTTTGTTTGAACTCGCTAACCTCAGGAAGTACTGGTTCGAATTGAAAAAATATTTTTGGTTTAGATAGTCCATTTATTGATGAAGGCTTTAGGCTATATAACATCACGGTGAGACCAATAGTAGAGAAGCAGCAGTGATAAATGTTGCAAAAATAATCGCGATCATAATAACAGAAAAATACGCGGACAAAGTCGCGGGATTCAGCTAGTTATATTATAATCATATTTTGCAAGTGTTCAAAAGTAAAGTAAAGTAACAGCCTATAACCATCCCACTGCAGGGAAAAGGCCTCCATCATTGAATTCAAGTTACCACTGCAATGATGGGAACTAGCATAGTCACCACGCTTGCCAAATGCGGGTTGGTGATCACAAACCCGAGCAACGTTCGAAAATTCGAAACTTTTTGTTGCCCGACCCGGGAGTCGACCCCGAGATCTTGGCCAGGTATTGAAACCACTACACGAACGGGACGTTAAGTGTTCAAAATATCGAGTAAAACCAAAATTTTATACTTACGAGTCTAAACGCGCGATAAATTTAAATCTCTATCATTTCATCACTGAATACCCTAGAAGAACAGTGTTACAGAATAATTGTTGTAAAACAAAAAATAATTTAAAGTGCTAATAATATAACCAGAGGCAATCATTATGAAAATCGACCTATCACGTAACATACGGATGAAATCCTTAACACTCGTGCATGCAATAAAATTTCAGCAATATCGATATAGCAGACGTTCCGTTGATTGGTCAATTCCATCCTGTGATGGACGTGAAATAAATTAAGACTGTAAATAAATTAGAAACAATACAATGGCTGTTCTGTCTTCATTTTGGTTACTTTGGCCTTTCGGACGACCTGACTTTTGCAATAGAAGGCGTCCGATGTCAACTAATCACGAGTTTTACGTTTTGAAAGTCCGAGATCAGATATATTGAGGTCGACGGACAATCGGGCCATCTTCAGTAGCTGCACTTACTTAGACAATCGACTATTAAAGATTCATTATTAATCATAACCAGGATTGCGAGAGACGAAAAATTTTACTAAAGTAGAGAAGCGTGTTGTAGTTTGCATTTGCGCGGCAAACTATTTAAAAAGATTTTAACGTATTTTGTAAAGATTTTTTTGTTATCTGCCCCATTTGTATTCCATACATTTTGTGTTATGTAACTGACATAAGGTAGATTGAAAAACAAGGAATACTAACACCATTTAAGAAGATTTTTCTTTATCCTTACCCAAAAACGGTAAAAAGCATTCGGAACTCCGGAAAATATGAAAATTAAAATCTAAATCATGGAAAGTAATAGGCGATTACATTATTTTTAATTAAATTAAAACTTTGTTTGTGTTTCATTGCAAAAATGACCTTGGAATTCACAATAAAAATCTAGAGCTGCTTCTTGACATTTAAAACAATAATATCAGTTATGGAATACCGGTCGTTTGTCACCTGAATTAATTCAAAATGCTACATTTAAATAATAACGATTTTTTACTTGTCAAATATTATTTATTTATTTCTACATAATAATATATGTTATACAACTGTAATGAAAACTTTTCAACAAAAATGTCTAAGTTTTACGTTATTCATATGATACCTATTCGCTAGAAGATTGAAATAAATGAAATCTGTTTATAAATAAAAAGATAAAAAAATGCCACTTATGATTTATTTAGCTAAGTAACCACATCTTTTGGATACTAATTTTAAATGTATTTATGACGTTCTCTTTTCCTAAACCTCCAGATTGAGTCTCAACATACTTTACTCAATCATCGTTATTTACACGCAGGTATCATCGAAAAACATTATCAAATGAAAATAAACTTATCATTTAGGTTACATTCTTGCAAAAACGACGGAATTAATGGTTGTTTTAGGTGACAATAATAGGTTCTCTTAGTAGAAGTACCTAAAGCTTGTCTGTATCAAGACACCACACTCTTTTATTGCATTCGATTTTGAAAACGATTTTGAGTCTTAAATACGAGTAAAGCATCTGCTTCAGTTTAAGAATATGTCTTTACTCGTTATGCAGCCTATAGCTTGTTTTGACGCCCACTCAGGTGCTCTTCAATCACGATCGATCGGTTACGCGAATTAGGCCCCTGATAGAATTCTAATGATGTGTCTACTCGGTTTTCAATGTCGATGGTTTCATCTTCATCGACATTGACACTTAAGTAATCATGTCTCTTAGTACATAATAGTAGTTATAAATCTTTTTTTTTTATGTTGAATAACGTCCGAGCGAATGTAAAATGTTTACGATCTTATCACTGTCGATTATTTTCCCATAGACGTTAACATTTTCCATCGATCACCTGAATCAAAAATATAATACTCCAACATTCCAACATCATAAATGAACATAGGTCCACTGCTGGTCACAAACCTATCTAAAAGCAGGATTTTTCCATGGCTGTAATTCTTGGCAGGCGAGTTTGCGATCGCCACTTGGCCAATTAATAAGCCAATAGCTAATGCTCGTTTTCTTCTATTTACTGCTTAAGTCGCATCTTAAGACATTCGTTAAAACGAGCAACTTCCACTACAGCTAAAAATATGCCTATTGAGATCGTATAAGTTGAGAGTTTGAGAGGATGAATGAAAGCAGGTTGACTAAAAAGATATATATGGCGAGTATGAATGGAATGGCGAGTATGAATGGAAATGTTGGAAGGAGAAGGCCTCGACGAACTTATCTTGATCAAATCGGGGAAGTTCTAAGGAAAGGTAAATAGGCTCAAGAGTACCCTAAACCGGCGAGCGTGTATGAAAAGATTAATGAATGTGGATGAAGCGAAAGTAGTCTGTAAGGATCGTAGCAAGTGGAAAGATGTGGTCCCTGTCTACCCCTCCGGGAAAAAGGCGTGAGTGTATGTATGTATGTATGAGATCGTATATAACCATCTTCATATCAAATACCAATGATGCATAGCTACGGGTACTCAGTTTATGATTTGTTTGCTTCGATAGTGACACTTCGACAATCGCGTACTTAGTGATCGTTTTAAAATGGTACTTTATAGAAGCTATTGTAGTCAGTCACTGTCAAATTATCGACAGTCGATGACATTAATCTGTCATGCGGTAGCAACAATATCATTTTTGATATGTAAACTATAGTTATGTATACATTGACAATGTAGGAATTTTGTTTGGTTTGTCACAGTTCGTATTGAATTTGTGTTTAGAAATGGCATCATACAATTTTTTTTTATTGAGTAGAAATCTATCTATATCTTTATTTAATACATATAGTAATTGATATAAATTAATTCAAACTTAACTTTTTGATCTTACTTTTTACTATTTTAGTACTTAAAAAACTTAGTAATGAAGAGCTTTTAATAAACTATCATTCAAAAACTTTCAGGTTTCATTGAACTAATAGTCTTTATGGCCTAGAAAACTGAGTTAAATATGCTAACGCAAGAAGATTTTTTGTACAAGTTAGATAACCTTGTTTGATTGAGTTAAAGTCCTCTTATAAACCTACAATTTACTAAGCATTCTGGGCAAAGGATCCAATGACATTAAGAATTCACAGCATCTACCCACTCCGCTGTCATCTCGTGTTAATTATATTTAGAACAACGCTTCTGCTCTGCCTACGTCTTTATACAATAATAGTATGATATGTAGTAGGATCGGTTTGTATTCTTACGCCTTCGTTTTTTGGCAACAAAGCGAACACTACAAAAATATCACAGTGGTAATTTGCAATCTCTGGTTTGTCGTTCATTTGTAAGTGTTTTTTTTTTTTCATACAGGTAACAATATTTGTCTATACGAATGATATTACCATAGTTCAGTGGGTCTAGCATAAAAAACTATCAAATTCGAATCGTTTGCGTGTTCATATCGCCTTCGAAATATTTAGTATGAAAACTTAAATAGCGCTCGCGCGGTCAAAACGAGAACTACAAAACAAAGCACGAACTTTGTGTCGTTTGCTTTCGATACGGAAACGATTTGAAGTCGATAGTTTTTTGTGCTAGAGGTAAAGTAGATAGACATCTAGTTGACGAAAAGTCGCGAGTAATCCTAAATGACAAACAAGTTTTCATTAATTTTATTAATGTCAGTGCCAAATAAGCATTCATCAATGACTGATTATCTCCTACTTTTCGTAAGTAACCAATTTTAGTGACTGAGTTAGATTATATGAGCCTACTGTTTTATACTTTTCTAATTCGCGACATTATCAACGAACATAGTTAATATTCATGGTATGTATAAAATGTTATTAATTAATGACTAAATACCTTAAAAACATATCTATGTTCGAATTTAATTTAGCTAAAAACCGGAAATTTTATGGTATGTCCTTTCAAGAGCATCTCTTTTAAATAAAGCAACATAAAGATAATTTAAATAAAGACGTTATATTTAACATTATTACACTAACAACACTAATGAAGATCCTTAAAACTAAAAAAATCTAAAACTAGATTTCAAATATTCTTATGTATAGGTACATTACTTGTATAACTATGTGATACTTGTCAAACATTACAAATTGATACCGAATGGACTACTATGATGAGACAGAAGAAAAGACACAAAAGCAGAGAACGAACTCAAATCATCGAATATTAATGTACATACGAGTACAACAGCACAACAACCTACCACATAACGTCAATTTTTCTCAATTGATATTGATCTCTACTTGTTTGACTTAAAGTTGAAAATCAATTCAATGACCTTTAACTTTTTGGTTAGGTTGACCTGCCGTTGTTTATACCTTATTTTAATGAAAAAGTCATACTATACTATAAATAATTGAAATTATAGAAATGTATAACTTTAAGTTGCCTACCTTGCACTGATAATATTTTTTGTAAACAATATCAGTATATAAACTTGAAAAATTTTGTCTCAGGCGGGGCGGGCGGCGGAAAATTTTTGAAGTTTATATACTGATATTATAAGTGCAATTAAGTTGCTAAAATATCAAATAAAGTTTTTTGTAAACAATCATTTAAAAGAGGCTGACAATAGTGACAGAGATTTTTGCGCTGCTCCCCGTCACTTGTCTCGAAGCAGGGTAGGTAAACATACGGCTGGTCTGGGAAATACTAGCAAAAAATAAATATATTTTACATCAGATCCGTAATGTTAACCAAAGTGGTGTATTGAACGTGCAAGTTACTCAATATTTAAACAAAAAATACTTCAACCTTTGCAGGACTCCACATTAGCGGTTGTTATTACATAACTGAACAGACGGACAGACAGATAACACGCAGTTGCCTCAGCTGAACTCTTGGTCAATATCCTTGGTCGAAAGTAAACTTGGCCTATCGGTTGGCATTCTTTCGTGATTGTATAGATGTCGTTCGGGGATTCAAATCAGTGTTGTACTTGATCAAAGGCTATTTATTATTCTTTTGTACTGTAGAAGTAGTATTTTCTTAGAGAAGGAAATCAATGAAGAACTATGTATACAACAATCCAATGCTGGACATAGGCCTCGCCAAAGAAAAAGGTTTTCCTGTAATCGCAGGTTTTTTTCGCTTTCTGTCCCCTGTTTTCAATTTACAGGGATTTTGTTAATAGGAGCTTACTTTATTGCTTTATTTATTTTTACTGCTATTTGCTTATTATATTAGGACATTTTTTTTATCAAGAAATGGTATTTATGTTTTCTAAAGGTATTTCAATTCAATTCAATAGACTTCATCATTACACAAACAAAATACGGGTTTTAAAATTTAAAAACAGAAAATCAGTACAACGAGGCTGTCTTATCGCTAATCTATCAATTCTTATAAGTACTATACCTTAGAGACTTACACCCGTATTTATAAAGAAGTACTTACTTATTGCATAAGAAAACCATAACTTAAGATGTTACTACCTAGTGAAGCTTAAGTGAAGGAAATGGGTTACCATTAATAGACATATTATTATTTGGCTGAGAAAGCTAACTTTTCATAGTTCTAACTTCTAGTAATTACTAGACTACAAATTGTCACCTAAGTAATTACTTTTAGTCAAGTAATTACTTTTACTTGTTTATAAATACGGGTGTAAAAGCTACATGAATTGCAGTACAGTTACAGTTTGTCTAGTGGAGGAGAGAAGAAAAGTCTACTTCTGGTAATTCTACTTTATTCACCTCTTTAGGGGTGAGTACCTACTGCTATTTTTTAAAAAAACTAGCACCACACGACACATACCTCTAACGTGAATCAATTGTGTCAAATAACATGTTCATTGACAAATGTTAATGGATAGGCGCCTTCGCAAATCTGAGACCCTACTATGCAAAGCGATGATAATAATTTATCGTAACAATTGAAAACTATATTGCGAAAATATTTTCGTGTGAAAACTTGATTTATTAATTTACTTCTTATACGGTCTCTAAATACGATACTGAACTGAACGCCTACAAAAATTTTGGAAAGTGGTTAAAATTTCATCCTGTATATTTGTGTGCATCTATTTACTTACTATGTATTGTATCTTTATCTTTAAATTTTGTATATTTAATATTGTTAAAATGTTATTTTGTCTCTTTATGTTGCGCTACATAACCCTTATTTCTACTTAAACATAGTTTTCCTTCTTAATGTTGTCTGGTAGAGATTGCTTCCTAGCGATAAGACCGCCTATATGGACGAATTTTGTAATTCTAAATATTTATTTTTTGGCATGTGTTTTATGTGCAATAAAGTGTATTGTATTGTAATAACTTATCTATCTGTTTCTGTCACACTTTAAAAATTGGCATGAGTAAGAGAGACAAATGTAATCGAACATACGGACACAGTGTTACGCAGTAAGGTCTCTGATGCGTTATCACGTAACGATTACTTTATGATTTAACATTCAGTCACGAACTTGACCTTAGGGTAGCGCTTGGAAATGTAACCTGATAGCATTTCGCACTAATGCATGTAATCAACGTTTAAATTTAAATTTTTTCAATCAATCAATTAATTCAGAAAAATAACCGACGTAAAATTTAAAATAAATCAAAAGAGTTTGATGATTTTTGTTCGGCACTGATACTTAATTGGTGGTTAGTTTATACTTTTCAATAGTTATAATTTAGTTAATTTTTTAAAGATTTTCAACCATTGTTTTCTACACATAGAGGTGAAACAAGCAAAAAACCATAATAACCATAATAATATGTCATTTGCTTGGATTAAATATATTATTTTAATCCCACCTACCCCGTATTGGAAGACTTCCCGAGCTAATTCATACAAAACCAAGCCCACGAAGGTTTAATATTTTGGTTATTGCCTCCAACAATTATAAAAAATATTTTAGAATTGGTTAGGTTAGGTTTATCTGTTAGGTTGATAAAACAGTATTTCATATGTTTTGCAAGAATTGTTTGAGCAAGTATACGTAGGATTTAATTTTATTAAATGGCTTTGGTAAGAAAAAAAAGAGATATCCTGGTCTAAAACCCTGTCGTTAGGATTTTAGTTAGGATTGCATTTCAAGCAACTTAGAATAATGGCGATAGCTCGCGGAGATAGGAATATGCATAAATTAAATAATTATTATTTAAAACCAGTATTCAAAACTGATTAGATCCTCAACAGAACAAGTTTCTAATAAATTTATTGACAGACTTCACTAAAGATATAAATTATTCGATAAAGTTTTTTAAATTGGTATCATGTCACAAAATTCCTTATGAATCCATTTCTAACTTTAATTTAAGGTCGATAACCTCATCAAAAATCAAAAACATGAAAAAAGTTCCTAAACATGTTTTTTAAGCATTATATTTTTTTGTCGCAATTTTTTTTAAAGTATTAACAGCTGTGCATTCCCGTTAAGACCGCAACGTTGAATGCGAATGCGAAACATCATTTTAGAACAATTAATTTGTACACGTATTCAACCGTCAGAACCAGAACGAGATCATTTTAAAAGTTCAAGTTTAAATTTTAAATGGCCGAATAATTATCTTCTGACACATGATTAACATTTTTACATAATAATTCTAATAATTCTAAAGTTTGATTTCGTATATCAGGAAGCCTCAAGATCCGTTTCTTCCGCATCAAGAAACTTCTTCAGCGACCTTTGACATATTTGTTTTGAGTGGATGCCAGCGGAATATTGACATTGAATCGTCGTTATATTTGTTTATACTTGTAATTTGATGGTAACCTTCATGATTGTAGCATAAAGGATTTGGCGGTGTCGAATCGATTATTCGTAGCTAGAAATTGTTATTCTTCCTTATCTATTGAAGGAAGAAAAACAATATACAGTTTTGAATAGATACGTAAATTGCTTAAACTCAAAGCTTTAATTTTAATAACAATCTAAAAAAACTGAAACATTTTTAATTAAATGGTTTAATCTGAGATTTAATTTGGCTTTTAATTATTAAATATTAGGGGTTTAAGTATGAAATTGCCGTTTTGTATGGACGAAATCGAGAAAAGTAATTTTTCCATACTAACAATTTTTTAGTTTTTTTAAAAAACGCCTGACCGTTTTCGATGCAATTAAAGGTGAAAGTTAGATGGTTATAAAGCTACGCATTATAGTATTAAAATTTCTGAAAATCAAAGTATATAATACAAATATACTTAATTGAAGCAAGAAGGTCAGCTGACACATTGTAAGGGGTCTTTTCAACGACTTCCTTTGAAGTAATAGGCACTAGTATTGCATTTTTCAGTCAAAAGTTTCTTTATTTAGTTTTTGATACAATACAAAAAGAATTACGCAATAATATGACTATACTTAAGAGCTATAAACAAAATAAAAAGTGGTAAAATAATCGGCAATTTCATACTTTAACCCCTATTACCTATTTAAAAACCGACCTTTTTCCTAATTTGTATTTTAGTGCTTTCTTTTAATTGAACTGTACTATAACCGACTTCCTAAACGATAAATTTTGACATACAATAATAATAATGTAATAATCAATGTTAATTTCCATAATATTATATTTATATAAATATCATTTTTGTAATATTGATAGGCTAATGTTAAATGAAATCTAACAAATTTAACACTATAAATTTTACACACCGAATATCGGTAAGGCATGTTGATACTAACGACACTAATACCAGTATATCTCTGCCCATGCAATGTATATCTCACACATGTTTTCGTAAATAAAATTATCTTATCTTATCTTATCTGATTAGATAACATTTGGATCAGCGGTAGTTAACGCTGCTTCTGAGCCATGGGTCGCGGGTTCGATCCCCGCACAGTACAAATATTTGTGTGCATGAACATGTCTGTTTGTACTGGTCTGGGTGTTTTCTATGTATTATAAGTATGTATTTACAAAAAAAAAAGTATATAAGTAAGTTTATCGGTTGTCTAGTACCCCATACGACAGGGTACTTAATAGTACCTTAATTTGGGACTAGATGGCTCAGTGTGGCCCAGTGAGGCATGTCTAAAATATTTATTTATTTATTTTTTTATTTTATTCAAATGTTATGAAATAAAAGCACCTAGACAATTTATAAAATTATTTTAAAACAGTTAACTTTAAAAATTATATCTTCTAACTACCTGCTGGTCAAAATGTATTGTGTTAACAAAATAAATACATGTTAATATTATCTTTATAAGATTCATGGAACAAATCAAAATTACCATACAAAATGTATAATGTTATTGATATACTGATTTAAACTTTCATGGTCACTATCACGAAGAAAACCAAAAAATACTGTGTCACGATCGGATACTGTAAGTGTTGTGAGTCGAGAACAAAAGTGTAAAAATAGTGAGTTGTCAAACAGTGGTACCAGTGTCGTGTGCAATAAAAGACTACGACGGAGGGTAGATCGATTTGTCTGCTCTTAACAGCTACCCACCCGCAGATACAACAGTTCTCCCGTGATCATGGCGCTTGCAACAGTGACGAAATATCGGAAACTCATAATAAATAAGGTACATGGTATAAACCCCGAATTAAATAACTCTAATGTTGATGGCGGAAGGGTCGCGTATGCAGAAAGTCTCACCTTCAATTGCCGCTTCTGTGTCCGGTTTCGATCAAATATTGTGGCAATTTTTTGTACAGTTTTATGTTGACTGATTTTTCTAACTGCGTCATACTAAAACCCAGAATTTGAACGGGTAATGAAGACACAGTTTCTGATTACAACCAAAAATTTTTACCTTTTTGGCAAAATAATGCGTTTATGTTTGCATTAACGTTTGTGTATGTCTGTTTAGCTGTCATATTCTCAAACAGTTTAAGTACTAGAAAATTGTAACTAATAATGAACATACTATAGGTAAAAAATAGTGCAGAGAACTGAGAAAGGATGAAATAAAATCTATCAAAAAAATAGTTTTTGGTAGCTCTACAGATGTATGACGATTTTTTTTTCTCGTGTTGTACCAAAACTCTGTTAAAAATAAAGTGGTGAATACAATGTTTAAATTGAGGGTTCTATTTTGTGACACAATATTTTACTTGAAAGTTACTTTTTTATTTGTTAAATACCTATATTTAAGGCCGCCATAATTTTACCTCTCGTTGAGTTAAATTTCTGCAAATTTCTGCAAATTTCTGCAAAAATCTTAATACTTAGTTCTTTCTTTCATCCAATGCCGTGTGGGAATTATTTATTACTGATCACGGTTTATACAAAAAGATTTAAAGACAGCACCAAGGACATCGAGGTACAATACTTTCGTTAAAGCCATCGATTTTGTAATTTCCCAATAATAAGCTTATGAAATCTGATGAATCACATTATTTTGCTTCTGCTTAAGATACATTTTCTGTTTACGGGCATTAACATAAGTACCCTATTACAATGTAAGTAAAGTTTAAAATATAATAACAGTGGTTTGAACAGTTCCAAACCTTAGGTTGGGTGCAGACGGCGCGACTTGACGGAGGCTGTACTCTTATTTGTCTCTTTTACTCATGTCAATGTGTTCTTCTAAGAAACAAATATTTTCGTATATACGCGCATTGCCATTGAGATTATGAATATAGCCTGCACTTTTTACGTTATATTTATAATTAATATACGTTGATTTTTAATATTAATATGTATATTTGTTCATCCAACTAGTTTGTGATTTGGATAACTTTAAGCGTACAATGCTGTTGTACAATAATTATAAATTCTAAATAATTTCGCAATTTAATAGTCAAAAAATAAATAAAATCGCGTAATCCAGAGACCTAATTTTGTAATAAAATGTCCATACATTTAACATAGATATTAAATTATCATTTAAACCCTTGAATGTTGGTAATTCCGGACATAATAGAAATCAATGTTATAGTGGTAACTGGTTACCGTGTGGGGTTAGAAGATTTCATTTAATAAGTACAAAACTATCCGCAATCGCCGTTACGGGCAACTCAAGCTGTAAGAGTAGAGCGCGGCATTCAAGATCGTCGTCCGTACTCGCCCTAAGTTTTCGTAATTTTTAACTCATGATACTTACCGAGGGATGACCTTTGACGCACCTGATCGATAGTAATTAATATTTTAGCGCACCAAACACGGCATCTGCCCATAAGTGGACAGACAACGTAATGGAAACTCTCACACGCAAATTGATTTGTGTAAATCATTGAAACAGTGTACCAGAGTTTATGTTGCCTTGCTAATACATTAGGGTCAAGTTTTGTACAGACGACGATGAGGCTAGTTGTTTATAAAATTGATAAGAAACATTGATTGCCCGTAATTATATTCTAATCTCCTTTTCCCCTCTCCCCTCAACAACTCCTTAAAGGATAAATCAGTACTCAAACGGAATTTACACAAAACTAGCTGTTGCCCGCGATTTCGTCCGCGTCAATTTCTGTTATCCCAACTATTTTTCCAACATTTTTCACTCATGCTTCGCTCCTATTGCTCGCAGCGTGATGTTATATAGCCTAAACCCTTCCTCGATAAGTGGACTATCCAACACAATTTTTATTTTCAAATAGAACCGGTACTTCCTTAGTTTAGCGCGTTCAAACAAACAAACTCTTCAGCTTTATAATATTAAAAATGTAATATAAATCAATCAGTAAACTGATTTTGCGGTTATTTGCTTCAAGCTTCAAATATTAAATCATTTCTAATTACAATATTTATAATATTAGTTCCTTTATAAACTGCTCTATAAATAATCAAAGAAATACTAAGGAATAACTTACAAAATGACCCACTTCCCGTCAATCCCCATGAGTAAACCTAACACTTGGCAAGTGAACAATAACAGCAATGCAAATTAGTTTCGATGTAATTAGCGGGTCGATCCGCGTGTAAACACATAGCCGGTTACACAACTGACAGCTTGGCTGCCTCACACTTGGTACAGGCGGTGAGACAAGTGTAGCAAGAAGTATTGTGAAAAAACAGTTCCTTAAAAAATTAGATTTTTGACTTTCTGAAGTAAGTGAACGAGTCAGTTATTTATGCGCTAAGACGTGATTTATGATCAATATTTAAATAATTGGGGCTGCACGTTAAACATTGCATTTGATATTAACGATGTATTTATGATTTTCAAAAAAATACTATACAATTTTAAGTATCCAAAAGTAAAAAGTAATCGATACTTTACAAAATATCAAAAAAATATTATGATCATGTAAATAGATATAAACAAATAACACACGAAAATTAAACATTCAAGTAACTAAAAGATGTGAACACGTTACCTGAATGTTTCTAGCATACAGTTTAAATAATAATATGTTGAACGGAAAATAGTGTGCTATAGACAATCTATATTTTTTTACACAATACCATTATACTAAAAATTTTATTCGCTGTACTTCTCTTACTAACCAAACAGAAGTTCTTTTAAATAGCTTTGAAGGGGGTTGAACGATCCTTTATTCTGAGGAATAGAAAATGTTCTGATGGTTGAAACAAAAAAATTTTAATGTTAAATTTTAAAAATATATCCATCAATAAAAAAGTTGTCAAACACTTGTGTCTGCGATTGTCTTATGCGGCTGACCGAACAAAGCGTGTTACACAAAACTATCTGTCGCTGCATCTCTTGACTTACCGACACACACGTTTCTATGGATATGGTCTAAGGTATGAGATTTGCTCTTAATAATTTACCTTGAAGGAATTATATTATTGACAATTATATTTGCTCATAGATAAACTATAAATGGATGTTTAAGAAAAGTCAAAAGCCTATCGCTAAAATATAAACTGCTGCAGCCGGACCTCAATCTTCCTATTATTACCAGCAAGTTAGTTATTATTTTATTACTAGCTGTTGCCTGCGACTTCGTCCGTCTCAATTTCTATTATTATGATCGATCGATCGAGCGTGATGTTATATAGCCTAAAACCTTCCTCGATAAATGGAATATCCAATACAAAAATAATTTTTCAATTCGAACCAGTACTTCTTGAGATTAGTGCGTTCAAACAAACAAACAAACTCTTCAGATGAAGTCTACCCAAGTAAGTGTAATTCGTTTCTTGTTCGTTTCAACATAAGGCCCTCAAAACATTTGACATCCTTTTACTGCCGGAATATACTTTATCATTTTTAAAAAAATATTTGAAGGTTTTGTAGGAAGGACGTGGCATCTAACATTAAATATCTATAACACTTATTACTTGAGAACGGCTACACCGATTTTTATGTTATCTAGCCTAAATCCTTTCTCGATAAATGGACTATCCAACACAAAAAGAATTTTTCAAATCGAACCAGTACTTCCTGAGATTAGCGCGTTCAAACAAACAAACAAACTCTTTAGCTTTATAATATTAGTATAGATATGAGATTCATCAGTAAAAAAAACTTTCCTACCAACCCTTCATATACACTACGACAAAAGAACGTTTTCCGAGTCAGCTAGAAAAAAAAAGCTGCAATGTTATCCCTTGGGTCAACCAACACGCGTAAATAGCAAAGCTGCATTCTTACGCAGCATTGTATGCCGAAGAATGTGCCTGGAAAAAATATACTTTAGTCACAACAGCCGCAGTTGACTAACGACTCATTTGTGATAAATGTTTAACCAACGTTTTATTCACACCATAACCAAACCATTGATGTGTTTTACTGATAAGATTCTGCCATACATTAGCGTGTTTGAGACGCCTATTACAGAAATCTGACAGCTAGATGATTATGACGTGATTATTGCACTTTTAAGGTTCTGAAGTGATGCACGTACTACATTTCGGAAATTGATTTTAATTTATATTTAATGAGATAAGATAGATACAATTCTGATGTTCGAATAAGACTGTAAAAAAACTAATTCTATTTTTAAACTGATTGGTTTAATGGGAAAAGCTTCATAGCATTGACCTCATCTATTCTTTGTTACTTGACGCATCCTTGTTTGGTGGCTTGTAAATTATTAATTATCAATAAAATATCAGTTGCACACTGCTTTTTGATTTTAAACAGAATTTATATCAATCAACTGTCATACTCGAGGTTGTTAGAAAGATCATTGTTTGGATACATTGTCGATGTTGTAATTTTAACCTGAAATGGCTTGATTGTAATGTCATTAAAATTTGATATAATAATAGGTATGAGTGGCGCCAGCAAGTAACAATTTTTGAACCGCCCCTTCTCTTTTCATGGATGTCGTAAGAGACGACTAAAGGGGAACTGCCAAACTGCGATCGCCAACCAGCGTGCCAATTATGGGAAAATCTTTTTATTTATTTATTTTCTAGCATAAAAATAGTTAAAATCAGTTTTATTTCTGCAAATAGGTCCCTGGAGGCGTTTCACACGTCCCAATATTTAAACCTACAGCTGCTTCGGGACAAATGTGGGCTAGTGTCGAGAAGAAGCAGCGCAAGAAACTCCGTCACTAATTGTCAGCCTCTCTATAAACAAATATGTTTACTTAAGAATATGCCAGTGCGAGCTAGGACAATTTAAAGCCACACGTTCCTATCATTTATATAATGAATAAATAGTACAATAGCTCTTTTTCATTAGAGTATTGTTGAGTGGAAATATAGGATCAACTACATATTTTTTTTAATTAAACTGATTTTAAAAAATCTTATCATTGAAAGACTTAAAAAAATAATAGTCTACGAATACTTTGAAAAACAGGCTTTTTTTTTAAAGCAGTAAACCCAATTTTTTACCCATCAAAGTGTTCTTTCTTCAAATTTAAATGTGGTTTACATTTCTATTAATCAAATAAAACATTGACATTGTTCATCTTGCTGCTAAAAAGTTTTGCATGATCTAACATACAATAGAGATATAACATACATATCCATGTGCGCCGAATAGGGAACCTCCTCTTTTTTTCGTCGGCTGAAAATAAAGGTGTCTCATACAAAGAACCGCATCACTGTCACACAAGAACCATGTCATGTACGTGCCACTTCGTAGTCTAGTCATAGCAGTTTCCGTTTGAGACTCAATGTGTAGGTAATCGATGTCATCGCCTATCCATATTCATGATTGCTTGAATCGCTCGTAAGTAAACCACAGTAGAGTACGAACACAGTATGGGACATTTATCAAATTACCCCATGCTCACGGGAAAACTGTTCAATTCTCCAGTAATCATGGCGCATGCAACAGTGCCGAAATATCGGAAACTCATAATGAATAAGGTACACTCGACAGCACATCAAGTTAAACAGTTAAACTGCGATAACAGCTTTTATTACGTAGGGCATAAAGGCGGTCTCAAGGTACTCAATACTCAATACTCAATTATTTATTGCTTCCATAATGTAACACAATAATGAATAACATAATGGGCCCTGTAGGGCACGGCAATTTGGAGAGGGGAGGATCATTTTCATGAATTTAGCTATTACTCATGTTTTATTGTTATTATTATTGTATTATAAATTATCATTTAAATATTCGCTTATTGTATAATACTGTTTTGATATCAAAAGTTCTTTTAATTTGTTAACGAATGAAGTATCTTTATTTATATTTTTTTTTGACGCTGGGAGTTTATTAAATATTTTTATGGACATGGAAAGTCAACATGTATAGTCTGATGTGCCGCCGTGTGTACATGGTATAAACCCCAAATCAAATAACTCTAGTAGTGATCATGAAAGTTAGAATCAGTGAATTACCACAGTTTTATTTTATTTTTTATTTATTTACCGTTATAAAAAGACTTAAAATATAATTATATAAGATAGCACCTAAAACCACTGAGGTTTGTGTTGGTGCTATCAGGAGCTTACAATGAATTAACTGCTGCAGTATGTAATAAAACTCTCCCTGTATTCATATACAGGATTTAATTTCGTAATCAAATAATACGTTTAAATAATTTTAATGAAAAAATGGCTGTCAGTTGCCAGTTTTTTTAAAATAAATAACAGTTAAGAAGTTTTCTTCCTATTGTGATGGTTGCATTCCTCAATGGGCATAACGTTACTCTATAGAATCACTTTGTTGCCCATCTTTCTGTCCGTATATCTGTCAAGACCGTTTAACTCGGGAAGGCGAGGTGCCGAAATGGAATTAAAAACTTAAATTCAGGTCTAAACTCGTATAATTCTAAGCGTGTAGTTAGACATTCTTAAGGGATAGTAAATATATAGGGAAGAGAAGGGGTATTTTATAAATTTCATTTTGACCTAGGAATATGAAATTTTGCTAGTTGTACCGTCTTATAATACAAGTATAGGGAAATAATCTGCGATACCTACTAAAATCAGTTAAAATCAGTTAAAATCAGTTTTATTTCTGCAAATAGGCCCCTGGAGGCGCTTTTACACGTCCCAATATTTAACCTACCACTGCTTCGGGACAAATGTGGGCTAGTGCCGAGAAGAAGCAGCGCAAGAAACTCGGTCACTATTGTCAGCCTCTTTTTAAATAAACATGTTTACATAAGATATATGCCAGTGCGAGCTGATACAATTTAAAGCCAAACGTTCCTATCATTTATATAATCATCAATAGTGTAATAGCCCTTTTTCATTAAAACAACTTTGATATATGATTTGAATTTATGTACAGGGAGGTCAGCAATTGATAGTGGTAATTTGTTGAAAATACGGATACAATTTCCCATGAACGAATTACCTACTTTTCGCAGTCTGAATCCTGGAACGGCAAGTTTATCTTTATTTCGGGTATTGAAATTGTGTACGTCACTATTTTTGACAAAAAAATCGAGGTTTTTACGGACGTACATAATGTTTTCGAAAATGTATTGAGATGCAACTGTTAGTATGTTGATCTCTTTGAATAGCTCTCTTAGAGAGTCACGGGGTCTAAGGCCGTAAATAGCCCGCACAGCACGTTTTTGCAATATAAAAATAGACTCAATATCTGCCGCTGAGCCCCATAACAAAATACCGTATGACATTATACTGTGAAAGTAGCTAAAATATACTAATCTTGCCGTTCCAACATCAGTCAATTGTCTTATCTTTCGCACAGCATAAGCAGCAGAACTAAGTCTTCCAGACAGAGACCTGATATGAGCACCCCATTGCAGTCGAGAGTCTACAGTTATACCTAAAAAAGTAGAGGAGTCTACTGTGTCTAATGGCTCATCTTTTACAATAACATTTGTGGCGGAAAACCTTACATTAGGCAAAGTAAATTTAACACATTTTGTTTTTCTTGCATTAAGCAAAAGATTATTCGTAGCAAACCAATGCAATAATTTAGAGAGGGTATTGTTAACATCGTCAAATGATAATTCGCCCCTCTTAATTTTAAAAATTATTGAAGTGTCATCTGCAAACAATACCATCTCACAAAGATTATACATATAATATGGAAGGTCGTTAATGTATATTAAAAATAGCAAGGGTCCTAATACTGATCCCTGAGGGACACCCATGATAAGGGCCGACCCTGAAGACTCAGTTCCATCAATGCAAACTTTTTGTGTTCTACCTGTGAGATATGAGTTAATTAAATCTAACGAATCATTCGAAACACCATAATGTCTGAGTTTTTTAATTAACGTTTTATGGTCCACACAATCAAATCCCTTTGACAGGTCACAAAAAACACCTATAGCATCTAACCTACTCTCCCAAGCATCGAATACGTGTTTTAGAAGTGCTACTCCCGCATCAGTGGTATTTCTACCTTTCCTGAATCCATATTGATTGTGATGTAATAATTTATTCAAATTAAAGTGCGATAAAAGTTGACTAAACATATTTTTTTCAAATATTTTACTTAGTACTGGCAAGATAGATATTGGTCGAAAATTAGCGGGATCGCATTTCTCGCCGGATTTAAATAATGGAATAATTTTGCTAAACTTCATTAAAGTTGGAAACTGTCTATCATCAATACATTTGTTGAAAATTATTGCGAGATGAGGGGCTATTGAATTTATAATTGTATTGATAATATGAACGGAAATTCCCCAAAGATCTTCAGTTTTTTTCATATTCAATTCTCTAAAAGTTTTTATAATTAAATCAGGGTTTATATGTCTAAAATTAAATGAAAATTTGCACTCATCGACAGCCGACTTGAGAAGGGATTCAGCTAGATCAGCGGAAGAAGCAAGCCCTTCAGTAGTGGAGGAAGCTATGTTTGAAAAAAAATTCTCAAATGTATTCGCAACCTCTGTGCTCGTGTTTATTAACTTATCCCCTAATTTGAGAGAGTAAGCAGGATTGCTTGGCTTTAGTCTACATGTTTCTTTATTTATAATATTCCAAGTAGTTTTCGCTTTATTTTTGGAAGCCGAAATTAAATTATGAAGATAAATTGACTTTGCTTTGGCGCATACTATTTTAAATAATTTGGAGTATTTTTTAACATGGTCTATAATGTTGTGGTTTTGAGATTCAGCTTTTAGACTATACAAATCATATAATGTTTTTCTACTTTTGTAAATACCAGGTGTAGCCCATTCATTAAACTTACAATTCTGTTTGTTGATTTTTACTTTTTTCTGCTTAAAATGATTATCAAATTCATTTTTTACCAAACCAAAAAGGCCCTCATATAATTGATCAACATTCTGACTACCAGGCTTTAGTAAAATAACACCATTTTCAATTTTTGCTTTAAATCTGTCTATTTTATTAATAGTAACCGGCCTATACACATAATCTACTATGTTTGGGACACGATGGTGCTCAAATGATGCTTCCTGTCCACTATGGTCTGAAGTTAGACAATTCAATATGTTTTTTTTTAACACTTTACCATTACAAAAAATATTATCTAAGCAAGTAGCCGACGTGGGCGTTACCCTGGTAGGTTCATTGAAAAGATTTATTAAATCATATGACTTGAAGAGATTAAGAAATTGAGTGGACGTTTGTGTGTCTTCTAATATATTAACGTTGAAATCACCGCATACAACTACTTTTTTACACGATTTTGATAGCCTTCTCAGAGCCTCATCCATAGTGGATTCAAAAATATGGTAATTAGATTTGGGGGGGCTATACACGCTAATTATTATAAATTGTTCCAGCTCAACACATGCTAGCTCAATAGTTCGCTCAACTGAAAGCGACACGATGTCTTTGCGTTCTTTACATTTGAATTCATTTTTAACAAGAATAAGTGATCCTCCTCTAGATGCAGACTCCCTTATGAGCGAACTACCGACTTTATAATTTTCAATGTTTAACATTAGTTCATGTTTTTTTATCCAATGTTCTGTGAGGCAAATTACATGAACATTAAAATCTTTTAAAAATAATCCTAAACCTAACTCTTTGCCGGCCAGGCCTTGAATGTTTTGATGAACAACATTAAAATACATATTCGGCCTAGCTTTTGTCTTCCCTCTTAGTTTAAAGCCTCAGAGGATGTCAAAGGAAAAATACTTGGATTAGTACATTTACTAATCGGTTCACTACAAAAAGTTTTTGTTTTAATAACAAAACTGTTAATATTGTAAGCTAGCAAACTTGCTATTTGTTTTTTCATTTTGTTAGGCAGGTGTATAGAGCTGCCAGTCATAACACAACAATTTTTTGTAAATTTGTTGGTGTCAAAAAATACAAATTTGTCATTATTTTGACAAATATTATATAGTAAAGTATTCAATATGTGAATACTGTTATTGTCTATGTTACTGTTATTTTTACAAAAGGGGAAGGCACAGAGGAGAATTTTTTCTATATTAATTTTTGACAAAATTGTACAATTTTTAATTAAATTTGATTTGCTAATTTTTTTACTATTTCCCACCATCAGAATGAGTGTTGAATTTGAATTTAAATTACTATTTTGTATGCAATCAATTATTTTATCAAATTTTGCATCTGGCATACAATTATTTATAATATTACATTTCAAATAATTATTTAATAAGGAACCGTAGCCAACTCCTAATCTATCTGAATACATAAAAACATCATTAGCCTTTACTTGTACACAAGGTATTACCTGGCTTACATCATTAGAAATTACATGTAAATTTGAATTTATTGATGACAACGGCCTGCTCACATCTCCCTGTTGGTAAGAACTTAATGTGGAATTTATTGTAATATTTGGCAATGATTTAAAACTAGTTCCCTCATTACCAAGATCCAGTAATTTGTTCGCAGCCAGAATGTGTTCGTTAATTTGTTCTTCTGCCGAGTTATATAAATGTGTCATTGATTCCAAAGACTTATGCAACTTAGAGATGTCAGCCTGCAATTGTCCTATATCCAAGTCATATTTTAATCTACTTTCATGTAGTTTTTGGTTATATATTTCTAAGCTATCAACTAAATCTAAGCGTTGCTTCCTTAGTAAAACATTATTATAAAAGCATTTTTGTTTTTTAATGAGTTTGTTTGTTTTAGATATGTATTTATTTAGTTTAATATATTTTTTAATGTGTTTTTTCTTGTTAAATCTAACTTGATTTCTATTGACCCCTGATTTTGTTCTATTACAAAAATCTAACTTTGCTGTAAAATCTTGATTACCCGGGGTGCCGATCAACTCCTCATACAGATTTTGAGTTTGAGAGTACTACTGAATTACATAACTATTATAATAATAGGGGTTAAAGTATGAAATTGCCGATTATTTTCCCATTTTTGATTTTGTCAATAGCTCTTAAGTATAGTCATATTATATCGTAATTCTTTTTGTATTGTATCAAAATCTAAATAAAGTAACTTTTGACTAAAAAAAAATGCAATACTAGTGCCTATTACTTCAAAGGAAGTCGTTGAAAAGACCCCTTACAATGTGTCAGCTGACCTTCTTGCTTCAATTAAGTATATTTGTATTATATACTTTGATTTTCAGAAATTTAAATACTATAATGCGTAGCTTTATAACCATCTAACTTTCACCTTTAATCGCATCGAAAACGGTACAGGCGTTTTTAAAAAAAAAACTAAAAAATTATTAGTTTGGAAAAATGACTTTTCTCGATTTCGTCCATACAAAACGGCAATTTCATACTTTAACCCCTAATGTATCAACAAATGTAAACGGAACCCTCAGTGAGCGAGTCCGGTACGCACTTATTCGGTTTTTATAATTTACGCTTTTTCCTAAAATACTGTACCTACTGTATTACTTATTACTTTTTTCTTTGTAAATAGTTGTATTAATTACGTTGCGGTTTTAGGTTTTTTTTTCACATGAACGCTAAATTGGGCAATGTGTACATTGGGTATATGCTAAATAATTTGTATGACACAGCCGAAGCTCTTATGCCCTTGACACAAAGGTTAAAATTGAACTAAAATATCTGACCCTGGTTAAAGTTGAATGCGCATAAATCCATAATAATAAGTTAAAATAATAATATTTGTTAATTATTCCAACGAACTCGTCTGCACTGCGCAGAAAACATAGTCCAAGAGAGAATTCAAAATACATTGCGGGTTTTTCACCGCATCTTATTAACTCCCTAATTTAAAACAGCAATGTCATTACAATCAAACCTATTTTGCTGTAATTGACTCTTGGACGAATAAATTTATCCAAGAATTGACTAATAGATGATTTGATTCTAACAATCAAATTGCTTATTGTGTATATCACTGTGTATATTCTTAAATTTACTTACATAAATATATGGAGGAGTGTGGAAAAATCAAATCTTAGTCTATAAAAATTTATCTAACCATTCGTGACTTAACCGCTGGGGTAAAAAATTTCTTGAGTGGAGACCGCGTCTCGGCAAACGTAGTTAGGACGCCCTCAGGCCAGGTGGAGTGATGATTTGCGCAAGGTGGCTGGCAGGAGCTGGATGCGAGAAGCCGAGGATCGACCTAAGTGGCGTGAAACTGGAGAGGCCTATGTCCAGCAGTGATGATGATGATTCGTAACTTATAAGTGGTGTTTGTATTAGTTATATTATAATACAACTTTGTTTTATACAGGGTGAAATTTTAACCACTTTCCAAAATTTTTATAGGCGTTCAGTATCGTATTCAGAGCCCATTTATGAAGTAAAAAATCTAATTCATGTCTTCACCCAAAAATATTTTTCGCAATATAGTTTTCAATTTTTACGGTCCTAAGCCTGTTAACTTATAAAGGGAATATCAAAAACTTATGAATGGTATCATAATGAATAAATGAGATGTGAATCGCGTAAAATGATGGTTAAAATTTCACCCTGTATATAGGGTGTTAGGTAAATAGTATAACAAGCCAATACTAGCCTATGTTATTACTTACTTTATACCAGCTAACAGCCTGTATAAAAATACTAACTGTTTCCCGCGACTTAGTTCGCTTGGCATTTTAAATTTGAATTGATTCCGTCCGTTCAGTGTCAATCAGTTTACACTTTGTTTTCTATGCATGTCGTGATAGCCTTTAATTAAGGCAGCACTGTAAATTATGTTGATAGAAATGTATATATCTGATTTAAGTGTATAAAGTGTATGATTTGTATGCTGTCTTTATAATAAATAAATAAATAAATACATAAATAAATAAATAAATAAATAAATTTATATTTAAATAAATAAATAAATAAATAAATAAATTTATAAATAAATAAATAAATCAATAAATAAATGATCGAGTATAACATCCATCCACATTTGAACAAGGTGTATTTTCAATTTTCAAAGTTATGTGACCATTATGTGTAACATCATAACAGTGTTATGTAATTTATTAATAAAAATATTTTTGAAAATATCAAATATTGATAGAGACTTTTAATTTTGTGCAGTAACAGCGTGTTGCTGTGCACGCGCACATATCATTTTGCTGCAGCGGTGTCCCGGATGAACGAACCTTACACAGCTACATCCGCGCGTATCACAGCGTGTTTCAAAACTAAACTAATATATATTTTAATATTTTTATATAAAAAATTGTTGACAAAGAAATGAAAATAACACTTCCAAGGAGAACACACTAACACTTAGAAGTGGTTTGTTGTGGTCATAGTTAGGTCTCTCCACCGTTTTACAGGTGGTTGAAAATGTACCGTGTATTATAATACTTACTTTCTATAGAAATATTACTAAACTTACTTTCTATATTACAGCTTACTTTCTATAGAAAGTAAGCTGAGATAAATTACAAAGAGAATTAAAACTGAATTGTATAATTTGTTTTGGTGTTAGTTTGCAAAATGTTGCTAAACATATAAAAATATAATTGACCCTAAACTTATGTTCTCAAAGAGAATCATAAAATTATCAAAATTTTAATGATGGCATCAATAAACATTAATGATTAATTATTATTGTCAATAATAAGTTTTTTTTTTATAAAATGAAAATATTATTAAGTTCCATTTATTTCAAATCTAACATTTTAATTGCACAATATGCGTGTCATCAATAAACATAATTAAGCATTATGTTAATTTGTTTATACTCATTTAATGACAATATCCTGTAAGCAATGTTAATCATTAATGAGTTATTCTGGTAATGTCGGTTATGAATAGGATTTTTAATTCTGCATTTATCAATGCTCTCAGAATTTATTTGTTAGATATAGTTAAAGATAAAAAAAAGACGTGTGGCACTCGGAGACTGCCGCGGTAAAGCTATTGCATAGCATTTTTTATCAACTTATGCAATTATAAAACTAAAAAGTATCACCCCTGTGCCGGTCAGAGTGAGGAGTGTTAGGTTATTTTCGTTACGGAATTTCTGGATTCGGTCTCCACGCTCAAGGCCCGCGATAGAAGCTATGCAATAGCTTAATTTTATAATTTTATGTATTTTCTAATTTTGACTTTTGTAATTAAATTTTTCTGTTATTTTGGCAGATATGGTTACCATAGGCAACCATACTGTCAAAATCCTTATTTTCTTCTAAAATCTTTTAAATTTCGGAAATTCAAAATTGTTCGATCGTGTCTCGTCCCGAGTGTGTGGGTGTGGGTGTTAGGATTATTTTCGTTACGGAATTTCTGGATTCGGTCTCCACGCTCAAGGCCCGCGATAGAAGCTATGCAATAGCTTAAAATTAGATATACTTAGAGTCAAAAAGTGTCACAACTAAATGTACAAACCTACCACAAAACGTCAAATTTTCTCAATTCATATTGATCTCTACTTGTTGGACTTAAAGTTGAAAATCAATTCAATGACCCTTAACTTTTTGGGTAGGTTGACCTGCCTTTGTCTGTACAACATATATCATTCGACTAAATACAAAAAGTAACAAATATCCATACTACTGCATGTCAACATAATTTGGCCGAGTAAAAAATTGAATCATTCATTCGAAGATAGTTTTAGGTTTGAAAGAAAGAAAGAAAGAATTCATTTATTTGACACAAAAATGGATATTAAGTAACAAGAAAACAATGCACAAGACATTCAATGAATAATAAATTTAAATAAAACTAAAACAATAATTGAGTGTCAATAAAAACGGCCAAGTGCGAGTCGGACTCGCGCACGAAGGGTTCCGTACCAAAAAGGCAAAAAAAACGGGTTTGTTGTATGGGAGACCCCCTAAAATATTTATTTTATTTTGTTTTTAGTATTTTTTGTTATTGCGGCAACAGAAATACACAATTTGTGAAATTTCAACTATCTAGCTATTGCGGCTCTTGAGATACAGCCTGGTGACAGAGCGACGGATAGACGAACAGACGGACAGATAGCGAAGTCTTAGTAATAGGGTCCAGTTTTTACCCTTTGGGTACGGAACCCTAAAAAGGTTCTCGCTCAGCATTAGTCGTGACAGCTAGTGGCTATCACGACGCTGATTTTCAGCGGGGACCTTGACGATAGGGTGTTTGACAAGAGCATGTAGGTTTCATTTTGGTATCGAACTGTGTGAGTATCTAGGTCTTATTATCGATGGCTAGAAAACTAAATAGATCTACAAAATGGTTCTCTTTTATAAACTTGACATCTATAGGCTTTCATTTCAATGTCCATTATTTACGTTTATTCAAGTAATTAAAAGCTAAATTAGCTTTTATCTAGGATTCCGTAGGACGCACGATATACGCATGCACAGACGGGTCCGGCCGTTATGCCCCCATTCCGGGTTGCCCCCGGACGGTATGCCCCCACATTAAGTTAGTAAAATATCATGACAAAAAGAGAAACTGTGGGGGCATACCGGCCGGGGGCAACTTGGAATGGGGGCATAACGGCCGGACCCGCACAGACTGCACATGACAAGATATTTTGGTTGCTAAATCGCAACTTTTTGTATCTAACGGAAAAAAGAGTATAAAAACTATATCACGGGACCATAAGTTGTTAGGGATATAAAAAAACATAGTTACAAAAACAATTATGAGAACCACGCTTGCCAAATGCAGGTTGGTGATCACAAAACCGAGCAATGTTAGAAAATTCTAAACTCTTGTTGCCCAACCTAGGGGTCGAATCCAGGATCCTGAGATCTTGGCCAAGTACTTAAACCACTAGACCAAAGGAGGCGTTGCCAAAATCGCCATACTTGACGAGTGGTCAAGTGAAGATTCTGCTACCCGTATTATTCTGGCAGGCAGTTAATGTTATTTTCAAGGTATAGATAATTATGTTACCTTCATAGTAATTCGCGTATTAAATCTGTCCCGAGCAATCCAAAACTGCACGCATCGACAAGTTTCACTGATAAGCAGAACAAAAGGTGCAAAATAGCACGTAAGTGAAAGAAATGGCTATATTTTTAATGATTACCGCTCGTGACTGCACTCGACGTGGGCGTTATAAAAAACTCCCTAATTAGGGCGTATTTGAGTCTTCACAACGCGCACGCTTCTAACATATCTGCTTCGTTTTAATATAATATACCTAGTATCATAAAAGACCCATGGGAAGAGAAGACTTAGTTATTATTTTTGTGTGCTATGCATATTACCTTGCCACTTGTTATACCACACGGCATGGTAACATAAATAAAATAATTACGTAAGTCATCTTTAACTTGAAATATGACTTTAAAAGATGTTGGTCAATAAAACCGTATTAACCTTAAAACAATGATTCCGCAACTAATGCCACTATAGCCTTCATTAAAACTGATTTAAAACTAATTCATCATGTCAAAATCACAAATCTCAAACAAATGCTTGGTCTCACTTAACTCAATCAAGTTAGATATTACTTAGTTAAGTAATCATTCAAAAGTCAAGCTACAAGTGGTTACTTAATTATGAAGGATGGTCAAATCAAGTCGCGCTTCGGGCGCTTTGAAGATTACCACGGATTGAATAAGACAGATAAGTGCAGTAAACACTTACGACGATCTTTAGAAGCTTATCTTATCAATTAAGGCTGTGAAAAGGTAAAATAAATTCGTAATAGGATTTATAATAGGACTTCGTAATAGGATCACTGTAGGGGTGGTGATCTGTGTTTCAAATCGAAACTTAGAATTATATTAACGAATAAACAACGTCTGGAATGTTATTATTAAAAATAACCGGCCAAGTGCGAGTCGGACTCGCGCACGAAGGGTTCCGTACCAAAAAGGCCAAAAAAACGGGTTTGTTGTATGGGAGCCCCCCTTAAATATTTATTTTATTTTGTTTTTAGTATTTGTTGTTATTGCGGCAACAGAAATACACAATTTGTGAAAATTTCAACTATCTAGCTATTGCGGCTCTTGAGATACAGCCTGGTGACAGAGCGACGGACAGACGGACAGACGGACAGACTGACAGACAGCGAAGTCTTAGTAATAGGGTCCCGTTTTTACCCTTTGGGTACGGAACACTAAATAGTAGGGAAGACACTGAATCGACAGTATTTTTGCTCTTTTTATGTATATATTTTTATATTGGTTTGATAAAGTATCTACACCTCAAAATTTTTTTTGATTGCATCTTCTACGAGTAATAATAATTGATACAATAACTCTACGTGTTCTTAAAAAGAGGTCTCACTAAAAAGTGTCCAGGGGCCTTATTCTGCTATTTCAATTGCAGTTCGATCGTGATTGAATTGTGCGATTTTGACATTTAGCCCATACTAGAACTGTCAAAAACCTGCTATTCAATTACGATTGTGATACGATTTGGTGGACAATTCCAAATTTGAAAAGGCGATAAAACTAATGAACACGAAGTACACTGCCGTCCCGCTATCACTGTTCTGTTTGTGTGTTTTGCATTTCTCTGCATAATGGAAATTATGGATACTTATAAAAACAGGATTTTTAAATATTATTATTAATATATAAAATCCTGTTTTACAACAAACCGTATACCAATAAAAAATAGGAAAAGGCTCATCCGTCAAAGTCAATCCAAATGACGTTCTCATTCAGCAGAATACCGAAGCTGCTGCAAGTAAGTTTTTCCTTATTTTTTTTCTTAATATGTTATTCCATTCTTTCTACGAACTATTGTTTACCTTTATACATATCCATCTGTACCATTCCTATCCCGTGGATTATAATGCGTTTGGCCCCCACAAAGAAGAAATGTAGAAATCCCAAAGGTTATTCATAATATATCATCACATTACATCCAATTGCTGGGCAAAGGTCTCATCATTACAATCGAGTCATGTCTAGGATCCAATACAATAATTCGCCTGGTCAATTACTAGTGTTGAGATCACAGGTTTGTGAAATCCAAAGTATTTACTAGAATCCAAGTGACCCCGAAGTTTAAGAATTAGTCCTAATCATCAGCGATGATTGCATTGATTTGTAACTTTTTTCGGTCTAGACAAAGGTCAATAGAAACTTACGAAATATTAGTCATTAAGCATGTAGACTCTATTTATGGTAAAAATCAGTTCAAATCTGTTTTATTTCTGCAAACAGGCTCCAAGAGGCACATTGTTCTAATATTTTGCCTAACCACTCTGCTTCGGGATAAGAAAAAGCATCGCACGAGTAACCTCTTTTTAAAATTAAATAAGGATGTAACAAGAAAAAATTTTAGCACACTTTTTTTTTATTTCGATAACCATGAGTAATGAGATATTAATTAAAATTATTTTAGTCTGGTTATTTTTTAATACGAACGCAGTTGCCTAAGAACGAATTTCCCATTTTACGCAATCAGATACTTGGATTACCGATCCAGGTTTCTGCTATATTTTAGGATTAAACAATAAATGTGGACAACATCACATACATTGTTCTGATCCTAATTCGAGTAACTATTTAAAGCACTCATATTTTGGAAATCAGAAACAACGAAGGTACCACAAACACCAAGAAGATGTAGAACCGAGAAAATGTAGAAAAACATTTTTTTTCTATATTAACCGAAACCGAATCGAACCCGGGACCTCGGAGCAGGCGACACCTTGAAAACCGATGTGTACGCCATTCCACCACGGAGGTCATGTGGTGCCTGCATATTAAAATATTACCCTTATATAGTTGTCGTAAGAGTGACTTAAGAAGTATTAGGGGTTAAAGTATGAAACTGCCGTTTTGTATGGACGAAATCGTGAAAAGTCATTTTTCCATATTAACAAATTTTTAGTTTTTTTAAAAACGCCTTAACCGTTTTCGATGCAATTAAAGGTGAAAGTTAGATGGTAATAAAGCTACGCATTATAGTATTTAAATTTCTGAAAATCAAAGTATATAATACAAATATACTTAATTGAAGCAAGAAGGTCAACTGACACATTGTAAGGGGTCTTTTCAATGACTTCCGTTGAAGTAATAGGCACTAGTATTTCATTTTTTTTTTAGTCAAAAGTTACTTTATTTAGGTTTTGATACAATACAAAAAGAATTACGCAATAATACGACTATACTTAAGAGCTATAAACAAAATAAAAAGTGGGAAAATAATCGGCAATTTCATACTTTAACTCCTATAACTGTCGGAACTTTGGAAGAAGATGTGCAGCAACGTCTTCTCCCTATTATTGCTAAACTGCGAGCCTCCTGGGACTCATGGGACCCCGTGATCTTGGCCCGGTATTTAAACCACTAGAGCAACGGGGCGTTTTAACCTTGAGTTAGGTATATTTGGTTTGTTTCAAACGAGGCTTTTAATTAAATTATGGAGTCTCTTCAAATTGCTAAATGTGTTGTTCTGTTCAAATTTAATTATAGTTTACGTAGTACGAGCTCATTCAAAGAGCTTTATCGCTCTGGACCTTCGTATTATATATGGTGTCATAAACACGTGGGCTGATACCATTCCCATACATTTAACACATCAAAATAAAACAGCTGTAAGCAATAGTGTAAAATAAATATAATACTAGCAAAATAAAAGATAGAAAAATGTCTTTAACAAATGAGCAACCCACTCAACATTGAGAGAACAACTGAGACAAAAAAAACTTGAGAAGTGTCAAGGGACACCCGGATGGAACGAAGTTCCTTTTTAGTGATGAAATTGTGTTTTTTTTTAATACATAAACTTTCTCTCTCTCTCTAACTCTCTCAGAGAAACACGCGCACGCCGCACGGCTTACAACTATAGCAAAAAGTGTCGTTACAACTTTTGGTCTTAATTTTTTCCGTCTAGCTAGTTTTCGCAACGCGCGATAAGGAACTTCGTTCCAAAAAAAGTTTAAATTCTGATACTGTAAATTAAATTGCTACAGTATCATATTAGTTAATATTTTAACTAATTTTGTTGTATGAAATAAAATAAATTATCAACACGGGTTGTACAATGTCAATTTCGACGATCACACAGTTTATACTAGTATCTCAAACGACTACTTGTTCGAACTAGGATTCTGGCACTGTGACCTTTCCGCGCGGCCTTCGTTGCGTCACCGCGTCCTCCTGCGCCGGCGCATCTTACTATCACACAAATAAATTTTGTGTACGAAAGTCGATGGCCGATCGGAAAACCTTTGAATGTAAAGGTAAGTGATTTATTTATTATTTTTATGCATGTGTTGTAATGCTATGCTAGATGTAAATATGTTAACATGTTTAAATTATAAGCTTTTTATATGGACTTGTGTGAACCTCAGAAATTGTGAATTCAAACTTCTTCTCGTCGATAAATAATATTCAAGGATAATCAAATTAATTACGCTTAAAGGTGTTCAATAATTAATTTCTCCAAATAATATAACCGAAACTTGTTTCTTAGGTTTTTCTTTAACATTTTTAATATGTAAAATTATTCTGTTTGTCTTGTTTACTTAGCTCCGCTTGAAAACATTTGGACCGTTTGGATGTTTTGAGTGGATTTTTCGACGGGTTACTGGATAGTTTGAAAACATAGTTAGACCCGGTAGGTAGCACTGTTTTTCTGGGCAGGCATTATGCATGGTCCACTAGTGTTATTGTAAAATTCTGATATGCCGAGAGTCTTACATTGTAGGTATTAGAGAAAAACTATTATAGGTCATCTTTACTAAAGCAAGAGGAGTCAAAACAAAATTTCTTTAGTAGTTTTGTGATCTTGTTGAAAATCTACTGCATTGAGTTAAACGCAGTTTTCATTAATGTATTGTCAAAGGTCTAACCTGAAATATGGGCTCAATTTATTTAATAAATTCCATGAATTTGAAGTCAGTAAAAAAGAAATAATAAGTAATATCTTCTCTAGTAACGAATGTTTTTAGGTAATCAGGGTGAACCTTTGAAGAGGCTCAGTAACTTCTATTTATGATCTAGTTTTCTATTTTATTATAGGTACATCACTAAGACACATAATAAGTGTGGGTGTAACAGATTTTGTATTCTTCATTGACGGACATCACATCCGATTTATTTGAGTGTTGATCCTAAATATAATTGTTTAATCAATAAATAATGTCAAATCACACCTCGGAATGAGGTCGTTTTAACACGCTTCAAACATATACGTAAACATATGTAAGGTTATTCGGAATTGTGTTCTCAAAGTACTCGGTTTTCTACTAATGACTAACAAGTACATACTTGATTTCATGACAAATGACTTTACGCAGCTGCCTTGTTAATTGTAATACCTACTTAATGATAGAAATCTCAGTCATCTTGACTGTTATGCATAGCTAAGTCTATAAAAATCATTGTCGACAGTCTACATCATTTCTCTGCATCATCATCACCATCATCAGCCTATTGAAGTCCACTGCTGGACATAGGCCTCACCAGTTGCACGCCACTTAGGTCGATCCTCGGCTTCTCGCATCCAGCTCCTGCCAGCCACCTTGCGCAAATCATCACTCCACCTGGCCTGAGGGCGTCCTACATTACGTTTGCCGAGACGCGGTCTCCACTCAATAACCCGTTTACCCCAGCGGTTGTCGGTTCTGCGGCTAATATGGCCAGCCCACTGCCCCTTCAGCTTGCTAATCCGGTGGGCTATGTCGGTAACTTTAGTTCTCTGCCGGATCACCTCATTTCTGATTTTATCCCTAAGTGAAACTCCGAGCAAAGCTCTGCATAGAACTCTTCAAAAGGTAAATTTTGCAATAATGGTTGGGAAGGGCGTTGATGATCGCAGTTTGGATAGTGGTGAAGAGAAGAAGCCATCTCCTCTGGCAGTTATATAGATATGTTAAAAATTACCTTGTTAACAAATAAAAAAGACAAATTTTCAGAAAATCTTATTTTATATTTCAATGTAGAAAATACCTAAAAAATTCACCCAGATTTCACTACCGGGGTCTTAAATGATGAAATAAGGTTCGGTAAAGTTATATTTACATCCGGAATTATTAGGCGGGAAATATTTTTTTTTTATGTAAGTATGTTTGTAGACACTGTTAGATAATTACGCCAACATTTTTTTTTTGTGGGTGATACCTATTTGATGGACTGAGCCATATCAAAGTCATTCTATATCAGTCAACCATAGAGCCAAGCAGAAATAAAACAATCAGGTAAGAGGTAGAATTAGAACAAGTTCACGAGTTAACTTCCATCAAACATGCAGGTTTTTACATTTTGCTTGTCTATATACAGCTAAATCAGCGCTTTCTTAAAACGTTCGAATATTTCACAAACTTCTTCGAAGCCGGGAATATAAACGTAACAGAATACCTCAAACTGACACGCCTATGACAAATGTTAGACGTCCTTGTGTTAAGGTCTGACCCAGACCTCCTAATAACCGGTGCTATTATGCACCGGGTCAAAATGAACATGTAATAGCGCACATCTTTTAATTAAAGAAAACTTGTTTTAAGCTTTTAAGAGTAGACGACCATTTTGGTTCAGTCGTAGTGAAGGATGCATTTGAGCCATTGGTCACGGGTTCAGACCCCGCGTAAAACAAATATTTCTGTACATATCTGTTTGTGCTAGTCTGGGTATTTTCTATAATCAAATGTTTAATAAGTTTGTATTTACAAAAAAAAAGTGTATAAGTAGGTTGTCTAGTACCTATAGTATAAGCTTAGTGGAAGCTCAATTTGGACCTAGGGGACTTTTTGTGGATGAGTGTGGCATGACTAGAAATATTATTAAAGAGTAATCTCAGTATTTTTTGAACATTTTTAGTCATTATAATAAGTGGATAATTATTATATTATGACTGAATTAATACATAATAAAAAAGACCTATTATTATTACAGTAAATGGCTACGACAAAACATCACCACTGAAATATGTCGGCCTGAAATATTTCAATCTAGTTCGATTAAAAGAAATATATTTTTTTACCAAATTCATTCATTTATTATAACTCGAAGTGGTGTGCTTGAATATATTGCATATTTCGTTTAAACTTTATCATTTTATATGACCTTTAATTGCTTACATGATTAGTTTTATATGCGCTATAATGAGCTTTGCAATGAAGACGCAGCTTTTAACTTTTTGTCACCAAGTCGTAATCGTTTAGCGACGTAGTTTGCAAAACTGTAAGCTGTTTCTGGAAGTTGACATTTTGATTGTAACTTGATTGATCTCACATGAACTGTGATGCAATTATTTTAATGTTATAAGCATTCGTATTCATAATAATTTTGTTAGACAGCCTTCGCTTTTATATTTTGGATTTGAAAATGGCTTACAAAAACATTTAGTTCTTCGAACACTAAGACCCGAGTTCACCAATTCTTAAACAGTAGGTAAACATAGATTGACGATTAATTTGACACAATTCCCATACAAAATATGTCAAATATTATTTTAAACGCTGTTTAAAACTTAATCGTAGCAGACGTTGAACTTGGGTCTTAAACTATTTACTTATGATGTGTAGTATATCATAAGTATTAAAATTGCACAGTACGAACACTGAAACCACATTAGAAAGAAAATGTTTTTACCACGTCAAAATATTCAAAGAAAACCCATCTCTAAATCATAATTCGTTGACAATCAATGACAATCTTATTCTGAATTCTATTTAATAACGAGCAAAACTTGAACACTTAAAAATATAATAATATGCTGTAGCCATATCCTGTTTGGGTATCACTAATCGTATCTGGAATAGCCCAAACCTCATTGCATCACCGGCACAATACCCTCACTGGAAACTTAATACTTTATCTCACTGAAAATGTATTACTACTTATATTAATGTAATCAAAATAAGCTCACCATATTTCCTTAAGCTGTTAAACACAATCACTGCATATCTGACACTCGCGACGCGAGAGACGTGCGCGCGCGCGACAACGTATGAGCCGCCCGCGCGCATGCGCCGACAATATATACGCGGATGCGTGACTCCTGAAAGAAGCCTTGCGGATGAAATGTAACGGATTCAGGCTGTATGTTATTTAGTGAACTTTGAACTTTGGCAAAGTTTATGGGTGTTTAGATAGCTTTTTACGAGACATCCTAAGCTTATTTACCGTCTAACTTGAAGTAAAATAAGCAGAAATTATATTCTAGTTCCATGCATTCAATATTTTTGAATATCTAGCCTAGCTT
This sequence comes from Anania crocealis, assembly GCA_949315895.1. Lineage (NCBI taxonomy): Eukaryota > Metazoa > Arthropoda > Insecta > Lepidoptera > Crambidae > Anania > Anania crocealis. Next base: position 1,471,670 of record OX438885.1, on the reverse strand, counting down.
ATTTACCAAAACTTGGAAATATTGTGTTGAATTAAAACATACAATACACACACACCCTAACTGACCCAAAAAGGCACACACACACACGCACACACACTAGTACACACACACGCACATAATTTAATTTCCATTTTTAATTTCCACCAACGAAAAGTTTTTTCATTTCTTTATGGATGATTACGAATTCCTCGTATCGGGATTGACTGAGGACTGGGTTCATTGAGATAAGCTCCAAATGTATCCCATAAAAATCGGGCAAAAGTAACAAAATACGGTGTATCTAGGCTTGAAATCTCTCAAAATTTGCATCTAGTACTCAAAAAAAAACTATTAACTCGTAGTGTAATCAAATAAATCTTAGTATATATTTTAAAGTAGGTAAATCTTAAAATTTTTGTCGGATGTTTCTTACTCATCACTTTTTATTCCGGAAAAAATATGGTTGTCGTGTCCTCCACGCGTACAAAGTCGCATGATATAGAAATGATGAGTAAGAAAGACCTCACGTCGCTATTTACCAAACAAATTTTTGTATCGCAATAACTCACTGGGCTGAGAAAACCCTGAGAAATACGTATAATTAACTAGATTACCTTCCTAATTAACAAAATGAATATTAATTATTTTATGGTATTTTGTGTGCCAACAAAGCTGTAAAATATCTTAACATATCATATTAGGTCTATGATTGTGATTATCGATGGCAATCTGCAAGCGTAGAACCGACTACTTAAATTAATGTCCCAGGCTCAAATCCAGGTTCTTTCTTTGTACCCAAGTGCACTGATTTTAGTTTCTTCTTTAACCTCGCATGTCTCGTAGCTTAATTGGACAAAGCTCCGCTCCCGGAATGCATAGAGATGCGGGTTCGTGTCCCGCCTGAGATATTTTTTTTTATGTTTGAATAATGATATTACATGGCTGTATTTTGTGGTCTTTGTGATTATTCAGGACAATTTAAAATATCTGAAGCAAACTTAACTGTGTATTTCAACTCAAGCTAACAAATTATTGAGTTACATCTGCTTCTATCTAGGTGCGCGACTTACATTAATATTCTATTAACGCCATTGCTTTTAGCTAATTACTTTACATATTTCCAAATTCCTTTTTACCTGAGGCTGTCTCTTATGGACACACCTACTGAAACGATGCAATGGCGACCTCTACAAATAAGATATATTATTACATCTATAAACATCAACTTTTCTGGGTAGGGCGACAGATATAGCGGGAGAAAGGCGGCAGTTTTTTTCTTGGGTCCTTTTTAAGGTTCCGTACCCAAAGGGTAAAAACGGGACCCTATTACTAAGACTTCGGTGTCTGTCCGTCTGTCCGTCGCTCTGTCACCAGGCTGTATCTCAAGAGCCGCGATAGCTAGACAGTTGAAATTTTCACAGATTGTGTATTTCTGTTGCCGCAATAACAACAAATACTAAAAACAAAATAAAATAAATTTTTAAGGGGGGCTCCCATACAACAAACCCGTTTTTTTGGCCTTTTTGGTACGGAACCCTTTGTGCGCGAGTCCGACTCGGACTTGGCTGGTTTTATTTTTTGTTGTGTTTTGTTAAGTTTTTGGAGTTTTAAATTATTCAGACCTCAATAACGCGTATGGTTAGACATACAATTAGTGATTCTAAGTAAAAATCATAAAACACATTTCTTGTTTTATTTCCATCCGAATTGTCATGTCGAATCGGTTAGTTATTAAACATTTGTGTATTATTTTCTCAAGCATTTCTATACCAGTACAAAGCCAATATGAATCGCTTGTTTGACACCGATTCAAACTTAGTTTCTTATCTCATAAGTTACTTTATCATTTTTATGCGTTTCTCAAGCAAATAAATCATTATTCGCTGACTATATGGACACACCCATAGACTAATACGCAGAAGCGGGTTTGCAATATCTCTTTCTTTGCTTGTACAGTAAAGTGATTTCTTTACCAAACTCGGAAAATTCAGTACCATTACATCAGTAGGTAAAATTCAAATACTTACACCATCTTCGTTCGACCTCTTAGGGCCCTTCCTCATTACAAACATCGTTTTTTTGTATAGTTTCGGTGCGATGAACGCTGCAGTAATTCGTGAAACCTGTAAACTGTTTCTCTAACTGGTAAAATTGTTTTTTTATTATACCAAAGTCACACCAATCCGCCAACGCCGTAAATAATGGGCAAATACAGTCTTTATTTTAGGTAGAAAAAAAATTGATGTCCTGTCGGTACAACACATTACCCTTCCTTCATCCCTCGTTTTTGACACATGACATTCATAAGTTTTTTACATTTTCGCAGCCATTTTATAGTATATTTGGTTTGTTGAATTACATATATGAAAATTTAATTGAATCACCTTATGTATACGGTAGTAAAAGCAAAAGTGGTGATGAGAAATAAAAATAAATTAAAATAGTCCCTACAATTAAAACTCAACTTATTTAAGATGAAACAATATTCTATTTGCAGGCAGGTCAAAACATCTAAAAATATAACATCTGTTCGAGATCACTGTCAAGATATGCTCCGATAGGCTAGATACATTGACTGTATGGCCTATGTCATTCGTTGGCCAAAGTATAGGCCAGCCTTGGTTATCGTGAGATGTCTCAATCTTAGGAATAATCACGACAGGCTCTTGCTCGCGATTTCATTCGCATGGACTTCGGTATTAGGTTAAGAGAGAAACGAATGTTTGCTTAAATAAATAACGATATGGTAACAGACTGGCAGCGCCATCTATTGTCTGTGTTTGTGACTTCATAAAAATACAACAGTTATTCCGTGTTCCCGCGATTTCTACAGGGAGTTTTAGGATAATTATAGCCTATGTTATCCTGATGTCTAGGCTTCGGGTCCATATTGGCTCACCTAAAGTTATTTATCCGAATGATCACTCTTCCTAAAATTTTTCATCCTAAAATTTTCATTCATACTATTTGTATAACACTCATGTTACCGAAAATTATAATTAATAATATCATTACTGTAAATGTATTTAAACTCCTACTATTTTTACTTATATAAAAATGACATTTTTATATTCCTGAATATTTACTATCATCTTTGCAGGTATGTTTTATGTGAAAATAACTAAATAACTAAAACTGTTAAAGTTACGCAAAATTAATGTATATAATACTGATAATTATGAATAAAAAGCAAAAAAGGCTTTGAATATAAGTGTAAAATTTTAGATTTAGATTCATTTATTTAAAATATGGTTATGTTGAGAAAATATAGGTAAACAAATAAAAGTGTAATAGATGTTTATTTAAACAAATAAAAGTGTAAATAAAAGTGTAAGTTGAATGCTTCGGAATTATGAACATTAGAGACGGAGTAGTTAGGAATTGTGATTGTTAGGATGAAAAATGTTAGGAAGAACATTTTCGGATTTCCAATTATCGGAGTTGGAAATTTAGGTGAACTTTGGCGCACCCCTAGGCTTCACTACTGGATAGTTTCATCTATGTGCAGTAGTTTTTTGAAAGAAAGAAAGAAAGAAAGAAAGAAAGATATATTTATTTGACACTAAAAGAAACACTTAGTACAAAAATATGTAAAACAAAAAAAAAAGGAAATTAGTGTCAAATAGGTTCCCGCTCAGCATTTGTCGTAACAGCTAGAGGCTTATCACGACGCTGGTTTTCAGCGGGGACCCTGATTGGGAGCGTGGGTGTGACAGAGGCAGATAGACCCACCAGGCCACTACCCAATCCCCCAGCCGACTCCGTAACCTGTACTAGTAAGTAAAGGTCCGAAGCCTGAGCGAAGGAACCCGGCAGCACCCGATAAGTCGACACGCCACTGCCGACGTTACGCGGTATCCATTATAACAATAATAAATAAAAAAAGTAATAATAAGTAATTAATAATACAGACCTTAAATAAAACAAAATTTTATTTTTATGAAAGAGTTACAAATATACGTCCTACATATTTAGTATACACCCTTAGTATTTTTAATGATAGTAGTATTATATTATATTATCTGTGATAATAGTAATGATATAGTTCGTTGGTGCTTAGTCCCCACCGGCCCAAAATTTTAACACCAGACGGTATTAATTATGTAATGCTCTAAAAACAAATAAAAGTAACTATAGACATTATGAATTAGGTATATCGTTCTGACTATAGGTATGTACAGCACTTGTTCATTGGAAATTAAAACCAGCGAACAAAAACCCGATAAAATTTAGAAAAATACTTTTTTTTTCTACATTATCCAGTCCGGGAATTGATCCTGACCTCGGAGCAGGCAATACTTTGGAAACCAGTGTGTACGCTACTCTATTACTACAACGAGATTTTCATATTTGTATGAGTCCTAATAGGCCAGTCAAATATTAGAAACAATAAAGCTACTCGTACCATAAACACCCACACCCAAAAAAAATAATTAACGGCCTATAATTTATAATCTGCAGGGCAAACGTCTCATTGAATTCAAGTTACCAGAGCAATGATGGTAGGTATAGACAAAATCAGCATGCCAAATGCGAGTTGGTGACCGAGCAATATTCGAAAAATCTAAACTTTTATTCCCCACCCGGGGATCGAGCCCAAGACTCCGAGATCATGTACAGACAACGGCAGGTCAACCTAACCAAAAAGTTGAAGGTCATTGAATGGATCTTCAAATGTAATATACTGATTTAAACTTCCATGGTCACTATCACTAGAGTTAATTGATACGGGGTTTATACCATGTACCTTAGTTTTTATGAGTTCCCGATATTTCGGCACTGTTGCAAGCGCCATGATCACGTGATCATGACGCTTGCAACAGTCACACGGCAACACGGCATCACGAAATATCAAGAACTCATAAAAACTAAGGTACATGGTATAAACCCCGTATCAATTAACTCTAGCTTCAAATTTAAGTCCAACAAGTAGAGATCAATATCAATTGAGACAACTTGACGTTTTGTAGTAGGTTGACGTGCTGTTGTCTGTGCATAAACCATTAGATCAACGGGGCGTAAAAAATATAGATATTTTTTCTATATAGCCGTCCAGGAGCTGGATGCGAGAAGCCGAGGATCGACCTAAGCGGCGTGCAATTGGAGAGGCCTATGTCCATCAGTGGACTGTGATAAGCTGATGATGATGATGATGACCCGTCCGGGCACCGATTCCGACCTCGGAGTATACGACACCTTGAAAACCGTTGTTGACGCCACTCTACCACAACAAAATAAAATTCTTATATAAATTGTATGATTCTGAACTTGCCAGTCAAAAATAAATGTAAACATCTTAATTTGTTTGCTACAGAATTAAGAAAACATTTTCCTACCAAAGTGAAGACCTTGTCGATAAGACAGCGTTCTGTCACAGTCGCCCTTCATATGTCAGACAAGGATAAAAGTTCATACGGTCTTCGGTTACGTTGATAAGGTTGCATAGCTGCATAATCTTTTAAATAAATTAATTACCAAAAATGTGTTACGAGCACTATACTTGTGTGTGTATTTAGAGTATTTTCTTCATATAAAAATACCGACGAAAATCTTGAAACATTTGGGCATTTTTGGGATTTCTTGTTTAGACCTACAAAAAATTTGTGGTTTCATAAATTTGGTCGGTAAACATTTTGGTAACATAAGATTTATTTTTAATAATAGGGTGTCATCGCTATTTCTCCTATTTGATATTGACAAGAAATCCTGGCCCTGACCTAGTCATACATAATTATTTATGGCTAGTCATATCATATAACGACAACAATTAGTAAAAACTGTTTGTATATTGTAATCATTACGCTTAAACCTCTAAAACAACTATATTTTTTTATTTAGACGACCATTTGGATCAGCGGTAGTTAACGCTGCTTCTGAGCCATGGGTCGCGGGTTCGATCCCCGCACAGTACAAATATTTGTGTGCATGAACATGTCTGTTTGTACTGGTCTGGGTGTTTCCTATGTATTATAAGTATGTATTTACATAAAAAAAAAGTATATAAGTAAGTTTATCGGTTGTCTAGTACCCCATACGACAGGGTACTTAATAGTACCTTAATTTGGGACTAGATGGCTCTGTGTGGCCCAGTGAGGCATGTCTTAAATATATTATTAATTTAATTTTATAAAAGGTATTTACAAGAAATCCAAAAAAGATAAGAATAATTTGAACCAAACTAATAGGATTAGATATAAAAAAAATAAGTATGTGCCCATCAAGCTATTCAAAGTTGTCTTTATACTGTTATAAAAAATGCTTAAAAAAAATTACAGTCGTTCATTTAACTTTTCACTCAATTTTTAGTAACCATGTTGCAGAGTCGCAAACTAATTTCTCATACTATATTCTCTCTTTCAAACTGTGTAAATACGATATTGCTATAATGACAACGGCTTTGCAGGCGGATTTGCGATTGCAGATTGACCGATAATGGAGAGATGACGCGGCTATCAGTCTTTTCATGAACATTATTCACGTCCGTAAGAACCTAAATTTATTTCTTACACAATTTTAATACCAGAAGTAAAGATAAACTTGCCGTTCCAGGCTTCAGACTGCGAAAATTTGGAAATTTGTTCATGTTTAATTGTAGATACGTTTTTTTTTTCAACAAATTACCATAGGGTATTGCTGAACTCCCTATACATAACCTTAAATCGTGTGTCAAAAACTTTAATGATAAAGTTTATTACACTATTAATGATAATTTAAATGATAGGAACGTATGGCATTAAATTGTCCTAGCTCGTCCTTTAGTAAACATTTATTTAAAAAAACGCTGACAATAGTGACCGCTTGCGCTGCTTCTTCTCGGCACTAGCCCAGAATTTTCCCGAAGCAGCGGTAGGTTTCAATATTGGGACGTGTAAAAGCGCCTCCAGGGGCCTATTTGCAGAAATAAAACTGATTTTACTGATCTTTGCAGTGCTTCATTGGTCTCCTCACACATTAACCATAGAACAAGAAGGGGCGGTAAAATTCGCTTTTCTGTCATGTCACTTACTATAGGCACTTATAACCGATCTCGGAGTAGCGTACACACCGATTATCAAGGTGTCACCCCTCTGATGGCCTGGGTTTGACCCCGGACGGGGTCAGTGAAGAAAAAAGAAGGGTTTTTCTACATTTTCGCGGGTCTGGGTGTTTACCTTCGTGTAGTACCTTCGTTGTTCTGATTTACACAATACGGGTGTTTAAAATAGTTTTTACTTTGGGATCAAAACAATGTGTGATGTCCACATTTATTTATTTATTTATTATATCCTCAACTGTTAGTGTACAATACAGAAACATATTTAAAAAAACCTTGTCGTTGTTAATTGTACATTTATTCAAGAATTTATAATGCATATGTTAAATTAAAATCAAGAAGATTGTATTATCCTTGCAGTGGCAAGAAATTTAAAATTATATTACAACTTAAATGTCAGCACATGCGTTACAGTCGATACTCGAAATGAGTCAGTACCAATTCTTACTGATCGAATTTCAATTGGTCTAAACCCAGACTTGTACACAGGCTGCGAGAATATATAAATATTTAAGACATGCCTCACTGGGCCACACAGAGCCATCTAGTCCCAAATTAAGCTACTATTAAGTACCCTGTCGTATGGGGTACTAGACAACCGATAAACTTACTTGAATACATTTTTTTTGTAAATACATACTTATAATACATAGAAAACACCCAGACCAGTACAAACAGACATGTTCATGCACACAAATATTTGTACTGTGCGGGGATCGAACCCGCGACCCATGGCTCAGAAGCAGCGTTTACTACCGCTTATCCAAATGGTGCTCTTTTTGGGAGCAGCATATATATCAATCGTTACAGGGTGTTATGTAAATGCGTAACAAGCCGGAAAATAATTTTAGTATATCTTTATATATATAATTCTTCTGTGAGTGTGTAAGTCACTGAACTTCTCTCAAACGACTGGACCGATTTTGATATAATTTTTTGTGTGTGTTCAAGGGGATCTGGGAATGGTTTAGATTCACAAGTAGGGTAGGGTAGGGTAGGTTAGGGGTAGGGTAGGGGTAGGGGTAGGGTAGGGGTAGGGTAGGGGTAGGTTAGAGGTAGGGTAGAGTAGGGTAGGGGTAGGGTAGGGGTAGGGCAGGAGTAGGGTAAGAGTAGGGTAGGGGTAGGGTAGTAAAATATTAAAATTTTATAAAATATAACAATCCTAAATTTTTACCCTTTTACCACCAACCCCTATTTTTTGTTAGCCATTTTAGTAATTTAATCATTTTTATGGCAAAACAACGTTTGCCGGGTCAGCTAGTATAATATATATTATGCATATAAAAAAGATAGTAAAGTCAGAAATTTGATATAATCATTTTTTTCATACAAACTAAAATTTTCAGATACTGATTTGTAGGAAAATATTTTTCTTCAGGACGGTACCTGGAAGACTGCTGGCTCCGGAGATATTGAGATTCATAGTCACTTTTGTTTTCCATTTTATTACGAAAACTGTTTCAAAAGATAATTTCAAAACTTTTCTCCATACAAACATTATAATTTTTATAATGATTTTGTTCATGGCGAGGCATTTACATCAACGATACGCAATGTACTTTGCCCGGACATATTTGAACTTAGTAGACAGACATCACAAGCGCAGCAGCGCGCGCCCTGGATATAATACTCGTACATTGCGCTCTATGAACTATAATATTTTTGAGTCTCAAAAATAATAATAATTTCCTCAGGAATAATATTTTATAATGACTTACTTTGATGTACCTATTGCATAGCTTCCGGATCGGCGTTTAGTTTTTTACACCCTGTTATTCACGATGTAAATCAATAGATTTATTCATAAAAATCATTGCTATATACTGATTGTTGATGTATGAGTTATAGACAGAACTGAAACGTGGTCGCTTATTAACGGTCCCTTGAGGAGGCTCAAGGCCGCACAACGGGCATTGGAGAGAGCAATTGGAGTATTTTCCTGTGTGATAGAAACAAAAATGAGGGAATCCGTAACTGATCTAAGATAACCGACATCGCTTGAAGACTTGCGGAGCTGAAATGGCAGTGGGTGGGGAACCAATGGCTGTTGAGGTGGAAAGGTTCTGGAATGGCGATCACAGACCGGAAACGATCTGATGTAATCCCTCTAACAGATGCACTGACGATCTGGTGAAGGTCCAGCGATTAATTATTTCTCTATCTCATAGTCTAGGGTAGATAACACTGGTCTCATATTATTTGCAACGTTCGTGTATATAAATTATGGTTTCCAATAATTGAGAAATTGAGTATCAATTAAAGCGATTGACAGACGGGTCGTGTGCTGATACTTTTTTTCCCTTTTTAATTATTTTTATTCGTAAATAAATAAATAAATGTGGAAAACATAACATAAATTGTTGTGATCCCAATTTGAGTGACTATTTAAAGCACTCGTATTTTAGAAATCAGAAACTACTAAAGTACCACAAACACCCGGAGTCGAGAAAATGTATAAAAACACTTTTTTTCTACATTGACCCGTCCGAGAATCAAATCCGGGACCTCGGAGCAGGTGAAACTTTGAAAACTGGTGTGTACGCCACTCCGCCACGGAGGTCGTCATTTGAACGGTCAATACCAATTTTGCCGGACGTTGACTTTTTACTGCGACAAATACATAACACAAACTATTTCGCTTACTTTACGATTAAATTCAAAATATCATGTGTGTCACTGGTTTCAAGTGATGTCGATGCTTTCTTCGAGATAATGAAGTCTTTGCAACTATCAAAATGCTAAAGCTTATTAGGGTCAGACAGCCAATGGCCCGAACAAAATAACATTTAGTATTGAACTAAGAAATAAATTTCGATTACGTTCTACCTAGCTTTAAAGCTTTAATTTAAAATGAGTTTTAAATAGCCTTTGTTTTCTTATTATCAATCAATCAAGTAACAAATCAGTCAATCTGATCTAGACAAACAAATTAATATATGTCAAGGATTTTTTTATTAGCTATTGCTCCGCTTGCAGCTATTTCTACGTATGAATTGGCTACATCGCACTTTAAGTTATATTCCTAATTATACATATAGCTTAACGAAATAACTTTTTGCAATCGCTATATTTTTCTCTTTATCAAAATATTGATTTACCATACATACACTCCCCTCTCAACTCTTTGAAAGGATGATTTCAAAAACAAAAGCTATCCAATATTATTTTCTGGGTCCTAACCCGTACCTACGAGTACATACCAAATCTCATCGGAATTTATTAAAAAAATATTGTTTCCCCTTACAAACTAATGTACCTCTTCAAGGATGGTTAAATATTTGGTTTTTCGGGACTCAACCTAGCAACCATACCTACTGCTATTAAATCAAATTTTATATACATTTGTTCAGTGTTTCAAGGCAGACGAGTTTACAGGCAGAATTGCATTCTCCATGTTAGCAAGTTGCTAATATATCTTTCTAAGACGAACAAACACAACTTATTGACGATTTTTATTGAATTACTTGTTAGAGGGAGTTATCCCGCTCATAATACATTTTCAGGAATCGAATTCCATGATTTAAATGAAAGAATTTACATTAGAATTGAAAATATGGAAAAGAAGGAATGATGTTATTAGAAAGAATGAAGTGATGAGATGAGAATGAACTTTTCACGATAAAAATGGATGAATAACATTCTACAAGAAATTATATTTTAACAATGTCTAGATTTAACGAGGTTGCGATGACTGCCATGTTCAAATAACTGAAACAGTTTAGAGTAAACACTCCTACTTCTATTCTTTTAGCTGAAACTCCATTAAAAATATCGTGCTAAACATTTTTTATATTGTTTCTTAATATTCAGACGACCATTTGGATCAGCGGTAGTAAACGCTGCTTCTGAGCCATGGGTCGCGGGTTCGATCCCCGCACAGTACAAATATTTGTGTGCATGAACATGTCTGTTTGTACTGGTCTGGGTGTTTTCTATGTATTATAAGTATGTATTTCCAAAAAAAAAGTATATAAATAAGTAAGTTTATCGGTTGTCTAGTACCCCATACGACAGGGTACTTAATAGTAGCTTAATTTGGGACTAGATGGCTCTGTGTGGCCCAGTGAGGCATGTCTTAAATATGTATTATTTATTTATTTATTATTATCGATTTTTCCCTATTCAAATTGGGGTTACCATGCTTCGAACAGGACAAACCCAGACATATCTCCAAATAGAGATGGACAACACTAAATAAAATAAGCCGAAGTGACAAGTTGCGAATCGATACAATGACGATCATAATTTCTTTCAATCCAAATTTATTTATATATTTTGTTAATCCGATTAAAGTTAGTCGGTAAAATGACGGTGAATTAATAATAAAAGACGAAAACTTGGCCTCCTGGTCTGCCTGATCCACTAGATTAAGAAATACAACTTCACCGTTTCAAACGATACACTATAATTATGATAATAAGCAAAATATGTTTGGTATTGCTGAATGTTTAATTTGATATTCTCCGATGGGTATCTATTAAAAACCTATTTAAACGTCTATCAAGGCTGTTGATCGTATCAATACTAAATGTTACATCCAATGTGTTCTAAATTACATGCATGTGAATGAGTGATGCTGAACTTTTTATATCGTTGTCATGAAATATTGATTGGAAATGCTTGCATGATGATATTACAGAAACTCAATCACTGTCGTACAAAATTTACCCATACTCGGTTGAGTCCTTTTGTTTAGAACCATTCTATAATGTGTATGTAGAATTGCTGTGAGCCAAGTTATTTAAGTTAGAAGATTCGGCATTTTCATATATATATTCATTTCTAAAAATGATGGAAATTCGCCATCTCGTGACGGATATAATCACCTGACCAGGGAGGAAATTGTGCACAGGAATTTCATGAGGTCAGAGCTTTTTTTTGGTAATCCAGATAGTCCAATCGAACAAAAAAGGGCGATCCCTATGATTATGATAGAATGTATGATTGATTCCGACAGTAGATGGTAAAGTCAAGCTTTTAGAAATGAGCGAGTCTTTTCAATAACTTGACTAACAGCAGCAACCTACAAAATTGACGCAAAATCCTTTTTTTGGAGAGGCCTGATGATGATTATGGAGTTATTCATTTTTAAAATTTTAATCGCTCGAAATGACATTAGGTAAAAAGAAGAGTCAAATTAAAAATGATAATTTTCTGGGTCTCGCGTTAGATCACCGCATTGGTCAATGTGGAGAACCAGCTTTTTATGATTCTCTCTGATCTGGGCGATCGTGGTGCCTTCGTTGTTTCATTTTACGAAAAATAAGCTCTATATTATTATGTATGTAATCTTGTCCATATTCATTTTACCTACCCAAGTATATATTTAAAATTTTAAATGAAGTTTAAAAATTAAAATTAGATTAACAAACAAATGCATAAAATGTTTTCATTTTTTGTAAAAAAACATAACCAACATGACCACGGAAGAACATAATTAAAATTAAATCAAGTTGATCATCTTTTAATACCTACACATTATCCAAATTAGAGCAAAATTCCACGTTAATTCCATTTACAATGTGCGATTCCGATCCGATTTGAATGACGGCAATCAACTTCATGAAATACTGAAATAAAATCTAAATTTGCATGCTAATAAAATTGTAATAAGCAAAACATGAGAACCTAATTTGTATTTCAAAACTACTTGTACCTTGTATACCATGTTTTATGCAAGTGAAGTTATTTCTTTTTCTTTTTCTATTTCTATTTCATCACATCGTCCAGTAAAGGCTCTCCAAAGGATTGGTGATTAAAGTTTTGCCAAAGTTAGAGTTGTAGGTAACGCGTTTGATTTCTTCCAGCAAAACTCGTCTAGTCACGTCTCATGCCCATACGATACCCATATAATAAGAGAAGAGTGTTGCTATATATTGTATGCCGGTACCACACGACACTACCAATTTCAGTCACATTATCAGTTAATCGGTTAACATCGTTCCACTATAACTGGGCAAAGGCTTTTGCAATATTTTCTATGCCCGGCAGACGGGTAGGCAAGTGCAGTCCGGTCAATGTTAGAGTGATGACGTTGCTTTCTTCTTTTGGCAGAACCTTCTCAACTCTTATGAATACCAATAGTTTGCTAGGAGTCTTGCTATTCAAATTTAGAACGGCATCACACAAATATTCGCAAAGTAATTTTAAACAATCGCAATATCTAAATGTCTTTCACAGATTGTAAAGTGTTAGATTGTTAGTTGATCCGTTTCTTCACGGCCAACCGGTGCCATAAAGTTCTGAATAATAATTGAGGATCGGACTAAAACGCATCTTTGTGACTTGGATGCTTGGATCATCTTACAAACAAACTTCTTGCGTTACGACGGTTTCATACTTTTAGCAAAGTAACTAATAACTATAAATTGAACTATTGTTTTGTTTTCGTGGGAGGGATCAAACCTTAAACCATCTGCTTATCGAATGACTGTTATAACCATAGAGATAGTGGAATTTGATATAATCAGATAGAAACAGTGTTGGTTCCGGGATGAAAATTATTTTACGACCTATTCTCAGACCTACTGGATCCACACAAAAAATCATAATAGTTATTTCGGAGAAGTTTGGCAAGAAATACTATGAGAAGACAATTTTAAACATAATATTTATTCGATTAAGCTCTCTTATAAGGGATCAACGACCAGTTTTTTTACCTTTTTCACTCAGATATAGTCTACCCTAATTTACTTTATCAGATCAATTAGATGCCTTCAATGAGTAGTGTCAGGCTTATATAAAAACATTGTTGCAATCTTGGGTCCGATCAGCAGGATTAAATGGTACTTTTCAAGTTTTGCATATAAATAATCAACCCTCGTTCGACCATTAAAATCTGTTTTTATAATGCAGCAAACCTCATTAAAAACTATAACAGGTTTTGGGATTTAAATCTTGAACTTCAAAAATAGCAAATCAAAGTCGAATATCGAACTTAGATTTGAATTTCCCTTATGATATTACATAAATAAGAACAGAGAATGTGACATTGCGTAATATCATGCAAAATAAAAAAGAAACCTGGTATGCAGACACAATAAGGATTATCTCCTGTCATAAAATAAACATCAGATCATCTCGTGCATTCCTTAGAGTAATCATAGGAACTACCTCATTTTGCAGCTTCAATCAAACATCAAATTTTTATTTAACTTTAATGAAACACACCGCCGAGCCATTTATGGATAGCTAGGTCAAGTTCGTGTGCTACCGAAGTATGAATTAATGAGGCTTTCTGATGCGTTAATAAATATTTTCTGTGTGTAAATAGGGTATGATAAATTGTTTCTAATGTACGGCTATTTGGAGGAGCTTTATTACAAAATGATGTATGTGTAAATAGTTTAGTACCTATAATATAATTATGCAATTTGTATTTATTAAAAAATCCACTAATTTTAAAGCTTGCTTGACTCTTTGCATAAAATAAGATCTTTATTGAATTGAAGTAAATGGTTTGTGACCAACGAGTTCGGTGAAGTACCTCATTGTTTCACCGTTTACAACCCTACATTGACGTTTGGTGCCGATACATAGGCCGCCACAAAGTACACAATTGAGAAAATGAGTAGCCCAAAGATCTATGGAATGCGCTATGTAGAATTTGAGTCTTAGAGGTAGCGTGCCCAACAAAGACAGCCGAAGAATGCACGTGATCGATGTTAGTAGCATTGCGATTTCAAAGTGGCGTTGGGCTGGACACCTCGCATGGAAAGACGGTGCTTAATGGGGCAGGGAACTCACGGCCTGGCGTCTAAGGGTTACAAAGAGGAGCGTGGGCATCTGCTATTGACAAGGTTTTCCTGCGTCATTGTCAGGGGGGCGCTAGACATTGGATGGTGTGATATGGTAAAGAAGTACATTCAGCAGTGGACATGGTAAAATGCTGAACAAGAGCAAAGATAGCTTGATCAAGAGTCAAGGCACTATTCCTGTCGCGTTGATGCTGTCTATTGATAAGGGTTTTCGTATGTAGTAGTTGTATTAACAGCCTATAATCATCCCACTGCAGGGAAAAGGCCTCCACCATTGAATTCAAGTTACCACTGCAATGATGGGAACTGACATAATCACCTCGCTTTCCAAATGCGGGTTGGTGATCACAAACCCGAGCAATATTCATAAATTCAAAACTATTTGTTGCCCGACCCGGGGATCGAACCTGGGACCCCGAGATCTTGGCCCGATTGAAACGACCAGACCAACGGGGCGTTATATTTTATTCACATATGTTATGTTATTTTTATGGATACTAGTATTGTATTTTAAGTGTAAGTTCTTGTATGTATGTGTTCTAATATTATCTTTTACAATATGTAAGTATTTTTTGTCTCTTAACTGCATTAGACTCTTGACAATTAAATCTTAAACGTTGGTCTAGTGGTTTATATACTGGACCAAGATCTTGGGGTCTGGGGTTCAATCCCCGGGTCAGGCAACAATAAGTTTCAAATTTTCGAATTGCTGTGTTAACTTAAATCCAATGATGGAGGCCTTTTTCTGATAAGTTTAGGTAGAAGCAGAGTTGGAATTGATACGAAAATATGTAATACAAAATATATTATTTTATAAACTTGACTCCATGACAATGTAATAACAAAAATACATTATTTCAAACTAAACAATACTGACATCACAATTCTTATATTCAAATAAAAAGAACAATATCATTGTGGCCAGCGTTATACTCCAACACCCCCCCATAACGCATGCATCATGACTTCAAGCCAATCCAAGCAAGTGGGTAAACCTCTCATGCTTGTTACAGCCCAGGGGCTTTGTGAACACATCTGCTAGCAAGTCATTCGTAGGGATGTATATAATATCAACCTTAAGTCTATCAATCATATCCCTGACATAATGATACCTTATTTCAATATGCTTGCTCCTTCTATATGTAATACAAAATATATTATTTTACAAACTTGACTCCATGACACTGTAATAACAAAAGTACATTCTTTCAAACTAAACAATACTGACATCACAATTTTATTCTTATATTCAAATAAAAAGAACAATATCATTGTGGCCAGCGTTATACTCCAACACTTTTCCCTGCAGTGGGATGATTAAAGGCTGTTATTCACTTGCTTTTTCTACCCACGATACAAAGAAGCACAAGGTTACTGGCAAATTTCTTAGCAATATTTAAAGTATTATCTATTTACTTCATATTTATGTTGTATTTACTTAAAATATACAATGATCGACCACGTAATGACGAATCATTAGATAATTTTGCAAACTATGAGAGATGCTCCAAAGCGACCATGAATTAATTATGTGTTTCATACATAATTCTCAAATATTATTGTAGATATTTCAATTGGCTGTATAAATAGCAAAAACATCATGTTTTTGAACATAAAAAGTATTCAAGGAAGTTTATATATAAGGTTGCAGATTAACAAAAATTTGCATAGATAAAATAAACACTTAAATAAAAAATACTAGTTATAAGCCTAAAAAATCTTTATTGACAAACTCGTTTCGGATTCTTTTTGTCAATAATTAAATACAGTTCACATCAGTCCACTTGGTCCGCCCATTGGTCTAGTGGTTTAAATACCGGACTAAGATCTCGGGGTCCCAGGTTCGATCCCCGGGGAGGGCAACTAAAAGTTTCGAATTTTCGAACATTGCTTTGGTTTGTGATCACCAACCCGCATTTGGCAAGCGTGGTGATTATGCCAGTACCCATCATTGCTGTGGTTACTTGAATACAATGATGGAGGCCTTTTTTCTGCAGTGGGATAGTTATGGGCTGTTACTTTCTAGCACAAAAACTATCGAATTCGAATCGTTTGCGTGTTCGTATCGCCATCGAAATATTTAGTATGAACACTTAAACAGCGCTCGCGCGGTCAAAACGAGAACTACAAAACAAACCACGAACTTTGTGTCGTTTGTTTTCGATACGCAAACGATTCGAAGTCGATAGTTTTTTGTGCTAGAGGTACTGGACTTAAGTTTCTACAAAAATAGAATTCTGCCGTAATAGCCACGCTCGGCGACGGTTTGGCGTTCGCAGTTTAGCCAATGGAGAGAAGGCTCTGCTGCCCGCTTTTCTCTGGCAGCAGGCTCTTCTTACATCTCCTCTTTTGACACCTCTAGAACGCCAAAAGTGTATTCTACTAGGTACCGCATTTAAAATCAATTTATAGGTACTCTCTATACACCTTGCTTTTTGAACCACCTGAAAAACGAAGCCTACGTTCTGTGACCATGTATAGGTAATATAATGGCAGTTTAATTTATTTTATCAAAACTATTATAAAATATTTTTATTAATGACATATGTTCGTGTTTCACTGGTTCCAAGAGTTACTTGTTTGCTGATGATCTGATAATACTCAGCAGATTGACTCGCTTTATGGCGCATCTCTCCTGCAGAAGGATTTGGATAGCTTGGTGGAATGGTGTGATAGGAACGGGATGTCTCTTAATAAGAAAAAATGTTTCGTTATAAATTTTACGCGTAAAAAATATCATTTCCTCGATCTTATACAATAGGAAATGATAAAATGGCGAATTTAGACTGCATTTGTGATCTGGGAGTGACTATAGATTCTAAGTGGCGTTTTAATGCACATGTAGATAACATAGTCAATAAGGCATATAAATCACTCGGATTTGTGTTGAGAAATGCTAAGGAGTTCAAGAAGCCTCAAACTAAAATAATCTTGTACAATGCACTTGTGCGGAGTGGCTTGGAATACTGCTCTGTAGTTTGTAATCCCCACTATGATGTGTGTGTTACCGGCCAAACCCGATTTCAGGATAAACTAGTTTTGCCTAGGCTAAACTAATTCATCCTACATGCAATAGGACAAACTGGTATAGCCTAGGCCATACTAGTTCGTCCTAAGCCCGATGGGATAAACCAGTTTAACCTAGGCCAAACTAGTTTATCCTGATAAAAATACTCACTCTGTCAGGATAAACTGGTATAGCCTAGACTAAACTGGTTTAGCCCAATCAAAAGTAAAAAAAAGTAAAAAAAAAAAAACTAAAGTAATTGAGCGAACATGTCAGGACTTGTACACTCGACAGCACATCAAGTTAAACAGTTGAACTGCGATTACAGTTTTTATTACGTAGGGCATAAAGGCGATCTCAAGGGCAACATGTATAGTCTGATGTGCTGCCGTGTGTACATGCGGGATTCCCAAGTCGCGCCCCGAGCGCCCCGCGCCACTCTTCACTTCGCAGTTTGCATCTAGTTGTCAGCCGTGCGACCGGGCGTTTAGTTCATTATTGCAAATTTAAGTTAGAAGTTTACGTATTTACTTACAAAGTTTTCTTTTTTAAGCTATTGCATAGCTTTTATCGCGGGCCTTGAGCGTAGAGACCGAATCCAGAAATTCCGTAACGAAAATAACCTAACCGGCACAGCGGTGATACGGCTGTTCGACGAGGTGGGTGCGGTTTGACGAGGTGTTTGCCATTCGACGAAGTGGGTGCCGTTTAACTAAGTGGGTGCCGTTCGACGAAGTGGGTGCCGTTCGACGAGGCAGGTGTCGTTCCTCAAGTTGGGTGCTGTTTGACGAGTGGGGTGCTGTTTGATGAGGTGGGTGCTGTTCGACGAGGTGGGTGCCGTTTGATGAGGTGGGTGCCGTTCGACGAGGTGGATGCCGTTTGACGGGTGGGGTGCTGTTTAACGAGGTGGGTGCTGTTTGACGAGAGGGGTGCTGTTTGTCGAGGTGGGTGCTGTTTGACGAGAGGGGTGCTGTTTGACAAGAGGGGTGCTGTTTGTAGAGGTGGGTGCTGTTTGACGAGAGGGGTGCTGTTTGACGGGTGGGGTGCTGTTTAACGAGGTGGGTGCTGTTTGACGAGCGGGGTACTGTTTAACTAGGTGGGTGCTGTTTGACGGGTGGGGTGCTGTTTGACGGGTGGGGTGCTTATTAACGAGGTGGGTGCTGTTCGACGAGTGAGGTGCTGTTTAAGAGGTGGGTGCTGTTCGACGAGCGGGGTGCTGTTTAACAAGGTGGGTGCTGTTTGACGAGCGGGGTGCTATTCGACGAGCGGGGTGCTGTTCGACGACGTAATCGTAGGCTTACAGTGCGGGGGCCTTATTTATCTAGATAATTATTTGAGTCCCTTATTATTGTTACATCAAGATTGTTTGTGTTACCAATCATCCAATAGTTATAGTGAATAGAATCATTATCGTTTGAATAAAAATGATTGTTTTCAATTAAATGGTATTTTATTCAATTTACCTATTTATTTTGTCTTTCTATGTATATGTTTATACTAGGCCATACCAGTTTATCCTAAGAGTATGTATTTCTACGAGGATAAACTAGTTTGGCCTAAGCTAAACTGGTTTATCCTATCGGGCTTAGGACGAACTAGTTTAGCCTAGGCTATACCAGTTTGTCCTATTGCACGTAGGAAGAATTAGTTTAGCCTGGGCATTACTAGTTTATCCTGAAATCGGGTTTGGCCGGTAACATGTATATCAAAAAGCTTGAGCGCGTTCATAAAAGGTTTTTATGGCATCTGTCATTTGGCCTATATTTAGTTCAAAAACTACCGCACTATGAGGACAGATTGCGTTACTTTAAACTTAATTCCCTCAAAGATCGCCGAACTATGCTCGACAATGTATTTTTATACAAACTTGTTAATGGTCTATTAGATTGTCCCGATTTGCTTTCAAGGATTAATTTGAAAGTCCCTATTAAAGTACCGCGTTTATCAAGATATAATCTATTTACAACTAAGAGCTCTAAATCAAAATTAGGATCATTTTCTCCGTTAAATAGAATGTTTCGTCAGTACAATTCATTGTCTGAATCCACCAGTCGTACTGTCGATATCTATTTTAACTCTAATAATATATTCAGGTCTAAATGTATTGTCAAACCTACTTAGCATAAATAGGTTTACGGAAGTTTTTGCTTTTTTGTCTCTTTTAAATTTTAATTTCGTTTAATTTTAAAGTAATCACTTGATTGTGTCACTTTTGTTATTATTATTTTTTTTCTTAGTATTGCTGTTATAATATATCTTTAGAGCAAGCCGTTGCCACCTATAATTAAGTTTACATTGAGCATGCAGTCAAATTGGCAACATATTTATTTTATACTTTTGTTGATGTAACCTTGATTGGTCTGAATAAATAAAAATAAAATAAAACAAAAACTTATTACTTATACCTACTTAAACCCATAAAAAAACTATAACCCCAAAATTTTCAAAGCAAGAGTGAATAGGCTGCTTCTGGGTAAGCTCGCTCCATCTTAGGCTTCTTCTCAACTTGTTAAGTATGTAGTCAAGAGCAAGCACATTGAATACAAAAAAAAACTTTAATAGTGATTTAGACTTTTAATTTTGTAACACGCTGTGACGCGCACAGACGTATTATTTTTCTGCGGCGGGGTTCCGGATGAATGAACCTTACACAGCTACGTCCGTGCGCGTCACTGCATGCTTCAAAATAAATAGCTGAAACATCATTTTGAATTTTTATAAAAAAAAACTTTATAAAATTTTTAAATAACACGGCCAAGATGTTATATATACATAATGGTTACTCGTACATGACGTGGACTTCGTTTTCCAGGTAGTGGAAATGCTGAATGCACGGTGCATGTCCTCATCTAAATTGGTTTGGAGTAGGTCTGTAATAGGAGCCTTGGGAAACTTTGCACTTTGTAATAAAAATAAGACGTGTGGCACTCGGAGACGTAAAGCTATTGCACAGCATTTTTTATCAACTTATGCAATTATAAAACTAAAAAGTATCACCGCTGTGCCGGTCGGAGTGGGGGGTGTTAAGTTATTTTCGTTACGGAATTTCTGGATTCGGTCTCCACGCTCAAGGCCCGCGATAGAAGCTATGCAATAGCTTAATTTTATAATTTTATGTATTTTCTAATTTTGACTTTTGTAATTAAATTTTTCTGTTATTTTGGCAGATATGGTTACCATGGCCAACCAAACTGTCAAAATCCTTATTTTCTTCTAAATTCTTTTAAATTTCGGAAATTCAAAATTGTTCGATCGTGCCTCGCCCCGAGTGTTAGGTTAGGTTATTTTCGTTACGGAATTTCTGAATTCGGTCTCCACGTTCAAGGCCCGCGATAGAAGCTATGCAATAGCTTAAAAACTGTTTGTGAATGCATTAGTTTCTAGACATAAAGAGGTACACACGGCGGCACATCAGACTATACATGTTGACCTTGAGACCGCCTTTATGCCCTACGTAATAAAAGCTGTGCCGTGTAGTGCCGGCACATAAAAAGAATAGCACTACCCCCTCTCTTCCCGTGGGTGTCGTAAGAGCCGACAGAGGGAAAACTGCCATCAGGAGATGGGCAGCAGCGTCTCCTAGAAGCAACAGGCCATACTGCGATCGCCAACCCGCCTGCCAAGCGTGGCGATTATGGCAAACCCCCCCCTAAATATGAATACACCGCTAAGAATTCG
The DNA here is from genome assembly GCA_949315895.1 of Anania crocealis. Lineage (NCBI taxonomy): Eukaryota > Metazoa > Arthropoda > Insecta > Lepidoptera > Crambidae > Anania > Anania crocealis. The sequence goes on along the minus strand of OX438885.1, from coordinate 1,450,216 downwards.
GCCCCCAGTCCCCGGCGGCCCCGCTAGTCCTAGCTATGGCAGCAGCTATGGTAACGGCGGGGCAGGGGGTGCTAAGAATCCCCGGGTAAGATCCGGCTGCCAACAACGACGACTCGACCTGGCAACATATAACACGCGCACACTGAGGCTTGACGCGAAGCTCGTAGAGTTGGAAGAGGCAATTGGTAAGTTACATTGGGATATCATTGGGCTATCTGAAGTCCGAAGAGAGGGGGAGGACTCGATAACCCTAAAATCCGGTAACTTACTATACTACCGGGAGGGCGACCAACAGTCCCTAGGTGGTGTCGGGTTCATCGTCCACAAGTCCCTTGTCAACAACGTGATTACTATCGGAAGTGTTTCGAGCAGGGTAGCGTACCTGATACTCAGAATATCGAAACGATATTCGCTGAATGTCATTCAGGTTTACGCTCCGACCTCAAAACACGACGATGTCGAAGTGGAGGCTATGTATGAGGAGATCTCTAAAGCCATGCATAGCTTTAAAACCCACTACACGGTTGTGATGGGGGATTTCAATGCGAAGTTGGGGCAACGTTGCGGTAATGAGTTGAGAATGGGGAAATTTGGATTTGGGCAACGGAACAAAAGGGGTCAGATGCTGGCAGACTTCATGGAGAGGGAGAACCTCTTTATGATGAACTCCTTCTTCAAGAAGCCCGTAAGCCGCAAATGGACCTGGATCAGCCCGGACGGTAAAGTCAAAAACGAGATCGATTTTATCATGTCAACGAAGAAGCACATATTCGATGATGTCGCTGTGATCAACGCTGTTAAGACAGGAAGCGATCACCGCATGGTCAGAGGCACATTGAATATCGACGTAAAGCTTGAAAGAGCGCGACTGATAAAATCCACGCTCCGACCAACACCGGCTCAAATTCAAAACCCCGAGTGCTTTCAGCTCGAGCTTCAAAACCGTTTCGAAGCCCTTGAGAACAGCATCGATGTGGACGATCTATACAACATGGTGGTGGATACTGTCCGTACGGTAGGGTCTAAGTACTTTAAAACCCGCCGTCCCAAATCAAAGAAACTCTCCAGTCAGACTCTCCTACTCATGGATCAGAGAAACGAAATGAGGCTACAGAACTCAGCGGATGCCCATCGCTATCGGCAACTCAATAGACAGATATCTAAGTCTTTGAAGAGCGACCTTCGTCAATTTAATACCCGACGTATTAAAGAGACCATTGAGCGGAACAAAGGCTCCAAAGTGTTCGCCAGAGATCTGTCTATTGGGCAAAGCCAATTGACGAGGCTGAAAACTGAGACAGGTAGCATCATTGCGTCAACACCTGAAATCCTGAGGGAGATTGAGAGTTTCTATGGACAGTTATACTCCACGAAAACACCTGTTGAAAGCAAGGCTAAAGACCCTAGAGCCAAGCTTACCCGACACTATTCTGAAGATATCCCGGACGTCAGCCTGTGCGAGATTAGAATGGCTCTCAAGCAGCTTAAAAACAACAAGGCGGCGGGTGATGACGGAATCACAACAGAGCTCCTTAGAGCGGGCGGTAAGCCGATACTTAGGGTCCTCCAGAAGCTCTTTAATTCTGTCATCCTCGAGGGTAAAACGCCAAAGGCATGGGGCAGAGGCGATGTGATGCTGTTCTTCAAGAAGGGTGACAAAACTCTCTTGAAGAACTACAGACCCATTTCGCTTCTGAGCCATATCTATAAGTTGTTTTCGAGAGTCATTACGAATCGTCTCACTCGCAGGTTCGACGACTTCCAACCTCCCGAACAAGCCGGGTTCCGAAAAGGCTATAGTACCATAGACCACATTCATACGCTGCGGCAAGTTATACAGAAGACCGAAGAGTATAACTTGCCACTTTGCTTAGCGTTCGTGGACTATGAGAAAGCCTTTGATTCGATTGAGACATGGGCAGTGCTGCAGTCTCTCCAAAGGTGCCAAATAGACTACAGGTACATCGAGGTACTAAAGTACTTATACCAAAACGCCACCATGTCGGTCCGATTACAGAACCAGAGCTCTAATCCGATCCAACTACAGCGAGGTGTGAGACAGGGAGACGTTATTTCTCCGAAACTGTTCACAGCTGCGTTGGAGGATATTTTCAAGCTTCTGGACTGGAAAGGACGCGGCATCAACATCAATGGCGAATACCTAACACACCTGCGATTTGCCGATGATGTAGTTCTTATGGCTGAGACCTTGGAAGACCTGAACATTATGCTCGAAGATCTCAGTAATGCTTCTCAAAGAGTGGGTCTTAGGATGAACATGGACAAGACGAAAATCATGTTAAATGCCCATGTTGCACCCGCTCCAGTTAACGTTGGGAACATTGCACTCGAAGTTGTTGACCACTATGTTTACCTGGGACAGATAGTCCAGTTAGGTAAGTCCAACTTCGAGAAAGAGATCTCTCGTCGAATCCAGCTCGGATGGGCAGCGTTCGGGAAGCTCCGGCATATTTTCGCGTCCGAAATACCTCAGTGTCTCAAGACGAAAGTCTTTGACCAGTGTGTGTTGCCAGTAATGACCTATGGGAGTGAGACGTGGTCGTTTACTATGGGTCTCATAAGAAGGCTCAAGATCACCCAGCGAGCAATGGAGAGAGCGATGCTTGGTATTTCCCTACTCGATCGAATCAGAAATGATGAGATCCGCAGGAGAACTAAAACAACCGACATCGCTCGAAGGATTGCATCGTTGAAGTGGCAGTGGGCGGGACACATAGCGCGGAGAACCGATGGCCGTTGGGGCGGAAAGGTTCTCGAATGGCGACCACGTACCGGACGACGTTCCGTGGGCAGGCCCCCCACAAGGTGGACCGACGATCTGATCAAGGTCGCGGGAAGCCGCTGGATGCGGACAGCACAGGACCGATCGTTGTGGAGATCCTTGGGGGAGGCCTATGCCCAGCAGTGGGCGTCGTTCGGCTGATATGATGAATAAAAGCTGTTATCGCAGTTCAACTGTTTAACTTGATGTGCTGTCGAGTGTACAAACATACATAGATTTATACACACAATATAAATCTGACATGCCTCTACATTATTTTGTGAGACTACCGTGTGCGTTGACAATCGCTTAGTTCGATTACATATTTATGCCACTTGATTAGGAATCCGGATCAACTTGCCGGAATTTGTCTGAAAGTTGATCACCTAGGCTCGTTATCGTATCATCTCATTATAAAGAGGCCTAGTATGTTAATTTATATCATCTTCAATTAAGCGTTTCCTTGAGTCAAGTATAATATATTTGTGTATAACGTGTCACATTCGGACCAATAAATCTCCTGGCAGGAGGTATATTTTGGTTGCTATAAGGGCATATTTTGTTTTATTTTGATTTTATTATTAACATAATAACGACCAGTTAAACATTAAGACTGTCCTCTAACCGGCTGAACGTGTATCATATTCGATATCTAAACATGAGCTGAGATTTAGAACTTTTTTTTTTTACATATAATAGGCTTGCTCTTGACTACATACTTAACCATACGGTTAAGAAAAAGCTTAAGATGGAGCGAGCTTACCCTAACGTAATGGTTCTCTCACACACCAGCGGAACACAGAAAAACTGTTTGGCGCTGGACTCTGGCAGGAACCCTCCTGCCTGTAGCATCCAGGCGGCCTCTTACGAAGCCTACCACCGCAGAGAGATCTGTTAGCCGTCATCGTTGGTTAGAAAACCAAAGATGCCGTTGCCCAGGGTGGACTACTAGGAGGTAGATCCCACTACCCTTAAAACCTAGTACTAAATACCTGGGCCCCAATTCTACTAATTTACAAATGGCTCAATAGAATCGCAATGGCATCGTAATCGTATATTTTGAAATTAGTACCATATTAAAAGTATCAAAATATACAATTGCGATGCAATTGCGATTCTATTAAGCCATTATTAAATTAGCGGAATTGGGAGCATGTTTCTTCTTCTTTTTATGACTATCCTTCGTCTAGTCTTGTTACCCAAATCACCTTCTACAGGCCGACAAATTAATTTGCCTTGCCGAGTACAATTATCCACCACTTCCATACCAATGCCGATTAAAAACCGATTCCTAAATTGAACCTAAAGAGAATCGATCTCGGGACCCTTTTTAGGATCACCAGACCATTACACCAACCGAGTCACCTAATACCTAATTAAATCTTTTAAATCCAAATGGCCCCAGCATCTAGTGCAATCGGTAGCTATGTTGAAAGTAGATTGGAGAATAATAAATAATGTCAGTTATCATCATCATCATCATCATCACAGCCCTCATATAGTGCGTCTTCGGACATAGGGCTCCTCCAAAGCCTTCCACGACACTCTGTCCCTCGCCACTTGCATCCACTTTGCACCTGCATGTCTCCGAATGTCGTTGACCCATCTTTCCGGTGGGCGACCTTTGCCTCGTGTGGTTTCTCTGGGCTTCCACTCTAGTGTTCTTCTAGCCCAACGTTCGAAATCCATTCGGGCTAAGTGCCCAGACCATCTCCATTTTCGGCGTTCAATGGTCGCGACCACATCCACAACTTTAGTTTTCTGCCTGATCAACTCGTTGCGCTTTCGATCTAGCAACGTAATGCCCAGCATCGCTCTTTCCATCGCTCTTTGCGCAACTCGTAGTTTTTCGGCTGATTTTTCGGTCAGGGTTGTGGTTTCCATGCCGTATGTCAACACTGGGAGGATGCACTGGTTAAACACTTTTGTCTTCAGATGTTGTGGGATATTTTTAGAACTCAGTATTTGTTTGTTAGCTCCATATGCAAACCAAGCTTGTGCTATCCTACGATCTACTTCCGCCGTTTGGTTTCCGGAGCCCAGCGTTATTTTGTGATCCAAGTAGATATAGTTGTCTACGACTTCGACAGGCAGCATTTGGCTCACCACATGAGGAATGTTGGTCATGATTTTGGTCTTAGATTTATTCATGACGAGACCAATTTTTCCAGATTCTACCTGCAACTCATGAATCATTTGCACCATGTCCTCCACATTACCGGCAAACAGCGCTATGTCGTCAACGAATCGCAGGTTACTGAGCCACTCTCCATCGATGTTCAGACCTTTATGATAATGTCAGTTATAATCACAAATAAAATAATACAACAATAAAGTAGCAATGTTGTAAAGATACTACATTGATACTAAAAAAGACACTACATACTTTATATGATAATTAAGCATTTCATCTTAACTGACTGTCAAACAGCTGCAAAGATGTTTCTTACGGGTGTTAAGGGTGCAAACTCCTAATCTGATAAAACAACGCTGGCTTACAGCGATAGGAATATGCTTGAAAAATTCGCGCTGTGACGCAGTGGCTTAATGGTAAAGCGCCGCGCCCGGCATGCGAGGAGATGCGGGTTCGAGTCCCGCCTGAGACATAATTTTTCAAGTTTAAATACTAAAAAACTCTACTCTAAATGAAAAGAACTATTTGGTGGAAATGAAACCCCTGTCTTTCAGTCTACATATCGATTGATGGGACGGTTAAGTACGTCCCACTGAAAGATTTTTTTTAACCGTAACTTGAAAGTAATAGGAAACTGATGAAAAAAAAAGAGCGGTTTGGAGTCCGTTAGTTTTGAAAATAGCTGAGAGAAGATGCTGTTCTACCTTCAGTAAATTTTAACACTTAAAAAAAATGTCTGTCTATTCCTGTGAGTAGAACGAATTGCACGTCTAGATTGTTATCATAAACTGTAATCTGATAAGACTTTAAATCTGACTGTCGTTGATTCGACGAATCGAAGTTAATTATTTCATCACTAGGTACCACAGTGAAGGAACTTAAAAGTCAATGTCGCGAGCGGCGGTTCATATCTTGTTGTGTTACGTAAATGTTACTGGATAATCATACTCGTATTTCCCTTGCATTGACTTGCTTTTTCATCTAGGCATCCGATGAATATGGTTCTTTAATGATATTGTTTGTATAATTTTTGTTCAAAATATTCTGTGATAGTTCTATCATTGGTGTTGGGCATGAACATTTGGAGCAGACGAATTCTGGAGAGAAGACCACGTTTAGGCAAGCGTAATGTAGGACGCCCTGCGACTTGTTATGACCTTAGGAGAATTGTTGGCAGCGGCTGGATGGTAAAAGCCCAGGATAGACAATTGTGGCGTGACTTGAAGGAGGCCACCGTCCAGCAGTGGACGGACAATGGCTGTTGATTTGATTTGATTTGATAAACATTTTGATTTTGTTGTATTGATTTAATAGGTACATCAATCTGTATATACTTTAACCTTGATTATAATTAGATTGACTTAAAACGTCGTTTTCTTCTTCTTTTCCTGTGATTATTTTCGAAGGATAATCTGGTGTTAGAGTTTTCCAATGCAAATCTTTAAGGCCTCGTCACTTATTTCACGGCTTCCATCTTGCAAAGAAGAAGCGCTCGTCAGCTTGACTTGCTTTCTGAAACATGACGATAACCGGGCAGGTGCCCTTTCCAGACATACGATAGCTTAAACAATTTAATTTCCTAAACTGACCCAACTGGAATTAAATAAATGATAATTCCTGACATTTCAATTAACGTTTAGCATATGCCGTATACTCGTAGTGCCATAAACTAGAAAACAACACCCTTTCTTTTTAGGCTATCGTAAGATACAGTCATGGGCATGAGCATATTTTATTCCACCGTTATATTAGCCAAAATACGATTGCAAAACCGTCTGCCAAGCGATTTGATAGTGGCGAAAAATATGATCATTATTATATGAATGTGATATTTAATATGAAATTTAAAGGTGTGATTTATATAGGAGTACTCTAAACCGACGAGCATGCATGAAAAGATTGATGAATATGGAAGAAGCGAAAGATGTATGCCAGGATCGTAGTAAGTGGAAGGCCTTGGTCTCTGCCTACCCCGTTGGGAAGGAGGTGTGATAATATGTATGTATGTATGTGATTTATATTTTATAGTTGACATTATGATGATCTTATGCACAATAACTTAGGATATATTTTTCACTGTAATTTTGCAACTCGCTCATTGTTCTTTAAGCAAACACACTTCTAGTGTGAATTGAAAATACACCACATCCCACGACCTTGCCATTCAAATAGCTAGCTCTACCAGTTCTTCTTACTATCTGTCCCATATACTGCCACTTTAGCTCATCAATTTTTCAAATAAACATTACTTTGATTTTCTAATTTCTCCTTAAGATTTATTTATTTATTGTTCTGTCGCGCAGGAAAATACCAAGAATCGCTCAGTCCATTGCCTTCATATGAAACTCATATTAACCGACCACGTTTCAGTTTTATAGATCATCACTGTTGATGAGGTTCAAACATCAGTGATGATGATGGTGATGCAATTTTGTATATAATTTTTATCAGATCTTAACATGTTCCAGAACATTTCCCTTTTACGGCAATTACTTACGGTCATAAATTCGCGATATCCTCTAATGTGTAGCAGTCAGTTATATTCCTTGTTCGCTTAAACGCAAGGCTAAATCTTTTCCATAACCTTAATAAAAATGTTAATAAGAAATTATTTGACTATAATGTTCAACAAAGAACATGAATTTTTCACAAATATTCTACAGAATCAATCAAAAAAAATTAAAAAAAAAGTAACAGCCTATAATCATCCCACTGCAGGGAAAAGGCCTCCATCATTGAATTCAAGTTACCACAGCAATGATGGGTGGTACTGGCATAATCACCACGCTTGCCAAATACGGGTTGGTGATCACAAACCCGAGCAACGTTCGAAAATTCGAAACTTTTTGTTGCCCGACCCGGGATTCGACCCTGGGACCCCGAGATCTTGGCCCGTTATTTAAGCCTAGACCATTTAATTTAAGTTAACTCAGCAATAATGGGTAGTAATCAGTTTAATAGAACTTTACCGAAAAACCTTTATAGATGATACTGTCTGTGGCACACACACATCGTGTTAGCATAATGAGAATGTTATAAAAAATCTTACTTACTTAGATTACTCTAGCTGGATTGCATTTTAATCGGCCGTGATTGAGAAATAAATCAAGACTATAGCATCGCCAATCTTATTTATAAACCTTACTTATGACGTACAGGCGTGGGGTTTCCTGAATTCCATTTCCGGTCGAGTCAAATTAAGTAATAATAAATAAATAAATAAATAAATGTGGACAACATCACATACATTGTTCTGATCCCAATTTGAATAACTATTTAAAGCCCTCGTATTTTGGAAACCAGAAACAACGAAGGTACTACAGACCCGAGAAAAAGTAAAAAAACACTTTTTTTCTACATTAACCCTCCGGGAATCGAACCTGGGACCTCGGAACAGGCGACACCTTGAAGACCGGTGTGTACGCCACTCCGTCACCGAATTAGAATAAGATTTTTCAAATCCTTGATGACTACATCAATATAATCATTTCACCAGCTTATATTAATAAAATGCTGGGCAAAAGTTTCTTCAAAAAGAGAATTTCGCCATATTTGAATATGAATAAATAATGAAGTTAACTTATTAATTTAATTTAGGATAGCAATAATTTAATGTTGAAAAACTATAGACACTGTAATTTTGATAATTAAATTTTTAACAAAAAAAATAATGTAAATTTAAAATTCGATTGACATTTATAATTTACAATTATAATCCAGCGGCATATGCTATTTACTGGGTGTATATTAACTTATAATTGACTTTTAAATAATTTGTAAATAAAATTATTCCAATTGACATACTAGGATGATGATGATTTGATTGGTTTTTCTTTATTGTTTGAGCATGTGTTAACATCACTGAAACAATTTTATTAATTTACTGACATATGCATTTATTGTTAATTCCATGATAATTAATTATATAAAACTAGCTGACCCGGCAAACGTTGTTTTGCCATAAAAATGATTAAATTACTAAAATAGCTATTAAAAAATAGGGATTGGTGATAAAAGGGTAAAAATTTAGGGTTGTATGTATTTTTAATGCCAAAAATAAAAACAAAAAAAATTGTCCAAAAATTAAAAAAAAATTACCCTATCCCTACCCTACCCCTACCCTACCCTACCCATACTCTACACCTACCCTACTCCTACCCTACTCTTATCCTACTCCTACCCAATTTTCTTTGCTATAAACCTCACGGAGCCCGAGACCATTCCAACGAATGCAAAACCGTGGAAATCGGTTCGTGCGTTCTGGAGTTATAGCGTCAGGAAGGAAAACCCGACTTATTTTTATATAGTAGATTAAATTATATAAAAAAAATTAAAGTAACGCCCCGTTGGCCTAGTGGTTTAAATACCGGGCCATGATCCCGGAGTCCAAAAAAGTTTCGAATTTTCGAACGTTCCTCGGATTTGTGATCACCAACCCGCATTTAGCAAGCGTGGTGATTATGCCAGTACACATCATTGCTGTGGTAACTTGAATTCAATGATGGAGGCCTTTTCCCTGCAGTCGGATGATTATAGGCTGTTACTTTTTTATGTAAAGTAACCTGCACATAAATTTGCATGCCCACTAAATAAGGCAGAATCTTGTTGAATCTGGATCCCATTGTCTTCCATCTCAATGTACCACATACACACAACGTTGTGCAAATAAATGTTTGACTTTGATTTTGACTTTGTTACATTGCGCTATTTGGCGCAAGTCGCCGTCCGCCTTCTTTTGGCAGTACTCTTCTTCTCCACTACAAGTACAGTAATGGTAGAGTGGTGTGCACTAGTAAGATACATATTTGATCAAAGATACACATTCTTAACTTTGTCTAACTCATCATTATGGAAATAGGGTAACACCGATTATATTATCTAAGCTGAAGTTAACTGTAGTAAGTACGGGGCCTTGCGCGCTTGCGCCGATCCACAATATTGAATTATTTAAATCGGTAGAGACTGTTACGAAATAATTTTAACTCAAGTGTCAAATGGCGGGTGCGTATTTGTGAAACGCTCGATATAAAGTTGTTTAACGGTCCCCTTTTATGCTTAGCTTACCGTGCTGTGGGAAACTAACATACCTAAAGACCACGCGATGAAGAAGAAAAAATTATGATCTCCTAAATGAATTGACGAAAAACGGTTATGTACTTAGTCTATATGCTGTAGAAGTAGGAGCGAGAGGTATACTAGCAAAATCTCTGTATAACCTGTTGAAAGACCTTGGCTTAGCCAGATCTGCAGTAAGTTCTATACTAGAGCGAGTGTCTAAAGCTGCATTAGCTGGTTTGTACTAGATTTGGCTGGACAGGGCAGGGAGAGAAACACGAAAGAAGAAAAGAAGAAGTTTGTCTCATATATAGGTATAGATATATAGGTAATATTTTTTATCTGACATACGTCAGGTGAGCAAGGATACTTAATTTTATACAACACATTGCTATCATTAGTACAATCTTTGGGGGTAAGAAAGTCTTTCTTTATTATATCTTTACCATACTCTTAAAGTTCATATTATTATACAGGAAGTTCAGTAATCGACAGCTGTGGTTAGTTAAAAATGCGAACGCCATTTCCCAAGTGCTCGATATACTGCGAGTATAACTATAAGGACTATGTACAAGATACACCCCCACGCAATATCAAATAGGTGTCATCATGAGAATTTAAGATCACACAAACATAGCTAGAATAAATTTGTTGCCGGTCAATTTAAAGGTCAAACTTTTGTGACCTTTCGGGAGGCAAGGTCGGTTAGCCAAGGAGTCCACTTGGTTCAAATTAGACCATCTACTGTAGATGACTTCATGCATGGCATACTTGTTTTACATATAATTGATTGCGATGATAGATTTTTATTTAATTAGGACGTCTTTGTATATTAATAGAAGTGTTTAGCAATCTAACAGGTATTTCGAAATGTGTTAGTTAGTCGATTATAAGTTTTTTATGTTGTGTGATTTATTGATAAGCCATATTTTAATAACTAAAATTCGTAACACATTTTATTTAAATTCACTCTGATGCTATTAATAAATAATAATATAAATCTTTATTTCTTCTCTCACATATACAACAAATATTGAATGGCAGCTAGATTTTTTTTTTAACAATGTTTTGGTGAAATCATAACTTGAAAGCGATTGAACCACATGAGTAAATGTGATTGGACTAGCAGAAAAGTTTTCAGTTCTTTATTCAAATCATCTATTTAGTTAATTTTCTTATAATCTTATGTCAGTGAAAGAGATAAAATACTATTTATAGGGACTACTAGAGCTAAGTGCTGACCCCAATGGGGGCTATCGCTAGTGAATTTGCCACTAGAGGCGCTAGTGTCGCGTGAGGTCCAATATCATTCACTTTGTACTGGTTTTAGCGGAATTTTTTGCATAAATTATAATTTCTGTAAGTTACCTGCTGGAAAGTGATCTCCTTCGTAAAATATCGCAAATATGGATTATTTGGCAATTAATGGGAACGCTTTAAAAGCGGAATTAAGAAAAAGCGCAAAAATAGGCGGCTTCAAGAGCAACTACATCAGAAGTTAGTTTGTTGATATCAAGATAGTTATTTATAAACAATATTAACCTTAATTAGATTCAAATTATAACACTTTGTTTCGGCGCCAATCGCCATACCTCCGGACCTCAGTCTATAGTGGCGCCAACTGGTGAGCAAAGAAACGGTATTGTCCCATTGATTTAATTTTATTACTTCTAAGCAAAATCAATTCTCAAAATAATAGTGATTCAATAAATACTAGAAGTTATTTGCTGAAAAGATACTGTTCTAGATTTTTGAGAATTAATTCAGTTTAGAAGTAATAAAATTTAGGTTTAGGTTTAAAGAATTTATTTTCAAAAAAGACTTAAATAAGCCACTTACATGAAAATGATATTTAAAAAGGAAAACATTGGTATTATATAGGATGTAAAGATTATAAATCTATTTTTCTTTGTGCTTAAATTTAATACATACACATATTACTCGTATTAAATTTAAGTACAAAGATCGAAGTTTTCAATTATATAATTAGACAGTTGGGACTTGAAGCTGTTAAATACTTTTGAATTTTTTATATATGATGGTAGATTATTGAAAAGTTTAATCAAATTGGGGGAGCACTTAGCTCTAGTAGTCGCCTTAATGTATTTTCCTTCATCATACATAAGAATATGTGGTGTGTATAAGCCCACGACCTAATCTAGATTAACAGTGGATCTAGCACAAAAAACTATCGAATTCGAATCGCGTGTTCTTATCGCTATCAAAATTTAAGTATGAATGCTTATACAGCGCTTGCGCAGTCAAAACGAGAACTACAAAACAAAGCACGAACTTTGTGTCTTTTGCTTTCGATACGCAAACGATTCGAAGTCGATAGTTTTTTGTGCTAGACCCACAGGCCTCTCGAACGCTGTTAAGTGAAACGTCGTGTTTAAAAAAAAAGTAAAATCCTATTAAACGCAGTTAAATTCGCAAATTAAATTGTAATCTAGATTAAGTTCAAACTTAGGCTGGCCGGCGACAAGCGCGTCACTAACGGCCGGTCCCAATAATCTATCTATCTTCATAGAAAACATCTCCTGTCTCTGATTTTGCCGTCCAGAGAAACAAAGACAGAAGTTGTTTTCTATCTCCGATATGCCAAAACTGAAGATAGATAGGTTATTGGGACCGGCCGTAAGTATTTTACTATGGGCCTATCCACCATCACAACAATGGTTCTCAGGATTCCATTGACGCCTCCACATACCCTACGCATCAGGGTGCCAGTTCTCTTACGTGCTATTGCAGGATTCAGCAAACAGCCCTGATATATATAGCAGCAGCCGTGGCATCATCTTCAAGTGTCAATATTTTTGTGCATATAAAATCCACAAGCTACCGGTATAAATTGATTTCAAAAGACTTACTTTGACTTGAACATACAGTAAAGCATATAACACTTCACCGCCCATTAGCAGGACATTCCCTGCGCTCCCTCTCTATGTCGATACTGTCGTGTCATCCCAGCCTAACGCCGCCCACATTGACATAGGCGTCCTCTAAGGATCTCCATAACGATTGGTCCCACGCCACCTGCCTACACCAGCATCTGGTGAGGGCCTATTCACAGATCGTCATCCGGTACGCAGTCACCATTCCAGAAAATTTCCGCCCAAACGATTTGCTTAAAATATGATGGGTACAGGCATAACTACCACGCTTGCCAATTGCAGGTTGATGATCACAAACCAAAGCAATGTTCGAAAATACAAAACTCTTGTTGTTCTACCCGGGGTTCGAACCCAGGTCCCCGAGATCTTCTTCCGGTACCCTTTATTATTGCCACCATAATTTAAACCCTATGCCGTTACGAAACAGTCCAAAACCAATGAATTTTAAAATTGACTATACCAGTCAAGGGTTAAACCAATGATCGGGGCCCCAATTCCGCTAATTTACAAATGACTCAGTAGTATCGCAATTGCATCTCAATCGTATATTTCGACATTACTACTTACTTACTTAATAAATGTGTCAAAATATACAATTGAGATGCAATTGCGATTCTATTGAGCCATTTGTAAATAAGCGGAATTGGGGCCCTGTTTATTTGTTCTTAATTGTCAAACCTTATCATTCCGTTTCTACTAGTCAAGTTAATACACGTCAACTATTTGTCTGTTTCTGAAATTATTTATTGACAATTTACTAAACATTCTCGTTTGAAATTACTAATTAGTATAATCATAGTAATACTGACCTCGGATCACTTATACATTACTCTTCATTACAAAATATTATTTAATCATTATACGGTGTTTTAACACAAACTTAAGTTGATTAGCAAAATATTGATTCAATATTTTAATGAATATAGATGATTTCCAAGAGTAAAAAATATTTGGCCTTTGATGCCAAGCATGGTATTGAAGCTGTCTCAATGGATATAAAAAATTAATAGATTGCAGCTATAAAATAATGAAGAATTAATTATGGAAATATTGCGATTTCCTGAATTATTTTATGTTGGAGTTAAATAATTGTTTTTTTTTTGGTTATTGTGATTCTTTCAGTATTTTTAAATCGCCATACAACGGGTATTATCAATTTTTTTCAACTGACTTGCGTTGTTGTTTTTTTGCGAATGTTTTATGTTATTAATCATATAGATCTTCGATTTTACTGGCAATAAAATTGTTTTCTTAATCATCTTATATATAAAATTCTCGTGTCACAATGTTAGTTACCTTACTCCTCCGAAACGGCTTTACTGATTTTCACCAAATTTTATATGCATATTTAGTAGGTCTGAGAATCGGCTAATATCTATTTTTTATACCCCTAAGTGATAAGGGTTGTTCATCCTTAACAATTTTTTAAATTTTTGGACAAAATTTATTGTTTTTTTTTTCTTAAGGTAATGTGGCATTAAAAAATACATACAATTCTAAATTTTTACCCTTTTACCACCAACCCCTATTTTTTAATAGCCATTTTAGTAATTTAATCATTTTTATGGCAAAACAACGTTTGCCAGCTAGTTATAATAATATACGAGTATATACGTGAATTTGTTGTCTTGTTATTTTACCGATCTGAATCAAAGTTATTATGTCACTTCATTGTGTATCTGGATAGAAACACGATGAAATGAAATTAAAACTTTAATAACTACTAGATAAAGAAATTCACGTATATTATAATGTATAATATTCAAACCGAGTTCCAATGTATATTCAAACTATCTAGACGATAGATGGCGCTGCTTTATTAGGCAGGATTTTATAAGATACTTTTTTTTTAATATTCAATGGTGTAACGGTTCGTTACATTATCCTAAAACTAACTTAATAACTTAACTTAACTAGTATAATTTTAATGAAAATAATATTTAAATAAAACGACTTGAAACAACCTAAACTTATGGACTATCATAAAAGAAACTAATAATTAAGATCCTACTTATTTACAAAAACAAAAATAAAAACTATAAGCAAACCCGGGCGCAAACGTCTGTTTATTTATTATCCGGGCGTAGGGCCTATGAGTTAGAAGGAACGATGTATGGAAACAGGTTTGGCCGATGCGCGGCGACGGGCACTCTGCGAAAATCACTTGGGAATCGTCTTCAACAGTCCGAGCCACACTGACTAAACGCAAGGACGTACTGCTAATACCTAAAAGTACTCACTCGTTACTACCAGAGTGTGATATTTAATTTCATTAAATATTTTACTAAAATCCCGTAAAAAGTGTTGTTTACCCCGATATCGGGGTCCATGTTCCGGTTGGGAAGCCTGACTGCACGGCCTTCCCCGCACCCTACCTACTTGCCTGTCTGCGCACCCTGCATCACCTACCCACCGGTCTACGCTTCATCGGGTTCCGGTTCCGAGAACAGTGGTTTTGAAATTCCATATACAAGACTGGTATCTGATTGGTTGTAATTATGAACTCACCACTACCCTGAGAAATCGATATTATAATTTGTGATTGTTACTTTAAAATACCTTGTTGTTATTTCTACCTATCTACTACCTATTTATGTTACCACCCGACCTAAAAGGGATAACCGGTACAATGGGCTTGCTCTTGACTACATACTACTACAATTAGACGCCGAAGGGACTTACGTACTCTCTGCGTGCTCTTTTCTACTCTCTTCGACCCAAAATGTCCATCCTACCTTAAAGATAAATTCTCTTTTCTTTACACTTCTCACGATAGAGATCTCCGTTCCATCGATTCTCTTCAGTTGCTCACTCCACGACATTCTTCTAGTTATGTCCAACTCTTTCTCTGTAACAGCTGTACGACTCTGGAATGGGCTGCCCTCCAAAATTAGAAAATCCGCCACTAAATTCTCCTTTAAAAAGGCTTTGCGGAGCCACTTCACTAACTTTATCTATTTATGTATCGTCTCTCGAATCACTCTGACATTGTTTCTGTGTACATATTTTATTATGTGTATGTATTTTTGTATATGTTATGTATGTATTTATTATTATGTTATGCATGTAGCTAGTTTGTATGTATATATTATAAATTATTATTTTTTGTCTTCTAATTGATTTGTTTTGCTTTTTTTTTCTTTACTTTTGTTATTAGTTTTACTCCTCACTTCTTTGCACCGCCTGTATAATCTCTGCTTGGCCTAGTGGTTGACTGGTAGAGAATGCTTCTAGCATTAAGTCCGCCATTTGTACTATCTTTGTATATGCAATAAAATGTTTAAAATAAAAATAAATTATATAAATAAATACTTGACACTACGATTAAGAAGAAGCCTCAGATGGAGCGAGCTTACCCAGAGGTACTGGTTCTCCCACACACTAGCGGAACACAGAAACACTGTTTGGCGCTGGACTCCGGCAGGAGGGTGGTAGCATCCAGGCAGCCTCTTACGAAGCCTACCACCGCAGAGGGATCTGTTAGCCGTCATCATTGGTTAGAAAACCAAAGATGCCGTTGCCCAGGGTGGACCACTAGGAGGTAGATCCCCATATTGTTAAAGGATGCTATTTAAAATTATAATCATCACTATTTTTATCAGTCTATATCAGTCCACAGCTGGACACAAGCCTCTGCAATAGGATTGTGCTTGTGCCACGCTTGGCAGGCCGGTTGTTTGGCAGTTTGGCCAATGGTAAAAAAAGACGCTGCTTCGTCTCCTTTTGGCAGTTTTCCTACAGATAGAGAAAAGGTGATGCCATTAATTCAAAGTGCTACTTGAAACTAAAACGGTCATGAAAATCACTCTGATGAGGAAATGTGAAAGTATACATAGATATGTTTGTTACAAACTCAATACCACATCACAGTTGTGTATTCATTGAATTTAATAAAATAATATTTCTTTTATACTTATATTTTCAGACATGCCACACTGGGGCACACAGAGCCATCTAGTCCCAAATTAAGTTACTATTAAGTAGCTTGGCGTATAGGGTACTAGACAACCGATAAACTTACTTATATACTTTTTTTTGTAAAAATATACTTATTATACATATAAAAACACCCATACAGAAATGTTCATGCAAACAAATATTTGTACTGTGACGGGATCGAACCCGCGACCCATGGCTCAGAAGCAGCGTTTACTTCCACTGATCCAAATTAATCTTTATTAACAATCCTTTTGTCCTCATCGTCCACTGTTGGCAAAAATCATTTTAATGGAATTTGCGTTACAAAAGTTGTAGGCGCTAGCTGACTTTGATACTGAGCTGGCTAAAAATAGCTCGTATTACGTACTGCTCCAAGCGCCGCACTCACACACGTTATTTAGTCTTAATCGTCAATTATATTGAATCGTCAAACAATGTCACCCTTAAAATTTCTTCCATAAGGTTGACATTATTTGACGTCTCACATTAATGGACGATTAAGAGTAAATAACGTCTGTGTGTGCGGTGGAAAGTGAAGAAAAAAATGTTGTTGAGGCAGCTCTATTTTTGCAGTGCTTTGGTAGACTAGACTAATCAATAATCTGACGACCAATGATTAGTCTAGTTGTTTGAGTACCAGGTCAAGATCTCGAGCGCTTGGGTTTGATGCTCGGGTCGAGTAACAAGAGTTTAGAATACTTTCAAAATACTTTTTTTCTTGAATTTGAAGCGAATAAAAACGTGAAAATGAACACCAACTTCCAGTCGATGAGAGACGCAAATGGTCAAATGGATGGAAATTATATATTTTTTTCAATGTACTTGATTCTAGGCCTTAAAAAATATTGTTCAATTTCAAAATGTTTATTTAATCTTATTGGTTTGACACAAGATGGTTCGAAATCACTATAATAGTTACATTGGTAAACTAATCAAGAAAACACGTAGTTCACTCAATGTTGCATAGATGTCGCTACTAGTATTTGCTGAGCATTGCTGAGCATAGACATTTGCTGAGGCGCCTGCGCTCGCTACAATCGCTCGATACAAAAGACATCAATGCGTCAGAAACTTTACGCCTGATGGGCATTTTAGCTCTAGCCTAACTTTAATTATTTATTTTAATTTTTGATATTACAGTATGATCCAAAGTACTTTATTGACAAACTTGATTTTAAAAAAAAGTTTTAGTTTGTATATTTTTGCTATAGTACCTAACTAAAATCAATAAAATCAGTTTTATTACTACAAATAGGCCCCTGGATCACTACACGTCCCAATATTTAAACCTATCACTGCTTCGGGAAGTGTGAGCTAGTGCCGAGAAGAAGCAGTGCAAGAAACTCAGTCACTATTTATTGTCAGCCTCCTTTTAATTTTAATTAGGATTTATTATGCCAGTGCGAACGACACGTTCCTATCATTTATACAATCATTAATAGTATTATAGGTAGCTCTTTTTCATTAAAATTACTTTGATATATGATTTAAGTTTATGTACAGCGAGTTCAGCTATTGACTGTTGAATTGAATTTGTTGAAAATACGAAAATAAGTATGAGCAGGTTAGCGTACAGTTAATTAGTTTTACATTCCTTTTAATTCATTAACAATGGCTAATCCAAATGGTAGAACTTGTCGAAACACAGCTCTTTTGGAAATTATGTAGTGCTAACTAATGTCAAAGTAGATATGTCATGTTTTAAATTGGTTATCCTCTTATACTCGGCATGAATCTTGCTTTAAATCATTTGAATGTTTCGGTCTATCCTAAGTACTTATTCTCAATAGGTGCTCGTATTATTATATCTACGTGGGAATCGGTTCAATGTCACTCCTAGTTATACGGATACCATTCCTGGTATTTTTTTACGGTTGTGTCGCGCTTATTGCATTAAACTTTAAATTTTTACAACCGCACATCACTGTTTCGGTCTATAATAAGTACTTATTCTCAATTATAGGTGCTCGCATATAACTAAGTAGGAATCGGTTCAATGTCACTCCTAGTTATACGGATACCCGTTCCTGGTATTTTTTCCGGTTACGTCGCTCTTCTTGCAATAAAACTTCAAATTTTACAACCGCGATACACCAAATTTAGAAGTTATATCCCCTTGACATAATATCCCCCTTTTTTAGCTAAATAATAAA
Source organism: Anania crocealis (assembly GCA_949315895.1). Lineage (NCBI taxonomy): Eukaryota > Metazoa > Arthropoda > Insecta > Lepidoptera > Crambidae > Anania > Anania crocealis. The sequence continues at coordinate 1,431,259 of OX438885.1, read as the reverse complement.
TTTTGAAGTAAGGGTCTTCCATATCATTTATTGGCATTGATATGCCTTAAACTATTTTCACAGATCAATCTTATTCAGTTCAGCATTGCCGTGTGTCGGCACAGAATAGCACCATCACTTCTCTTCCTATGCAAATCTATACGAGATGAGAATTCTTATAGAAAGTGTCATGAGAATTGACTAAAGGAGTACCGCTTAAGGGGACTACTAGAGCTAAGTGCGGCCCCCAATTGATTTAATTGTATTACTTCTAAACAAAATCAATTATCAAAAAACTAGAACACATTATTACCTTAGAAAATTACCTCTGGTATTTATTGAATCACTGTTAACTGCTTTTCATTCTGGCATTCTTTCGTATTGTACATGACGACATTGTCGTTAGTGACAAATCCGACTTTATAAACAACTAAATTAAAAGTTTACAGTGATTCAATAAATACTAGAGGTAATTTGCTAACATCTAGTTTTTTGAAATTTGATTTTGTTTAAAAGTAATAAAATTAAATCAATGGGGACAACCGTTTCTTTGCTCACCAGTTGGCGCCACTGTAGACTGAGGTCCGGAGGTATAGCTGCAAAAGGCGACTTTATAAGATCGGTGCCGAAACAAAGTTTTAAATCTTGAATCTAATTAAAGTTTATTCTTTTAAAATAACTGTCTTCATATCAACAAACTAACTTCTGAAATAGTTGCTCTTTGAGGCCGCCTATTTTATCGCTTTTTTTTAATTCCGCTTTCAAAGCGTTCACATTAATCGCCAAGTAATCCATATTTGTGATAGTTTTACGAAGGAGATCACTTTCCAGCAGGTGAATTAAAGAAATTATAATTTATGTATCCTTGCTGGTTTAACAGTAATCTTATTAAATTATTACGCGAAAAACACACACTTAGGCGACGATTTAAAAAATACAGGAACCCTCTTGACGAGGTGTCGTTTAAAATTCTGAGAACGCGTTGCAAAAAATTGATTACTAGGTGCTACAAGGAATATATATTCAGATTGGAAGAATCTTTATACAAAAATCCTAAGATATTTTGGTCAGCAATTAAAGGAAAACGTAGACAAGTGAGCTCGTTTCCGGAAACAATGAAGTACGGCTCACAAACTGCTTCTACTGGGGAGGATATTTGTTGTTTATTTGCTGATTTCTTCTCATCTGTATATACTAACGATAAAACTGATTGTTGTTATGAGAGTCGGCAAATGCATAACGGTAGCCTTCACAGCGTTCACATAAAGTTAGACGACATCCTACAACAACTTAGGGCGTTGAATCCTGACAAGGGCCACGGTGCTGATGATATTCCGTTGAGCTATGTTAAAATGTGTGCCGAAAGCTTGTTTACTCCATTACATCTAATTTATAATAGATCTCTATGCACTGGTACCTTTCCCGAGCAATGGAAAATAGCAAAAGTTGTTCCGATACACAAAGGGGGTGATTTCGCTGATGTCAAGGAATATAGACCAGTTTCTCTCCTTAGTGTTTTTGCTAAAGTCTTTGAAGCTCTGATATGCAAGGTGGTACAAAATCATTGTAAGCAGATTTTTACAGATCATCAGCATGGTTTTTTAGAAACTAGATCGACCAGTACCAACCTAGCCTGTTTTGTAAACTTTTTATCGCATGCTATAGATTCACAGAAACAGGTTGACATAGTATACACGGACTTTAGTCGGGCTTTCGATGGGGTTTGTCATAAAGTGCTTATTTGTAAATTAAAATCGTATGGTTTCCATGGATTTTTACTAAATTGGTTCAACTCTTATCTTTCTGATAGAGAATTTTATGTGGTTCTTAATGGATATAGCTCAAATAAACATATTATATCTTCGGGCGTCCCACAGGGCTCTCATCTAGGACCAGTGCTGTTTAATCTTTTTATAAACGACTTGCCTGACTGTTTTAAATATTCGAGATCATTCCTATATGCTGACGACCTTAAATTGGGTCGTATCATAGATTCCGGAGACGATGCTATTAGGTTGCAGGAAGATCTGGACCGTCTATATGACTGGTGTAAACGCAATGCCATGAACATAAATATCTCTAAGTGCCAGCAAGTCAATTTTACTCGTAAACAAAACCCAATGCAAACACAGTATTACCTACAGAATATGGCCTTGCGCTGCACTGAAATAGTCAGGGATCTTGGGGTATATTTCGACCAAAAACTTTCATTTGTTCCCCAGCTAGAAAACGTAACAAAAAAGGCATCTAGGACCCTTGGATTCGTTATCCGTAATGGAAAAATGTTTAAAAACTCTAGTATTAAGATCTTGTTATACAACGCGCTGGTCAGGAGTATTCTTGAATATGGCAGTGTGGTATGGCGGCCCCATTACGCTTGTCACATACTACGGCTCGAGCGTGTGCAAAAAAGATTTCTTTGGCACCTAGCTTATACTGAGGGAAAAGACAAGATATTAAAGACCTATGAGGATAGACTTAAATATTTCAAAATGACAACATTGGAGAAAAGACGGGATCTTTTAGACTTACTGTTTCTGTCAAAATTACTAACAAACAAAATTAATTGTCCCCAACTATTGACAATGTTTCAAATGAAAGTTCCTCGTAGGATTCCTCGAAAACCAATTGCACCACTCTGCCCTCCGCTCTGTCGCACAGTCATGGGCTCTAATTCCGTCATTCCTCGCCTCTCCAAAATCCTTAACCATTATAGTAGCTTGATAGACATTTTTCATGACTCAGTTTTTAAGATACGCAAAGTAGTTTTAAGTATTATGTAGCTGGAAATGTGATTTTAAAGCTTACTCAGCTTTTTTACTGTAAGTGCATGTGGAGTCTACTTGTAATCAAATTATGTATTTAGCTATATTTATTTTAACGAATTTTTATTTTTAAGGAAATTGTAATGCATAAAGTGTAAGTGGACCTAATTAAAAAAAAAAAAAAAAAAAAAAAAATGTAACGAAGCCCGCTAAAACCAGTGAAAAGTGAATGTTATTGGACCTCACGCGACACAAGCGCCTCTAGTGGCAAATTAACTAGCGATAGCCCCCATTGGAGGCAGCACATAGCTCTGTAGTCCCCTTAAAGATAGCTGGCCGAAGCGTCTTCTCGCCAAATAGCCAACCAACTTGCCAAGCGCTGTGATTATAGCACAAGACATTTTTTTAAGAGCATGTGTCCACTAGTGGACTGATGTGGGCTAATGATTATGACCACTTCAGCGGTTTAAGCGTAAAACAAAACCTATGGTTTCGCATTTATTGTATTAGTATATTAGGTATTTAAAAAAATAAACAATTTCTTTTTACCAAAAAAATATTTTTAATTTAAGGGATATACAGGGTAAAATTTTAATCACCTTTCAAATTTTAATATATCAATCTACGAGACAAAAAACAAATTTATGACGTATTTTTCCTTTTGGTTTTGCCCAGTACAAATAAAGCATTTAGAAATTGTCCGCCAAAAATCTAAAATGTTTGATACGGTTGCCTAGCAACACTTTTTTTACGCGATGCGCATCTCATTTATTCATTAGGGTTTTTGATTTTACCGTAGGCCTAGGACCGTAAAAATTGAAAACTATATTGCGTAAAATATTTTCGGGTGACAAAGATTTCATCCTGTATGTACTGAACATTAATGATTCAATATCGACAACCTCAAATGTGATTTAAGCTCATTTTTCAACTGATCTTCCTTATCAGAAACTTGGGGACATTTAAGAGCTTTTGCCGTTCAATATTATTAGTAAAAGACTAAAAGCGATTTTTACGCGTTTGATGAGGTACAGAGGCTTAATGCAAATCCAAGTTTTTACATTTGAGCATATAAAAAATCCGGGCATACTGCAAAAAGGTCCGACGACAAAGTCTCATGCTAGGACAGCGTAGTCTAGGAAATTGTATCTACGTATCTCCACACTAAATTAAATCCAGATCTGCTTAGGCTTTGGTATGATAGAGTAACCAACATCCATTTAAACATTAATATTTACAGACGACTATTTGGATCAGCGGTAGTGAACGCTGCTACTGAGCCATGGGTCGCGGGTTCGATCCCCGCACAGTACAAATATTTGTGTGCATGAACATATCTGTTTGTACTGGTCTGGGTGTTTTCTATGTATTATAAGTATGTATTAACAAAAAAATATATATGTAAGTAAGTTTATCGGTTGTCTAGTACCCCATACGACAGGGTACTTAATAGTACCTTAATTTGGGACTAGATGGCTCTGTGTGGCCCAGTGAGGCGTGTCTTAAATATTTATTTATTTATTACAATATAAGTAGAATTTGAGAGTTAGGAAAATAATTGACTTGGTTATCTTTTAGATAACTTCAGTAGAAGGTTTAGTAGGTCAAATTAAAATAAAGATATGCATTTATCATTCATCTTTAATAAATACAATGTACAGTTTAATACAATTGTACCATAGGGCAGTGATACACTCGTAATATAAGTACTTAAAAACTATTACACTCAGAATTTTGTTGGTGAATTGTTCGAAAATCACTTAAATAAAGTGTCTTCCATCTACTCTTACATCCTAGAGATATATTTTTGCTTTAAAACTTTTAGATAAATATGCTAGTTGTGTTATAAATTTTATTGTATGAATTGTATCACATAATAAATCAAATCAAATTAATGATAATACAATTCATAGTTGTGCATCGAACAAAGGATTTTAAACTTTGTTCCCTCGTATTTCAGATCAAATTAGGCTTGAAGTAATCCAACTTTGACGAAACTAATTTTTATTCTTCACTGTACAGTATAATAACTTCGCGTACCAACATTTGGTTTTTACACATCCTGCCTTTCTTCCCATGTCGTCCTGGCGGCCATATAAATTCATGTCATGCACAACATGCCAAAAGCATATTATCTAATCAAACTGTAAAATGGTTGACGCAGGTGGGTTTTGTACGTGAGTGAATTTTCCAAATACAATACTGACTCTTTATTGTCTATAGTGGATAACTAACTATAACTAACTACACAAAATTCTTATATACTTATTTTATATACATATACTTTAAACTAGAGGCAAGCTTTTTAAGCGTTCAGGTCGGGTTGCCATCAACTCGATTGCAGAAAAAATAATGCGTTATTTTACTAATATGGTGTTGTACCTCCCTTTTTGGGTTTCACTTTACCATATTATTTTATGACTACAGTTAAAAATATGTCCAAAAAATCCAAAAAAAAAAGATAATCTAAACTGGTTTAAGTTAGATCTGTCTCAAAAATAAAAAAACAAATTTGGTATAAATAAACGATAACTAAGATTCAGACCGCAAATAAAAACAAAATACTCACAAAACAAACAAAATATTTTGAAAGAAACTCGACCTCGAACACAAACTGAATCCGTTTGAACCATAATACTGGCATTTACAACTTATTTACGTGCGGTTACCACCAGTAGCCTCCATGGTGACCATAGTAGCCACCGTACGGCCAGTAGCCGTAGCCGCCATAGCCGCCATAGCCGCCGTAGCCACCATAGCCACCGTAGCCGCCGTAACCGCCATAGCTAGGATACCCCCAGTAGGTGCTGTAGTATGGGTATCCGTAATGGCCGCCGTAGTGACCGCCGAAGCCACCCCAGCCCCCTCCCCAGTGGGATGCAGCCGGTTTCAAGTCCTCTGACGCTGAGACTAGGTCCTCCTTCTGGTTTTGCTGCTGCACTGGTTCGGATGCCTCTAGTTTTTCCGCTGGCGCTGCAAGAGCAGACACCAGTAGGAAGATGCTGACGATGATGAATAAGATCTGGAAATAATAAAGATGTAAGGGAAGTGGACCATGTTTCTATTTTTTCTTTATCGAAAAATCCAAGAGCATACAAATACATATTTTTTGAAAGCTTATTAAAGGTTTCTCTAAATTATTTATTGTAGTTTCAATATTTAGGCTAAGTCAGTCGTATAGTATACCGAGATATCGATTTATTTGCATATTAACGATGATTTTCTTTGCTTTCTTGTGTTTAGTGTAATAAATAATAGCTCTTAATCTATCAAACAATCACAGACAAAAATAACGTCCATGTCATAATATTCAATATTATGCTGGATTGCAACGGCTGTGGCATCAGAGACGTTTACGAGAGCACGCTCGGATTGGTATTGTGCCACTATTCGAAAAAATTCGATAAAATCCACAGCCCTAGTGCGTTGAGCTAACATTATTAACATTATTCTGAAAACTGATTTCTCATCGACTGGATTCATATTTAAAAGTACACCTGGGATAAAGTACAACGCCCCATTATACATACAACATTTGTGCGCCCGATATATTTGATGAGCTAATTTAAACAAATAAATTCAAATTGAAATTATTTGGAAATAGAGTGAGAGTTTATAAAAATTTACCACACAATCGGGCAATTTGTCTATACACCTTGTTGTTTGCTATTTTGGATGGATAAATATGTAATGTAAACAAATTGATAAGTAGAGAACAAAAATAGTTGAAAATAGCATTGATAGTAGGCGTAAATTTAATGAGTCAACTATAGAGCTATACTAAGATGGCAGTCCCCATCTTAAGTCATGAAAGAAAAAAAAAACTGAATAGTCTAAATAAAATAACACAGAAATGTGTATGACAAGAGATTACAATTCGTTATACAACCGGATGATTGAATATCACAGATTTGTTTGCTTAAAATTTTGATAAGTGGATACTTAATTCACTCGCAATATTTTTTTCTGAAGTAAGCTGTCTATGTTGCATTAAATACTTGCCTTACTGTATTGGAAAGGCTATCAAATGAATTCAATTGCTATTATCGTAAAAACTTTAAAAAAAAACTTACGTACTTATTGACTATTGTATGCAAATGTCATAAAATTAGTAGGACCATGTTTCGTACCGCTAACAATATCCAACAATTTTCTGATAATTCTCACGGAGAGATAATAGGCCCTAGTAAAAATTACATCTACTAAAACTGTCAATATGCCTACGAGAATCGATTCTGTCTTCAAAGTCTTAAAAATAAAAACTTTAATCATAAAGCTCTTGGTTTTTAAAACTGAAGCAGAACATTACTGTATCATAATTTTAAAACAAGACTGTTTTAGAATAGCACAAATAAAATATTTATGAAAATAACTTACAGCAGAATAGTTTAAATGTATCTGATAAAAGTATGATTACGAACAAAGTATATTTTCACTGTGGTTAATTTTATTTCATAATATGATAATAATTACACAAAGCACATAATATATTTTGAAATTACTTTATAAATCGGTGATTTCAAGAGAAAATAAGAAAATAGAAAAAAGTTGTTAACACGTTACCATAACTTTGTCCAAACCAAAATCTTTATCATTCTAAATCTTAATTCTTTGTATTAAAATCTAATTAAAAACCAAATTATTACTCACATTTCTGCAAGCCATGTTCGGTTGGGCTACAACAATGCGTACTGTTACGGTGGGGTATGCGCAAGCGCTTTATACCTCGACGTGTCCTAGAGATGCATGGATGAGTGGCTGGCTTCCTTCGACCCATTGTGCGCTGCCATTGAACCCTTAGGGTTTGAGGTCTGGCTGAGGAATGGGTCAGTGTAGCTCTTGTAAAAGTAGCAATGTTTACGTGTAAATTATGGAAAAATGGAAATAATTATGATGAGAGGTATCGCCTTTATATATAAGACGGTATTACTTCTATGACTTTTAATTGCCTTATTTATTAGTACTAAGCCAGCGGAATAAAGCTATTTTCATTTAATTCCCTTGACGTTATTTGAGGCATAGACGGCAGTATCTTTTTTTAACGTTTTATTAAAGTTTGATTTTTTCACGGCTTTAAAGTACTGTGATGTTGTCCACATTTATTTTATTTACTTATTTACTGTAAACTTGAGTACATGGTTTTCATTTCAACTCCATAAACAAACGTATTCTAGAGGTATATGGTAAGATGGTATATCCCAAGAACAGGCGACGGACTAATGGACAGATTGACGGAAGGACAGACAGCTAAGTGATCCTGTAAAGTGAAACTCTGAAAGAGTGCTAAAATATGATTTTCTTTTTGTTTCAAGCGTAAGGCCTGTTCTCTCAAATGCATGACATAGCGTATCTCTGCCCATTTTCGATATAAAAAGTAAATTAAGCGACAATGACACGGTACAAGCGAATAATTTAATTTCCTTGTTATCTTCAATTTGTGTTAATTAGTAATGAGTATAGCTATTGATGGTTGGACAGTTAGCAACAGAACTAAAAAACTGAAGTTTCTTGTTGTATAAAACGTATCACTATAACGGATTATTTGATTGTAATGTTTTTTACTTCATTGAATAGGGCATAGTCAAAAATATTTCTTTAATAAACATGGACTGCCAGTATTTAAGAAAAGGAAATGGCGACTAAAGTTCATGATTTTGTAATTTGTTGGATAAAATATAAATCTGAAATAATAATGAGAACCAACAAGCTGTCAAAGTGATGATCAAAAGCTATCTCAGCACATTAGAGCTATCCAGAGTGTTATAATCCAGTCAGATTTTTGGGCATCCGGAGTCCAATAGGTCTGCATTAAGGTTATTTTTTCACTACTTACTCTTAATGTCTTATTCTACATATAAAATTGATATCCTCATTGGAAGGAGACTATTAGTGATTGAATATTAACTCAATTTGCATCATTTGATTTACCAACAAAAAAATAATCACTACCAACTATAAGGCATTTGTGAGTCATGAATATACTAATACATTACAGTTCACTGTCAAAGCGCAAGTTTTCCAACACCACCGCAGATTTCGTCAATAGGGTATCAAGTAAAAGCAAATTCATTCAAAAACTTTCTTTTAATAAATAATGAGCTTGCTCTTGACTACATACTTAACTCTACGGTTAAGAAGAAGCTTACCCAGAGGCACTGGTTCTCCCACACACCAGTGGAACACAGAAAATCTGTTTGGCGCTGGACTCCGGCAGAAGGATGGTAGCATCCAGGCAGCCTCTTACGAAGCCTACCACCGCAGAGAGATCTGTTAGCCGTCATCATTGGTTAGAAAACCAAAGATGCCGTTTCTCAGGGTGGACCACTAGAAGGTAGATCCCACCACCCCAAATAAAACCATTTATACGATGTGAGAGCCTTGGTCCTAATAAAATTGCACCGCCTCTTCTCGCCCTATGGGTGTCATGTATATCTTTGTTTTGTGTTAAACAGCATATTTTATAAACCTTACATCATTATGCTTAACTTCTTTTTCTAAATGACCTAAATGGAGCTACTCAAAGTTAAAAGTTAATCGGCAAAGACCAACGAAGGTATCCAAAATTGTCATCGCCTAAGTAGGCAGGCATTAAAACAATTACGCATTTCCAACACCGACAATGGAGCCGTGGTTTGTCTTTGGAACGCCACAATTAGATGCGTTTGACAAAATTATTGTCTGAAGACGCGGCTCTAGCTTAGTGCTTGAGATATAGCGGATAGCGGATAAACTTAATAAGTAAAAAAAGTAAACGGTATGGATTTATAAGCCGTTATCAACCCACTGCAGAGCAAAGGCCCTCATCATTGAATTCAGGTTACCATAGCAATAATGGGTACAGGCATAATCACCACGCTTGCCAAATGTAGGTTGGTGATCACAAACCCTAGCAATGGTCGACAACTCAACCCCGAGATCTTGGTTCAGTACCTAATGCTACTAGACCAACGCGACAGTGTGCTAACTACCAGACCATGCCAATAGGCTAGGTGTATTCATTGCCTGATTTTAAAATTGTGACGCGCGGTGTCAGAATAATAGCACCAGAACTCTTCCTAGGGTTGTCATAGGAGGCGACTAAAAGAGCAGGTACTGCTAGAAGAATACGAACAGCAGCATCCTGTCTCTACCATCAGCATAACTGTGATCGCCAACCCGTCTGGCAAGCATGGTCGTTATCTCCTTTGGCCTGCCCTCTGTCTAGCACACATCACGAAATATAAAAAACCGCTTGACGTACAAAATTTACAGGAAAGTATTTTATAATCTGTAAACACAAGACGACAGGACCGGATCAAGGATATCTGAGTACTTTAAAGTACGTTGAAATAATTCGACGATTACCTACTTACTTTTTTAATCCCTCAACACCTGGGAGGCACTGGGGTCCCATGATAACTATTGATTTCAATTGTGGTTGAAATAACTCACGATCGAGGGAATATCATTGCCTACTATGATTTCTTGTGTGAAAATTTTGTATGTCTAAGAATAGGTCGTAGGTTGTTTTTTCAATACGTTGGTTTAAAATAATAAAATATCACGCCTATTAGGTCACAGGCAACATCTGGAATTATTACAAGATATTTATCTTTTAATATCATACCCGCTACCTCTTAACGTTATGTCCTCACCCTACCACGGACATCCTATTGGTCAAACCTTCTGTCCTTCCTTCCGCGAGGCTGGGACCTCTCGTTACCGTCATTGAGGGTAATGGCGGTCTTGAGGTCAGGATCTTAGGGGCTAATTTGCGAATACGGGTCATGAGTTCTCAAATTTGGTGTGTTTTGTTTGAAGCAGAATATAAATATTGACGGCTGTCGAGCTGTTTCATTATATACGTTGACGTGATAGTAATTGGTTGTAATGTTTTGAAGAATCGTAATCATCAAAATATTGATTTTTTATTGCTCATCTCTTGTAAAACTTTTGATAGTTATTGGCTTTGTTGCTGTGATTTTATATATAGGTCCATTTGCTACAATTTTGTACCGAGCCAGTCTAGTTTTTACATAATTTCATCCAGAAAAAATGATTCCGATTATCAGTAGCAAATAAGTAAAAAGAAACCATGATAGTTGTGGTTTAAATAAAGTTTATGTGTATATATACTAACTTTTAGAGGCACACTATTAAATTTCACAATTTTCTACCAAGTTGTGCCAGGACAATGTAGAACATCATTTTAATTTCTCTTCCTATTATATCGTAATAAGGGAATAAAGGAGAACTGCCAGAAGAAGTCGGGAAAACTCTGTACCATTCTCCTTTTGCAGAGGTCTGTGTTAGTCAGTGGACTGATAAGAGATGATGACGATGATCTTTTTTTCTGTAAGTTCTAATATTTATCATCATCATCATTGCCAATGGTAGAAAGAAAACACGTCTTCTTCTGATAGTACTACTTTGATCGCCTCGTACGATACCAAACGACGACTATTATTTGACGACTATTTGGATCAGTGGTAGTGAACGCTGCTTCTGAGCCATGGGTCACGAGTTCGATTCCCGCACAGTACAAATATTTGTGTGTATGAACATATGTATATGTTTGTACTGATCTGGGTGTTTACTATGTATTATAAGTATTTATATTTTATTCACAAATATATATATACAAAAGTTTATCGGTTGTCTAGCAGCCAATAACACGACAAGCTTCTTAGTAGTAGCTTAGTTTGGACTAGTGTGGCCCAGTGTGGCATGTCTGAAAATATTTATCTATTTTATTTATTTATACCCAAACAACGAAAAAAGGTGGTGCTTTACTTTTATATACCGGCACCACAAGAGTCATCACTATGGTTTCTATGGTTACGGTTTTTTATTGTATTACTGTATGCAATATTATCTTATATAAATAAAAATTTTATGTTGGTTTGTGTACGCTTCAAAAACTCAAAAAGTTCTGCACCGATCGGGCTGAAATTTTAGCATGATATATAATCCGCATCAAGGATTGTTTTATCCATTTATCCGCGACTGCGATAAAAAAAACCTTAAAAAACAATAAAAAATTGGTTGTTTGTAAAGTAGGTTTACGATCGAGATGTTTACGTGATAACGAGAAAATCTCCATTCGTTTGTATGCCGCTAGAGTGAGAGAGACGGAAGATCGGTCCACTCACTCGAACGCTATGCCAGCCTCCGCTCGTGAGGATTCCGCGTGACAAGTTTCACGGAATGACTGGCAGCGCTCGAGATGAGACGGGATATCGGTCCGTCTCTCTCTCGTTATACCTGCGATCGCGCTCGTGAGGTTTTGGTGTGACACAAGTTTCTGAACATGTCACCCGACTAAAACGATTTTAAAGACGTTATCACGTCAAAAACAAAAATCATTCAATCTCAATGTGCCACAGCGAAGTGTGGCAGGGAACAGCTAGTCAATTACAAAATGAGTGCTCATGTACAGACGACACTATATTAAGAGGAAACACTACGGGCGAGAGAATTGAAAAATAGGTATTTGTAAAAAATCTATTGCTGTCGCGCAGTGCCAAACGCCTTCACCGCAGAGTGTGATAGAGACAACTGCTTCTTGGACCGAAAATACATACTAAAAGCACACCAAATCAACGTTTCGTAGTCCGCCGATTACTTTTCCAAAAATAGACCGATTTAAATACTTTTTTCATTAAAAATTAAAGAAAGGCTTTGGCCGTGTTCGTATCTTTCCTTTTTTTTCCTTTTTTAGCCAAATTAGTTTTCTGGATGTTTGAACACAGCGGAAAATCTGGCGATATTTTTAGATTTTTGAGGGCTCATAATTATCTTTTTTATTAATTGATTTATGAAAAAACAGAAAATATAGAAACATGCTAATAGTGGCCATAGATTTTTGTAATAAAAATTATTGCTCTACTGGCTTCATCCAGGGACGAAACAGGGGACTACGTTGGTATGGAAAAACGGCCCTTGTGTTTCCTCTTTAGCAGTGTTTACTGGAGCATCGTATGTTGATGTAATAGGTGCGATTATTCAACAAAAAAATAAAGTCTTATATTCACTGTTTAATATGTTAAAGTGTACTTAAAAAACAGTAATGGTTCCTACACTATTTAAGAAACAACTTTTGTCTTAAAATTAGATTTTGTTGAAATGTAAATTTTGTTACTTTTTGTGCATTTATATGCATGACATACCCAACTTAATATAAATCTTCATCACGAATAGTTTCAGTCGTAAATATTTAACATACACTTAAATACTTATTAATTCAAATTACTCCAAGAGATTTCCCACGGTACAATGTAAAGTGATTAAACGTATGTCGTAAGTGTTTAGGAATAAGGGTTGTAATTGTTGACAGTATTATTGTAACAGTTGCGTACGCCTACAGTCTACCGCTAATAACACTTATATATTACAATTATAGCCTTTATTAGACATGATATAAGGAAGATGATGGCCTACATATTATAATCACTAAAATTTGGTATTACCTACATAACGTATTCAAACATCGAAGTAAGACGAACCGCCTATTAAAGTAAAAATGGCATATAGCGTGAACGTGATTTGTTTTATTAAATATATATGTTTTTATGATTGGTACATCATGAATCATGTGAAGAAGATTTCTTTAAAATATAGAAATATATATAAATTTAAAAGCTACGCACATAGAGTCTTCCTAAGTAATTGTATAGTATGTAAGTAAGTAACAGCCTATAATCATCCCACTGCAGGGAAAATGCCTCCATCATTGAATTCAAGCTACCACAGCAATGATGGGTGTACTGGCATAATCACCACGCTTGCCAAATGCGGGTTGGTGATCACAAACCCGAGCAACGTTTGAAAATTCGAAACTTTTTTGTTGCTCGACCCGGGATTTGAACCTGTGACCTCGAGATCTTGGCCCGGTATTGAAACCACTAGACCAACGAGGCAAAGTAATTGTATATAAATCAAAAATTTATATAAATTCAAATTTAAAATGTTGCTCTTTTTTGTTTTAGGGTGTAAGTAAGGTTAAAAACTTAATAATAATAATAATAAATAATAAATAAATGTGGACAACATCACATACATTGTTCTGATCCCAATTTGAATAACTATTTAAAGTATTCGTATTTTGGAAACCAGAAACAACGAAGGTACCATAAACACCCAGACCCGTGAAAATGTAGAAAAACACTTTTTTTCTTCATTGACCCGTCTGGGAATCGTACCCGGGACCTCGGAGCAGGCGACACCTTGAAAACCGGTGTGTACGCCACTCCGCCACGGAGGTCGTCAAAAACTTATTACCTATATTGTTTTCCTATTGCTTTGAGAGTGAACTATTCATTATCTGACTACAACAAAGTCAACAGGAAGGGTTATAATTTTAGCAGTCTGTGTATGTAAGTATTTATGTGGGTTCCTCTTTTGCGGCTAAACTACAGAGCTGATTTTAGTGAATGAGGTATCAATCGAATTCGTATTACAGTCCGGGTAACATAGGCTGCCTTTTGTTAAAAAAAAGCTGCATGGCAAATGCTAAAACATTATAATAGGGTACTTTGAAAAAAAAACAAGTTTGCAGTCATAATGATATGGGTATCAGTTGAAAGAAGATAAAATTCTGAGTACAAAATTGTTTGAACAAAACAGGGTAAAATTATTGGCATTTTTGTAGCAGGATTACAGTTTTTCGAACATTTCTTTTGTGATCTTCATTCATTGATGTGAAATAAAACACTATTTAACAGTCAAGCGTCTTTATGGAAACGTGTCGAATAAAACAGCGATGTATAATAAACAACCGACATACATTTTTATTTTTAGTTTCATTCCATACATTTTTATTATTCCAGAAAATTCTCTAAACAATAGCCCATCATTTGCTACAAAGTCCTAAAAATAAACACTTAATCGAATATCAAACGGACAACGGTATCAATAAACAATGTCTAATATCGCCGCCTTGAATGAAATTGTGATTCACCGATTACATTACAAGCAAGTACACGACAGTAGGCTTGTTCCTAACTAAAATGAAACTGGACAATCTTGTGAACATCAGTAAAAACTGTGAGTATACTCGTAAATAACGCGAGCCACAAGATAAGTGTTTATTCAACGATTTAAATTTTGTAGTTTGTACGATATCGTAATATAATTATTGTTAGTAAGTATTTTCTATTTCAATTTTTTATCATCATCGGCCTTTTTTATTCCCCTCCCACAAAGACTAAAAGGAGACTATTTTCATAATCACGGCGATCGCAGGAAAATAAGACAAATATCGAGAGGAGACGCTGCTGACCGTTGACTGGAAGAGCAGGGATGGCCCGCAATGTACGTGCCATATTAGTGTTACAACTAATTTAAGGTGCGACAAATCAGTCTTTTTGTATTTATATCTTTTTAAAATAATTTTGAGTAAATCTACCTCTAATACAAAACTTAAGAAAAAACTTATTCTATCGCCCTGTCTTACTACTGCAGTGTATGGTAAGATAATATCAGTATGCGTCTCGCACGGTCATCTGATTGAGTGGTATGTAAGTAAGCTTACTGTGCTATACTTCAACTATGGTAGCAATGACCCTACAAAGTTTCGATCGTATCGCGAGCTGAATGGGAATGTGAGGATTTGAGTTAGCACTTGACACCAGTCTTGAGTTTTTAAGATAGATTTATTAGTCGAAGATTCCGGACCCATTTATAAGGGGTTTCCCAAAGCCAGTTGTACAGTGGCCTGCGCATCAGGCTCTAGATTTTTGTTGCAAAATCGCACTTACTTTAACTTCATATGATTACAGAATTAAATTGTTAATTCGTCGCGTCGGTTCGAAAATTGTATGCCTAATAAGACCTAAATTTCTATGTAGGATTAAAACATATTTTTATAACCCATTACTTAAAAAAAATTGTCTTAAAGAAAATATACCTTAAAAAATAATTCAACAAACACTGGAACCGAAAGCAAAATTACGTCAATTTTGCTTCGGTTCCAGTGTTACCACAAATATTATACATAAAGAAAAACTATTGTTCAACCGAGCAAAAAGCATTATGCCTACGCGTAATTTTTAATTGGTTTTTGCCCTTGACTGTTGACAGATTTCGATGATACATATTTATTTTTATTTTAATACAACATAGCTTAAAAATTCCTTATCAAATTTGAAAATGAAAAATCCCAATGGGTACATTTTTCTGCTCACTGATTGTATACCTATATAGATTTTTTTATTTAAATCTTCGTATTGACAGGACGGCCGCAATGTGTGCATTGGTAAAACAATCAACAGAGTATGACTTTTCTAAAGTTGCCAATACTCTATGTCTATGAATGACTATTGTCCCCCACTTGTCTCGGTTTGATTTTACTAAAATCCATATCCCCCTCACTAATTACCTAGTCCTCACAGAACGATGGCCATAACGAATAGTGAATCGGCCATATCATTGGATTCAATAACAGACGCGACCATTGTTTCTGTGGCGAACATTAGTTTTGTTTTTACTTAGTGCTGAACCATTGATTTTTATCAATTAAGGTAAGCCAAGTTGGCACCCCGTTGGTCTAGTGTTTAAATACCGGGCCAAGATCTCGGGGTCCCAGGTTCGATCCCCGGGTCGGGCAACAAAAAGTTTCGAATTTTCGAACGTTGCTCGGGTTTGTGATCACCAACCCGCATTTGGCAAGCGTGGTGATTATGTCAGTTCCCATCATTGCATCCCATAGTAACATGAATTCAATGATGGAGGCCTTTTCCGTGCAGTGGGATGATTATAGGCTGTTACTTTACTTTTTTTACTTTAAGTTGGCACTGCTCTTAATTCCTCAAGTTTTAAATAATAACGCATTTTTAGTAAAATATGTAACGACTAGCTGTTGCCCCCGACTTCGTCCACGTCAAATGATATGAATAATTTTACCCGTTTTCGCAACATTTTTCACTGCTGCTTCGCTCCTATTGGTTGCAGCGTGATGTTATATAGCCTAAAGCCTTCCTCGATAAATGGACTATCCAACACAAAAAGAATTTTTCAAATCGAACCAGTACTTCCTGAGATTAGCGCGTTCAAACAAACAAACAAACAAACTCTTCAGCTTTATAATATTAGTATAGATTAGTATAGATTTGTCATTTTTAATAAAATGATTCAATTCGCGTAGTGCTGCGATGGTCTGCCTACCACTCAAAGGGTTCGGATTCGATTCTCGGGTGGGTCAATTTGAAGAATAATATTTTTTTAATTCGGATGTTTCTGTATTTCGAGGGTCAGGTGGGGGTAATTTAAACATTTGTTATCCTTAAAGGATAATTACTTGATTGAAAAAAATAAACAAAAACGTTGGAACTTTTAGCGCCCTAAGGATTTTTTCCTGAATACTTATCTTTCATTAGAATGCTGCTGGACATAGGCCATCCCCAAAGAAAGATTTCGCCATAATCGCTACGTTTGGCAGGCGGTTTTGCTATTGCAGCTTGGAACATGGTAAATAGAAGACTATGCTGGCCCTTTTTCTCGGTACTAGCCCACATTTGTCCCGAAGCAGTGGTAGGTTTAAATATTGGGACGTGTAAAAGCACCTCCAGTTGCCTATTTGCAGAAATAAAACTGATTTAAATAGCTTGCATCGTCTTCTTTACATAATTAACTAATCGATGTTAGCACTAACCTTCTTTTAGTGAAGCCTGTATAATTCAGTAAGCTGAATTGGGTAATCATCATCAGTTAATAAAATCCATATTTCATGTCAATTGTCGAACGTCTCAATATTTTACAAATGCGTGTCGCAAATAGCTCGTCCCACTTACAACGTCTAATCACAGTCAAGTTTAATACTATATTACTACGCACCCATGCGTGGAAGATCCGCTGGGTTATGGCAGTCCGATCTGATGAGGTAGCTTTGACTTTAAATTAGTTTTTTTGAAAATATATAGGGAATTATCTGGAGTGTGTTGGTCTGTGATTTCAAGGTTTTTAATAATATGAACAGACAACGACAGGTCAACCTACCCAAAAAGTTAAAGGACATTGAATTGATTTTCAACTTTAAGTCCAACGAGTAAAAACAATATCAATTGAGGAAATTTGAGGTTTTGTGGTATATTCATTCAACATTATCATGATCTCAGCCAGACGATGCCCTTTGCTGGACACAGGGTTTACGATCTCCACACCAGTCCCGTACCAGCCGTATACCTGAGACCTTCGCTAAATCGCCGGTCCGCCCGTCCATTGCCCAGTTTCCATTCTAGAACCTTCTCGCACTGGCGTTCTTTAGCTGATAGGTGATAAGAAATGGAACAGTGTCTGAAATTCCAGACTAAGACCAGAAAATTCTTTTTTTCATTCCTGATGCCTTAAATAAAAACATTCTATCCATACATTGTCTCAGTAGCAGCCAATTTGGTAGACAATCACCGCAGTCGTGGGAAGTGACTGTGCTGGTACCACAATCACTTAAGGTACAGTAGAGCCCAGAAATACTTGCGTCTTTCTAACCTTACAATTACCCTAAAATGCTACCCTGGTAAATAAATAAATGTAGACAAGATCACATACATTATTATGGTCCCTAAGTATATGGCAAATCGGCAACTATGAAGGTACCATAACACTCAGAACAATTTATTAGAGAAAAGTGTGTCTTTCTTCATTCATCAATCCAGGTAACGAACCCCGGTTCTTGGAACTGACGTCACCTTGAAAACCGGTGTCTTTGCTATTCTACCATACGGAGTATTGGTATTTTTCATCTAATTAGCGAAACAATGCTCACACCTAGGCATTGGAATCATTTAAGGATCTCTACGACAATAGATCCCGTGTCGTCCGCTCCAGCACTCTTAAAACATTAAATAGACTCCGAAGCATATAACTAAAGTAATAAATACAGGCCACCTCATGCAGTAAGATAACAGTTGGGTACTTAAGATAGGTATATTGATTTGCATTACAAATAAGAAGATGCAGCTATGTTGGAGGAAACACTAAGGGCGAGAGAATTGAAAAATAGGTATTTGTAAAATATATT
This sequence comes from Anania crocealis, assembly GCA_949315895.1. Lineage (NCBI taxonomy): Eukaryota > Metazoa > Arthropoda > Insecta > Lepidoptera > Crambidae > Anania > Anania crocealis. The sequence continues at coordinate 1,412,521 of OX438885.1, read as the reverse complement.
GCTGTCGCGCAGTCCCGAACGCCTTTCCGCAGAGCGCGATAGAGACAACTGCTTCTTGGACCGAAAATACCTGCTAAAAGCACACAAAATCAACGTTTCGTAGTACCCCGATTCCTTTTCCAAAACTAGACTGTTTTAAATACTTTTTTCATTAAAAATTAAAGACAGGCTTTGGCCGTGTTCGTATATTTTTCTTTTTTTATAAAATTTAGTCAAATTTGTTTTTGGATGCACCGGTGACCTCCAAACAATAAAATTTCGTACTTCGGCAGTTAAAGGCTTAATTAATTTATGAAAAAAAAGAAAACATTGAAACATGCCAATAGTGGCCATAGATTTTTGTAATAAAAATTATTGCTCTACTGCCATTATCCGGGCAGAGATCAGGGGACTAAGTTTGTATGGAAAAACGGCCCTTGTGTTTCCTCTTGTCCTTCTTTTTAAATTCGTAGAAGTATAATGCTGACTAAAAACCTTTTTCATAGATCTAAAATGTATATTTACTTTCATATTTTTTTCTAATTTAGATGTTTTCTTGGTTCAAAGCTTACCACTTTATTTTAGAGAAATCCTTTTTAGTTTGAAGCTTTTAACCATCATAATTACGGTTACCATCCCACAAAAATAAACTAATTTAATTGTTCACCATTATAATTTTTATACTGTTTTAAACTTTCATGGTCACTATCGTAAGAGTTAGTTATTTCGAGATTTCTACCATGTACCTTGTTTTTTATGAGTTTCCGATATTTCGGCACTGTTGCAAGGTAAAAAACAAGGTACATGGTAGAAATCTCGAAATAACTAACTCTTATTATAATTTTTATATTAGTTATTTTGTATCCGTTGTATACATTAATGTCCCTGACTGTACTCACCAGGTTAATTATTTGCCAGTATAAAGGCGGAGCTCACTTTTTGTCCATTATTGTATGCAGGTCCTTGTGACATAAAAACATACATTCCTATTGGTGTTATTAATGGATAGGGCCAATGTCATACAGTAAAATTATGGCGTTTTTATTATTTCAGTATTGGTACTAAGCAGGTACAAAAAAAAATGAACCGACTTAAAAAAAAACTCACTAAAAAGTACAAAATAACACAAGAACCCTGTTTTAATTTTAAACCTATTTACCTACTTACAATATTATTTGCGCCCCTCATCACTATAGAATCTTAAGAATCATCCTCCAACTCCTAACTGCTTAGGAGTTTGACCTTCCATCATCAGCTCTCGTGAATAACCTGAAGGAAGACAACTATCTGACTATACGCGCCTATGATATTTAAAGAATAATCCTCCTACTCCTTAGCGTTAAGGAGTTGTACCTTCCATCATCAGCTCATCAACATAAAATGATGAGTACCAGACGCAAATACTGAAAAACCTTAAGAAAGATATGCAAAAACGTAATACGTGCTTATAAAATTTGAGAGTTTCCCTCGATTTCCCCGGATTCCACCATCAGATCATGACTTCGTTAAAATGGAGCCACATGGGAAGCACCAGCTTATAGACAAAAAAAGGATTTTTAAAATCCATTCAAGCAGTCAAAAGTTTTGTAGTAACAAATATAAAAAAATACAGTCGAATTCAGAACCTCCTCCTTTTTTTGGAAGTCGGTTAAAAAGTGGTTCAATTTGCATCCTTACTAAAATTACAAATGTGAATTAATGTTTGTTTGTTGCGCTTTCAAGCGAAAACTACTTAACCGATCGTTATGAAACTTTGTACATATTACTTTATTTGATATTTTAGCAACTTAATTGCACTTATAATATCAGTATATAAACTTGAAAAATGGCCTTATGGTATGGCACCCGCCCAGCATGCGAGGAGATGCGGGTTCGTGTCCCGTTTTTCAAGTTTATATACTGATATCAGTATATAAACTTGAAAATTTTTGTCTCAGGCGGGACTCGAACCCGCATCTCCTCGCATGCCGGGCGGGTGCCATACCATAAGGCCATTTTAAGTGCAATTAAGTTGCTAAAATATCAAATAAATTATATACTGATATTTGTACATATTAATTTAATGGAGGCATGAGAATTAACATTGGGTGGGTATTGACTTCCCACAAGTTTCCGCACACGCGATATGAAATGTAGTTCACGCGGGCAGAGTCGTGGACGACAAGGTGGTATAAAATGTTGGCGACGCTTTAAAAAATAATTAGCTAAATATTTTTTTAAACTTTAAATAGGTAAAATTGATTTTTAAACGTCATCTTCAATTAGAATTGTGATGAAAATTAAAAAGTGATTTCATTGATTTTAATACTAATTCCACTAAGAGAGTTTTCATGATTGAACAATAATAAAAATCATAATTATCCATTTGAGCTCGCGATATTCAACTCACAAAAAGTGTCCATTATTTTCTAATTATACTTATTTATAATATTTAATATTCGTTTTTCTCTTATTCTCACACATTACTGCAACATGTTTCTTTAATAAGAAAAATAAAAACATTTGTTCTTAAAATAACTTTTAACATAAAGAAATAATTTATTAATTATTTTTATGATCCTCCTTAGTAATGTAATAAAATAAATAGTTGACTATGGAAAATAAACTACCAAAAGGGTTAAAAAAAATATGATAAAATCCTAGTAATTTTCGTCATTTTACACTAGCAAATTCATATAAAAAACTTAATAAAGACAATTCACGCTTTATTTTAATTTTTGCCATATTATATTCTATTAACACTCTATATATCGAGCACCTTAAAAATGTATTATCTGATTTTACAAAAATTCTCTGATTTTGAAGAAATATTTGATGTACTTTCCTCTGGACGTCACCTGCTGTCATACAAAGTAGCCCCACCATACCGTCCGAATTGGAACTAAATTGTCAACACTAGCGCCATCTATCAAAGCCACTGCTCTATCGGTGTGAAGTCAACCTTATCCGCGCCGTACGGAGCGAAGTTTCTCCCTCGCCCACTAGATGGCGCTTGGCGTCTAAAGTACTCAGCAACATTGCCGCTTACACTACCATATGGAATGCCTCCTGAAACAGAAATTATCATTTAACGGAATTTAAAAGGGTTAATTTCTTTATCCGTTAAGTATTATATTGTGAATATTTGTCAGCTGAGGATCGAATCCAGCCTTGCCTCTTGATCGCAAAGGTCGTAGGTTGCGGGTTATTTTAGCCCTATCAGATTCCTTTGTCCCTAGAAGGTTGAATGTACCTACATTTTAATGCTACATGGTCCTGGCCTTTTTTATTGAACTCAATTAGCAACTTAGCAATTAAACGTAAGAGTTCCAATCATAAAAAATCTAAAATGCCAATGAAGCAGTAAATTCTAATTTTTTTTTAATTTGGGCCAAAGCTACCTGATAGGGCTAAAGTAACCCGCATTTACGGTACCTATAATGTTTTATTGCAATATCGCACTTAATCCAACGACTTAAGATATTCTAGGGTTCAGCCAAATCTGCTGTCTTCTGTACATTATAAACAATTTTTAATTTTACCGTATGATAGGCCTGGGCCAGGAAGAGGGGGACTGCCTGCGCTATCAGGACTCGCTGATGTCAGGACTAAACAGCTTATAATGCTTATCAGTAGAACCTGGAATACGGAAACAATATAGTTTCATGTTAATGACTTCATTGTCATTCGTATTTTGTAAGTAGGTTGTCATGTGGTGCTGTCATAATAATAAAATAGCACTAGTAATTCCTAAATGAGTGCCACCATAAAAGGAGTAGCATATTATTTTCTTCACCAAAGTCCAAACTGCAAAAGCTTGCTTTGTTTGGCTCTGAGCGCAGGGATTCAAGTTTTGGTAATCCCACCGGCATTAAAACGATGTTTTTGTTGTTTTTTACATTCCTAGATTAGAATAGTAGTTCTTTTGTAATCAAGATGAACAGAGATAAGGAGAGTATATGTCTTCTACATTTGACTTCACACTCTCTTTCCCTTTCTCGCTTTTTCATTCCCTTCTTTCAGTAACCTGTTATGGATACAAATCAAATATTTACCAAGTTTTACTTCATCTTATAAAACAATAGAAAAAGCAAAACTAAACTTAGTCAATAGCTAAGCTTCTATGCTTTTTATACAATTTTGGCTTAAGCATCTTAAAAGTTCCAAAGCTTTATCCTTGACAATTCTGACTGGAACTAATTTGAAGGCACGACTAGCAAACAATTATTATTATAGTTTACAACCTATGAAGTTTCGCTCTCAATCAAGGTTACACCAGGACCTTTATGCAAAGTAATAAGTTTTATAATCTAATGCATAACATTTGGGGATAACTGTATAATATATGTTTTGGTATGCGGAAGTGCGTCGAATGTTGCAAAATAGCATTTCAACGATCGCCCCGGAAACACCTTGGCGTAAGTGTTAAACAGGTATTGTATACTTTATTTGCGAAATGTTTTGTGACGTAGAAACTTCCATAAGCTTTGTACTTGGGTATTAAGGATATTGCTTCTGCTAGTGTTTCAAAAAATTATAATCAATCTTGTTAACATATTGTAGGCGTGAAAAGTACTTAAATGTTTTTATCTCACTTTTACTAACTTCTAGTAGGTTTTGATAGGCTATATCGTTTCTGCTGTAATTACTATAATTACTAATAGTGAATTATAGTCAAACGAGTATTCTTTATTTTATTGCAGACAAAGCTTTTAATTCCTACTCCAATAAAAGGTTTCCAAGGTTGCAGTCCGTAAATGCCACGCAAGCCACTAACTAGAGCACTGCTCGTAGTATGTAACAGGCTTTAGGGTTGTCATGCGAAAATCTGCATTGCCCCCAAAAATAATGAATAATTTTGATTGTTATGTAGTCGCAAAGAAATTTGGTACGAAGATTTTAGAAAATCAGTAAACAGGAAAATAAATTGTCCTGGATTAATTTCACAATTTTTATTAATACAAAACTTTTCTTTTTTGTCCCTGGAAACCAGTACTGTCACTGGAAAAATTGTGACCCCGTGAAGTGACAGGTTATATGGATTTCCGGACCTCCACGTGAGATATGTGTACCCACTAAAAACTAGCGGTATCCCTTCCGTGGTCTTATGAACTTGGACTATGCATTTAGTACACACCTAGGAAACCTATGTGTGACAAAGTACCGCATAAGTTAACTAGAACTTCTTCATTGTTACGGAAGATCCAAGCTGCAAGGGTTAATTAATACTTTTTACAGGCACTTGCATGACATCATAAATGGTTTTTAGTAAAGATCTCTTCTCAATCGTTCCCCCATTACTGAGGATCGTGACTCCTTAGACGCTTCATTGTCTGCCGCCAACTGCTACGGTCCGTCGCCTGGTGAAGGGCGGCGCTGACTGGTAGCTCCAGCTGTTCGGAGATCTGGTCCGACCATTTCTTCGGGCAGCGGCCTCTGAGTCTTTTGCCTTCAATTTTGCCTGTCACTACCATCTTTTCCAGGTTGTTAGCCTCTCTTCGTGCGATATGGCCAAAATAGATCACAACTCGGTGAAGGCAAATCGAGGACAGACGTTGAGCATTTTCAATTTTCAGTTCCTTGAGGACCGACACGTTTGTACGGAAGGCTGTCCAAGGAATCCTTAGCAGGCGGCGCCAACACCACATTTCGAACGCGTCGATCCTCTGCCTGTTAGCGGCTTTGATTATTGAGTAAAGATAAGAATGCCAAATTTTTTTTGTTATAATATTTTGTTTACCTTGGTGTTTTATCTTAAGTTTTTCCGGTAACATGCATTAATGTACACACGGCGGCACATCAGACTATACATGTTGACCTTGAGGCCGCCTTTATGCCCTACGTAATAAAAGCTGTTATCGCAGTTCAACCGTTTAACTTGATGTGCTGTCGAGTGTACATGTGGTGTTTATCTCTTTATTGCAATTGTTGGTAGATCAAATTAACGTACTTACAAAATTTTTAGTTTTGATTGTGATACCAGATATTATTATTATAAAATAATGTAATATACAATAAAAAATATCTTTTACATAAAAAACCTGTACTACTAACTGTAACTTTTTTGATACCAGGGTCAGTTTCCACACTTATTTGATTTTTTATAGCTGAGAAACTAGATCCCGGTTTTGCCAACCCTACGTTATTGTTACAGTTTTGTCCAGATTTGACCTCAACCGCTAGTTTTGAATGAAATGTTTCATTTAATTGTGGACACGTGTTCTTTTGTGACAGTGTCGGTGTTCATAAATTTTGATTTAATAAACTTACTTAGACCCGAGTTCACCAATTCTTAAACAGCCGGTAAACATAGATTGAAGATTAATTTGACACGATTCCCATGTATTAAATAAATAATAGGGGTTAAAGTATGAAATTGCCGATTATTTTCCCACTTTTTGTTTTTATTATAGCTCTTAAGTATAGTCATATTATTGCGTAATTCTTTTTGTATTGTATCAAAAACTAAATAAAGTAACTTTTGACTAAAAAAAAAGCAATAGTAGTGCCTATTACTTCAAGGAAAGTCGTTGAAAAGACCCCTTACAATGTGTCAGCTGACCTTCTTGCTTCAATTAAGTATATTTGTATTATATACTTTGATTTTCAGAAATTTAAATACTATAATGCGTAGCTTTATACCCATCTAACGTTCACCTTTAATTGCATCAAAAACGGTTCAGGCGTTTTTAATAAAATTAAAGAATTGTTAGTATGGAAAAATGACTTTTCACGATTTCGTCAATACAAAACGGCAATTTCATACTTTAACCCCTAATATGTCAAATAATATTTTAAACCCTATTTAAAACTTAAACGTCTGTTGGTGAACTCTACCCTTAATTGCAGTATTTAAACGATGTCGCGGTTAAAATTAAGCCAATACATCTTGTCACGCCTTTCAATATTAAAACAAACATTCTTATACCACGAGAACCGAATATTTTTCCAGGCTATAAATTTCAACTAGATGTGTCGAAACAATCATCCATCGTCCATCCAAAGTTTTGCTTTTTACCACGCTTTTATTAGCTTGTATCTATCTATGTATCTATGTATCTTTGAGCATAAATTTGACCGATTTCCAGAAGTTTGATTAATTTGAAACTTTGCACACGTATCAAGGACCGATGACAATGCATTAATTTAATAACAGTTTTCCCAGTTTTCCTCTGTAAGAGGGAGTAAAAGAGATAGAGCTAGCGCGCGATCTGTATCAATTATATTTCCTGCATAGGTTTGGACTTACAGTCGGTAATGAAGGAATCAAATCTTATAAACTAAACTAAAAAGTAAAAAATAAATTATAGTTTAAAAAACTAAAAAACCACGCTTTTAAAACAGATTGAACTAAAAAATTAAAAATAAAACTGTAGTAATCAATTGAAAAATTCATATTATTGTACAAAAAGCGTGGGGTGCTTGTTATGATATCCACAGATATAGTAAATTATTGATAAAATATTTACAACAATCTAAATCAAGCCCCCCACGCTTTTTGTACAATAATATGAATTTTTCAATTGATTACTACAGTTTTATTTTTAATTTTTTAGTTCAATCTGTTTTAAAAGCGTGGTTTTTTAGTTTTTTAAACTATAATTTTTTATAATATTAGTATATTATGTAACGACAAAGTCCTTTGTTCTTATGATACGGTATTAAAGTATGTCATTTTCTGTCTTACAATGTGAATTATATTGTAATTTTCATTAGTGGGTACACAAGGTGTTTTTTATGCAGAGTTTGCAGCACATGGTTTGATAAACAATAATGATTTAGGCCTTGAAGTTTGTAGTACTCATGAAAACCGGCCCCTTTCTCCATACATAGTTCAAAAAATCCTTGGGAGCTAGAAATTTCAATTAACAAATGTAATGTTGAAATTTAAATGGATTATTATTATTCACGCCCCGTTGGTCTAGTGGTTTAAATACCCGGTCAAGATTGATTGTCCCGGGTTCGATCCCCGGGTTAGGCCACAAAGATTCGAATATTCGAACATTGCTCGGGTTTGTGATCACCAACCCGCATTTGACAGGCGTGGTGATTATGCCAGTACCAATATCATTGCTGTCGTAAATAAAATGATGGAAGCCTTTACCCTGCAGTGGGATGATTATAGGCTGTTACTTTATCATTCAATCACACCAGAACTGCTGAGTGGATAGATTACAGGTTGGTACTCTTTTAAACATGCATCATACAGCTAGTATAACCTCCTTTGTAATTGCAAAGTAAGTAGTCTGTAATGCCACTGTATTAATTTTGCTGTCGCGGAAGTCTTGGACCATACTTAGTGTTACATGAAAGAAAACGCTTTCATTTAAATTAACATAACATAGATATTACGTTTTATATACAGGGTGGTCCAAATGGTGACGTCCAAAATATTTTTTTTTATTCCTTACATCCAGGGCTATCCAAATATACCCTATATTATGTTACCCAATTTTTCTTAATTTTCGAGATATATTTTTTTTTCTTAAATTTTCAGAATTTTTGGTGTAATCAGTTTTAAAAAATTGTTTCTCCACTTTTTATTATGTTATGTCAGATTTTTTTTGCAGTATGATCCTTATAAATTAAACTTACTTAGATAAAGTTATCAGCTAGCTAAGCCTAACCAAAGTTTCCGAAAAATTTACCGAAAGCCAATAGTTTCCGTTTAAGCTAGTCAGAGCTTAATGTTGAACTTTTGGGGTGGTAGGAATCTACCTCCTAGTGGTCCACCCTGGGCAACGGCATCTTTGGTTTTCTAACCAATGATGACGGCTAGCTGATCCCTCTGCGGTGGTAGGCTTCGTAAGAGACCGCCTGGATGCTACCACCCTGCCAGAGTCCAGCGCCAAACAGTTTTTCTGAGTTTCGCTGGTGTGTGGGAGAACCAGTTCCTCTGGGTAAGCTCGCTCCATCTTAGGCTTCTTCTTAACCGTATAGTTAAGTATGTTGTAAAGAGCAAACCCATAATATATAAAAAAAAGAACTGTGAATTAAAAAAAAGTGGTTTATCAGTTTCTTAGATCATTTAATTTTTTTTTTAATTCACAGTTCAAAATTAAGCTCTGACTATCTTGAACGGAAACTATTGACTTTCGGTAAATTTTTCGGAAACTTTGGTTAGGCTTAGCTAGCTGATAGTTTTATCTAAGTAAGTCTAGTTTATAAGGATCATAATGCAAAAAAGAAATCTGACATAACATAATTAAAAGTGGAGAAACCATTTTTTTAAACTGATTACACCGAAAATACTGAAAATTTAAGAAAAAAAAATATATCTCGCAAACTAAGAAAAAACGGGTAGCATATATAGGGCATATATTTGGATAGCCCTGGATGTAAGGAATCGAAAAATAATTTTTTCATCCCACCATCTCGGAAAGAGTATTTTTGCTCTTCGTTATCTGAGTGCAAAAGCGGTTTTTATTCGCTAGAGGATAAAGTAAATTTGAATTTAGAACATCGCGTGCACTAGGTATGTGATTTCAAAACATCATTAAACCTATTTACTTTCATCTCCATGGTGCCGTATTTATCATATAACTTTTTTTTTATTTGTTAAAAACTCAGACTCTTAACCTCCTTGGTGTACTTTTGTTTTCAATTTGCTTTGCGCTCGCCATTTTGTTTTGAATTCGTATTTTATATTATTCGTATGTTATAAATAAGAAACTTGAAAACAAGTAAAAAAAACGAAAATGAGTGATTCCAGCGACGAAGAAGTAATTTCTGTAATACTTACATCTAAGCATATCATAATGTTGTAGTAAATATATACCTAAACTGTAATAAAAGTATCTTGTGATTGTAAATGTTTTATTTTGCATTTAGTCATTTCCTCGCTAAGGGGGGATGAAAAGTTACGTGTTGCACTCGAGTGCAAAGATTTTTCACCTTGTGCTCTTTTAATTCCCTCGCTAACGCTCAGGATTCTAATTTTTGAATCAGTCGCTGCGCTCGTGATTTAATTTTAGAATCCTTTGCTTGCTCGGTCATCAAAATTGAGCACGCGGTTAAAAAGGAACTTTGCACTCTTGTATAACAAATAACTATTTTGACGTCACCGTTTCAACCACCCTGGATTTTACTATAAAGTGAAAACTACTATTTTGCTCATATGATATAACATGACGAAATTAATTTTGTACTGAACGAAATGAGGAAGTACCTACTTAATAGTTAATAGTTTAAAAAACAATCATTTTAACGAATATTTTTTTGTTATTTGTAAGAAAATTTTCTTTCTTTATTTTATCCTTATTACCTACACGCCTTAAACACGGTAATATTATCATATATTACCGTGCCTTAAGTCTAACCCCCGTATTTATAAACAAGTAAAGGTAATTACTTGATTACAAGTAATTACTTGAGAGACAATTTGTATGCCTTTATCAAGAAATTACTAGAAGTTATAACTACCAAAAGTTAGCATTTTCAGACAAATAATATGACTATTAATGGTGACCAATTTCTTTCACTTAAGCACTAGGTATGAACACTTTAAGTTATGACTTTCTTAAGCAATAAGTAATTACTTCTTTATAAATACGGGGGTAAGATTTCCTTAGCTTTTGTATGACAATTATTATCGGCTTAAGTATGTATTCTAAAGTAATGCTATTTCTTTATTTTTATTGGCATTTAGGCCCGCTTTCAAGGACAAAAAACTAATCTCGCAAACCACACTTTATTGTGCTTTAACGATTTTTATCACCATTCACGACAAAGAACTGAAATCATCTTAAGAATTCGAGTTGGAATATTAGGTACACAGCTGATAATTGTTGTCCTTGAATATTATTGTTTTTATTAAAGCACTGACCTGTCTCAACCGTGGCATGTTGGCGGGCGGCGCGTGAATGGGCAGAGAACCGCCTCGCCTGCTGTTTAAATCGAGGGAACAAACGGGCGACATATTTAAGAATCACTCGATATATCTTACGAGTTTTATCTTATTTTACTCATATTATAAATGTAAAAAATTTGGATGGATGTTTGTTACTCAATTACAATAAAAGAGCTGAACGGATCTGGATGTAATTTTGCATTCGAATATACTATAAGTTGGAATTGTATATAGACATCTTTTTATCTCTAGAAAAGGCATGGTTTTTATGGGATACTATTAAATTCGTTCGAAACTTAGTATCCCAATCTCTTATGTTTTTCACCTCTGAAATAATCGAGTGCTGCCAGGTTTGTTTGGGACTATTTCATGTTTGCTTCCTTGAAGAGTTTCAATCCATTGCATGTTTAGGTAAAAGCCCTTGGGAACGTGTGAGTAATCCACTTGCAGCGATCAATCTGCTGGTTGGTCTTGGCATGATTATCATTACTTGAGTTTACCCACTTATGAGATAGATTATTATTAGTAAACAAGTGGTTGTCGATCATAGTTTACTTACCTTTTTCATTATAACCAATTGAAAATCTTACTTACAATTAAAATACTACGTGTGGGATATTCCTTTTTAATTTCCTATGCAACTGTTATATCTTTTTTTGTATGACGTCACACAAAAAAGAAAGAAACAATACTTATGACTTTAAAAAAATCCATAGAATAATAATTGTTCAAATTCTATAACTGAACAATTTTGTGCTCATCACGTCTTATATTTGATTTATCTATCGATTCACAAATAAGTAGCCGACAGTAAATGGTTGGGTCCAGATTATCTGACCTTGAAAAGTCAGAAATATTTATTCAAACGATTAGTTCGTGATGTTACACGTTGTTGGGCTAACAATTACCCCTCAAGTTAGCATGAAAGATACATTTAAAATATATTTGATTGTATCCGAATCCGATGAGATTCCAGCCTAAAATAGAATAGCACTTCCCCCTATCCGTCAGAAGGTTCTGAATAATATAAATACTCCCAGGAGAAGGCTTTCTCTAGTGGTCCATACTGTAATCGCTAACTCGCCTTCAAGCGTCGAAGTTAAGGAAAAATCCTGCTTGATTATTGGCCTCGTCTTGGGTTAATGATCACACGATAAAAATTACATTTAATAAAGACGACGCCATACCTTTGATTTGTCCCTACAAACCAAAGGTTTTTATAATTATTTTGTTATTAATTATTAGAAATATTTATTTTCATCTGTAAAACCATTACCTTTCCAATATCTACGTCTCTTGTAGTTATTTAATATACACCAAAAAAAAAGAACATTTTTTTTTAATTTTAATAATTAATGTGGACACATACACATACATTGTCCTGATCCCAATTTGAATAACTATTTAAAGCATTCGTATTTTGGAAACCAGAAACAACGAAGGTACCACAAACACCCAGACCCGAGAAAATGTAGAAAAATATTTTTTTCTACATTGACCCGTCCGGGAATTGAACCCGGGACCTCGGAGCAGGCGACACCTTGAAAACCGGTGTGTACGCCACTCCGCCACGGAGGTCGTCATAATGTAAAGTGAGAGCTCAGCTGAAAAAAAATTTTACTATCCCCCAGGCCAGTGGTGGATTCTGTACATGCACGAAAAATCTTGCAAAGCTTTTCGTCTAGTTTTTTTTTTATCGTAATTGGTCTTTCCAATTCACCTATGCAATCCAATAGTTATGAGGAAACAGTACGAGCGAGAGAATTGAAAAATAGGTATTTGTAAAATCTATTGCTGTCGCGCAGTGCCAAACGCCTTCACCGCAGAGTGTGATAGAGACAACTGCTTCTTGGACCGAAAATACCTACTAAAAGCACACCAAATCAACGTTTCGTAGTCCCCCGATTACTTTTCCAAAACTAGACCGATTTAAATACCTTTTTCATTAGAAATTAAAGGAAGACTTTAGCCGTGTTCGTATGTTTTCTTTTTTTTCTAAAATTTTGCCAAATTTGTTTTCTGGATGTAAACGAGCACAGCGGAAAATCTGGCGAATTTTTTCGATTTTTGGGGGCTCATATCTTTTTTATTAATTAATTTATGAAAAAACAGAAAACATAGAAACATGCTAATAGTGGCCATAGATTTTCGTAATATAAATTATTGCTCTACTAGCATTATCCAGGGAAGAAACAGGGGTCTACGTTTATATGCAAAAACGGCCCTTGTATTTCCTCTTAAAAGCAATTGCAAAAAACCGAACAATTTTTTTATGTTTTTAGAAATCGGTAAGTTAGTAAATACATGTTGTGTATAAAAAAATTAAGCTTAGTGACTTAACCGGGCCCCATTTTTTATGTAAGTTCTTCAATATTTGTAGAAAGACAATGTTTTTAACACGTTAAAGGTGGTTTCAGACTATGCTATAATTTTTTTTTTTTTTTGCACACGGACGACCGGTCGTTTCCTATTGAAACGATCGCTCGAACGGCAACCCTCCCACGGGGGAAGGAGGTGGTGAATCCTCATGGATACCTCACAGCCGGCTGTGAGGTTATGTGAGACTTCTACTCACTAAACACCACCCTTATTCGCTACCACCAAAGGTGACGTAGCGTATCTGAGGCGACCACACCCCATGGGGGAGTGTGGCGCAGGGCGTTTCTCGCCTAAGCGGTTTACGCACTGAAGGAGGCTGGCATTCGGGAGGAATGTGAGCCTAGAATAAATGAATTTAAGGAGCCGTTGTTCGTAATGAACGTAGGCCTGAATTAATTATTTACTTATCGACTGACTCCCAGAAGGGGTGGCAGCCGATTTAGAGGGCTGGGGGCGACCTGAAGGGTCTTATGGGGTGGGCTTAATTAATTAATCTGGGGCTTGAGACTTTTTATGACTCTCAGACACCTTTCGTGGTGACTAAGTGTCATAATAATGTCTCGGGTGGAACGGGCATTTCGCAGTTTGTTTGCGATTATATTTATTTCGTCGATATCGATATTATCGATAAAGTCGGACATCAAGGTGAAATCGTCGTCACTATTGTGTGAACGCGATTTTTGTGGCGGAATTAGGACCCTCTCATGCGGGGTGAAGGGGGGAGGTTTGGGAGCTGGGTTGAGGGGTTTCCTCCAGCTCCCTGCCGGCTTAGTGGCCGGGGCTGCCTCCCTGCCGCCCGATTTCGGGAGAGCAGGGAAGTTGGTGAATGAATGGGTAGGGGGGCCAACCTGCGACCTCATTGGAGGTTGGGGTTTCGGGCGCGGCGCGCGTGCACATCCCCGCCAGTTGGCGGGGTGGCCAAAAAGGCCGCAGTTTACACACGCCGGTTCCCCGGGGGTGTCGCGCGTGCGTTCGCACTCCCTGGTGGAGTGGGAGCCAAGGCACTTAACGCACCTTGGTGGGGCTGTACAGTTAGCCGCTGCGTGCCCATAGAGCTGGCAGCGGTGACATTGGCCTGGTACCCCACGGCTGCGCGGGGGTTCTACCCTGATATTGGACAGGCCGCAGACTACAATCTCTTTGTGCCTGAACAAATCACGGGCGCGGGGACAGTTGGTCATGACGACCAACATCAGGGGGAAACGGCGTTTGCCCTGGCCGTACATTGGATGTACAGCTTCGACAGGGAAACCTTGTTTTGTGAGGTCGGCTTTGACCTCATCCATGTGGAGCTCTACCGGGACTCCGCGGAGGACCGCGCGTACTTTGCGCTCTTCAGGAAGAGCGTAAGTGTGATAAGGGAGTTTGTTTTTGGTTAGTAGCTCGATAAGGCTACGGAAGTCTGAGATGCTCGGCACCTCTATTTTGATGGCTTCACCCGTGTTGGATGCACGGGTGTATTTAATTTTGCCCTCGATGCAAAGCCGGGACACTTCAGTCCACTTTTCTTTGCATCTTAGGAAAATGGGTGGGGGCGCCTTTTGTTTGGCAAAAGTGGGCTTAGACCGCGAGTCTAGGCGAGCAGTGGGAGCAGGGGACACCGTTGGTGCAGTCCCTGCTCGATGCACAGGGATTGGGACGGCGGGGGTGGCCGGGGTGGCCGGGGATGGAACGGGGGAAGGGGACGCTGGCGACTCAAGTACCGGAGAGCCCCGGTTCTTGGCGCGTTTCCCGCGTTTCCCCTTTCTCGTGACAGGCTGGAATGCCTCATCAGAAGGGAAAGACGTGGAGGACTCCTGAGACAGAGTCGGGGAGGCGGACCTGTCAGACAGGGTGCGCTTCAAATTAGGTGGGGCTGAACAGACATCCATTTCGTCTGTGGACTGGGTGTCCTCGGGAGTGGTTAAGCCAGACGGAGCCTGGTCGGGTTCTTCTGCGGCATTTATGTAGAGGAATTGAGGCACAACCGCCATGACGAATTCTGCAAATTCTGGGGATTTGCGGAGGAGCTCCATGGCTTTTTCCACAGCAGCCATGTTATGAAGGGGGAGTAAAAAAGTCAAAGATAATTAAGAGCAAGATCAATAGATCAAAGAGACACCCCCCGCCAGAGGCAGGGGGTAGGGGGGGCGGCGAGTGAACGGTATCCCTAGTGGATAGCCGTTCTTCCCTTCCCCTTGGGACTAGGCCCAAGTGCAGTGGGTCCGGGACTGCGGTTTTGCCAGAGCCTGGAGGCCCCGGAGAGCGAACCGGGTGCGCTCAGTTGGCTTCGTTGCCACCGTAAGGTATCAACCAACTCAAACGCGATCGGTTATTTAAAGTATCACTGTTTTGATACAAACAGTGAGTACAGTTAATAACAGATAATTGCACAACGATGCAAAATA
Organism: Anania crocealis; assembly: GCA_949315895.1. Taxonomy (NCBI): domain Eukaryota; kingdom Metazoa; phylum Arthropoda; class Insecta; order Lepidoptera; family Crambidae; genus Anania; species Anania crocealis. Next base: position 1,396,948 of record OX438885.1, on the reverse strand, counting down.
ATGCGAGTGCGAGCGCTGGTGTATGGCATTCGCCTATCACCGGAAGGATGGGAGGGGCGCACGGGCAGACGGACGTCTGCACCGCACGGAGTGGAAATGGAGAGTGTGTGCTATAATATAATAGCTTATAGCATAAATAGTTCATAGCACAACAATAATATCGCGCACCATACATTTATTATGGACACGTTCACACTTAACTATATGTATTTGCTTACTATATATTAGTCTGAAAAAGTCTAATTTAAGTCGGATATTATTTCTGCTTAAAATTATGTTTTTGTGTGTGTGTGTATAAAATGTGTGTGATAAGAAAAAAAGTAAGCTATTTCTTAGCCAAAATAAAAAAAACAAATTTTAAGCTTCTGAACGTGCAACAATAATTTTAATATTGTGTCAGAACTCTATGTGAGTCAAACATTTATTAAACTACCGTAAAGCGGATGTTTTTTTTAGTTGATCGATAAACTTTTAAGTTTGACCCAAAATTTTATAAAGCCTTCATGCAAATGTTGACAAACGTTTGACAGCAATTTCACAAAGTCACAATCAAAGTCAAATTGAACTAATATCATCTAGTTATCATCATTGGCAGTTTAAATATTGGTCTAGCAAATGGTACCTAGAATTCAGTAGTTATTTAAAGTTGTGAAAACCGGAAAAATCCTCGAACTAAAAGTAAAATTTTGGGATTGGATACTGTGAGTGTTGTGTGGCGAGAACAAGGGCATGGCGTGAACAAGGGCAAGGGAATTTACAAAAAGTAGTACCAATGTCGAGTGCAGTAACAGACTACGAGACGGTAGATCGGTTTATCTACTCGTAAAAGACTCGTAACAACCACCCATTTCCAGCAACATCAGTTCTTCCGAGATCATTTCGCTTGCAACAGTGCCGAAATATCGGTAACTTATAAAAATCAAGGTACATGGTAAAAATCTCAAAACTACTAACAAAAATGGTACCTAGAGTTCTTTAATTGAAAAAAAAATAGTATTTACCAACGAGATACATTTACTTAAAGCTTTTTAATTTTTCAAAGATTGCCAATTTACTTGCGGCGTCATATCTCACGTCGAAATTGATTTTTAACGTCTATGTTCCGTTTATTCTTTTTTCGTTCTCCACTAAAGCCATTAAAGCCATATAAGCGAACCCGCGTCGGCGCCCCTGACCCTAGCTCAGCTTCTTTGCGCAAGAGATCGTTGCCTTTTCCGGTGTATAGTCACAAGAAAGATTTATTATGTAAGTGTGCTGATGGCTTCGATGACCATTTAAGGGTCAGTCTGACGAATTTTTGACAATAATTATTGTTAAGAGTTGACGGAAATTCATTCAAGTTTATCAATAACGTTGCAACGTTATTAATGAGTTTTTTTAAAAGATTCTCAAAGGTAAATAAAAAATAAAGCATGTTAGACATCAGGGCGAACGTTGCAAGGTCTCAGAGGAGCCGTGCGATCTGATTTCATTCCCAGGACGGGTCAATGTAAAAAGAGATACGTATATTAATGTTTGATTGAACACCAGCCTCGCAGCATTCTGTGGCTTAACACAACATGCTGAACTATGGGGACCTATTAAATGCTCGCAAGGGTAGTCCCTTTCTTCTTCGAAAATTGTTCTTCCGAAATTCAAAATCTCTAACGCGTTTGCTATAATCATCACTATCTATAATGTTCGAATATACCAAATTTTATTATGCCTAATTGCTTTTGTGTCATAATATCGGATGCTATAATAATTAGATATCCTAATTTTTCTTTCTATAAAGTCACATGTCCTAAGTGTTTTGTAATGTTGTTGTCCTAATTGTATAATTTAACATACATTATACAATTTAACACTTAGTCCGAATGGTGGTTTATGTTAATACTAGCTGTTCCCCGTCAATTTCAGTTTTTAAGATCGCGATTATTTTTTCAACATTTTTCACTGATGCTTCGCTCCTACTGGTCGCAGCGTGATGTTATATAGCCTAAAGCCTTCCTCGAGGCATGGACTATCCAACACAAAAAGAATTTTTCAATTCGAACCTGTACTTCCAGAGATTAGCGCGTTCAAACAAACAAACAAACTCTTCAGCTTTATAATATTAAGTATAGATTGTTAGTTCTAACACAGTTAAGATAATACTAAAGTCTAATGATGGTTTATAATAATATTGTTAGTCCTAAAACATATGTTTAAAAGGAGGTTTATCTTGGTTATGTTATCCTCATGTAGTTTAGTTATATAAGTCACATTATCATACACTTGTAATCGTATGGACAACAAGCCGAAGCTGCGAAGGAGACCGTGGGTGCCTGTACTTTGTTACGCTAGGGCGGAGGGGCTGCACTTCCCGTGGCGCCGGAGCACACGCAATTCTAAATGCATTATGACACATTACGTAGAAAAGCCTTTTATGTCTTTTAAACATTATAGATTGTAATATTTATAGCAAAAAATTTTAGGATAAAATATATTTACGGATTTAATTTTAGGGCAAGTGATATTATGAGACATTCAGTTAGGGCTACTGATTATTCGGACAAATGATGATTAGGTCCCAAAACATTATGACACGTTAGATTATGCATAAAAAAATTATGAGTCAAAATAGAGAACCGCTCGCAAGGTTGTGGGTATAAATCCCGACATTTCTCGACATCCTCAGTCGACATTTTTATTCAAGGTAGCATGGTATTTAACGTAAATTGAATAGAATTTCACACAGCAATACATACAGCAATTTAATTCCTTAAAAACAGTCTCAAAGCATCGGTTGTAAATGTTTTTTTTTCCAATTCCTATAATGTAGCTTCGACATAGTTCAAAAGTCAAGATCAACCTTAGAAACTTGCATCTAATTTGACCACACAAAAACCTAAATGACTAAACAGTTTGCAACAGTAACTTTCTCAAGTCGTTGCAAAATGCAAATCAGCGAAGAAAAACAAGTCAAGCGTGAATTTTACTCTTCATAGAACAGCCTATGAAGAAGTGAATTGACATTTAGGTTAAGTAAATAAGTTAAATCAAAAAAACTAATTTACAGACGATCATACAACCTCCTATCTCCTTTTGAAGTCGATTAAAAAGACAACCTCCATGGCGGAATGGCTTATACACTGGTTTTCAAGGTCGCCTTCTCCGAGGTCCCGGGTTCAATTCCCGGATGACTCAATGTAAAAAAAGTGTTTTTTTTTTTACACTTTCTCGCGTCTGGGTGTTTGTGGTACCTTCGTTGTTTCTGTCACAATACGAGTGTTTAAATAGTTTGGGATCAGAACAATGTGATTTAGAAATAAATATTCCAAATGATATTATCACTGAATCGTTTTACTAGAATTTTTGATGATAGGTCATATTTAAAAAAGCTCTAGGTAGTAAAAGCGATCAGGGGCCTTATTCAGCTATTTCAATCGCAGTTCGATCGTGATTTTGAATTAGACGATTTTGACATTTAGCCCATAATAAAACCTGCTATTCAATTACGATCGTGATACGATTTGGTTACGCGAATTAAGGGACTGATAAAACCAATTCGATCTGAAGCTGCGAGTTTCTAGGTTGGTATTTAGCGCAACACTTCACTATTTTTTAATAGTTGACATCTAGACTGTGTGTCTGTACCTATATAATATAATAATATTGCAGAGTAACATTAGAACCCTAAAATAAAAAGTGAATCGGAATAAACAAGCGGCACGCCTCTGACCTGGCAGTTGCAGTTCACGATTCGTTATGTTTATTATCAACGGGCACGGATTGTAGTAACAAATAAAAAACTGGCCAAGTGCGAGTCGGACTCGCGCCCGAAGGGTTCCGTACCAAAACGGCCAAAAAAACGGGTTTGTTGTATAGGATAATGGCCCCCCTTAATAATTTATTTTATTTTGTTTTTAGTATTTGTTGTTATTGCGGTAACAGAATTACATAATTTGTGAAAATTTCAACTGTCTAGCTATCGCGGCTCTTGAGATACAGCCTGGTGACAGAGCGACGGACAGACGGACAGACGGACAGACAGCGAAATCTCAGTAATAGGGTCCCGTTTTTACCCTTTGTGTGCGAAACCCTAAAAAGAACAATATTTGACAATATTTTAACGACGCCTCGCTGGTCCAGTGGTTTAAATACCGGGCCAAGATTCCGTTCGAGCCCTTGTCGGGACAAAAGTTTAGAAATTTGACGACCATTTGGATCAGCGGTAGTAAACACTGCTCCTGAGCCATATGGGTCGCGGGTTCGATCCCCGTACAGTACAAATATTTGTGTGCATGAACATGTCTGTTTGTACTGGTCTGGGTGTTTTCTATGTATTATAAGTATGTATTTACAAAAAAAGTATATAAGTAAGTTTATCGGTTGTCTAGTACCCCATACGACAGTGTACTTAATAGTAGCTTAATTTGGGATTAGATGGCTCTGTGTGGCCCAGTGAGGCATGTCTAAATAATATTATTATTAGATGGTTGAATTAGCCGGGTTTGTAATAACAAACTCGTATTTAACAAGCGTGGTGATTATGCCTATTCCTATCGTTGCTATGGCATCTTGGATTCAATGGTAAAGGCCTTTGGCCTGCAGAGAGGTGATTATCAATTATAGTACTTTACTTTGACTTTTTCATATTAACAAAACTTACGAATCGACAAACATTATTATACGTATATGAACTAGTATATTGCCTGCTCCTCAGTCTGCGTAAAATACACGCGCGGGCGGAAACCGGTGCCCAGCAGTGGGTAGCAGAATAGCCTATGTCCTTTTTCAAAGTTCAGGGTACTTTTGTACAAAAATTTATTAAAATCGGTGTTGTAGTTTAGGCGCGAAAGCGTAACATAAAAACAGACAGACAGAGTTACTTTCGTATTTATTATAAAGCATTAGAAATTAAACTATAGGGTAAGTCAAATACACCACAAAGTAAGATGTGCGTGTGAATTCAGTGTTCTTTTTCAAAAGTTTACGAAAGTCACGAAAGTTTTTTGAAAAATTTGTTCAAATTCACTGATCAAAAATTTGTGAAAAGTATAGAGAGAAAGTTCCGGTCAATTGACTGGAACACCCACACCGCCAACCTGAGAAAAATGCTGTATCTCGTTTCTCAAAAAGTACTAGACCTATAAATCTAATTTTTTGTGAAAAAATTTAAGCCTAATTTGTGACGCATATTTACAATTGTTCAATCGTTTTTAACAGATTATTTAGATTATATAAAGGTATCCTTAGAACACTCAATCCTCACATTGGGCACAAGGAGTGTTCCTAAAATCTCAAACTTTGGCTGCATAAATTCTTGATTTGTTACTCTATTACGCGAATACGATCCCGAATGAATTTGTGACACAAAAATCTTAACATAAAATATAATATTTCTAGAGTAATTTAGAAAAATCAATTTATTAATCACATCTAAGTAAGTAGGGATAGCTAGTTGAATAACCATCGATAATAAATCATTCAATCCATCTACTGATGAACTAAAATTTTCAAAAAGCTTTTGTTAATTAATAGGTTCGAGCAATGATCCGGCCCTTTGCGTAACGACATCGATTCTAATCTCGATTATTTCGAGACATGTCGAATCGATTTATCGAAGTTTAAATTACTTTTAATTACAACTGACCTTGCAGTACATTTTTGAAATTAAATAGTTCATTAGATGCACTATTGTAAGTTAAGCAAACTGTGACTAGTTTTTTTTTTCAATTTGTGCCTTTACAACATTATTTAGATTGGAAAAATCAATGAAATTTAAACTCTGATCTTGTATAAATTCTGCGAAAGAGACATTGTACGAAAGAGACCATTTGCGAAAGAGGCATTATGAGAAAAAGACATTTCGATACTCGAAGACGTTCTGCGAAGTAGACATTTTGCGAAAAAACCTTTAGGTCACTTTATAAATCTGATAACACCTTTTGTTTTGTTTCATTGAAGGCACATATCCACATTTTTATCTAAAATTGATAAAACTCAAACTCAATATTATCATAATAATCTCACTGGACTAGAGTGAGATATACTGGTTCCATGGTCACTATCACTAGAGTTAATTGATACGGGGTTTATACCATGTACCTACCTTATTTGTTCTCCCGTGATCATGGCGCTTGCAACAGTGCCGAAATATCGGGAACTCATAAAAACTAAGGTACATGGTATAAACCCCGTATCAATTAACTCTAGAGTGAGATAATCATAATGATATTGACTTTTGAACTGGACATAGCATGTCCAAACCGGAGATGCCAGAAACGCCACGCCTATTAAGGCTATTAAACGATTGATAATTTGTTTAATGGTGGAGAGACGATGTTACTGCCGGTTTTTTCTAGTAAAACTTCTTTTAATACCTCACACGACGCCATAGGGCAAAAGTTACTACTCATTTTAAAGCGGCAAAATTGACGAATATTAAAAGCGCAGCGAAGGCGACAACATAATATCCTGAAGACAAACCTTTTTTCTGTGTTCCGCTGGTCTGTGAGAGAACCAGTACCTCTGGGTAAGCTCGCTCCGTCTTAGGCTCCTTCTTTACCGTATAGTTAAGTATGTAGTCAAGAGTAAGCCCATTATTTATAAAAAAAAAACTGAATGCAACTGACTGAGTCTATTATTTTTTAATTTTTGTACATAGGTATGTGGTTGGTAGATCATTAAATGTTATTTTATTATAAAACTTTATCTTATGTATATACACAGGGTGTTAGGTAAATATAAGTAACCTTTGTTAACTTAAGCATTTCAATAGATATGAAGTACCATTTACTTAACACGATGTATATCAACTTCTAGAAAAATACAAATTATATTATTTAAATTGACCTAGACCCAACGATAGAACCAATCATGATCAATGACATCGCTGTACGGATTGCAACACAAAATACAGAGTTGTCTGAAAATAAAGTTTTTTAAGTATTCAAAGCTATATTGCACTCGACTTTATTTGTAGTGAAGGTTTATGACTATATTTGCAACTATACCACGGGAACTGTACTTAAATTTTTTCAGAATATATAGTAGCTTTTGTGCCTTTCTACCTTAAACAGGATACAATTTTAAACACCTTCCTAATTTTAATACAACAATCTACTAGTCAAAAAACAAATAACGTATTCTTTATTTTAGTATCATCATCATCATCATTATCATCATATCAGCCGAACGACGCCCACTGCTGGGCATAGGCCTCCCCCAAGGATCTCCACAGCGATCGGTCCTGTGCTGTCCGCATCCAGCGGCTTCCCGCGACCTTGATCAGATCATCAGTCCACCTTGTAGGGGGCCTGCCCACGGAACGTCGTCCGGTACGCGGTCGCCATTCGAGAACCTTTCCGCCCCAACGGCCATCGGTTCTCCGCGCTATGTGTCCCGCCCACTGCCACTTCAACGATGCAATCCTTCGAGCGATGTCGGTTGTTTTAGTTCTCCTGCGGATCTCATTATTTCTGATTTGATCGAGTAGGGAAATACCAAGCATCGCTCTCTCCATTGCTCGCTGCCATCCATCTTGAGCCTTCTTATGAGACCCATAGTAAACGACCACGTCTCACTCCCATAGGTCATTACTGGCAGCACACACTGGTCAAAGACATTCGTCTTGAGACACTGAGGTATTTCGGACGCGAATATATGCCGGAGCTTCCCGAACGCTGCCCATCCGAGTTGGATTCGACGAGAGATCTCTTTCTCGAAGTTGGACTTACCTAACTGGACTATCTGTCCCAGGTAAACATAGTGGTCAACAACTTCGAGTGCAATGTTCCCAACGTTAACTGGAGCGGGTGTAACATGGGCATTTAACATGATTTTCGTCTTGTCCATGTTCATCCTAAGACCCACTCTTTGAGAAGCATTACCGAGATCGTCGAGCATAATGTTCAGGTCTTCCAAGGTTCTTTTAGTAGCTTCTTTTAGTATAGCCCAGTACAAAAATGTCAAGATAAAGCACTTAGAAAATGTCCGCCAAAAATCTAAAATTTTTGATACGGCCTCCTCGCAACACACTTTTTACGCAATGCTCATCTCATTCATTCATTACGATACTATTCATAATTTATTAATTTTCCCTTCGTACCTTGACGGAGTTAGGACCGTAAAAAGTAAAAGGCTAAAACTTATATATGGTGAAAACTTGACTTTCATTTTTTATTTCATAAATGTGCCCTAAACACAAAACAAAACACCTATATAAAAAAAATGTGGCAATTTAAAAGTCAGTTGTAAAATCTATCTGCGTGACAATTTATATTATCCAACTTCGTACTGTTAATTAAGGACGAATACGTCCTTGTCAAACTTTTAAACTTCAGTCTACTGCTCTACACAGACCTCACCAAAAGGAGATTTTGATTTATTAACTATTTTTATTTTTTTCTGATATACATAGTTACAGAATATTTAATACTACTAAAAATAAAAATTTTGAGTTAAAGTGAAACAAAATTTTAGTTCATTAGTTGCTTTTAATAAATAATATTCCTACATATTGCAATAATGGCAATTTCTTTGTATTTGTATTTGTAAGTTATTACTAGGAGACCAAATGTATGCAATATAGTGAATAAATGAATTTGAATATACTTTGTGAAACTGCATTAATATAATTATAATTGTGTAACACATAAATATCCAATATGACTATCCATTTACCTGATAGTGTCCAGAAAAGTACTAATCGAATTTGTTACAAATCCTTATCCAAAAAAAAATTGGATTGTTGAAACGTATTAATTCAATTCGCCCGGAACATCAGATAATGGAAGAAACAATAATCAGATTGAACTCTTAAAATTTGCAATAAAATTTGTAATTGCAGAAGTTAAGATGTTACCTACTAACATTGTTAACAAAAACCGGCGCGCTTGCGCTGTCGCAGCATTCATTACATCAACGCAGACAATCGAATGCTCCATTTCGAACCAAATTACATAAAGAAATACCCCCTCGTAGAGTTGCACAAATAACATTACCTTTGTTGTTTGTTGCGACAAATAAATCTTTTGATTGTCTACAGTTAGATCCGTTCACAAATTGTATTTGCACAACTCTTTAATTATTTTATATTACGAAAAGCGGAAAATTATTTGCGGCAATTTGAATTCGATCAATCTTCAATTAGGACAATGACTACATAATTAAATTATGATAAGGATGAATGAACTAACAGCTTGACAATTGTGTGGTTATTATATAAAAAAATAACACTTTTTTTCTGTTTCTATATCGTCCGGTGCGCAGTCGCCATTCCAGATCCTTACCGCCCCAACGGTATATTGTTTTTCTCAATATGTGTCCCGATTACTTCCACTTCAGTCGTGCTATCTGCTGATGTCTTTTTGGGTTAAAGAGTTGTTAACTTTTATGTTTAATCCCTTCTTTTTTAGTTGTTAAGTAGTTTTAATCGTTAATATTATATGTTTACTCATTTACTCAAATATCCCCGGAATTCGGGTTCCTCCTGGTCGATAATGCTTTAGAATATTTTTGGAACGAAGTTCCTTATCGCGCGTTGCGAAAGGGGACGGAAAAAATTGTAACGACTCTTTTTGAACGACACTTTTTGCTATATTATTAGTTGTAAGCCGTGCGGCGTGCGCGTGACGGAGAGGGAGAGGGAGAGGGTGAGGGAGAGAGAGAGGAAAAGAGAGGGAGATAGTGTGAGGGAGAGTGAGAGAGAGAACTAAAAATAAATTTAAAATAAAATAAAATCGTATTACACTAAAAATGAACTTCGATCCATCCGGGTGTCCCTTGACACCTCTCAAGTTTTTTATCCGTGTCTCTTCAAATTTTTCAGAAAATGTTTAAAATCACAAAAAAAGTTGGTTAAATAAGCACTTAGTAGTAGTTAAAACCCTCAATTGTGCCACACGATGTGTATGTAATCTGTTTCGAGTACCAAAGAAAAGTACGTTTCAAATATGGATTGATGGACCGTGAATCACGTCTCCTCTTGTGAGACGCTCATGTTTCTTTCAACATTCCTTTTAGCACTGAATTGTTCAGTTGGTGTTTTTTTCCTAAGGACGTTTTCGTCACTGATAATGTTAATCTATTTTTGTAATTTTGAATTATATATCACAAATAATTTTCCAAAAAATAATGGTTATAGTAACTAACAATTCTTTTCAGTTGGATTAACAGATGCAAGAATAATCGCATTTAATCCACGCTAGCAAAATTTTTTTTAAATTTAATGTTAAAGATTTGAGGTAATAATATCAAAATTTCCTAAATGAATCCCTTTTCTACTGATTCTTAAAAATATTGTTCCCTTTATGAAAGGGTTTACTTAATACTAAAATATAATTTAACGAAAGTATAGATAAGTTTCTGTCAGTGCTTTGTTCACTTTCAAATTTGATAACATTAATTTGTAACTGTGAAGTCATGATTTGATATTATGATTGGAATCACGTCGTTGTATTGTTGAAATATTACGCAACTATCATTCTTAAAAAACCCAATTTTTATTTACAGCACTAGTGGTACTAAATCAATCTAAGCAGACAAATTTTGCTTTGCGAAATGTATTCATGAGTTTAATATCATTAAATGTATATCATTATCTACCATCATCATCATCAGTTCACTGCTGGACATAAGCCTCTCCAAAAGTAGGAATTTGCCTTATTTGCTATAACTATATTTGCTATTGCTATAACTGCCTAGCGTGGCGACGCTAGGCAGTTAAGTTGGTGGTCGCATTTGTCCAATAGTAGATAGAAAACGCTACCAGTATTCTCTTGCCGTTCTTTTTGTACCGCCACTCATAGGAATAGAAACGGTGGTACTACACGGTATAAGATGTTTTAATTGTCAACTTCGTTTAATTCTTATTTAGTACGATTTAAGAACAAAACTCATATTGGGATCTACATTCTACATTTATAATAAATCTTTTGCTTTTGCATCTATATTTATGATTGTCGAATTATGTAATTAATGAAAATGTAATTTTAATCTTTGTCAATTTGTATTTATATTGGTTCTGGTAACTATTTTACTGTTTTGTTAATAGAGTCAATGTTGCACTTGCCTTCGTTTTTCAATTTCTCAGTTGCTCTAGTTGACCTGTTGGTATAATTCATAGGCTTATTACAGCTTTAAAGTTAGAACAATTATTTTGTATTTCTGAATATTATTTTAGTAATCTAATGTCCTTTAAGTTAGTTTGTTCATAATATATGCAAACTGAGGTGTAATAAATTGAATACTGTGTTACAGTATTTAATTCTTTTTTCCCTTGCCGTCAAATTTTTGTCAACATAATTAAAGTTTTTATCATCGTATCTGCAGATAAAGTGATTCGATAATGATCTTTGGATCGATAGGTAGTTAATACAATTTTGAATAAACAAAATTAAATATGATATCAGTATATAAACTTGAAAAATTTTGTCTCAGGCGGGACTCGAACCCGCATCTCCTCGGGTTCGAGTCCCGCCTGAGACAAAATTTTTCAAGTTTATATACTGATATTATAAGTGCAATTAAGTTGCTAAAATATCAAATAAAGTATAAAATTAAATATAGACAACATCACATACATTATAATGGTTAAAATCTGTTTCATCTTTCCTCTAGCTGAAGGTTTTCTAGTAGAGATTGCTGCAAGCGATAAGACCGCCTAAATTGTACTAATCTAAATCTTACTCATGTGTTATTTTTCAATTTTATGGTGTGCAATAAAGTGTATCTATCTATCTATCTAATGGTTAAAAACAGTTTTTTCTATCTTGGCCAGTAACAGCAATCAAATCGGGCACCTGATCCTTGGCGACCCCTTATAGAATTGTTTCATAAGCCACTCCACTTAAACAATAATTGTCGTCATTTCACAGTATATTGTTTGCGATTATTAGCAATTTATGTATAAGTATTGTCTGTCCTTCTTAATTTGATTGATTTTTTATATTACATTACCAAGAGACAGTACCGTCCCAAAAGTTGGTACGAAATCTACAGTTAATGTGTTTATAACTTTTGAATTACAGAATTACTTTAATCATTAATAAAAAAACTAAAGTGTTTAATAATACAAAACGCCAGCACCATCAATTTAGACCATACTACACCGAACAGAATGAACGTCGGCAATCGGGCGCAACGACCAACCGAGGAGATAAATACAATCGGCCGCCGCCTGGCCTGGTTCAGTCAACCACGCGCCGTGATGTCTCTGCCACGATGCACGCCGCAGCCATAGTCGTTTTAACAGTGATCCAGTGTTGTGACATACGGGCCATTCAGGTACCGGTCGTGTGGGACAGTGAAAGTGATGTGTCTTTTAGCAATGAGGAACCTAAAACATCCGCTGATAAAATAGAACCGCAAAATTTTCAGCAACCTATCCCAATAGAATACTTTCAGTACACAGCTAAAAAACCTCAATTTGCTGTTGATATAGCTTCTTTCCATGGAGTTAAGTCACCAGAAAATCACTTTAAAGCGTATTCAATTGAGCCGTACACTGGTCAAAAGAAACCAGAACTAGGAAAACATCGAATTCAAGAAGCTAATAGACCCGTTTTCCAGCAATTCCAAGAATACTTGGGTAATAATGAAGACCCCAGTGTTTCAGTGACGCCAGCATCTACCAGTTATGAAGTTTTTCATCCATATAAAGCTGAAGAACCTGGATTACAAGAGCTTTACAAAGATCCTGTGTTAGACAAAATAAGAAATGACATACGAGATACTAGTCAAAGGTTGAAAACTTATGAAAACGAAGCCGGAAAGCCAGATATAGCAAGTGATGAATACTTAGAAAGTGTCGAACAAACTGATCGGAATAAGATACCACACAGAAATGTACCCGCCCCATATGAAATTCATCGACCTCAGCGCAGGCCCATTTATTACAAACCACCATCACGAAATCCTTATAGAGACCATGTTTTAAATCAAAGGTTCAGACACCCTTGGAACCAAAACTTTGTGAAAGTTCGACCTCTTCACTATCGACCATTACAAAATCACTTGCAGAGACTACGACAGCACCATGCTCTAACATATGACGACGAACGCAATGAGTATCCCCAAGTCCCAGTCCAACAACATTATGAAGAGCCTTCAGATGGGTACGATATTTACGAAAAAGGTAAAGCAAAATTTGTAAAACTAAGAAATAATTTAGACGAATCGATAAGCAATGCTGTACGAGAAAATCGACCATCAGCTCCACAAAAGTTAGAACTTCGACCAGATGAACAGCCTGAACCAGATGAAGAAGAAGAATTTGTGCCGGTCAAAAATTATGCTCAAGTAAGAAAAACTGAAACTACAAAACACTTACCTAAATCGGCAGCATTTGATGAAGCTGATAGTTTAGAAGAAATTAAAAATGCCCCTCGCTTAAGAGAAGCTATAAAAAGTGATAAGGCGCAAACAGTTTACACAGAAGAAGGTTACGAAGATTCCGCGTATGACCATGCTGGAGAGCAAAAACATGCTTCTGATCATGAAGCGCACGCTGGATTCCTTAAAGAAAAAGAACTGAGCAGAGGTAAGTACAAAACTCCATCAGTAAGTGCTAGTTATGAAGATGGGCGTGGTTCTGTATACAAAGATCAAGTTCTAGATGGTAAACAATGGTCAGATGATAATAAAGATAGCCACCAAGAAGAAGATGCTGAAGACTATTCTGAAGATGAACAAGAAGCGTCAATAGAAGCTGATTCTTACGAAGATGGCCCTGCAAAAAAAGATGAAAGTCAAAGAAATAAAAGAGATGATGAAACAAACAAAGAAGATGCAAATACAAATATAACAGATACAATTGATGATAAATCTCAGCATGATGTGAATAAACGTGAAATAAAAGGATTTCAAGTTCCAGAAATTAATCTCAATTCAACTTTTTTGAATGAAAAAGATATTTTAACTACAGCAAAAAAGAAAATTGTACCAAAAGATGAGTTGTTTGAAAAATATCCCTATTATTTCAAAGATTTTAAAGCCATTAGTAATAATTCACCATTAAGGTATGCCGAAAATCTTAAATACGTACCTAAAAAATCACATGGTGGTACAGAATTCTATGATTCCAGAACACAATTAGACTGTCCTGAAGTTAGCGATGAAGTTGTAGACCCTATCCCAGAAAAATTGAAAAAAAACGGACATCCAGACGAAAATGATGATAATACTGATAAGACAGACCAACAGAAAGACAAGAAAAAAGAAAATTCCAACGTAGAACGACCGCGACTCAAAGGGTTAGGAGATAAAATAGATTGTTTTAAGGCAAAATATTTTGGAGAAAATCCACTAGATAGTCCATTTTTTAAAGAAGAAATTATAGACAATCCTGAACCGATTTCTCTGCCAACAAATTCTTTTTTTAATTTTAATGGAGCGCTAAATGCTGATTATTCAAAAAATAAATCTTCTGGGACATTTTCAAATAATGTTGCAATGCTTCAAAACCAAAGTAATAATGATGTTTTATTACTATTAGATAAAGTAAGTAATAATAAAAACAGTTTATTAGATTCTATTACAAAAGGGTCCGAAGAATTATTAAAGTCATTTGTGTTGCCTAATAATGTATTATCTTCAAACAGTAGTACTTCCACACTACCAACATTTACTGATCAACAAAAAAATATTTACAATGATGTTATACAGAACTCAATAAAAAATATCAACTTTCCATTAGAAAACTTTAATGTTTCACTTGACTTACGTGGAAAAAGTTTCGATAAAAATCTTGCAGCTAATGTAACGTATGATTCTTTCCAAAAGAAAGCTGAAGTGACGAAGGCCCCTCCGCTTTCTAGAAAAAAACGAGGTACTTCTCCTTTTATATACGAACCATACAAAATAATAAGAGATGTTCAAATCCCGGACTCTAAGAAAACTACGACGACAAGTAATATAAGCCCTCTTATTAAACAACTACAATTAAGTAAGATAATTGACACTGTTGTTAAATCTAACAACGACAAAGATCAGCTATCTAAACGTTACATCAATGGTCGAAGTTATAAAGACATTGGAAAACAGGATAGGGAAAAGACGGGCAATGTAGAAAATACTGATGAAAGTTTTATTCATGTCAGCGTAGATAAGCGAAGAGGTGAACCAAGATATGAACTAAGGCCAGTGAACCACAAATCTCAATATTCACCAGTCGATAACAAAAAAGCAATGTCCATTCAAGATTACGAAGCTCACACTAAACAGAAAATTAGAAAAGAAATAAATAGTAATAATAATCAAGACACTCACAATTTAAGCGAATCAAGAAGCAATGAAAAGCCATCACTTCATAAAGTCTATAATATATCAAGATTCATTCCTAAAACTGAAGAACTTCAGAATTTTGCCGCTTCTAATACAATAAAAACAGCTATCACATCTCCTCCACCTACAAAATATTCTAAAGAAGAAAATCAATCGAAAGATGCTGTTGATGCAAAAGAGAGTGAAGAAGAATATGATGACGAATATGAAGAGAGTGATGAAGCGAGTGATGAACAACTGTCTATTGTTACAACAACAACAACGACTACTACCACTTCCACAACACCGAGACCTGCCTTCAGAAGAAGAATTAGATCAACGACTACAACTACAGAAAAAGAAGATGTAATAACAGAAGAAACACCAAAACTGAGATTGGTAACAAGATTTCGAAGTACACAACATCCAGAAAAAACCCCTCAGACAACTGAGTACTCTTTCAAACAAAATAAATACACTAATAATGATGAGCCTGCAAGATATAGAGAAAAGAAAAAAAAGAGTTCAAAAAGTACTATGGTGACAGATACTAAACGTTATGGCGATTATGATGACGTGGACATGCAAAAAGAAGAAGTGGATGCGTTAATTGGAGTTAAACATGATATGGATGAGTACATGCCTTTATATGAAAAGAAAAAAGAAAACAATAAAAAGGAAATATCTAATTCAAGTGAGGAAAATGAAAGTAGTGAAGAAAACGTTGATGAAGATGACGAAGAAGATGTTACTGATGATGAAGAAGATGATGATGATGAAGATTACGATGAAGGCGATGAAGATGAAATTGAAGAAGATACTACTCCAAAACCGAAATTGACTACAACGGAAACCCCTAAAAGAACCCTTGCCAGAACAACAGATGCCCCACCTTCCACCACTGAAACACGGTTATCAAAACAAGAAGTAAAACCAATTGTTACAAGAAAAAAAATTGAAATACATAAAGAATCACCGGTGAATAAATCTTCTCCGCATTTTACACAGTTTAAACAAGATATTAAAGAAGTTGAAATCATAAAAGAAACACCAAAAAATGATTTTAAAAAGAAGCCACACAAGAATTCAGAGCTGTTAAATTTGTATAAAGATGATAACTTGGCTAAAGATATTAACAAATTAGGGGCAGTCGAAATATTTAAAGAAGACTTTGACCTTAATAAAGGACCAAAACATGGTGGTAACTACAGACGCGCACCAAACTTAAAAGAAGACGAAAACACCACTACTTTACGAACTGTTCGAAGCAGACAGCCGAAAACTTCGAAAGACGCAATAGCATCTCAGACTCAGTATAAAAAGCAGATAGAGTTAGATGATGACTCACATGACAGAAGATTGCATGGCGATAATCTAAAATCTACGAGTGACTCAAAACTGCCCAGAGGTAGAAATGAAAAGCTTATCGAACTAACAACTGAAGCCTCCGATATTGCTCCGTTGCATGGAGGTAATCTTAAATCTTTACAACCTAGAAGTAGGAGTCGATTTAGTGGTAAAAGTGAGAAATTAATAGAACTTGATGACGAAAGTGTTGAAGACGATGACGGTCCTATGCATGGCGGGGACTTCAAGTCGTATGGATCTAGACACAGTGGCATAAGAAACGGAGGGTCTGGGCTTCATGGAGGTAATTACAAAAGTGAAAAGCCAGTTGCTGATGACAATGAAAAAGGAGAAACTAAAGTTCTGACTGGGAATACAAATAGTGCTCCCAAAAACCCTGTAAGCAAAGCAGCTGATTTGTTGAACAGTTTTGCTCAGGCTGTGACGGTTTTGACTACAACTCCTGCCTATATTTTAGATCCCAGTAAAAGAATGTATTACTATGTAGACGCGTAGTTCATGTTCGTATTTGTTTTTTGCTAAGGATCTTAACAGAAAGTGCCACAAAATAATGTTTAAAATGACTTTAAAAAATATAGGTTTTAACAATTTTCAATGAATGTTTTAAATGTTAATAATTGCTAGCTTGTGATTAATTGTTTAGGTATAAGTTTATAATTACTGCGTTGTATATTGTTATGTAAGAACGTATTCTTTAAGTGTACCATTTCCTTAATCAAGTACAAAGTTTTCAAAATACGAATAAAAGCTTCTGTGATAGATATACAATGATATTTAACTGTTTAACTCGTAGCATCATGTTATAGTGGTAACTAACTTAATATTTAAAAAAAACATTTTTCATAAAATCCTACTTGGCATTTTACTACTTCAAGAGAGAAACGATAATAAGTAGTTCAGTGTCCATGTCAATTCAAAATCAGGCTTTTTAGAACAAAAGCGGCAATGAATTGAATTATGATTTATATTCATGTGGTAGTGACGTAAAATTTCAATATAACATATAGGGGTTAAAGTATGAAATTGCCGTTTTGTATGGACGAAATCGAGAAAAGTCATTTTTCCATACTAACAATATTTTAGTTTTTTTAAAAATGCCTGAACCGTTTTTGATGCAATTAAAGGTGAACGTTAGATGGTTATAAAGCTACGCATTATAGTATTTAAATTTCTGAAAATCAAAGTATATAATACAAATATACATAATTGAAGCAAAAAGGTCAGCTGACACATTGTAAGGGGTCTTTTCAACGACTTCCTTATGATTGAATTCCTTGAAGTAATAGGCACTGGTATTGCATTTTTTTTTAGTCAAAAGTTACTTTTATTAGTTTTTGATACAATACAAAAAAAAATTCGCAATAATATACTTAAGAGCTATAAACAAAATAAAAAGTGGGAAAATAATCAGCAATTTCATACGACGACCATTTGGATCTGCGGTAGTAAACGCTGCCTCTGAGCCATGGGTCGCGGGTTCCCCGCACAGTACAAATATTTGTGTGCATGAACATGTCTATTTGTACTGGTCTGGGTGTTTTCTATAAATTATACGTATGAATTTACAAAAAAAAAAGTATTTAAGTAAGTTTATCGGTTGTCTAGTACCTCATACGACAGGGTACTTAATAGTAGCTTACTTTGGGACTAAATGGCTCTATGTGGCCCAGTGAGGCATGCCCTAAATATTTATTTATTTATTTATACTTTAACCCCTATTACTAAAAAGGAATTATAAGATATGAAATGATATCAGACATGTTTTTTTTTTACCTTTTAGTTGTTTTTTCGTAGTCATGAACGTTTCGTTTCGTAGTTTTAACTAAGTGACTTGCGCATTGAAAAAGCTACAACAAATATTTTTTGTTTTTCAAATATTAAGCAAGGCAACACTTTTAGATTTTTACATCATAGGCATTTGAGGAAGATGTAAACCAACAGGAACGATATAAACTAGGTAAGTATTTCCGACAGCCTACTTACGTACTTTACTTATTACTTTGCTCTGAGTTGGAAGCACAAAGACATATTATTTAGTAAGACCCACTTATACCACCACAAATCATGTTTACTGGATTGCATAATAATTGTGGTGTTAGGCAAAACGTTAACCAATAAATTGCTCCAGATTATCACTTCATGATTCGAACATTCAACTCGGTAAAAAGTCCATTACACTTTCACTTTCGGTAGCATTTGTCGGCGTCAGTTTGAAATAATAAACATATTGTTTGGACTGCTACTGTGAGATATGTAACTGATAAAAAATAAGACAGTTATTTAAATTCAAATTAAATCACAGAAATAAAGAATTTCACCAAAATTCTATAACATTTATTCAAACGGCAAGTTACTTATCCTTAAACTATATTTTTAATTAACCTAAAATAAATACAAAATAAATTAATTTTAATAATAATTTACAATTTGGTTTGTTCGTGGAAAAACTTACTTATTGTCTATTAATCGTAAACTAATATTATTAAACATTTGATATACACAACAGTATTTACTAAAAACATCATTTATGTTTCTTTCTTCCAAGTAAATTAGATGTTGCTTGCACATTTCTTGGGGGTAGATTATTTATTGGTTTCCATTCAGACTGAGCAGTTGATATGTAGGTGCCTACACTGTCCTCTCTATCAATAGATTCATCTTCAATTTCCTTCTCATCTTCACCAAAGAAATCTATTATAGGATGATAATTATAATTTACCCTTTTTCCATTTGAAGTAAAATTTTCATTTATAACATTAGTTTGATCTTGTGGTCTGAAAGTCGTTGATATTAATTCTGTCGTCACTGACTGCAGTTTCGGCACTATTGTTACTCTTTTCGGTGGATTAACATTAGCAGTTACCTGGCTAACATCTGGCTCTTCTAAATCACTGTTAAAATCCTCCATAGTTTCCATGTAGCTATCCGTAAAAGACTCTACAGCTGATGTCCCAGAAGACAATAAGTCTTCTGGCCCTGAAATTTTCTTTCTTATAGGCCTTCGGTTTGGTCTAACTGGTCCTCTTTTAAACTGACTACCTGTGATCTTGTATTTATTTGGAGTTTCTTTGATAAAAGTAAACGACCCAGGTCCTGATGGCGTTGGTGGTTCTAAGTAACTAGGTAGGGTAACCGTTTCAAAATTATTTGACGCAGCTGGAATCCGGGATGATAAAGGTCTTTTTACATTTCTTACTGAACTTGCTTGGTTAAAAGAGTCTGGGAAGTAAGTATTTCCGTAAGAATCCATTGGGCTTGACGGAGGTATGTTTCCATTGTCTTCGTTATCATTTAATTTAGAATTGCTAAACGAAACTCCAGAGATTAAGTTATGATTATCACTGAATGGCGGAAATGTTTCAAGTGGTTTGCTGTGAGAAAATGGTGGGCTTTTACTAACGCTTGGTCTGTGGATACTGGATTGTACAGATTCAAACGCGTGGTTCCCGTGTTCTGATGATAAGTCTTCCGGCACGTGTTCAGCAGAGGTTTCATGTACTCTGTGTCCCAATGGAGGGAAAGAAACACTGTATCCTTCTATATGACATGAGCAACATGTTGGTACCTAAAAGCAAAAATGCAAATGGAATTAGTATTATTTCTTAACAAAAATAACTTGAAAACAAGTTTGACTGATTTGTTGAAGACGTACTTTGAAAATATCCATGTGCAATCCATTTTGTTGATCCCATGTAAGAAGTCTGTGATAGTTGTAAACTTGTACGCATTTGGATTTAAAGTTGTCCGTCAGATATGTGCAAGATTCTTTTGGTTTCCTGAAAAAACACAGTATAGTTAATAAGTTTATTTAATTTACGACAGCAATATTACATTGACTTGACAGATTTATTTACGTTTTAATCTTAATTAATCATATTTGTAAAGGTCAAAATATAAAGACAAATCCTGATAAACACGAGTTTTTATGTTAACCTTTGATTTAAATATTAAAATTTGAAATAATCATCTTTTGTTTTTAATTTCATAAGTGTTATACAAGCTAAAGAAATAACAAACTTAGACATCAGGAATCTCACGAGGATATCGGCAGCACACTCATAATGTTAGGTCGAGAAAGAAATTTTGAGATTACTGATGGAAAAATTTCAGGATTTTTTTTTATGTGAATCTACTAGATACCGAAACAGATGTAAATCAGGTGTGCAAGGTCTAGACTACAATAATAGTACATTAACCAACCCAAGTGCGGGCAGCTACTTTGCGCAGCGACTGAGCAGCACAATCCATTTAGATAATGCTGCCAGTATCTTTGGCACTTGCCAAAAGGATCTTATTTAAAGATAATTTATAGGTATTTGTAGACTGTTGACATTTTTGTATGTGTTTCTTAAGTTAAAATAGTTAAATTAAATTAAAATCTCTAAATTCTCTTTATAAATTTATCAAATGATATTTAGTTATGATTGCTTTGTTTAAATATTTGGCATGCTATCTGTATACACCGTGCTTTTTGAACCACCTGGAAAACGAAGCCCACGTTATCGGACCATTATGTATAACATGATGGCAATTTTATTTATTAAGATAAAAAAAAAAATTCGAAAAATATTATAATTTGATTGAGATTTTTAATTTTGTAACACGCTGTGACGCGCTCAGACGTGTATTATTTTGCTGCAGCGGGGTGTCAATTGAATGGACCTTACAGAGCTACATCTGTGCGCGTCACAGCGTGTTTCAAAATAAATAGCTGAACCAATATTTTTTTACCAAAAAAATTTTGGTAAAAAAATGAAAATAACACTGCCAAGGTAATATACATAATGGTCCGAAAACGTGGGTTTTGTTTTCCAGGTGGTTGAAAATGCACCGTGTATAGTTGAAAAAGCTGAACTTTATTATAAAATAAGATCCATATTGTGCCCTTTTTCATACGCAATCAAATTTCATTTCATTTCAAAAACTCACAAACACTTCTCCAGTCTTAAAGTCTGAGTGTGTTCTCCGGTGTTGACGATGTACTTCCATTGGCCTGAAGTTGCTCGGGCTCGCTGTGGTCTGGCATACTTCACCGTGCTGGGGCACATGAAGCCTGCTTCACCTGCACTTGCGAAGTCGCGGTTGGCTGTGTCGCCTCGTCTGGAAAGTTATGTAACACCATGAATTCAAGAATAATAAATTTATGCTATGACTATAATACATTACACTCTAGAATAACAAATATAATATGTTACACTCTAGCTAGCTTTAGAGCTAGAGTGTAATGTATTGTATTATTTGATTTGTACTCTCATGGGCACTATCAAAAGAGTTAATAGTTAGGATGTGTCTGCCAAATTGTTTATTTTTTTTAATTGCTATTTTAATTAAGAACAGTGCAGAGTATTAAAGATTCATAAAACACAAAAAAAATTACAGGATTCTCGAAACAATTAACTCTAAAAAAAGAGTTCTAACTCCGTTAGAAAGGTAATTTTAATAACTACCCAGTCGGGTCAATTTACGAAACGATATTTCTTATATTTACTTGGGTATGTAAGGGGTGGTTTAACTCTGAAGGCACGTAAAGACGTTGAATACGGCTTTTGTTGCAAGATAAATGTCTTAACATGCCAAGGTCACGGCAAACTATTAAATTATTAAGAGTCAATTATAGGAAGAATAATATTTAGGATTTGGACGGAAATCGACGATTATACTACTATTTTAGAGCTGTAGCAAAAATACAAAACAAGAGAGTTAAAAACAATTAATAATTTTGTTTAGCATCGGCTCCTAATACTTTTTATTTTTGGTACTGAGCGAAAATTCCAAATACTAAAAAGCGTTCGTTACGATCCAACTATCTAAATATTATTATATTACTATTCAATTCAAATCGTCATACCTATTTGACACTAAATAATGTTCAGCCGTGTACTTCGCCTCTTGTGCTGCAGTGACGCCGTCTACAGCGCCTTCTCCTGGATCCCTGAAGTCGGCAAGTAGAGCCCCAGCTGCTGCCTTGTTACGTCTTATCGACTGGACTATGGCTTCACTGCAACAAAGCAAAGTTTTATGCAACATTCAGTCATATTCATGTGGACATATTTTGTAGTATGATCCGATACACCTGTATAGTACTGTACAATAGTTTTATTTACAAAAAATCTGCAATAAAAGCAAGTTAATTTTCAAACTCCTCTCCGAGATCTCGGTTACACTTTGTGCGGACTGAGGGGCCACACGTAAAGAGCTGTATTTTTTTTATAATAGGTGTTACAAATTATTGGATCGTTTCTAGTATTGTTTCAAGACATTTACAAAACATTGGTAAAGTTTTTTTGCGAATACCAGGGTTGGTCCCTCGGTCCACATGCACATTATTATTTTTGTGTGTCGGCAACACATGACTAACAAGATGGAACAAAGTTCTAGCTTTGTATATCAGTTTACCAGTGCTTGACCGTATTATACTATTATGTATTAGATGTGACTTAATTATTTTCAAATTGTCTAATATATGTTAAAGCCAAAAAGCTTTTTGGTGTGCTTCCACAACTGTGACTTTATATTCAGATAACTAAAAAGATGACATATTTAAATCAATCTATTTAATGCCATAAACGTCATCATGTATATTTCAATGCTAATTGCAATAGGAATTACCTATTATTGTACAAATACTTTATATCTTTAAAAATATGTATGTAAGTGTTACCTCTACATAGACAATATCAGCTACTTTCACGTTTGTTTAAAATTTTAAGTTAAAGAAATTGTAGTTCAAAGGTAGCATGACTCGTCAATTTTATACTTTTTCTAGAAAAGTAATATTAGTTGAAACAAAATGACTGAGTACTTTCCCACTAAGAATACAAGACTGTCATTTACACGCTATTCAAGATATTTATCTTCGTGAGAAAGTAAATAGAAATAATATGGGTAGTGTTGGAGAAACAATAAATTGTCAGTGATGATAAAATGCTTTGCAAAGCTACGCTTTTGAAATATAATGACTAGCAGAATAAAAATGAACAATATTTTCTTACCAAGTTGTTATATAAGATAAATTAGATGTGCTTAGCGTTATTCTGTAAAATATTCCAGTCCAACTGCAAATTTTGGTCAAAATATTTATTTATTTTCCATAAATTAATTGATTTTTATTCAATTTGTTACAACTAACACCTTACATTTTAAACCCCGCTTGTTGCCTGATCAAATATTTTCAATAGTACTTATTGAATAAAACAACCATAATTTAATTATTGATGTATTAATTTGTGCAAACGATATGATTATGAATATACTCGTACTTAATAGTCTGGATGTGATGGAAGACCATTGCTAGTATGCTACATTACAATTGTCTGATAACTTGTAACACAAAGATATGCATTCCTTAATTAATGTTTGTTAATTGATGTGGAAATTCCGAACAAAAATCCGTCTTTGAAAACTGTTGGACCATCAAGTTTATAAATTTCTGTTATTTCAAATGTGATTGTTTAGAGTTTGATTCATTAAGAAGTCAATGTAACGTTTTTCTTTCTCCGATATACGCAAAGTTTGATATTATACGGGGCAGTAAAGGTGAGCGCTGTCCATCCTTAAGATTTCTGCTCAGCCTACACCCTTACCTTCCTAGTTTTAACAAAAACTGACTAGAAGTAATAATCATATTGATTGTAGTGAATAAAGTTGTAATACCGGATGTTAATTATAGTTGTATTATATAATTATGATAAATTATATCCGGATATAAGTAAATTTTAATTTTATTCTGTGATGGAGTGGCACCGTTTTTCAAGTTAAAGGTCATTGAATTGATTTTCAACTTTAAGTCCAACAAGTAGAGATCAAGATCAATTGAAAACAATTGACGTGTTGTGGTAGGTTGACGTGCTATTGTCTGTACCTTCGTTGTTTCTGTTCTCCATAAAACAAGAGCTTGAAATAGTTACTATTACTATAGTTATTATCAAGTCATATCATATTATTCTTACTTTATGACAAATAAACGGTAACGTATCTACCGATTATCTCCTCACTGCCATACGGCGTCATATGCAAACACTTTCCACTTTTCTTTGTATAACGGTCACCTTCGCTTTTAACACTCGATGTAGCTGATGGTTAAATTATCTGTGTCTAATATTATATGTCAAGCTTACAAGGTGACATGTCATTGGAAATTAATGATGCGTGTTGCAATGTCCACCGTAAATATTGTTGCGTCATAATTAGAAATTAGATGTTTTTTTACTTACTTAAAATTTAGACATTGGCTAATAATATGGCATGCATTTTATTCTACATAAAAATTAAATGCTCTAAGTTAAAAAAGAAGAATATTAAACCATAGTACAACTGAATAGTAGAAACCATAACATATTTATGTAGTATATCACTACTGCACGAATATTTGGGTTATGCAGGTTAATCCTTACTAAATAGCGAGTCTCAGTGGAACATTGAGTCAATATGTTTCACTGAGTTTTAGTTTTTAACGCAGTAGTAGACCTAAAAAAGGTGTTTAACCAAATAACGGCGGTTAATTTTCATTACATACGTGACTAACAGAATTGATCTC
This sequence comes from Anania crocealis, assembly GCA_949315895.1. Taxonomy (NCBI): domain Eukaryota; kingdom Metazoa; phylum Arthropoda; class Insecta; order Lepidoptera; family Crambidae; genus Anania; species Anania crocealis. The sequence continues at coordinate 1,371,816 of OX438885.1, read as the reverse complement.
ACAAAAGACGGTGTTGCCTTTATTGATTCTAGTGAATGAAGTTTTTATGCCTGTGGCGGTAAGTGCACCTGAACAGAATTTTAACAACTACATAGGTAATTGAAATTAAGTTATTTATGCTCGTTTTTAAGTATTTGCACGAAAGTTAATTAATAATAACAGTAAATGTACATTGATTTTTAGGACGATACCAGAACTGCAAAGATTAACCGCATCGATTGGAATTCATTCTAGAAGGTCCGATTTGAGAGTGATTTCGGGGGAAGCTTTAAAGGCGCCTCTGTAAGATTAGTTCATGATTTTGGCCGCTGACCGTGAGGTAATGGTCATGTGCATAAATATTATTTGTATTTATGCACATGACCATTATCTAAAGATTATTAATACATTTCCTATCACTCGGCGATTGCTTGTACAAAGTAGTTTCAAAACTTACGTTGGATAGTCTTCAGCATGCAAGCAAAGGGTGTTGGTGAACAGCTCGCACTTGGCCTGATCAGCAGGGTTGGGAAGCTTCCTGGGAGGAGTGGGGCGTCTCCTGCTAATAGGATTTAGCGTTGGCTCGGCGGTCGTCCGGCGGGATAGAGATGGCTTAGGGGGGTATGTGCCACGGCGGATTAAGTTTCCTGCAAGATATATGTTTCGAAAATACACTTTCCATACAATAACATCAACTATATTGCCAAACTAACCAGACCTAATATAGTATTATAATTAGAGCTTAATCAAGAAGTTATTTAATTAGGTGGTACTAATCATTGCTGTGGTAACTTGAATTCAATGATGGAGGCCTTTTCCCTGTAGTAGGATGATTGATGGAAGTCATTTAACTCTCACATCTCACACAAATTTGTCAATGCATCTGCATATTACCACCATTCGACAGAGGTAGGTCCGTTTAATTCTTAATATTTATTTATAAATGTACAACACTGATGTCACAAACCTTATTTTGATAATCTTTGGTTTGTATTCCTTTTTTAATTTATATTTAAAAAGTACATATTATTGATTTTGTTTAGTTTGTTTTGTCATTATCATGTTTGTGTTGAATCCTGTCACAAAATTACTTGTACTTTTCCTATTACTTTTGTATTGTATCTATTATCTATTCATAATATATTATATTACATTTACGCCTATCATTTTATTGTTTAACATAGTCCTCCCTTTTCAACTGAGTTTCTGAATCTTCAAGCAAATAAGTATCAAAGCTAAAAATATAATTACGTTAATTGAATATTTTTGATTATTGAACAGCAAGTATTTATAAAATTACGTACAATCACCTACTTAGGTATCATTCTTTTCGAGATTAATTTTGATAAATCAAACATTAGAATCTGAAATTTCTTGCTGTAAATATAACAAAATAAAAATAATTGAAATTCGACATCATCTTTAACATTATGAGTTTATCCATACAATGACATATTGTTAAGCATATAAAGTTTTGTTCAGACCTTTTCTATCAATATATCTGTTGAGCGCTCTCAGCTTTTCAGCCACTGGCAAGTCTTGAGCCAGGGTCTGGTTGGTTGCGTCAGCTGTCAAGTCCAGGGTGCTATTGTCACTGGAAGACTTAACACTGTTTGATCTTCCTCGGATTGATACAGGTGCTTCGGTGGTTGTTGACTTGGACACATTTTTCTGAAATTATTATTTGAAAAATTTGAAGCGAAATTAACATAAATACATTTTTTTTTAATTTAAAATAAACAATTAAACTATAAGATAATCTTTAGTATAAGTACTGAATATACTGTGTCAATCTGCCTATCCATAATTTTTGCATTGTCAAGCTTCAACATTAGATAAAAATGTATGAATGTACCATGTATGTAGTATATCAATACTGTACGAATATGTAACTCTTACAAAGTTTATCTACTACGATAAAATACAAAGTAACTAGAAACCAAGTCTCAGTAGAACATTTAGTTAAATTTTTTCACTAAGTTTCAGTTATTTTAGTTTTTAACGCAGTATAGACCTAAAAAAGATGTTTTGCCAAGTAACGACGGTTAATTCTCATTACACACGTGACTAACAGAATTGATCTCACAAAAGTCGTGATGACTTTTACAAATCTCACATCACTTCAGAAATTCCTCATACTTACTTCATCTGTTTTAGCGTTCACTATCTCAGTAGTGTTATGTTTCGTGTCATTTGCGTAAGTTCTGTTGTGATCTTGTGCTATATCTTTGGTTTGTGTTCGTGGTACGATTCTGCGACTACGTTTTACAACAGTATTAGGTGTTGTTTTAGTTTCTTCAGTCACTGTCATGTCTTCTGCGTCTGTGTGTGTATCTTCAGTAAATGATCGTCGTAGAAGTTGCGCTGGAGGTGGCATAGGCATTCTGACTTCTCTAGACTGTTTACCGGATCTGACGGCACGGCGAATGAGGTTTGCCATGTCTAATAAGATGGGAAGCATGAGGTCTGTGGTTGTGTTAGCGTTATTGCCGAACATTGATCTCACCTGTAATGATAGAGTTATACAGTAAATTTATGTATTGTTTGTAGCTGGAATATTTTTGTAATATAGGTACAAGGTAACATTGGATGCTGGATGTAATATTATAGTGTTAGGTTGTTTAATGATTTTGAATGGCGTTCGTAGGCAGCATATTTGTTGGTTCAGTAAAATACAGTAGGTACATTACAGTAAAATAGTGGTAAGAGTTTCTAAATCTATTATTAATACTGGCCAAGTCAAGTTAGTTTACATACTGAATTGTAAATTGCAAATATTTGACACTTACGGGTAAGCTATGTGTTGCAGTTACATAATAGTCAAAATGTAAGTGGTTAAATTACTTTTGTAATGTTATGATTGTAGGATTATGGCAACTAGTAACAAAGGCGATTAGATTAAATTCCTTAATTATTTCTTACAACTAAAATCATACTAAGGTCAAGGTAATGAGAAAACCTAGCCCTACTTTACAAGAAACACTTTTATGTTTTTGTTGCTCATTTTCTTTTGTTATGACCTCAGATTATATCAGGTTAATTCATTCATTCTATGTAAAACTAAACCTGACCACTAAACCTGATTACTTCAGTTCTCACTCCCAGTTGATTGAGCATAAACTCAATATCACCAAACAAAATGTTATGTAACAAGCTCTTAATTTTTTTTCTTTAGCCGTTTCTTAAAACACCCAAAGGTGGAACAGTTGTAGTGCTATTTTTTGTTGTGCCGGCACGAAAATTGAGCTCGTGTACCGAATTAAAAAAATAGTTTACTGTGTCGGCATTAGGACTTAGCATTTTAACTCAAATTGACCCAGAATTGTTCAAATATCGTGGTTAATATACAGGATAAAATTTTAACCACTTTTCAAAATTTTTATAGGCGTTCAGTATCGTATTTAGAGCCTATTTATGAAGTAAAAAATGTAAATCAAGTTGTCACCCAAAAATATTTTTCGTGATATACAGGGTGAAATTTTAACCACTTTCCAAAATTTTCATAGCCGTTCGGTATCGTATTTAGAGCCCATTTATAAAGTAAAAACTGTAAATCAAGCTTTTACCCGAAAATATTTTTCGCAATATAGTTTTCAATTTTTACGGTCCTAGGCGTGATTAGGTAAAAAGGGATAATCAAAAACGTATGAATAGTATCGTAATGAATAAATGAGATGCAAATCGCGTAAAAAAAGTGTTGCTAGGCGGCCGTATCAAAAATTTTAGATTTTTTGCGGACATTTTCTAAGTGCTTTATCTTGACATTTTTGTACTGGGCTATACCAAAAGAAAAAATACGTCATTTGTTTTTTGTCTCGTAGATTGATATATTAAAATTTGGAAAGTGGTTAAAATTTCATCCTGTAGTTTTAAATATTAGGGGTTAAAATATGAAATAGCCGTTTTATTGTAATAGGTTCTTTGAATTGACATAGAATCTTCATGGTTTGAGGTTTTCGAATGAAACTTGTTTCACATGGTTTCTATGATGTTCTTCTTTTAAAAAATGTGAAACATTTGAATATCGACTTTAAATTGTTTTTGTTATCTAACTTAGACAAGAAAGATGGATACTGCGAAAATTCGAGTGATTTTTGAATACGAGTTCCGACGCGGAAGTAACGCGGCAGAAACAGCCCGCAATATCAATGTTGCGTTTGGAGAGGGATCTGCTAATGAACGCACCGTGCGATTTTGGTTTAAACGCTTTCGTGATGGAAACTTCGACTTGAAGAACGAGCCACGAGAAAGGCCGCCACAGGTGATTAACGATGAATTAAAAGAGATGGTGGAAGCCGATCCTAGTCAAACTACACAGGAATTAGCGGCATGGTTTAACCGTAACCTTACCCACAATATTATAAAGTGGATTCTTTATTATTTGAATCGGTACAGAAATAAAGGAATATTAAATCGAATTGTGACATGTGATGAAAAGTGGATTCTTTATGATAGCCGTAAAAGAAAAATGCAATGGCTGACCCCAGGTCAAACGCCACAACAGTGTCCTAAAGCAAAACTTACCAATAAAAAGGTAATGGTAACTGTTTGGTGGTCTCAGCATGGTGTTATTCACTATAGTTTTCTCCGATCTGGTCAATCAATAACGGCAGATGCCTATTGTGCCGAACTCCGAACAATGTTGGCAAAACTAGTCAAAAAGCCCCGACTCATGAATCGATCTTCACTATTATTGCTCCATGACAACGCGAGACCTCATACAGCACGAGAAACCGTTTTGACCCTTCAGGAACTCCAATTAGAAACCATTCGACATCCTCCGTATTCGCCAGACCTTGCTCCAACGGACTACCATTTTTTTCGTGATTTGGACAATTATCTACGTGACAAGAAGTTTTCTTCCTAGGAGGCAGTACAAAATGCTTTCACACAGTTTGTGCAGTCTAGATCCTCAGAGTTCTATCACAAAGGCATAAATGACCTTCCTATTATTAGATGGCAGCAATGTATAGATAATAATGGCAACTATTTTGATTAAATAAATTTGTTAAAAATTAAAAAATAAACAATTTTGATTTTCAGTACAAATCGGCAATTTCATACTTTAACCCCTATTATTTACGGTCCTAGACCTGTTAAGGTATAAATGGACAATCAAAAACTTACGAATAGTATCGTAATGAATGAATGAGATTCGCAACGCGTAAAAAAAGTGTTGCTAAGAGGCCGCATCAAAAGTTTTAGATTTTTGGCGGACATTTTCTAAGTGCTTTATCCTGACATTTTTGTACTGGGCTATACCAAAAGAAAAAATACGTCATTTGTATTTTGTCTCGTAGAATGATTTAAAATTTGGAAGGTGGTTAAAATTTCACCCTGTATACAGTGAAAAAACCCTAATTCTTTTCTCTATGGACCTATATGTAAGAGGTTTCAAAGCAAAAACTCCAGTAAGGATAAATTATTGTTCTCAATTCTCTGAATTAAATTTTTGTTTCATGCAAATTTCAGGACTGTTTTACCAAAACTTGATCTAAAGATGGGTTCAATCAGGTTTTAGCTGAAATAATTGTGCTTCTTTAGAACTACTTTTTTCAGAAGTAGCCCCTTTTAAACTAAAAAAACAACTTCCTCGTACCAGGGAATTAATCATGAAATATCTGCTTCTATATTGACAAGTTTGACAAGCATTTTCACTTATTTTATGGTTATGTTTATCAAATCAAATCAAATCAAAAATCTTTATTTACCTTAAAAAACTAAACTGTAACAATTTTCGTCTGGAGTCCCCTTTTAAACATAAAAATGTCTGTATTAAGGGACACCGCTCCTCCTTATATAAAAATACTAGCTGATGCCCGCGGCTTCACGCGCGTGGTATTTTATCTGTTACACAGTTTTCGTCGTGACTCAACCCCCTCTCCTCCACTTTTTTCCTCGACTTCCTTTGCCTACGGTGCCGGGGGTGGCCATCTCGAGCGAGGTGGTGGTGGGCACTTAGTGGGAGCCAATACGTCGTTGCCGGCTTACCGGGGCCCGTTGATACAATAGTTGGATGAAAGGGGCCGATTTATACTATTGTTTTAGGGATCCGGTGTTGGTTCTCCTAGCGTATCGTGGTCCAAGCGAGCTCGCACCACATCTGTTTGCATTTACATGAAATTTGAAGTACAATATCATTTGAAGCTTAAAAAACTGTTAATGCTGTAGTACAACAAACCATTCAAAGCAGCTTGCAAGTCTTTATTCGAATAACTGGCGTAGAGCCCGGAAGAAGTGGCCCTGTGTAAAAAACCAAATTCTTAGTTTCCAACCAAGTAGGTAAATCCATTTTTCTCGATCCATAAGCGATAAAAAGGCTATTTTACAAAGACAATTTACTTGCATACTACGTTTGGATAAAAGACCTAGATCGGACGGTGGACGTCGGACTTAGACGGTGTAGTACCAGCATCGGTGTAGAGCTCTGGAAAAGGCAGTCCTATGACATTCTCCCTTCATGATCGATAGACGAAGTTTCAAGTACTTCAATTTGATATTAAACACTAATAATCAACCACATAATTTTCCACCGTTTTTCACAACTTATAAACAACACTACAAAATTTATACAACATCTATACTAATATTATAAAGCTGAAGAGTTTGTTTGTTTGTTTGAACGCACTAATCTCAGGGAGTACTGGTTCGAAAAAAAAAATTTTGTTTTTTGGATAGTCCATTTATCAAGGAAGGCTTAAGGCTAAATATAACATCACGCTGCGACCAATAGGAGCGGAGAGTGAAAAATGTTGCAATAATAATCGCGATCAGAACAACAGAAATTGACGCGGAGGAAGTCGCGGGCAACAGCTAGTATAACATCAAGGCTGACGTAGTTTCACAAAACTTTTATGTGGGATGTGGGTTCGAGGCATGGATGGATGAAGGATGATCAGCAGGATTAATAGTGTTCAGAAACTTTACAGGATAGAGAACTGATTCGTCTGTACTGACCACTGTATCTTTAAATTGTTACTTATTTCTTCAGCTTCAATGATGTCAGCGAAACATAATTAATTACTACTGCCACTGTTATTAGTGGGTGAATGGTGGTAGCTATTCTTAAGTTAAACAACACGGAATTATGAAGTGAGGTTTTTTTTTTCTGAACGTTCTATTTTCATGTTTTAAAAGTGTATTTTTTTAAATATGGTGAAAATTAAATAAAAATTCCATTTGGATGCGTTAGATAGGAAGGTTCAATAAACAAACTATGCCTTAAAAGCTTTGCGTCATAGAAAGAAAAATCGTTACTAAATAGAAGTTTATCAAATCATCTCCTCTAAGATACACTTTCCTCGTAGATACACTTTTGAATAATCACCGCTTTTGTTCATACACTTTGGCCAAGTACAGCAAACCAGAATAAACGGAAGCTTTTCAAATGGTCTACCAGTCTATATTGATTTAATCCACCGGTTAGCTGCTCAGTGTTATTGCAACACACTTATCTTATTCTGCCTGAGATACGGGTCTATGCCCAGTTTTTTGTACTGCTTAATATAGTTGATAATTTCATGAGGTACAACAGTGTAGTTTTTAAGATTTAATAATTGATTACCTATTCCATTTTTACTTACTTTAAGTTTTGCATGCATATTGCATGTAAAGGAATTTTATTATACGTATATTGTAGTGTTGGTTGTACAAATAAATAAATTCACTCACCAAATTTATTCTACACACTTTTTTCGATTTCCCAACATTTGTCTCTACCGTATAGGTAAACAAAAATGATTGAGTTCTAAATAATACCATTCTATTTATAAGTACTGTTATTTATTTTCTGAATATGTTCCTAAATATAGATAAGACAGCCAATAGGAATTATCAAGTTTTGTCAAAATTTTCGTTACAAAGCCTCCTATTTCTCCGTCAACTTTGTCCTTCAGGGCGTATGGAATACGTCTAGATGAAAATAAGTGTCACATTTTCTTGAAGCACTAATTGAGCTTTATAGTTTGATATGCAAACAAGAGTTCCGTCAAACACTATTTAAAAATCTTTTAGTAATCTGTCCAATTTTGAGATGTTTATCATTTACTAACTGAATTTTAACTAACTCACAAGGGTCCCGTTGAGCACATAAATATAATATAATACGTTTTCTGATGTAATTCTGGGCTCAAAGATGTTAGAAACGTGTATTTCCTTGTTAAAATCAGTTAAAATCAGTTTTATTTCTGCAAATAGGCCCCAGGAGGCGCTTTTACACGTCCCAATATTTAAACCTACCACTGCTTCGGGACAAGTCTGGGCTAGTGCCGAGAAGAAGCAGCGCAAGAAACTCGGTCACTATTGTCAGCCTCTTTTTAAATAAATTTTTACAAGGTAAGGTAATTTTTACAAGGTTTAAGCAAGTACGAGCTGGGACAACTTAATGCCATACATTTCTATCATTTAAATAATCATTAACAGTGTAATAGCCCTTTTTCATTAAAATAACTTTAACATACGATTTAAGTTTATGTACAGGGAGTTCAGCAATATCCTTTGGTAATTTGTTGAAAATACGGATACAATTTCCCATAAACGATTTTCCTACTTTTCGCAGTCTGAAGCCTGGAACGGCGAGTTTATCTTTATTTCTAGTATTAAAATTGTGTATGTTACTTTTCTTAAGAAATAAATGTATGTTCTTACGAACGTAAATAATATTCTCGAGAATATATTGAGAAGACACTGTAAGTATATTAATCTCTTTGAAGAGCTCTTTCAGCGAGTCTCGGGGTCGAAAGCCGTAAATAGCCCGTACAGCACGTTTTTGCAATATAAAAATTGACTCAATATCTGCCGCTGAGCCCCAACACAGAATTCCGTATGACATTATGCTATGAAAGTAGCTAAAATATACTAATCTTGCCGTTCCAACATCAGTCAACTGCCTTATCTTTCTCACAGCATAAGCAGCAGAACTAAGTCTTCCAGACAGCCCCCTAATATGAGCACCCCATTGCAAATGAGAGTCTACAGTTATACCCAAAAAGGTAGTAAAATCTACAGAGTTTAGTGGTTCATCTTTAACAATTATATTAGGGGCAGCTAACCTTACGTTTGGCATCGTAAATTTAACACATTTTGTTTTATTTGCATTCAGTAAGAGATTATTTGTTGTAAACCAATGCAATAATTTAGAGAGGGTATTGTTAACATCGTCAAATGAAGATTTGCCCCTCTTGGTTTTAAAAATCATGGATGTATCATCTGCAAACAATACCATCTCACAAAGATTATGTAAGTAACAGGGAAGGTCATTTATATAAACTAAAAATAGCAGGGGTCCTAATACTGATCCCTGTGGGACACCCATAACAAGGGCCGACCCTGAAGACTCAGCTCCATTTATGCAAACCTTTTGTATTCTGCCTTTAAGGTAAGAACTTATTAGATCCAAGGAATCATTCGATGCACCATAATGTTTAAGTTTTTTAAGTAATATTTCATGGTCTACACAATCGAAGGCCTTTGAAAGGTCACAAAATACACCTAAGGCATCTAGCTTACACTCCCAAGCCTTAAACACATGTTGTAGGAGAGCAACTCCAGCATCGGTAGTATTTCTACCTTTTCTGAAGCCATATTGGTTGCTATTTAATAATTTATTTACACTAAAGTGAGATAAAAGCTGATTAAACATTATTTTCTCGAAAATTTTACTTAGCCCTGGCAATATAGATATAGGTCGAAAATTAGAGGGGTCACATTTTTCGCCAGACTTAAACAAAGGAATGATTTTGCTAAACTTCATTAAAGTTGGAAATTGTCTATCATCAATACATTTGTTAAAAATAATAGCGAGTTGAGGGGCTAATGAACTTATGATTGTATTGATAATATTGACAGAAATTCCCCAAAGATCCTCTGTTTTTTTCATATTAAATTCTCTAAAAGTTTTTGTAATTATATCAGGGTTTATATGTCTAAAATTAAATGAAGAATTGCACTCTTCGACAACAGACTTGAGAAGGGATTCAGCTAGATCAGCAGAAGAAGCTAGCCCTTCAGTAGTAGAGGGAGCTATATTCGAAAAAAATGTCTCAAATGTGTTTGCAACCTCCGTGTTCGTGTTTATTAGCTTATCCCCTAACTTGAGAGAGTAAGTAGGATTATTTGGTTTTACTCTACATGTCTCTTTATTAATAATATTCCAAGTGGTTTTTACCTTATTTTTGGAAGCCGAAATTAAATTATAAAGATATATTGACTTCGCTTTGGCACATACTAATTTAAATAATTTAGAGTATTTTTTAACATGTTCTATAATATGTGGGTTTTGAGAATCTGCCTTTAAACTATATAAATCATATAATGTTTTTCTGCTTTTATAAATACCAGGTGTAGCCCATTCATTAAACTTACACTTCTGTTTGTTTATTTTTACTTTTTTCTGTTTAAAATGTTTATCAAATTCCTTTTTAACTAAACCAAAAAGATTCTCATATAATTCATCAACATTCTGATCATTAGGCTTTAGCAAATTCACACCCTCTTTAATTTTTTCCTTAAACTTTTCTATTTTATTAAAAGTGAATTGCCTATACACAGAATCTACTTTGTTAGAGACATAATGGTGCTCGAACGATGCTTCTTGTCCGCTGTGGTCCGAAATAAGACAATTTAAAATCGTTTTTTTTAACACTTTACCATCACAAAAAATATTATCTAAGCAAGTAGCTGACGTGGGCGTCACCCTGGTGGGTTCATTAAAAAGATTAATTAGATTATAAGACTTAAAGAGATTAAGAAATCGGGTGGACAACTGCGTTTCTTCTAATATATTAACGTTGAAATCCCCACATACCACTACTTTCTTATTCGATTTTGAGAGCTTTTTCAGAGCCTCATCCATAACAGATTCAAAAACGTGGTAATTAGCTTTGGGGGGGCTATACACGCTAATTATGATATATTGTTCCAGCTCAGCACACGCTAGTTCAATAGTTCGTTCAACCGTGAGCGACACAATGTCTTTGCGTTCTTTACATTTTAATTCATTTTTAACAAGAATAAGTGACCCCCCTCTTCGTGCAGACTCCCTTATGAGCGAACTAGCGACTTTATAATTTTCAATGTTTAACATTAGTTGGTGTTTTTTAATCCAATGTTCTGTAAGGCATATAACATGAACGTTATAATCTTGAAGAAATAACCCTAAACCTAACTCTTTGCCGGCCAGGCCTTGTATGTTTTGATGAACAATATTGAAATACATTTTAGGCCTAGCTTTTGTCTTTCCTCTCAGTTTAAAGCCTCAGAGGTTGTCAATGGCACAATATTTAAATTAGTACAAGTACTAACATGTTCATAAATTATACTTTTGCTATTTTTAGCAAGACAGTTAATATTAATATTATATGCTAACAAAGTAGCAATTTGTTTTTTTATTTTATGAGGCAGGTGTACAGAGCCGCCTGTCAAAATAAAACTATTGTTAATAAATTTATTTGTGTCAAAAAACACAAACTTGTCACTATGTCTTTGACATAGGTTATATAATAAAGTATTCATTAAGTGAATACTTGCATTAATATTATTTAAATTATTTTTACAAAATGGAAAGGCACAAAGGAATATTTTTTTAACACATAATTTATCTAAAATAGAAAATGATTTTATAATATTATTTTTGGTAATTTTTTGACTATTACCTAGCATTAAAATAATGGTACTTGAGGTTGAACATGTTTGAGTATTTTCTATTGTTTTAATTATTTCATCAAACGATGCATCCGGCATGCAATTATTTATTACATTGCAATTTAATTTATTGTTTAGTATAGAGCCATAACCAATTCCTAGCCTATCTGAATATAAAATGACCTCATTCGACTCCTCTTTATATGTTGCCTGAATCTCATTACTTAAATTTAGACAAGACAACTGTGGATTTTCGACTCTCTGTTGGTAAGTGCACTGAGTTGAATTTATCATAATATTAGGTAATGATTTACAACTAGCATTAGCTTGTATTGATATCATCACATCTGTTCAGTTTTAAGTAAGTATCCAACCGTTTAATGATGTTTTTGAATGTTTCGTCCTTGGGGAATGGTACTGAGTTCAATTTAGATGTCCTAAGGTTTGTTTGTGGCCGACCTTTGCTCCTCAGTACCTTCTGCATACATGGAATTGTTTCGTACTATCGAATTCAAACTCTGCAGTTTCAGTTTAAGCTGTGTTGTAATTTCCTGAAGGTTATTTTTTCCTTCAATCTCATTTTCCTACTGTGACTGTGTTTAATTATTTGTTGTCGTATCTCTTCCAAATTATTCTTGGTAATTTTGTACATTTAATTTTGTCACTGGTCACTCACTAATTTTAATTCATAATCAGAAATTTCTCGTAGGGTTTGTATCTGGCTGCCAAATTTTATAATGCAGCCTTTTAATGAAGTTCGTGTACGTTTTAACTTAGTTAATTCATCCATTTTGGCGCCTATTTTTAAATTCTAAAATAATACTATTCTATTTGTAAGAAATGATATTTATTTTCTGATTGACACATTGAATGTCATAACAAACTAAGTAAAGTCAGAGAGTACAAATATGTAAAGAGTATGGATATGACGCGGAACCGAACAAACTTTGCCCCCATTTTTTATCCCCTTAAAGATTAAATTTTCAAAAATCCTGAAAGACGTCATTCATAATTTCTAATCAGGTAGCTGGATACCAATTTTCATCGACTTAGCTTCAAAACTGAAGGAGTTTCATACAAACTTTTGGGGCCCTTTTTACCCCCTTAGAGGCGGAATTTCCGAAATTCCTTTCTTAGTGCTCACCTACACTGTAAAAGGAAGCACCTTGAAAATTTTCAGATTTTAAATCCCAGTAGTTTGGGCTGTGCGTTGATATGTCAGTCAGTCAGTCATTAAATCAGTTTTCATTGTTATATATATAGAAGAAGAAGATAATATTGATTTACAACAGTAGGCAAACATTAAGAAAAGACAGAAAAAGATATAACATTAATCTAATCATTTTTGAACAAAGGTATATAAATTGTGTGTGTGTGTGTGTGTGTGTGTGTGTGCGTGTGTGTGAATTTGTACTCTAATGAACATCAGTTCGTATAATAATGTAGATCTTTTCAAAAAACAATTTGGTGATCTACTGAACCGGTGTTGGAATGCAAATGATTCTCTGTCACGCCGCAAATAATTTGTTAATAACATTATAAATGAAAGGTGACGTAACGCGTAACGCTTTGCTCCGCATCTCGGAAGCCATGACAAGGGAAAGTTAAAGCCCAAATTGTATAGCGATAAGAATAAATTAATGAGTTTACGAACAAATTACTGTATTACCGGAACTAGCGTAGAACTGGCCGAAAATGTGCGTGATTACAAAAACATCATATAAACATGGCTAGTAAGAATAACTTAAAGCCTTCGTATGTGTATGTTTAGGATCTTTCCCAGACACAATTTGTCTTTGGATATGCCACTTAAGGTGTCACCAATGCCACTACCAAATGTTATCGAGTATGTCAGGAGTCCAAATTTTAAACCAAGCAATCAACATGTTTGGTGAAAATGGAAGTATTTGTTAATAAGCATTCCGATATATTCCGCTGGTCAAAACAGCCAAAAATCACTCCCATATTAAGTTTTGACATATTGAGAGCCTAGCAACTACATATATGTATATTTTTAAAAACTTCAACCATCTCGTTCCATCTACATCAACTCTAAATTGTAAATACCAGTCCACTGCTGGACGTATGCTTCTTTGATAGAATGTTGGCATAGTTACCTCGCTCGGGAGGCTGGCTGGTAATCTCAGTTTGGATAATGATGAAAGGAAAACGCTGCTACCCGTATCGCGCAGCACAACTTTAGTCGCATTGCAGGACACTTATAGTGCGAGAATAAGAAGAATAGGAATAACAATAAGGATAATCTTTGTAACACAATCAATATTTACAGTTTTCTCAAAAATTTACGATGACTGCTAAACTAGGCGAATTGCCTAAATCTCAGTAGTCACATAGTAGTAGTAGTTACATAGTAACGGTGAAGGTACTAGTGCTGAGTCACAATTTTTCAATGCTAAAAAAAAAGAGAAAATCAGATCGTTTTCTGTGGCAACACTATCTAATGTCATTTCGTTTAAAGATAAGCAATATGAACAACCCAACTAATGGGATAATATTATACAATTTAGTGTTAGTGGGTGGTTTTAAGGGACTGCCATCTCGGACAAGAATCTTCGTATAATTAAGATAGAACTTCACTTATGATAAGTTCGTTTAATCTTATAATTTATACTCTATACTTGTCCAAGATGGGTTACCGAGTAGATGTTTGAAGATGGGTTGTGAATCACTAAGACTATTTTTAAAAAACGAAAAAGTATGTAATTATAATAAAACTTAAATTTCGTAATCAATAAGCAAATTACTTGCAAGAGATTTATTTAAACTTTTTTTTAATTACTCTGAAAAATGGTATTACCTACATACTACATTACTGAATTCTGCTAGGTTTTCAATTATTGCCCTATTGTAGTGCCCAGCAAATACAGAAGAATTCTGAGACCATCCGTGATGTGAAAATGAAGATCTTTTGATTTTAACCATCAAGAAATCAGCTATAAGCTGGTGGATCAAGTAGACTTTGAGAGAAGCTGGTATTAATGACACAAATATTCTTGGCTTGGTGGTATACCACAAGACATGCACCAACATCTGTACAGAGATATAGTGTTAGAAATGATGTTATAAGGAAAACTGCAGGATGGTCTCAGAATTCTTCTATATCTGACATTAGTTATTGTAGCCAGAGAAAACGTTCTGTTTTTCTCTTCTTTTTTTTAGCTTCGAAAAATTGTGACTCAGCTCTTGTACCTTCAACATTACTAGGTACGGGAATGGGTTGTGCTATTCAATTTTGAGCTAGCACCACACGGTACTTCAGCCTTTTCGATTAGAGTTATTCAGTATAACCGCTAACAAAACATTATGCATACATTGAAAGCTATAATTGCCAAATTACTACGCAATTAATGGTCACGTCAATTATTTGACGACTTCTATACTCGTAACTAACAAAATTGTTTCCTCAAGGAAACGTAAGACACGCGACATAACATGACTTCCAACAAATTGAAATGAGCATGCAAAGTACTTTTATGTTGACAATCACTTAAAACAAACTAAAATGTTTAATTGGTAACATGGGAACTATCTAAATACTACGTTTCAGTGGAAATTGAGTCAGTAGGTACTATGACAGTGGAATAGCTGTTGGAACAAATTTTGTGAACATCGGTGACAGTAAACATATATTACGTTAATTAACTTTAGATCCTAGTAAACGTTTTGATTGAATTGTCTACCATAGTCATATACCAACATCATGTTTTCATTAAATTCAAGTTGAATATTTTGTCGTTTTCTAAATGGCAGGACAGTTTTTCCGATATTAAATTGCCTTCTACGTCATGCAATATCTTAACTTTAATACAAAGAAACTTCTTAACCTTAAATTAACTAGGTACTAGGTTCAATAATCGCATATTATACTCAGGCCACTGTTTGGAACCGTGATCCAGGTATAGATTTAGGAGAGCGTTCCCTTTGTCACGCCTTGGTGCTTGAAGCTAAATAGGTTAAAGAGGGATTTCACGGTCTTTCGCTGCCACTTCTTTCTCGTAAACATTAGTTAATACTTATTTTATTGTTCCTAAGTTTGTGAAACTTATTTATTTTTAAACATTGATTTAATTTTCTCTTTCACTACTTTTAGAAGATAATAGCATCAGAACAACCGATGTTCAGAACTGAGTCTACTCTACTCCAACTCTACTGTAGCCGAATGTTGGGTCTAGGCCGCGTTACTTCTTACCGCATGTATTTTCACGCGTAATCTAGGCGATATTAAATTAGAGCGCAGATATTTGTTTCAACATTATCTAGCGGACAGTTTTTCTTACATTCATGTTCGCAATTTCTGAATAAGTCACCCAAATTCATTGTTGGACTACTACTATTTAGCTACCATCAAGACGCTTATATTACAGGATAGCTGTTGTAAAAAATTTTCAACTTCCTTTGAAGGCACTCGCTTGAATTATTTATTATAAAATAATAAAATAAATTAAAATCCTTTATTTCTATAACGTAAAGGTTACATAAACAATCTGTGGCTAGGACCAATCTAGTAAGTAGGTATACACTATACCTGTAGTAGGAGGCCCCGCTCTTCTATAATTATAGCTTACAATTATTATGCAGATAGAAATTAAACGAAAAGAAAAAACAATGATTATCTAACTAAATTAATAACAATACTACGACACAATTATATGTCAGCGTGTGTATGTGTGTGTGTGTGTGTGTGTGTGTGTTATTATACACCCGTGTTTGATTTTTATTATTATTCTAACTTTCAAATACATCTAACTAAATAATTATCGGAGCTCTTGTTGGTGACCGAACCCAGAACCCCGAGATCTTGGTCCGCTTACCACTCGACCAGCGGGGCGTTATTTCCGAACAAAAAAAGACGTGTGGCACTCGGAGACTGCCGCGGTAAAGCTATTGCATAGCATTTTTTATCAACTTATGCAATTATAAAACTAAAAAGTATCACCGCTGTGCCGGTCGGAGTGGGGGGTGTTAGGTTATTTTCGTTACGGAATTTCAGGATTCGGTCTCCACGCTCAAGGCCCGCGATAGAAGCTATGCAATAGCTTAAAAATTGCTCGGGTTTGTGATTGCTTGATTAGGCTTGTTCCCGTCATTGCTGTGGTAACTTGAATTTAATAATGGAGTTATTTGCCCTGTAGTGGGATGATTATAGGGTACTTTACATAAGTACGGGCAGTTGTAGATTGCCAGTGTAAAAAATACATACCTTTGCGTTGCATTAAGAGCTTTATCTGTCTACGATGGTAGCATAAGAAAAATTTAAGAAAAATTTAAAATCTAGATTAAGAAAACCAATGAAATACTACTGATAAACTTTCATGGTCACTATCACTAGAGTTAATTGATATGGAATTTTTACAATGATCACGGGAGAACTATTCTTTCACGGGAGTTCTCCCGTGATCATGGCGCTTGCAACAGTGCCGAAATATCGGAAACTCATAAAAACTAAGGTATAAACCCTGTATCAATTAACTCTAGCAATGAAATACTTTTGACAAACATAATGTATTCCGATGGTCGTTTGCGACTTAACATACGTACTGCTCTTAATATTATTGGGTAGGTATAATTTCATCGTTTTGCGGTTAGGCTCTCACCGTATTTGTAATAATATATCCGTAGGATTGATGTCTTAGGATCAACATAACTTGAAACAAAATTTACATTGATCTTAGTTTGTTTCAAAGAATATAAAACGCCGCGCCCGGTATGCATGGAGATGCCTGAGACATAATATTTTAAGTTCAAATACTTGTTTGAAAGAAGTTTGAACATGAAAATTTTTTCGGTGCGTGTTTTATTGCAGTCGTTTAAATTTAATTATAATTTAACATTATAGGAACTTGATCGATATGGTGGTACGGCCCAGCGTTCAGTCCCCGCTAGGGCAATTTGTAAAACGATATTTTTCTGGGATTCAACACGTGTGTCGTCATCTAGTTTTAAATAACAAAGTGTATCGATTTAAAAGGTCGGACTGAGCACGACAATTTTACGCTTTTGCAAGTAGGCTATAAAATGAACTAGGTTTAAAATATTTGGCAACTGCACGACCAATCGGTTGTAACGCTTTTAATTTTTTTGACAATTGCAGTGATTATTATCTAAATATTTACTTTTTTGTATTTTGCAAGGCCCCGTTGGTCTAGTAATTTAAGCAGACCTCGGGTCCCGGGTTTGATCCCCGGGTTGTGCAACAAAAAAGTTTCGCATTTGGCAAGCGTGGTGGTTATACCTGCACCCATCATTGCTATGGCCCTGCAGTGGGATGATTATAGGCTTACTTACTTACTTTCGCAAGGAAATCAACAAATAAAGCTATTTCTGATGTTCTATTCTCGACTCGTATGGTGTCGACACATTAATAAGTAACACCAACCTCGTCTCCTCCTATGGAGGATGAGGACGACCATTTGGATCAGCGGTAGTAAACGCTGCTTCTGAGCCATAGGTCGCGGATTCGATCCCCGCACAGTACAAATATTTGTGTGCATGAACATGTATGTTTGTACTGGTCTGGTTGTTTTCTATGTATTATAAGTATGTATTTACAAAAAAAAGTATATAAGTAAGTTTATCGGTTGTCTAGTACCCCATATGACAGGGTACTTAATAGTAGCTTAATTTGGGACTAGATGGCTCAGTGTGGCCCAGTGAGGCATGTCGTAAATATTTATTTATTTATTTATTTATTTATTTATGGGTGTCGTTAGAGGTGACTAAGGAAGTACTGCCAGGAGAATACGGGGAGCAGCTAGTCTTTGCTCTACCATTGACTAACTGCGATCACCTCCGAGCCGAGCGTAACAATCTTGGCAAATTTTATGGAGATCAGCTGTTGAGGGTTTCTGGCGGTAGTTGTAAGGAAGTGATCAAACGCAGTGGCGAGCATTGGGGAAGGCCTACGTTCAGCCTGTTCAGGAAAAAGATTGCTTATTATGATGATGCTTGATATCTACTCAAAGTTGAAAATACATTTGCTGGAATAAAAAAATCGACTGCCTGAGATGGGCCTCGTACCCAAAACTGCACTATCCATTGAGATACCCAGACATTTTGCGTCGATCAACTATTTAAGACCTTACGCTACAGCGTGAACGAAATGAAATTTCGGAGTTTCATCAATATTTTCGGGTAGTACCTCCAACATCCAAAAGAAATGATACTCAGTGTAAATTTGCTGACGTCACGGTCTTTAAGTCGTAAGTAGACGACTCCCGTGAGATAAGAAGGGAAGGCGCATTTCTATACTAGACCGGGACGGCTTGCAGTGTAAAAAAACGGCCTGTATCTACCACTATAGGCTAAAGTCATTGAATTTTAGGCCCCGTTTTGGTCGTGTAGTTTAAGTAGGTACTGAATCAAGATTTTTTGGTTTAGATCTCCGAGTTGTGCAACAAGAGTTGCGAATTTTCGAATATTGCTCAGTTTTGCGATTACCAAACTTCATTTGGGAATTATGCCTATACCCATCATTGCTGTGGTAACTTTGCCGTGTAAATTACAGTTAAAAATTAGCCCACTTTCATTAACCACTGGCGATGTAAGGAATCCGATGCGTGACAGTCCACTGGGCACTAAGTATTTATCAGCCGAGGCACTGAATATTTATAGACCGCGAGAGAAGGCGGTCGGATTCGTTACATTAAGATTAAGACTGTATTCGCTAATCTGTGTCACTTTGTTGCAGTTATTTTCCCTGAACGCTTTAAGTAAAAGAATATAAGTAGCATTGCTAGGTGTAGTTGTAGTAAGTTAGTCTAATGTTCTCTTTAAAAAAGTTAATAATATTATTTCTTGATTTACAAATTTGGGCTGTCTTAAACAGTACTATAATCCTTTTTTTTTTTTCATTGATGAGTAACTGCTGTGAACATTGTAATAGAAGACATTGTTTTAGGTTTTACTCAATAAATCAGCGCAGTTCATCAAATTTTTTGGTATCATACTTACCTCTAACATCCGAAAGAAATATTTTAAAAAATTAAAAAGATTTAAGAGATGAAATAAGAGAATATAATTAAACCTATTTAAGATGGAAATTAAAATTTTCGTCGTTTAAAATTGATGGTAAAATGATTTTAAAAAGCGTCTGTTTCTCTCTTAGTAATACCAAACTAATCTCAACTAACACAATAATTTTACATAATATAACTTATAGTCTTCCAGCTAAAAGTCATGGTTAACCCAAATAAGTCTTTTTCCGTAAGTAATAGCCTATTATCATTCCACTGCCTCAAAGGCCTCTGTCATTGAATTCAAGTTACCATACGAATGACGGGTACTGCAATATCGCTAATATCGCCAATAATTGCTATGATTGCCTGGCAGTTTTGGTACCGATTTGCAGCGATCCCATTTTTCCTATTGGTAGAAAGATGACACTAAAGCCCGTCTTTATCTGGTAATTTCATTTAGCCGACTAAATCAGACTAAGCTTAGGTTCTCAGCACTGATAATGATGAAAATATAAAAATAAAATATACTCGTAATTCATTTGTCTACTTACTTTATTTGATATTTTAGCAACTTAATTGCACTTATAATATCAGTATATAAACTTGAAAAATTTTGTCTCAGGCGGGACTCGAACCCGCATCTCCTCGCATGCCGGGCGGGCGCCATACCATTAGGCCACCGAGACACTGCGACACGGCGCGAATTTTTCAAGCATATTCTTACGCTGTGAGCCATTTCAAGTTTATATACTGATATTATAAGTGCAATTAAGTTGCTAAAATATCAAATAAAGTATATAAATAGCTGTTTCATCTTAACTGACTGTCAAACATCTGCAAAGATGTTTCTTTCGGGTGTTAAGGGTGCAAACTCCTAACATTTGATGAAGCAACGCTGGCTCACAGCGTAAGAATATGCTTGAAAAATTCGCGCCGTGTCGCAGTGTCTCGGTGGCCTAATGGTATGGCGCCCGCCCGGCATGCGAGGAGATGCGGGTTCGAGTCCCGCCTGAGACAAAATTTTTCAAGTTTATATACTGATATTATAAGTGCAATTAAGTTGCTAAAATATCAAAATAAAGTATACTTGTAATTCATTTGTCTACCGTTCCACCAACACTTACAACAAGGAATTTTCCCAAATCGACTTGTTTCATATCTCTCATAACAGGTTAAAACAAAAGTTAAAGAGAATTTTATAAATAAATAGGTCATTGTTTCTATCAATTATACACTTGCTTGTAAACGTATTAACAATTTTAATCTTAATCTATAAAGTTCTTCACGTCCGATCATGTTAGCAAACTTAACTATATTTCATGTATAACGTTTAGGCACTATTAAGGTCTATATATCCTAAAAACTGTTTTTAATTACAATATGTTACTGTAAATGACTGTTTGATGCCAAAATAAATGAAAAAAAAAATATCTGGAAGGAGTGGTGCTTTTCTTTTTTAGGCTGATACCACAATATCAACCGATAACATCATAGCAATGAATAGCAAAAAGGTCATAATGATTTCTACTATTTCTCTTCTGTATGGCTCTCACTATTGTTTAAATACTTTACTGCGAATGAATCAGTTTCAGTTACAGTGAGACGAACGAAACGGACGTCAAAGTTACCGAAGAGATCAACAGATGGCGTTGTTGGTTATTGTATCGCGGTAGCATTTCATAATTTCGTTTACTCGAGCGGGTTATCTTATTATTGTGAAGTATGCATTAATACTCGTAGTCTGTTCTAACCTTAGCACACAAATAAAAGGTGTCTCTATCTGTCTCTGTCTTTAGTCGGTCTTCCAACAGTCTAGCTAGTAAAGTGTATATATCAATTCTTCTCTATATTGAATGCACATACATTAGCAATTTTTAGTTTACATTTACGTAGAGCTCGATCATCTCCTCTCCCCTATCACTCGCTTCCCCGCCAGCAAAAATCGAATACTAAAAACTACCTTCATCTACTAGCTAGAGTTATTTGATTCGGGGTTTATATCTTAGAAGCTTTCTTGATCGATCATGGCGCTTGCAATAGTGCCGAAATATCGTTAACTTATAAGGTAAATGATTTAAACCCCAAAGCAAATAACTCTAGTAATAGTGATCAGGAAATTTTAATCAGTTCATCTACTTGATTTGACTTTTGACTTCAACTGATACAACATCTATCGATTTATAACTATCTAATTACTTGAAGAATCTAAATAGTTATCAGCTACTTTGTCTACAGACACAACTTTTTGTCTCGCGTAATTGCAGTTATAACAAAAGGCTATTTTCTAATCAGTTCTCGGTGAAAATTCTGCATGCGATATCTTTAAAAAACGAATAATCCAAAAGCATTTTCCGTTCACATGGATAATTGCGACATCTATTGAAGAAACGGGGAAACAAAAAGTCTGTATCGTGAGAACTTCGTGCCCGATGTTTGTAGAGAAATATTAAGTGGAGCATTTTTATTGGCCTCCAGTGTACGGTGTACTTTCATTAACGTACTGTAGGCACATGAGTAAAAATATTTATTCATGTGCTGTAGGCATGCGGTGTCAAAGACTAAGTGCTATTTTGTTTTCTCTGTGTTACATGTCGTTAAGTAAAATGGAATTGTACCGAATGGTAAAGTTTTCACGGTCGTCGCAAACGTGATATTGTTAATATTAAACTTGTACTAGATTTTGCATTTGTATGGTATGTTTTGGTAGAGATAATACGTAACCGAAAACCTTCCTAACCAAACGAACGCCCACTTGAATGAACTTTCATACGATATATACGAGGTAGAATACTGAGACCATTTGGAGCAGTGGTAGTAAACGCTGCTTTTGAGACGTGGGCCGTGGGTTCGATCCCCGCACAGTACAAATATTTGTGTGCATGAACATGTCATGACTTTCGTGGTGGAGTGACGTACATCACGGTCCTTCAAGGTATCGCCTGCTTCGAAGTCCCAGGTTTGATTCCCAGACAGGTCAATACAATTCAATTCAATACACAACCATTGCACAAAAACAGGTTACAAAAAATATACTTTAGAACGGAAAATAAGTATATTGAGGTGGTTTTATCGCTAATAGCGATCTCTATTAGATAACCTCAGTGTGAAAAAAATGTATGTTTCATATTTTCTCGGATTTCAGTGTTTATGAGAAACCTTCTTTGTTTCTAATTTCCCTAAAGGAAGTGCTTTTAATGTGAGTAACTTGACTTTTGGGTCAGAAAAATTCACGTCACGTTGTCTACATTTATTATATAATATATTGTAGTATCCAATTCCCAACGGTTGTCTGGAAGAAATCGGCGTTGGCGATAAGACCGCCGAAGTTTTAAATCTTTTTTTATTATTTATTGTAAACTTTTTTTGTTTTCAATAAAGAGTACTCTATCAATCTCCGTTGAACAAATTACTTGCAACGCTATCAGAGTCTACTATGCAAATGATTTGCAACTATGTCAGAAACGTTTTATGATCAATTTATTACATCGGCACCGGTTAATCGAGTGAGATCTAAAACCAGTTATGACAACTTTTATCAAATTAAAGTTACATCACTTTGACATAATAGTTTTTTATGTTATATTGTGGTCTTCATTATAAATGTTATAATAATTACATACATTACCTATGACCATTGGCCGGAAATCAAAAAACGTTAGTTCGATTCCCGTATTGATCGATTTAATCAAAATATGTAATACTGCTGTATGAGGGAGCTTCTTGCGCTGCTTCTTCTCGGCACTAGCCCACTCTTGCAAGCAGTGGTTGGTTAAAATATTGGTACCTGTAAATGCGCTTTCAGGAGCCTTATTTTTACTCACTGGCAAATTGAAAACGTGAGCCAGTTTAAGTTTTCTGGCTCAATTTGCGAGTATGCAACAAAAATTATATTATGTATTACAGGCCACATTAAAATATGAAGATCGTAACCATTATTTTTGAATAGGTCCCAAACAATACCTGAGTGACGAATATTCTGTACCAACATTAAATTTGTGGTTTATCCCTTAAAGCAAGGAAGGTCGTTTTTTTTTGTTTAAAATAGCTTTCTATTTTCCTAACCAAAAGTGTTTTCAAATTTGAAACACAGAATTACGCCGACCCAAACCACATGCATTGGGAACAAAGTTTTTTTGCTATAAGGTACGAGGTTGAATATGAAATCAAACTTCAAAAATCGTAACACAACACAGTTTAGCGAATTACACGTCATTTTATGTTTCCGGTCGATTCACTTTCAAAATGTTAGGTATAAGTCCGCGAATTTTATTTCCACAAAGTAAAAGCGGCTTATGCAAGCGACTATGTCAGTCCTTTACTGCCAAATAATGTTCGGCGACAGAATATCTGTTATTGTGTCTATATAATATAACGTATATTAATGATAATGATTAGCATTTTTTCAATTAGGTTTGCACATTGATAAAATGTCAATTTTTTATTATTTTTTTTCCAAAATATTGGGCTTGCTCTTGACTACATACTTAACAATACGGTTAAGAAGAAGCCTAAATGAAGCGAGCTTACCCAGACGTACTGGTTCTCCCACACACCAGCGGAACACAGAAAAACTGTTTGGCGCTGGACTCCGGTAGGAGGGTGGTAGCAGCTACATTGAATATTTGGGTGCTCTTTAATATCATATTTAAATCATGTACGAGGTAGAATTTGCATTACGGTAGCTTTGACAGATGATATTAACAGCTTATATTTAAACTTGGGCAGGTTGTTAGTGACATTTTGTAAAATACTGTGTATCTATTATCAATACTAATATTATAAACTGAAGAGTTTGTTTGTTTGTTTGTTTCTTTGTTTGTTTGAACGCGCTAATCTCTAGAAGTACTAGTTCGATTTGAAAAAATCTTTTTGCTTTGGATAGTTCATTTATTGAGTAAGGCTTTAGGCTATATAACATCTTGCTGCGACCAATAGGAGCGAAACATGAGTGAAAAATGTTGCAAAAATAGTCGCAATAATAATAATAGAAATTGACGCGGACGAAGTCGCGGGCAACAGCTAGTCTATTATATTTGACGACCATTTGGATCAGTGGTAGTTAACGCTGCTTCTGAGCCATGGGTCGCTGGTTCGATCCCCGAACAGTACAAATATTTGTGTGCATGAACATGTCTGTTTGTACTGGTCCGGGTGTTTTTCTATGTAGGTCTTATAAATAGGTACAGATATACAAAAAAAAATTAAGTATGTTTATCGGTTGTCTGGTAGCCAATCAACGACAAGCTTCGTAGTAGTTGCTTAATTTAGGACTAGATGGCTCTGTGTGGCCCAGTGTGGCATGTCTGAAAATATTATGTAGAAAAAATAT
The DNA here is from genome assembly GCA_949315895.1 of Anania crocealis. Classification (NCBI taxonomy): domain Eukaryota; kingdom Metazoa; phylum Arthropoda; class Insecta; order Lepidoptera; family Crambidae; genus Anania; species Anania crocealis. The sequence goes on along the minus strand of OX438885.1, from coordinate 1,346,892 downwards.
ATATTATCTATTTAGTTCGTACATACTCGAATTTTGGCGACACAAAAAAAACACAGACGACTATAGAACCTCCTCCTTTTTTCGAAGTCTGTTAAAAAGGGGGTGGATCTCTGTTTGAGAAATTTTAATGGCGGTTGTGAAATTGAACTGGCGCGGTATAACCTACTAAGACGACCTCCGTGGCGAAGTGGCGTGCCGGTTTTGCCAGTGTCGCCAGCTCCGAGGTCCGGGGTTCGGTTCCCAGATGTAAAGAATCTTTAAAAAAATGTCTTGAGTATGGCTGTTTGTGGTCTTCTAATGTTTCCGATTTCTACGAAAACAGGTGTAATAATAGGAGTCTTATTACTCTTTTTGGTGTAATTTTGCCGTTAGTGCAAAGTTATAGGGGTGTATTTATTTTAATTTTAGTTATATGACGGCATCGCCTAGGTATATAATAAATACCTACCTGAATGAATCCTACATTCATTATAATCTTACTCGTTAATATACCTTTTAAAGTAAGTTTGTGTAAGTGTCGTAACAACTTCGAAATTCATTTTGGTGAATAAAAAAAAACTGGCCTAGAGCTAGTCGGACTCGCGCACGAAGAGTTCCGTGCCATCATTTATAAAACGGGGTTGTGTGTCCTAAATTAAATTAATTATTTATTTAATACAGTGAATATAAATCTAAACAATTTGTAAAAAAAATTAGCTTCTAACTGTTGTCGTTATCAATTGAGCAGAAACGAGAAAAAAAAAACGCTTGCTGTATGGGATTCTTCTTAAATATTTATTATACTCTGTTTTTTCAGTTTTTTGTTATAGGCGCCACAGAAAAACATTATCTCTGAAAATTACGACTAACTATCACGCTTTATGAGATACAGCCTGGTGACAGACGGACAGCCAAACCTTAGTGATAGTATCCCGTTTTATCATTTAGGTGCGGAACCCTAAAAATACAGTCAATCATTACCAGCTCCCCCATGTTTTATATAAAGAAGTGATTAGCTTATACTAGTAACTTTATGATGCCTTCGTTAATTGTACCAATACAGTTAGAAAGTACAAAGACCATTAATGTGTTGGTTAATAAACGCAACGTTGTTGCATGGGTAAATGCTTCAAGCTTTTATATAGGGCTATTTATGCAATTTATTGAACGAAAGTTAACTAAAAGACAGCAAAAGTTAAATATTTTTTGCCAGTAAATTGCTTTTACAAGATTAATAAGAATAAATCATATATTTTTGAGTTCCAGAAATTTTATGGTAAGCTTAAAAGCTTGCTTAAAAGAATTGCTTCGTTACAGTTAATGGCAAAAGGTTGCGGATGTATGTCGGTGCCAGCTTAGACGTATGCCACTAATTTATTTGTTTAAATTTAAAAGATGTTGATTATTGGATATAATTAGAAGTAGCCTACCTTTCATCATCATCATCATCATTTCAACCAAACTACGCCTACTGCCTAAACATAAGCCTCTCCTAAGAATCTCCATAACGATCGGTGAGTACAAACACATATCATGACAACCTCCGTGGCGGAGCGTACACACCGGGTTTCAAGGTGTCGCCTGCTCCGAGGTCCCGGGTTTGATTCCCAGACGAAAAAAAAAAGTGTTTTTCTACATTTTCTCGGGTCTGGGTGTTTGTGGTACCTTCTTTGTTTCTGGTTTCCAAAATACGAGTGCTTTAAATATTTAGACGACCATTTGGATCAGCGGTAGCAAACGCTGCTTCTGAGCCATGGGTCGCGGGTTCGATCCCCGCACAGTACAAATATTTGTCTGCATGAACATGTCTGTTTGTACTTGTCTGGGTGTTTTCTATGTATTATAAGTATGTATTTACAAAAAAAAAGTATATAAGTAAGTTTATCGGTTGTCTAGTACGACAGGGTACTTAATGTAGCTTAAGTTGGGACTAGATGGCTCTGTGTGGCCCAGTGAGGCATGTCTTAAATATTATTTATTTATTATTATTATTAAATAGTTATTTAAATTAGGATCAAAACAATGTATGTATGTGATGTTGTCTACATTTATTTATTTATCACAACTATCGTATTCGAAAAAAAATACTGTACATTTGCAATGTCTATCCTACTTAGTGATATATATTTAATAACATTCTGTGTAATAGCCATATTTCGTCAAAAATTTACGGTACTTTTCTCTATTTATAGAGATTTCTGACCGGTTTAGTTTCTGAATTAACCTTTTCTAAAGTGTCTTAGGTTGGGAAGGGAAGAAATGAGTTATAGTCGTTTGTATACATGGTGTTCGAAGAACGTTGAACATACGAAAATGGGGGGTAGGTGAGGTAGTCTGTTAACTAACTATAGCCAAATACTTTTTTTTTAAATTTTTCTTTAAATTTCTGGATTTTTTCTCTTTTGTACCTTTAAGCCCGTCAAAGTTTTTTTTAGGGCCAAATCTATTTGTTTTTCTTAAACTTTGTTTTTAGCAATGTGAAATGTGTTATTTTTAATTTTAAAATACTCTACCAACTACTAAGTTTCTAATAAAGAAAAAAATCTATTTGGCCATAAAAAAGTTTGATTGTTATTCGATATAACATGCTTAATGGTATAGCGCCGCACCGGATCGCGAGGAGATACGGGTTCGAGTCCCGCTTGAGAAATATTTTTTCAAGTTTACATAAAGTTTGACTGGTTTGAAGGTACGAAAGCGGAAAAATCCACAAATTAAAAGATAACATTAAAAAAAATCTTAAGACCTAGGTTAAATCTTTTGGACTAGTTAGCTAACAGACCACCCCACCTTCTTTCCATTTTCGTATGTTCAACGTTCTTCCGAACATCCTGTATAATATTTTAATTGTTTTGGCAGGCGCGTTAAGCTGTTTCCGGCAAGTTTTGTCGCAAAAAACCAGCCATGTATGAGGCCTGTAGGCTAGGAAAGTCTGACCCTAAAATATTCTTCAAGGAAAACGATAGGACACGAAGAATCAAGCTAGCCTTAAGTCACAAGTGTATTAGACTGCTTAGTAGCTAAACAGATAGATAGATCTAACAATCAGTCGTCAGCTACATACCTGCGCAAGATTGAGCGGCGCTCTACCCGGCGGAGTGGTCACTTGACTGGCCACAAGCGATGCCAGCGCAACCCTCTGGTTTCCCGACATTGCCCTGATGATCGGCAGGATCTGCGCGAACTTGCCCACATGGTCCTTCCTCTCCAAAGCCTTTAGCACTGCGTCCTTTATCATACTCTCCTTAGATCTGATCTTGTAAGCTGGCTTATAAATCTTCTTCGTCGTCGTTTCGAACAGCTCTTCCAAATCCTCAAAAGCCACATCATCCTCCAAAGAATCTAAGTTATACTGCGGCCTATGAGAATTCGTCACACCTGTCGGTTTGATTATCCTCACAGGAGGCTTAACAAAAGTCTGATAATGCCTTGACTCCTGCGCAATCATCACCTCATCACTGTCGTTAAAATCGAAGTCTTTCAATTGATCATCCGCTTTCAAACACGATACAACGAGGAGAACTAAAACTATGTATTTACACGCCATTTTTATTGTTTACTTTACTCCTTGTGTAACTATATCATCATTTGGTAGGCACTTAAAATTCACATGTTTTAGAAAACCCGCATTATTTTCCGGTGGTTTGTTCGTGGGCGATGCGCGCGACGCTTTCCTTGCCTCGGCGCGGAGTGAGCGCGTGCGCATACTATACACGCACACGCGCGCACTCATCTCATATTTACAGGTGTCAGATGGTGCCGGAACTCACGACTTTCACCGCTGGGTCACCCATCACCGGTCACATTTTGATAAGTCATCTACTTATCGCTATTGCAATACAATAGCCCTAACAAATCCCGTTGCGTAAAACTATCGAAGATCGCGCATAACAATTTTAACTCGGAGTGCACATTAAGAATATTACACCTTATGTCTAAAGCAGTAGTGCTTTGTATTCGGTAAATGTATCTTTGCATGATCCAAGACAAAGTCGCGATGATATTAGAGTTTTCGTACGAAGATGCTTTCTCACTTTATAGGTGTTATAACATTGTTATGAAAGCTATAGAGGTCGAGTTACGGCAACATTACATTTTCCATTAGATTAACTTTCTTCGCCTTGATTCACCGTTACCAAACGAGTTTTTGACGGCAAATGTAAGTTGGTCAGTAGTTATATCATGACCGGTATTGTTCGGCCGTGTAAGATTGTGTTTTGATATAATTAATGACATTGCAATCAAATTATAGCAAATCATTGATAGGTTTTATATTGGCTAGAAAGTTTATTTTGCAAATTACAAAGTTCAATCCAAATAAATACTGAAATAAAATAAAATGGCTTTTATGATGAAGAATCTTTGACGTTGATTGATAAAGGCTGATTATTCTAATAATGATTGTGGTAATGACTTGAAGATTTCTGACGAACATTTAGCTGTACTTTGTGTCATGATTGAAGACTTTAAAGAAACATATTAACATACGAGTAGGTACTTAAAATAAATGTTTTCAAAGCGTAAACTATTTATCGGTAAGGCACTATACACTTAAACCTTAAAACTTAAACCTGACTCCCAACACCGCTAATTTACAAATAGCCCAACTGAATCGTACTTCAACTACTACTTGGATTTCAATCGTATATTTTGACACATTTACTAAAGTAGTAAATTAGTACTCTAGCTGGTCAAGCGAGAGGTAATATTGAAAAGCTAATATTTTATAAAAATCATAAAGCAAAGAAAATTAAATATATTCTGGGGCATTAAAAATCTGGTCTTGTCTAGCTCAACACACAGCTTTTCCGTTTTCTTCTTCGGTGGAGTCTTTGTCTTAAAACTACACTCGGCAATCTTACTTAACTCTTAACAACAGTGCTTAAGTTATAAGTGACTTATTGCGGCTCTAGCATCACTACTACACTACTACTCCTTTATAGAAACTAAAAAAACCCTAAAAACTATTTAACAGTTCGATGCATGAGCGATTGTATAATTGCTTATCTGCATGTGAAGTGGACTAGACAAAAAACTAATTCTCCCGGGTCGGGCAGCAAAAAGTTTCGAATTTTCGAACGTTGCTCGTGTTTGTGATCACCAACCCGCATTTGGCAAGCGTGGTGATTCTGCCAGTACACCCATCATTGCTGTGGTAACTTGAATTCAATGATGGAGGCCTTTTCCCTGCAGTGGGATGATTATAGGCTGTTACTTTTTCATTATTTCTGAACGTTTAACCTTCTTTAGACACAGCAAACATTTCAAAACTAAAATCAGGTAAATCGGCTCAGCCGTTCTCGAGTTTTAGCTAGACAAACGAACAGCAGCAAAGCAGGAAGAACTGCAGTGCTGAGAAAGCTAAAGGAGCTATTTAATTCCGTCATAGCCAATGGGACTACCCCGAAGGCGTGGACTGAGAGCTTGGTGGCTTTGTTTTTCAAGAAAGGAGACAAAGCCCTCCTGAAAAACTACAGACCAATCGCGAGTTCTCACAAACCGTCTTGCCGCGAGATTTGACGCCTTCCAGCCACCGGAACAGGCTGGGTTTCGAAAAGGTTTCAGCACCGTGGACCACATTCACACAGTGAGGCAGATAATGCAGAAGTCACAAGAGTACCTATAATCAGCCGCTGTGCCTAGCATTTGTGGACTACGAGAAAGCATTCGACTCCGTAGAAACCTGGGCTGTTCTGGAATCCTTGCAGCGATGCCAAGTCGACTGGCGATATGTGGAGGTACTGAGAATTCTATACAGAGCAGCGTCGATATCCGTCCAAGTACAGAACCACAAGACGAAACCCATTCAGTTGCTCAGAGGGGTGAGACAGGGAGATGTCATCTCTCCAAAACTGTTCTCCAACGCACTGGAGGATGCCTTTAAAACACTGGACTGGAACGGACTGGGCATCAACATCGATGGCGTATATCTCAGCCACCTTCGCTTTGCCGACGACATAGTATTGATAGCAGAATCAGTGCAGGATTTGCAGAAAATGCTGCAAAGCCTTAATGCTGCTTCAACATCGGTCGGTCTCCGGATGAATTTGGACAAGACCAAAGTCATGTTCAACGACTTTATCACTCCGGAGCCGATCTTGATCAACGGTGAAGCGCTGGAAGTTATATAAATCTACCTCGGGCAGATATTGCAGTTAGGTAGATGTCTCTACCTAACTGCAATATATATATCACTTTTAACGTGAAATCACAAGAAGAGTGCAGCTGGGTTGGGCAGCGTTTGCAATGGAAAGTTGTGTCATATTTTCTCGTCGTCACTGCCGCAATGCCTGAAGAGTACGGTGTTCAATCAGTGCGTCCTACCCGTCATGACATACGGAGCCGAAACGTGGAACATGACAGTCAGGCTGGCCCACCGACTGCATGTCACTCAGCGAGCTATGGAAAGATCTATGCTCGGTATTTCGCTGCGGGATAAAATCCGTAACGAGATAATCCGGCAGAGGACCAAAGTTATGGACATTATCCAAAAGTGTAGCAAGCTGAACTGGCAGTGGGCTGGCCATATTTGTCGCAGAACCGTTGAGCGTTGGAGTAGACGGGTTTTCGAATGGAGACCACGTCTCGGCAAACGTAGTGTAGGACGCCCCCCTGCTAGATGGACCGATGACCTGAAGAAGGTCGCTGGTAGTGGCTGGATGAGGAAAGCGGGTGATCGTACACTGTGGCGTGCCCTTGGGGAGGCCTACGTCCAGCAGCAGTGGACTGCAATAGGCTGATTGATTGATTGAAACGAACAGCAATTAAATTTTATAACAGGATGAAAGTTTAAACACTTTCGAAATTTTAATACAACAATCTATGAGACAAAAAACAAATGACATATTTTTTTTTTGCTATATCCCAGTACCGAAATGTCAAGATAAAGCACTTAGAAAATCTAACAAAATCCAAATATTTTGATACGGCCTCATTGCAACACTTTTTTTACGTGATGCGCATCTAATTAATTCATTACGATACTACACGTATTAATGTTGTTGATTTTCCCTTCATACTCGTACCTTAACAGGCTTAAAGACTGTAAAAATCGAAAACTAGGTTGCGAAAAATATTTTCGGGTGAAAACCTGACCGACATTTTTTACTTCATAAATGGGCTCTAAATACGATACTGAACGCCTATAAATAAATTATGAAACTTATGTATAACTTAATAATTATGAACGCCTATTAATAAATAATAAAAAAATTATGAAGGTGATTAAAAAGTTACCTGTATAAATAGATAGGTATACTCTGTAACACCTTTGCAACGTCATAGAATGTAATTAAACATTTAATATGAATTAATTTAATTGATATTTTTGGAAGATATAAAAACCCTTCAAATAGTAACTATGTAGTACATAGAAAAGACTCTCCATATGACTATCGTCGATTTTCTCGAGAGATTTGCCTCAATGCAAGTTTCCTTTGCGTATGTCTTTATGTTTCTTTTAAACCATTACGAGTCAATCAGACCGTGGATACCGTACTTCGATCGAGAATAATTATCCATCTCGTTAAATTCTATGTACAGTCATGTAATGAAATACAGAATTTTATTTACTAAAATTGATTTTATTCTGAAATCTCTGTCTGTCCGGGTTATGGTATTTTTTTCATAATGGTATTTTAAAGGCAGTTTAACAGGAAAAAGAATGATGGTGCTTTTTTAAACGCATATTGAATGCACCTTTCGGAGATTTCTTTTACACAAGTAACCTAGGTAACAAAATGGTATGTTATAATGAGATACTCAATTATACAATGCCTTAAGTAAATTGGAGATTGTAAACTTATTTCACAAAATCAGTGAAACTTTGAATTAATTTAGACTAGCTATTGTACTTTGTACATGTAGACTTTTTTCTGGGATAAAATGTAGCGTTCTTCCCGAATCAATTAACTTTAGATTACCTCTTAATAATATTCGTATAGATAAATAATGAGGATAACATAGGTACATTCTATAGGTCATATGTTTGTTTTTAATTTTCTTTCTATTTTTAATGCTCTTTATAAATGACATAAAGCAGGATTATCTGTCATATAAATTATAACTCCAGTTAAAAAATCTATATACAGTGTTAGGTAAATGGTATAACAAAACAAAACCAGTCTATGTGAACACATGCATATAAATTCTATGCTGAAGTCAGAAATTTGATTTATTATCATTTATGAAAAAAATATTTTCATACAAACTAAAATTTTGAGATTCCGATTTGTATGAAAATATTTTTTTCAAAAATGATGATATCAAATTGATGCAAATTAAATATCTTCCGAAAATAACTTAACATATTATTATGCTAATAAATATAAACTTATTAGCATATAATTAGCTTATTTTCGGTTGATATTTAATTTGTATCATTCGAAAATAAGTAGCGAACTATCCCATTCATTTAGCATAAATGCAGATTTCATGATACGTCAATTAGTTCGTCACGCTGATTACTAATGTAACGACAAAAAATAACACGTAGGGAATGTAGGGCATGCTATGGGTTTGTATGACATACTAGCAAACCGCCCCAGATGATCATGAATGCAAGTCATACTTATAATTTGTAAAAAAATAAACTTGTTTTCGTCGTATGAGGCGACAAAAATAGTACTTATTTCTTTATTGCTACCAAAAGTAAATTTGCAGTAGGTTATCTCCACCATTCGCCAAACTGCAATGCACGCCAATCATGGCTATAATGGTGAAAATCATCGTTATGGGAGGCTTATATCCTGCAGGAAGTGATGTGTGCTGTTCGGTTATAAGTTTATTTGTTACAAACATACAATGGGTACGTCTAAGTACATTAAATCTTTTCTCTTTATCTAATCACGGAATGGGGCCCCCTTAAACCTAACCCGTGTCACAAGTCCCGGGAGCTACTCGGAGTTTCTCTTCCTGCCACACGATGGACCTGGCACCCGCACGGTGAAGCCATAAAACGCTAAGAAGTTTGTCTTAATTCCCTGCGATATATTATGGATACATTTACTAAGATTACATTTATAACACCCATGGATTCACCATACAAGTGCTGAAATCCGTTGCTGAAAATGGTAGGTACTCGGGCAGTGCCTGGGACTAGCGACTTAGGATTAAGTTTGATGATGATTCTAAATTGACAAATAAATTAACAACATTTGGTTCTTAAAAATATCTTCTATGTTCCCTTTTTTAAATAAAAAGCTCTGATATATGAAACGCTTAAACTTAAACAGCCTACAATGTAACAATAGTAAACTATGTGCTAGTGCAACACTTTCATTGGTAACCGCAACTCCTGCGCAGCGCAACCGCGCATTATACTTCGAAGGAATTGTTTGCTATCTTCACTCTACAGGGCGTTCGATAAGTTTATTTTGTGATAATTTTGGCCACTCTTCCATACAGGTACTTTTTTTAAAGTGTTGCCAATTTTTTACGAATGGCCCAAAATTACTAGTTCAATAGATATATGTAAAAAACATGACACAAATCGAGAGGAGTTTTAAATGTGAATTTAAAAAGAACAGCGACACTCATTTTTTTTGTATTTCCCTTGTCATCCTAAGAGGCGTCTTTAGGAATACTGCAATAAGGACAGAGCAGCAGCGTCATCTCTCAAACATTTAATTGCCATCTGCTACCTAGAATCCTTATTTTGTAGAGCCCTATTATCCAGCAGTAAAAAATATTGACAGAAATGTTTAAAAAGGTTTTTAGTAAACTAAGGAAATTTAAATCGACAAAAGTTCAGAAACATTAGAACTGCGAGTATTTTTGTATTAATAAAAGACATAAACAATTTTTACCTTGTTTTTGTCTATATTTTTCTTACGTAGATGCCGTTTTTTTGAAAAAATTGAACGGCACTAGCTTTATAAAAGTTTGAATGTAGGTCTTCTATAAAGTCAAAATTAGAACATCTTGATTAAATTTTGCACATCCTATATCTTTAATGGCGTCTAAGTGAACAATGCCTCAATCACAAAGAAAGTGTCTGTCATATCGTCAAACCACAACCTATTAATATCAAAAGGTTTTCCTCCTTACTGGTAATCAGGGGCTTATAAAATAAGACAGAGATTGCAAATGTCGTTCTTAAGTCTAGCATGTTTAGGTTCAGTGAAAACATTAAGAAATAATAGATTGAGTAACAAGAGGAAAAGGAATTTCGAATTATTACTCTGTAAGTGAAGAATTTATTCAATTATTATTTCGCAGTAACCTTTTCACGAGTACCTACGTATTTCACTGATAAGTAACTTAAAAAGGAGTTTGAAGAAATATTAGTGATAGATATGCAATCGACGTGAAAAATTTTTAGGGAAAGGGTAGGTCTATTATGCAATAAATTATTTGAATTGAATTGAATTGAATTGAATCTAGCAGCTTGGGCTAGCAAGAAAAGTTTGTCGAAGTTTAGACTCCATCTTTCCACATTGTCACCACGATGTTATATACCACATCGATGTTTAGTACTTCGAATATTGTAATCACGTATAACTACTATAGGTATATAATATAATTATACTGTACCTATATACTACGAGTACTTCATCAATTTTTTTTATGCATTTAGATGACTTCAGATTTCTCTTTCAGATTCAGCTCTTTCTTATATTCGCACAGCAACTTTTAATCTTACTTATATTAACGCCCCGTTGGTCTAGTGGTTTAAATACCGGGCCAAGATCTCGGGGTCCCAGGTTCGATCCCCGGGTCGGCAACAAAAAGTTTCGAATTTTCGAACGTTGCTCGGGTTTGTGATCACCAACCCGCACTTGGTTTGTGATCACCAACCCCCACTTGGTTTGTGATCACCAACCCGCACAAGAAGCGTGGTGATTATGCCAGTACACCCATCATTGCTGTGGTAACATGAATTCAATGATGGAGGCCTTTTCCCTGCAGTGGGATGATTATAGGCTGTTACTTACTTATATTAACGAGTTTTGTAGAAATTCAGCTGACACGGCTTTGGAAAATTGTCGGCAAGAGCCAACTATTATCTCAAAGCAGCGAAAATATGAAGTATTGGTACATAGTAAAAGCGCCACCGGAGGTCAATTTGCAAATGGATCCGATATTACTGGTTTTTTTTTTAACTATATTCATTTGGTATTTGTTTATGAGACAGATAATATAGGTAATCTTAAACAAAAAAGACTATATCCGTCCACACATTGACATAAGCCTTCTCCTAAAGGAAGATTACTTGGCAGGCGGGATGGCAATCGCAGTTTGGCCAAGCAAGAGAGAAGACGCTGCTGTTCGTCTTCTTCTGGCGGTACTAGTCAGTACATTGTTAGTCTGGAGACATATCTCTTTAAATCTATACCCATAGGAGGGGTAGAGAAGGGATGTAATACTTAATAATGATACAAAAAAATAAATTTTACGAAATCACTATATTTTTAATAAAATAGATCTTTTTACTTACAATAAATCAGGTCTAACAAAATCCAATTCTATCCTACATTTTAAAGACTAGAAAGTAATATTGAACTGAGATATCAAGACTAAAGAAGAAACATTAAATATGAACGAGAATTTGAAAATTATAAGAACAAAACGTTTTTTTTATAACTGTGTATGTCATACAGTATTAGCACCATTATGATCCCTCATGAAAATACAAATTAAGGTAAATTTCTGAATTCTAAACTCATTTAAATTCAATTATGAACATGTGTATGTTAGTCAGGCAAAACAACAACAATTAGTGTATAAAATATGTAGTACTTGTATTCAACATGTAAATAACTTTCTCTAAAACTATTCATACGTAAGCAGTTCCATCAATATATACATTTAAACAGTTCTTTCATTACCTATATTATTTACAATATGTATGATAACATCAAACTCAATACTGTTATAAATTAACAAATATTTACAAAAATATCAACACTAACTTATAAGTTACAGAATTTCAATGTTGAAATTTCAACTTAGTATACCCTAAACATATCAATGTCACACGAGTGCTGCCAATACGTGATTATCATTCAAATATACACTAGTGCTTGTGTTTTGGCAAAAATAAAACTTAACTTCAAAGATATTGATATTAGACTTCACTAGACATGTGAAAATTTTTCTTCACCCATCAGCGTCAGGATGTTCAAGAATTTTATCTCTAGGAAATACACAGGGCATTCGGCAAAATCTCTAATCAAACATCCGAACTGGCTTTGTTAGCTGACATACAGACTGTATCAGAACAGTGTGTTGTCACTCTTTCAAAATCCAGAATTTTATCGATCATCAACACCACATTCCGCATAACAGTGACACATCAAATGTCACACTCAAACTCTGAGACCCGCTTGTTTCTACCATCAGGTGTCATTTGGAAGTGGTTATCTCTAGTACCTAATCTGGGGAAGCCATTGAAACTGTTCCTACTGACTAATGGATTCTCTCGTTCCCTTTCTCTATGGAAACTGGAAGTAGAAAGTTTTCCGTCTTTTCTTTCAGTGAAATTGGGGTCATTGAAGTTGTTGTCAGGGAAGGTGCGTTCGTTGAAATCTCCGTCTGAGAAGTTTCGGTCGTTGAAAGGTACGTCACGGATGCCAAAGCCACCCATCCTTGGGGTCCCGATACCGAATTTGTTTCGAAGCTCCTCGTCGCGGAAGTTGAACGCTCTATTTTCGAATTTAGCTGGGCCTTTGGTCAATCTGTGAAACAAAATTTGTGTGATGAGCAATAGGAGGAAAATATTTTTTAAATTACAATAGTATGGTTTCTGATTATCTGGTAGCTTTGTCTGGAAAGTTTTAAATATTGGTATCTTTTACCGATGTGCTCGGTCCAAATTTACACTTTGCATATTTGACGCTCGCACCACCGTCCTTAAGGCAACATTTTATCCCAGATGGTTTTTGTTTTTCTTCTAATGATAAAGGAAAAAAAATTACATGCCATTGCATGTGAATTTTTTGACTTGCGAAATTATATTATGTGTGATGTGGTAACCTTATTTTCTACAATCAAGGCATACTACAAAATCATAATTATTAGAATTCGCAAGATTCCTAACAATGTTTTCCTTAAAAACCGAATAAGTTGTATATATCCTAGGAAATTTTGTAAATGCTAGGATTCCATAAGAGTTATCGCTTTTCTATAAAAGTTCTGATCAATAAAAATTTAAAATAATAATGGCCACTTACATATTAAATTGTTTGGCAAATATTTGATATAAATAAGGACAAATAGTTGAAAAATTTTAAATTGTTATAACACTTACTCTCTAAAACACCTTCTCTCCCTGTCATATTCAGCTGACAACCCTTCATCATCATTGATAATCGCCGAAGGATCGCTATACACCGAGGACTCTTGGTAGAACGAGTCCAGATCTACGTAGTTCCCTTCTGAAGGCTCATTGTCCAGTAGCTCAGCTAGCTGAGATTTTAATGCAGCGAAGGTGGGTCTTTGGGATGGGTCTGCGTGCCAGCAGGAGTGCATGGCTCGGTAAAGCTGGGGCTTGCAGTGGGGCGGCCTTTCGAGCCGGTAGCCTTCGGTGACTGCTGCTAAGACCTCGCGACCAGACATGGCAGCATACGGCGTTGACCCTGTTATAGAAAAATCGTTCTTTAGATTTGATTTCAGCAAGAAAATTATGTGCGAAGAGAATGATGTTCTTCAATAAGTCATTGACGATTGCCCCAAAGATTTAGGCTGGCTATTCCTAAAAGCTTAGGATTATTACAAGCTAAGCAATTATTACGTTTCAATTATTTTTTTAATTCATACAATTTTAACAATTAGCGACAGTAGTGACTACAGCCAACCAAAACTTTTAAAGAAGGAGGAAGTATAGTGAACAATATTACGCAATGTTGTACATCGCGTTTAGTCTCGTTGTAATAAACAGTTATAATGCCACGAGAAAGTGTAAAATCCCATTTAATCAGCTAGGTCTTTTTATGCCTTGCATTGGAAACTTGTCTTCTGTTTTTTAGTGAGATTTACACTCAAAGTGAGAGCAAGTTACTTGTAAAAAGTATAATACTATAAATGGTTTTATTATGTCTGCTGATGTAAAAAGAACCAGATTATTTTATGGAAATAGAACTGTATGCTTCGGTATGTATAATCCTGTTAATTTAATCAACATTCAAAAACACTCATTACATATTTAAGACTCTAATTATGGCGCCTATTAATTTGTTTCTTTGTTACTTTCATCAGGTGGCAACTGCTTCAAACGGTACCTTAAGGTGAAACACCATGACATGTTGTTATCCAAGCCATTAGACCTGTGCAAATATGACAAGGCAAAATTTACTGCCTTAAACAAATGTTGGGCCATCCACACCTAGAGTTAATACACCTCGATCCATTAAACTTCTTATTTTCACTGTCTCTTTGCATAACAAAAAATACAAAGCAGGTAAGCAGGCAAAACCATAAAAACAAAAAGGCAAGGATCATCATCACCATCAATCTTTAGGAGCCCACTGCTGAATCCTCTGAAGCCTCTTAAAAGTTTTGCTATAAACTGCTTGGTAGGCGGTTGCAGTTTAGCCCAGTTTTGAAGCAAAGACCTTGCTGCCCATCTCCTCTTAGCAGAATCACTTAGCCGCCTTTTACAACACCCACAGGAACGGAAGGGTGTTATTCTTTTTACATGCCAGCATCACTCGATAAAGAATGTAATACGTCAAAAATATTGACCTAGCGTGACAATCTCCCAAAGGAGGATCCCAAAGGCCCAAACATCTGTGTGGTGGCTATAGACGTTGTACAGCAACGCCTCGGGTGCCATCCAGCGCACGGGCAGCGCGGAGCGGGCGGCTCGAGCTGCTGCGCCGGCGCAGCGTGACATGCCGAAGTCGGCGATCTTGCACAGCTTGTTATGATCCACCAGCACGTTGCGCGCTGCTAAATCGCGGTGGACGATCTGAAAAGAATTTATCAATAGAATCAAATGATAAAATCTATTGACTGTAAAGGCTGTAAATGAGGGAAAAACTTCAGACTAGTGAATTTCTGCCATTGCGAATTCAAAACATTGAACATGCTCCAAAAGTTCCAAAAAGTTTGTCCCATAATTATCTAACCAAATTTGGTTTTGCTAGACACGCTCGTTGTCCTGAAGTCGACTCTTAGCTGTTTAAAACGTGGACACTTAGATGGAGGCGAACACAGGGAGCGAGCGTGAGTCATTCTCATCACAAACTCACATAATACTGTTCCACAATTGCCACGCTTCATCATCATCATCAAGTCGATTGAAAATCGTAGTTTCGCCATCGGTGAAGAGAAAATGCTTCCGTCTTCTTATTTTGCTGGCAGTAAGCTTTGATGTCTGCCTATAGTGATCATGATGAATGTCACTTACCCCTTTCGAAGCAATGTAGTCCATGCCTCTGGCAACGCAGTAGGCGAAGACGGTGAGGTCCCTGGATGTGACGGCGCCACTGCCGCTGAATCGGTCGGGCCTAGAGCGGCGTTCTCGCAGGTATGTTAGGAGTTTGCCGCACATCACGTACTCCATAAGAAGGAGGTATGGTTCTGGAACATGAAAATAAACTTGTTAGTCTTCTATGTTTGATGGTAGTATAGGTAGATGTAAAAATTCGTGATCACTTGCAAATCAAGCTTATTATTACTACATACAGACGTCTAACCATCCGTTTATTGTAAATTTGCCACTAAAAATAGTAAAATTGCGTAGCTATACTAATAATATATTTTAGTTTATATACTGATATATTTACAAAATATTTTTGAATTTTCTTTTCTAAATAAATTTCTTTATCATTCTAATATCATTATGAAAATGAGACCAAAAAATTTTGTAACAAATCAAGTAGATATTAATATTTTTAGTGTTGTGATTATTAGGAAAAACTTTTTCTTCTATACAATTTATTGGCATACCTTGTTCAGTACAACAGGCAAGAAGTGTGACCACGTTGGGGTGTGTTCCGATCTTCTGCATGATGTATATTTCGTGCAGCAGTTCCTGCTTCTCTTTCTGCGAGGCTGTCTCTTTGATGCTCTTGACAGCCACCAGCCGGGTCAGCCCATCGTGCCCATTCAAGTCGTCTGCTTCAGCTTTCCATACCTTATGACAATTTATTAACTTTTGGTAACAGAATACAATACACTCTCAAATATTTCATACTAGATTTATTTTAATGCCGACCAAATTGATTATTAATATATTTTGATGCCGACCAACTTAAACTTCAAACGTCTGTTTGGTTATTATTAAGATAAATTATTAGATACATTATACATAGTAGATGATCTCGCTATCAATTGAACTTAAATTTTTTAGCAAAAGAAATGTCTTTTTTGCGCCTAAATATTAGTCTCATAACATAACAAATTTTTAAAAAGGACCATTATCTTTTCCTTTCTTTAGCGCCTGAATGACTAACAGCAAAACGAAATATCAGAAAAGGCGCACTTCTCAACAAAAAAATATTGAAAATTCACTCACCTGACCAAAGTTGCCTTGACCTAACAATGTTTGTAACCTCAACTTGTTTCGAGGGAACTCCCACTTTTGATCGGGCATAGTTGGCGTCGGCAGTGGAGGCCTTGCCACCGGCGTGATGGGTGACTCCTTTTTAATATCGCCATCATCAAAGTATCCCTCATACTCCGTATCTAGTTCTTTGGTTTTTTTATTCAAAACGTTTCTTAACACAAATACTATTATAGCTGCTACTGGAAGAAATCCTAACCCCGCTAACACATAAGACGCCGTGTATGTTTTTTCTGCCTCAATCACCACTTCTTCATTTCGTGAAGTCAAATCTTCATCGTCGTCTTGTCTAGTTGTGTTAACCGTGCTTGTTTCGTTTGTTATTTCTTTGGGAATGAGCACAGGCTGGGATTTTGATTCTGACGATGTTCGGGACGTTACAATAAACGGCTTGAAGGTAGTTTCGATTGTGTCAGTTACTGCGGTTTGGAATGTGTTTGGCGGTAAGGGTGAAGTTGCAGGTGGTAGAGAAAAAGCAGGTGTTTTATCTGTGGAACTTAAAATTGGTGAGTGTGTTGTCGTTGTGGTCGTAGAAGTACTAGTCGTAGTCGTTGGTCGTCGTCTTCGAAGAATGTTCTTAGGTCTTATCGCAGTACCAGTCGAGTTATCGTAAGCGTTCTGACGATATAGATTAGCTAATCGTTCAGGTAATTTAGACGGAGTCGTTTCATTCTTTAAGTCAGTATTTCTCGTAGATAGTTCACTGGCAAAAGGCACATCAGATGGTTTGTAAACTACCAGTTTGGGACTAGGACTCGAGTTAATAGTACTCTCGGTTGTTGTTGTCCTTATTCTGATTCTGTGCTTATAAGGTCTCATTGTAGAGAAAGGTTGAGCAGTGGAAGGTGGTTGAGCGGTAGTTGATTGAGTGGTGGTTTCAGTATCGTTTACTACTGCAACTTTAAGTGAAGTAACATTGCTTTTTGTTTCAGCATTCTCAATTACTGTACTGTTGTCATCTTTGCTAAGGGAATCCGTTTGATTCTTTGCTTTCATGGACGATGTAATCGATACTGATGTTACAACTGCCGTATAGACAGATGTTGACGCTTTTTCTGTAGTAGTGTTTACGGCTACAAATGGATTCTCTGTGGTTGAAGAAGCGGTTATTCTTGCTGGTCGCCGTCGTATATTATAGTAACTTCTAGTAAAGTTTTTAGGTGCAGGTGTAGTGCTTGTTTTATTATTCATAGCCTCCTTTGATATTTGGGTGACGTTTGTTTTATTAACTACTTCTTTAGCTAAATTAGTGCTATTATTACGATAACTGTCTTTAGTCTTATCAAATGTAATTGGTGTTACATTTTGTATCATAGGATCAGTAACATTAAGTTGCGCTATGTTTGGAGCCTTTGTCGTTGCTTGAGTAGTGCTTGAATATTTTCTATAAGCATTTACCAAGCCTACAGATCTTGCAGGAGCAGGACCCTTAACTGTATTTCTAATTTTATTTTTTTCAATTATATTTTTTACAACAGAGACATCCATATCTTCATTGATTTCTTCTTCATCGGCGCTAGTATTCCTATACTTTTCCGTAGCTGAATACCTTGAATTAAACTTTCTCTTTTCTGTAGGAGCTACTATAAAATTTACAGACTTTGTTGAAGCCGAAAGTGACGGTGAGTTTGTTAAATTATCATTGATTATAGGTCCTCCTAGCTTCTGTCCAAAATAAATGAATGGTGCCATGTCTTCAGCAGGAAGCTCAGATTCCAGTGGTCGAAAATGATTATAAATTTCATCAGACATAAACAAAGTTTGATTTTCTTTGTCTTTGTCAATTTCGACTTTTACGAGTTTTGTATTCTTTGTATCTGTGCTATTTACTATTGCGTTTATTTCCGGTTTTTCCTCAGTACTAATGTTTTGATTTTCAGTTGCGATTTCTTTCGGTTCAGTAGTGACTGGGGTTGTGGTTTCAATATTTGTTTCATTATTACTCACATTAGTATTGTTTGTTGTTTTATTTAGAATTGTATTTTGTGTAACATTTTCAGTATCTGAATAATTTAGTAAGTATAATCCGTGATTAGACTCGTCTACCTGGAACTCTTCTTCTGGATCAAGATCTACTTCTTTATCAAGCCCTTCAAGTTTTTCTGGTGGAACATAAACTATCCCATTTTCTGTGACTGGTTCAGATACTGGCGTAGTTTTTGTGGTGTTAAGTACATCTCTTCTTCTATTATTCATAAAACCGGCTCTACTTCTGTTCTCTTGGTATACTTTAGGAACAAACAGGTGCCTGATTTCGTGCGGTTTGACTATTTGTCGGACCTCTTTAGTTCCGTCGGTGGTAATCAGTTTCAGCGTATGAGCCGGCTCATTGCTTGAGTTGTCAAATGTTATCCTCTTCACTGTAGAGCCGTTTGCATCACGTATTTCTAACTGGGCAAACGTAGTGTTACTTCTGAAATTATAAAAAAATATTGTTTTAAATACTGAATAGTGATCATGTTAATTGATTAAAGAAATACATTTTATATAAGTTAGAATTTATAAGATTACCAATGTTGCTGTTTTTATAACTTGAAATTTAAGTGTTATTATAGACTATATAATATTTAAGACTTTAGCAATATAACTTTAAAGTACTTACTTATTAGGCTTGTGCGCTAAGGAAGCCAAGGTGTTGATGTGTGTTGCCAGACGGCCAGTGAGTAGCTGTCTTCTTCTAGCAGCGAGTACTGACAGAAGTTGCGAGTCCCTTGTCGCGTTAGCGCTACTCTGCGTTGTCGTTCGACGGATGCCCCCTGTAAAGAAGATACGGGACACTGTTAGGAATTTGACAAAAATGAAACATTAATCTTATTTAACTAATCTAAGTTTGGATGGATTTTTGTTCCTCCATCACATCCGGGTCAGAACTACCAAATGGATCTACGACACTTTTGCATAAAAATAGATTATAAGTTGGAATAGCATAAAAATAAAGGCTACAATTATTTCAGAGAAGATAACACCGTGATATGGTTTGAAATCAATACTAGACCCGTACAAATTGATTAAGGATATCATAGAGTAAAATGTTTCATAAAAATATATGAACACGCTGTCAGCCAAACATGTTAATACGTTTACCATCTTAGTAAAATCAGTTTTATTTCTGCAAATAGGCCCCTGAAGGCGCTTTTACACGTCCCAACTCTACATAAAGGACATTGTGAAGTTAGTCATGGCGCCCATGCAGGAAACCATTATGTTCAGCTGAAAGTCATTTCTTGATCTGAACGTACGAAAAATACTCTTCATTTTGAGATCGGCAATCAATTTTTACTAGAAACAAAAGTGTTACCTGGACAGCTTATGTGTTAAAAAATATGCGTTTAAATCATTATACTATAGTTCATTTATTTTTCTCTTTATCTTAACGATATAAAAATATAGAAAAATATAAAAGTCATAAAAATACTGTTCTATACAAAGCGATTTTGTAGGTGAAGGCTGCGCCTGCGCAGTCAGTGATGATTACCGCGTACTAGTTACGTTGCGGTCACCATGCGACCGTTTGTATTGGTGATTAGTCGATAATTATCGTCTATTGTCTTTGATAATTGAGGTTGTTGATCTTAACTGATTAGTATGGCACGAGAATTGTGCAAGAAGACTATTGCTGTGAAGTATAGACTTTAAGGACTGGAATTAAAATGTCAATATTTCATAACAATTGTAACTGTTAGCGTAAGATGTTTAACTTTGCTTCTTTGTCCCATGACATACTAATATCGTCATCATAACTAGGCTAGTTATTGGTTTACTGGACAAAAACCTTTGTAACAGGAGGATATTGCCATACTTAGCTTGGCAGGCGGGTTAGCCATCGCGTTTGGTCAACGGTAGAGAAAGACGTTGCTCGCTGTCTTCTTCTGGCAGTATTCCTTTATTCGCCTCTTACAGGAAGAAAAAGGGGTTCTATCCTTTTTAGGGTTCCGTATCCAAAGGGTAAAAACGGGACCCTATTACTTAGACCTCGCTGTCTGTCCGTCTGTCCGTCTGTCCGTCGCTCTGTTACCAGGCTGTATCTCAAGAGCCGCGGTAGCTAGACAGTTGAAATTTTTACAAATTATGTATTTATGTTACCGCAATAACAACAAATACTAAAAACAAAATAAAAAAATTATTTAAGGGGGGCTCCCATACAAAAAAGCTCGATATCATTAACTAAATTAATGTACCTACTGTTGTTTACCTACTCAATGGTAGGGTAGACCGGGGACAATGGTACCAATTTTTTAAACATTGGTTGATAGCGACCAATCTACTAAAATATATTTTATTCTGCATTTAAATTTCACTACCTACACGCTTAAGCTGCAAATGTATGTATTTAAATAAAACCTACGGTACCGAAAAGTCAATGAAAACCACATCTGAACAGAATGGTGTCGTGTGTTACAATTGACCCCTACTTTGGGTTAATTGTACCAAAAATAAGTTTGGTAATAAAACTCTGTTATATGTGTTAATAATAATGTCTTTATTAATGGTTGGTAATTTTACGTTGTAATAAAGCTACAGTAACAGTCTTTACTCTTAGGAATCAAAATACTTAATAGTAATCAGTCGAAAAAGACAACACGTCATAAACTTAAATAAAAACAACTATTCTACTCCAATAACAAAAAATAGTCAACTCTTGCATAATATACTATTCTTTTGACTCAAAAATTACGTAAATATCTTACTAACAATCTCTCAAATCACAAAAATCAAAAACTATCAATTTGTATGAGTGTACAATTGACCCCCGGTACAATTAACCCTGACAGGCAGTACTTAATATTATGATATTTATATTTTAATTATTAATTAGAGTCGCCGTTATGGCAAACATAATTGGCTTCTTGTGCCGTACATTCTTCGTGTGCCCACATTCCGCAAATTATGCACTGAACCCAAACTTCGTTTGGACGGCTGGCACTATAAGGTTCCATACACAAAATGCAATACCATTCTTCCGTTTCTTTAGAGGTACTGGGCCTAGCATAATCTTTTGGTGTTCTATTTTTTTCTGTAGTTTTTGGTTTACTTTTTTTCCTTTACCTTTGCCCTTTTTACAATCTTGCAGTAGATTCATTTTAACCTGCTTGGCTTTCTTCTTTTTATCAGCTTCTTCCGCTTCCTTTTGTACAATATTCTTTTCTGGAGCCTCTTATCAGTTAACTTCGCCCTTCGCCGTGGCATCTTAAACATAAAGTCCAAATAAGTATGTGCCTCTGAAGAACAAAATCATTCACCCTAATTAATTTTAACTCATTTTAATTAAATTAATTTTAACTCATTTTAGTTAAGAATAATTCATAACTAATATAATATCGGGGTTAATTGTCCCCACCGTCAGTGGTACAATTGTTCCAAATGGACAGTTTAAATATTAACCAACAAATCACGGCATTTTATCAATTAATATATCTATAATTCATCACTTTTACAAAGATTGAAGTGTTAGTAAACTAATGAAAGCAATGATTTAATAAGATAGCGAGTTTAATTGGAATTACAGACTAAAACTTTTTACGAGAATACTTACTGTCACTGATCGAAAACAAAAAACCCCCGTGTACACGTCCGCCTCAGCACTGGGCGCGCCACCGACTGGTGAGCGGGAGGGGACGAATCGAGCGCGTGAACTGACGCTACACACACATTCAAACGTTGTTTGTGTTTGGAAATATTGGCAATGGTACTATTGCCCCGTGGTACTTTTGTACCCGGTCTATCCTACGAAACCCTTCGTGCGCGAGTCCGACTCGCACTTGGCCGATTTTTATGTGCTGATACCACACGACGCTTATTGAAGTTGTGGGGGAAAAAGCAAAGTCAAGTACATACTTTACGTTAACACACAATAAGTTAACATTTGTATTCAGGTTGATAGTTTATAACTGCGTATTTCATGCAAATGTTTCATTTTTTACATTAATAAGGAAGTATATATCAGCAAAAATGAAAGTCAGTATTTTCGACTGACAAAAAAACAGAAGGATCTCTATTCTTTTTGTATAAATTTTGATCAGGTCGACCGATTAGATCCATTTTCACAAATAATTGAACCGATGAATATCGTGAAATGAGAAACAAAAATCGATGCCTAGCAGTAAATTATCATACGCACACTGAAAATCAACTTCATAGTTCACGACTGACTTTTTCATAATGACTTTTTTTTAACGAATGACTTTTTCATAATCTTCTAAATTTTATAGGCCGTTCAGTATTCAGTAGTAGTAAAAAATGTAAGCCAAGTTTTCACCCGAAAATATTTTTCGCAACACAATTTTAATTTATACTGTCCTAAGCATGTTGAGGTATGGAGGGAAAATCAAAAACTTATAGTAAAGAATGAATCAGATGCGCATAGCGTAAAAAAGTGTTGCTAGGAGGCCGTATTAAAAATTTTCGATTTCTGGCGGACATTTTCTAAGTGCTTTATCATGACATTTTTGTACTGGGCTATACCAAAAGAATAAATAAGTTATTTGTTTCTTGTCTTGTAGATTGTTAGATTAAAATTTGGAAGATGGTTAAAATTTCATTCTGTATGAATAAAAATTACGTATCAAACTCAAACCGTAATTAAATAGGTAAACGTATTTTTTTCTAGCTAGCGTGTTAATTTTTCTGCGCGCGCTTGTTACTTGCAATTATCATTATCAGCTCTACAATCGATTATTCTGTAAAAATTTTATGGATAAGAATTGAATTCACACAATATTTAATTTCTTACAAATAATATTTCCTTACCATGATTAAAACTCTAGGCTTAAGCAAAACAATTCAGGCAGTGTCCTCTATAAAATAAATACTATAGTATAATATTCGTGTTTAGTTGTTTTATTGCTTAATAAGTACGAAATTACACGCACAACTTGGCATTTGAATAATATTAAGGTACTGCATAAGCATGCGTGTAAAATATTTCGACCTTCGCTGACCTAATGAAACATCTAATATATTGTTTTAATGCATCGAAACGCAAAATCTAATCGTACTCCCATCAACAAATAACGGCCTGTCAATAAAATGAATAACGGTTCTCTTATCGAGATTAAGATAAGGACTTAAATCGATTTTGTATCGATAAGTTCGCATCGGAACCATTTATTTATCTTATGCAATAAGCGATGTTTAAATTCAAAACCGCAAGTAATGAGATGGTGTAAATCATGGAATACACGCTTGTTTGCCGAATGTATAGTATTGTTACATCAGAAGATAAATATAGGTTAAAATTCAAATAGTCCAAGAACTGAAAGAAAGTGACTTTGATTTACGCAAAAATTTTTGTGATACGATGTTGGAGCGTTTCCGTACTGTGGATCCCATTTTTTTCCCAATCACGAGGCTCATTTTCACTTAAACTCAACAAGCAAAACTGCCGTTACTGGTCGGTCTCCAAGAACTTGCAACCCTCCATTGAAACATCAAAAACCATTGCATTGCCCCAGGGTAACTGTTTGGTGTGCCTTATCCGCGCATGGGATAATTGGACTATTGTTTTTCGAAAATTCTTGAGGCCAGGCGACAAATGTCAATGGTGAAAATTATCGACGCAAATTTTCATCAGGTTGAAATACGAAAATAAAATTCTATTTTTTATCAGTAAAAATCATTACAATGTAAAGAACTATACAACACCTAAGATAAACTATTTTTGATTATATTATTGTGAAAAATTATTTGTGATTTTTATTTCGGTAATATCATCGCTCTTTTCTTCTTACTTGGGCTCATTTTTTTCCAATAACCCTTTATTCTTAACGGTGTACTTCGACATCTTTATCATAACAACTGTCAGTGGTGGCAAACTCCGCTAGATGACGTAACTGCGACATAACGGGGCTGTGGCTTGCGTTTATGAGTGTTACAGTTTGTTTGTTTGACCGACTAATGAGTTTAACGCATTAGTAACGCGTAGCGGTTATTCGGTAACGTTTTTTAAATGAAGCTATTTGTACACTGACAGAAAGATAAACCCACTGCATTACGTAGTATTTTTTATTTGTTAATGACTGGATAAGCATTAGAAAACTTAGAATACATAAAAAAACGGAACGCATAGGGCATTCTTTTTTTTTACTTGAAATAATATAGTATAATGACTAGTTGGTTTCAGTGGTAGTAAATGCTGCTTTTGAGTCATGGGCTCCGAGTTCGATCCCTGCACAGTACAAATATTTGTTTGGGTGTTTTCTATGTGAAATAAATATATATATTTGGTAGTAGCTTAATTTGGGACTAGATGGCTCTAGTGGCACAGTGTGGCATGTGTATTGGGCTGATAATGATGAAGATGATGGACACCGATGTAAGGCCGGACCATCACTGTGTTTGGTGACCGCTCATGAAGTGCTGCGGTGGCCCACCTACTACGCAAAGGGTTTCAGGTTCGATTCCCGGTCGGGTCAGAGTAGGGAACGATTTTTTCTAAATTGGCTAGGGATTGGAAGGGTATGGGGAGCATAAATCAGCCCCAGCTTTTTTCGCAAGATGGTAGCAAGATGAAAGTCGCAGGAGTAAGTCATGTCATAGGTTATCTCTCAAAAACTTTGACACCCGACTATACATGTAAGAAAATCTCATGAAAACAAAAAGACTGTTAAGTTACCACCGATAAAATAAAGACAACTTAAAATTAAACTCGATTTAGAACTTCAATTCGTCAGCAATACAGTGCAATATCAATTGTCAGAATAATGTTTTGTTCAACTATTGACAGTACAGTGTTTCATTGAAATCCAATTGATAATTAGCTATTCATTACTTGATTTTATCTTCAGCAATCGCTTAAGATAAATGGTTATTCAAATCTAACCAAACGTCTCAAAGATAATATTTCATAACCATTTTGAAGTGCCATTCATGTCTGTCAATTCTTATTTTTTTAATTACACGTCAGCTAATGCTGATATTAGTAGATTAAAAATAATTACAAATATAACGCCTTTTAATTACTATGTGATATGTTGTAATAAGTGTTCATTGTTTTACGCCTCACTCTGTCGTGTCAAGGTCGAGTGAAATTGATTTCAGTTATGTTGCATTGATGATTTGAATAGAGTGTAGGTAATTATAGTACTATGTTGTCACTCCCCCATAATTCACAGTAGCAAAGGCGAGTATTAATCAGCCATTCCATTTGGTGGCACGGATAAAAACGTTCTCAAATAAGGATGTCTTAGCAAGACAGCGAAATGAAAATCGCAACTGTTATTGCTTCATGATTTTTATATCTATACCTACTTTAAATGATATTTAAGCAACTTAATTGAAATTATAATGTCAGTAAAAAAAACAAGTTTTAATACTGATTTTTATCTATGTTTAGTAGTTCATAAAATATTTTTTTAAGGCTGACAGCATAAAATGAAAAATGTTAACTCAAATTGCATGTTAAAGAAATTAGAATGATGTACCTGTTACTTTTATTGGTCAACTAAAGAATAAAGGGTAATGGAATAAAAATCTCCTAACTCGCACCGGTAGACTTGTAACATTCAGCGATATACCATTTCCAATCGTTTATTTAACTTTTGACAGATCACGCACATAAAGTTTTGTAATTTAATTTTTGACACAATGTACTATTTATAATTATTGTGATTATATTTTATATCAAATCGCGCGTCGCCGCCGCGTCCATGTTGCCGTTTAATAATCGATAAAATTACGAAATTACCGATAAAATAATGAGTGTGTTAAATCGATCAAAACTTCTTCATAAATAAAATCGATCTATACAAGAAATCGAATCGGTAACGGTTCAGGGCAAGGTATCACTATTTGATTAAGTATTAGAGCTGTCAAAATTTAAATAAACGATTGGAAAGGGTATAGGGTATTTGTCAGTGAAATAAAATTGATGAAAGAAAATAAAAGTGATTGTTCTAATTACATAAATTATGTATACAGTTCTCTAGCTTGCTTTATAAGAAACTTAGCACAGCTACCAAAATTGAACTAGGAAGCCAAGCGTTTTTCTGTTTTCAAATTTGTGCTATACTGAATTGTTTGATCTTTGTCTCTATGTATATGTGTGTCTTTCGATGCAATTACTCGTACTTTTTTATTGTTACACATTTTAATAACATAGTTATTGTTGTTACTTAGATAATATTGGATTTATCAAGTTACTCTAGTGCTATATTATTCTTTATAACGGTTAGTAGTGGGCATGGTTAGATAAGTGAATATGATAAAGATTTGAAACTAACTTTGAATTTACGTTGACTGTAACCTGTGAACCAAATAGTGATTGTGAAAATGGTTGCTACAATATTTGTATGCCGTTGCCATTTATGATCCTTTTTATTTACCTGCATTCTTTATTGTTAAAAAACTATCTGCACCTATTTAGTCGTTTGCTAAAGAGGAAGATAAATAAGGAATTTTTAGAATCTCTTCCAAATCTTAAAACTAAAATAAGTTCGAAACGAGAAGTTTTTTGAGAAACCTTAGTGGAAACCATAAATTTTACATGCTTTTGGGTCAACATGTATGTTATATTAAAGGATGTTTTTTGCAAACTTGAGATCATTAATTAGATCTTTATTATTTAAACTAGGTATTGCCTGTCGTTCTCGTGGAAACTTTGACTCATAAATTAACAAAAAAAAAACCGATCCCCTAAAAAATAAAAACAACTCATTAATGAAAAAATAAAAATATCACACAGGAACTGTTTTTTTTCTATTGAGTAAAAAATCATACAATCTTTCGCATCTACATTATCAGTGCGAGTAGGATTTCTGTTATATTCGCACTATTCATTGAATCTAGTTAAACGATTCAGTTCAAAACGTTTAGCGGTGTAGGCATCTGCGTTTGCACAACTAGGCCTACGTCTGGAGATCGCCAGTTTTAGTAAAAGGTTCCGAAGGCTGG
Source organism: Anania crocealis (assembly GCA_949315895.1). NCBI lineage: Eukaryota > Metazoa > Arthropoda > Insecta > Lepidoptera > Crambidae > Anania > Anania crocealis. Next base: position 1,319,519 of record OX438885.1, on the reverse strand, counting down.
GAAAATTTTGCATTGCGAAACAAGTAGGACGATAATAATGTGCTGTGATACTTTATCGTAATAGATTTGATGCCGTGTTCGGACTAGGCGAGTGTTTTAGTAGCTAGGTATAGGTACTAAAAAAGTTCAGTAGATTTGTTAGTTGCCCCTTTAGGCAACCTACTCGTCACTTAAGCTGTCCATAAAAATATTAGTCTTCTTGTAATTTACAATATTGAATTCTTAAAAAGTATATAAAGTACTTACATTAGAAAATGTTGTTTTACAGTTGGTCTGTATGTTTGATCAAGTTTATATCTGAAACAGCTGGACCAATTTTGACGGAACTTTATTTCTCATATAGCTAATGTTGTAGAAAGTAACTTAAGCTACTATTATTTTAGAAATTGTATTTATTTGACTTATAAAAAAGAGGGTGAGACATTGCAAGCATCATGTAGTCCATGCGAACAAATGCTCGCGCAGGCACAGTTAATTAAAGTGGATTAGTATTCGAGTATATTTTATTACATTTGTACCGTAGATGCAAAATTTCTCAAATAATCTTCGAAATTGGTTTTACAAAGTTCTTACAATTTAATTTAACAAAACTTTATTTGTTGTATTATTGCACTAAACCTTACAAAGATCCATCAATTAAATTTATTACGTTTAAAAATGCCTTTTAGTCGCCAATTAGACCGTTCGTTTACGTACAAACATCGAATATCTTAGTCCTAAGCTCTAAGTGGAGCGGATCTCACGAGTCCCTTTCGCTTGACCAGCGAACGATGCAGTGATTTACTATTTCGCATGTTTATATCGATCGTGATTTAGCTGCAGTAAATAAAATAGCTGTGAATCGTCGTAAAAGGGTGATTTATAGAATTTCAAATATCCATTTCATTAGACCAATAACCTCGTATTTATTTTATTATCCGCAACCGACTTGAGCCCACTGAATAGGTATAGGAGATCTAGCAGACCAAGTCTTGTTAAGGACTTGATACTTTTGTGATCTATTGGCATACAGAAGCATTACCAGGATTGCATGGAGAGAAGGAAGGCCTTTGCTCATCCTTAGGGTTCTATGGCTAGATTAGATTAAAAGTTGTTAACGTTTTCTTGCTTGGTGACTTTCAAAGATAAAAGGGCTTGGTTGCGTATGTAAAATAATCGGCTTAAGTGCATTAAGAAGGACATTATCTTTTATGATTTTCCGATATTCCAATTGTAGCATACGCCGTCATTACGTTAATAATAACCGGCTAAGTGCGAGTAAGACTCGCGCACGAAGGGTTCCGTACCATTCATTAGGTAAACAACAGTAGGTACATAGATTTAGTGCCTACCTGAGCAAAAATAGGCAAAAAATGGCTTTTATTGTATGGGAGCCCCCCTGAATCATTCATTTTATTTTAATTTTATTATTTATTACTAAAGTAAAGATACAACTGAGTGTTTTGTTAATATTTAAAGTACCTACCAGTTGCTATTATTGATATCGAGCAAAAAAGGGCAAAAAAATCATGTTTGTTGTATGGGAGCCCCCGCTAAATATTATTTTAGTTTGTTTTAGTATTTTTTGTTATTGCGGCAACAGGTATACATAATGTCTGAAAATTTCAACTGTATAGCTATTACGGCTCTTGAGATACAGCCTGGTGACACGGGCAGACGGACAGACGGCCAGACAGCGAAGTCTTAGTGATAGGGTCCCGTTTTTACCCTTTGCGTACGGAACCCTAAAAACGTAGAAAACTCATTAAAATCAAGATACTTGGTAGTATTTGGATTAGGAACCCCGAATCAAGAAATTCATATAATTCTGGAGACACAAATCAATTGCTATTACATGACCAAATCCCACAATTGTCGAGACTTAACACCTCAGATTACTGAACAGGTCTACATTCTTACAACATTAGTAAACGCTACAACAATAAAATCAACATTCCCACAGTCTTGTACTCTTTTGTCTAGTCTTTCCGTACAAAACAAAAACTATAGACCATTGCAGCAGAACTGAGCATTGACTGTAGGACAATATAAGTCGTATTTATCTTGGGCAATGACCCCGTTAAATTAGTCGTGTTTTCTTCTAGTAATTTAACATCGAATGAAGTTCAGTAGTATTGAACATACAATCCTTTAATAAAAGTTGCGGATGTGTGATTTGAACCCACAACTTTTCCTCTTACCGGGTGACTGGAATAACTAATTGAGCTACCAATAGATGAAGACTATGATTTAAGAACATGTCTGCCATAATTTTATTAGGTTTTCTTAGATTTCAGTTACTAAATTCGTAATAACTTTTTAAATTGAAATTTAGGCAAATAACTCAGCACTTCCAGAACCAACACAAAAAAATCTTGCTGAATAAATCTAAACCTTTGCGTTCAAGGCGAATCGCCACGCCTTCAAGTAAATTAGGTTAACAATTTGTCTAATAAGTGTCCATATTACGTGTAATGTATGTGTGTATAGTTTTCCATGTGTTCATTGCGCACGCGTCTGTGAGCTCGTGTGGTAACGCACACGACCCCATTGCCGGTCACTGCACGCTGCAATAGAAGCTGCAGGTGTTACTAGTGCTGGGAGTACTGTTTCGATATCGATTAAATAGATATATAGAATAGAACTAGCCGTATCAGTTTTTCTATAACAAGCCAATATCAGTCTTCTTAACACAAACAAAAGAAGTACTATGCTATACATTTGGCAGGCGGGTTGGCGATCGCAGTTTGGCCATAATGAAAAAATACGCTGTTGCCCGTCTTCTTCTGATAGTACTTCATTAGTCGCCTATTACGGTACTCATAGGATAAAAATGGGTGGCGTTGTTTCTTTAATGTTCCGACACCAGCTGACACACATTTTGCCTTACCGTGAGACTATTGAGAGAATATTTGTATTATTATACTAATAACTATTATTAATGTGAAAGTTTGGATGTTAACATGTTTGGATCTTAATTATTTACTGAATGGAACAAGTTGGCATGAGCTCAGATAAGAGCCATGATATAATGCGTGTTAGATATTCGAAAACTCCAATTTGCATGTTTTAATATTTCGAAGATGTAATTTTGTTTTATTTAATGGGGATCGATAATACGGCTCAAATTATTATTGCCTCGGATCAATAAACAAAATGCGAAAAAAGAAATTGTTCACATTAAATAGCTAATTAGTTGTTACATCATATTTTTTGAGATTATGATTTCAGTGTCATCAAAATACTAATAGTAATAGATTTTTTTTTTCGTATTAAATTCATATTAATCATTATTATAGAATTGATAGATAAATAATCATAATAAACACAAACATCTATGTATATGATACCTTTGGTTTCTTATGATTTCATTTCCAAAAAATCCATACTTCTCTACTACTACTAATGCAACACCTGCTTAAAAACATCTCATTAATCAATGTTTTTGTTAATTACCTTGCATAGAAATTTCACAATTCATTGACTTTGAATTGGATTACAGCAAAGGGTCATTAGATATTTTATTTCTGTCAGGAACATCGACAAAATTGATTTCTAATAGCAATTAGTTTCTCATCACTAAACTAGCGGTCCGAAACACTGGCCACTATTGTGCGATTGTGCTCACTGAAAGTGCACTGTGCATACCTTTGCAGATCTTATCACCGAAACAAGACATTACAATCTCAACCTTATTACCAATAAAATTAAAGCTATCGCAACCAAAAATAAAACCGATGCTCATGACTCATCTCAACCTAGTCACGAATTGTTTGAAAATGTTTGTTGAATTGTAGATGGTACGTTCTATGGAACGGACTCAAGGTTACTGCACAGATTAAGTGTTAAAGGTTGGTGTTTAATTGACCTAAACGGTATGAATACATTGTGAATTTGTTCTACTTAGAAAAAAATAATAAAGAATAGATGAATACAGCTAAGTTTACCTACCCTTATCCCGAAGTAAGGAGGAATTTGGTCAGTAGCATCACCGGAAAACTACAGACGAAATTATTACCTTCAATAAAAAACTACTATTCCGTGAAAAAATATTTCGTATTTATCGATTTTTTTAAATTGAATTAACAACAGCATTTAAAGCTAAAAAACAGCTACATAATATTTACCTTTAATAGTAATAGAACCATTTGCATTTAAGTTTACTTGATGAAGAAGGATTAGTTAGTCTTTCTCAAATGAGTTTTCACTATTATTTATGATATATTATTACTTAGGTTCTTAACGCACCATGATAGTAGAAAATATAGAAAAACATAACCAAATAACTAAGGAAATTTTCTTTAAATTAAAGAATTCCTAACGTGATTGTAAATCATCCAAAAGTCCTTCATGCCATAAGTTTGTATGGATCTATAAAATAACACAAAAACCAATTTGAGAAACCAAATTAAACACACAGCTTGAAATACGTTTACCGATTATTGATTGAGTTTCAAAATGAATTCAATGCCATCTGCTAAAATCTGACAGTTGACGAAGATGGAACGTTTGAAGAATAAATTAAGCTACATGAAATTGAATTCGTTTCATACTAAATATTCATAGCAAATTCAGGAAGCGTACGTGTACATTTCCTGGTACTTCTGCAGGAAACACGCGATGTGTTTACAATGGTACAACAAAAACTATGTGTATAGTAAAAGCATTTACTAAAAACGTCAAATCGCAAATTAAACTTTTAAACGTTGTCGTTTAAGCTGAAAATCGATTGGGAGAGTATTTTTTTGGTTAGAGACTCGTTAGAAAAAGAAGTTATTTTTTAGTTGTCTCAGATAAAGATGACATGATAAAATACAGTGATCATATATTGTTTCTAATACACAAAGAAAATTTTTTTTTTTTGGAATTATGTCTTATTCGAGAATTGGTCCCAGAGAACAATTATGTTTAAGGCTTCTACAAAATTCGCTGGTAACTGTTAGTCATAACTTCATGCTTTTATCTATAGTACATACACATAAAATGTTCCACTGCAAACCAGTTGTCTATAACATCAATTAGACGCGAAGCGAAGCGAAAATCGATCTTCTAAATGTTACTAAAACCTGCTCTCTTGTGCAAGGCTTAGCTCAGACGCACAAATGCGATCTGCGAATATTTCGAAACAGGATTGTATCGAATGAAGCCTATCTTATATAAATACGTTAGATCTAAGCTACAGATAAGAATGCGAATGAACTGTACAGTTGGTTTGCATGAGTTGATAGTTTTCTAATTCTGTTTTAAACGTTGGTGTACATTTTTGTCACTTGTCGTACGGGTTATATTCTTGGATAGTTTATTTATTAAACTTTCCAGGATTTTTTTTTTTATTTTAATTCCTAATATTTAGGTCATGCCTCACTGGGCCACACAGAGCCATCTAGTCCCAAATTAAGCTACTATTAAGTACCCTGTCGTATGGGGTACTAGACAACCGATAAACTTAGGTACTTATATACTTTTTTTTTTGTAAATACATACTTATAATACACAGAAAACACCCAGACCAGTACAAACAGACATGTTCATGCACACAAATATTTGTACTGTGCGGGGATCGAACCCGCGACCCATGGCACAGAAGCAGCGTTTACTACCGCTGATCCAAATTATTACTTATTATTTTACATTGTGTTGTGTTTACCGTACAAGTTTATTTTTTATAGCTCAGCTATTTTTTTAAGTTTATGGCTATGCCACTTATTGGCTATGGCATTCCTAAACATATAAATTTGCTTCAGTACGACTTTTGATGTTGCATATGCAAATTTGTTTAACAACAAATTTGTTTTTATGATTATTCTGTTTAACAATCAGTTAGATATTTCATAAAATTCTGCTTACCTATATTTTTTAAAACTAGCTAACCTTTCACATAATTTGCACAACTTGCTAAGTATTCCAATTATCCTCGAATCCAAAATTTCGTACGCTACACAATTTGCAAATAATTTTACCAAAGCTAATTGCGAACGATTTATCAGAAACACCTCCAATTACGACATTACATAAAACAATAACCAGACTGTATCCAATTTGTAAGCAATCCGACAGTCTGGTTTGTATTTTAATTTCATGCTGGATGGTTTTTATCCTAAACACATTTTGCAAGATCGAAAATAATTCTCTGACAATTATTTTTGTCGTTGCAAAAGTACATAGCCATTTGCATGCACCTCCATCCGTTGCGAAGTCAAATAGTAATCTAAGAGCAATTTGTACTTCCTTTATAAAACCATTATTATCATGACTTGATGAAGACTTGTCGTTCAAAATGTATTTAGGTTCAGGGCTACAATTAAATCAAGGGTATACCAATCAATGTATCATTTTAACCATTGTGATTATTACTTGATGTGGGAAAATTTACAATCGAACGAGCTCGGTTGTGAAACCTGCGGAAATAACGAATTTTTATTTCAAAATGGAGATACATTTATGAATTTAGTTCCCGGTTATTTACCCTTACAATGACCGATACGTGTCGGGTTAAAATAATACAATCTAAAATCCTAATTAAAGCAAGTTTGATCTGTAAATAAATATTTCATTTCAATTTACAGCAAATATTTATCTTTTTAATCCCTAAAATAAATATATTCAAATTATTCATATATCGGTTCTCTTTATAGAATAAATGTAAGATAGAAGAAATGTAGAATAAATGTAAGGTTAGATAAATGAACAACTCAAGCACAAGATAAAGAAAACATCAACCATTTTCGTCCTATACCTAAAAATGTGACTTTTATTTATTTATTTATTTATTTATTTTATTTAAAAAAATCTTAAGATTATTAAGGCTGGAAGCATCGTCTTCTCTAAATTAATAGACAAAATTGCGATCACCAAGAATGGTGGTCATTACAAAATCATCCTTTTTAAAATGCCTGAGAGTGACAATGAAAAAGAAATATCTGCTTCTGAGATCCTTGGAAATAGGCTTCCCCTATTTCCAGCAGCAGGCGTCCTTTGGCTGAGATTTTGATAATGATGATGATAAATCAGCGAGAACAGGAGCTGTTAGAATTACTGGTATGATTTCGCAATCATACCTGTGAAAGTTTGCCTATGAAGTAAACTACATCGATTGACTGACGCGGGCGCAATGCACACGTAATCTGGTGACCTCAACAAATAACTATCAGACATGTCCCGATAAAGCGAACAGAGCGTGCGTTATCAGCACGAAGTAACATTGAGATACTGAGGGCAAAACACGTGATTTGCATTTAAAATCACATCAATAAGAGACCTCCACTATAAAAAAAAAGCCTTTATTTGACTAAGCCACAGAAGTAAATTATTCATGTGATCAAGCTACATTTACAAAATTAGTTTGTTGCTAATTGCTAGGATTACATACTTAAATTTATCTTACTATTTATAGTAAATACAATATGACTTATTTCTTGTTATCGTATCTTTTTTCTTAATTTTTTTTTCTAGGTCACAAAATAGGGTAAAAGCCTCCTTTTCGCTATCCTGAGTTTTTTGCCACCAGTTTGAACCAGCGATTTTTATTTCGTAGTCCCATCGGGTAGAGGGTTTTCCTCTCCTTCTTTGAGGTCCACTCAATGTGATGGCATTGAAGGTCATCTTTTGCCTTAAAGCCGCGCCTTTGAAAAAGGGTACTGTTGCCATAACCGCCTAACTTGACTGTCGGTTTAGTAAATACAGCAGGCTTACTCTTGACAAGTTCGAGTTACGATCAAAATCGAATCGACGTCGAGAATCAGTGATTTGGTACTCTGAAAAGTGAACCTAAACCTTTGAGTCGATTGTGATTACGTTATCAACCGAAAATGTTTAACGGATCGCCATTTTAGATCGATCTTGACTTGATTTTGATTTCGATTCGATTGAGTTTGTTCAGATTTTGGCTAGGTGGAATCGAGATCGAACTTAAATCAAATTCAAGAGTAAGGGGGCAGTTTTGCCAATGGTGTCTTCTTTAGTCACTTCTTACTCCACCCATATGGGAGATGAAATCTTTAGTACAATTAATTTATAAATAAAATGGAATATGCAGTAGTAGTATGTGAGTTTTAATGTGTAATGATACTATTCTGACGTGATTGAGTGACAAAACATTTGTTTACTTTCACATATGAACACTATTATAATTATGAAGTGTGAATTGCTTCTTTTTTTTATCTATACTGTACGTTTTTTGAGTATCGTTGACTTAGTCAGTGCTGATAATTTTTTTTTGTATTCTGTTTTCAAAAAGCTCGTTCGGCTTTTGTTTCTGACGCTACATCAGGTGGGGCAGTTAAGTGCTAGTGTTTTCCGTGCCCTATCGCCTCTGCGCACGAGTTTCACGCCTCCCAGCGTTCGATCCACATTACATGCCACTTACCAAAGGTTCCATTCATACTACTTATCCACTAGGAGGGTTTCGCAATCACAAATAATGTAGGAAACAGTAAGATACAATTTCGAGGGTTTGTGGTTCAAAGTGTATCTGATTTAAATAAGTTTGATAAAATACAAATTTAAAAATACGTGAAGTATATGAATGTATATAGAAATCGGTCAGTATTAAAAGAAGAATAGGTAACAAGTTTTTTTTTTGCATCTTTAAAAAAACTGCATGTCGGTAGCTATCACTGCTACACTCTATTTTTTAAGTATTGTTAATCAATTTATTTAACAGATAACAATTATGTTAAATAACCAATTCGATTTGTAAGTTAAATAAATAATTAAAAAAAAACAATAACATTGTAAGTTCTTCTAAGTTTTAGTCTCCATGAGTGCTTGAAATTGTACAAACATGCAGCCACAGTTTAACAAATAATATTAGAGGTTAAAATATGAAATTGCCGTTTTATTGTAATAGGTTCTTTGAATTGACATAGAATCTTCATGGTTTGAGGTTTTCGAATGAAACTTTTTTCACATAGTTTCTATGATATCGACTTTCAATTGTTTTTGTTATTTAATTTAGACAAGAAAGATGGATACTGCGAAAATTCGAGTGATTTTTGAATACGAGTTCCGACGCGGAAGTAACGTATAAATGACCTTCCTATTAGATGGCAGCAATGTATAGATAATAATGGCAACTATTTTGATTAAATAAATTTGTTAAAAATTAAAAAATAAACAATTTTGATTTTCAGTCCAATTTGGCAATTTCATACTTTAACCCCTATTATTAATTATACTTAGACACCTACTACACAAATGATTTCCCATCACCTCACCCACAGTAAGTTCGCACACAATAAATTAAGTCAGCTGTGCTCAAGCGAACCGAGAATTGCTTTCTGGTTCGGTTGCATAAGCCGACGCAATGCAACCCAGTATGTGGGTGTAATTCGCATTTTGAAAGAGTAAGAGTTGATTGGAATTCCTGAAATTCTGTTATTTTAGCAATTGAATTTATACACAATGCATTTTCAACCTCCTTTAAAACAAAGCTATGTGGCCATTATGTGTAACATCATGGCTGCGTTATTTAATGTATCATTAAAAATTTGATTTTTTGATAAATATTAAACATTGATTCAGTCTTTTAATTTTGTAACACGCTGTAACGCGCACAGACGTATTATTGGGGGGGGGGTCCCGGATGAATACATCCGTTCTCGAAGTGTTATAAAATAAATAGCTAAACCAATATTTTATATTTTTAAAAAAATAACGCCCCGTTGGTCTAGTGGTTTAAATACCGGGCCAAGATCTCGGGGTCCCAGGTTCGATCCCCGGGTCGGGCAACAAAAAGTTTTGAATTTTCGAACGTTGCTCGGGTTTGTGATCACCAACCCGCATTTGGCAAGCGTGGTGATTATGCCAGTTCCCATCATTGCAGTGGTAACTTGAATTCAATGATGGAGGCCTTTTCCCTGCAGTGGGATGATTATAGGCTGTTACTTTACTTTTTTTACTTTTAAAAAAAAATTTAAAAAAACAAAAAAATCACACTGCCAAGATGTTATACATAATGTTTACATAACGTGGGCTTCGTTTTACAGGTGGTTAAAAATGCACCGTGTATTGATAGTCGAGGATCTAGTCTACGGATAGAGTATTAATTCTGTTTGGTGCCTGACAAAGAATAACACGATCATTTCTCGACCTAAAGGTGTTACAAAAGTCGACTGAAGGTATACTGCTATAAGAAAGGGATCATATCTTTTAAACCATTGACCAAACAGCCAACCCGTCTACTAAGCTTGAGTTCAAAATTAATGTTTTATAACAAAGGTAACATATCGCGCATGCTTGCATTATTTATTCAATATCATCGCTGACGTCACTGAGTCGCTACTTGGAAATAAAATAGGAATAAACTAAAAACTTTCATCCTAAACCTATAGTTCCTAGAGTAGAAACATAGAGTTCCGAAGGATGTCTACAACTCTTTTGTTTTCACGACGTTCGGTTCAGTGATAGTCAACCCTGCTTTTAGCCCATGGGTTGCGAGTTAGATTCCCGCACAGTAGAATTTTCTGGTCATGCTCTCAACCAGATTTCTTTGTATTGGTCTGGTTGTAATCTTTATAAAAAGTATTTATTTAAAAAACGAAAGTATATAAGATAGTTTATCGGTTGTGTATATAGTAGATACCTGTAGTAAAAGCTTAGATGTAGAAACTCATTTTGGGACTAGATGACTCTGTGTGGCCCAAGTTTTGAAACATTATAAGTATTACTTTAAGAAATCAAATTGAAGCAAATTATTTGATTATACGCAAGCGTTTATTAACAAAACTGGATATAGTGCTCTCAAGCCACATTGTGAATTACCACAACATTCAGTTTTGCTTTGCAATATTCTCAAAATCCTCAATTTCTGATATCAAATTGCAATTACAACCGCAACGAATGAAACTGTAACCTTTAGCATCGGACAAGCTCCGCCCAAGCCAATGTTCTCGCTACAATAATTGAAAAGTGTCGAAATGTACCAGCCGTCCGCTGAGTCTGGAAAAGATCATCTTCGAGGGTCGAGAGGCCATCAGGTAAGCCTGAATGTTAATATTTAACATTGAAATGCCACGTGTTATTACATAACATATACATTTTAAAACAATGCTTTGAAGATTTTGGAACATGTTATCGTGAAGACGTAAATTACATTTGTTCCTATCCAGCAGTGCTCTGTAAGATGCAAAAATATTAGTTGATTCGTTTATGAGTCTATAAACATATCAAGTAACATTTTTGCAATAAACATTACCACACATTACTACAGTTAATCACTTATCACACATAAAATGTAAAATAACAAAATAAAAACTTCATGCTTTTTTGCCACTCCGTGGCGGAGTGGCGTACACACTGGTTTTCGATGTATCGCCTATTCCAAGGTCCCGGGTTTGATTCCCGGACGGGTCAATGTAGAAAAAATGTGTTTTTCTACATTTTCTCGGGTCTGTGTGTTTGTGGTACCTTCATTGTTTCTGGTTTCCAAAATACGAGTGCTATAATAGTTATTCAAATTGGGATCAGAACAATGTATGTGATGTTGTCCACATTTATTTATTTATTGATTATCACTAGCCTATTTCAGTGTTCTGCTCGACGCAGACCTCTCCAAAAGGAGGATTTAGCCATAACCGTTACGCTTGGCGGATTGGCGATCGCAGTTTGCACAAAAGGAAAACGCTGCTGCCCATGTCCTTCTGGCAGTACTCTTTAGTCGCTTCTTACGATACCTATAGGAAGAGAAGTGGTGGTGCGTTCTTTGCACGCACATTTTTATTCGATAAAATCGCACCTATTTCAACTGCATAAGATGCTATAGTGTTTAGCCTAATGCACTGTGTGTATCTCGAAATTCTTAACGTTTTGTCACTCTACACTATTTTTATACGTTTATACCAATTCTATTGTGCTACATTCATTCGTATGGATTCTAACAACGTATTTCCGGATTCGTGTTAGCAAATCATTACAATTTAAATACATAAACTTTAATACGTTATTATATCTGAGATTATACAGTCGGTTTATAAAGTTAAGCTATTCATAGACGGACCAACACCAGATCATAATCACCATCATTATGCAGCATTACATTGTGAAGTTTAAGTAAATAATAAGCACAGGAAAAACGTTGTTTCGAGTTCTTAACAATTGTTTGTTGTAAAACATACGAATTAGCGTAACACCATAATGTAGAGTGTCCGGAGCATTGACGTTCGAAAAATTAAAAATTAAATAACTTATAGCACTAAGTATACCTAAACTTCAAATATGCACCTAACTTTAGACTAGTAACTAAATAGAAGAGTACTTTTGTGATTTTATTGTACTAAGTTATCTTTTTAAATAAAACACTCGATGACGAGGTACACCGGGTACCTCGTATCACATATCCTAACAACATTTAAACTGACCTTTCGCTAAAAAAACCTTCCCTTGATTACCATAAATATTTCAAGACCAAAATTAGCCAAATCGGTCCAGCCGTTCTCGAGTTAAAGTGAGACTAACGAACAGCAATTCATTTTTATATATGTATATACATAAATAATACTAGATGACCCGGTGTACTGTACCACCTATCCTAACAAGTCTCTTTTCGCTAAAATTTGATTTAGAACATTTTATATGAGAAAGTTAAATTGTTGTTTTTAAAATCTTCCTCCCAGCTTGTCAATATTTTCTCACCGTTTAAACCTTCCCTGGTCTACGACAAACATTTTAAGACCTAAATCAGCTAAATCGGCGCTGCCATTCTCGAGTTAAAAAGGTAAAGTAAGTACTATAAAAGCAATTTTTTTTTGTGGAAATCCAAAACAACAAACTCTCAGACCCATGAAAGTACTTAAAAATACTTATCTCTACATTAACCCGTTGTGGCATGTAGATACCTCATCTCTCATAAACTTCTCATCCCATTTTCATTTTTACTAGTTTTACTCTCATTTTTTATAATTTGATGTATTTTCTAATTCTTTTAAATTTCTGTTAGAAACTTTTTGGTTCACTGATTTTTATATTCTTATTTTGAAATTTAAAATTGTTCGATCGTGCCTCGACCATGTCGGGCGAGCACGTCAATCAGCAGTCAGTTGACATTCGGCTTTCAGAGGACTTCTTCTTATTCTATTGTTGTGAACTAAATATTATTATTGGGAGAATTATCTTGGACACTATTTATTCATTACTCCTGGACCCTGGTACGGTCACGTAGACCGCCGGGCCTTCTCCATCTAGTGCTGTTGGATCCTGGCGGTCACGTAGACCGCCGGGCCATCTCCATCATTTCGGCTTGATCAGGCAGATCGCCGGACTACCTCACCTCCGCTGCGCAGTTGGATCCTGGCGTGGTCGACCGCCGGGCCACCTCTATTCATCAAACCACTAATTGGACTTTCACGTGTAAATTTAAGTTACGTATATATTTTATCATACTTTTAATTTTAATATATTTACTTTATATCTTGTCTTGTATTTTATTTAACTCTTAGGGAATAATTATAGGGAGGTAGGTTCCCATTAATTTCCCTCTTTCCAAATTTTCTTTTGTAGCGTAGCAGAACCTAGGTTTCTGAGGGTATTCCTCTTCAAAGGTACCCCAGATATTCTGTTACGTTATACCTTTCGGGAATCGAACACGGGACCTCGGGGCAGACGACACCTTGAAAACCGGTGTGTACTACACCACAGATAATATAACCTCAACACTCAACACTCAACCACGTAGGACGTAAAATTAATAATTGATAAGGCTAGAAACTGACCAAATAGCCTAAGAGGTTGAGTAAAAAACTTTGGCTTTGATTCCGTTATTAAACACACAATAATTATTATAATGTATAAAAATAAAGTTCAGTTCAAATCAACATCACAACTCCATTTTCACTTCCATGTCAACGACCATTTGTCCTATTCAGAAAATCTGCTCACATTATGTTTGAATTCAAATGACGCGATTCCAATTAAGCACATATTCATAATGCCTCATTGTGACATGTCACAGTGGCCGGGCAAGGCTGCGCGCGCGCAATTGCCCGTAACCGGAAGTGGGCGCTGTGTCACGCGATCCCGCCGCGTTTCCGATGGCCGCGGTTTATTTTCGGCAGAAGTTAAACTTTCCACAAGACTGCTGTCTTCTTCAGTTTAAAAATAAATTTTTACTATGGTAAAAAAATGTAATAAAATGCTGTCAAAATATTATTATCGTCGGGCCATATAAAGACGCTTCTTGCTCGCCATTTCCTGCAAGATTTAAATTTGTGGCCGTAAGTACTCGTAAGTGCCGAAACACTTAAATTGGCCTATCAAAAAATATACACTACCAGTAAACATTAAAACATACTTCCACTTAGCCAAAATACCACAATATTCAATTGACAGCAAAAATAAATTTGTTTTTCATAGTGTTTGTATAAGGACAAAGTTACGAGTATATTTGCGGTTTTTGAAAATGTACTATTTCTCAAAAACTGCCCGTTTGATCTCATTCAAACCAATTTTCGTTGAAAGTATTTGTTAAGATCTACATTACGTATTTTTTTCAAAATTTTCACTTGCTTAGTTTAAAAGTTAGAGGGGTGGGGAGGGGGACACTCATTTTACCACTTTGGAAGCATCTATCTTCCAAATGTTAGACTTTTGGAAAAATGGTTCTAGGACCTATATGTCATTTTAAAAGACCTTTCCATAGATATCCCAACATTCATGATGAATGACACTGTTCTGTTTTTTGAAAATTGATTTTGTTTAGAAGTAATAAAATTAAATCAATTGGTTGCAGCTCTTAGCTCTAGTGGTCCCCTTAAATGAACAATAATAACGAAATAACTTTTTAGTCAAATTATTTTTGTAGGTAAAAATATTTAATGTGAGTCTACTTATACACGGCAGTACTCTAAACAGTCTGCATCTATCTATTATGCGCTAAATAAATATTTAAGAATCTATCCGATAAATTCACATCAATGTAAAGAATCACTTATAAATTGGTTAAAATTGAAAAGTTATGCAGAGATTGAACTGATTGTTCATAAATAACAACACGTTCGGCGACTTATGTAAGTGTAACATTTTCTCTTTAACACACACACATACTCGCATACATACCCACGCGCACACTTATACAAACACACACACACACACACACACACACACACACACACACACACACACACACACACACACACACACACACACACACACACCACGCATACAGGCCATACACAGCCACACACAGTTAATAATGATAAACACGAGCTTAGTATTGTTATTAGATTATTAGTGGAATTAGTAGTAGTAAAAATTTCATTTAGTATTATTATTTTTAAAATTTTAATATTGTTTTGTTAGTTTAATAAATTAAGTATGTTTCACTGTTGTCAAAACACTCACGGTACTTAAGTCTTAAGATATATATTTGTTATAGAAGAGCGGTTCTTTCTAAAACAGGCAATTGTTTGCTTAAAAGAAAGTTCCAAACTCTATATTTGTTATATGGACTTCAGTTACTGAAATAAATATTTTCATTTTCTTTTTCATTTTCATACATGTCACCGTAAAATTGTAAAACTTCGTCAGTTCATAATTAAACGTCGATGGATTACAATCTAACCTAACCTAACCCACCGTTAGTTTATAATCTCACGCGTTGTTTTGTAAACTGACAGATCTCACAATTTTACGGTGACATACATAAATCAAAAGTACGTTTAGACGCGAACTTGTGTTGGTCTCGTTGTCTCGAGCCCATGGCTTTATTGCCAATGTACGTCTAGGTATACTAAAGCTATGCATTCAATTGCATAAGAAAACGTAATTATGTTTTCGTATAGAATAGTTATTTGATATAACTATTCTAAGCAACATTTCCTATGCCAAACCGACTTCGCACTTGGCACTCGACAGCCTGTAATTTGATCAAAACTATCGGTACATTCACTTTGTAGGCGTCGATAGCAATTAATAACTGCAAAATATTCAGTAATAAGGTGTTCATGTTTGTACACCAACAGTCAATACTCCTATATAGCTCCTTATTTTGATAGTACTAAGATTCAAAATGACTAAATTGTTTCCGATGCGGAATAGTCGTCGTTTCGCTTTATACGCTATTGAATATGCAAAATTGTTAGCAAATTCCGTATGCTAATATGGTGTTATTGAGCTTATTAAACAGGAGTATTGCATAAACGAAATGCATGCGGTCAAACATTATTTTAGATTTGCTTATTTTAAAACTGACATACAAACTCAAATACTCGTAATTAGCATCGTTGCATTAAGGATATCAACTAATAAAATTAAAAAATACTCGTCTTAACTGTCCAACCATACTAATATAGTAAAAATACGAATTTGGAAGAAATTTGACAAGCAGATTAACTATAGTCTGGCATATTACTTAAGCTACTAAGTATTTGGCCCAAAAAATAGGAAAATTTAAAATTTAAAATTCCATGCGTACGACGCAGTAACAATATTAAAAGACTAATGGATTAAATAAATTTTATTATTGTAAAATTGTTTACTGGAGAATTAATAAACAAATAAAAAATACCTTACCAAATAATTACAAGCAGGTATTATAATACAAAGGCAAAGATAAGGATTAACGTTCTATAAGATTAAGCTAAAAGTTGACAAAATAAAAAGACTTATAAATAAAAAAGTGGTATAGAAAAAGGAAAAGATCAGATAAATACATTCAATTTATATAAATATATTTTAAATAAAGTTCTAAATTGTATATATATAAGTTAAGCAAATCACAGGTCACACATTTGAACTTTAAATTCGAGTCTGATAATTTATCATAGCCATCAAATAACACTCATATTAAACCCAAAACGATATATCAAAAGTACAAAATAAGCATACAATTCATTATCTGCTAAATATCTCAAACAAAGAGGCAGCCTTGCCCCGCGTACGAAACAAAGGCATGAATAACCATACATACAGGTTATATGTGATTTACATACGGTTTGAAGGGTAGGCCAGTAAAGATCATTGCACATTCGATTGTTTAGATCCAAGAGATAATATACTGCAGAGAGTTTATGATTCGTAAAATAAGCAATTCCGTAACGAAAATAACCTAACACCCCACTCGGACCGAGGCACGATCGAACAATTTTGAATTTCCGAAATTTAAAAGAATTTAGAAGAAAATAAGGATTTTGACAGTATGGTTGCCTATGGTGACCACATCTGCCAAAATAACAGAAAAATTTAATTACAAAAGTCAAAATTAGAAAATACATAAAATTATAAAATTAAGCTATTGCATAGCTTCTATCGCGGGCCTTGAGCGTGGAGACCGAATCTAGAAATTCCGTAATGAAAATAACCTAACACCCCCCACTCCGACCGGCACACTTATATACTTTTTAGTTTTATAATTGCATAAGTTAATAAAAAATGTCACGTAGTAAAACACGTCTTTTTTTAGATAAAAATGTAGTTGGTGCCCTCAATAAAACAAGACCAATGTTTACACAAATTTTGTATCCAATTTCGTCATCAGTAACATGAGGAATGTTACTTTACTTAATAACCTTACTTTTATTATTTAGGCAAAAGTAACTCCATCTGTCAGTCCGTCTGTAACGCTTCTACGCCTAAATTAATGAATTTTGATGAAATTTGATTCAATGATAGATTAGATGACCTCCGTGGCAGATTGGCATACAGACCGGTTTTCAAGTTGAAGGTTTCGCCTGTTCCCAGGCCCCGGGTTTGATATCCGAACGTGTCAATGTAGAAAAAAGTGTTTGTCTACATTTTCTCGGGTCTGGGTGTTTGTGATACCTTCGTTGCTTCCGATTTCAACAATACAAGTGGTTGAAATAGTTACTCACTGTGGGATCAGAACAATGTATGTGATGTTGTCCAAATTTTTCTATTATAGGCGTAGAAGTAAAGACCGAATAAAGATCGAACGGTCTTTAAATTTTGTTTTGTATCTTTACTAGTATTTAGCAATTTTGCGAAATCAGTGTGTTTTCAGTGTAAAACACTCAGTTTAATTAAATAGCAACCTGAAGTGGCAGTGTGCTTATATGGTAAAACACCCTTAACGCTGTATGCAAATTCGGAATCAATTACCGAGGTATCAGATATTTATGTGTTTCAATTAAAGAAGTCTCGCCAGAGGCCTATATATATATATTATAATAATAGGCGGCTTGGTTAACTCTCCTTGAAAGATAGTCATTCAAATTATTTAATTGATTTGATAGCATAAAATTTAACTGCATCTGCTGTCAGTATGGCACGACCCCTTTTTTCTATGGGTGTCCTGAAAGGCGACTAAAGAAGAGCCAGAAAAACAATGCCAGAGTCTCGCCAGAGGCTTATTATATATTATAATAATAGGCGGCTTGGTTGACTCTCCTTGAAAGATAGTCATTAAAAATTTTAAAATGATTTGATAGCATAAAATCTAACTTCATCTGCTGTCAGTATGGCACGACCCCTTTTTTCTATAGGTGTCCTTAAAGGCGACTAAAGAAGAGCCAGAAGAACATGAGCAGCAACATCTTCCCACCACCAATTGCCAAATTGGTATAATTAATCTGCCTGCCAAGCGTGATGTCATGGCTATTCCTCCTTTTGGATGTGTCCAGCAATCATGATGATGATGATCATCATCCCATATCAGTGCACTACCCTATAAGTAGGCTTTTCAAATTCTTGGATCTTACCGTTCGGTCAGTATCTACCACCGCGTTGTTCAGTTCAGATCGTCCACATCTAAGATGCTTTCGAAGGATTCGAACACTTCCTTTTCGGAATTCAAATTGAAAGCTGTAGGAGCTTCTGAAGTTGTGCAGGTATTGGTCGGAGCGTACACCTTACATCAAATTTTTCATTTAATTTCACAAAATGATCGGTTATCAGTAATAGAAACTGCCATTGAAGTTTGTCGAATGTTTTTAAAATCACCTTGTATTGGCAAACCAGCGCGCAGTGTAAGGTGAACAGAGCGATACTATAAGAGTTCCTTGATTACTACAGAACCCTGAAAATAGCCAGCAATTGGGCTAAGTGACGTGTATTTAAGTCTAGTGTGGACTGGCCTTAAAACAGAGAGGTTAGCTAAATGCAAATCGCGGCCGTCAGATTGAAATGTTGATTGTACTTGGTTATCTTGACATTAGCTCCTGGTTAGCGTTGTACGAATAGTAATATTAACTTTATGCATGCACTACAACACTGATTATTTTAAGAATTCAGCATATCAAAGATCATTACATATTTATATTTATGAAAAAATATTTTTTAAATTAAATTGATGGTGGTAACGCCCCGTTGGTCTAGTGGTTTAAATACCGGGCCATGATCTCGGGGTCCCAGGTTCGATTCCCGGGTCGGGCAACAAAAAAGTTTCGAATTTTCGAACGTTGCTCGGGTTTGTGATCACTAAACCGAATTCGGCAGGCGTGGTGATTATGCCAGTACACCCATCATTGCTGTGGTAACTTGAATTCAATGATGGAGGCCTTTTCCCTGCAGTGGGATGATTATAGGCTGTTACTTTACTTTTTTTTTACTTTACTAAATTAGATTGATATCAATGATATTACTATTTCTAATATCAGAACAGCATCCGTACTTTCTTTCTTCAGCGTATTCTTTGTGTTGTTAAGAACTAATACAATACTAAGACAGGAAAATAAAATCCATCGCATTCTTTAAGCAATTTCAATCGTTTCCTTCCATCTCATTAAAAGTTGGTTAATTAAATCGTTCTGATCATATTTCTTCGCAGTTGTGGATGAAAGAAGACTAATATAAAAAAGCTAATCAGTTCACTACTCTATATAGGTCTATTCTAGAAGATGACTATGTCTTAATTACCACTTTTTGTAACGCATACTTAGTTAAAACGAGATAATATTTGGCCATACTCCACCACTTGACACAAGAGAGAATTATTATTACTTCATTGTAATGGTCAGGAGAAAATTTTTAAAAGAAAATATTTGATAAAATGCATGAAAAAAGTTGTTTTAGAAATTTCAACATAATTTTTTTTTAGGGTAAAGATAGCCAGTCATAAACATACTATTTGCTTGCATTATCTTTAGCTCAATGTCAGATAAATTTATCAAACAATAACATTATAGTTAGTAAGCTTTAAGAACACACAACATAAAACACCCACCTTCCTGCAATCCCACGCCCACACCGTCAGCATACCTTAGAGCTAAAGAATTCGTCATTGTACTGTGACACAAAACTAGTTAAATTATCCAAAATTAGACCCAGAAAGATGTTATCACCTTCCGAAATATGGTTAAAATGTTTGCAAAAGAATAAGTTTGTCGCGAATTAGAATTGGAATTACTAACTGGTATGTGCGAATTAAAAGAAATGTGTTATAGCACTACAATTGGTCCCTCTAAGGTTTTTAATGGTATTCAAATAATTTTGTATTTTAATCACATTACAGCTCACATAAGTCCACTGTTGGACAAGTGTCTCTCCATAAAAAGGATTTTCCCAAAATCGCAACGATTGGGCTAGTAGCTTTTTGCAAATGGTGAAGAGATTTTCTGGCCGTATATTTAGTCGCTTCTTACGACACCCTTTTGATTATATAGACCCGTATCTCAAGGCCCGGGATCTACTCGGAGTTTCTCTTTCTGCCACATGATAGACCCGGCTTCCATGGATGGGTATCCATGGAACGCTAAGAAGTTTGTCTCTGCAGCCTACGAGTATAATGATCCCACTACAGGACAAAAGCCTCCATCATTGAATTCAAGTTACCACAGCAATGATGGGCACAGGCATAATCACCACGATTGCCAAATTCGGATTGGTGATCACAAACCCGAACAATGTTCAAAATTCTTTTCCGGGAATCGGACCCAGTAGGTACTGGCACGCGATACCTTGAAATTTGGCTTGTACGCCATTCTACCACAGATTGTGAAATAAAATTTGAAAAAAAAACTTATCTAACTTGATACCAAATAGATTGCGTTTCTCGGAAAAGACGATGGCCAGACTACCATATTATTATGTGGGTCACATGGCAGGTCCGCTCGAAACTAGTCCGTCGAAGGCTGCTTCACTTTCGAGATTACGGTGCCTCATTAGCAATACGACAATCCCAAACTAGTTATTAGTTAGTTTGACGACCTCCGTGGCTGAGTGGCGTACACACCAGTTTTCAAAATGCTCCGAGGTCCCTGGTTCGATTCCCAGATAGGTCGATGCAGAAAAGAGTGTTTTTCTAAATTTTCTTGGGTCTACGTGTTTGTTGTTTCTGATGATTTCCACAATATGAGTGCTGCAAATATTAGGGGTTAAAGTATGAAATTGCTGTTTTGTATGGACGAAATCGAGAAAAGTCATTTTTCCATACTAACAATTTTTTAGTTTTTTTAAAAATGCCTGGACCGTATTCGATGCAATTAAAGGTGAAAGTTAGATGGTTATAAAGCTACGCATTATAGTATTTAAATTTCTGAAAATAAAAGTATATAATACAAATATACTTAATTGAAGCAAGAAGGTCAGCTGATACATTGCAAGGGGTCTTTTCAACGACTTCCTTTGAAGTAATAGGCACTAGTACTGCATTTTTTTTTTAGTCAAAAGTTACTTTATTTAGTTTTTGATACAATACAAAAAGAATTACGCAATAATATGACTATACTTAAGAGCTATAAACAAAATAAAAAGTGGGAAAATAAGCGACAATTTCATACTTTAACCCCTATTAGTTACTCACTTTGGATCATAACCATGCATGCGATGTTATGGATGTTATCCACATTCAAATAAAATGGTCGCCATTTTGTCGTGCTTTTAATATCAGTATTTAAACTTGAAAAAATAATTCAATTTGCGGACATTTGAAATCCAAATTGGAAAACAGTTTAAACCGTTTTCTCAAGTCTGTTAATATGTTTAGCAACAACTGCTTTATTAAGGCTAGAGGATAACTGAAATATATTCCAATTGTTAAAGTATAGTTTCAGATGTTTATTGGTAAGATAGATGATAAACTACGCAGACCTCTAATCGGGGGGCACGGCGAAGCAAACACTGCCGTAACATCCTTTACTGGAACCATTTCGCCGCATTTTCAGGCCCCTATTTGAGAACCTCTGGATAAGACCAGAACGCAGAAATTTTCGTCATCCAGTAAGCTATAATTACATACTTTAAATCGAATTGAATCGAAATTTCAAGTCTGTAGGTCATTTAGTTCCGAAACTAAGCGAAAGCAAAGCTTTTTAGAGACAAACAAGCAGCTCCATCGAGACTTGGCTAGTTTTCTACAGAATGTTTTTGGTGGGATAAAAATTACATTAAACGTTTAGACATAATAAAATAATGTTTGTATTCTTAAATCATAAAGATTATAAATACGAGTATAATGCACTTTTTATATTCGAATCACTTGCAATAGAAACATTGCGTTAGATTGGGAAGGTATTTTGTTGTCGTTAAAAAATATCTTACAACGAAACAGCCAGTATCATATTTTATGTAAATATCACTGACAGGAGCATTTAAAAACAATGCAGTCACGGCATGAATATTCAATCAGTACTTGTGTTTCACAACCAAAGGGTACAAAACAAGGTCTAGGGTCTCAACGAACGATCTGAAATTAGATAAAATCGAAGTCACGATCGCTGATTGATTGCAATAGTTGCAGAACAGAACCGTTTGTTTGATCATCGATATTTATTCAATCGATTTGTCATCGCAATTGTTGTTAAAGAATTTATCGATCTTAGAGTTATTATAAAATTCAATTTAAGATGATTGACACTTGTTTTACTAGTGTTAATATGTGTATCGTATACTTGTGTTTTTGTCAAACAAGTGTAAATTATATATAAGATAACCCAAAGCAGAACTAAATAAACCGAAATTTCCATTTTTGACAACGAGTTGCCTTATTGTTTTAGCGCCAAACAGCTTATTTCTATAATAAGAAATTTCGTGTGACGGCGTTCAGAAGCCGTGTGCAAAACGTATTTGTCATTCATTATCGAATATAAATTTTAATCGTAAGCCAAGATCATCCTAATAAGGACACACGCGACCTATTAGTTGACTAAGCTGGTGAACTATGTCTGCACAAACTGATACATGCTTTTAGAAAGAGGTTTGAAGATATAACATAAAAAATGCGTCTATCTGAGAGATGGGAATTCGAAAGTAAATAATCAAAAATACTTAATTATCTAACTTTTTACCTTTTTTCCTTTAGAAAAAATAGGTTTTATTTTTCTGTCAGAATACAGTATTTTTTAAATGAAGTTGCCAAATCCGACAGAAACGAGTAGTTTATGGGTTCAGGAAATCAGGACCCACCTAAGACTAACGACATTTTTCATTCAAAGAATCGCATTTTTATCTAGTCCACTGGTAAGTAGAACAGCAAATCCCAGAAAGCGCGTAATTTCCCTGCATTTTCCCAGATTCAATTAAATTGTAGTTATTAGAATTCCCGCAGCATCGCAAGTGCAGGAGACATGGATGGACATGACGAGACATTTACAAACGCCTTAACGACAATAGTTTGACGTAAATTTAAGTTATAAATTACAACAAGCACCAACACCCTATTAGTCTAGTGGTTTAAGTACCGAGCCTAGATCTCGAAGTCCTGGCTACGATTCCCGGGGCGGGCAACAAAAGTTTCGCATTTTTCAACACTGCTTAGGTTCGTGATCACCAACCCGCGTTTGGCAAGCGTGTTGATTACGTTTGTACCCATCATTGCTGTGGTAACTTGAATTCAATGATGAAGGCCTTTGCCCTGCAGTGGGATGATTATAGGCCGTTACTAATGTCCCCACTCAAGCAAAAGAAATATTACTTCATTATTTAAGACATGACTTACATGACTCACTGGGCCACACAGAGCCATTTAGTCCCAAATTAAGCTACTATTAGTACCCTGTCGTATGGGGTACTAGACAACCGATAAACTTACTTATATACTTTTATTTTGTAAATACATAATTATAATACATAGAAAACACCCAGACCAGTACAAACAGACATGTTCATGCACACAAATATTTGTACTGTGCGAGGATCGAACCCGCGACCCATGGCTCAGAAGCAGCGTTTACTACCGCTGATCCAAATGGTCGTCTATCATTAGCCCTCTGCTAGACACAGCCTGTCAACAATGAGAAACAGTGAAGGTACTACCACACCTTCACTGTTTCTCATTTTTACGAAAACATGTGTTTTATTTGGTACTTACTTAGGATCAAAACAATGTATGTAATGCTCACATTTTTTAGATCGATTTCACCCTTAATGCAATATTTCGTGCCCTTATTTTGCAACCGTAGATATAAACGCTGTTTTTTTTATTGGATTTCTTGAATCTGTCCCAACATCAATGGAATGAAGTAAGGTCACATGAACTGAGCGAACTGTTTGCCCTATACGTATTTATACGTGTCTCTCGACTATGGCTTCACGGTTGCTACAATAGTCAGTCCGATTGCGCTACTGCCTTTTTAAGTGTGCTGGAATCAGTAATTACGCTAATTAGACCATTGATGGTGTCATCAGCATAGAATAAAATGGTTTTAAGAACCATAATTGCAACGTATCGTTTGTCTGATGTGGGATATAAAAACTTTAATTTTACGTAAAGGTCGTACTACTTAACTTATTATTGATATAGGTACTTAAACTACTATATTATAAATCTTTTGAAAATGTTTTTAAGCAATAAAATTGATGGTGTAAATTGAAAATATAATACAGTCCCACCTAAGGAAGTCTACATTCATATTCAAAGCATTATAAGTATTTTACTAATAAATTCATTGTTTCGAAAATTATGCGTTGTATGGTGCCCGCACGTAATAAGAATAGCGCTACATCTTCTCTTCCTGTGGGTGTCAGAAGATGGCAGCAGAGTCTTCTCCCCGTCATTGGTCAAAGCGATTGCAAGCCCAGCACCTGCCAAGCATAACGTTTTTCAGGAGAATTCTCTTAGAGAGAACTGTGTCCAGCAATGCATGATGTGGGTTGGTGATGAAGATGATGATGTCTTAAAATGTTTCCCAAGTAGGTGCTACTGTGACAGTCACCTTACTCTTACGATAGTAATAACGAGGGTTTGAATCAATTGAATTTTAACCAAAAAGCAATACATGCGCGAGAAGATGATTACTTAACTATGAGGAACTTTCAATTGAACTACAACCAGAAACTAACACCCGTATTTATAAACAAGTAAAACTAATTACTTTTGTGACAATAACCCCCGTATTTATAAAGAAGTAATTACTTATTGCTTAAGAAAGTCATAACTTAAAGTGTTCATACCTAGTGCATAAGTGAAAGAAACTGGTCACCATTAATAGTCATATTATTTGGCTAAAAATGCAAACTTTTGGTAGTTATAACTTCTAGTAATTTTTTGATTAGGGCATACAAACTGTCTCTCAAGTAATTACTTGTAGTCAAGTAATTACTTTTACTTGTTTATAAATACGGGTGTTAGTATTCCTTAATCAAGTCATTATTTTACTAGAATTAAAAATTATCAAAAGTTAGCATTCCCAGCCAAATAATATGACTATTAATGGTGACCTATTTTCTTTACTTAAACACTAAGTAGGTAGTAACACCTTGAGTTATGACTTTCTTAAGCATTAAGTAAAATTTGCTTCTTTATAAATACGGGTGTAAGTGTTTAACAAGAAAGCACGTTTGCCATGAACTTCTCTACTGTATTCTAGAACGTAAATATATTTGCGATTATTTTATACAACTCCACGAAGCCGACCTACTTATATCCCCTAATCTATGGCTCCCGACATCGCCACCCAGTCTCGTTAAATATTAATCCAGTTGTGGGAACTCCGCACACGACGCGACTCCGTGAATGATGTCCAACATACGATTTATACAGCCCTAGTATTACTAGGGTTATCAGTTTGGAATCGTTAAACAATTGAAAGATTTCAAAATTCAAAAGATAAACTATGTACGACAGCCCATCATGCTAACCATATTAAATAAAGACAGATTTTAAAATAACATTATTAGTGGACAACCATTACTTATTTGGCTATACATAGCCACGGATCAGATGTTCTGAATTTTTAAAAGACCAACCTCGACGTTCCAACTTTAAGTACTCGTAAAAGCAATCCATCAAAATACATTTTAAACAGATTTTTTGCACAAAAAATTTAAACATCAATAATCGTGCAAAAAGCCACAAATCCTCAGTTGATAGATTATGCTAAACAAGAAATCACCGAATATGTTATTCTTTTTTTAATTAAACCTATTTTTTTAAAACTTTCTTTAAATTTTTATTGAAACTTATACTTATCTTGTGTATACTTTATATGATATTTTAGCAATTTATTTGCAATTATTATCAGTAATATAAACTTGAAAAATTATGTCTCAGGCGGGGCTCGAACCCGCATCTCCTCGCATACCGGGCGCCGGGGTGTTAAGAGTGCAAAACTCCTAACATTTGATGAAACAACGCTGGCTTACAGCAATAAGAATACGCTTGAAAAATTGACGCCTGTGGCGTAGTGTCTCGGTGGCGAAATGGTAAAGCGCCGTGCCCGGTATGCGAGGAGATGCGGGTTCGAGTCCCGCCTGAGACATATTTTTTCAAGTTTATATACTTATCTTGTGTAGTTAATAAAAAAGATGTAAAGTATCTACTGGACTTCAGACTCACATTTGTATATCAAGTTAATGTTAACACTTTCGGTCAATCAGATCAAGTTGCCGCTGGCCCTTGCCGACGCACGCGCTTACAAATGGCAAGCTTCCAAGAATACACTTTATAGAACACTGCATAAAGATAACATGCCTTAAGGAAAACTTAGGCAAAAGTGAAACAAAACTCGCATAGACTTTACACTCGTGTATTATTTTATTTATGTAACTAGCTGTTGCCCGCGACTTCGTCCGCGTCAATTTCCGTTATTATGATCGCGATTATTTTTGCAACATTTTTCACTCATGCTTCGCTCCTATTGGTCGCAGCGTGATGTTATATAGCCTAAAGCCTTCCTCGATAAACGGACTATCCAACACAAAAAGAATTTTTCAAATCGGACTAGTACTTCCTGAGATTAGTGCGTTCAAACAAACAAACAAACAAACAAACAAACTCTTCAGCTTTATAATATTAGTATAGATTAGTATAGATTAAGAGGTTCAATAAATCGCTAAAGGAATATTAACGTTTTAAATACAGCTAACATATTCATAATAATATACGGTCGGATTTATTATTATTTAATTTAAATATAATTTATAAAATCAAAACAAGTAAAAGTTAACTTCTTTTTGCATTTTTTTGTGTTATGTTGTCGTAACAAATCACTTGACAATCGATCAGTACTCATAAACAGAAACAAAACTAATACTTTAAGTTATGTTTTGACTATCCCACAGCTTAATTATGTCTTCAAGTTTTGACCACAATAAAAAGAAAATTTAACAATAGTTAAATAAAAATCATTAAAAAAGAATCATAGATAGCAGAAAGGAAATTACATTTTCATGGATAAATTAATAACTTTTTAAGACTACCCCGCAGTATTCCTATTCTATTTATATTTATGCTTTGTGCTTAAAGTTAAACGATTGTAAAAAAGCTTGACTTGTTGAG
Organism: Anania crocealis; assembly: GCA_949315895.1. Lineage (NCBI taxonomy): Eukaryota > Metazoa > Arthropoda > Insecta > Lepidoptera > Crambidae > Anania > Anania crocealis. The sequence goes on along the minus strand of OX438885.1, from coordinate 1,291,939 downwards.
CTGTCAAATAATGCAACTACACACTTGTACGATTCAGGTGCATGTGTCATTATATTTCTCAGGTATTTAGCTCATATACACATTCTAATTAATATAGTTCGCGGTCGCCTCAAGCCGCACGATGACAGATTCGTTTGCCAGCCACCAGGCAAGAGGAATGGGAGCACGTGTCAAACCACAGACTTCAGACCTACTTAAAGTCAGATATACTTCAACATCTTAAACCAGTTGAGTTCTCAACACTGAATTCCAACACCAGTTGCTCGTGCAAAATGCAGTGCAATGAGATTATAAAGCTGTACGAAATTGTTTATTCACTTAAATGTAGATTGCTTGACAAACCATATTAAATGTACGAATATACTTAGGGCAAGGCCTTCATCATGGAATTCAAGTTGCCAGAGAAATGTTAGCAAATTCGGAACTGTTGCCGTCCCGGGGATCGAACCCGGGGCACTGAGATCTTGAAACACAAAGCCTAAATAATAATTAATTAGGGAACTTATTATGTAGCTTCCAACACACAACACTTCCAACAATAACACAGTTATTTGTGTGCTTTAACTAAAAATTAAATTTACTGGAGTTGCACAATTTTGTTTTTCTCAAAATTGTGCCTACACATCTTACGAGGATAATTATTTTTGTAGCATAATAATTTGAAATTAAAATAATTAATAATTAAAAATAGCTTATTAATGCAGATTACAGAGACATACACATAACTCAATACCGACCATAAGGTTCCCCGAAGAACCGAACATATACAATTTTAAAAACAAAGACACTACTTTTACGCTGTCGCATCCTGTTGATTTGAAAAAAATATTGATACAAGTAGGTATGCATTAAAATCGACATAATTGACATATTATCAGGATAAATACCTGTATTTTAACGTTATGAGAAATTGTAAATATAATTCATTGATTTTTTTACTGCCTTAGGTGATACTTTAACCCACAACATTCCGCTCCCCAGACGACTGCTCTAATCAATCAAATTGAGCAGACATTGTTTGTGTCGCCCCGTTGGTCTAGTTGTTAAAATACTGGACCAAGACCGAGTCCCGGGCTCGATCCCCGTGTCGGGCAACAAAAGTTTCGAATTTTCGAACATTGTTCAGGTTTGTGATCACCAACCCGCATTTGGCAAGCGTGATAATTATGCCAGTACCCATCACTGCTGTAGTAACTTGAATTCAATGATGAAGGCCTTTTCCCTGCAGTGGGATGATTATAGGCTGTTACTTTTTTACTTTTACTATTGTTTGTGTCGACCAAATGTATAGGGAAACATACTTATTAAATATTAAGCATAGAATTGCGTAAGGAATATTAACTTACATCATCAGCCTGGTATTAGTAAATGTCAATGAACGCATAAAGACTTATTATCCAAAAAAGTAAATACCAGTATTAGTATTCATTTCGTATAAACGCATCGTCGCATAACACACCACAATGGTCATTGTTCTTTCGAGATTGCTTCTTAATAACCCCCTAAATGTCATAAGTTGTAGTATGTCTAACCGACGAAAAAATATGTAGTGTACCTACGTCGGTCGCGTATCTTATAAGGGGTTATTATAGGAATTTGTTTTTCGTAGTAGTAAAAAAGTAACAACCTATAATCATCCCACTGCAGGGAAAAGGCCTCCATCATTGAATTCAAGTTACCACAGCAGTGATGGGTTTACTGGCATAATCACCACGCTTGCCAAATGCGGGCTGGTGATCACAAACCCAAGCAACGTTCGAAAATTCTAAATTTTTTTTTGTTGCCCGACCCGGGATTCGAACCTGGGACCCCGAGATCTTGGCCCGGCATTTAAACCACTAGACCAACGGGGCGTAAAGCTATACTTATAGGTATGCCAATACCTGTCTGACATTCCTTGAAAATGGAATGAAAGGAAAATCATTATTTGTTTAAAAACGATAAAAATCGAAACTGATTTTTGTAGATTTGTTCTTGTTCATTTTGTATCTTCAACTTAAGCAAGCAGTCACTGAACTAAGCTCAAACTTGACTTTGGCTTAACCTTAATCCGTGTGTCGTGTTAAAAACATGATAAATATCTTAAAGACAACGCAACACGAATTTTAAACTCCGCTGTCGACATTTTAACCATTATTTTAATGCTACACACATGTGGAAAGGCTTAAAAATTAAATGCAAGCGTCAATTTCTACATACAGCTTAACAAAAGTACATTTAGTACAGAGGTGACTGTGAATTAGCCAATCACAGTGCTCGGATTCTTCATAAATCATAGAATCCAAGATCTGTAATTGGTCAATTATTATTAATTCTAAGATACAAAAAGATACTTTCTAAAAATACATTAGACTACGTATATTTTTTCAAATAACTCACTGTTAATTCTGTTATTAATTTAATCATATCTTTTCACTATCCCAGCTTATATTCTGGGCTTCTCCAAAAGAAAAACGTCACGCTAAGGAGGCGGGTTAGCGTCGCAGTTAGTTCTATTAGTAGTGAGAAGACACCGCGTCCATCTTTTTTCTGCAGTAGACAGTAGACAATGGGAAGACAATAGAGTGGTGCTATTATTTTTATGTGCCAGCACTACACTACACAAAGCGTATTACATCCTAGTATAAGTAATAGCTTAACCCATAAACGTAGACTATATCTATGGCTTAACCCAATGTAAGTAAAAAATGTAAGCTGTCACGACTGAGCGGGAACCATTTTGACACTTTTTTTTCTTTTTAAATGAAATAATGTGGCATAGAAGGAGGATTCCCTAAGTTTATGGTATTGTATCAATTTTATTTTCTTTCTTTCTAAAATACAAAACTTTGGTCCCTAAACTCGCTACGGTTACACGTTAGACGAGAAAGTTTTCTTACCCGCCCACTATATTATTATTTTCTCACAGAAATATAATAAATTAGGGGTCACCCAATTAGTGTACTGCCGCAAAGGAAATCCTCGATATTTCCGTCCGCCTCGTAGCCGAAGAAACTATATGTAAATAGCCACTTTCTCTACCTGAAGTTGTAATTGTTGCTTACGTAATTGTTGACATTTCGCTCGCATCGTTAACACCGTACCTGCAACAAGATGTTGTAAATTAGTCATTGATTATGCTAATAAGTTAAATTTTATTAATGTTTATAAAGAAATGGCGGAAGTAATCAAAACACGACAAGGGAGTGTTTATATGTTGTTATTGTCTAATAGTGGTGCAGTGTAGCACAGGTTTTAACAACATAAAAAAAATATTACGCCACAGCACAATATTCTATACATACATGTTTATAAAAAACGTTTGAAATAACGCTTTTTCGTACTTTTATTTGACGTTGAATCAAAATTGATAACTTATTCGATCCTTTTTGTTTTTTTGGTTAAAAATTATTTTTTTTCGTTTGTAGTTTCTTATAACTCACAATTAAGGTACTATACCTAAAGAATTACTGACTATGTAAGAGTTAAGACTTCATTTAAAATAGTAAAAAAACCGGCCCAGTGAGAGTCGGACTCGCGCACGAAGGGTTCCATACTATTGACTAGGTAAACAACAGTTAGGTACGTAAATTTAGTTATTGTAGTGCCTACCTGTTGCCATTATTAACATCGAGCAAAAACGGGCAAAAAATCGCGTTTGTAGTATGGCAGCCCCCCTTAAATATTTATTTTATTTCGTTATTGGTATTTGTTGTTCGTGCGGCAACAGGAATATATAATTTGTGAAAATTTCAACTGTCTAGCTATCGCGGCTCTTGAGATACAGCCTGGTGATAGACAGACGGACAGATAGCGAAGCCTTAGTAATAGGGTCCCGTTTTTACCCTTTGGGTACGGAACCCTAAAAAGGAGCTTACTAACTGTGCCCTGCACTGTCGTACTAAAGATTTGACGCTAATAGCCGTGGTAGCAAAACAATGTGTTGTGACACTTGATGACGCAATGACGCAACGCGTGCGTGATTTACAGCGTGCACGCAGACTGTCATATTTCAAAAATGGTGTCAATCTTTTTTATTTTAACAAACATCACGTAAAACCTTATTGCTACTAACCTTTTGAGCAGTTAATTCGTGTTATGAAATAAACGTTGTTTTGAATTAAGCAGTCAAAAGTACATATTTGGTATTGATTTTGACGTAGTAGCAATAATATACGAGTACTATAAAAAACTTGGTAAGTGTCAGTGGCTTTTCAACTTTCTTCAAACAACGAATGTTATCATATCATATTCTTTTCTTGAGTTAGCGCGAACACCATGCAGTGAAATGAAAGATTATTTTGCGGATTAACCTCACGTTTAAATGAGGGTTACACATTATAATTTGGGTTATCCTAACGTTTCCAACAATTTACATCGCTTTTGGTCACATGTAGACTAATTTAAAACCCTAATAAACGCAAGTTGACTCCGTAAATGTATCTTTCATTTCAATTAACGTTAATCTATACTAATATTATAAAGCTGAAGAGTTTATTTGTTTGTTTGTTTGAACGCGCTAATCACAGGAAGTACTGGTTCGAATTGAAAAAATATTTTTGTGTTGGATTGTCCATTTATCGAGGAAAGCTTTAGGCTATAAAACATCACGCTGCGACCAATAGGAGCGAATCATCAGTGAGAAATGTTGTAAAAATAATCGCGATCATAATACCAGAAATGGGTATATATCGGGTTGCCTAATTATTTGTACTCCTAATTGTCATTGGCACACAAATTATTAGCCTAAAATTTTTTCGCACATCTTTACTATTCCTAATCGTGTTTATCCTATTTTTACTACGCTTAACTTTATATCGCCGTATTATAATTTCGCCGAATATATCATAACACCTACCCTTTTGCAGTTCCAAATTTTTATTCGCAGAAAGTTAAAAACTTTATCAGCATGCATGCATGCTTGCAAAGAAGTAATCATGCATACAAGCAAGCAAGCAAGCAAGCAAGCAAGCAAGCAAGCAAGCAAGCATGAATGCATGCAAACAATCATGCATGCATGCAAAGAAGTAAGCATGCATGCAAGCAAGCAAGCAAGCATGTATGCAAACAAGCAATCATGCATGCAAACAAGCAATCATGCATGCAATCAAGCAGACATGCATGCAAACAAGCAATCATGCATGCATCCAAACAATCAGACTTCCGTGACGGCTTCGGCGCTGCGGGGCTCCGGCGGTCCCACGCGTGCTTATCGTCGCAGATGGCTTACGCTCACCACCGCAGCTTCGGCTTTCTGGCCGGCTGCGCCGGCCAGCCTCAGCCGCGGCGCCTCGCTTACAGCCTTCTGCTCCACAGCCCGCGGGCCGCCTCGCCCCTCCGCGCCTACGCGCTTTTGAATTACACTCTAGGGGTAGGGCAGACAAGACTGCTTGGGGTCGGTTTGTGAGCGATTCGTTTCTTAAACTTTTCTGTTTAAAAAAAATAGAGCGTAATGTCAAAAAAAGATGCTAATACATTTTAGTGCTTTCGATATTATACATACTGAAATTAGGGTTTTCAATTTTTAGACCAATCTATAATATTGCGAAAACAACTGTTAGACTAGACAATAATTATACGTTATAAGTTTAGGCCAATACGGTTCGGCCAAATGAAATTAGGACTTTAAATTTTAGGCGAACCGAAGGGCACCCACCAGAAATTGACGCGGACGAAGTCGCGGGCAACAGCTATTCTTCAATAAAAAGCCTATGGAACTTCATAAATCCATTAATTTCTATCATTACCACAATAGTATTGAAAATGTTCCAATAAATGTGTCAGGAACAATGGCGTTCATTGGCAACACTGATCACTTGCCTATTCATTTCATCATTGTTCTCAAAACGAGTACACAAAATATTCATGTCACATCTTTTGTTCTGCTGTGTTAATGCAAATAGACCAACTCAGCCTCTTACCAGCCGTCGTCGCTCTTGTAACGTTTGAATAAGGTTGTCGTCTTTGTGAGGAACGCCCCAGTCATGTACGCTAAGAGACATAGTAGAGAAACGTATAGTAGAACACATAACACACTGTTCCGCTGGTGTGTGGGAGAACCAGAGCGTCTGGGTAAGCTCGCTCCATCGGCTTCTTCATAACCGTAGAGTTAGGTATGTAGTCAAGAGCAAGCCCATTTTTTATAAAAAAAATAGATTAAGAACTTTTTGAATATTAATACGAAACTCACGACAACAATGTTTAACGCTAAATCTCAATGCCAGCACAATCTCTTGAGAGATTTTACATAAGCTTTTAGGTGCAAAACAGCAGTAAAGTCCTAATTAGTAATAAAACACAACCCGGTGTCCTAGTCGAGAGAATCTAGGGAATTTTAATATCCTAAAGCAGCAGCATTTACCTCACGGCAATATCAAGACAAGATACAAATCGTAAAGACTGGAAATATATTTAGTATAGTGAATAGAAACAATGTTTATTTAGCTTTAACCCAAAGTTCTGAAGTATTGAAAAAAAAATGAATTGCTGAAAAAAGGTTAGATTTATGCTTCTCAAAATATTAAAAACCTTATTAATTATTTATTAACCTAATCAATTAGCCTACATATTCATTTAAAGGAAACTTTTAATGTTCTGCTAATATTCTTGTACCAAAAGAATAAGCTTAGTAGTACCTCATTTTGGGGCTAGATCTAAATGTCTGGCCTGCAGTGGCATGTATTGAAATATTTTATTTGATATTTTAGCAACTTAATTGCACTTATAATATCAGTATATAAACTTGAAAAAATATGTCTCAGGCGGGACTCGAACCGGGCCGGGCGGGCGCTATACGATTAATCCACCGAGACACTGTAACAACCTAAACCCTTACAAATCATACTTTACTAAGAAACAATTAAAAATATTCACTTTGACTTTTTCCGACGTATATCGGTAACTTTATAATCAAACAAATTACGTTTAGGACGGTAAGTGATACTATCATATTTTAATAAATTCAATTTACCCTATTGTGTATAAATAAATACCTATCCATAAGAATGTGTCAAATATTAGTCCATGTGTTGCATTCAAGTGGTAAATGTTTTGCGCGAGAGCATCGGTCGGTAGCCAGATGTTGTCAATCTTAGGTTGGAACGAATGTAATCTAATAATTAAGTTAGAACTTTGGTTTGGATTTTAAAATAAAACTATTGCTAATTAATTTTGAATCTTTAACTTGATTGAATGGTGAATAGGAAATTTAGTCGGTTTTTCCGATATTAGTTAATATTATTATCGTTATAATAAGTAATGAATAAGTAATTAGTAGGAAAACCTAGGGCTCTACGTAAACTTTTAATTAACTATGTATTCGTTTATACCAATTGGAATAACATAAATTGGATATTAGAGAAATGCTAGTATCTTTGTAGATCTATCAGAGCCTGAAGTTCTATTGATTAATTAAGATAGGTTTAGAACCTCTGGTAACTTAAACTTTGCTTGTAAGTGTTATGTATAACCGGAAGACCATCCAAAGATGTCTCATCGCTAAATCACCGCTTTCACCCTGATTTACTGCCACCACATGTAACCCGGCATCAGATAACAATTGCATAACAGTTGGTAACCCGATGCCAGATAACAATGGCAACCCCGGCGCACTTGGACGTCTCGCCATGCCATAACTATTTAGTTGTAATTTTGTATCTTTCTTTTATAACCTTAATGTGTACCCTTCTATTGTCTAATGCAGTACAAAGACCGATGTGATAGACTAACGTGACGCCTAGAAAACCATAAATAACCCTTAAGTTTGTATCTTCCTTTCGTAACCTTCCCTTCTATTGTCTAGTACAATATTTTGTATGTAAAGTTGCCATACATAAAGTCCCGAATCTCTCTGGAGGGGAGAGACTGATTCTGTAACTCGTTAAGTAAAGAGCTCGACACTTAAGAGGAAACCAAGTTGTAGTTTGACTCGTAACACAAGGGTTTTTAAACAGGGAAGTGAGGCGCGGGGCGGGATTGTATGGTTAGATAAATAGTGTTGAGAGTTGAGATTCGGGATCAGTCCGTCGGGAGATGAGTTCTAGACCTCTTACTAATTTGCTGTACCGATCGCAATGGTAAAGAGATTAGTGCGTAAGTGCTCGAAGAAACTTCGCAAGGGCTAGGCGTCGTCAGATTCCTGAATGCACTAGGGCAATGCTGATTGGGGTGTCCTAGGCTGAGGCTGAGATTTAGGGTAAAGGTAGGATGGAGAGCTGCAGTGTCTGGTATGTGAAATTTGTTTAGTTGGATTTTCTGTTGAAATTTGTCTATTTATTGGTAATAATAATGGTTAAATTATACCTTGTCTTACTACAATTTTATTACAATTTAAATTGGTTATTTGTGATTGATATTTTTAATTAAAATTATAAAGTCATAATTTAATATCCCATTTTATGCGGTAAAATTATAAATTATATTTTTCTTTAAATTCTCATATTGTTTTCAACAGAATTTTTGACATAAATTTTGATTTTATTCTACTTTGAAAATTCTTGTAGGAACATAAAAGGGTTTGATCAGAGATAATTTATTTTCATATTTTAGTAATTTTATGATTTAACCGTCAATTTATTGATTTTTATCTAACACATTCGAAATCAATCCTAATTTATAAATTTGAACCATATTTAATTAGGGTGCCTTCATTTCTTATGTTGAATTTATGAACTTTTGTTTCAATCAGATTTAAAATATCTCAAACCTATTTTCATGATCTGACGATGCAACGTCTAAATATTTTCTTGATAAATTAATTTGAAAGTTTATATTTTGTGTTTGTGTTATGGACTGATGTTATGTGTTTTGTTTGATCGTCCTCACTTAACAGCGAATCGGAGGGTTTTGTAGATTATCTACGTTTATTAGTTTTCAGATTTTACTTCTTAAACACAAATATTTACACTGATAAGTACGAGTTAGGTTAACTATTGCAAAAATAGTTTCTATTCAAATAACAACCCATTTTATAAGTTCAGAAATTGGATATATTTATTCCAAAACAATTATTGGTATTTGTATTATAATGCCTTTATTTACGGCTTTAATTTGCCCTTAGAGGGGTAATTGAAGTGCTAATTTAATTTTTATTAAACGTTTTAAGACGTCATGTTTATTTGCGATAAACAAACATAACAAGTTGGCATTTTATGCTCAATTGAGTGATTAGAAATATTATTTATTTTTCTTTCAAATTCCGGATTTAAAGTGAACAGGAATCTATTCTTTTTTAAATACAAAACATGTTATGAGTTTTATGCCCAGTTAAACTTTAAACCTGAAACAAATATAGTTTATTGGTTATGATGATCTTCTGTGAAGATTATCACCTTTTGAAACCTAATTTAAGTTAGATTCTATCTACCATCAAACTTACACGACGTATTGAGGTTTTAACAATTTATTGAATCCTGCTAGGTCTGTTAACATTTATATTTCATCTATTTACCTCCTTTAAGCACCTTAAAATTAAAACTAAGCATTTATTTTAAAGAGTTATTTAAGAACATAATTATTACTACATTAAGAAAATATGACTTCTACATTACGACATTACGTTTAATATCAAACCGCAGATAACACAAACGCAACTACTATGATTTAGGGCTATACGGAATATTCGTCCTAGATTTAGACTGAGGTACTGTTAGGTAGGCAAAACCTTATTCTACCCTACTCCTTTAAACCCTATCCTATATCCTAACCTCTAAAGATAGATCCTTTGGAAACATTGGACTATTTTTAGGCATCCTACCTTTAGAAAATTTACAATACATCCTTATCCTATAGACTGGGAAAAGAGTTTAATGTAAAGATATTGTCGATTTGACATTAAATTACATTTTCATAAATTTGCAAATGGTTACAATGCTATCTCCGGCTATCATGAATAGACTGCCAAAGGAACTTAAAATTATTCAATCTATGAAATCTAAATAATAGGGGTTGATGTGGGAATGTCGATGGTTCCATAGGCCGTACCACTTTGCCTTCCTTCATTAAAGGCCTATAAAGGAGTCATCGGTATTTTTGGATTAACCTTGTATTATGAAAGAAATTCGTTATATATGCTTCCGATGGGTTCAGACGGAGTCACCATTGTAACTGTTATCGATCCAAGATCTATGTGTACTCTCGAGGCTGCCCAGGTGTTTGATTATATGGATACCATTTCTCCTGTCCCCTTAGGGCTGTACGGAGCACCAAGGATGCTCCCAGGTCCCGGGTTGTAAGCACTCACCTGATCATCAGTTGATCGAGCTTTGGCGGCTAGATGATTAGATACATAAGGAGATGGGTACTGGTACAGTGCTCACTTAATGTCATGTATTTATCGGAAGTATTCGGGGTTAGTTAGTAAATTAGTAACTTTGGTAGACTTCTCATGAAGTCTTAGTTAGATAAGTAATTAGTACTTATATTAGATTCCTTTATCCCAGTTTACCTCCTTGCGCCTGTTTACGGTTAAACCCGTGATTCAGGTAGATTCCTTTCCAATGGAGGTGACAAGTAGCTCCTGGTTTTGGTCATCACTGTGAATGGGGGCGATGGTGTGGGGCTCCTTCACCGCCCCTCGGGGCTTCCTTTTCCCAATTCTTAAAGGCGCATTCCCCAGGAAACTTATGAGAACTTATTTAAATATCCACGTACCTCTAAACGAATCAGGGTTACTACTAAATACACAACGTACGGTCCTACCATTTTATAACTAGACGATCACAAGGCCAAATTATTTAATTATTAAGGGGATTATATTTGTGTCCCACCTCTTCTTCCTTTATTTATTGAGAGGAGGTGGTGCTACCGACGATGTTGCTCTCTTTAGTAACTGAGTCGAGAGAGTAAATTCATATTGGGCGTCAAAGGGGGGTTCGTTACAATTGGGGCCGTGACCAGGATAATAATATAAAACACTGGAACACGGTTATTTTATTTAATAGGCTTATTAGCCTACAATTGTTGCCGTGAAATGGAAAGAGGTTGAAAACGTGGATGTTTATTTAATCATATCTAAGTTGACTGGTTTGCGCGTTTAAGGAATTGGGGAAAGAGGGGGCGTAGAGCTTAGGAAAATCATAGGATTCATATTATGGGTGTTGTAATATGTATTTCACTATTACTAATTATTTTACTACTTAGTTAAGCGGGATAGTTGACTCTAATTTGCATTAATCTCACCATGATTTATAGGGTTTTAAGATAACTTTTGTTAATAGTTTCATTCACTTAAATCAAATAGGTATAAATTGCAGAGTAAACAGTTTAAGTTATTAAATTAGGAAGATTTATCGCATAGGTTATTCTGAAATATGTTTTATTTTCACAATAATTTGATTGTATTAAACTAAACAAGAGTTTAAAAGTAACAATGGTAATTCACAACATTAGGCCGTCTAAGTGTGACTATTGTAATATTTCATGTCAGTTACCTAAACAAGATTATGGGTCAGTCATATTACAGGTTTTTGTTCGGAACCGCCAAATTTAAACAACAGTTCGAGTTACAGGATTTCGGTACCGTGTTCTTATTAACTATAACTTTTGGTCACACGCACGTTTTGCTTACTCGATAAACAACAAAGGCTCATGTGTCCCATGATCATAGGCATAGGCATTTTAATGAATTAACATAGCTAATGTTACCCGAGTAGATCTCGCCGACAGGAAAGATTTAATGGCTTTAACTAAAACAACACTCGGCTCTATTATTGCTTTGTTAATATTATTGAGCGTGAGAGTTCGGACTCAGCTGCAAATACTTATCGATGCTAAAACACCACAAGAGGTCTTGTCACATAAATAATTAAGTTAAACACATGTTGTAAGAGTTTAGTTTTTCTTTGTTGTCAAATTTACGACAAATGTGTTGGCATGTCAATTGAATAAGTAGATCCCAACAACCTTTCGAGAAGTAATAATTCACAAGTTAGTGATATTTGAAGTGGGTTTAAATGAGGTCTAAAATTCAAAACGTGTTTCATGTGTTTCAAGTACACTTAACTTTGGGTTTTTTATGTTGATTTATTGCTCGGTCATTTAGTAGGTTCAAGTTTAAAAATCTAGTTTAGATAAATAACATAAGTATCGACAGATGACTTTAAGTCCCTTTAGACTAATATTATAGTATAGTAGGAGAAAAAATAGGGATACGGGTAAATTGAACCACATCTTAAAAGAATGGTACTACTTAACGTGTTAAAAAGTAAGAGCCATAAATATTTTCCCAGCACTAGAATAAAATAAATACATTTAATTAATGACATTTTACAATTTCGGGAATAACTAATTTCATTTTATTTGAATTATATTTGGGTTTGACATAATAATATAAACATTATGTAGATACGGAAAACATACTCTAGCTATATGATTAAAACGTTATTAGGTTTTAACTTAACCAATTAGTTGAATTAAAGGGATGGGTGCTATTAACAATCCAAATTATTTAAACATTTTGTAGGTTTCAGAGGTTAAAAATCTATTTTTATAGTGTCCGGTTCGATTCCGGAAATGGTGTTATGGGTCCAACGCCTTTAGCTCTTAACAACACTTTATTTATTGGATTAATGGTTATAGAATGCAGTAGTCACGGGTTCGATTCCTAGATTAGTTACTTTCATGAAAAGAAATTAATTACTAGTGGCATAGTGATTCAATTACTATTTTAGTCTCTGGTTCGACTCCGGGACTGTGTTAAAATAGTTTGGTATCATAGAGATACCATATTATTAGGTTTAAACATTAAATTAATTTTAACCTAGTAGCATAGTGAGTGAGTCCATTACTACTTTAGTCTCTGGTTCGATTCCGGGACTATGTTAAATTAGGTTGGTATCATAAAGATACCATATCAATAGTATTAAAACATTAGATTAATATGAGCGTAATAGTATAGTGAGTCCATTACTACTTTAGTCTCTGGTTCGACTCCGGGACTATGTTAAAATAGTTTGGTATCTTATAGATACCATATAAATAGTTTTAAAACATTAGAGTGATTAAAGCCTAGTAGCATAGTGATTGAATTACTACTTTGGTCTCTGGTTCGACTCCGGGACTGTGTTAGAATAGGTTGTTATCATAGGCCATTTTAATAATTTTGAAGCAATAGGTTAATTTCAGCCTAGTAGCATAGTTAGTAATATATTACTACTTCGGTCTCTGGTTCGATTCCGGGACTAGTGTAGATTACTTGTCTGCCTATAGTGGGGGCGAAATGATTATATACATTAACTAGTTATATTTTAAACTAGCAGCTTAATGGTTAGAAATTAACTGTACCGGGTTCGGTTCCTGTACAGTGGTTAGTCAGCTAGTTTGTTGTGAAGAAACTTGTATTTTATCTTATTTTACAAGTTAAATTATAATGGTTTCATATAAGTTTAGTTTTACTTTAATGGTTAAAATAAATAACAAAGTCGTCGGTTCGATTCCTGGACGCTTTGAATAGTGGTTTTTTTTATCAGTAAAGTGTTGTAACATAAGTGCTATTTTTATAATTACGATTCACAATACGTAACAAAACTAGTGTAAAGTATTAACGGGTTCGATTCCCGATTACTCAGTCATGATTTATAATCATTAATTTATTTACCATCTAAATAAAGCAATGATCGGATATAATTGGAAATATAAATGATTTAATATCAGGAGGTGATATTAATAGTTACTGTAAATAAATGGATATTTCAAGCATATTCTTGTCTCTGTATGCCAGCGTAGTAGTGTGCATGGAGACGTGGGTTCGAGTCCCGCTTTAGACATAGTTTTGCGAAGTTAAGGGCTGATATTATGATTGTGGTTGGGTTGCTGGAGTATTAAATAGTGTAAATGATTATTTATTATAAAAAGCTAAATTAATCTATTATGTGTATCAAAACTAATTGCGTTTTAGGTATTAGTAAAATCAATTATATTACATTTACTCGTGTGGATAGATGGATGGGTATTTGTATTCAAAAGCACTTAAAATATGACGATAATTTAGAAAATTAAATGTTTGTGGTTTTTGTATTTTATTAGACATCCTAATTTGTTGACATTTTGACCCAAAACACCCACAACATTAAATTAGTTGAGGAATAGGTGTTAGGTTAAAATGTCTAATTTACTGTAAATAGGTGAATTGAACATTGTCAGTTTTGAACTGGTCCTCAGCTGATTTAAACTCTACACCAAACCAGATCTGAGCACACTGCACATGCTCCAAGTATTTAATGGTTGTTAGGTGGTGCAGAGTTCTAAGTTTGAAGATTACTTCTTGTAAAATGCCGTCTATTGCTGTTAAACGTCAATTATTTTCTTGTAGGGATATGTCGATGGTATCAGGTTCAAACGTATAGCACGATTGGACTGATAGTGTCAACATATTGTCACTAGGACTGAGCTTGCCTCACAACCAAGCTTCCTTACGGAGAAACTCTGATTGCCTGGCAATAGTACCACCAGTACTTAAGTATATTGGATTCTCGGAACTTCGGTACTACTGATACAGACATTGATGCTTGGTTTAAATACACACAACACATTATTTTGGGTACACATGTTAATAAATAAGATTGGTTATGATTATACTAAACATAAGATTGACTTTGTCTAGGGACATACCCAACTCTCTATCCTATGCAGTAATGGTTGATTATTTAGATTATAATTGGGGGAAAAAAAAACCTTGTTTACCTAAGCTTAAATTGTTTAGTTGCAAGGAACGTTGTTGTGTTGATACACATTGGTAGTTTATTTGGTATAAAAAATAGTAATTAAAATATTTGTAATTTTAATAAAACAAATGTAAGGTTAGGTCACTAACCACACTCATTAAAGAAGGTTAGAGGAAAAATATACCTATCCTTAAAAAAAAACAGGAACATTTGAATATAATATAAATAGTTATTAGTTAATTTGAAATAAATTAATGGATTTGAAGGGTTTGGTCGTGTAATTTGAAAATTTTTACTCCAGTAAATTACATAAAACTTTTGGGGGCGATTGTAACAACCTAAACCCTTACAAATCATACTTTACTAAGAAACAATTAAAAATATTCACTTTGACTTTTTCCGACGTATATCGGTAACTTTATAATCAAACAAATTACGTTTAGGACGGTAAGTGATACTATCATATTTTAATAAATTCAATTTACCCTATTGTGTATAAATAAATACCTATCCATAAGAATGTGTCAAATATTAGTCCATGTGTTGCATTCAAGTGGTAAATGTTTTGCGCGAGAGCATCGGTCGGTAGCCAGATGTTGTCAATCTTAGGTTGGAACGAATGTAATCTAATAATTAAGTTAGAACTTTGGTTTGGATTTTAAAATAAAACTATTGCTAATTAATTTTGAATCTTTAACTTGATTGAATGGTGAATAGGAAATTTAGTCGGTTTTTCCGATATTAGTTAATATTATTATCGTTATAATAAGTAATGAATAAGTAATTAGTAGGAAAACCTAGGGCTCTACGTAAACTTTTAATTAACTATGTATTCGTTTATACCAATTGGAATAACATAAATTGGATATTAGAGAAATGCTAGTATCTTTGTAGATCTATCAGAGCCTGAAGTTCTATTGATTAATTAAGATAGGTTTAGAACCTCTGGTAACTTAAACTTTGCTTGTAAGTGTTATGTATAACCGGAAGACCATCCAAAGATGTCTCATCGCTAAATCACCGCTTTCACCCTGATTTACTGCCACCACATGTAACCCGGCATCAGATAACAATTGCATAACAGTTGGTAACCCGATGCCAGATAACAATGGCAACCCCGGCGCACTTGGACGTCTCGCCATGCCATAACTATTTAGTTGTAATTTTGTATCTTTCTTTTATAACCTTAATGTGTACCCTTCTATTGTCTAATGCAGTACAAAGACCGATGTGATAGACTAACGTGACGCCTAGAAAACCATAAATAACCCTTAAGTTTGTATCTTCCTTTCGTAACCTTCCCTTCTATTGTCTAGTACAATATTTTGTATGTAAAGTTGCCATACATAAAGTCCCGAATCTCTCTGGAGGGGAGAGACTGATTCTGTAACTCGTTAAGTAAAGAGCTCGACACTTAAGAGGAAACCAAGTTGTAGTTTGACTCGTAACACAAGGGTTTTTAAACAGGGAAGTGAGGCGCGGGGCGGGATTGTATGGTTAGATAAATAGTGTTGAGAGTTGAGATTCGGGATCAGTCCGTCGGGAGATGAGTTCTAGACCTCTTACTAATTTGCTGTACCGATCGCAATGGTAAAGAGATTAGTGCGTAAGTGCTCGAAGAAACTTCGCAAGGGCTAGGCGTCGTCAGATTCCTGAATGCACTAGGGCAATGCTGATTGGGGTGTCCTAGGCTGAGGCTGAGATTTAGGGTAAAGGTAGGATGGAGAGCTGCAGTGTCTGGTATGTGAAATTTGTTTAGTTGGATTTTCTGTTGAAATTTGTCTATTTATTGGTAATAATAATGGTTAAATTATACCTTGTCTTACTACAATTTTATTACAATTTAAATTGGTTATTTGTGATTGATATTTTTAATTAAAATTATAAAGTCATAATTTAATATCCCATTTTATGCGGTAAAATTATAAATTATATTTTTCTTTAAATTCTCATATTGTTTTCAACAGAATTTTTGACATAAATTTTGATTTTATTCTACTTTGAAAATTCTTGTAGGAACATAAAAGGGTTTGATCAGAGATAATTTATTTTCATATTTTAGTAATTTTATGATTTAACCGTCAATTTATTGATTTTTATCTAACACATTCGAAATCAATCCTAATTTATAAATTTGAACCATATTTAATTAGGGTGCCTTCATTTCTTATGTTGAATTTATGAACTTTTGTTTCAATCAGATTTAAAATATCTCAAACCTATTTTCATGATCTGACGATGCAACGTCTAAATATTTTCTTGATAAATTAATTTGAAAGTTTATATTTTGTGTTTGTGTTATGGACTGATGTTATGTGTTTTGTTTGATCGTCCTCACTTAACAGCGAATCGGAGGGTTTTGTAGATTATCTACGTTTATTAGTTTTCAGATTTTACTTCTTAAACACAAATATTTACACTGATAAGTACGAGTTAGGTTAACTATTGCAAAAATAGTTTCTATTCAAATAACAACCCATTTTATAAGTTCAGAAATTGGATATATTTATTCCAAAACAATTATTGGTATTTGTATTATAATGCCTTTATTTACGGCTTTAATTTGCCCTTAGAGGGGTAATTGAAGTGCTAATTTAATTTTTATTAAACGTTTTAAGACGTCATGTTTATTTGCGATAAACAAACATAACAAGTTGGCATTTTATGCTCAATTGAGTGATTAGAAATATTATTTATTTTTCTTTCAAATTCCGGATTTAAAGTGAACAGGAATCTATTCTTTTTTAAATACAAAACATGTTATGAGTTTTATGCCCAGTTAAACTTTAAACCTGAAACAAATATAGTTTATTGGTTATGATGATCTTCTGTGAAGATTATCACCTTTTGAAACCTAATTTAAGTTAGATTCTATCTACCATCAAACTTACACGACGTATTGAGGTTTTAACAATTTATTGAATCCTGCTAGGTCTGTTAACATTTATATTTCATCTATTTACCTCCTTTAAGCACCTTAAAATTAAAACTAAGCATTTATTTTAAAGAGTTATTTAAGAACATAATTATTACTACATTAAGAAAATATGACTTCTACATTACGACATTACGTTTAATATCAAACCGCAGATAACACAAACGCAACTACTATGATTTAGGGCTATACGGAATATTCGTCCTAGATTTAGACTGAGGTACTGTTAGGTAGGCAAAACCTTATTCTACCCTACTCCTTTAAACCCTATCCTATATCCTAACCTCTAAAGATAGATCCTTTGGAAACATTGGACTATTTTTAGGCATCCTACCTTTAGAAAATTTACAATACATCCTTATCCTATAGACTGGGAAAAGAGTTTAATGTAAAGATATTGTCGATTTGACATTAAATTACATTTTCATAAATTTGCAAATGGTTACAATGCTATCTCCGGCTATCATGAATAGACTGCCAAAGGAACTTAAAATTATTCAATCTATGAAATCTAAATAATAGGGGTTGATGTGGGAATGTCGATGGTTCCATAGGCCGTACCACTTTGCCTTCCTTCATTAAAGGCCTATAAAGGAGTCATCGGTATTTTTGGATTAACCTTGTATTATGAAAGAAATTCGTTATATATGCTTCCGATGGGTTCAGACGGAGTCACCATTGTAACTGTTATCGATCCAAGATCTATGTGTACTCTCGAGGCTGCCCAGGTGTTTGATTATATGGATACCATTTCTCCTGTCCCCTTAGGGCTGTACGGAGCACCAAGGATGCTCCCAGGTCCCGGGTTGTAAGCACTCACCTGATCATCAGTTGATCGAGCTTTGGCGGCTAGATGATTAGATACATAAGGAGATGGGTACTGGTACAGTGCTCACTTAATGTCATGTATTTATCGGAAGTATTCGGGGTTAGTTAGTAAATTAGTAACTTTGGTAGACTTCTCATGAAGTCTTAGTTAGATAAGTAATTAGTACTTATATTAGATTCCTTTATCCCAGTTTACCTCCTTGCGCCTGTTTACGGTTAAACCCGTGATTCAGGTAGATTCCTTTCCAATGGAGGTGACAAGTAGCTCCTGGTTTTGGTCATCACTGTGAATGGGGGCGATGGTGTGGGGCTCCTTCACCGCCCCTCGGGGCTTCCTTTTCCCAATTCTTAAAGGCGCATTCCCCAGGAAACTTATGAGAACTTATTTAAATATCCACGTACCTCTAAACGAATCAGGGTTACTACTAAATACACAACGTACGGTCCTACCATTTTATAACTAGACGATCACAAGGCCAAATTATTTAATTATTAAGGGGATTATATTTGTGTCCCACCTCTTCTTCCTTTATTTATTGAGAGGAGGTGGTGCTACCGACGATGTTGCTCTCTTTAGTAACTGAGTCGAGAGAGTAAATTCATATTGGGCGTCAAAGGGGGGTTCGTTACAACACTACGACGCAGCGCGAATTTTTCAAGCCTATTTTTACGCTGTAAGCCAGCATTGTTTAATCAAATGTTAGGAGTTTTGCACCCTTATCACCCGAAAGAAACATCTTTGCAGATGTTTGACAGTCAGTTATATATATTGAAATATTTATTTATCAGTTGTATGTATTGAAATATTTTTATTATTATTAAGGTCACACTGGGCAATTTTGTATCAAACAATTTTCACCATTCAAAACCTACAATTCATAGTAGAGTACTCCCTAAAACAGGGTATGTTTCAAAGTGCTTCTACTGCAACTATTATTTACTGTGGCAGTATGACATGCGCGGGAGTTGTAACCGTGTCGCGTGACGAGCACAAGTTGGGAAAGTGGCTTAATATTGAATGAATTATTTGCGGTTGAGGAGTTTTATTTGTAGTTCAGCATTAATAATTGTTATATTCGAATACTCTATGCTGAGATATTATACGCCTATGAAAGCCAATTGTTGATAATGAAATTTTATCGCCTAATATTTATTAAAATAATTTTGAAATGGTCGTGAACTCTTATGGCTAAGTGGAGGTTTGTACGAAAGAAAATTATTGATAATTGTATGGAAAAAAACTGTTTTAGAAATATGCACATGAAAAGTATGTATAGGGAACATGGTCATGAACAGACTATTTGCTAAGTACCTACATATAGTATTTAAAAGAAAATTTATATAACTTTAACAAAATTTAACTTCTTATATGTGGGTATTTTACTGAGTCAACAGAACCTATATCGATAACCAGAACAGAATCAAATCATATTAACTATGCTAATTTGTTCTATTAAACTGGTCTATCTTGTAATTTTTATTTTTCTTTCAGAACAATCCCGGTCTACCTGTAAAAAAACTATGCGTATAATATAAAAAAAACATTGTCTTAACATGCGTCGAATTAAGAACTCCTTCACAATATCGTGTCGGTTAAAAGTTTTACAGTATTGGGTAACGTGAAGTCCTACTTTAAAATATGATAATAACTTTCGTTGCTTCGATTGCCCCACTTGTAATTTGCATGCGTCTGCGCATGTCGAAAGAGCGTGCGATGGATCATCCGATGATACAAATAGAGATCGGTTCTATGATCGATGGCTAATCAGTCTGAAGGTCAGTTTACACAGCTGATTGGTCGGCTTATTAGCCGTTACCGAACAATGAAATTGTAACACGTTCTTAATATACAGGGTAGTACAAAATTTGTAGCTTTCTTGTTGCATTTTAATACAATCGGATCTAAACTTTGGGAAGGTAAATTACTATCTTTAAATAATTACTTCGATTGCAGTAGGTCCCGTAAAGTGTAATTAGGTTCTATTTTTTTATTATACATAATACAAACACTGTAAAAAAAAATCGCAAAAAATGAACACACATAAAATCTTTCAAAAGACGCTTCAACAATTTCAATGTTCATAATAGACACTAATTTGAAATTAAGGCTGAGAACTGATGGTAGAGTAAAGTAACAGCCTTTATCTCACTTCAATGAACAAGGCCTCCATCATTGAATTCAAGTTACCACAGCAATGATGGGTTACAGTTAATCACATTTGCCAAATCGGGTTGGCGTTCACAAACCCAAGCAGTGTTACAAAATTCAAACCTCTTGTTGCCCGACCCGAGGATCGAACCCGGGATCAAAAGACTTGACCCGGTTTAAAAATTTACCAAAATCTTTGTTGCACTTTCAGTTCCTTACATTCTTTTTCAAATCCATGCCTGAAAACTGATTAATGTTTATGTTTGTAAGGCTGTTGAAACTTGAAGGTTATTTTTTTATTACTGTCAGCAGCCTACATTCAAGTTCGGTATCTTAAAATATGAATAAACCTGTATTGAAAAAACAAAAAGAACTATTAAGAGAGATCGTGATGATATCGAGTTCAAGCATTATAAGTTAAAAAGTAATATTTTTCTTCATTACTTATATTAGTAGTCCTAATCAAACACATGTTTTGCTACTATTTCGCAAATGCCCGATATCCATTGAGCAATATCTAAGAGTTAACCCACAAACACCTGTTTGGTATGCGTCGATGGACAGCGCTGCAGCGTGAAGTAATAGTTAGCGGCCGATAGTCAAGTGACATTTACCGCCGGTAATCGGTGTTGACATTGGTCTATTGTTTTAATAGGTTGTAACATTGTTTCAATGGAAACCTGTTGCCTACTTTAGTGATTGTTGTCATTTATAGACCTTTGACATATTTAGCGCTAAGACTAAAAAGGCTTGACAATATCAAAAAACTGGCCAAGTGCGAGTCGGACTCGCGTACGAAGGGTTCCGTACCAAAAAGGCCTATAAAACGGGTTTGTTGTATGGGAGCCCCCCTTAAATATAAATTTTATTTTGTTTTTAGTATTTGTTGTTATTGCGGTAACAGAAATACATAATTTGTGAAAATTTCAACTGTCTAGCTATCGCGGTTCTTGAGATACAGCCTGGTGACAGAGCGACGGACAGACGGACAGACGGACAGACGGCCAGACGGACAGACGGACAGACGGACAGACAGCGAAGTCTTAGTAATAGGGTCCCGTTTTTACCCTTTGGGTACGGAACCCTAAAAAGGAAAAAAACATTTCATATACTATGTACATGTTGCGAATTCCTTTCACTTGATTATTAATGTAGTGTCGATTAATCATCAATAATATATGAGAGATTCAGACCCAAGTTCACCAACATTTAAACAGCCGGTAAACAAAGAGTGACGATTAATTTGACACAATTCCCATCCAAAATATGTCAAATAATATTTTAAACGCTGTTTAAACTTAAACGTCTGTTGGTGAACTCGGGCCTCACTGCGCTTGCCCAAACGCCGAACTTCTATAAATATAAATAAATTACCACCGAACTAACGTGACAGTTTACATTGACAGGTGACTAAGGAATTGCCACTGACAGCTCGTGCTGCTGATCCACGGATATTAAGCCAACGCTGCCTTATCCTTAGATCATAACTACACAGTACAGTTTCAGTGGAAAATCAGCCTAGCATTATTAGGAGCTGACGAATGACGGCGTATTTTAATAAGTATATTTTATAGGCGGAGTCATTTAAATAAAATAGGAATATATTTATATAAATAGGAAAATAGGAAAAGGTAGAGGGAGAGGTAGAGGGAGAGGGAGAGGAAGAGGAAGAGGTAGAGGGAGAGGAAGATGGGGTGGGAGGAAGAGAGGAGAGGGAGAGCGAGAGAGAGAGAGAATTAAAAATAAATTTAAAGTAAAATAAAATCAAATGTTATTACAATTCCTTCACTAAAAATGAACTTCGTTCCATCCGGGTGTCCCTTGACACCTCTCAAGT
This sequence comes from Anania crocealis, assembly GCA_949315895.1. Taxonomy (NCBI): domain Eukaryota; kingdom Metazoa; phylum Arthropoda; class Insecta; order Lepidoptera; family Crambidae; genus Anania; species Anania crocealis. The sequence goes on along the minus strand of OX438885.1, from coordinate 1,269,551 downwards.
TTTTTTTACGATATTATGTGTAAAATTACAAATTAAATTGGAAATGAGACTCTAACCCAATGGTCAACGCTCATCACCGCACTATTTGGTGATCGGTTCGTCTCATAAAAAACCCTATCAATCGTTATCATCAGCCTACGTCTGTCCACTGCTGGAAGTAGGCTTTATCAATATGAGGATTTTGCCATGATCTCTACGCTTAAGCAGGGTTTATTAAAGCAATATAGGCAATGATGGAGAAAAGACGCTGCGCAGCTGTCCCTTTGTTTCTAAAAGTACTCCTCTACTTACCTCTTATGTCATCAATTTTATAAACACAACAAATCCAGTGTTAATTTATCGAATTGACGATTCCTTGGCCTTAACAGCATATTCGCGCTATCATTGTATTTAGCGGTGACTTACGACCCCGCAAACAAACAAACCTTATACAATTGGTCACGTAGAGTTACGAAATTATTTATTACACATATTATACAATCCACAGAAAATTCACACAAAATGATAAAGTGTCTCTGAAGGTACTCGCGATGGAGGTCGTATGCTCCACAGCTACTGAGAAAATAGCCAGATCATAGCAAAAGTTATTGAAAAACTGTTTTCAATAAAGTACGCTCACTAGTTTGGTTCTTATTGACAAATCTTTGCACTAAAATAAATGAGTATCTTCAAAGAGTTGCCCATATTTGAATCATCATATTTTTTACCAATTAAATACCTATCATTCACTGAGAAATATATTATTAATAAAACTGTCACTATTTTATTACTAAAACAAATCTATCTACAAATTAAATTTGTTCTGATATAATATGACATAAATCTATTTGTCATAAACATTAATTACAAACATTATTTTCTTGCAAGTGGCTATGCTAAATTATCTTAAAATTGAAAATTTGGGGAATAAAGTATTAAAACGCCTACAACTTAGGTACAACCTTGAGTTGCAAATTTTAACACTGTCTTCTCGTTATTTAGTTAGCAATAACATTTAAGATGAAAGCTATATAGAAAGACAAGCCTGTTATTCAACATTAAATCTATCGATGCGAAGGCACCTAAATTAGTATTGAAGCGATTCAATAATGTACCTATAGGATATACCATACATACATACATATTATCACGCCTCCTTCCCAACGGGGTAGGCAGAGACCAAGGCCTTCCACTTACTACGATCCTGGCATACATCTTTCGCTTCTTCCACATACATCAATCTTTTCATGCATGCTCGTCGGTTTAGAGTACTCTTGACCTGACTTTTCTTATTTCTTACTAGCTGTTTCCCGCGACGTCGTCCGCGTCAATTTCTGTTGATAAGAATTCGATTATTTTTGCAACATTTTCTACTGATACTTCGCTCCTATTGGTCGCAGCGTAATGTTATATAGCCTAAAGCCTTCCTCGATAAATGGACTATTGAACACAAAAATAATTTTTCAAATCGGACCAGTACTTCCTGAGATTAGCGCATTCAAACAAACAAACAAACAAACAAACAAACTCTTCAGCTTTATAATATTAGTATAGATATACCTATTAGATTTCATGGTTGTGCTAACTGTTGTATTTGAGTTGTGTCAATCTATGCACCCTCAATGTCAGATGCCATTATGTATGACGGTTAGGAACTTTGATAAATAAACAATAGGATAGTTAGGTACGCTTTAATTATCGCTTTTGTTTGAAATTAAGACATTGTTTTTGGATAACCATTGTTAATGGTGCTTGATTGTTAAAAAAACTATGTACCTGATAAATTTTGTGTTATTTAATTAAAACGACCGTCCGCAAATAAAAAGGCCAAATTGATAATCTTTTTGACGTGACAACGTCTTAAATTAGGTTGCGGCTGGGAGTCACTTATGAAAAAGTGTAACGCTCGGTAACGTTACGATGAGTCACCGAACGAGAGAGAGGCCCGCCGAATGCCTTGCGTCTCTCTCCCACTCAACTATGATCGGTCTGCCGCGCGCGCAGCACTAGAGAATTAGGCGCATTTTAAAATTTGTGCAATTCTTATTTTCATTCAATTCCTTGTTCCTATTGTGCAATTTAATTATATTCATATCAATAAATATTCTACCGAGAAAAAGACGTTGTCACGTAAAATCTTCGCCCGTAAAACCGACTTTACAGGCAACCATTTTTTTAAGTACTGTCGAAACACAAAGCGATCCGGTAGGTGTAGTGGTGCTTAGGCCGGGTACTACGGGCTCTTTCGCAAATTGAAAGTCACTGGTTCGATACCCCGTCGGATCAATTTAGGAAAAAGCTTGTCTAAATGTACTCGCGTCTAGAAGGGAAGCTTCGGAAGGCACATTAACCGATTCGCTGTCCAATGAATCATATTTGATACATATGAATTGATTTTCAATTGGTCTAGTGAATTAAATACCGGGCCAAGCTCGCGGGGTCCCAGGTTTGATCCCCGAGTCGAGCAATAAAAGTTACGAATTTCCGAACATGCTTGGGTTTGTGATCACCAACCCACAACAAGCGTGGTGATTAAGCCAGCACCCATCATTGCTGTGGTAACTTGAATTCAATGATGGAGGCCTTTTCCCTGCAGTGGGATGATTTTATGCTGTTACTATGTATCCCACTGTTGGGCGCAGGTTTTCGCGCGCAATTTATAGTATAGTTTACACGAGCAGTGTCGCGGGCTAAGCTACTACATAATACAACTCAATTGATATTACAATAAAATATATTAATTAACGATCGCTCTCATGCCCGCAGGTCAATTTGAGATAGCGATCTCGAAGGTTAAACAAATATAATGGTTGGCAATGAATTAGTATCGAATAACCCACAACCATTAAATTGTATTATAACAATCACCACTACGAATAATTGGCCAGTGTTTTGCCAATATTATCTTCAATCTCGATAATTTTTAAAAGTAAAGTGATCTTTCTTCTTAGTTTTTATTATTGCAGTAATTGTGTCTAATACAGCACTTTAGAACAAAGCTATTCATGTGACCTCTGGTAATGATGTCACCCGCGGGATCCCGTGGCTAGGCTCATGAGTGATGCAGAGAATTAGATCTGAATATTCTACAAGATATTTAATTGAATTAGCATTAAAGAAAAGAAGCAGTTTTGAATGATGATTATAGTGCTGTGCGTATAATCCGTGCAATGAGTTCGTTGAATGAAACCGTTAAAATGTTTAACTGCTTATGCAGTTATCAAAAAGCAATTTCGTTAAAATTATAAAAGTGATCTAAAAAAAATGGTTGCCTGTAAAGTCGGTTTTACGGGCGAAGATTTTACGTGACAACGTCTTTTTCTCGGTAGAATATTTATTGATATGAATATAATTAAATTGCACAATAGGAACAAGGAATTGAATGAAAATAAGAATTGCACAAATTTTAAAATGCGCCTAATTCTCTAGTGCTGCGCGCGCGGCAGACCGATCATAGTTGAGTGGGAGAGAGACGCAAGGCATTCGGCGGGCCTCTCTCTCGTTCGGTGACTCATCGTAACGTTACCGAGCGTTACACTTTTTCATAAGTGACTCCCAGCCGCAACCTAATTTAAGACGTTGTCACGTCAAAAATATTGTTTGTTGAATTAACGCCTTCTAAAATTAGAAGCAATCGAATACGTACATCGATAAAAACATAAACAAGTCTTTATCTAGCACACGATCCCATAAACGCTAGCTAGCCATTTAATACTAAGTCGTATGTGACCTCGGATCTGTCCTTTCCATCCTTAGGCGCACACCTTGCTCGATATACGACAATCGGCAACATTCCGAGAGACGTGAGGCGAGGAAGTGAAAGGGCAAAGGACATTCAATTGTCTTATTGTGTTGATCTCCGGATTCCCATCAGACTTAGGATGTTGTTGTATCAACAGACTGTATGAGACGACTAATAAAATAGGTACTTTTATGGACATCGGACATCTTTTTTCTGTCGCTTCGCTCACGTGGGAACAGATGGTTTCATACTGGAGGTGAAGATTGATACTTTAATTTGATTTTGACAAATTAAATGTTATTGCCAGCAAACGGGGATTTTGGCATCTCAAATGTTTTTGTCATCAAATACTTATGGCGGGCCGTGCTAGAAAAAAAATACGTATTTTTTCATTTTTGACGTTACTTTTTTGTAAGTTTTAAAATATATACCTACTACTATTCGGGGCCTAGACAGTTGAGTTCAATCCCCGGGTCGAGCAACAAAAGATTCGAATTTTTGAACATTGCTTGGATTTGTGATTATCAACCCGGATTTGGCATGTGTGGTGATTACGTCTACACCCTCTATTGCTGTGGTAACTTGAATTCAAATGATGGAGGTCTTGGCCCTGCATTGTGATGATTATAGGCTGTTAGTTTAATTTAGATAATTAGAACATAAAAATCTTATTGGTATTACAAGAGGTGTAACTGACATAACTTTATTTCATGTATATAAAATTAGATAACGCTTTGGATTTTGATTTAGAATCGACTGGGAAACTAAGAAATCTATGAGAAGCGTAGTACAACTGTTAAACCGTAAAAACGCGTCGAATGCATTCCGCTATGGAACTTATGGGCACATGTTGGAAGTGAAAGGATTTAGGATGTAGGACAGGTTAATTTGATTAGTCAGTTGTATCTAGATGAAAACCGGCCTAGATTATATTGAGATTTATAAAGTTATTCTAAGGTCTAAGCATCATATAATTAAAACAAAATCACAAGTGCTTTAAAAGTTGAGTAAATAAATATCTGCCACATTCTTCGACAAATTTACTAAAGATTCCAACAGTAATCAGCAAAATTCATTGTCAAAACACAATCAGCTGATGAGGCAGTACCACTCCGCAAACCAGCTGATCCAAAGGTCTCCATTACGCTAGCTGCATTGCCGCGTATGGCATACTAAGAATTTACTATTTCTTGGAATATTTTAACTGATAGTAGGTTGTATACGGGCGTCGTAAGAGTCAACTAAAAGATAGCAGCGTCTTCTTTACACCATTGCAATTGCTAATTCACATCTGAAATGTGGAGACAATGGCGAATTTATCTTTTTGAAGAGTCCTATTTCCAGCAGTGTACTTATATAAGCTGATGATGATGACCGCTACTTCAGATTGAGGTTAGCTAAAACAGTTTACTATCAAACATAACTTCTGTTCTTGCGCAGAATCTTAAGCATTGCTTTCTTTAAGCTTTAAAGATTAGTTCCCTTTGTGTGATATTTACTGCCGTAGACAATTCCCTATGTTCAAGACGACTATAGCATTCAAAGAGTTAACTAGTTTGAAGAGCAACTGCGTCGTAAAAATTTTGTAGGTATTAATAAATAAGTTGCGTTAGCCGTAACTGCTCGTAACTGCTTTTGCTAAGCCTTAAACCTAGATGAAGCGCTATTGAACGATCTATAAACTAGGTAAACTACCTTTTGTATTTCAAATAGGTTAAAGAAAACCTATTTGAAATACAAAAGGTAGTTTACCTAGTTTATAGATCGTTCAATAGCGCTTCATCTAGGTTTAAGGCTTAGCAAAAGCAGTTACGAGCAGTTACGGCTGCTCGTAACTGCTTTTTTTTTTTTTTTTTTTTTTTTTTTTTTTTTTTTTTTTTTTTTTTTTTTTTTTTAGCAAAAGCAGTTACGAGCAGCCGTAACTGCTCGTAACTGCTTTTGCTAAGCCTTAAACCTAGATGAAGCGCTATTGAACGATCTATAAACTAGGTAAACTACCTTTTGTATTTCAAATAGGTTTTCTTTAAGTACTTTTTAGTAATAGAGTATTGTAACTATTGACGTATATTTAGAATACTATGTGTTAAACTCGGTACTCGTGTTCAAGGTGATGTAAGGTGTGGCGACATCTCACATTTCTTATTATGTTTATTGTAAATTATATATTGTTGTTCATACAAACATATCTATAATTTATATATCTATGTGTTAATCAAGCTTGTCCGAACGCCCACAAGGCATGTCGATCAAGCAAAAGATAATACTATCTTGGTGATAAACCCGAGCAATGTTCGAAAATTCGAAACTTTTTTTGCCAGACCCGTGGATCGAACCCGGGACCCCGAGATCTTGGCCCGGTATTTAGACCACTAGACCAACAGGGCGTTAAACACTAAAAACAAACAAACTTAATATATACTTTATTTAATATTTTAGCAACTTAATTGCAATTATAATATCAGTATATAAACTTGAAAAATTATTATGTCGCAGTGTCTCGGTGGCTTAGTGGTATAGCGCCCGCCCGGCATGCGAGAAGTTTATATACTGATATTATAATTGCAATATCAAATAAAGTATATAAATAGCTGTTTCATCTTAACTGACTGTCAAACATCTGCAAAGATGTTTCTTTCGGGTGTTAAGGGTGCAAACTCCTAACATTTGATGAAACAACGCTGGCCTACAGCGATAAGAATGTGCTTGAAAAAAAATTGGCGCTGTGTCGCAGTGTCTAGCCCGCCCGGCATGCGACAAGATGCGGGTTCTAGTCCTGCCTGAGACATAATAATCTTTCAAGTTTATATACTGAAACTTATTACTAATTTTTAACTGTAATTAATTTATACAAGTATCTCAGAACGAACCATTCAAATACAAGATGGCTGCATTGCATTTAAGGACTACATAAACCAAATATTTGCTGTTCGTACTTATTAAATATCATAACAAAAGAGCTAGCTAGATACCGATCGTATCCAGAAATCGTAAAACAATTTTCCCCCGATGAAGGCTTAAATCGTATTTTATGTTTCAACTTTCAACTACACCGTATTTTAGTGGAACATAAAATGGATTTATAGCCTATAATGGCTTCATAGCAATTTGAAATCTAAAACTATTAAGTCTAGAGGTGAACGACACGCAAAGGACCGTTCTAGATTGACTATCAGATTCTTAACCTAGGTATATGTTATGACATAGGTAAACTATGAAATTATTATTTTTTGAAGTGTGCCGGTGAAACTAGACGACCTCCATAGTAGAGTAGCGTACAGTCAGCTGCAAAAATGAGTTAAAATCAGTTTTATTTCTGCAAATAGGCCCCAGAAGGCGCTTCTACACGTCCCAATATTTAAACCTACCAATGCTTCGGGACAAGTGTGGGCTAGTGCCGACAAGAAGCAGCGCAAGAAACTCGGTCACTATTGTCACTAAATATACATCATCATCATCATCATCATATCAATCAAACGACGCCCACTGCTGGACATAGGCCTCTCCCAAGGATCTCAACAACGATCGGTCCCGCGCCACACGCATCCAACGGCTCCCGCAAACTTCACATCGTCGGTCCACCTGGTGGGGGGCCTACCCATAGATCGTCGTATGGTGCGCGGTCGCCATTCCAGAACCTTCCCGCACCAACGGCCATCGGTTGTTCGTACTATGTGTCCCGCCTACTGCCACTTCAGCTCCGCAATTCTTCGAGCGATGTCGGTTACTTAGTTCTCCTACTATGTATACACTAGTGACGTGTTGACACTTAATAAATAAAAAAATAAAAAAATAATTTATTTCAGGTGATAAAACCCATATTCTGATAATTATACATTCAAATAACAAAATGCAATGATGAATAATACAACGACGTAAGGTTGATAAAACCGAAAAGTGTTAAATATTTTACAGCTGACTGTACACACCTGTCTACAAGGTGTCACTTGTTCTGAGGTGACGGACCCGTCGATTCCCGATCTGGTCAATATAGAAAAAGAGTGTTTAACTACATTTTTATGGTACCTTCGTTGTTGCTGATTCTCAAATAACTGCTATAAGATAGTTATTTTGGGATCAGAAAAAGTATGTTGTCCACATTTATTATTTCTTTATTAAAATAAAATACAATGTGTAAAATATTCGGTAACACTCTATTAGTAGTGAGCATCATAATAACTCAAAGAGCCGAAGGCAAGTAGGCGTGTTTAAGTAGCTAGGTGGAAAGGTTAGATGTTACAGTGCTAATGTTAGGTCATGCATCACAATAGCCGAGTTGACCGATCCATTAGGCAAATGGGGGGTAATTTTCGCCAACCTTAAGAGGAAACACTACGAGCGAGAGAATTGAAAAATAGGTATTTGTAAAATCAATTGCTGTCGCGCAGTGCGAAACGCCTTCACCGCAGAATGTGATAGAGACAACTGCTTCTTGGACCGAAAATACCTACTAAAAGCACACCAAATCAATGTTTCGTAGTCCCCCCATTACTTTTCCAAAACTAGACCGATTTAAATACTTTTTTTATTAAAAATAAAGACAGGCTTTGGCCGTGTTTGTATGTTTTCCTTTTTTTCTAAAATTTTGCCAAATTTGTTTTCTGGATGTTTGAACACAGCGGAAAATCTGGCGAAATTTTTCGATTTTTGAGGGCGCATATTTCCTTTTTATTAATAAATTTATAAAAAAACAGAAAACATAGAAACATGCTAATAGTGGCCATAGATTTTTGTAATAAAAATTATTGCTCTACTGGCTTTATTCAGGGAGGAAACTGGGGACTACGTTTGTATGGAAAAACGGCCCTTGTGTTTCCTCTTAATAAGCACACACTAACACACAGTACGATCAATAACGTTACTTATTTCATGTTTTAAAATTATAATCATATGCACCGTGCTTTATAAACCGCCTGAAAAACGAAGCCTACGTTAAGTATGTTACCATTATAAATATTAAATAAATAGATAAATTCGTTTATTGCATGAAACATGGTACAAAAGCTCACAATGTTAATATTATATAAGTATCACATAGTTTCGCCAGCTTAACTGACATGCAATTTCTCCACATTAAATTTCGTTAAATCAACTCATTAATAAAACAAGTAAAAGCAATACATAAATCGTCGCAAACATAAATTTTAAATGAAATTATAATACATATATAAAATCAATTTTTTTTTTTAGTTTAAGTGTAATTATGTACGAGTATAACATCTTGGCAGTGTTACTTTTTTAATATTTTTTTTTTCTTATTAGGTTGGCAAAACTGGTTTTACATTAGATGTTTACTTATTAACTTACTCTATACAGCACATCGGTCATTGTAATACCTTCTAGATGCAAACACCGCATGCATTTACAAAAAAACTACTAAAGTTAATGGAATCAAACAAGCTAAGTGAAATCAAATCAAATACACTCAAATCAAATTAAACTAAACTAAATTAAGTTAAACTAAATCAAATTACATTAAATTAAACAGGTCGAAAAACATTTCCTTAATTTGACTAATGATCCTCACGAAAAATGTACCTTATGTTCTTCTTAATTGATCTTGAATCTAGACGACCATTTGGATCAGCGGTAGTTAACGCTGCTTCTGAGCCATGGGTCGCGGGTTCGATACCCGCACAGTACAAATATTTGTGTGCATGAACATGTCTGTTTGTACTGGTCTGGGTGTTTTCTATGTATTATACTTATAATTATAATATATAACTAGACAACCGATAAACTTTTATCGGTTGTCTAGTACGAGGTTGCCCATACGACAGGGTACTTAATAGTACCTTGATTTGGGACTAGATGGCTCAGTGTGGCCCATTGAGGCATTTGTCTTAAATATTTATTATTTTATTTAAAAAAAATTGAGGCGATAGAACCATGAAATATGTCTAGATCGGCACGAACGCTGTTACAACTTGGTCTTACACAGAGGGATGGCAAAAGTTACATACCACGGAAATGCGTATGCTGCGTTGGGCGGGAGGAGTAACGATTAAAGATAGAGTGCGAAATGAGCATGTTCGCGGTAGTTTTAAGGTAGCACCCATTGCCGCAAAAATTATAGAGTCCAGGCTAAGGTAGTACGGGCATGTTACAAGACGACCCGATGACCACGTGGTTAAGAAGTGTCCTTCCATGGCTACACAGAAGAGAGGGATAGGTAGGTCTCAGACTACCTGGATGACGAATGTCCAAAGGGATATGAAGGAGTTAGGCCTATCTACTGACGATGCTTACCACCGGAGTAAATGGCGCCTCATGATTAGGAGAGCCGACCCCGAGTAACGGGACATGGCGAGGAGGAAGAAGAAGAAGAATCAATATTAATATAAATAACACTGTCACTATGTTATACGTAATGGTGACATAACGTGGGATTCGTTTTTCAGGCGGTTCAAAAAGCACGGTGTATCTATACTAATATTATAAAGCTGAAGAGTTTGTTTGTTTGTTTGTTTGAACGCGCTAATCTCAGGAAGTACTGGTTCGATTTGAAAAATATTTTTTGTGTTGGATAGACCATTTATCGAGAAAGGTTTTAGGCTATATAACATCACGCTGCGATCAACAGGAGCGAAGCAATAGTGAAAAATGTTGCAAAAATAATCGCGATCATAATAACCGAAATTGACGCGTACGAAGTCGCGGGCAACAGCTAGTACGATTATTTGACAGCTAGTTCTTCCGCGATCATGGCGCTTGCAACAGTGCCGAAATATTGGAAACTCATAAAAAACAAGGTACATGGTAGAAATCTCGAAATAACTAACTCTTACGATAGTGACCATGAAAGTTTAAAATAGTATGATTATAATTTTAAAACATGAAATAAGTAACGTAGTGGATCACTGTGTGTTAGTGTGTGCTTATTAAGGTTGGCGAAAATTACCCCCCATTTGCCTAATGGATCGGTCAACTCGGCTATTGTGATGCATGACCTAACATTAGCACTGTAACATCTAACCTTTCCACCTAGCTACTTAAACACGCCTTCTTGCCCTCGGCTCAGGTTTTTCAGGCGGTTCAGAAAGCGCGGTGTATAGATAGTAAGATTTTTTTTAAGAAACATATCAATAAGTAATCATCATCACTTTTTTGAAACATCATCACAAGCTTATGTCATCACACAGCTGAACATAGGCCCAAAAAAAGGATAATTTTACAAATAAAGATAATCTCCGTACTATACCTTAACCTTCACGTTTTCTTACTAATCTGCATCGATTTTGCGAATCTTATCGACCTGGGGCGTTGTTTCTTTGTTATTCTTTTTCTTTCTTGCAATTATAAGATTGGTGCACGTTTGTCAAAACAAAAAAAGATCTAGCCAAAACCGCGTAACGACCTCTAAACGGGAACTGTGAACGCCTAGGTCATAAAACATAGGGTTGTGTCCTCTATAAGGAATTTTCTGCATATATCCGGTTTTTTGGCCGACCATCTCGTTTAAGCATATTCTTATCGTAAGTCAGCGTTGTTTTATCAAATGTTAGGAGTTTGCACCCTTAAGCCACACCGCCCGGTATGCGAGGAGATGCGGGTTCGAGTCCCGCCTGAGACATAATTTTTCAAGTTTAAATACTGTTATTATAAATGCAATTAAATTGCTTAAATATATAAAGCATCTCGTTTAAGTTTCGACGTATAACAATTGTAGGTTAAGTTCTATATCATGTAAATTTTTAGTGTATTCTTTTTTAAATTTAGTATTTTTCGGTATCATTTAGTTTTGACCATAAAGTTGCAAGTGCGTTACCGACTCGTCATCATCATCATCCATCCTAATAGTCTACTGCTTTTGCCAAAACTACCAGTCGAATTATATGAAGTATCGATATAGTATACCTACTATGCTGTCTCATTACTTTTATTAGTATGTATAGGTTCCTACTATTACATGCCATAGATTTTTTTTGTAATAAACTACCAATAAAATGACATGCAACCAGAAACCAGCTAACCATAATTTTGTACACATAAAAAATCATGGACGATGGAACTTTAAAGCAAATTAGAAGTTTGCGCCATCATGGATTTGTAAAACAAAAGTAAAAACAACATTTTTAGAAGGTAAAAATATGGAGTCAATTGCATTAGGATTCAAGCCAGCATGACACATTTAAGAGAACATAATATATTAGGAAATCATCCACAGAAAATTGATAATATATACAAAATATCCGGTAACTTTTACAAATATCCGGTTTTTGTTAGCACTCTTTAAATCGCCAACCATACTTACCTACAACAACCACAATAACAGTTCGTGACGCCGAAGACACTCGAGCAGAAAACATCGGCATTATGCAGAAAAACCGCGAACGCAAAAAAGCCACACGCAAGGTCTACGACCTGGTGATGGCCAGATATTATGAAAGTTTTTGTCTAACCATGCGAACATCTATCATGTTTTTTCTTAAATGATAAGGTGGCAAAAAATTCAGTAAATTTAGTAACTATTTTATGTAACTAAACTGTCTTCAGTTAGCTGTGACTCTTTTGAGTTTGTAACTTGAAAAAGAACTGAGGCAGAATGTTTTTAAACGGTTTTATTTAGCTCACCCCGTTTGTTTTATTCTTGGGTCAAATTTAGTAATTCAAATTTCACCCTCATCCTGTCAACCGATTAATCTGAAATTTTGTATACACTTTGGATTTTGGTGACAATACAATTATGTTTATTCATTATCATTATAAATTCAAGATGGCCGCCGCTACAAAATTGCGGATAATTTATGTTTTATTAATCCCATCAATATGGGTATCAAATGAAAGGGCTCAACAAGCAGAATACAATATACTATAAAAAATTGAAATCCAAGATGGCGGCCGCTACAAAATGGCGGATAACGTAGGTTTTATCAATCCCATCAATATGGGTATCAAATGAAAGGGCTCAACAAGCAGAATACAATATACTATAAAAAATTGAAATACAAGATGGCGGCCGCTACAAAATGGCGGATAACGTAGGTTTTATCGATCCCATCAATATGGGTATCAAATGAAAGTGCTCAACAAACTAACGGGCAAGAAACCTTGCAATAATGAAGCACTAAATGAATTAAACAGAATGCAAATTAAAAACTAAAAACTAGAAAATAAAAATAGGTAAAAAAACTTTTTAAGTTAAACGGTTTTATGTTAAACATACATTGCAATGTTTAAGATAAATGTACTAAAAACCAAAAAATAATAAAATGGATACAGTCGTGGGAATTATAAACATATGCATAGACTAGACTAAAATAAAACCGTGGGGTCTAAAATAAAAAGTCGATAATTTGTAGACAATTGACGTGCCCCACGGTTTTATTTTAGTCTAGTCTATGCATATGTTTATAATTCCCACGACTGTATCTATTTTATTATTTTTTTGGTTTTTAGTACATTTATCTTAAACATTGCAATGTATGTTTAACATAAAACCGTTTAACTTAAAAAGTTTTTTTACCTATTTTTTTAAACATATTTTTATGTTCATCGCATAGTTGGCTACTTGGCAAGTCAAATCTAAGCATAATGTAAAAAATCTACAAATGATTTTCAATTTCAAAAAATCACAAGTTATGTTCATGAATAAGTATCTACTTTTAATTTGTGGTCAATATGTTGTTGTTGTTTTGTCTGTTGTAGCATATACCTACATACATATTAGTGACTTAAAATGATATCCAAATAATTACTCCCAAAAAACCGTACCTATAAATTCTGAGCTGTAGGAAAAATAATAAAAAAGTTTAACCTAATAAGCCAAAACTACTTTACTTAGATTCTGTCTGCATCACTTCTTACCTTTCTATCCGGAACACATTTACCGGATAAAGTGGGTAAACGGAAAGTTTTGAATTAGGCTAATTGAGCTAACGTTAACAGCATAATCACTTAACACTCATGTTATATGATTCCGCAGACATTAATGATGCAACTGCACTTTGCTTGCCAGGAATACTAGTGGATATAAATTTGCACTTTAACGATCATGAGGTAATGATCAATAGAGAAAAAAATACGATTTTGGTAGGTGAAAGAACCGGCCTTGAACCAGTTCATCCGACTCGTACTTGTCCTTACCACACAATACTGAAAGAATTGATGTTACAACAAAATTACGATTTTCAGATGTTTTCCTATACTTGTCATAACAAGATATTGCTTCAACAAATTTGACGTTTCTAGGTCAACGGCCCTATTGGTTTGGATTCACTTTGCGAAAGTGTGGGAACATCAATATAAAAAGCTATACAACTTGATTGCGTTGATTTAGGGATTTGATTTGCAGCTCTGAGAGTCCAGATTTCCTCGTATTTGATATCAATTTTAAGTGTTGACAGTAATTAGACAGATAAAGACAATCAACAAAGTGATAAAATAGTTCCCTCTTTCCTTTAAAGGTGCTAAACCTTAAGAACGGGTATAAGTTTGTAGGATTTTTTCGGATAAACAATATATAAAAAAATACAGTTCTTATATTGATTATAACTACTATTATATATCTATAATAATAATAGGGGTTAAAGTATGAAATTGCCGATTATTTACCCACTTTTTATTTTGTTTATAGCTCTTAAGTATAGTCATATTATTGCGTAACTCTTTTTGTATTGTATAAAAAACTAAATAAAGTAACTTTTTACTAAAAAAAAATACAATACTAGTGCCTATTACTATAAAGGAAGTCGTTGAAAAGACCCCTTACAATGTGTCAGCTGACCTTCTTGCTTTAATTAAGTATATTTGTATTATATACTTTGATTTTCAGAAATTTAAATACTATAATGCGTAGCTTTATAACCATCTAATTTTCACCTTTAATTGCATCGAAAACGGTTCAGGCGTTTTTAAAAAAACTAAAAAATTGTTAGTATGGAAAAATGACTTTTCTCGATTTCGTCCATACAAAACGGCAATTTCCTTCTTTAACCCCTAATATTATATAACTGTATTTTCGCTATTGCATAAGCATAACAAGTCAAATTGCAAAACATGTACAAAAAATACTACACAAACAACTTACTGATGAAAAATAAAGCAAACAAAACAATGACGCATCATTTTCAGTATTGAATGTCATAATCCTTTGCTTGCATTGAAATGAAAGCCACAATGACTTGATCAAATGATCAGACATTTCTATCGATCATATTCAAGTACCCATCATCCAACCACTACAATACTTTTTGATGCAAGGAAAAAGTTTATAAAATCTGGAGAAAGTGATTGACATAACTCTCTGACCACAAATTTGGAATATCACAAGTCGCGGTTTGGCAACAATTTACTAGGTTTTAACTCTGTGATTCGTTTTCATTGCACATTTTATTCGATATCAATAAATATTGTGAAACTTCTTATAGAAATAACATTTTTTTCCTACCAAATTTCAACATTACTTCGCATTTTTTCATCTATTTCATCGGATCGATAGAACCAGATCTTAGCCCGGTTAAACCAGTATCCTAATAGGGCTTAAATAAAAGGTCTTAAAAGTCTATGTACTTATATTAAGGATAAGTTGTCTCCTCTGCCAGTTCGACCAGCTATTTTTGGGACAACCTGTATAGTAAATAAGTTTTCATGGTGACAAAATCTATTACATCATTCGTAAACAATTTTGACGACCTCTCAACTAACATCACTTATCAGTTGACCAATCCAACGACAAAGGAGGTTCTTTTCTCACACAGATATAATTCAATTCTCAAATTATATTCTAGTTAGTATAAAGTTCCTGTCACGAATAGTTAATAACAAAATTAACCACTTAAATAATACTTAGTGCAAGCTTGATCGATTGTTTGTTTTAAATTAAATTAGACAATGTGTGCGTAATCAGAACTGATCATTACATCCATAATCACGCCTCGAATATTGTGCTGAGCTTTGATGGCGGCATGGCGGATCCAAACGCCACAGAGATGCATTTGTAAGCTGGACTGAATTTCAACGGATATTTAAAAAAAGGATATGTTTTTATACAAAGTAGAGAATGTATTTGCTCGTTCACAGAAAGTCAGCAACGTTTACTAAAGCAATGAGTTCAGAACTAAAAATTGGAAAGTAATTTTTTAATCATTGATGTTTATGTCATACTGAAAATTAAAACAAAATAGTCCGAGTCGAGTTGCTGTCGTCATCGTGCAGGTATACGGGTAGACTATTTTTTTTATTGAAAGGTTATAAACACATGTATGTACATATTTAAATTTGAATATAAAATCCACTCATAAACTGGAATAACAGGGTTGACGGGATACAGCATTCTAAGGAAGGAAAGGACAAATAACAACATATAAAACCAACCAACCAACCAATTTGGAGTCAAACTAATTGCAATGACGATCGCAGATAGTAGATTAGTAACATCTATTAGGTCAAAACCGGGTGGTATCCTATTTAAGAACGGCAACATATTTTATTTAGTCATATTCAAATAAATTTAAGTGCTACAATTATACCTACATAAGCGACTGACGAGAGATAGAATGAATTTGATTAACAAACCTGTTCACAGCACGCTTAAAAACATTACGTTATCTTAATTAAAACCATTTCGATAACATAATTGTTATTTAATTAATATTTGAGTTGATATGTTTTACTGCCTTATCTGGGCTTAATCCATAGTTGATGTCAAATTAATAATCCTAACCCTATGGATTGTTAATTTGACATCGATTGATTGTTACTGGATTATAAAATAAAAACAAATATAAATTTAATGAAGTTACATTGATGAGTCTTGGCCATTATAAGTTTTATTTAATATGTGAGATGATTCCATCTATAATCCTAGTAGGTACATACAGTTTTTAAAAAATTTAGGTGTCTTCCTAATTTTTAGATGATAACTAAATAAACTGTAGTTTTCTTACACAAACTGTTGCCTGAAACTACTTACTGTTGATTTTTCACTCAAAACAATCCCACCGGAACTAAACATTTTAGCGGGCTAAAAAAACCTACATGCTGTCTGCGTATACAACTTAATATACTGTCACTCGCATCTCTGTGGCAACCGGTTCCCTTCTGAACTATAAACAAACCTTTTATCGCAGGCTTCCCGAATCTTTCCGCACCGAACACGCAACAGTAAACCTTAAATCCTTCCTACACCGACTATTATTGCGTTCACACATTTGTTAAAGCCTGCTACGATTAGAAAGCGGTTGTCCTTGCAAGTAAAAGCACTCTCCAGGGTGAAAGTACTCGTTAAATGGATTCGTAACGATAGAACATTCGTTATGATAACACGGGTTGGTATTAACGTCAGTTTTGAAAGGTAGATGAATGCCCGAGGATACTAGTTTGATGGATGCCCAAACATTAAGGAGGATAGAAAAAAGCAGATAGCAATCTACGCTTCAAAGAAATGATTGTTTGATTTTATCACTAGCTGTTTGCCCGTAGCTCTGCCCGCGTGAACTACACATTTATGGAAACCTGTGCCCAGAAGTAGGATACAAAGTAGCCTATGTCCTATGTCAAGGTCTAATCTACCTTTGTGTCAAATTTCATCAAAGTTGGTTGAGTATTATCAGCGTGAAAGCGTAACAAACAAACTCACATTCACATTTATATTTGTAGGGATATGTTTGACATCAGTCGCTTCTCTATAGAAAAGAGTGCAGGGTAGCACCAGTACCCACCCAAAGGTAAGCGTGGAGGGGATGGAGTCCTATACATTTCTTCGATGTGTAAAGTAATGATAACTGAGGATTCTGCTAATCTATTTTTTATTAACATAAGTATACAAAGTATAGATTTTCGCAGAGCTATTTCGATTTAAATTAGTACGGCTATAAACAGGTCATTGTGTAAATGAAAATTAATAATGGTCTGTAAACATCACACTCTTGACCTTTCTGAATGGGTTTATTAAGGCAAAGCAAAACAAACCATGGCACTCCTTGTCTGCCCTTTGTGAGGTAGTAATAGATAGTCATTACTTGCGGATATTATACGACTTTACTTTGTACCGATTAACATAAGTATTTGAGTTGGTTTCTACCTTAATTTTTTAAGCAAATGGAGAATATCCTAAAAACATTCCGTATGACATAGTTTGTTGAAAAATCGCACCTATTTTGAACAAACTATGTCATACGAAAACTTTCAATTGGTTAGAAAACCAAAGATGCCGTTGCCCAGGGTTGACCACTAGGCAGGGACCGGAACCGCTTACCTTAAAAGGGGTATTTGTTCGGGTTTTTAATAGGCTTGTTTTTAAAAACCCTATCTGAAAGGTAATCTTATCAACGGGCTTACCCCAACGATATGCTAAACCAAACAATACGATTAATCCAGGTAAGCGCTTACCAATACTGAAAACCCCTTAAAGGCTTACCCTATAAAGTGTTTTGGAATGCTGTTAGGCTATTTTAATTTCTATGCGCAACCCATAATTTGTGGTAAAAACTTTATATCCAAGGTTACCGAACTAATAAGCTAACACAATTAAATGTACCGCTATCACATGGGTAACCCTATCGCATGGGTTGGTAACCCTATCACATGGGTAACCCTATCGCATGGGTTGGTAACCCTATCGCATGGGTTGGTAACCCTATCGCATGGGTTGGTAACCCTATCACATGGGTAACCCTATCAAATGGGTAACCCTATCGCATGGGTTGGTAACCCTATCACATGGGTAACCCTATCAAATGGGTAACCCTATCGCATGGGTTGGTAACCCTATCACATGGGTAACCCTATCGAATGGGTAACCCTATCGCATTGGTTGGTAAACCTATCACATGGGTAACCTTTTCAATAGGCTTCCCTTTTTAATAAAGTTACTCTTAAAAAGGGGTTTTCCGGTCCCTGCCACTAGGAGGTAGATCCCACCACCCCATTAAACGGTGCAACAACTTTTAAATAAATTGATCAATAAGTTACTGAGAAGATACGACGTATTCCAATGATTCCTACAATTATCATTAATTGAACAACTTAATCGGACGTAATTCAATAAATAATCACACATATTATATCGATTTATTGTTTATACGATTCAATTGTGGTAATTATAAAATTAATTCCAAAACTCAAGATACCCGTTGCAAATTTGGTTGAACTAAACAAATAAAATTTTATTTGTTTAGTTGTATAACTGGTTTCATCTTCGGCACAAATTTATGTCTAGTTAATTTAAGCGTTTTAATACGTGTTATTAAATCTAAAGGCAAGACAGGCAAACACAGGGCGATCATGAAGTAAATGAGTTGTTTATTTATCGCTGACTATTATTTATGCAGTAATAATACAAATACATTTTTTTTTAAACCGTTAGAAAGCTTAACATTATCTACCAATAATGCGATTTCTCTTTTGTAACTGATTGTTTTTTTATGCTTTTAAGTGGTTAAACTATCTATAAACTATATCTCTCTTATTTTTTAAAGTAATTAAATATTATAACACACCATCTCTTCTCGTTCTATGACTATCGTTAAAGGCGAGCGCCCGATTATTGCCATCGGCCAAAACACGGACAGCAGTCCTTTCTCTACAATACTTTTTTTTTATATTCTAACTATTCAATCTATGTACTAGTCAATTTCTGTTATTATGATGGCGATTATTTTTGCAACATTTTTCACTGATGCTTCGCTCCTACTGGTCGCAGCGTGATGTTATATAGCCTAAAGCCTTCCTCGATAAATCGACTATCCAACACAAAATATTTTTTTTATTTCGAACCAGTACTTCCTGTGATTAGCGCGTTCAATCAAACAAACAAACAAACTCTTCAGCTTTATAATATTAGTATAGATACTTCAAACAAAAATTAAGTTGTTTCTTGTCGAACATAAAACAACTGCATTTTTGTAGTAATTATGAGTCATTCATCAATTTATAACATCCTGTGTAACAATATTTAAAATTAAAATGTATGTTATTTTTCCTAAAGGAAACGGTGTGTAATTTATTGCGTCAGATTATCACTTTAGTATAAATGACGTTGTTTTACTGTGTGAGAACTGTCTTATATATGTATACTAACTAATGGGTCTGGCAACAATGTGACAAAAATGTGGTAATGGCAACGGCATCTTTGGTTGTCTAACCAATGATGACGGCTAACAGATCCCTCAGCGGTGGTAGGCTTCCTTCGTAAGAGGCCGCCTGGATGCTACCACCCTCCTGCCGGAGTCTAGCGCCAAACAGTTTTTCTGTGTTTCGCTGGTGTGTGGGAGAACCAGTACCTCTAGGTAAGCTCGCTCCATCTTAAGCTTCTTCTTAACTGTATAGTTAAGTATGTAGTCAAGAGCAAGCCCATTATTTATAAAAAATAAATAAAAAATAACACTTATATACCAAAGCGATTATCTTATTGTCCGACATGTTAATAGGTAAAACAGTTTTGCATTATATAGGTTTTAATTGTTTGTGTCTTTTCAACAATACAAGTATGCGTCGATAAATCCACTTATTTTTAGGTCTCCGATCTCAAAAAGATAAAAACTGAACCTTTTTGGATCACTTTGTTGTCTGTCCGTCAATCCAACTTTCTATTCAAGGCCCTTAATTTAAGGAACGCGTGAAGATATCTAAGATCGAGTGGAAATTAAAACCATATACCTACCCAAGTCTACATTTCTTTGAAGTTGTGAAGAATTAAAACTTCCAAGTTTACGTTAAAATAAATTTACAGTTTCAGTAGGATAGTTTTAAATTCAAAATTCGAACAAAATCGCAGGAAATATTCATATAAATAAATAAATAAATATTTTTAGACATGCCTCACTGGGCTACACTGAGCCATCTAGTCCCAAATTAAGGTACTATTAAGTACCCTGTCGTATGGGGTACTAGACAACCGATAAACTTACTTATATACTTTTTTTTTGTAAATACATACTTATAATACATAGAAAACACCCAGACCAGTACAAACAGACATGTTCATGCACACAAATATTTGTACTGTGCGGGGATCGAACCCGCGACCCATGGCTCAGAAGCAGCGTTAACTACCGCTGATCCAAATGGTCGTCTTATATATAACGTAAAAAATGCTTCCGTCAAAACTTAAACAAAAAACAAACGCACGGCGTTGTCTTTGACTAAAACCTCTTCTATATTTTTAAAGACAATTGAAAGGTAAACGAAACGCCCAATCTCACGCAACTATTCTGATGTTGGCTAAACACACACGGAAGGTTGCTTCCGGCGGTTCGTCATACAATAAACAGTTCCTTGGTTTTTGCCTAATTACCTCGAAACTGCAATTAAAAATAGGTAAGCGTTACTTCAAGCAGATTGCCTTTGTTTTGATTGTAGGCTATTTATAAAAACGAAGGAGGATTTCATCATAGTATATTTTACTGATCTTTAAGATCCGATTAGTGTAGTGTTGTTCACCTCAAAAGCAAGGGTCCGAGTTCAAATCCCGGTCGGGTCAATTTAGGAAACGATATTTTCCAATTTGACTTGGGTCTGGAAGAGGTGTTGGCTACGGTCGTGCTTCGGAAGGCACGTTAAGCCGTTGGTCCAGGCTTCTGTAGGAAGCTGGAAGTCGTAAAAACAAGTGACGACAGAGGCCAGTAACAGACGGCTCGGAAAACTCTGAGGTCATACTTTTTCATCTTACCGTATTATCCCTCAAGGATAGAAAAATAACGATCGTCTATGATTACTTGCAAAATCATCTTAAAAAATGTTCCAGTCTACCACTACGTCGGGACAAATGTGGGCTAGTACCAACAAGAAGCAGCGCAAGAAACTCGGTCACTGTTGTCAGCCTCTTTTTGAATATTTATGTATTATCATAACGAAAAGATATATGCCAGTGCAAGCTAGGACAATTGAATGCCAAACATTTCTATCATTTATATAATCATTAATAGTATAGTAACCATTTTACATCAAAATTACTTAAAATACTACTAAAATCAGCAATAGCCAGTCATAATTTTCTAAAAATGGGATGCAATTTCTAATGAACACATTTGCCCACCTATACCTACCACAAATAAAAAGACGTGTGGCTCTCGGAGACTGCCGCGGTAAAGCTATTGCATAGCATTTTTTATCAACTTATGCAATTATAAAACTAAAAAGTATCACCGCTGTGCCGGTCGGAGTCGGTCTCGACGCTCAAGGCCCGCGGTAGAAGCTATGCAATAGCTTAATTTTATAATTTTATGTATTTTCTAATTTTGACTTTTGTAATTAAATTTGTCTGTTATTTCGACAGATATGCAGGCTTACTCTTGACAAGTTCGAGTTACGATCAAAATCGAATCGACGTCGAGAATCAGTGATTTGGTACTCTGAAAAGTGAACCTAAACCTTTGAGTCGATGGTGATTACGTTATCAACCGAAAATGTTTAACAGATCGCCATTTTAGATCGATCTGACTTGATTTTGATTTCGATTCGATTGAGTTTGTTCAGATTTTGACTAGGTCGAATCGAGATCGAATTTAAATCAAATTCAAGAGTAAGGGCCATGGTTACCATAGGCAACCATACTATCAAAATCCTTATTTCCTTCTAAATTCTTTTAAATTTCGGAAATTCAAAATTGTTCGATCGTGCCTCGCCCCGAGTGTTAGGTTAGGTTATTTTCGTTACGGAATTTCTGGATTCGGTCTCCACGCTCAAGGCCCGCGATAGAAGCTATGCAATAGCTTAAAAATACTTAATGTCGACAGGAGTATTGTGTCCCGGAAGGTGTTAATACATATTTTACACTAAATATAATGTCTCGACTCGAATAAAAAACTATGTAAGCGTGTGATAAACTAAGCCGGAATTTAGTTCTACTTTTTTATTTGCATGCACTTAATTGATTTATGTACTAATACACAAAATGTTAAAGAGCCGTAAGTTTTTCCCACGACCACCATTACCAAGATAAGGCAAACTAAACTATAGGAAATGAGTCATCATCATCAACAGTTCATAAAACGCTGCTTCTGAGCCATGGGTCGCGGGTTCGATCCCCGCACAGTACAAATATTTGTGTGCATGAAATTGTCTGTTTGTACTGGTCTGGGTGTTTTCTATGTATTATAAGTAAAAAAAAGTATTTATGTAAGTTTTTTGGTTGTCTAGTACCCCATAAAATATGACAGGGTACTTAATAGTAGCTTAATTTGGGACTAGATGGCTCTGTGTGGCCCAGTGAGGCATGTCTTAAATATTTATTTATTATTTATAAGACCACCGCTGGACACAGTATTTTGTAGAAAGGAAGATTTTGCCATAACCGCCACGTTTGGCAGGCGGGTCGGCGACCGCAGTTTGAGCTATGGTCACCATTGGGAGAAGATGCTGATACCCATTCTATTACTATTATTACTATTATTTTTTCCTTTATTTGATTTTATAACATATAAATTACATTTTTAAATATCTTTATAAAAAAATAAATACATTTAAAAATATAAAAAATAGTTCCCAACCGGCATCGAGATCAGGGTCCAAGCTACCGGTGGTTAAGGCTCTAGAGACAGGAACCTCCTTACAATGCGGGCCGTGTCCAAGAGTACTGCCTTCTGTATCTTACTCTTGACCCAAGCGCCTAACGTGAGCCTCTTGAGGTGTTTATCGAGGCTCTTAGCTATCAGTCCGTGGGCAGAGATGACTATCGGTACAATGACAGCTGAATCGACAGGCCACATGTCGACAACCTCATGAGCTAAGTCAAGATATTTACATTCTTTATCTTTTTCAGCCTTGAAGAGGTTGCCGTCATGCGGCACGGCGATGTCAACTATCATTGCATGGCGATCTTGACGATCTATCACCACAATGTCAGGCTTGTTGGCTACAATAGTCCTGTCTGTGATGATAGATCGGTCCCAGTACAATGTGACACGACTGTTTTCGAGAACTGGCTCAGGCACGTATTGGTAGTAAGGGACCTCCGACGACACAAGGTTGTATTTCAGAGCAAGTTGCTGGTGTATGATTCTGGCTACTTGGTTATGCCTGTGCAAGTACTCGCCGTTAGCGAGACGCGAACAACCGGAAATGATATGCCTGAGGGATTCACCTGGACAGTGACATGCTCTACAAATGTCAACTGTTCCATCTCGCAGGATATATTTCCGGTAGTTATTCGTCATCACTACCTCGTCCATAATTGCACAGACAAACCCTTCGGTTTCCCTGAACAAGTCCCCGAAGCGTAGCCAGGCCACAGAAGCAGGAAGGTCTATATCAGGGCCGTGAAGGGCCCGATAGAACCTCCCGTGGAGCTCTTTGCTCTGCCATACCTCCTTGCGGTCATTATTACTCAAAACTACAGGCCTGCGCCAGTTCTCTTTACCTAAAGATAGTGGGGTAAAACCGCTATCCACTGCAACCACATCCTCATGCATACCACCTCTGGCATGGAGAAAATACTCCCTAAGGTTATATACCTCACGGTTATGCATAGTCTTGGCATTCAAAAAGCCACGACCACCACACTTCCGTGGGATATATAACCTCATTACAGACGAACGTGGGTGATGCATACGGTATGCGGTTAGCAATGAACGAACAGTCCTATCCAGAGTGTCCAATTCAGTCTGAGTCCATTTAAGTATGCCAAAGGAGTAAGTTAAGACCGGCATGACCCACCCATTGTAGGCGCTCACCTTATTTCCACCTGACAATAGACTTTTTAAGACTTTTGTCAGGCGACCCAAAAAACGCTCCCTCAATGACTGTTTCATGTCGGTCCCATTGATTCCTAACGCCTGTGACATACCTAAATATTTATAAGTCTCGGTTGCAGTGAGTGCTCTCAAGCGAATGGAATCCGTGAGTTGGATCCCCTCGGATTCCACTATCTTACCGTGCTTTACATGCATAACCGCACACTTATCTACACCAAATTCCATACTGATATCGTTACTAAAGTTTTGTGTTAGCTTTAGTAACTCTATCAAATGAGAACGGCTGGTAGCAAGTAATTTCAAGTCATCCATGTAAAGCAGGTGCGATATTACTTTGCCACATCTCCGCAACCGGTAGCCTAGCCCTGATCTCTCCAGCAGTGTGCTGAGTGGGTTCAGAGCTAGACAAAACCAAAGGGGGCTCAGACTGTCACCCTGGAAAATACCCCGTTCTATCTTAATAGGGTCACCGTTACCAAGAGCCCGTCGAGATCCTGGATAGAGAAGTATAGTTCTCCACTGTCCCATACATAACTTAAGGAAGGTGCGCAGAATTGGATCTATTTTGTATAATTCCAAAACCCGCATGAGCCATGTATGCGGTACAGAGTCGTATGCCTTCTTGTAATCTATCCAGCACATCGACAGATCCCTTCGGTTCCGGCGAGCCTGCTGGCTTACAGTCGTGTCTATGAGAAGCAGCTCCTTAGTACCACGGGCCAGGCTCCTACATCCATTCTGAGAGGGTGACATTATCTCATTGTTTTCTATGTGTTTTGAGATTTTGTCCCTAAGAATCGATGTAATAACCTTATAAATTGTAGGCAGACATGTAATCGGCCTATAATTTTTAGGGTCCATGGTACTACCATTCTTATAGAGCAGATGGGTTTCCCCAGTTGTCATAAATTCTGGGAGCGATCCTGATTGTAAAGCCGATTCGAATTAATATGCCAAGCAATCATGCGAACTGCGTAGCCACTTAATCCAGAAGTTCTGCAGTCCGTCGGGTCCAGGTGCTTTCCAATTAGGTAGCCGACAAACTGCATTGCTTACGTCTTGGGGGGTTATGTGTGTGTCTCCCATTTCCACAATTTGTTCGCATGATTGCTCAACATCTCCTATCCAATCGCCCTTAGAGTGAGTGATGGGAGTCGACCAAATGCTGCGCCAAAAAGTTTTCATGGCATCATCATCCGGCCGCCCTATATCACTACTTTCCCTGTCAGATCGCTCCCATAATCTGTAAACCGACCTCTGATCCCTTTGAAACATGAAGTTCTGGAAGTATCGATCCACCCGTGCCTTGTACCTCCGAATGCGGCTTGCCCATGCGTACACTTTCTGCTTCAGGAAGTCGATGCGCTCTGTGACACGTGACATAAAATCTCGGGGCTGAATATCTGTCCCGAAAAATGCCCGCCTCACAAAGCGCATCACTCTAGGGCGTGTGTTGCCCTCCTTGAAGCAGCTGAGCTTGCCAATGAGTACCCTAGCTTCGGTGATACGCCGCTCTATCCTGCACTGCCAAGCCGGTACATCTGGTTTTGGTCGTGTAGCTCTAGTATTTGGAAACTTCACTTTAGCTACACGACATATCGTAACGGCCGCGCAGTACAGGAGGGAGTGGGTATCCGTAAGGTCTTCGCTGCTTTCAAAGTAGGATGAGAGCAACGAATCCAGGGTACACACCAGTGCCCTATTTCTGTTATGCATAGGCAAGCGAGGAAGCCGAGGTCTAAGGTGATGCGGCATAGATCGATACTCCCGAACTACATCCTCCAAAGTACTTCTCAATAAATCATTGTCTTGGGTACTTACATGAATATTCGTGTCACTCCCATTCACGTTGATATTGTCAGTTGGCTGCAAAGCACATTGAGATGGAGCGACATTCGCTACACGTAGAAGGACGGGAGTGACACGGTTATCCCGTATCTCAGATCGTATGCGATCAAGCACGGTGTCAGTCAGCAGGTGACTACGCTGGATGACCCGTACCTGATCTGACAGTCGTTGTGCCGATACGTTGACGCTTGGTTCAAGAGCCTGAAAGATAGACAGCATCCTCCCACGGTACGCGGTAAGGTTAGTTCCCCCCTCTGTAGCCTCAAAATATGCGCGCATGACGTTTTCATTCATAGTTTCCGTCCATCTCATGCGCCGCACATAACCACTTATTACTATTATTATTAATAAGAATTATTTGCACTACCAATCTATTTATTTGTTAATTTTATATTTGCATGCTATTGTATATGGCTAAATAGGTGCTACTGTATCTTTTACTTAACATCGACATATTTTTGTACTATACCCTGTTTAATGGCAAATAAAGTATTTGAATTTGAATTCTGAGATCTTATTTAAAGCTCCTTTTTTTAGCTCTAGCTTATTTAAGTATAATAATGTCGCCTTACGACACCCACAGGAAGCTAATGTGCAACTTAAAGAATGTTAAACATCAAATGTAATGTGTACTGGCGACGTTTTTATATTACAGCTTAATTTATACGGGGTTTATGCAATGTACCTTAGTTTTTATGAGTTAACGATATTTCGGCACTGTTGCAAGCGCCATGATCACGGGAAAACAACTAAGGTAGGTAGGTACATGGTATAAACCCCGTATCAATTAACTCTAGTGGTAGTGACCATAGAAGTTTAAATCAGCTTAATTTTCCCTTAACAAGTTGTAAAAAAACAATTTCACTTTTGAAACTGCCTTTGCTTATACAGGGTGAAATTTTAACCACCTTCCAAATTTTAATAAATCAATCTACAAGTCAAAAAACAAATGACGTATTTTTTCTTTTAGTATAGCCCAGTACAAAAATAACAAGATAAAGCACTTAGAAAATGTCCGCCAAAAATCTAAAATTTTTGATACGGCCGCCTAGCAACACTTTTTTTACGCGTTGCGCATCCCATTCATTCATTACGATACTATTCATAAGTTTTTGTTTTTCCCTTTATACCTTAACAGGTTTAGGATCGTGAAAATTTAAAACTATGTTGCGAAAAATATTTTCGGGTGACAACTTGATTTACATTTTTTACTTCATAAATAGGCTCTAAATACGATTCTGAACGCCTATAAAAATTTTGGAAAGTGGTTAAAAATTCATCCTGTATTTTTACTATCATGTGAAGGTCAACGCGATGGCTATCACCAAAAAGGTAAGCGTATATATTCGAAATGGTCATTTCCTGTCAAAATTTCCTCATCGTCTTTAAAATACAGACCCACGATGAATGGACCTATGACCTTAAGAGTCTAAAGACGACACACGTGCTTTAGCAAACACGAACCGGTTTTGCTAACTGACTTGACATTCGAATGACATACCAACATTCTTGGACGAGTTTGTTGAACACCAAGGCATATTGTATGAATCTTTGTGACTTATGGAATTAAGACGTAGTAATCTTATGAATGGTTGTAAACAATTTGATCTATGCGCAGTTTTTCTAAGGTTGTTTGAGGTCAGTTTTATAAGGCAATGTTTGTCATAAGTTTGATACTATACACAAATGATTATGTGTCTATGTCGAGATATATTTCGATGGTCTAAATATTAATATGTCAAATGATACATATAGCAAAAGAAATGTCGGTCTATAGTTTTCAGCCAACTGCAATTTTGGCAAGTAAATTTCGGACAAGTAACCGGTTCCCAAAATTGTAACATAATTTGCTAACATGTAAAGTGGAATGACAAATCCACAGTATGTTATATTTAGATTTTCTCAAAAATCTTAATCAACAATTTCCTGCATGTTTGGGGAACCAGGAGAGTATTACGAATTTAATTCAAAACTGAAGGACGAAACTAAATTCCAAGTTCGAAATGTTTGATGATTGTTTGTATAGGATTTACTAAGTAAAAAAATAATCTTTTCACCTCGTGAAATATAAAAAGATACGAAAAGTATATACGTTTCGAGCAGAACCGTTTTTTTCGTAGGGTAAAAAAACATGTAATTTGTTTAACTAGCATAGACCAGTGTTTGAATTATAACGAAACTGCTGTATAAGAATACTAAACTTAGTATATCCGAAAACGAAATTATTCTAACGTTCCCATAACATTGCAAGTGCACTAAGGCCGTTCAGAAATGTCTAAACCTAAGCCTCTCACAAAACCAGTTACAATCAGTCTTACGGCTTTGCTGGTCACAGCAGGTGTCCGCAACCATTTGACAGATGAACAAAGGATTTATTATACTGGTCTACAGAATGCAATGCAATATTTTTGTATAAATTAAATATTACTTCATATGAATTAGCTAATATTCCCACGCTTGCATTATAGCACTTTTTTTAAACGGTAGATAATTCGTAGTAGTAGGCTGTAAGAAGTGTTAAACAAACAGTCCATCGTCGTCAGCATCAGCCTAAATAAGTCCACAGCTGGACATAAGACTATACAAATAAAGAGGTTTTACAATAGTCACCACACCTGTTTATTGGTAGGCAGAAGACGCTGCTGATATCTTTTAGCGATACTCCTTCAGTCTCCTCTTACCACAGCCATAAGACCTTTTTTTGCTTTTTAAAAGTAATGGGCTTGCTCTTGACTACATACATAACTATACGGTTAAGAAGAAGCCTAAGATGGAGCGAGCTTACCCAGAGGTACTGGTTCTCCCACACACCAACGGAACACAGAATAACTGTTTGGCGCTGAACTCCGGCAGGAGGGTGGTAGCATCAAGGCGGCCTCCTACGAAGCCTACCATCGCAGAGGGATCTGTTAGCCGTCATCATTGGTTAGAAAACCAAGGATGCCGTTGCCCAGGGTGGAACACAAGGGAAAGATCCTACCAACCCAAAGACGAGAAAGAGTTAAGAATGAGAAGGTATTACGCTGGGACTACACGGTTGGAGTAACCCGATCGAATCGTTGTGCATCCAATAATTGTATACGTATAAGAATCATGGTCAGCTTTGGGGTTGTATCTGGAGCGGGCGATCTGCCTCCATCGGTTATTGTCCTCGTTTTCAGCACCGTGTAGAATTTGGAGGATGATGAGTCTTTTATTTGGTCGGTCCATCTTGTTGGCGGACAACCTAGCGACCTTTTGCTCTCGGTGTTCCCAACCACTAATATTTTTTAAAATTATCGTCTCCTCTGGGCATTGTGTGGCCGAAATAGTAGAGAATACATTGTTGACTTGATATCTTGTGTTAAATAAAGTTGACATTTGACCAGAAACAGTAATGTAGTCAATGATATTTAAAAAGTATAGATAGGTTATGCCCTTACAAAACTATCGAAATATATGTGCCGCTTGCGAACAACTGCACACATGCGTAATTCTTATTTTGTCCTTGTCATACTCGTGAAAAGAACAATCACTTTCTCTTTCATGGATTTGAAAAGACGTCACAATTGTGCGTTTTAGGGACGCATATTGAGAGCGCATGTAACATATCTATTACTTTTTAAATATCATTGAATGTCGTATATTTCAGAAAATGTTATTAACGCCTGCCTCTAATGATTCCCACAGTGCTCATACCAGTTTTCTTTAGAAAGGATGTAAAAGTGGCGCCGATCGTTATCAACCTGGCACGTTATAACGGTGACGTATTTTAATTTACATTAGGCAACATCTTATTTATAACATGAAGTTTTTTAAAATCTAAACTTTGTTAAAACCATATACTCAGGTCTACAGACCCTTGAAACTGTGAAAAAATGAAACTTTAAAGATAAGGGAAAGAAAGGTGAAAAAAAACCTATGTTTCGACTCTCTCAAGGTTTTTTTTTTTTATATTCAATGGGCTTGCTCTCGACTACATACTTTACTCTACGGTTAAGAAGAAGCCTAAGATGGAGTGAGCTTACCCAAAAGGTGGTACTGGATCCCACACACCAGCGGAACACAGAAAAACTGTTTGGCGCTGGACTCCGGCAGGAGGGTGGTAGCATCTAGGCAGCCTTTTACGAAAGCTGCCACCGCACAGGGATCTGTTAGCCGTAATCATTGGTTAGAAAACCAAAGATGCCGTTGCCCAGGGTGTACCACTAGGAGGTACAAATCAAATCTCCAAAATGACTGCTTTAAATAGTTACTTACGTTGAGTCAGAACAATGTACTCGTATGTTGTCCACATCTTATTAAATTAAATAAAGATTAGATTCTGGTAAATTCAGAAATTGAACATTATAATTTGTATGTATTTTTTACCGTATCGCATAACGTATATGATACATGGTTTTAACCCTAATAGGCTTTTAGAACAACATGCAAAAACTTAGCTTCTTAACGCAAAAGATATTTTACTCAATAAAGTAGTATGAATTATTAGTTTGCATCAGAAAACCCGTGGGTTATTAGAATGTACAGTCATCTGGGCATTAAGCTATTTAATTTTGTTGTAAACTCGCCCCTATTTCAACTGCTTTAAGATTCCCCAGTGTATAATATGATGTGCCGTCGTCTGTATACGAGTCTTCCAATCAATCTCAATTACAAAACTAATTAAGATTAGCATAAAACTAATAAGTTACCGCATCTCCGCCTCCAACCTATAACACGAACGGATTCATTTAAATAACTTTTCCTTTCATCGTTACGTGAACATAATTAACGCTAATTAAAAACGCTATCAAGGTTTAAAGTTATAGTTATTGATAATCAATTAAATAATAATTGACTTTTTTTAATTCATCATCATCATCATCATCAGCCTATCACAGTCCACTGCTGGACATAGGCCTCTCCAATTGCACGCCACTTAGGTCGATCCTCAGCTTCTCGCATCCATTTTTTTAATTAACAGCCTATAATAATCCTACTACAGGGCAAAGGCCTCCATCAGTGAATTCAAGTTACCACAGCAAGAATGGGTACAGACATAATACCACGCTTGCCAAATGTGGGTTGGTGATCGCAAACCCGAGCAAAATTCGAAAATTTAAGACTTGGCGATCGAACCCCCGACCCCAAGATCTTGGCGTGGTAGGTACTTAAATCGACTAGACCAAGTTGGTACTTGTTTTTACTTTTTTTAGTTTATTTAAGTATTACTTTTGTTCTGACATTAAGTTGTATGCATTTTTCTCTTGATTATCTAAAAACAATTCCAAAAAATATTATGATATATTTCAGTGTCGTGTAGAGCCGGGACATTAAAAGTGAACCACCCTCTATCCCCTGTTACTATTTAAAAAAAAACTAGTAGAAGATTGAAATGAAAGATTGTTTACGGATTATAGTACACACGGCGGCACATCAGACTATACATGTTGACCTTGAGACCGCCTTTATGCCCTTCGTAATAAAAGCTGTTATTGCATTTCAACTGTTTAACTTGATGTGCTGTCGACTGTACCTACGCGTTCATTTTATGTTTAACCCGAGGTTTTGAACACTTTACAGCGTTTATGGTCAAGGGCAGTAGGTCTTATTCGTCTTAATATGGGTAATTTGAAAAATGTTCAACACTACCGCCTCGTGTTCGCGTAAACTCAAAAAAAAAACAGTAACTAGTAGAAGACTCAAACATAATTTCCTTTAAAACAATTTCAGACTGAAAAGAGCAACGTCGTCTTTAGATTTAGTATTCTAATTTATCCCTCTACGACTATCCTACAACTCTGGCGTCCACTGAGAAAGTAAGAGTGGGTTATTTATATAAAAAACCTGCATAAGTAATAGGAATTATAATAGAGGTTAAAGTATGAAGTTGCCGATTATTTTCCCACTTTTTATTTTGTTTATAGCTCTTAAGTATAGTCATATTATTGGGTAATTCTTTTTGTATTGTATCAAAAACTAAATAAAGTAACTTTTGACTTAAAAAAAATGCAATACTAGTGCCTATTACTTCAAAGGAAGTCGTTGAAAAGACCCCTTACAATGTGTTAGCTGACCTTCTTGCTTCAATTAAGTATATTTGTATTATATACTTTGATTTTCAGAAATTTAAATACTATAATGCGTAGCTTTATAACCATCTAACTTTCACCTTTCATTGCATCGAAAACGGTTCAGCCGTTTTTAAAAAAACTAAAAAATTGTTAGTATGGAAAAATGACTTTTCTCGATTTTGTCCATACAAAACGGCAATTTCATACTTTGACCCCTAATTTTACATACCTAACACCGTTTCCACAATCAATCACATAACACAAATGCACAATCAATTACAGCTTAATTTACCTACCAAGTTCAATTAAATTGTAATGGCGGTTTTTAATTATGTAAAGTAAATGTTTTCGCTCTATGATTGATGACTCGACACTTTCTTGATACGAGTATCAATGTGTAGTTATTATCTGTTGTAAAATCAGTTGTATTGTAGCGTACTGATATTTACGAGTCATAAATATCGGTACAACTGATATTAAGCCTACATTAATATCAAGAAAGTGCCATATCATCCATCATAGAGCAAAAGTATTAATATTACGTAATCTATACTAATATTATAAAGCTGAAGAGTTTGTTTGTTTGTTTGAACGCTCTAATCTCAGGAAGTACTAGTTCTATTTGAAAAAATCTTTTTGTGGTGGATAGTCCATTTATTGAGGAAGGCATTAGGCTATATAACATCACGCTGCGACCAATAGGAGCGAAGCATAAGTGAAAAATGTTGCAAAAATAGTCGCGATCATAATAATAGAAATTGACGCGGACGAAGTCGCGGGAAACCGCTAGTTTAAGAAAATAGCTATTCGTTGTTTGTGCTACGTTCGTTTAGTTCATTGGGCATGTGCGAATTTATGGTCTATGTTATTATTTGTTTTTTATTTATTTGGAATGCCAATGGCGTGATAAAGAAAGAATTATAGGTTATGAACAAAAACATGTCTGTTTGACCAATAATATTGGCTAAGTAGGAACTTGGCCAATCAGACTTGCTGACTGATGTTTTTAGCTAATTATTAGTTACGTATACCTAGTATTTTTTTTAAATCTATATTTTAACGGCTGACGTGCAATAACTTTTAGGAAAGAACTGGAAACAAAAAAGCGTTAATACAATTTTAGTTGCTTCTAAATAACAATAGCTCACTTCTTAGTATCGCGCTTATTTGCGTTCCATTTATTTTTACTTAAAACAATATCTTTTACCTCTTTACCTTAAGAAGATATATTTTTCATCAGAACTTTCGTAAATAACTTCAACTTTACCACAATTGACATTTACCCGTAGGAAATCAACGTCGTCCTAACTGTCATGTCTGACGTGACATTTGGGCCATTCTACCCGCAGGTGCGCTTGCGCAACTACGCCTCCTCGCGGATAATCGCCACCCTCTGACCCGGCACGCGTAGGGCTGATACTTCACAACTTATACAGAACTAGCTTATTCTTTATAGATGTGACTCTCGCAAATTTTGATTCTTTCCCTCGTGAAACGTACACTTTTGCGGGATAAGAAGTACCTTGTGTGCTAATCCAGTATATAATCTATCTTCATACCGAATTTCATTCTCATTGTTTAGCCATTTTGGCGTGACATCCATCCATTTAAATTATTCGTAAAAGTACGATAAGGTATGATTTTTTCTTGTTGCATGGTCTACCCGCCATGATTCGTTCAATAGGATCGAAAATTCGAGAAAGTAAATTCAATTAATCTTTAATTTACTACATACATACATACATACATACACTCACGCCTTTTTCCCGGAGGGGTAGGCAGAGACCACATCTTTCCACTTGCTACGATCCTTACAGACTACTTTCGCTTCATCCACATTCATTAATCTTTTCATACACGTTCGCCGGTTTAGGGTACTCTTGACCTAACCTTTCTTTAGAACTTCCCCGATTTGATCAAGATAAGTTCGTCGAGGCCTTCCCCTTCCAACATTTCCATTCATACTCGCCATATATATCTTTTTAGTCAATCTGCTTTCATTCATCCTCTCAACATGTCCAAACCATTTAAGCATTTAATTTACTAACTATAAATTAAGCATATTTTAAGAAAAATTCGTTATCCATGATCTAGTTCTGAAGTGTGTGGTGGAATGTGATAAAAATCAGGCAGATCGAGTCATTGGCGAAGTTCTTGAATATTAAAACGACTGACAATGGTTACTTTCAACCTGTTTTGGCTGAACCCACAACAATCTCAGTTTGCTTACCTGACCATTTATATTTCTGACTGTTTTAAAGTTAAGTTTTTTTAGGGATCCGTACCCAACGGTTAAAAACTATTACTAAGACCTCGCTATCTGTCCGTCTGTCCGTCTGTCCGTCGCTCTGTCACCAGGCTGTATCTCAAGAGCCGCAATAGAGAGTCCGACTCGCACTTGGCCGGTTATTTTAAGTTATTGCTTTACAAATTTGACCACACTTAATCATTTAGTTATATACATTACTTAGGCTAGACATAACTTGAGGAAGGTCCTAAATCATTTCTATACTGAATAAATCTTTGAAAAAATCATTTGGTTGCAGTAAATTCCGTTGTGTTAACTTTTTTTTTTTTTATTTGTTTAATTGCAAACTTTACAGCTTCTATTATTGTACATAAAATACTAAAAATAAAATTCTTAAATAGCCAATTAAAAAGTTTGTCACATTAAAATTTATATAAAGGACGATCTAACAGTTTACTCATGTGCTAACAGTGCAGGCTACACGAAGAAAATATCTACTACTTAGTAACAAAAGAATGAAATGCGCGAGAAATATGACCGGTAAGTGTGAGTGATGTGTGTGAGTGAATGTAAGTGTGAAAGTGAGTTGAGTGTGGGATGCTCCGTTTACTGGGGTGGCTCACGAATCTGAGGTAGTTTTTCCAATACATATGAGATGAAATGGGTTCGTTTCAAGAAGAAAATATCAATATCACTAAAAGCCTTTTCAAAAGTGTTCACGATTCTGTGTATGACGGAGTGAGCAGCATAGTTTGACCTAACCGCTCCAGTGTGGAAACAACGCGTATGCCTACGCCTGGAGCGCATTGCAAAGGCGCACAGTCCGATGCGTTCAGTCAGCTCCGGGCTGTCCAGCGCTGCGCCCACAACATCATACAAAAATTTCATGTCTGCTACCAAACGCCGTTCCTCTAGTGTGTGAAGACACAGGGTTTTAAGTCTCTCTTCGTAACACTCTCGTTTTTTGAGACGAAACATTAAACGGCGACTAAAACAGCGCTGCACGCGCTCCAACTGAGCTATGTGCGTTACATAAGATGGTGACCATATTACTGAGGCATATTCCATAATGCTTCTAACGTAGGCGAAATAAAGAATTCTTAAAGACTGAATTTCAATAAAAGGTTTTGTCGATCTATGAAGAAATCCAAGCATCTTATGGGCCCTCTGAGTAATATAGTCAAAGTGTGTGGTATATAAAAGTTTACGGTCCAAAATGACTCCGAGATCACGGATAATTTCCACCCTGGCAATTGATATGCCATTAAGTTTATAATCGTACAAAATGTAATTATGTTTCCTAGTGAACGTGATGGCCTGGCACTTTTTGACATTCAGTTCAATATTTTTTAACTTTACAGTTAAAAAAAATTAAAAATGTATTTTTATGTGTCTATTTTATTTTAGATATTTGTATCTACTTATGTGTTGTATCTAAATAAATGTAGGTGAGTCTATCATACTCGTACATTGCTAGTCTTGCTATCTACTCTACTAAAACATAATTTCATCTATCAGTATATAAACTTGAAAAATTATGTCTCAGGCGGGACTCGAACCAGCATCTCCTCGCATGCCGGGCGGAATAAGTGATGCCTAATGTGATCTAAGATGCCGCATGCGAGGAGATGCGGGTTCGAGTCCCGCCTGAGACAAATTTTTCAAGTTTATGTACTGATATTATAATTGCAATTTAATTGCTAAAATATCAAATAAAGTACATAATTTCATCTACCCAAACGTAACCTGGGAGTGGTACCATTTAGCAATAAGGCCACCTAATTGTACATTTTTGTCAGGTTTACAATATTTTGCCTACTAGTTTTAGGGCAATAAAGAGTACATCTATTCATCTATCTAACTCCCGTTTTATGTAACCAGCCTACTATTTCGTCTTGTTTCTAGTTGAAAGCCCTATAGACTAGCTCGATCGTAGATGTAGCCTATGATTGTAGAATTCCATCTGCACTTTCTGTACCGACCCATGGAAGTAGATTACAGCTATTGCGTACGCCATTGGTGGCATTTAGGATTCCGCAAGCAAAATTGAGAACGCTAATGAAGACATGCGAAATGCTCAATTGCATTTTAATGAAAGTAATGACAGGCAAATGACTTTATCATCAGTTTTCGAAACAAAAAACGTAGTTGCTCTAAATCTGATGAGCTTAGAAACTTTGAAGGTTATTAAATGAGACTCTCTGTAATATCAAAACTCTACTTAATTATGATAATGTATAGGTTTCTCAGGCTCCGTTGGTCTAGTGATTTAAATACCGGGCCAAGATCTCGGGGTCCCAGGTTCGATCCCCGGGTCGGGCAATAAACAGTTTTGAATTTTTGAACATTGCTCGGGTTTGTGATCACCAACCCGCATTTGGCAAGCGTGGTGATTATGCCAGTACCCATCATTGCTGTGGTAACTTGAATTCAATGATGGAGGCCTATGCCCTGCAATGTGATGATTATAATATAATAGCCCTGCGTTACTGAACTCTTTATAGGTTTCTTGAATTTACGCTAATAATTTATATTAAATTTAAAGATTTTTTAATTTAAATTTATATTTAAATTTCGCGTTTATTTTGATTATATTTTGATCCATCCCGAAGTTTTGAATATTTAACAGCGTTCCTAATTACGGATCGAGCCGCAGACGAAAAGCAAGTCTTATGATATACATATAAAAATAATTACTAAGCAGCTACAAAAGGGAGGGTTTGTGTTAACACAGCAGCGCCATCTAGACCTAAAAACATTCAAAGAAACAAACCCAGTTTTCCATGACCGTTTTCATTCCGTTCGATCAAACACAATGATTTCAATCCAAACGAACTCAATAACAGCTGAAAAATCAATCTCTTCCTGCACTAAATACTTCCTGATCACAGTTAATTAGATACAGATCAATGGTTCATTACGTAACTCGATAGAAACGACCAATAGAGGGCGCGCGTGGGAACGAGATACAATAGTAAGGCAGTTGATCCACTGAAGGCGAGGAAGCGACTAACTATCAATTAATTTCTTATCAAGTAGTTTAAAAACCTTTAACCCGTCTACGAAAATGTAATAATTTCAAAGTGACCCTGTATATTTTTTGTATTGTCGAACATTTTTGTACTCAGAATTTTGTCTTCTTTTATTTGATACCCCACTCGTTATGAATGCAAACTTTTTTTTTTCACAGTACCTCAATATATTGTTGTAGCATCACCATGTAGCTTCTTTTTAACGAAAGGTAGCCCCATGTTACGTAGACTGTAATAAGGAATCGATTGATACCTCATTCAGCAAAATCGAATCAGTAGTTTAGCCGCAAATGTGGAACCCACATACGTTTATACATAGACTGCTGAAATGTAGTGTTAGTATACAACAGATATCCCAAGTAAACAAAAGAGATGCATATTTAATAGTTGATCGCTGACTGTTCATATTGACAGTTTCTTGCTGTACTAAAACGGCCGGTTCCAATAACCTATCTATCTTCAGTTTTGGCATATCGGAGATAGAAAACAGTTCTATCTCTGTTTTTGCCGTCCAGAGAAACAAAGACAGAAGTTGTTTTCTATCTCCGATATGCCAAAACTGAAGATAGATAGGTTATTGGAAATGGCCGTAAGTAGTTCATCATACGACACACTCGCTTACCGCTGCTCTACAATTCGTTTCTAGTTTACAGCACTACTCGCTTCTCGTTCATCGTCGGCGGTGGGACAAGAGCCTAACGAAGAATGTAATTATGCCGATTCCACTCGAGTAACAGATTACGAGTGTATCGATTGTTTTTCATAGGTTACCGATACTGCATAATGTAGATTGGATTTAGGAACGTGGGTAAGTTGGAAAAAGTGAACATAGGAAAACAAACGTAACATCTAGACGTTTCAGTTAGTAGATAGTTTCAGTCAATTACATTTTCACAGTAGCTACGGTCAGCCAAGATTCGAAGTTTCGAAATTCTCTAAATAAGCAAGTCAAAGTCAAACATTTATTTGCACAACATTGTGTAGTACATTGAGATGGAAGACAATGAAATCAAGTGCCAACAAGGTTCTGCCCTATGTCGTAGGCATGCAAATTTATGAGAAAATTATCATACAATTTATAGAATTAAGAATCATATTAGAAATAATAAATTTAAAAGTCAACAAATTAATAATAAGTAGTAGTAAATTAACAGCCTATAATCATCCCACTGAAGGGAAAAGGCCTCCATCATTGAATTCAAGTTACCACAGCGATGATGGGTGTACTGGCATAATCACCACGCCTGCCAAATGCGGTTTGGTGATCACAAACCCGAGCAACGTTCGAAAATTCGAAACGTTTTGTTGCCCGACCCGGGACTCGAACCTGGGACCCCGAAATTTTGGGCCGGAATTTAAACCACTAGACCAACGGGGCAATAAGCAGTGGTAACTACTAATACAAGCTTACTTTTAAGACATCAAGTTGAAAGCAATTAGGTTAAAAGGACGCCCAAACCTTTATTCAGTGATTTTTGTCGTGTGTCGAGTTATGATCGTGTGGTGCGACACTGGTTGTGTATGCATTTTTTTTTAATCCGTCTTATCAATAGGTACAAGAAAAAACGTTGGACGTTCCAAATAAGAAATATGAGGTATCAAATTGCTAATTCTGGATGAAACGCTACTTTTATAGCTTTTATATTGAGCTTTCAGAGCTAAAAGTTGTAAACTTCTTAATTCCGAAGACTTACTAAAACCATGACTACCTACTAATATTTTTAAAAATGGCGAAACATAAATCTAATAAGGTCACAACTGCTTTTTAAAAGCTACATTTAATAATCTTTTAATCTAATTATTATCAGAAATATATTTCTGAATCGCTTTTGTTCCAACGTCAATAATTATAACCCAATATCTTGATTTACAATTGTCTATTTACCAGAAAAGTATTGTTTAAGATTAATCTTGATAAACTAGTTCCATGAATCGATAGAAATAATAAAACCTAACGTTGAAGGTTGTACGAAAGTCGTAATTACTTCACACTAGTAAAAAACAAGTTTCGCTCTCTATTATATAGTATTATCACACAGTAATATCAGTAACATTTTTAATTTTATGAGCATATGAAAATCGGCTTTCACACACAATACATTTAATTTACTCGTATTCTTATTAATACTTTGACGCCCCGTTGGTCTAGTGGTTTAAACACCAGACCAAGATCTCGGGGTCCCAGGTTCGAATCCCGGATCGGACAACAGAAAGTTTCGAAATTTCGAACGTTGCTCGGGTTTGTGATCACCAAACCGCATTTGGCAGGCGTGGTGATTATGCCAGTACACCCATCATTGCTGTGGTAACTTGAATTCATTGATGGAGGCCTTTTCCCTGCAGTGGGATGATTATAGGCTGTTAATTTTATATACTTTAACTTCGTTTCCATTTAATATTCAGTCTTTTTAGTCCTACTAATATTATTAACATGAAAGTTTGTGAGTATGTATGTCTGAATGTTTGATACTCTTTCACGCTAAAACTACACAACGGATCTGAATGAAATTTGGCACTGTTTGGGTTCCTTCGATAGCTCGTAGAAATAAAACTAAAGTAGACTGTATATGTATAACATACGAGTAAGTTTACTGGTTTTCGTGAACGTTAGGATTTAAAATATATTTATGGGAGCGCGCGCGCGGTGTCGACGGCGGATAGGTGCGAAGTCCTATCGCTGGAATGGGGACTACCGTTTCTTTGCTCACCAGTTGGCGCCACTGTAGAATGAGGTCCGGAGGTATAGCTGTTAAAGGCGATTGGCGCCGAAACAAAGTGTTATATCTTGAATCTAATTAAGGATATATTGTTTATAAATAACTACGAGTATCTTGATATCAACAAACTAACTTGTGAAATAGTTGCTCTTGAGGCCGCCTATTTTTGCGTTTTTTTTAATTCCGCTTTTAAAGCGTTCACATTAATCGCCAAATAATCCATATTTGCGATATTTTACGAAGGAGATCACTTTCCAGCAGGTAAATTAAAGAAATTATAATTTATGCAACAAATTCCGCTAAAACCAGTACAAAGTGAATGATATTGGACCTCACGCGACACTAGCGCCTCTAGTGGCAAATTCACTAGCGATAGCCCCCATTGATCGCGCCCGAGCACCCGCGAGCGCCGCCGAGCGCGGCCGATGGTGCACGAACAGGTATTTGTTTATTGGCTGGAATAACATCTAGGCTTCTTTTTATCCCGGAAAATGTACGGTTCCCGTGGGATAATTTTGATACATAGTTTTTATATAATGTATAAGAATGTTTGGCACGGTGTCAGTTTACAGACTGAAATAACATATAGGCTACTTTTAATACCGGGAAAAGCTACGGTCCTCGAAGGATAATTTATGATACATAGTTTTAAATTCAATATTCCATGCGTTCGAAGTCGCGGGCAACAGCTAGTGTTATATAAATGTGTCGTTTCTGTTTTGTCTATGACACCCATAGGAAGTGAAGGGGTAGTTCTTTTAATTTAACACGACACTATCTATCTCTATCGACTATCGATATCAATTGTTGATTTCTAGTTTTACACTTAAATAAAATTCATTTAAAAGTTTACAAACATACTACCTAAATACGAGTAAGTAGCTATTTAAAGTGCTTATTTTATGTAATCAGAAGCAGGCTATAACAACAAACACCCACAGGTACTTTTAAGCTAAACGTCATAATTATCATCGATTTAGTCTATTTCAATAAAAAGAAATCAGGTGCCTCCGGGACGGGGCCCTCGGGGTGCGGGATACTCAGGGAATAACCCGAATCGTTTACCACATTATAAGTAGATGATAATTACTAAACTGTCCCACCTGGGGATCGAACTTAGACCTCAGCGCTAGCGTCTAGGCTAGACAACCAGTGTCTATGCCACCTGTCTACAGAAGTCGTCACGGCAAATAGAAAGAAATTAAGACCAAAAAAACCTTTTTTTTTTCATTTTTTCAGATCTGGTTATTTGGGAACTATCTCAAGGATCAGAGCAATGTAAGTGTTGTTGGCCACCTTTTTTTTTAATTTACTTAAACTACTTTAGTAGCGAAAATTGTGTAAGAAACCTACTCCCAACATCAGTTTCCCCTGCGATTAATTGCAATAACGCAACTTATCTTCAACAGCCCATAATTGTACGTATGCCCATAATATCTTCCTTACGATAAAACCGTAGGACCCGAAAGTTGCGCAAACGCATATCGGCCGTTTCGCCACGCTACCGATGAGTGCGCGTCACGTACGTAGTACACACGTTATGGGGCTTATGGTTTAAGTAACAATGGCACATGTTGCGACACAGAAGGTTCATGTATAAATGTAATAGGATTGGACTGTAACGCCCTGAGAACATTATTAGAATTTAATTAAAAAAGAGGGGTTAAGGCTTATGAGCTATGACATCATAAAACTATGAAGATGTCTTGGAATATCTCGATTATGACTAACTTTAGGCACCATTCTCACTCCTGAATATAACGAACATATTCTAGGAGTAGTTTTATTATAAGTAGGCAGTAGTTTTATCACACAGATTAAATGGGTTATTTTACCATTAACTACATTCACATGAAGGCAGCAATTCGACAACATCATAACACGTTGATTGCCCAAATCTATGCATTTTAATACATCTTAATATGCATTAATATTGCAGAGCGTTGGCAGTACGCGGTAATATGCTTGCCCGACGGTTTGCGCATTGCTCATTGGAGGTTAAAATAGCCTTATTTAAATCATACTGCCAATCGTTTTACACAAGTGGCCTGTGGGTAAGCTATACGCAAAAAACTTACAACGCTCTGCGCGTCCTTTATAATAATATGTTCCGGGTGCTGGTGGGACTGCCGAGGTTTTGCAGCGCGTCTGGCATGTTTGCAGACGCTCACGTAGACTGCTTTCATGCTTTAATGCGGAAAAAGATTCTTTCTATCAAAAAAAGAATGCTCGGTAGTCCCAACAGTATTTTAAAGGTTTTGGCGGGGAGATGGGATAGTGCCCTAATGAAGCACTGGATCACTGTCCTAATTAACCCAAAGTCGGAGCAAATATATTATGCAAATTAATTAATTTAAAATTGAATTGAATTGGTTTATTTATTATTATTATGTAATTATTCGAATCGCAATTTTACTAATACTAGACGTAAGAACTATGTTACTAACACTATGGATCTATAAGTTATCCGAAATAAATAAATTTGAATTTGAATTAATATTAAGATGTACTAAAATAAATCAAGCACTCTGCATCGTTGCATCGGAGTAACTGAACAGTAAATTGTTAATGTTGCTTATAACTTGAGTCCTGGTAATCACTGATTGATTAACCCACGAAATAGAATCACTAAACGCATCAGTATTATTAAATTATCAAGGCATCAATGTCAATCATTAATTATTGCCCTCCTCTCCTAACTGTTGTGACTAAGACAAGCTAACTGGCAGAAAAGGCTGACTAAAATCAAAAGTATGCTTAATTCATTTAGTTAAAAGGTGGAACATCAAAGATGTGGTACAAATGCCAATGCATACAATATGTATACATTAACAAACTACGAGTAATATGTACGAGTCTCTTGTTTTTGCTTATTTCATTATCCTTGCTAATGCCTAACTTGATTCAGCATTCAGGCAGACAGTCCTACTTGAAGGAGTTAAGATATATTTTTTGCATTTACTCGTACATTTCCATCAGTCCACTTAACTCTTTAAACCATCAGTATTTAACTAATTTTGTTTTTGCATTCTCTTAATTACACTTTTACTTGCATAACTAATAATTGCTCACTTAAGGATACTCGAGAAACAATAACCGACCAAACCCAACATTAAGCCGCAAACCACAATTCATGTTTCGTGATCAGCGCTCTTTGGTTTGGCGAAGTTTCCACTTTCTCCTGATCGCAACCGTGATATACCATGTGAACTCAGGTTTACTATTGTTTGGGGGCAATTTGCGATGGCCGTTGAATTATGAGAATTCTAATCCCCTTCTATGATTATGGCAGGCGGTTACATAA
This sequence comes from Anania crocealis, assembly GCA_949315895.1. NCBI lineage: Eukaryota > Metazoa > Arthropoda > Insecta > Lepidoptera > Crambidae > Anania > Anania crocealis. Next base: position 1,226,016 of record OX438885.1, on the reverse strand, counting down.
ATGAGAGTTGTTTGTTATCTGTAAGCACTCAAAAAAAATACCTCTCATCGTCTATGCGCTTGCTTTTTCCCAAGACATAATTCTATTTGGTACTTGACAAAGCTAGCTAGGCTGATGTCTGACTGGCTTTTTATGAAAAAATATATACTGGAAACGATTCTTTTAAACAGACTAGAACCGAGGTGTTTACCCATAGACAAGTATTCTCAATTTTTAACAGGTTTGATCTATTTTGTATGATATTCAGTAATGGTGAAGTTAAATGGAAATCAGTATGTCGAGAGGCAGAGGCAGTGGAGGCAGATAGTTCATCCAAATTATTATTTTTAACTCTTAATCGGTACATGATACTCTAACAACCAACATGAAAAGTTGAAATAGCGTTATTCGTTTAAAAAACTGTTGTGCAAGCCAGATGAACCGTATCGGCACGTTGATCTGAAGTTAGATCTTTTTTGGGAAATACAAAACTTTCGACTATTATGGAACTACTGTTTAGGGCATGGGGATCATTAGAATTTAAGACACTGATTTCGTAACAAAGTTTCGTATTATAATGCTATTGAGTTACCCAAGGGTCGTCAATGGGTCCGCAATTATATGTGTCAGGCCCATTAATATAATAAACTTGTGACTGTGATTAATTATTGTTCAAACCTGTGCTCAAAATTGTGTATGTAGTGATAGCACAAGATTTTAATATAATTTACTAGAGAAGATAGCAGGTCAACTCAGTTTAAAGTTCTATATATACTTAACCTGAATCCTTTAAGATTTCTTGCCTTTCTTTCTTGGGTAGAAATGGTGTGGTAATAGGTGGTGTATTATTATCAAAATAATTTTCAAAATTCTTAATTATTAATATACCTTTGAGCAATATTAATCTAAATGACTATTATTTAGACATTAATTTATAAGAAAAGAATAACACATCTGTAGGAATTGGTTAATAATTTGATTATTTCTGAATCTTTAATTGAGATTTAATAATAGTTTAAAGTTCTATATATCCTTAACCTGAATCCTTTAAATGTCAAGCCTAATATTTAAAAATGGCCACTATCAATACTTCAAGTCAAATCGCAAATTGAAAACAATACATATTACTTGAAGACGGTTAGCTCCTAATGGCTCAAAGAATCAAATACCAACCTAGACATTGTAAATCATTTCTAGTTTAAATGTCTGTGTTTGATTTTAGATGATTAATAACTGGACTTAAATAACACAAACTGCCACTAATACGAGTAATATGTTTGTCATAAATTGATGTACCAATTATTTATTATTTTGATATATGAGTATATTTTCTACTACATCTTTGCCCATAGCCTTTACCTTATTATTATTAGTTGTATCAAATATACATTGACATTAATACAACTTTACATCATTAGATCATTTCAGAGTCCATTGTTCTATTGCCTCGTCATCGATCATGAGTTATCTGCGAAACAGACTCTGATATACTTTAATGGAGTTAGCAGGTAGTTGTATTGCCTAATATAACTCAACAATAGACCTTTCATAAAATTAATAGACTCAGGCGTTACTTTGCGGAAATCCAAATTATATGAGTTTTAGTCGTCGGGGCGCATGCGCAGGACGACAATATCTCCTGGGGCTGCTACGTGAAGTGGCATAATTCGTTGAGGTTTTTCTTTTATTGGTGTTGGATACTGATAATTTCATTAACTGTACTGCATGCATTTTTGAGGGAGGGCGGGCGGATTTCTTGCTCGTATTAGTGCAGTTGCTCACTCGGTGTTGGTGCGGGTAGTATGGTGTATTATTATCAAAATAATTTTCAAAATTCTTAATTATTAATATACCTTTGAGCAATATTAATCTAAATGACTGATATTTAGACATTAATTGATAAGAAAAGAAGAACACATCTGTAGGAATTGGTTAATAATTTGATAATTTCAGTATCTTTAATTGAGATACAATAATAAGAAAGATTAAGATTTATTAAAAGAATGTCTCAATTAAAGAGACTATTCCATTTATGAAATTTGTCTATATCAAACAATTATGAATAACGAATTCCAGCTCTTACGTCAAATCCTGATTGGAATCAACAAGATCACTCGACCGATACAAAAGCACCGTTACAAAAGCGACTAGATGATAGGCAATAATAAGCGCTAATAGGAAGATGATATGAGTAAGAAAACGATATATCGTAGAAGAATATCCACAATTTGAAGTTGTGAAACTGCTGCATTATTCAATTATATTTATTATTATTATTGCATACGAAGACGCACTCAACAGACTGTGTAACAGTAAAAAAATACATTAATATTTGTATATTCAAATTTTTCGGTTCACAAAGAATTTGTTTAATAATAGGGGTTAAAGTATGAAATTGCTGATTATTTTCCCACTTTTCATTTTGTTTATATAATAGCTCTTAAGTATAGTCGTATTATTACGTAATTCTTTTGTATTGTATCAAAAACTAAATAAAGTAACTTATGACTAAAAAAAAAGATGCAATACTAGTGCCTATTACTTCAAAGGAAGTCATTGAAAAGACCCCTTACAATGTGTCAGCTGACCTTCTTGCTTTAATTAAGTATATTTGTATTTTATACTTTGATTTTCGGAAATTTAAATACTATAATGCGTAGCTTTATAACCATCTAACTTTCACCTTTAATGGCATCGAAAACGGATCAGGCGTTTTTAAAAAAACTAAAAAATTGTTAGTATGGAAAAATGACTTTTCTCGATTTCGTCCATACAAAACGGCAATTTCATACTTTAACCCCTAATACAAATAATTTTAAAGCTGTGTTTAAATTAATCATATTATTATGGTGTAAATAAACATTATTAATAGAAGATGTTCCCTTCACGTCAGTTTAATCAACAAAAATGAGTATTAAATTTAATTATGATACAAAAAGTAAAAAACACCGTATCAGTTCTTCGTTTGATGAAAAATAAAATTGTCTAGTTAAAGCAGAGACTTGATGCCACTAGCGTATAGAAACACTTGCTAGCGCAGCGCTAACCACATAGTTAGTCGGTACTTGCAAAGCCCTAACCAGAGAGTTGTTTCTATGTTTCTTCAGCTCACTCTTATTGTGTTATTGAGCATTTTATCGCGATGAGCTATTATCATCTGTAGGCTGTTGAAATACTAACTGATTCTACTTAGTGAGTTGAAGAACCCCACTTAACGACTCGAATGATAGTTTGTCAATTGTCGGACAGTCCTAATTGCAACATACCTACAGTTGAATATTTTTTAGTAACGTTAGTATTCTCTGCTGATGTAGTTTGGAGGTAAATCCGATCGCTTTGTATATTCGGGAGGTTTTCGGACGAGTTTACATATTTCCAAGATGGAATGATGGAAGGAATAAGATAAACTTTCAAAAAAATGGTTCGCAGCTTTCTGTCTAATTTGTGTCAGCGACAACTAATTAGCATTTCTTGCAAAAAAAAAGGCTGGATGCCTATACAACGTGTTCCTTTTGATATCCCATAACTCTAAGGTTATCTACTATAGGTAAAAATAATATAAAACGCCCTAGAACATGTGGTTCAAAAATCAATAGTTTCGAATATAACATCAATTTTAAATAAATTTGTTAGAAAAATTTAACCAGTATGGCGAATCCTTAGTTTTGCGAGACGTTGGCAAACTTATACTAAAGTGTAGTAGTAAAGTAGCGGGAGAGTCCTAATTGCAACATACCTACAGTTGAATATTTCTTAGTAACGTTAGTATTCTCTGCTGATGTTTTTTCATCGAATTCCAATTACTTTTAAAACCGAAGCGTCGAAAGTGCTAACCGAACTTTGTCGGTAGTATCTTAAAAAGATGATTTCTCATGCGAAACATTTTGTATTTGCTTGCACAAATTAATGATTATTATTTAAAACATTATCTTGTAGTGCTGACCACCTCTCGTTTTATAGGTGTCGTAGAATGAGAAAACAGGTGTACCTTTTGGCATAGTAAGATGGGCAACAGCGTCTTTTCTTCACCTATGACTCTGGCTAAACTACTTATGGTAGCCAAACCGCCTGCGTGGCGATTGTAGCAAATTTCTTTTTGGAAATGATAGTGTAAATGATAATGATGCTCCTTTTAGGCAAAAAAAACAAATCTTCTAAGTCTGCAACCCATGGATTATTATGTATATTTTGTTTATGTGAGCTATCTGCCACAGTATAATATGTTAGGACAATAAAAAAATAATCAATGAAAAAAAGCAACATTATAACTGCAATAGTTGCTGTCAAACAATGTGTAAAGATGCATCAAAAAACGTTTTTAACGAAGAGATCCGTGTTCTTGTTATTTAATTGCTCTTTGATCGAAGTCAACTTTCGATCTTGCCTCTGACCTTTCTTAATGGCTTTTTCTTAATCGCAGTAAGTACTCTTTTATCGGCGTTTACTTCAAGTGTTGTTTTGAGGTCGCTTAGACCCATTACGGTGACAGGTAAAGGGCTTAAATGTCAGAAACGTGCGCGGGCGCATTGTGATTTATACGTAAAGATTTAGTGCTCATAATCGCTTAATATTTGCACGTTTTACTTTAGTACGTTGTTAGGTTTATCACACTATATTTTTTTAGTCTGTAAAAAATAATCATAGAAAAAGTACATTATAAAATCTCAGTAAACGTTTAGCCTAACTTGTAATATATAAACATACTTACACATTTATTGCCAAAAAAATATCCATGTCTCAAGAACAAAATTCTCCAGCTCAGAATTTTGTATTAGTCTAAGATCCCAACATACAACGACCTTAACCGAGCTGTTTATTGGATGAAAAGTATTTTATATACAATTAAATATGCCAAAAAATATATTGCAAATGGGTTGCCTAAAAAAATCAGTCCAGAGTAGAATTTTTAAAATTTTACTACTTAATTTCATGACTTTTTTTTTGCATTCAACCGTATACCACCGTGTTCATAAATGAATAATATTTATTTGTGTTTAACTTTATTTAATTAACCAGACTGGTGCAAGTTACTAGTTCGATTTACCTGTTTATATCTGCCTACTCAAGAGTTGTAACGGGAAAAAAATAGTCAACCTAACGTTTGCATATTCTTTGGGCTTCATATTTTCGATTGGTATGAAATTTCTCTATTCACAAAACCCGTAAAAAAAATTATACTAAAATTTAAACAAAAAATTGTTAATTAATCATACTCTGGACTGAATTTTTTTAGTCAACCCATTTGCAATATATTTTTTGGCATATTTAATTGCATATAAAATACTTTTCATCCAATAAACAGCTCGGTGAAGGTCGTTGTATGGTGGGATCTTAGACTATATGTTTACCTGGCGGGATTTGAACCCACAACCCCCAGTTTTGTAACGCCATGCACCACCATATTAGACGGTCAAATACGATTCACCATCAGTTACCTGAAAAGAAGAAAACAAATTAATTATATTTTCAAAATTATACCCGACGTATCTTCTTACAAAAATATACAATAACACAATATAAAATTATTCCAAAAACCATGATCCTAGTCGATGATTTCTAAATAAGAAAAACCATGATCCTAGTCGATGATATCTAAAGGCAACGTCTCAAAGTTTTTTGAATTTGAATTAGAAAAATATAAATTCTTAATTGTACAAACAAAAAGATATGAGCAAATTTCTGTCTTTTTCTTATTTTGAAAAAAATATATATGTTAAAAAATGTACTTGTAGGTACACTACACACTAGCCAATATTATTATTTACTGATTCGCTGTTTCAACAATCATATTTGATACAATTTATTTTCAATATCTTTATCACTGAAGGTACAGTACTGTCCAGAGACAGTAAACCTGTTAAGCAAGCATACCTCAACCATAACTGTTAAATTCTATCTCTACCCAACAGTGTTTGCACGAATAAAGCAACCGCAAGGTATATCAATATCATGATCAATATGCGGTTTGACGTTCCCATTTCATTTCCTCCATTTCATTACGTGCAAAGTGAAATCTAGGAAACACAATACACTGGAGGAAATATTGCTTGTTGATTTATATTATCACTTTATATTTTCTTCCACGTGAGCTTATTGTTTGTGGCCTAGATATTTGATAGCAAGGGAGTTTTGTGAAACTGTGATAGGCCTGGGCTGACGCCCCATTATCCCGCGTGCTGCCGCCTTGGACGGCGCAAGAGGCTTTACGACATAGATAAAAATTTGAGCTACAAAACTACCTATAATCATTGCTGTGGTAACTTGAATTCAATGATGGAAGCCTTTGCCCTGCAGTGAGATGATTTTATGCTGTTACTTTACTTTACTTACATACAAAAATTATACTTTTATATTATGTCCGCGATTGAATCGTATACCTACTTGTTGTCATGTTTTGCCTGTAATAATAAAAATTCGACTTTACCCTTGACATCAGGTTAAATGCTAGATACTATTAAGACCAAGCATCGAAATATTCCAGAAGACCGCTTCAAGCTTTCTAATTGTTTCAAAGTAAATAATAATAGAAAAACCTCTTTAGATATAAGTACAACATAGAATAAATGCAAGTGCTATAGAGCGATGCCAGTGTCAAATGTCATAAAAGTCAAAACTGAAATTGGGTTAACTCGTAAATAGCTTGTTAACTGTACAGTTTACTTACGTACGAATACTAGAATATGAAAATATTGAATCCCAATCGAAAATGGCTAAACATCTTCGAGAAAGTTCAGTGCACTATCGTTGTTTTCCTCTTGATTCCTTGCTACTTCATCTTTCATATGACTATTGTCCGGCCCCATTTGGTTATTTTGTATGGCACTGGAACTGCAAAACACTGGTTCCACATCATCATGTCTTCGTTTTGCTTCATTAACGTCACTGGTAACATGTTCATGGTTATTTTCACAGACACAAGTTTAAAGATGAATAGGAGTAGGCAAAATTTGACAAAGGACAGTACTTATTGTGAATTGTGCAAAGTCTACCAACCACCAAAGAGTTGGCATTGCTTCAAATGTAATATGTGCATTCTTAGGAGAGACCACCATTGTTTCTTTATGTCCCGTTGTATTGGTCTGTATAACCAGAGATACTATCTTCTTTATCTCATTTACGTTCTCATATCTGTAGTCTACTCAACCTACCATGACTACTTCTTCGTAACTTCTAAGTTCGAAGACCATTTTGAATTTTTCTTATCCGTGGTCCAGCTCTTCAATCCTGTTGTCAGAGTCGCGGTGGAAAAACCATTCGGAATTAACGATCTTTACTCATTGTTTTTTGTCTTGAACGTGCTATTAATCATTTGGTTTGTTGGTACTGTATGGTTTCATTGGAAAAATGCAATGAAAGGGCTAACAACGTACGAATGTAAAAGGAAAAGTCTGGATTCTTCAACTGCTATGAATATGTTGACAAATGCAAGCAATATAAATGAAGATCGGCTCGATTGGAAGAAAAATATGCTGAGAATATTTGGCAAGCGATGGTATTTGGCAATACTTATTCCATTTATTGATAGCCCTTCTCCTGAATTTAAAAATGAGAGTGAAAATGAAGGAAAACTAGCGTAAGTTGTTAGTGTGACGGATGTTAATAAAACTTTAATTAAAAAAATACAGTCTGTGACGTAAACTGTGAATAATTGTTTTAGGTATTTTGTTTAAGTATTATGTTTTAATTGACGTAAAACGGAGAGAAGAAAGGACACAAAATACTTTACCGACACTCTATTGGATGACAGGCTTTAAAAAGTAATAATAATCATACATAAATTCAATGTTTTTGTTTTTCTATTTGAATAATGCTTATTTAACTTTTTGTGCATTACTGATACTTCAATCATGCCTAAATCAACCAACCGCCAGATATCCACTCAAACGTCTCCATTCCACAAGCATTGCATCAGATGACACAGCTTCTTTCGCATTAATAAAAACGTTTATCAAATAATAAGTTGCTCAATAGATGCCGTAACAGACACAGGTTGGGTACTCTTATGACCCCAGTCAACTTAATTATTCAAACTTGAAATGAAACTTCACACTTTCATTTTGTTACAAAAGAATTTAGGCGAACTTTTGTTGGAGTGAAACTGTGTCCTATAGTATAAGCATTCAATGATAGTATCAGACCGTTGAATCAACTTTGCCATTAGTCTTGCTGTATGTAACAAAATCATAATACCTATATACTATCTTTGTACGATGTTGTTAGCTCCATTTGGCCTAGGTTACGGGCACACTAATAGGCTACTTGACTGCTATAAATTTTGGCGCAGTTGATGAATATTATCTTTAGTATATTGGTTAAGAAACCGGTATTTATCATTTTCAGATGTTAAATGTTTGAGATTGCTAAATATTTCTAAAATGAAATTATTATTTTTTACTTTTTAAATTTAAGTATTGAAAACGCTGTCGGCTATTTTGTGACGTCATACATCTTTAAACAAACTGCGTGCGTCATTTTAACCGTGACATTGACATGTATAACACAAGTAAATAAAACACTATGAGATAGTGATGGACTAGTAGTGTTTGTTTATTTTGACTCGTAGGACGTCACAGCACAGGCCACAGATAGTCTAAAGCTTTTCAGCGTTTTCATACGTCGCACGAAAAGTGAACTTTAAACTTGAGTTTTGCGGTTTATCAGATCCTACAAAAATCTAAAAATTTTTTTTTTTTTGTCTATTTGGACATTAACTAATTATTTAGAACCTATTTCCAAAAAGAGTCAACTAGCCTATTGGCTCAGATTAAGGCCTACTAGCAGGCAATCCTGTTGATTTATCAACTGTCGCAAATCTGCTGAGCAATAAGGTTCCGTGTCATATGTGATGAATTTATACTACCAGTCTACCACATAATTGCTTCGATTTAATCTGTAATCTAGTGCTTCGGAACCATGCTGTAACCTAGGAGTATTTAAGCCATAAACATCACAATCTAAAACTCATCAACGCATAACAGTTTATAATTGCAACTAACACTAGGTTGCTAGAACAAGTCACCTGTACCGCGTAACAGTTGCGCAAACGGCGCGGACGCATGCTAATATCGCGCAGGAAGACGCGTTTCTTACGTTAGGTAGGCAGTAACATTAGGAAGTAAGTAACGGTAGGTAGTAACGTTAAGAACAAATGAATCTAATGAAAGGAAAAAAAATAAGTTACGACTTAACCTAACCTAGGAACAGCGGCGTCCAAACGCACGCGCATAGAAATGGGTACTTGTCATAAATAATGACGCTGAGCCCCGTTGGTCTAGTGGTATAATTACCAGGCCAAGATACTGCCCATGCCTGCCTCGGGACCTGGGTTCAAGCCCCGGGTCGGGCAACGCGGTTTAAGAATTGTCTAACATTGCTCGGGTTTGTGATCACCTGCTTTTCGCAAGCGTGGTGATTATGCCTGTGCCCATCATTGCCGTAGTAGCTTGAATTCAATGATGGAGGCCTTTGCCCTTTAATGGGATGATTTATAGGCCGTTACTACTGTGAAGGTAGACAACAGTGTCCCTACATTATTGGCCAAACCAGCGTTCGCCAACCCGCCTGCCAAGCGTGGCTATTTAATAACAGTTTCTTTTAGAATTATACTAGTCAAGCTGCTTTGCAATAGTTACTAGAGTAACACCCTGCCACGTAACAGTTGCGCAAACAAGCGAACATGCGCGGGCGCATGCAAATGTCGCGCGACAGGAAGAAACGCGTTCCCAGTTGCTATATTGGACGCACTACACACTAAAAGAATACGATAGATACTTGTGCAACCAAATAAACTATAGGAAACAATTTCGATTTTGACGGGTAACTTGAATTAACCGTAGATTTCTTAAACGTTGTTTTTTTTCGGAAATTAGTGTTACTCGTATTATCATGTACTCATCTTAAAAGATCTACACTATGTAATGAATACTTTCTAGAATTCTAGATCAAAGTAAAGGCCCATAATCATCCTACTGCAGGGCAAAGGGCCCCCATCATTGAATTCAAGTTACCACAGCAATAATGGCTATTATATATGCACAATAACCACTCTTGCCAAATGCGGGTTGGTGATCACAAACGCGAACAATGTTCGAAAATCTGAAACTTTTTTTGTCTGACCCGGGGATTTTGACCCTGTATTTAAACCAATAGATCAACCAATTGATCTATTCTAGATCATTTTAATCATTCATTAAGTAAGGTATATAGTACCACGGTAGAATTCATTTCTTTCTATCCTAACTAGCTGTTGCCCGCGAATTTGTAAGCTTCAAATTTGGAACCATCCTGAAGGAACCGTTCCCAAATTCCGAGCTAAAAAATTGCCCATGTGCTGTTAAAGCGCATGATCTATCTGTGTGCCAAATATCATTTAGATCCATTTGGCCGTTCTGACGTAATTTGGTAATAAACATCCATACAAACCAATATACTAACACAAACAATATTAGTGTGATAGGGTTATTGATCTTTAGCGTAAAAACAAAGAAGGGGATCATAATCATTACTAAGTTTATTTTAATACGAGAGAACTGCTTAGTTTGTAATAACATCTTACGCGAATCACCTTGAATGTACACTTGTACAAAATATGTAATGTAGTTACGCCACATTGTCTTGAAAAATTTACATAAAAAAAAATTGCAAATTTTTGTCTCCACTGTCTTTCTTAATGTTAAGTGAATGTGCAGGATAATATTCGAATTCTTAATTCTTAAAATTATCGAAATATTTGCTGGATACATTTACCGATTGGTACAGCTATGTCGTAAAGCACGTTCATACTAGTATTTTTTGGGGTTGACAGTCTTCGAAAAGGTGGGCGAGAAGCTGAAATAGGAAACACGACGTAAGGGTTACGTTAACTTTGAACCCTTGCCCATAAGACTTTGGTGGTTCGTAAGTGGATTTGATAATAATAGTCGTTAAGCAGCTACGTTTTTGAAGTCACAATAATTTATCTAATATATAAAATTCTCGTGTCACAGTTTTCGTTACCATACTCCTCCGAAACGGCTTGACCGATTTTGATGAAATTTTTTGTGCTTATCCGGTATCTATGAGAATCGGCCAACATCTATTTTTCATCCCCCTAAATGTTAGTGGTAGTCCACCCCTAATTTTTTTTTTTATTTTTTAGACTAAATTTTTAATTTCTATTTTTTTATGATACAACATACAAAAATACATACAATCCTAAATTTTTACCCTTTTATCACCAACCCCTATTTTTTAATAGCCATTTTAGTAATTTAATCATTTTTCATCCAGCTCGATAACTGATCAATTATCGTCTTTTTTGTAAGGGTAGGGTAGGGGTAGGGAAGGGTTTAGGGTAGGGGTGGTGGTAGGGTAGGTGTAGGGTATGTGTAGGGTAGGGTAGGGGTAGGGTAGGTTAGGGGTAGGGTAGGGTTAGGGTAGGGGTAGGGTAGGGGTCCCGCCCTTCACAGGGAAGGAGTTTTGGGTCTCCTACCGGGCGCGTCCCCAGGTGGCGGATAGGGGAACGCCCTCCAAACATGGAGGGTACCGGCCATTTGGCCGGCGTGGACCAAAACCCACACGGGAGACGCTTCCAGTGGGCTTGGGCAGCCCGCTGTTGAATGCGTCTCCAGACGGTGGTAGCGGGCTTCGGCCCGTGGCCTGTTGTGGCCGTTCGTGCTGGAGGGTGCGACGGCGTTGTTGCCGTTGGGGCGCCAGCCCCGCGGCGGACGGAAGTCGCTCGCTTCCCAGTATGGTTTGAGCTATGCTGGGCAGCGAGTGGGCGTGAGACGTTGGCGGCCCCTTGCAACGACATGCAATGTCATTGTAAAGGGTGGCCACGGATCGGGTCGGCGAGGTTGCTTGCGGACCCGACCCGAAGTCGTAGATGGGGGAGGACGAGAAGGCATACGCCGAACTCAACTTCCCCCCTCTAGCAGGCTAGTGGGCGTTGGGCCGGGGGGCTCAACGCTCGCATTGCACAGCTTGCCAGACTGGTGGTGGTTCCTGGTGTACAGGATCACCCATATTTTATGCCTGAGGCCCGGCATAGGCCGTACGTAGGCGGTGCATGGAGGGCATCCTAAGGGAAACCCATACACTGCCAACATATGTTGCAAGGTACACCGCAGGTATTTTTAGTGGGTATGCTTGTCGGGCACCGACAAGAGAGTCCCACATACCCTACTGCTGCCCCTGAAGCAGTAGGTATGCGTAATGCATTTTTTCCTGCGAAAACAAAAAAAAAAAAAAAAAAAAAGGGGTAGGGTAGGGGTAGGGTAGGGGTAGGGTAGGGGTAGGGTAGGGGTAGGGTAGGGTTAGGGTAGGGGTAGGGTAGGGGTAGGGTAAGGGTAGGGTAGGGGTAGGGTAGTAAAATATTAAAATTTTATAAAATATATACAACCCTAAATTTTTACCCTTTTACCACCAACCCCTATTTTTTGTTAGCCATTTTAGTAATTTTTATGGCAAAACAACGTTTGCCGGGTCAGCTAGTTAAATAATATATTTTAACTGTTATGTCATTTGAGTCTAGAAGAAGTGAAGTGAAGTAACAGCCTACAATCATCCCACTGCAGGGCTAAGGCATAGCAATTATGTTTAAACGCCACGCTTGCCAAATGCTAGTAGTGATGGCAAACCCTAGCAATCTTCGAAAATTTAAAACTCTTGCTGCCCGACCCGGGTATTCAACCTAGGACCCAGATTTGACGACCATTTGGATCAGCGGTAGTAAACGCTGCTTCTGAGCCATGGGTCGCGGGTTCGATCACCGCACAGTACAAATATTTGTGTGCATGAACATGTCTATTTGTACTGGTCTGGGTGTTTTCTATGTATTAAAAGTATGTATTTACAAAAATATATATAAATATATAAGTAAGTTTATCGATCGGTTGTCTAGTACCCCATACGACAGGGTACTTAATAGTAGCTTAATTTGGGACTAGATGGCTCTGTGTGGCCCAGTGCTTTACTCAAACCACTAAGAGACGTTGGGGCTTTGGTCTAGTAGATTAAATACCTAATAAGTTAGTAGGTATGCTATACAGGGTGTCCAGTAAATACTACGACACACTTAGGAGAAGCAAGGTAAGGTAAGGGCCAGCTATCATACAAAAAAAATACCTCTGTAAAAGTGTCATAGTTTTCCAGATACTGCTTATCCTCAACTTTGATCTTCGATGGTGAAAAAAAAGGTATCGAACTATCGCTGCACAAAACTCTATATATTTGCTTGTTTAATAGGGACTTCAAAAAGGTATCACATCATTAATTTTATAAATAATTTGCTATTTTCTAGTGATGGGCCGACTTCTTGAAATAGAAACAAAGATTGATAGATTATTAAAATAGGTAATTCAGAACATGGAAAATAAATTGTAAAATGTTATTATTGAATAGATCTTTTCGTAAGTAAGGGGCTCAGATTCACTAAATTCTTAGTAAATAAAACTGCGGTTATTACTGGCAAAGGAAGTTGTCAATAATAGAACAAAAGATTATTATAAGCTTGATACCTTTTTTTTATGATGCTTTGCCAACAACAATACAAAACAGACGAAAAAAGTGTTTATTTCGATATTTTCTAAAAAAGCAGCATCTCGAATACTATGACACTTTTACAGAGGTCTTTTTTTTGTATGATAGCTGACCCTTACACCTTGCTTCTCCTTAAGTTTGTCGTGGTCCTTACTGGACACCCTGTATGATTATTGATAACACACTCAATAGAAATACGGCAGCGTAAATGACAGTACGTTCAATACGCTTGGTATGCGAAGACGCACGCGCCTAGCACCGTTACGTCGCCTGCTAGCCCTTCCAACCCATTGTTTGATCGGTGGCTTTGATCCGTACATGTGATGACGTGCTTAGTGAACGATTCGTTTGATGATGATTATAAAAATGTTCAAATCTAAGAGAACATTTTCATAATCATCTCACAAGTCTAATTTCACAAGAGTTCGAAGTTTTCGAAACAAGTGTAAAACAAGAGTCAAATTTTTGGAAATTGCTCGGGTTTGTGATTACAGACCCGCAATTGGCAAGCGTGGTGATTATGCCTATAATTATCATTGCTGTGGTAGCTTGATAGAGACCTTTGCCCTGCTGTAAGAAGATTAAGGCTGCCTGTTACTCTGCTATAATTTATTGTGATAAAAAAGTCTGATACTGAAAAAACTGAGTTGCTTATTACTTTTTTTTGATATTACTTTAATTCAGTGGATTACATTTAGAAACCAGTTAGTCTGTAAGTTAGTAAAACATGACTATACTCTAGTTACCTTTGATGACCATGGCGTTTGCTAATAAACTTTCTTATTCTTAATATCTTGTACGAGAATTGTTTTTTGCAACATTTCATGCTTCATAACCCACTCGTTAAGTCTATGTGTGCCTTGTCTATATCTGTCGTTAGAGTCGACGGTAATTTGGGAAATAAATCAAAATGGATTTCACAACTTTACAGTACGCCTAAGCTCTTCTCATACGTTTAAGTAGCAATAACAATATAATAACGTAATTTCCTCCAAATCTTGTCCTAATTCGTTATATAAAACCAATTTGCTTCAAAATTGTTTAAGTTATCGACCGGTCGTGTCGGAAATCGATTTTGTATCGATTCGTTATACTTAACTTTCGTTCTGTTCCGTTTTTCGACTTATAACTGATATTTATGGGCCCCAGGTAGTATTGTTAGTTATTTTTATATAATAAATAATATACAAAAAAGGAGCAGAGTTTCCTGATAAAGGCATTAATTCTCACCCACATTTCAGTATCATTGCTTGTCAGCAACAATAAATAAATTGACAGCATGTTTCGTGCCGCTCCAAATGTCACTAGGGTCTTATGTTCCTTGTGATTAATTACGTCAACCTCACGAATATCGAGCGATCCGATGATTCGTGTCGTAAACGTGAAAGGGCACGTTTGAGACATAACATTTGTCAACAAGACAAAGCTCTCGGCAGATACCAAGACGTTTTACAGACAGCGTAATAGCTTTGGAAAGCTCTCGGTCAAACAAACTTGAACCAGCTACTGCTGACTGCATAATGACGTTATCGCATATGGTAGGTACACACACACAAATACGCAATTGTAAAATTATATAAACATGTGTTCCATTAGAAGGCTCGGTGACCTGGAAATAACGAGCTTATCTTAAGAGCTGCTAGTTCTTAATAATTTGTACTTTAGCAATTAAATGTGGAAGATAAATAAATTATATATTATTACTAGTTGATCCCGCAAATTTCGTAACGCCTCAGAACAATTTATTTTGAATTTGACGTCTTAAATGTCATTGTCAGCAAATAGAAAGAAAGAAAGAATTATTTATTTGACACAGATAATACAAGAACGGAACACAGAACATTATTTAAAAAAAACCTTAGCTTAAATAAAAGTGTAATAAAGGTCCCCGCTCAGCATTAGTCGTGACAGGCGTAGCCATCGCGACGCTGATTTTCAGCGGGACCCTCGGGTACGTGCGACGCGATAAGGGCCCAGAACCGACCAGGCAGGCCGATTCCCCCCATATACCCTGGAACCTTGGTAGAAGACCAAAACCCACCTGGAGAAATCCGGCAGCCTCAGTGAGCTCAAACGCCACTGCCTGTGTTAACTTTATCGTACCTACATGAAGAGATACAAATTAACACAATACAGATTATCAGCATGAAAAAATAATAATAACAATAAAAAACAGACAATCCGTAGCGCATCAATGATGTTGTACATACTGCTTTAATACATGGCAATAAAAATATACAATAGAATACCTCACAACATAAAACATGGCGTTTACGTTATTCAACAAATATGGCGTTTACATTACCATGTTACACAGAAAATTTGCAATAAAGTAATATTGCGACTATAAATTGAGATGTAAGCTATCCTATCTTTCAAGTTGGATCAAACTGCACACGGTATGCAAATCAAATTTGAAATCGGTTCAGTAGTTTAGGAGTCCATCGCGGACAAACAACGTGACACGTAATTTTTATATATAAGGATTAAGTTGTCAACAATACAAATTGTATTATGCTTACAGGCCTCTGACCTGACTAGGTCTGGGTCCTAACCGGAATCGAACTGACCCTTACGCAGTAGGCAGATCACCGCACCTCTCAAGCGGGTGGGTAACTACAAGTCTTTGTTTTTACGTTATCGTTCGTAACGTATTGTATTTAAAACGAATTAGTTAGGATTTCCTGGCGATTTCTATCCTGTAATGTGAGAAGTGTTTAAAGGTTAAAGTGCGTAAACGTTTATTAATTGCATACTGTGGTGGATTGCTTCAGTTCACGAATGTTAATGTTGATAGCCAATCCTTACTGATGTCACATATACGAAAATACCGATCCTGACGGGATTATCACTCGCAGATAGCTATAGTCAAAAGGAGTAAGTGAGTTAGGCTACTTTTATTTTAGGTTTTTATATAAGTAATAATAACTAATATTTTTAATGCGGAAGTTTTTCTGAAATTAAGTATGATAAAAATGTATACATTTAGAAAGGACACAGGCATATTTTTATCCCACTGGGTGCACATATTGCCGCCACAACAAGCGGAACAAGTACTTCATACCACGGGCGAAAATCTATTTGTTTTAATAAGTAATTGATTTAAATTTATTCTTCGAAACAAAATCAATTCTCAAAAAACTAGAACAGTATCATTTTAGCATTATCTCTAGTATTTATTGAATCACAGTAAACGTTTCATTTAGTTGTTTTACAATAATATACAATACGAAAGAATGCCAGAATGAAGAGCAGTTAACAGTGATTCAATAAATACTAGAGGTATTTTCTAAAATGATACTGTTCTAGTTTTTTGAGAATTGATTTTGTTTAGAAGTAATAAAATTAAATCAATTGGTGGCAGCACTCAGCTCTAGTAGTCCCCTTAAGTCGCTACTCAGGGATCAGCTACTTACTCACAAAGCATACCTTAGAACACGTTACGATATAATACATTATGTACTTACATAACTTTCTCCGAGTTATGCAGTAGACATAACATACTAGTATGTTAGGCCATAAATCACAGTATGTTATTGAGGGTTATTACCGCCTAGACATCACTAGCGGAGTGGAAAGTCGAGAAGTGGGTAATGCGTAACGTGATTTACAAGTAAAACATAATTTACATAATTTTAAGAATAATGAGTTCTTGGCTTCAATGCAATGGCGACTACCGTTTCTTTGTTCACCAGTTGGCGCCACTGTAGTAGGAGGAAACAAAGTGTTATGTCTTTAATCTAATTAAGGTTATATTGTTTATAAATAACTATCTTGATAATAACAAACTAACATCTGAAATCGTTGCTCTTGAGGCCGCCTATTTTTGCGCTTTTTCTTAATTCCGCTTTTAAAGCGTTCACATTAATCGCCAAATAATCCATATTTGCGATATTTTACGAAGAAGATCACTTTCCAGCAGGTAAATTAAAGAAATTATAATTTATGCAACGAATTCCGCTAAAACCAGTACAAAGTGAATGATATTGGACCTCACGCGACACTAGCGCCTCTAGTGGCGAATTCACTAGCGATAGCCCCCATTATGTAATTCTTAATGGGAATAAATATCGGTAAACAAATTTATAAAAAGAGGAAAATAAAGTAACGCATAATATAAATTATCCCACTGCAGGACCTAAATCATTGAATTCACGTTACCACAGCAATGATTGGTACTGAAAGACATAAATAATTAAATAATAAAGCTTGTATCACTTTAAGTTAACGCCCCGTTGGTCTAGTGGTTTAAATACCGGGCCAAGATCTCGGGGTCCCAGGTTCGAATCCCTGATCGGGCAACAAAAAGGTTCGAATTTTCGAACGTTGCTCGGGTTTGTGATCGCGAACCCGCATTTGGCAAGCGTGGTGATTATGCCAGTACACCCATCATCGCTGTGATAACTTGAATTCAAAGATGGAGGCCTTTTCCCTGCAGTGGGATGATTATAGGCTGTTACTTTACTTTACACTTTAAGTTTTGGACAATGTGCACTATTGACTGGTTGATCCTAAATCTGTCAAAAACATTTAACAGAACTCTTAATTTGGCGAGACGATTAGCCATTGAAGCCTACAGAGTAAGACCACTGAACATTAGCTTTTCATCGGCAGATAAAAAATACTACAGTTCAACCATAACAAAACAATGTTCACTGCTGATTTAATCTTTTTAAAGAGTGGTTTCTCTAAGTAACTTACAATCTAAACCTAACTCACATCAAAAAGTCTTTTAACAGCCTATAATTGAGCACCGTGTAATCTCCAAGGCCGAATCTGTAATCGTACCAATCTTAATCGATAAAAGTAATCGATACAGGCGTGTTAACATTGTATTGTTTTACAACACTAATGGATCTAAAGTCAATTTTCACCGGTCATTGTAACAGTATCGATGATTTCGACAACAATTACGATTCGATTGATCTTCTCGAGCGTTTCGAGAATAGATCTCGCAGTGATTATGTCACGAATCGAGATGAGGTTTTGATTCGATTCGATTAAAGTGGCAAAGTGGTAATGAATGCTCACAAAGGTATTTTCTGCGGTTTTTTATTGAAATAGAATTCTAGTATAAGTACCTACTTTCTTGATTGTTCTGTTTCCAAAATGTTTTTCTCGAACAAACATTTTGACGAAAAGAAGCAACCTGTAGGTATTTGGGGTATACCTGGGAAAGGTTTAAACCTATTGTTTAAAAATAATTTTAAGAAATCCAATTGTTAGGGTAAATTAAAAAATACATAGAGTTCCATTAATTAAAGTTTCTAGATTTCTTCTCGTCTTAGGAGGGTCGGTCACGTCCAACCGTCAACTCAACTCGAATATGCAATCATCTTAATTGTTTGATGAATAATTAAAAAAAAATCTTTCGGATGTTGAAGGTCCATCTAATGTCACTTGTAAATCCCATACTCACTTTTAATCCCTCGATCGTGAGTTATTCCAGACACAATTGAAATCAATTGTTATCGCGACAACCGGTTGTCTCATGGGGCTTGAGGCTTGAGGAACAAATTATTTAATAATCTATTTAAATAAAAATGAATCCCTATTTCCCTTGGTCATCGCATCACGCGTGAACGGCTGGACCGATTTCGCTTATTCTTTATTTGTTTTCTTTGTTATTTTCAGGAAAATGTTCTTATGAAATAAAAAAATAATAAAATTGCGCGGAAAATTAGAAAATTTGAGAAAACTTACTCAACATACTAAATTATTTGCAAAGTAACCTTATCGCTTTTGACAATTTAAACTTTTTAATGTAAGTATGGCGTTTGACATAACATTGTTTATCATAATAATAAACAAAAGGTAACATTTTTTTATATTAAACCATTTCCATAATCAATATTCATAGTTAAGACAAAACAACGTCTGTCGGGTCTGCTAGTTTACAATAAAAACATCGCAGTCAAAATCGTAAAACTTTATTTAGACCTATTCAGAGTCTTTCATCAGTAGCTTTTTGTAAACTAGCAAAGCTTGGCTAATTCTTAAGTAAGCTAGTGCATTGTCTTAAAATCTAACGGTAATGTAAATAACTATTAGCGGTTGCGAACTGGTCGGCCATTTTGACGCAATGTTAACTGAAGTTGTTCACAACATGGGAACAGACCGAAAAAATTTGAGACATAATCCAATTTTATTTTATATTTTACTTTATTGAGAAAACCAACTGCGTTGTATACAATGTTTCATATCTAGTACTTACAACTAAGAATAAGGCTAATAACAGGTTTCCCTTTGTTATACAATTCGCTTAAGACGTGCAACAAAACAATATTAAGATACAATATTAACATACATAAATACATACTTATTCAAAATAAATAAATAAATAAGGTAAAAACGTTTGTTACATATTGGTAGACCATGGATACTGACAATCAGCATTGACGCAATCGTGACCCGGTTACCTCCGCACGGAAACGGCTAAGCACGAAGCGCCCACGCAGCATATTCTAATGAGATCGATGCCATCCCAAATGTCCTCACTTTATGATCATTCTTCGATCAATCGTCACCCCCTAGCTAGTAGTTAGTATTGTAATTTTTTTATTTAAAATAAATTAGTTTAATTAAATTTTTGTATTCTTTGCAACCTCCGGCTGTGGCTTTCGTAATTGGCGCAGTCGGTAGGATAGTCGTAAATTAGAGTCAGTGAATCGATCACGGCGAGCGGCTATCCAGAACCTACAAGAGCTGCAGTCCAGAGGAGTATCCAGACATAGATACGGCAGAGAAATCAAAAATGCGTATGTGAGTACCTAGATCTACTAGAGTTGCTTTCCTTACTGTGTTTCCTATAATTCACCAAGATTTTCCATCCAAGGCAATCGCGGTCCCGTAGGTTAGTTAGCGTTAATAGATTATTAGTGTTAGATTCTAATAGGGATTTAGGAACTATAGACGAGGAGAATATTTTAAAATCTAGCAGTATGGCTGATTCACCTGTAGACCAAGTCTATAAAGCCCTCCAGCTCGTTCCCGAGTTCGACGGCCACTCAAATATTTTAACGCGGTTTGTAAATTTGTGTGATCAATTAGTCATTCAATTTGTTAGAGAAGGTGATGAATATAGGTTAAGCAATCTTTCTTTAATAAATGGTATCTTAAACAAGATAACCGGCCCCGCATCCTCTATAATAAATTCTAACGGTATCCCGGAGAACTGGAATGAGATTCGTAGGATATTAATTAATATATTTGCCGACCACCGCGATGAGACTTCACTCTATCACGATTTGTCTTTACTTTCACAAGGTACGGGAACCCCTCAAGAGTTTTATGAACAGTGTCAAAATCTGTTTAGTACGTTAATGACATACATTAGTCTGCATGAAAATATACCGAGTACAATCGAAGCGAAACGCGCGCTCTATAAAAAGTTAACACTTCAATTATATCTACGCGGTCTGCGCGACCCACTAGGCACTCGTATTTGGTGCATGCGACCCGATAGTATTGAACAGGCTTTAGAATTTGTGCATGATGTAATTAATACACTGTATTTACAGCAACATAATGAACACACTTCCGATAGAAAATTTCAGTCCTCACCTTCATTTAATGTAGGTACCTAAAACTTCTTACGGCGCAGGATAACATCGAAGATTTATCTCGTGAGTTATCAAAGCTAGAAAATACTTTAGCCTTTATACGTGCATCGAGCACCCCTTATCTATTATAGGCTTATATAATTTTAAGGATATGTATGATTATGAAAATAAGGATTTTATATTCTAATCATGAAATTCTTGACATAAGTTATAGGGACTTTTATGACGAAATTAAGCTAGGATATTTATATATAGGCAATAGAATCACAATGAAGGTGCCGATTGTCTATCCTTTACCTTATATCCGATATAAATTATCAATCATCCCGAACAAAAATCATAATATCCTTATAGTCCTACCTCACCTTATATAGCAATTTCTAGCAAAGATTATAGGTATATAGAGACAGAATGTCCAAAGATCAACTCATAATTTCTCTGCCAAGCTTCATCAAACTACAGCAACCGAGATGAGCCTAAATTTATCCAGCATCCCGATCAACTGCTTCCTCAAGATAGCGGAGTTCACCATAGCCAACCTGAACGAGCACATCAGGGGACACGCCATGAAGATAATGGAAATGCCTCAGTATGATGAGTCGAGGCACCAGGATCATCCATCATTTACCTTGGACACTATGAAATTAGAAAACCTTCATACAGTTAGTACCAAAGTATCTCTACAGTCGTCAGTGAAACTAAGAGATGCCGCTGAACAGTCGCTGTACCATAATACGATCCCCCTATACGTAGTATTACTACTTAGCGCTATAGCCTTCATCATCGTCGTAGCAAGCCGATACTACGAAAGAGTGGTCTTTGAAGTGGAAAGTAGCACGGATGTTGCTAACGGCACCTATGCAATTCCAGATACAAAATCTACCAATCCTAATGAGATAAGAGTAGATCATAGAAACATCTCAGCAACTATCTCAAACAGAGTTTTCAAATAGTTGCTGAACTGCGGATGGAGGTGTTACATATTGGTAGACCATGGATACTGACAATCAGCATTGACGCAATCGTGACCCGGTTACCTCCGCACGGAAACGGCTAAGCACGAAGCGCCCACGCAGCATATTCTAATGAGATCGATGCCATCCCAAATGTCCTCACTTTATGATCATTCTTCGATCAATCGTCACCCCCTAGCTAGTAGTTAGTATTGTAATTTTAAAATAAATTAGTTTAATTAAATTTTTGTATTCTTTGCAACCTCCGGCTGTGGCTTTCGTAATTCGTTACATTACACAAATATTAAATATCGAAAATAAACATTTCATAAAAACATAAGTAAAATAATATATAAAAACTGCACTACTTATTTTAAAAAATTACAATTCTAAGAATCTCATTTTTATGTCCATTATTACCTCTAGGTGCTGTTAAGAATTTCCATCGCTTTATGTTTAACTGTGGTACACGATGTTCGTAACTTCTTGTTATATTATATAAGTTCCCGGTTTTGCACAGGTTTAATAATGAAGATAAGGCAAGCAAATGGCCTGTTTATGATCATGATTATTTAAATTATTACATTCTTCTCATTTATATTTCTAAAACAGTTTTATTTATTCATACAACATCAAACATTTTCTCCCTTTTACCTTCTCCCTTTAGCCACCGTGACACTACGTCACAGGCATCAATTTTTCAAGCATATTCTATAGATGTTTCTTTCGGGTTTTAAGAATGCAAAACTCCTAACATTTGGTGAAACAACGCTGGCTTACAGCGATAAGAATATGCTTGAAAAATTGACGCCTATGACGTAGTGTCTCGGTGGCTAAACGGTGAAGCGCCGCGCCCGTTATGCGAGGAGATGCGGGTTCGAGTCCCGCCTAAGACATAATTTTTCAAGTTTATATACTGACTAGCTGTTGCCCGCGACTTTGTCCGCGTCAGTTTCTGTTATTATGATCGCGATTATTTTTGCAATATTTTTTACTGATGCCTCGTTCCTATTGGTCGCGGCGTGATGTTATATAGCCTAAAGCCTTCCTCGATAAATGGACTATCCAACACAAAAATATTTTTTCGATTCAAACCAGTGTTTCCTGAGATTAGCGCGTTCAAACAAACAAACTATTCAGTTTTATAATATTAGTAAATATATGATGATAGTGTTGTTGATTTTTAGACTAGACCAGTTACATTCCTGAAATTTTGTATTTAATCGTAAATAATTTAAAAAAACATGTGTAAAGGAATGCAACTTACGCAGTCTTTGGCCTTTGATATAGAGTTTCCAACCGCTTTGCTTACCTGGAATGCAGGAGATAAGTAAATACCAAACTGATAAGTGTGTTGCACATATTGACATCGTAAATTGTAGGCGTTTATAAATAAAATAAATAAATACATTTATAAATAAAATAAATAAATGTGGACATCACATACATTATTCTGATCCCAATTTCAGTAACTATTTTAATCACTCGTATTTTGGAAATCAGAAACAATGACGGAACCACACACATTACACATTATCTAACTATTAAAGCTTAAAAATCTAATTAACAAACTAAGAATTATTTTTAATAAAAAAAACGGACAAAAATCATAAATAATATAATCGGTGTTAATCGTTAGTTGCCAAATCGCGGTTCTTGGCTCATTCATACTTTTAATTGTTTTGTTTTTAATTTGTTTATGATTTATACTATCAGTTTTATTTTTAGGTGATTTTTTCTCCTTGTTCTTGATTTTCCTCTACCCAAAGGTTTCCTGGAAGAGATCGCTTTTAGTAACAAGACTAAATTGTCCAAATATGCAACTTTTATTACTTTTTGTGATTTGCAATCAAGGTTTTCATCTATCTATCTATAAGCCGATACTGTATTTAAGTTTATTTTTTCCAAAAATTCATTATACTTTATTAATATACGTTTG
Source organism: Anania crocealis (assembly GCA_949315895.1). NCBI lineage: Eukaryota > Metazoa > Arthropoda > Insecta > Lepidoptera > Crambidae > Anania > Anania crocealis. Next base: position 1,202,065 of record OX438885.1, on the reverse strand, counting down.
CCTTCCAAAATTGTAAGCAATACATGTTTAATCAGACATCCCATATAATATAACCGCTGGACACAAACCTCTCCAGATGAATGGGTTGGTACTTAGTGGAAAAAGATGCTGCTGCCCGTTTTTTCCGGGCACTACCCTTGTCTCCTCTTATGACACCCAAGACGAGAATAGGTCAAATCCATTTACGGCTGACACCATACTCCCTAAATAACGCAATATAATTTCACTTTCAACTCTAATTCCGTTTCAAATAATGTCTTCACGCTCTCACCGTGTTGTCACAGAGGTGTCGGCAGAAATAGTAGAGCCACGCGGAGACGGATAGTGACCTCAATGAGTCGCGAATTACAAACGACTTCATAATGACCACTGAAATTACAGACTAGGCCTAATTTTCATTTTAGTATTTGATTGAAACTGTTACTTACTATGTTATTAAAATCTTTTTTTTTAAATAAGTAAAGTAACAACCCATTTCGCTCACTGTTGAGCACGGGTCTCTCTCCTTTTTATGTAGAGGTGTTAAAGCCTTAGTGTCACCACGCTGGCCTAGTGCGGGTTGGTGGACGGCGAGAGCGACACGCTGTGGCAACATCACCCCGACAGAAGTTTCTCGAGCCGCCCGGAAGCCTCCAATAGGGGTTAACGACTGTTATCTCGTGACAACAGCCGGGACCGACGGCTTTACGTGCCCTCCGAAGCACGGAAGCGCTCATGGTATGATGCCACAAACGGTCACCCATCCAACTAGCGACCCCTCCCAGCGTTGCTCGACATTAGTAACATAGACTATATCACTAAGAAGCATTGGGCTTGAAGCGCTTCTATTTTTTTTTTTTTTTTATTAATTTAATTATTTGAAATAATGTTTAATGTAATTTACACGTATAAGTAGAAACTGTAAAACGCTGAACTAAATGTTATATGGCATTGTTTGCCAACTATTACAGAAATATTTTGCGGGCGGTTGTTTTAACTGTTTGTTTTAGAATTAAATTATTGTAACGTAATTAGCATGCTTTTTTATAGTCTATTAGAAGTCATGCAATTGTTCATTAACAACACAAAATAATAAATTGCAAATCCATTCCGATATGGGCAGGACAACAGGAAATTTTTAAGAAACACAAAGGCTAATAAACCACGTCTTTTGTAATTTAAACGCAGCGATTATTGTCCTTTTGAGCAGTTGGGTCGAGGTCAAAGAGAAATCACAAAACGATTAGCACCATTAAGGTTTTACAGATTTTAATTAATTCCTTTGTTGTACAAAATTAATGATTCAGACTTGAAAAATGACAAAAGTGAAAAGACAATGAGTTTGAGAAATCAAAATCTTTTTTGGTATAATCTGTTTGTGGTAATAATTGGATGTATGTATGTTATAAATTATTATGACAGGATATAATTTTCTTTATATGAGTCTTTTAAGGCTTTATGTATTTTGTTTAAATGCTTTTATTAAATTTATTTTGCGGTGTGATTTATTAATATACATACATATATGCCAAGTCACATCCTTCTTGTGCTAATAATAACTGAGATTAACTTTGGACAGACAAACAGATGGATGGATAGATATGATGAAACTATAAGGGATCCTTGCCTTGCCTATGGAACCCTCAAATGTGTTCCTTAGAACAAACTATTTAATGTATGAAAATTTTGAATATTACTCCATCCATTCATACACAATAATCCATACTCCATTAATTTCACCATCATAATATTACTTATTATTGGGTTTATTTTACGTTGAGGAAATACAGTGACCTACGGGTCCAATATAATAACGCACTCAGGATGCTGTTGGGGTTGCCGAGGAGCTGTAGTGCTTCTGGTATGTTCGCGGAAGAACACACCGACGGCTTTTCTGCCATTATGAGAAAACGGAGCGCCTGCATGCAATCGCGGCTCCGAGGCAGCGACAATGGCATCCTGAGGGTGTTTGTAGACAGGGGACTCACCTTTATTACGGAAATGGGTACACCTCCACATTTTATAATAATATTGGTTTTCATTATGTTAAATTGTTACTAACCCTAGTATTTAAGAAAATTGTTACTAACACTATGGATCTAGGTCTTATATAAAGATTATAATAATAAATAATAATAATTACTCCAGTATTTCCAGGTCTCCCTAACAGTGCTAGCGAGGGGTGAGCGGGTCAGTATTTTAAATCATCGAGTTTCGGTTGAATTTTAAACACATCTTAGTTCGTGGGTGCGTCGCAGTTTTGAAATAATTTAATTTACTTTAAGTTGATTTTTTATAATGTTAAATAACTTTAACTGATTGGCTGCGACAGAATATCAGCGACGTTAATTTATTCCTGGCGTCACTTGCTGAGTCGTAGACCCTTTTGTCTCATTGGCTATTAGCTTATTTGTGACTTATTTGCTGCTTAGCTTAAGTTACCTAATTGTAATTATGCTGTTGAGAAAAATAAATAGTTTTATTATTATTATTATTATTATTATTATTTAAAATACTTCTGTATAATAAATACACTCTGTATATACATAGTCAAGTCTAAAGTCTAAGTATTTGCTGTAGCAAGAACAGTACTGTGGGTCAGGCGCATTGACCGAAGTGTTTTTTTTTTTGTCGCGATTCAATTATCAATGTTTACCGAAGTGGCGGCGATCACGACAGTTTTTGTGAAACCAGCTGTTTCGATATAAGCCCAGAACGCTATTAGTAACAGCGTTCATTGAAATAGAGTGATTATAAAATAAACACGAAAAGATATTGCTTAGTAGTAGATAAAATAATTTCTTATTGTTATAAAACTGTAGAAATGAATTCTATTATTATAACTATGACCTAATTTATTAAAGAAACTTTTTAAATATTTCCCAAAAAATAATAGATTGAATCCTGATTTTGACTGATTTTTGGTTTTAAATTTCTAAAGCAAGTGACTACGTTTATTGCTGAATATTCCTGAATACGAACTTAAATTGATTATAATTATTAGATTAAGATCAATAATTAAGAAAAATAATTAGTATATCCGTTCGAAGTTTACATTCGAAGATTTCTTTTATATGGAAAGTGAAAGTTGGAAAAACTTACGTCACAACAATTACACATTTCGGACAAAGACTTATATAAACAGTGATATTCATAGACAAAAATGCTTTCTTTTGTCCCACACAAATGTTCAAAATGGTGCGGTGCCTACACAATGAATCTAGAGGTAGTTGTCTCACTTTATAAGACAAAGCACAATGATCTGTTATAAAAAATTGGTTGACGCTTGATCGAAAGACTTAGTTTCAAAAAACCTTTTATTTTATTTAAAAATCTGGTGTTCACTTGTTATATTTTATAAAGACGTACCTTTAGATCTTTAAAGAATATCTACAATAAGTAAGGCTATCTTTAAAAATAAAAGGATGACAAATACGGACAACAGCACAACTGGCGTCTTCTGCAGTCTAGTTTTTCCACTACTATTTAAGTTTTATAGTTAGTATCATGCCGTGTGGTGCTTCACAAAAATAAAATTGCAACACCCTTCCTCTTCATAGTAATAAAAATCTATTTGTTTGGTTGGTTTGACTTGGTTGTCATAGGAACCTAGAGCATCGCCGCAAGAAGAAGACAGGCAGCAGCGTCTCATCTTACCATTGAAAAAATGCGATACCACCACCCTTTTAATAATAATTAACTACGGCAAAACAATAAATGTAGGCTAGTTATAAAGATAACGCTTACCGCGCAATATGGAAGTGATCCTTTTGTACCATTCTCTGTTGTGTACACAGTCTGTTATGCAAACGTTTTGGCCGAAGTATAATATATTTTTTTCATTTATACGTACGTGTCATGTAGTGATATGTCAACACTGCATTGTAGTATGCTTCACAATGTGACATAATTATGACGAATCATTAATTTTGACTTTGTGTACCTACTTAGTCAGTGAGTAAAATTTTTGTTTGTTTACTGGCTATTATTTGTACTTTTAAGTTTTTATTATGGACATTATCATATGCATGTACCTATCTCTTACCTAAACTAAGTACCAGCCTCCTTTGCAAAATTCGTACGAGTATAATTTTAAGATTTAAACTATCCTGCAGGATAAAAATAGCCTATGTTCTATTCCAGACTATAATCTATCTCCGTACCAATTATTATCTACGTCTGTTCAGCCCTTCTGGCGTGATCAAGTTGCAAATATTCGTCGAACTTTCGCATTAATAACTAAGACATTATACTCATTAGTGTAAGAAATAAGATAGAAAGTACTGGTTAAAATAGCTCAGGATAAGTTTTATTCAAAAAAAAATACAATTGGGATAGTTTTAAACTTCAAATTCTGCGCGTTAATGAGTCTCTGGCAACAACCAGATTTAAATAATCCTGAATAATCAATAAAATCTTCATCCATAATCTAAAAACACCATACGAATAAATGCATGAAATACATCAAAAATAATCCTTACCAATATATAATCCATCCAGTCTATATCATAATTTAAATGTTAGTATAATTCTTATTTTGTCGCAACGCTGACGATGGAACTACATAATCAAGCAAGACACGCAAGCTTATCACGCACTGCTATATCACTATTTCGATTTTTTAACACAATAAGCGTAATAAGTAGTAAAGTAACCTATTATAATCATCCCACTGCAGGGAAAAGGCCTCCATCATTGAATTCAAGTTACCACAGCAATGATGGGTACTGGCATAATCACCACGCTTGCCAAATACGGGTTGGTGATCACAAACCCGAGCAACGTTCGAAAATTCGTAACTTTTTGTTGCCCGACCCGGGATTCGAACCTGGGACCCCGAGGTCTTAGACCAACGGGGCGTTGATGGGGCGGGGGAGCATAATAAGTAATATCTACATTTAAACAACATTTCACTTTTCGATTAGATATTCCGACTTTATAAACATCATATTATGAAGTGTTCTAGTATCGTACGCATAGTAAAAAATCAGGTAACTACTTACATAACTGGTCCTCCTTACATAATGTTTCTAGGTAATTACATACACTTTTATTGTCCATTTAATTTTCAAATAGATGTCAATTGTTATGTCACTGATATAAATCACAGATCGTATACGGTCACGCTTACGGTGACAATAAATAAATGAAATAAATGTGGACAACATCACATGTATACATTGTTCTGATCCCAACTTGAATAACTATTTAAAGCACTTGTATTTACACCCAGACCCGATAAAATGTGGAAAAACACATTTTTTCTACCAATGACCCGTCCGGGAATCGAACCCGGGACCTCGGAGCAGGCGACACCTTGAAAACCGGTGTTCACCACTCCGCCACGGAGGTCGTCTATACGTGACAATAAATAACGTATGTACCTAGATATTAGGAATATTTCAGTAATAACTGGAAATAATTGCATTTCTATTGGTTTACGATATGAAATATAGTTTAAGAAATCACGAAATTTAAATTGGTAAACATTAAAATCAAAAACCATTTCTGTTCATCAAAATCAGTTAAAATCAGTTTTACACGTCCCAATATTTAAACCTACATCTGCTTCGGGACAAGTCTGGGCTGGTGCCGAGAAGAAGCAGATCAGAAAAATATTTAACTGGTATTAAATCGGTCTAGGCAGGTATTCCAACAGTGGGTCTTAACCCTTACAAAAATGTAAATAGTGGCCAATATACTATGATACTTATACTAATTTCTAATAATAGGGGTTAAAGTATGAAATTGCCGATTATTTTCCCACTTTTTATTTTGTTTATAGCTCTTAAGTATAGTCATATTATTGCGTAATTCTTTTTGTATTTTATCAAAAACTAAATGAAGTAACTTTTGACTAAAAAAAAAATGCAATACTAGTGCCTATTACTTCAAAGGAAATCGTTGAAAAGACCCCTTACAATGTGTCAGCTGACCTTCTTGCTTCAATTAAGTATATTTGTATTTTATACTTTGATTTTCAGAAATTTAAATACTACAATGCGTAGCTTTATAACCATCTAACTTTCACCTTTAATTGCATCGAAAACGGTTCAGGCGTTTTTAAAAAAACTTAAAAATTGTTAGTATGGAAAAATGACTTTTCTCGATTTCGTCCATACAAAACGGCAATTTCATACTTTAACCCCTAATATTAATTGTTTCTAACATTATGGGCAATAAAAAATAATAATTTGAAATTACAATTTACAATACAATTATTATGTATTAATCAAGGTGTATCGAGCTGACACCAGCAAATTCTAACATACGCATATAAGTAAATAATAGGGCGAAGTCACAAGAAATTGATATCTAGATTTTGACAAAAAACCTTACTTCTTACTAATAAAATTTGAATGTTAGGATATTTGTTTGTTACTGAACTAAGCCAGAATGACTTCACTTAGATGAAATTTTACAAAGATAAGGCTATAGATTATAGGAACATATACATACAATTAAGTCTCTACAACGCTTACATTTGCGGATGCCTACCTCATTTTGGCAGCTATTAATGCTTGAGTAGTAGTTTTATCACCCGACCATCCTTCCGATACAATCGTGTGAAAAACTAACGGAAATATATTATCGAAGAGCGATCGTTTATGCCTTTTGCAATCAGTTCGCTTCCTGTCTGCGGCCGGTACACATCGAAAAAGTAATAGTGATGTCCACATCATAATTGGAACTATCGATACTAATAATGGAAGAGATTCGTCGACACGGCACGTGAATTTTAGTACCATAGTTATAATCTAAACCAGTTGAATCTTTAAACAATCATAATTTTATGTACAATTCAAGTTATACATAAAATTATGATTAGATATGATACCTTCTTACTTAGGTTCGTATAGTTTGTAGTGTAGTTTAAAATTTAAAAAATGTATACTCATGACTTTATAAAAGTGAGATTTAAAAAAAAAACTAGGTATTTACAATTAATCTATAATAATATTCTAAATCTGAAGAGTTTGTTTGTTTGAACGCGCTAATCTCAGAATGTACTAGTTTAAATTGAAAAAAATATTTTTGTGTCAGAGAGTTTTTTTCGAAAAAGGCTTCAGGCTCAGCTTATATAAAATCACGCTACGACCAATAAGAGCGTAGCATCAGTGAAAAATGTTGCAAAAATAATCGCGATCATAATAGCAGAAATTGACACGGACGAAGTCGCGGGCAACAGCTAGTACAATATGTGTCCGATAGCTTATTGTTTGCCACATTCTCGAAGTAACAAATCCTCATAAACGAAGTTAAACATCACCCAGCAAACCCAGTTCTTTATAAGAAAAAAAAACTGTGTTTTAATAAATTAATGTTCAAACCGGGAATCATTTGCAGTCATGGCATCACGTAAACACGCTAACCGAGTCGTAATTTATCGATAAAAACTATTTCCGATCACGGCACTACAGCTAGCTATAGTAATTGGGTCGCCACAGACCAGTGGGCGGTAACTAACCGTAGCGAATGGATATCGATAGATTTGACATGGTGCCAATAAGGTTTATTGGGAGTGGAAAAAAATAATGAGATTGATCCCTTTTAGAAATATCTCAATTATAACAGATTCGAAAAGCTTTACCGGTAGTTACCGGTGCGCTTATTCTTTTATTAAATAAGGTACGCATTTGAGTTTAAAACATGAATATCAGTATATAAACTTGAAAAATTATGTCTCGGGCGAGACTCGAACCCTCATCTCCTCGCAATTCGGGCGCGGCGATAAACCAATAATTGCAATTAAGTTGCTAAAATATCAAATAAAGTATATAAATAGCTGTTTCATCAAACATCTGCAAAGATGTTTCTTTCGGGTGTTAAGGGTGCAAACTAGCATATGATGAAACAACGCTGGCTTACAGCGATAAGACTATGCTTGAAAAATTTACGCCTATGACGTAGTGTCTCGGTTGCTTAATGGTAAAGCGCCGCGCCCGGATTGCGAGTAGATGCGGGTTCGAGTCCCACCTGAGATATAATTTTTCAAGTTTATATACTGATATTATATTTGTAATTAAGTTGCTAAAAAATCAAATATGAAATTGCAGTAGAATGGAATGTTGAGGAACATGATAAAACTTTAGCTCGATAATACCATAAAGATAACAAAGATGACGCACCTACAGAAGATTAGAAAGACAAAAAAGTCAAAGACAAAAAATTCAGAGGTAAAACAAATTAATATTATTTTGTTTTTAAAGGTAACACAACATGAATAAGTAAGTAAGTAACAGCCTATAATCATCCCACTGCAGGGAGAAGGCTTCCATCATTGAATTCATGTTACCACCACAGCAATGATGGGTGTACTGGCATAATCACCACGCTTGCCAAATGCGGGTCGGTGATCACAAACCCGAGCAATGTTCGAAAATTCGAAACTTTTTGTTGCCCGACCCGGGATTCGAACCTGGGACCCCGAGATCTGGTATTTACCCGGTATTTAACTAGACCAACGGGGCGTTCATCATGCGACACAACATGAATACATGTTAAAAAAATCTACTGAATGGTAAAAATATTCTAAACAGTTCTTATATTATTCCTTATTTTATTAGAATAATAATTATAATTTAACTAGAAACACTCTGTAAAATTGGGGAAATTGGCAAACCGAGATTTGTGAACGGAAATTGTATAGAGGAGGAGGAAAAAATAATGAAACGCTAATCGATTGACTGGTTAACGGATAAATAAATATGTCTTTCAGTTTCATTATTATATTAGTACCTAGCAGGTGATTTTAAGCTACATTTGATACGCTTATTGCATTCATTATAAAATGATATACTGTATACTGTCCTATAATATCAGTATATAAGGAATATTACAATTATGTTGCTAAAATATCAAATAAAGTATTCAAAAAACTAGCCGCTAATATTCTAGCAGCTTAAGCATAAGCATTGAAATTGTTTAATTATTCTTATTTTCTTTTTCGTTTGTATTGTATCGCCATTAGTCGTATCAGTAGAATGTTAACTACACACTTAAGCAAAATGTATGCAACTGTAGATGTAAAATTTGATTTGAAAGTATTGGGCTAGCGAGTATCACAAGAACTAATCTGAGGATAATGGTTGTGGGCTTCACAATAACCAAAACTGTCTGTTTCATTACTTTAACAAGCTTCATTGTGATTGCTGTTTGTTATCCCAAATAAATAAATAAAATAAAAATGCTCTTATAAACTTTGCTATAATGCTAGCAGAACCTTAACAAAACACTGCATAACAAATGAACCACAAAAACTGCCTTTTTTGCAACAACAATTAGGCACAATTTATCATGTCAATACATTTGACAGTAAACCACGCGGAAGTTATGTCGCTCGTGACTCGTACGTACAACGTATCGACATTCTATAAGGACGATATCACATCTTTTGTCCAAACAGATAGCAACATTAAGTGATTTGAATCTTAGGATTGTTAATCCATAGATTAAGATTAAATAGAGCTAAAGTGGCGGTGGGCGGGGCACATAGTTAGGAGAACCGATGGCCTTTGGAACGGAAAGGTTCTGGAATTTCAATCGCGCACAGGACAACAGATTTAGCTGAGATAATGATGATAGATTTAGATTAGTTAAATACCTTACAAACTATTTTCTTAAACTTCTAGGTAGGCAGGCTATAAATATTATTAGCCATAGCCCACGCTATTGTACGGGTTATCCTACGAAAACTAATATTTTTTCAGGATAAAATAAACTTTCATTCTGTTACAGACAATGTTTGATTTACGAGCTTATTTTCATCTAGATCCTTTAATCCGTTTTGGAGTGATTAAATAATTAACATCGGTCAAAACTTTCGCATTTATAGTAAGAAATTCCTAGTTATTGAAGCGCTCATAGTAGCCCAATGCTTTTTAGTGTACATTATCTGTCACTAATGTTAAGCTGTCTCAGAAGCATTATCGTATGCACACTCCAAAGGCTTTAAATATGTAGTAATTCTATCAGACAGCAAGAGTGCTCTGCAACATTTGGCTCGATGCGCCTCTGGAAAAAGAGGAGCTTCGATAGCCTACTCAATTTTGAATAAAATTCGTACGATGTTGGATGACGGTATTGCTCTGAGACTGCAATGGATCCCAGCGCATGTTGGATTGTTGGGTAATGAAGTGGTTGATAGGATGGCGAAGGCAGCCGTGGTATCTGGCCAAGAGGTTTACATTTTACCCGAGTTTTCTGAATTATTCATAAAACACCAACAACACATTTTTGAAAAATGGATAACAATATTTAATGAGACTTGTATCGATAAAGGAATATGGTATAAGACGATACAGGATAGACCACTTCGAATACCATGGTTTACCAACGCCAACCTAAACCGAAAATGTGTAATAATAGCTGTAAGGATGCGCTCTGGACACATCCCTTTAAATAAATTCAAATATCTGATGAGAAAAAGCGACACCCCTAATTGTGAAGCACGTGGTGTCTTAGAAGATATATATCACTTGATGGAATGTGCCGGGATGTTACAATACGAACTGCTCTTGTGCAAAATTTAAATTTAACTTTACAGAATGTTGGAGTGTTCCAAAGTGTTCTCGCTGAACCTAACTCAGAATCGGCTAAAGTTCTTTACACTGAAATTGCGAAAGTATTGTAATATGTTTTATAAGATTTATATTGTGTACATTCTAATGTTTTAGTACGTTAAGTTACTATTAGGGTATAATAGGACTGTCATAGTCGAATTACAACTCAAAGTCCTTAAAAAATAATAATAAAAAAAACGTTGTGAGCGGTCACTAGTTAGATGGGTGACCATTTCTGGCATCAGCATCATACCAAGAGCGCTTCCGTGCTTCGGAGGGCACGTTAAGCCGTCGCGTCGGTCTCGGCTGTTGTCAAAAGATAACAGTCGTTAAGCCCTGTTGGAGGCCTTCGGGTGGCTTGAGAAACGTCCAACGGCGGGGTGATGTTGCCACAGCGTCGTCTTTGTCGACCCGCACTAGGGCAGCGTGGTGGAACTAAGGCCTTAACCCCTCTCCATAAAAAGGAAAGAGACCCGTGCTCAACAGTGAGCGAAATGAGTTGTTTCCTTCGACTATTTTTCAAACCAAAACATCCAGCTCCGCATTGAAGCTCAGTAGCTCAGTTTCGATCATATGTACCAGCTTCTCCTAACACTTCTCTCTCCTCCGCCTCCTAAGACTCCTAAATCTTGTATCACATCGAATACCTTTAATTTTTTTATTGTTTTGCATTATATCATATTAATAAGATAAACACCCAACAAGTCAAAAGAGGCGTCAAACATATTTATAAGTGTTGTATATTTCATAATTAGTCACACCTATTACATGACGTACAACTGTGCCTCGATTCGAGTGATCAAAAATACGAGTATCAATGTCATATCAAACTTGGTACTAGGGTTATTTCTTAAGATCCGCCTATCAATGTACATTGTTTTTTTAATAAAGGTCAAATACCGAACCTTTTGCAGGTCAGAGATCACTGTTACATAAAAAATACTTTCTCTGTGCTCTCGATACTTGGTTAGACAAATAAATCACAAAGGTCAAATTTCAATTGTACTTGCCCAACTATATTATTATTGTTACGGTCTTATCTGATGTTTTACTAGTTGTTAGTACTACTAGGAACCGTATGTTTTCAGAATAAAAAATACTAAAGTAAAAGTGACGACCCTTAAAGCAGGGCAAAGATCATTGAGTTTAAATTACCACAGCAATGATGGGTACAGCCATACTCACCACGCTCGCCAAATGAGGGTTGGTGTACACAAACCCGAGCGATATTCGAAAATTCGTAACTCTTCTTATCCGGCCCATCCAGGGTTCGAACGCAGGACCCTGAGACCAAACACACAAAAAATGACATAAAATTTCGCAGGAATTCGATAACAAACACCGTGACACAAGATTGTGAGAGTGCTTAGACCTCCTTATTTCACCCTGCTGAGGCTTATTTAAGCGTTCGTAGCGAACGTCAACTTAAATCAGTACGTTTTCTAACTATTAACTACCTCCCTGCCAAATTTCATCTTCGTACGACAAGCAGTTTTCGCTTTTATACATATAGATGTGTTAAACACAGAATGCATTTCACTTTTAAGTTCTTTGACATCACGGTGAAAAAATACTCTAGTGATCTATAATAGCTAGCAAAACACCACTTAATGTGCAGTTTCACGTGAAGTATTTCATAATTTTCATTCTTCGTGCGGGAACTCATGCACAGACGAGTATGTAACGAGGTTGTGGCAAGCATGTAATTATGCGATGATACTGCTCCGGTGTCACGCTTTCCGCAATCAGTTTAGCGTATCGCGACGGGTGACGTTCCCATCACTATTCCCAACATGTTATAAGTTGTTAAAGTCACAAAAACAATACTTAAACTGAATTTAACCTTGAAAAATTATAACTCAGGTGGGACTCGAACCTGCATATCCTCGCATACTATACTTACAGCGATAAGAATATGCTTGCAAAATTCGCGCTGTGACGTAATGTCACGGTGGGTTAATGGTATAGCGCCGCTTCTGGCATGCGAAGAGATACGGGTTCGAGTCCCACCTGAGACATAATTTTTCATGTTAAATACTGATATTGTAATTGCAATTAAATTGCTCAAATATCATAAAATTTTTAAACTGGCCTTTAATTTGTAGACTCTAAAAACACTGTATAAAAACCATGGAAAGACCAATCTTGCCTTAAAGGTTCACTAGTGAAATGTCTGTCAATAGATGTTATTTACATCATTAAATACTTAATAAAGGTCTCTAATTAACATGACGGAACAAAAACAAGGTTGGTAATGTCTTAATAATACTTGTATTACTTATTATCAATGTGGTTATAGCTAGAGGGCTAATGACTTAATATTCATTTGAACAATATTAAACCGTACGAACAATTACGTATGTGGGTGTTTTAATTATTAGTTTTTTGTCTATATACCTACTAGAGAATACTAACTAGCCAGTGGCGATAATAAAGTTCGCATTTTATGTTGTAAAACAATACAAATACATTATTAGAAAATTAGGTCGTAAATAATAAGTATGGCAGTAACAGGGGCCTAAATATGAACGTAAAATTATAGTCGTGTTTAAGACTAGGTAGCAAGGTTAAAGTACCTACCTATATTGTTTGATGAAATAGTGGTTAACCTTAAAATCTAATAAATTAATTTCATAATAATGCAAATAAAAAAAATATATGAAAACATCATACGAACCCAATTTGAGCTAGGATTCGAACAAAAAATGTTTGAAGTCAGTAAACTTTATATATAACTTTATAAGTTAGGATATGTATATATGTATACAGAGCGAGCCAAACTTAAGAAAGTGTACCTACTAGATACTACTTACAAGTAATGGAGGACCATCTATACAAAAAAAGTAACATACCTGTTTATTCCTTTACACAGCAACAAGTGAGAGGCTTAAAACTAAGGATTTAAAAAAAACCTCTGAAATGGTCATACTTTTACTAAAGTTTTTTTAATGGGTGTTCTACAATCATACAAAAAAATTCTATCTTCTGCTTAAGTTTAACACGCTCTTTTTGGGACCCCTGTATCGGTGTATGTATTAGGGATCTACCTCCTAGTAGTCCACCTTGGGCAACGGCATCTTTGGTTTTCTAACCAATGATGACGGCTAACAGATCCAACTGCGGTGGTAGGCTTCGTAAGAAGCTGCCTGGATGCTACCACCCTCCTGCCGGAGCTGCGGAGTCCAAACAGTTTTTTCTGTGTTTCGCTGGTTTGTGGGAGAACCAGTACCTCTGGGTAACCTCGCTCCATCTTAGGCTTCTTCTTAACCGTAGAGTTAATTATGTAGTCAAGAGCAAGCCCATTATTTATTTTAAAAAAAGTACTTATGTGAATAGGTGCTAATTTAACCTGTCTTTTAAAATACGACCGCTATATTTTTAACACAAAAAACAAGCTATCGTGAAAAAAGCTCAATAAAAACAACTAACAAAACGACACTTCGAAGAATGATCCTCCCACTAATTTAGCGTTTGTATGAAGTCGTGCCCAAGGTCATTGACTTTAGTTTTTTTGCTGACTATTGTAGCGATTCAAAAAAGTCCTGACTTTTTATACATATGATTAATATAAAAGGTGATCGATTTCAATGACATCACAGAAAACAGATGGTCTATTCATACATTTTTTTTTTACATGTAAAAGACATTGAAAAACGTTAGTTTTGTTTTATTAATGTAAAATGTATCATTAAGAAGTAAAGTAAAGTTCTGCATCATTCAATTTAAGTTACTATAGCGATGATGAGTTCAGGCATGATCACCACGCTTGCCAACCGGGTATTGTTATTACAACCGAGCAATATTCGAAAATTCTATACTCATGTTGCCCGACCTTCCCAATATTTTAACCACCAGACCAACAGATTCCGCGTCCATAGTCTGACCGCGACCACGATTCGTGGCAATCGGATCGAAACGTCGGGAAGGTAAAATAATATATACCTTAAAATAAATAATTCGATTGAAGTAAACCTCTTAAAATGTTAAGTTTTAGGGTTATTTATTCCTACATTATTAAAATACGGATATAAAAGTAAGTTAAACCAATCAGTCCGTCCATTGCCTTATTTTGAGGGTGACGTCAGAATCGAAAGTGACACTCGTCGACTCGAAAAATATAACTTCAAGAATTTATTGGGGTTGAGATTTGCATACGGACTCAGACGAAGAACCTAAGTTTAGGGCTGTCATGTTATATTAAACCGACTAATGAAATAAAAAAATATGATTTTAGGTAACTTATTTAAAATCAATGCTTGATGCTAGACGGTCATTGCTTGTTTAGCAGAAACTCTTTTTTAGAAATTATTTTAGTCGCTTTTTTGTAAAAAGTTTTCATTATTCAAACTTTTGGTCAACTCTTTCCTTCCACTATTCCAAATTTAAATGGAACCTATAAAAAAAACGGTCAACCTGTAAAAAGTTATGCGTTGTCATATCGTGCCGGCATAAAAAAAAGAATCATTTTTCTTACTCGAGTGCCAAGAGATGATTTTGCCATAGTCCCCCTATTGGTCTGATAATAATGATAATGATGCTATATTTAAAAAATAACGCATTTTAACGAAAAAAGACCAAAGGCGTCAAACTTAGCGTTACTGACGACTCCTTGTTATGCTCCCAATAAGTTCTCAACAAACATACAGATATTTATGTTACGGAAATATTATTTTTCTAGAAACATTGTTCCAATATTTTTGACAGTTATTGCAAATGTTAATTTTTTTACTGTTTCACAATTTAATATATTTCAATTTGACAACCTTAAGTATATCTATATAGCTATCTACGTTTTAGGTATGAAAAGTTCAAAATTATTATTTTTACATCGCAATAACTAGTTTAGGTAGGTCAGAGTTGTCATAAATCTTCACCCACAGGAAGAGTCCTATGGGTGACGAAATAGTCAACTACTCTACAAACTTTATTACTCTATATTTACAAAATTAAGTGTAGAGACACCCCAGTTAGTAATATAATAAATACTTAAGTTAGGGTTGTCTCGCTCTCCCATGGTTATACATTTATACTGAGAAACAGTTAAAATAAATCAAGTCAACTGGAGGAATGCCGCCAGAAAAATATCATAAATTGTTTGGAAACGAATCAGATCTATGAGAGCAATCGTTTTATTGTAAATAATTTGAATATGTTAAATTTATATTACCAAAAACATAGATAAATTTCCGCAGGCTTACAGATACAGGCCTTTAATAAAATCCAGCCACTTTGTGTTAACATTTTTCAATTAACACCACCAACATAATAGTCTAAAAAACATGTTCAAAAATGTAATTAAAAATATATTGTGTTTTAACGAAATAGACATCACTTAAATTTAATAGCAGCATTATTCAAATTACACTAACAAAAACTAAACAATAGATATCAAAATAATTATTTTCCGCGTCCGAACGTACACAAACAATAGCTGTCATTACTAAAACGGGGAATTAAGAAACAATTTATCTTACATTCTTTTATTTTTTTAACTGTCAGTATGTTTAGTTACTTACCTCATACCACAGAACATGGAAAATGTTAGAAAGGCTGTCATGTGCCATTTCTATGAGAACCGATGTCGCTGCTTGCCCCCTCTACACACAAACGAGTTCAAAGAACGCCAATCAAGCGAATTCTTTGAAATCGCACGACCAATAGGGTCGAGCTACGTCAAAAGAAACCAATCACAACGCTAATTTATAAGCATTTGCTCATAACCTCTGTGGCGCGCCTGCCCCGCCTACATCGCCTTTTCCCATGTTCTGTGCCTCCTAAGAACGGACTCACTCCTTCACGACGACCATAGACGACCTCCGTGGCGGAGTGGCGTACACACGTAGTTCAAGGTGTCGCCTGCTCCGAGGTCCCGGGTTCGATTCCCGGACGGGTCAATGTAGAAAAAATGTGTTTTTCTATATTTTCTCGGGTCTGGGTGTTTGTGGTACCTTCGTTGCTTCTGGTTTCCAAAATACGAATGCTTTTAATAGTTATTCAAATTGGAATCAGAACAATGTATGTGATGTTGTCCACATTTATTTATTTATTATTCACTTACTAGAGGTACATACGTAGTATTATTACTTATTCTGTGCTAGAGGGAACTAAATAATTTTTAAACTTACTTGTGTTAACTTGTGTTCACTCTTACTTTATCGTAATGTTTTGCTTACCTGAAAAAGATAAAATGATCGTTAAAGTCTAATCTTGTTTACTATTCCTGATGGTGGAATTGTCTTGCTCTTACTAATATTACACAGGGTGTTAGGTAAATAATATAACAAGCCGTAACCAGCCTATGTCAACGTACTAAGCATATAAATGCATGGTGAAGTCAGAAGTTTGATATCATCATTTTTGAAAATAATATTTCATACAAATCGGAATTTAACATTTTTGACTTGTATGAAAATGAAAAAAAACCTTTACGTTAGCCCTTTACCTAACACCCTGTATCATAATGCGACACTTTGGATTGATTTTTGTTACTTATAACACCAAAATAGCTCAGCGGACCTGGATGAAAGTAAACATACCTACTTCATGCTACTGCTATAGATATAGCACATAGCTGCTTTTTCTACCGGTAATAAAAACGATGCTGGTAGGATAATTTTCCCACACGTACGAAAATTAGTAACTTGTATTTCAAAGTTATCCAATATTTAAATAAACTTTAGAAGGAAGAAATTATTAATAATGATAAATTATTTATTCAGATTACAGTTAGGAACAATATAAGTTACATATGAATTAAAAACAATAATAATAATAATAATATTGAATGAGATTAGTGCTGTGATAATAGATATTCTAAAGTGGATAACTAGAAATAGCATCAAAATAATTGACTGATTAATAATTCCTTCACATTACGCTGTTTCGTCGCAATTTTTTATTTGGTTTGCTATTAATTAGGAGAAAAATATCAACAGGATAATAATATATATATCCAAATAGGAGAAAAATTGCAAATTATAAGTTTTGTCGTTTTGAAGTATGTTAATGTATACCCATTTTTATAACTTTAATAATTTGTTATGCCTAATATAAGTAATAATCATACCAAACATTATCATTATTATATAAATTTACAAAACCACATTCACTTTTGCGCCAAGAAAAGATTTACCTGACACACTTAGTGACGTAGTTAGGAAACATAACAAAACGTTATTGATGCGACATTGCTGCGACCTCGTTTTGAGCGAATAGTTAAGGCCAGTGATACACACAACGTGGGAAGGCTCCGTATTTAAATAGTTTTAATCTGGCATGTCCGTGTGAGGTCGCCACTGTGACAACAATGGCCGACATAGGGGCTCAATTATTGTTTTAAATTGATTATTTACCTGCGTTGCGACTGGGTCAAAACCCTTGGTAAAAATAGTGACATTATAAAAATAATAAACAAATAAATTAAATATCAAAAACATCAAATGTATGTTGTACACCCAAAGTTAATAACTCTGACGGCACATCGAGAGATTTGGCCGAATGATATCAGAATTAATAGATTACAATAAGGAGTTATGAAGTATGTGATTTAACATTCGTTTTTAAAAAACGTAGTAGAGTTGTCACTCTGACGTGTCACGTGACACCGGAGAGGGGCGGCCATTGGTGAAGTTAAGAGGTTGATACAGAGAGCGCAGGCGCACGTGTGCGGTTGACGTCGTAGTTTATTCGTGTGATTTTATTTTGTTAAAGTGGTCTTTATCACTTGTTATAAAGCCGTTACACGTTTTTGTTAATATTTTATTATAATTTTACATCCTCGCCTGATACTCACGCCTCACATCATAATCGATCACTGAGTAGGTACACAATGGAAAACTAGCCTCATAAAAGTGGCCTCCCTTGAACTATTTCAAGTACTTGTTTTTAAAATTTAAAAACAACGAAGGTACCACTAACACTCAGAAAAAAATACCAAAAAAACTCTTAATTTTCTTTAAAACCAAATCTAATTGAAAATCTATGCTTTCTAGACTATTAATCGCACCACCACCAATCCTCATATCTCCATTTACATCATTTGGCATCGATAAACAATTCTCTTTCCGAGAAATTCATACAAAGAAACAGTTACCAAACACAATGTTAAATACGAATACTAATCAGTACGCAAATAGATTCAAGTTGAAAAGGAAACGAATTATAGTAACCTCAACATAAAACCTTGTACTATGTAAATGTTTATCTAAACACTAAATAGCAGCGTTCATACTAAGCGAACCCATTTAGTTGGACCACAAACTTCCTTACTGTCACTTATGTAAGGGATATTATCATCATATCACCAGTCTATAAGGCCAGTACGGACACGGGCCTCTATAGCCTCAACACAACAAGACGCTTCACAAATTAGCTAGCAATCACAGCTTGGCCAGTGGTAAAACCTTTTGTAAACATATATTTAAAAAGAGGCTGACAATAGTAACCGAGTTTCTTGCGCTGCTTCTTCTTGGCACTAGCCCAGACTTGTCCTGAAGCAGTGGTAGGTATATATTGAAACGTGTAAAAGCGCCTCCTATTTACAGAAATAAAACTGTTTTTTCTGATTTAACTGGTACAAGAAAGGCGCTGCTGCCCGTTTTCTTCTGGCAGCACTTTAGCCGCCTCTTATAACACCTTAGGGGAGAAAATGGTGATGCTATTTTTTTAATGTGTCGACACCACACGATCGTGGGAGATATTATTTTTAATTATAATAACCATACCTACTTTACATATTGACAAATCTTCAGGGGTTTCAACGTAATTGAGGAATTGTTTTCGAGGAAAAGCTTCCTAAAAATGTCTTAAAATCAGTTTTATACACATCGTTTTTCTTTTGTCATTAACATTTTTTAGTAAAGAATTATCGATGTTTAATTATAATGGTTGACGACCAGTTGGATCTGTAGTAGTAACTCTGCTTCTGAGCCATGGGTCGCGGGTTCCATCCCCGCACAGTACAAATATTCATGTGCATGAACATGTCCGTTTGTACTTGTATAGGTGTTTTTTATGTGTAAAAAGTATATCTTTTCAAAAAATAGTATATAAGTAAATTTAGAAGTTAGTGTAGTACTCCTTAATCTAATGTACTTAGTAGTACCTTAATTTGGGAATAGATGGCTCTGCTGCTCTTCTTCTAGCAGTAAGTACGCTTTAGTCATCTTTTACGACACTGAATACGAGAAAGGGTGGCGCTTTTTTTTATTTATTCATAACATCAGATAACAATATCCATAATTATTAAAAAAATATATAGGTTTCTTAGTTCTAATGCTAGAGACAATTATTAACTAAAGTTAATTTATTATTATATTATAATTATAAATTATATTATACTAAAAATCTGTTTCGCGTTTGGTTTTATTAGGGCTGTGATCCATTGCTCTATTAAGACACTGTCCCACCTTTCTGCTAAAACCTGTAAAATACTGTTAGGACTGCCGGCACCACATGGCTGAATGCTTTAATTGGGAAAACCAATAATTATGTAACTTCACATGTTTTTACAGATGTTTTAGATAAATAAAGTGTTGTTACGCCATGATAGAAACTTGTTTGCGGATTCAAAAACGTTGGTAGCCTAAAAAGTTAATTTACTTCGTGGTTAATCCATTACCAGAGTTACACATACAAAAACTTGGTCGTTTTGTTGTTAAGATGATAAAAACAAAACGGAACGTTATGTAAGTGACATACACTTGGTTTCATTGAATTTGTGTCACTTGCAAAAGTAAACAAAAGTAAAAAGTTAAGTTAAAACGGCCTATAATTATCCTACTTTTTTTTTTTTTTGTATTTTTAAATAACTTGAACTGGTTGGCTGCGACAGAATATCAGCGTCGTTAATTTATTCCTGGCGTCACTTGCTGAGTCGTAGACCCTTTCTCATTGGCTATTAGCTTATTTCTGATTTCTTGCTGCTTAGCTTAAGTTACCTAATTGTAATTGCTGTTGAGACAAATAAAGAGTTTTATCTATTTATTTACTGCAGGGCACAGGCCTCCATTTTTAGGGTTCCGTACCCAAAGGGTAAAAACGGGACCCTATTACTAAGACTTCGCTGTCTGTCCGTCTGTCCGTCTGTCCGTCGCTCTGTCACCAGGCTGTATCTCAAGAACCGCGATAGCTAGACAGTTGAAATTTTCACAAATTATGTATTTCTGTTACCGCAATAACAACAAATATTAAAAACAAAACAAAATAAATATTTAAGGGGGCCCCATACGACAATCTCGTTTTTTTTGGCCTTTTTGGTACGGAACCCTTCGTGCGCGAGTCCGACTCGCACTTGGTCGATTTATTTAATTCAAGTTACCGTAGCAATGATGGGTACAGAATTAATCACTACGGAAATTCGAAACCCTTGTTGCCCGTCCCGAGGATCGAACCCCGCGATCTTGGTCCGGTACTTTAACCACTCAAACAACTGGACATTGACAAAATCAAATACTTTGATTGAGTTTGTGTTCAATGCTTCGGCTAAATGGCCCTTCCAAATTCATCTTTTTCTCGTTGTTGAGTGATGTTCTGTAAGGATACTATGGTGTCTCAATATCAATATATAAACTTGAAAAAATTTGACTCAGGCGGGACTCGAACCCGCATCTCCTCACATACCGGGCGCAGCGCTTTACCATTTAGCCCGGTATGCGAGGAGATGCAGGTTCGAGTCCCGCCTAAGACATAATTTTCAAGTTTATATACTGATATTATAATTGCAATATTGCTTAAATATCATATAAAGTATGGTGTCACAATCTGTCTTGGGTGCCTCGTCACCCGTTCCGCGTCTCTGTTAACTGTGGCCACTTGGATGCTCACTTTGACTCTATCCGCCAATTTCGTAAAAGTGTTTCTGATAATTAAATATATAAGCAATTTCTAATTTTACCTAAATTTTCATTATAAGTGTGATTCTAGTTTAAATCTGTTAACTTGTGTGTATTTCAACGCAAGCTGTGTTTATCTGTAAACCTGTAGTACAATTTATTCAAACCTTATAATATTATGTACCGCTAGATAAGAATTATTGTAACCACATTTGATAAACCAATAAAGGAAAAAAAATCCCAAATCGCTAATTATGCATCTCAACGTGATTAATCGGCTCCGTTAATGTTTGCGACAGAACAGTACACAAAGTACAGATAATAGCTCCTGATTTAAACAAGACACATTTAAGTACAGATTATAGGCTAGAATAGAACATAGGTACCTACGCTACTTTTTATTCTGTAAACTTTATGGTTGCCATGGGATGGTTTTAAATTCAAAATGCCAGCGTACGAAGTCGCCGGCAACAGGTTGTGCAACTGTAAATGTTTTTACCAAACTCAATCAACATGCTGGAATGGAATCATTACTTTTAAAATATATTACTATAGCATAATAATATCAGTATATAAACTTGAAAAATTTTGTCTCAGGCGGGACTCGAACCCGCATCTCCTCGCACATACCATTAGGCCACCGAGACACTGCGACACGGCGCGAATTTTTCAAGCATATTCTTACGCTGTGAGCCAGCGTTGCGTTGCGAGGAGATGCGGGTTCGAGTCCCGCCTGAGACAAAATTTTTCAAGTTTATATACTGATATTATAAGTGCAATTAAGTTGCTAAAATATCAAATAAAGTATATAGCATAATACTTCTCTTGAGTGTAATAATAACAAAACACATAATGCGAAGTAATGTAATTCTTAATAATTATAAAAAGCGACAACACAAGACCAGGATTCTAATTCTATAGACGTTGAAGACACCGAGATGATCACACCATCACGACCCCTTAATTAGCTGAATAAAAACTAATTTTAGTTGAAATCTGGCTTGAGCACGAACATCACAAGGTCAAAGTTATCCGTCTACACAGCAGAGACGCGAAACTAAACTTAGGATTTTAAAAGTTGTGATATGATTTTGGCGATTTGAAACTTGGTGATAATTGAAGAAAATCAAAAGATATAGCACTCTTCTTTTCTTATGGGTGTCGTAAAATACAAGTACAATATAGTAAAAATCTTGAAAGAACTAAATCGTATCGTACGTCTAAATCAAAACGAAAAGATACGTACCATTTTTTCGTAACAAATTGAGATTTATGAATGGCATTATAAGCACGTGTTCAATACCAATATTGAAAGGGAAACTATACGAGATCACTCAACCGTAAAAAATACAATTATAACAATAAAAAAATGTGTCAAAACTTTGAACCAATCACAAGGATGTGAATTGAAAACAGAAATGTTTAGCAATCAGCACACACATATAAATAAACGAGTAAGTAAAACTATAGTTGACATATTTATCATCATCATCATCATCATCGGCCTACCGCAACACAAAGTTCGTATATTCGAATCCATCTGTCCCTATCACTCATACCGATGTCGTAAAATATATGAAAGAGACAGATATATCCGTAAATACGATCTTCGTGCTGTAGAGTAAGGCATCAGAACACAGGCCTTTCCAAAAGAAGGATATTGCCTTAACCGCCGCGCTTGGCAGGGGGTTGGCAAGGGGGGAGGGGGTTCTTGGTGTGGGGAAGACGCTTCTGCCCGTCTTCATCTGGCAGTACTCCATAGTCACCTCTTATGACAGCCGTAGAAAGAGCAGAAGCGTTGCTTTTCTTTTTCTGTACTACATCCCATATTAATTTTACTAAAAATATTTCTTGGAGTTTAGATCCGTTGACTCTATAATCGACGATTTAAAAGAACATTTATTTCCTCTAAGTTTAGCATAGAAGAGTATTCGTAGAGTAGTAAAAATTTCCTGCTGCTTGACCCCGGAATAAGATGTGTTTAGCTTAATGTAGCGTTAAATTTCTGAATACTAATTTAACGCTTAAATTGCCCGATATTAAGCAAATAAAGGCCGCATCTAAACATTGAGTTCATGCAAATTGTTCTATATAAAAAAAACATCAAACGTTGTTATACCTAAACTTCGACTGCTACCGTTTTATTAAAATAATTTTTGGTAGAGACTACTTCTTAGCATTCCATGGATTTACCGTGCGGGCGGTGCGGGTGCCGGGTCCATCGTGTGGCATAAAGAGAAACTCCGAATCCTCCGAGTAGCTCCCGGAACTTGTGACACGGGTGTAGGTTTAAAGGGCCCTTTCTGACGCACATCATCGCTCACCTTCACTACTCGTGTTTCCTGCCCAGCTAAATCTGGTATAAACCTGCTACTGCAGCTTTAGATACCCGTTCTGGTATAGAACTTACTGCAGTTCTAGACAAGCCAAGGTCTTTCAACAGAGAGAATTTACTGATATATTGGTTATAGAGAGAACTTGCTGGTATACCTCTCGCTCCTACTTCTACAGTATAACATAACCATTCTTTTAGGAGATCATAGGTAATATTTGTTTTGTTTCATCGTGTGGTCTTTAGGTATGTTAGTGTCCCACGGCACACGGTAAGCTCTACAAGTACTATCCGTTTTGTTGCTCTTTAAAAAAGAATTACATTCGATTAAGAAATACGAAATCTACAATTACTAAACAGATAACGACCTCTTTAGTAACAATTAAAGGGCAAACAGAATGAGATAAGTGTAAATAAATCACAATTACCAATAAGTACTAAAGCTGGTGACATTTAAAGTAAATTGCACCGAAGCGCGACACTCATTAATTTTGATTTAGAATTTTTCGCAGAACTAATTTGCATGAAGTTGTGATGAAACTCTAAACCGAATACTCAGTAACGAAATACTCGTAGAAACTATACACCCAGTCTATTATTTAGTCGTTATTTTAAGTTATAGTATTGCTCGTAAAATGTCCAAATGCTTTGTAATAAAGATTTCATGCCAAGTTATGTTTAAAATAATTGCGTCATGAGATGGCGCCAGTGTTCAATGTTTGAATAAGTAGGTATAATTTGTGAATAGAATATTTTTAGAATGGTATTTCAAAAAACAAGTCAAAGCATAATGAACCTATCTAAAAGTAACAATAATCGATTACCAATATCAGTATATAAACTTGAAAAATTATGTCTCAGGCGGGACTCGAACCCGCATCTCCTCGCAAGCCAAGGACCCGAACCCGCATCTCCTCGCAAGCCGAGGAGATGCGGGTTCGAGTCCCGCCTGAGACATAATTTTTCAAGTTTATATACTGATATTGGTAATCGATTATTGTTACTTTTAGATAGGTTCATTATGCTTTGACTTGTTTTTTGAAATACCATTCTAATAACCCGCATCTCCTCGCAAGCCGAGGAGATGCGGGTTCGAGTCCCGCCTGAGACATAATTTTTCAAGTTTATATACTGATATTATAAGTGCAATAAAGTTGCTAAAATATCAAATAAAGAATCGATTACCAACTTAAAATGTAAATCAATTACGTGAAATGATATTGTAAAAAAAACTATAGGCATATGTTTACTGTTGTCACTTTTTTAGAGCTGGTTAAATAATTTCCATAATAAGTAGCCTTAGTAATCACATCTCAAACTCAAAAAGAGCGTCATATAAAATAATTAAACTCTCTTTTATTTCAACGCTTCAAATGCTGTTTTTTTGTCCTAGAACGGCACAATTATCTTTATGTCTGGTATTGAAATTGTGTACGTCACTTTTAGGGAAAAATGTATTAAGGTTTTTACGGATGTTAATATTACTGCCATAAATGTGTTATAAAGATAAGAAAGATGACTAAAAAAAAAAGATAAAAACCAGTCACTTTAATGTTATTAAAAAATCACAATTCTTGCCTTGCTGACTAATTTGAACTTTTTTTTTTTAAGTACGTTAATTAACATTGTTACCACACCCAAAAACAAGTTTAATATTTATTTTACCATTCCACGTAGGTACATCTACAAATCTGATAAAGAAAAATACACGCCATAATTATACATCTTACGGCTAAGGAAAATATTGAAATTGGCATTCATCCATTAAGTCTACCGATACCATCTAATAGATAGATCTTGTTTACAAGGCATTAAAAATTATGTACAGTATTTTTAATATTTAGTAGGTCTTCAATGTTTAGTCTTAAGAGTTAAGTTCCGAAAATAGTCGCTAGATGGCACTTTACTGAGTTAACTCGCGGTGCCGTTTCGTTTACGTGGTTTCTTATATGTTCCTTCGAACAAAAACATTTTGGCTTGCTATCGGAACCTAAGTTTCAATTGGGGTTCCTTTATGTGGGCTTTTCGGGACTTGTTCAGTAGGTATTGTAAGTTTTTATTATAGGCTATTCACATTCACCATAAAAAGTTGGGAGCCAGCCCAGTCCTAAGAAATCTGATTAACAAAACCACTTTTGAATCTATGGGTGTAACATTAAAAGAAAAAGCAAGCCACAAGAAAAAGCAGCCTCTTGTTTCCTCTATTGTTGTTACTGCGTTACCAACCAGAAAAATCTTCATTTCGGGAAGCCCTTAACTAACGTAGACGAATAACTCCCAGTTGGCCTAGTGGTTTTAATACCGGCTCTGTGTGACAGCCGCAGTTGACATTTAGTTTCGTTTCATCAATTGTTGCGTTTACGTTTTGATAATTTACGTTAGTAGAATTGGTCTTGTGGGTTCAATCCCGGGTCCAACAACAAGTTTTCAGTTTACGAACATTGCTCGGGTTTGTGATCACCAACCTATACCCATCACTGCTGTGGTAACTTGAAATCAATTAATGAGAACTTTGCCCTGCATTGGGATGATTAAAAGCTGTTACTTTACACGACGATGATAATGCAAGAAACAAGAAGTTAGAGTTTAAGCACTGAGTTGTATAAATTTTAAAAAAAACTTCCGAAGACGTCTGAATCTTCTTTGTTGCGCAAGAGTCCATCATTCGTGACCTGCCACAAGTAATTAACCGAAGCTACCTGATTAGAACAAAGATTTTTTCAAGCAAATTCGTGATCGAACATTATCTTTGATTTTAGTAATTAAATTATTTGAATAATCGTCTGCAAGGTTATATATTCTATGTTAAGTTTAAAAAAGAACTGGCTATGACCGTCGATTCACCCATTTATGTAGTATAAGGTAAATTCTATACCCTACAGCCGCCCGCCCCTGTTCGAAGATAAAGTTTTTAAAAATATAAATACAATTATGTCTACCTGTGATCAATTTTTTTGCCCAATAAAGGTAGATACTTACTACGCATTAAGAAATTTAAATAAGATGACATTTAATACAAACTCATCTATCCCGCAAGTATATTTAATACTAGCTGTTGCCGGCGACTTCGTACGCGTCAATTTCTGTTTTTATGATCGCGATTATTTTTGCAACATTTTTCACTGATGCTTCGCTCCTATTGGTCGCAGCGTGATGTAATATAGCCCAATGCCTTCCTTGTTAAATGGACTATCCAACACAAAAATAATTTTTCAATTCGAACCAGTAGTGCCTGAGATTATCGCGCTCAAACAAACAAACAAACAAACTCTTCAGCTTTATAATATTAGTATAGATAAAAATCTAATTCAAGTCCAAGCAAAGTTTACACTGTTCCTCAGAGTCTAAGCCCTTTTTCATTATTTTTATGATCAGTACACTATTGTTTTGAAAAAGAAATATCTCCTACGTTATTCTTTATCTCCAAACGAGGTTTTAAACAGTATTTTACACGCAGTTAGAATAAATCCACTCCCACAAAAGCGTAGAACAACAAATGGCTTTGTAAAGTATGTATTATCTATCATAGAACAGTGTTCATACGAGTCGTACTCGTATATCTACGAAATTACCCATGCACGACTGTCTGTACGGTGCCGCGGTGACCCACTTGTAGCCGCGCGACCTTCCCATCGCTTGAACTCTCAACTTAGGGCGTATGGGCTAAGTGATGGAAGGTAGCGGTGATTTCAAAGATGAATGATGTACTAGTCACATTTGATGGAAAACGTAAAAGTGTTTAAAGTTTGTCGTTGGAAGAGAACAGTCATTGTCATAGCTAGGCTAATGACGAACGTCTAGTCTAGGACGCTAAAAACATGATATTTTCTGAACTGTCTACTTGACACTCATCGGATAGTAAATGAGAAAGTATCGTGGTCAAAATATATAAGTGGGCTCTTGTCTTATGTGTATATCTGTCATGAGCCCACTGTTTGTAACTTTTAAATTACATGTTTTATGGCTATCAAGAGGATACCGAAAATACACAGAACTGACACATTATACATATAATTAATAAAATCAGTTTCATTTGTTTCTTGAATCAAGATCAAGAATGCCATGCTACCACCAATTTTAAGAGCATATACTTATTTTCTCTCTTTCCGGCACAACATCATGCTCGTTCATCCACGTCCTTCGCAGACCACACTACGTAGTATTATGACTTGGACCACAGACTTGTAGCTACTATGAATCGTGCATTTACGCCGTTTTAAAGGACGGGCGTAGGTACTGTAAGCTGTGTGGTACTCGGAATCCGATAAATTGTAAACATCGATAATGCAGATAGCAAACTTAATAGATGCACGCCAATTTAACAAAAAAATACGGGTCTCTACATATGCATAATAATTTTAATTGGATTCGTTTGAAGCTTGTGTAGGAGGTAAACAATTCTTATTGCGGTATTGCGTAGGTTCGTTTTGTAGTAATAGGACAAGAGATTGTAAGGTTATTTTTATGAAAGTTAATTCTAAATTTGCTTCTGATATCAAAAGATTTTTATCTTTAATAAGACGTGTTCCCATTTCCAAATAGGTGGCATTATAAAATGTGCTTGATAATCTTCAAAATGTATTTGAAAACTCATTCAATTGTTTTAAATATCAATACAGCAACTGTGGACAATTTGGGTGCGTCACCAGATTAGCAATCATAATTAACTTCATGAATTGTTAAAAACAAATAAAACCATCGGAATAAAATTAGAGTAGGTAAATTCTTAACATCCCTAGGTTGACAGCTTAAAAAAAACACAAAAAATAACCCCACATAAAGCCTCAAATAGACCGTAAGACTGGTGTCTATTCCGTGTTTTTATTTGGTGTGTAATTTTGTTAGAAAAGTCACTTGAAATGTCCCAAAATTATATTGAGAAAGATTATTTAAAAAAAATTGGTTGTTTGTAAAGTAGGTTTACGATCGAGATGTTTACGTGATAACGTCTTATTGGTGATATAAGTTTTTGGGAAGTAAGGAATTAATGAAGATAACAATTTTTTCAAATTTTAAATTACATCTTAAACATTCAACGAAAACTTAACCGCACGAGAAAATCTCCATTCGTTTGTATGCCGCTAGAGTGAGAGAGACGGAAGATCGGTCCACTCACTCGAACGCTATGCCAGCCTCCGCTCGTGAGGATTCCGCGTGACAAGTTTCACGGAATGACTGGCAGCGCTCGAGATGAGACGGGAGATCGGTCCGTCTCTCTCTCTCGTTATACCTGCGATCGCGCTCGTGAGGTTTTGGTGTGACACAAGTTTCTGAACATGTCACCCGACTGAAACGATTTTAAAGACGTTATCACGTCAATAATAACCTTTTGGAAAAAAAAAACCGATCTGGGTACATTGCACATTCAAAAATTAATCGAGTAGGCTAGGTTAGTATTTTTTCGCTGACTATTCAAGTAGCTACTTTGTTATCCCTAACTCTATCATAATAGGTACACGTGTCAACTCTTTGAGGCTGGCTTTTGAATACACATTAAGCCGTGTACGTACGGACAAATTTGTTGCGTTGCATGATACGCTACAATTTTGTTCGCACTTCTGTACCAATAAGACAACAACCGGACTGGCAGTTAGACATCTCCTGTCTGCAAAAAAAAACGGCGCTAAACTGGCAGTCAGACAGCTCGTGTCTCATTACTTAGGTACTAAATTTTTTTCCAAAAAATACGAAATTTCTGAACGCACCCATAGTGCGACTGAGTAAAAACATTTAAATATAAACAAGGAACATAGAACATCGAACACTCTCTTCAGCATACATGTTTGCGGCGATCCTATTTATATGTTCCGTATGGACGGTGTTCGAATAGCTGTATAAAATCGCATCCATGGCTATTGAGATAGAGTTTACGACTATTGTGCGCGAATTCGATTCGAACTATGCTCGCGTTCGTGTTCGAATATGCCGTCCATACGTACAAACCAAATGTTCATGTTCGATGTTTGTATTCGCTATGTTCGTGTTCGTTCGTGGGTACACGGCTTTAGACGTCTCAATATCCATGAATAATTAACTACCACAGTAACCGCATGTGACGAGCAAATTGCTCGTATGATGAGAGGTTCAAGGTTTGACTCCGGCCCGCGCACGATCAGATATAATAAAGTGGTAATTAACTTATTAAATACTTACCGATGCTTCCTTATAACTGTGTATGTGGGTTTTTTATGTGGTTTATGATTTTTTGATTGAAGTGTGTTTTTATTTTCGATGTTCCGTGTTGCCGCATCTTATAATGAGAATCATATTTTATTTACGTATCTTTTTATTCAGTCTCAAAACTCAAAAACCGGTATCTATATTCATTACTATCCATTATCCACTTATTTCTGTTACATTTGTTTACATACAACATAATCAGCAAAAGTCAAAGAATATTTTAATTAAAAAATGATATTCATACTGAAAATATGATTTAAATTAAGCACAAGTAAAGCCTGCTAGTGCTGATATTATAAACATCCTAAATTTTTAGTTAAATTAGGTACCTATGGAATATTCAATCATATTTAAAAAAATAATTAATGTAATTAATATTGTGTTTCAATTTATTAACCAGTGGTAACAATTACTTTTAAATTATATTTGTCATTAAAACGCAATTTATCAATTTTGAATAATCAATTTTGATATTATATGTAATAAAATTAATTGTTTATAAGAATACTCCTAGTTTTTGACGATATAACACAAAAATAATTGTTCAAATACATTTTACTTATGAGATCCAACGCATCCTAAGTTATGCAAGCTACGAAAAATATAGAAACTGCCTTTTTAATCTCACATTTATATCAATTTATTTCCTTCTCCGATGAGCTTTAAAATAAAAGCGTACAAATTGTTAAGTCTTATTTTTGTCGAGTGATTGATTACCCTTCAAATGACGATCTGGTGTTAAAATTTTCAAGTCGCCTAGCTATGCTATAACTGACAGGCTTGTGACGTGATAGAAGCCAAGACCAACAGCTTATCATGCCTTCCAAAAGACGACTTTCCCTTCCACACCTGAGTCAATTTAGGAAAGATCGTTTCCTAAATTGTCCCGACTTAGAATCGAACCTCAATGCGTAGTAGGTAGGTGGAACATCAAACCACTACACCAAAAGGCTCGTCATCTCTTAAGTATGTGGCAAACATGACGTAAACGATCGTTTCGACGTTTTGTACAAACATAATGATTTTAAAACTTAGAACGCGTAAGGAAGCCATTGAACAGTCGTGACTTAGGATACTCATCCAATAATTAAGTTGTGAAGAAAAAAAATAACTATTATTAAATTAATCAAGTGTTAGGGAAGCAGCAATATTTTCAGCGCGTCATGCTATACAGAATGTCTCAAAAATGGCACGTCAGACTGATATGATCACCACACTTGAAACAAGTTGGCGATCGCATTTTGACCAATAATGGAGGGAATATGTTGCTACCCTTTTTTCCCTACCAGTAAACTTTTAGACTCGTATTAAAACACCTATAGGTAGAGAGGTAGTAGAATTGATTTTATGTGCTGACACCATCGCAAAAAGCGTCAGTAACTCTTTGTTTATTTGTATCAAATGCTATAAAATGTTTAAGCAATTGTAAAAATAATTAAAAACTTACATAATAAATCATTATCTATGAGTGTGTTTAAGATATACATCACGAATATCGAGCAGTAAACTAATGATGAATGTGTTTTTACTGACTTCAAAACTAGCCTACCTATACATACCTATAGAAAAACGTTTTCCTGTAAACTAGGTACTGCACTACGATTACAAATACACTGTACAATATTCGTGTTTCTAAGAATACCTGTATAGCCTCAAACCACGTAAGGTTCCGCGCACAATGTTGCAAAACAAACGTCATAATCCTTTCTGAGAACAAAGTTGTCAATAAACGAATTGGTGCGAGCCAGCCTTGCAACATGAACAAACAAATTAAAGGTGGTAGTATTAATTACTCACTAATATTATGAATAATACTCCGTTGGACTAATGGTTTAGGTACCGGGTGAAAATAACGAGGTCCTGGGTTTGTTTCCCGGGTCAGACAACAAACTAGTTTACAACTAGTACTAAGCTCAGTATTAAGTTTAAACTTTGTTTTGGAATAAGAGGGAGTTTTGAATTTTCAAATATTTCTGGGGCTTGTGATAACTAACCCGCATTTGGCAAGCGTGATGATTATGCCTGTACCCATCATTGCTGTGGTAACTTAATAAATAAGTAAATAAAAGAAAAAAAAGTGGACAACATCACGTACATTGTTCTGATCTTAATTTGTTTAACTATTTAAAGCACTCGTATTTTGGAAACCAGAAACAACGAAGGTACCACTTTGACTACAATTGAATTCAATGATGGAGATAAGAGATGAGATAAAAGAGAATGTTAATAATACGACTAAAAAGGGTGACAATCACAAATATGCAACACGATACCAGAATCAGATAGCCCTTCCTAAACATCGTCTGGTTAAATATAGAAAGAGTTTTCTGTTTGTGGGCATCAAGTTTTTAAATAAAATACCATCTGAAGTAAGAGATCTACGAGGTAATGAATTTTGTAACAAAATCAAAACAATACTTATTCTTAAAAGTTATTATAGTATAAATGAAGCTCTTTCGGATACTGACATTTTTAAATTCTAATTTTTAAATTTATTAATTTTTAATTTTTCATATCTTTTATTATTAGTTTCTTTTAATATTACTACATTATGGATTGCTGATTCGTATATTTTATTGACATTGTATTATTCTATTTAATAATTGTGACGATTAAGTATTTTAATTTAAGTATTTATACTGTTTTTTTTATTTTTTATTACATAATTTTTAAAATTGACGATGTTCCTAGATTGCTGATATTGTTTTAATTTTTAATTTTATAACATTTAATACATTAATTACGTTAAACTTGACATTTAAATTATAACAAAAATATGTGTGTCTATTTGAAATTGTAAATTGACGTATCTAAGTGTAATGTTAATACCAAAAGATGAAATAAATGAATATGAATATGAATATGGAGGCCTTTGCCCTGCAGTGGGATGATAATAGGCCGTTACAAGTTGTGGTTGCAGTTCTACTGAAAATAAATTAACTTCATGTGCATTGAAACTTAAAAATACAATTTCTTGAATAAAAACTGTCGTAGATGGGACCCGAACCCCAACCTTCGCTTGCCGAGTAACTGCTCTAACCAAGCTATCAAGAAATTGTTTGCGTGTACGAATTTATTCAATGCGTTTTAGGCAGCGGCGTTTCATCAATGTTATTAGATATTTACCTCCAATTTTTAGTCTAGGAATTGTATTTGAAATTACACCAGCAATGTTTTGTTTAAAAAACGGTCTCAAACATAGAAAACTTTGTGTTTCAAACTCGTCTTCAGGGTTGTTTGTTTCCCACTGTACAATGAGCTTTGTGGAAAGCACACTTATTCTTTTGTAAATATATATCCTTGCATGACGTCTCTCAAGTGACCTAGCCTCAGTTGACCTGGGCATGCGCAGCGGTGCCATCCTCGACTATCGCGACCTAAATCTAACAGTGAGATATTAATCATTGGCACGAACGAGAGATTATCTTTCTTATTTCTCCGATTTAACAACGGCCTTAAATGTTTGCGTTTCATAACAAGAATTTTTAAGTAAAAGACAATTCGAAATTCAATGACTTTTTTAAATCTTTTTTTATAAGGGTGTTTTGTCTGTAAGAAATGTCAATCCCATCGAACAAACAATTCAATTCTCTTAAATCTATGCTTAAATCAAAATTTTATATGTCAGTAAAACGTCATAGACCCTTATGACGTTTTAGCATTAGTAGCTATTAGAACATATTGGCATGGGAAAATCAACCCTATTGTTCACTGACGCGCAAATGACTTTCAACCTTAGGGTACCGACAGTACCTTCGTTGTTTCTTATTTCCAAAATACGAGTGCTCAATAGTCACTCAAACTGCGATCGGAACAATGTATGTGATGTTTTCCACATTTATTAAATAAATAAATAAATATTTAAGACATGCCTCACTGGGCCACACAGACCCATCTAGTCCCAAATTAAGGTATTATTAAGTACCCTGTCGTATGGGGTACTAGACCGATAATCTTACTTATATACTTTTTTTTTTGTAAATACATACTTATAATACATAGAAAACACCCAGACCAGTACAAACAGACATGTTCATGCACACAAATATTGGTACTGTGCGGGGATCGAACCCGCGACCCATGGCTCAGAAGCAGCGTTTACTACCGCTGATCCAATGGTCGTCAAATTTATTACATTTATTTATAGAAACAGAAGTGTTGCTATTCTTTTATTATTCCATAACACCAAAGCTTTGGATGTGCACTAACGTGCAGTCGTAGTCTTTAGGGCCATAACTCATAGCATAATAGTGTAGTCAACGCCTTACAATTGATTAGTTTTTCGTAGATACATTCGATTTTTCTCAGAAAATAAACAGTGGACATTAGAAAGAAAGAAAAGAAAGAAAGAAACATTTATTTTTCGAGACCCAGAGTTCTAAGGCCGATAAAAGTGTACAAAAATAGGTAGCAAAATAAAAACAATAGGAATAAGATTAAAAAAAAGCACACACCCAAAACATTAACACAAATAAGTAGGACAGGCCTACGAGTCTCAAAATCCCGGCAGAAAGGCGTCCACCTCAGCATATGTTGTGCGCGGGCACACAACGCTGGTCTTCCGATGGAGCCACCGAGTGAAACACGGACAAAAACAACCAAAAAATATAAAAATAAAATTAAAAAATCTTAATAGCTTAACGAACACATGCGTACCTTAAGCCGTACATAAAAATATTTTATTTCAAATAATGCTTCAAATTTAAAGTGCTTACAGTTTTTTTTTTCTTTTGCCAAGCGTGAACGTGCGGTATAAGTGAAAAAAGTAGAGTTAATTAGCAGTCGTTCCGACTAATAATTGGATTAATGTGGGTTACAGCCAGCCTGGCATGACAATGAGGCCTATCACTAACGCACTATACACTACAGAACCCAACGAATACGGCAACAACACTCATAGCAATCCAAATAATACCATGTAGAGCAACGTATGCAATCTCAAATCGAAAGCATGTGACAAATTATTCAACCATGTTTATACTTTCCAGTTGGATTTGAAAATGAATTGCAATACTAATTACTAAACTAGAAAATACGCATCCAACACAACTTAAAATTTAGCGTTACTTACTCTTTTCTAAAACAAAACCGTTTCGGAAGGCACTTTTAGCCATAATTATTTTATTTATTTATTTATTTATTTATTTATTTGGCTTACTTACAGTCAACATACACAGGTCACGTCAAAAACATTTCCAATACTTATAGGCTAAGTGTAGTGACTACTTATAAGTAAACACAGCATGCAATATAATATTAATCGATAAAGCAGAGGAGTAGGTATAGACAACGGCAGGTCAACCCACCCAAAAAGTCAAAGGTCAGTAAATTGATTTTCAGCTTACAATCAATATCAATTGAGAAAGTTCGACGTTCTGTGGTAGGTTGACGTGCCGCTGCCTGCACAATGACAGTAATAAAAATCAAATATAATTTAATTTAAATTAAGTTGAGGCAGGCTGCTCTCTCGAGCGAGACTATGCACTTACAATAAAGTCAATAAGCTTTTTTCGGAAGCTGTAGAAGGAGTCAAAATTTACATCGACTATGTGGCTATAGCTATTGAGTAGCCTGCAGAGTCTGGGCAATGGGGAGTTAGATCCAAGAACAGTTCTTCTGAATGGTGGTTTCAATGGTAATATCGGCTGACGAGGATATCTCGATGGAGCATTGAAATTGATAGAGTTTAAAAAATCAAGACAGCATATTTTACCGTTGAGAATTTTGTGTATAAAAAGTAAGTCCGTCAGCTCTCTATGATTATCCAAAGACAACATCTTAAATTCCTTTAGTCTGTCAACATATGAAAAATTCCTCTTTGCCTTCCCTTGAATTTTGATGGTGACATTAAGTTTCAGAATATCATTTTTACAGTGTTGGTGGTTTATTTTTACTCTTTATTTAATGAGGTGAATGGAGGTTTCAATTCAGAATTAAACAATGGGTTATCGGTTCTCCTTAGCCTGTGTCTTATGTTAGGTATTCCACATACTCGCACATCTAGACTGGCGATAAATTGGTGCTTCTACCCAGCGATTAATCGGCTCTCAGCGAATATCGATGTCAGTGGTTTACTGGAAAAAAGTAAACTTAGAAAACGAACTGAATCGTAGAAACTAGAACGGAAATGCTCCAATTACGTTTGAGGAATTCATTTAGGTATTTGCTAGTTTACTAACAAATTTTAGCAAGCCGAAACTTTTTATTAAAGTGACAAGGTTATAAAAAAACGCAGCTGAATTTCAAAAATTTTAATCGATGCGTGTTTATAATTGTTAATTGTTTTCTGTATTCTTACATATTTTTCCATTTATCCTATGTTTAAATCTTTGAAGAAAGGAAAAAGAACTAAAATTTGGCTAAAATTCCCCTAACTTTGAAAATTGTATTTTAAGCATCGACCGCCATATGTTACTCTCACCAATTGAGCTACAAGACGTTGTTTTATTGACGAATTTATCCAAGGCTGGGTCACAGGTTGACTACCGTGAGACCCGTCAGTAAAATACAATAAAAACAAGGGCAATATATCTTAAAATAATAAAATATGCAATGAAATCAAAGCATTTTGATGCATAGTTTTTGCTTCAAAACCAACATATTTATTTACACCGAAAGAAAATAAATCCTAGCCTATATCCTTACAAATAGATCTTCGTGTAGTAATTCCATAGGCCAACCAACGATTGCTAGGGATTATTTGTGGCACTCTTACAAAACAGTTAAGTTACCATCACGTGCACTTCAATTCGGAATTGAAAGTTCCAATTTTACTGTCGGTACATCGCTGCTAAATAGTCACGATAAACATTAACTTCAGCTATTAACCGATTTAATTAAACAATTCAGATCAATTATAATAATATGAACTTTGAACGCATTCACATTTATAACGATATTGCAATACAACTCCAATTTATTTGGTAACGTCTTTTTGATTGAACCTAATCATAAGCCGATTGATAGATGATGCTATCAATCAACCATGCAATGGACTGAAATGTATCGTTAAGAATACTTTGTTAACAATGATCGTATTTTCCTATTGAGAAAGTGAACAGTCGAAAATGATAACATAAGTGCTCTAACTTTCGAAGGAAACGTCGAAGCGACAGCCGGCTGTCGCTTGAGCGTCGAAGCGTTAAACATTGTCAAAATATTTTAAATCTTACCCAAAAAATGTTTATTCAGGGAATAATATTTCAGTATCCAAATATTTTTTAATTAATTGACAACGAACCGTATATACTCGTACCATCTACTTTGCAACCTTTTGTTCTCCAACGACGTACTATCACCAGATACCCCTGACACCCTTCAGGCCTTACGGACAAAACATCCTCCAGCTCCAATGAACCCATATTTTCTCGACCCACCAACAGCAGGGCAAGCATGCCTTCAAATTCAAAATAAAGATGTTACATTTGCCATTTTATCTTTTAAACCAGGTTCGGCTGCAGGTTTGGATGGAATCTCACCCCAACATTTGAAAGACTTAACATCACATTCTGTGGGTGATGCAGGCGAGCAACTTGTAAATTCGATCACTAAATTAATCAACTTTATGTATTCCGGTAATGTCAATCCAGAAATTGTTCCCATTCTTTTCGGCGCGAACCTCATTGCCCTCACCAAAAAGGACGGAGGGGTGAGACCAATTGCTGTTGGATCAACACTACGACGTCTGGCCTCCAAA
This sequence comes from Anania crocealis, assembly GCA_949315895.1. NCBI lineage: Eukaryota > Metazoa > Arthropoda > Insecta > Lepidoptera > Crambidae > Anania > Anania crocealis. The sequence goes on along the minus strand of OX438885.1, from coordinate 1,164,484 downwards.
ATTGCTGTTCGACATATTTTACCAAAATTAAATTCGGATTTTGAACCCGTACAGTTAGGCTTCGGTGTAAAAGGAGGGTGTGAGGCAGCCGTCCATGCCCTACGCTCTTTCCTAACTTACGGACAGCCTGACGTGTTGCTCAAAATTGATGTTAAAAATGCATTCAATTCGGTAAATAGGGATACCCTGCTGACGGAAATAAAGCAACATATACCGGAAATATACAATTATCTTCTTCTCAGTTACGCTGACCCAACGAAATTGTTATATCATTCTAATGAGCTGTCCTCGGAAGTAGGTTGTCAACAGGGTGATCCCCTTGGGCCTGCGATTTTTAGTTTGGCTATAAATCCGATAATCAAAAATTTAAATTCTAAATTCAACGTTTGGTATTTGGACGACGGAACTCTAGGAGGTGATGTGGACACTGTGTTTTCGGACCTTTCTTTAATCAAAAATAAATTTGAAGCCATTGGTTTGGAGCTTAATTTTAACAAATGCGAACTTTTTATAAATAACTGCAACTTAAATTTAAATGAAGTAAAACAAAAATTTAATAATTTGGCTCCAAATATTAAAATAGTTACTAGTAATTCCCTTTACCTTTTAGGTTCTCCAATTTTTGATGAATCTTTCTGAATTTATTAATATTTCAATTACTAAATTTCAAAATTATGCTGACCGTCTCCTTGAAATTAGTCCACATAATGCACTTTGCATCTTAAAATTCTGTCTTTTCGTCCCAAAATTTACGTATGTGCTCCGTTGTTGTTCTTTTTGGAATCACCCAGATCTTTTGAAACAAGTAGACGACTTAATTAAAATTAGCTTAGAATCAATTCTTAATATGCAGCTTGATGAGCAATCTTGGACCCAAGCATCCCTGCCCATCCGTTATGGTGGTTTAGGGATTCGCAAAATTTCCAGTGTCGCTTTACCAGCTTTCCTATCTTCTGTCCATAGTTCAGCAAATCTCATAAGTAAAATTTTAAGGGCATCCCCTTCAAACTTTGAGTTTGCTGGCTTGGAAGAAGCTAGAAACGCTTTCTCAATTGCATGCCCAGGTCAAAATTTTACACTTTCTCCAAATTCTCAGCGGAGCTGGGACGACATAAACTGCAAATTGCCGTATGACAATCTTTTGAGCTTTAGTACGGGTTCGGCGCGTGCTAGGCTTTTGGCCGTGGGTACGCATGAGGCCGGCTACTGGCTTCACGCGTACCCTTCGTTAAATACAGGAACATTTCTTGAGCCTGACACGCTCCGAATCGCAACCTCCCTACGGCTTGGGGTTCCGGTCTGCGCTCCTCATAAATGTCCCTGTGGCAGTGATGTCGACAAGCTAGGACATCACGGACTGTCATGCCAAAAAAGTGCAGGCCGCTTCTCGAGACATGCAGCATTTAACGATATCATACGCCGGTCCCTTGCCACCATCAACGTGCCAAGTCTACTTGAGCCGACTGGTATTGCAAGAGACGATGGCAAGAGATCGGATGGTATGAGTTTGATTCCATGGAAGATGGGCCGGGTGCTGGTATGGGATGCAACCTGTTCAGACACGCTGGCCCCTTCCCATCTACATGGAACCAACAACAGAGCTGGTGCGGCATGTGAAGCGGCTGAAAAAGCTAAAGCATGTAAATACAAGGGTCTAGGTTCCGAATATGATTTTGTCCCATTCGGTGTCGAGACCCTCGGTCCTTGGGGTCCTAGTGCTATAAGACTTTTCAAAGAAATAGCAAAAAGGTTAGTCGACATAACAGGAGACCGAAGAGCTGGCAGCTACCTCGGACAAAGAATTAGTTTAGCTATACAAAGGGGGAACGCTGCCAGTATCTTCGGATCCTTGCCTAAAGGGACTCCTTTTAGTAATATATTTTAGTTATCAGTTATATTATATTTTTTAAGGTTTTTATTTGTAGGTTTCATTATAGTTATGGTATACTTCATTTTAGAAATACATATTAGCTCAATGTGATATTTGATATATCCCTTTAATTCTATAAGTATAGTTACTTATATTTTGAATGTCTTATCAACTATAAAGTTGATTTTTCTACAATGTAAATACTAAGTGCTTTGCAACTAGGACACTTACACCCGTATTTATAAACAAGTAAAAGTAATTACTTGACTAAAAGTAATTACTTAGGTGACAATTTGTAGTCTTTAATCTAGTAATTATTGGAAGTTAGAACTATGAAAAGTTAGCATTCTCAGCCAAACAATATGTCTATTAATGGTGACCCATTTCTTCCACGTTAGCACTAGGTAGTAACATCTTAAGTTATGACTTTCTTAAGCAATAAGTAATTACTTCTTTATAAATACCCCCGTATTTATAAAGAAGTAATACATGATCAGAAGTGCAAAAACCATTGCATAAGGCGATACTAATTTACAAAAAATCTTTTAAATACGATTAAAATATTATCAATAAAGGCGGCAGTTATGTCCAGCATTGGGCATCGTTTGGCTGAGATTATGATACGACGTAAAATAGGACGTAAAACTAATTTCCGTAAATAGATTGTTTATCTCACATTACACATAGCCCTTCCCCCCCTCCCACCCCCCGAAGTGAATATGTTGCCATAATCCTCTCGTTTGACAATGACAGATTCGCCAATGATGGAGAGAAGAAAGACCCTGTTCTTTTTACTGGCAGTAATTCTTTAGTCGCGTCTTGCGCTACCCGTCAAAAGAGAAGGGGTCTAAGGCCTTCACCACACGGCAATGTTTTTTTTAAGACATGGTATTATCATCTCTAACTCCCCGTTGGTCTAGTGATTTAAAGACCGGGCCAAGTTAGAGATGAGTTATAACAGGTAAAAGTCGATATCTGTTACTACTGTTCTTGTTATGTAAAAATAACAGTTCCAAATATCTGTTATTAAATAACAGCCTGTTATTCCTTATTTTGATACTTCCTGTAGCCGCTAAAATCTCAAACAATCTTTTTAATATCCATCCAATACAATCAAAAATTTTCCTTCATGCTTAGAACAGGCTTAGGACTGTCAATTTGCTAATATTACGATTTTTAGGAGGTAAAGTTTTTTTTGTAAAAATATTTACCTACTTCTTTTACAAGATTTAGGTGCCTAAACATTTTGTGTTTTTATTTTGTCAATGTATCCGAACATTACGTCAAAATATTAATCAAACACAAGACCAAATGCAGGAGACTGTTTCTGATACCTAAAACTGAGTAATCTAGTAACCACTTCATTTTTTCATGTAAGAAATACTAGGAGCTTCTCTTTCGAACGCGATCGAAAAAAAGAGATAGAGCTATTAAGCTGCTCATAAAACCAAATTAAGAAGACACATTTTGCCTACGATATTTGCGAATGTGAGGTTGATTTAAATTTGTTGTTTAGTCAATACCTCTCTTTTGTGTATAAGCGAAATGAATGAGAGGGGATGATACAATAACAGTTATCGCGCAGATAACAGCAACAGCCAAGCAATATTTTATGCATCTGTTCTTCTACTGTTCTTACGGCAACTGTTAAGATTTAGCTGTTATTTCCTATAACAGATATTTATCTTAGGAAGAACAGCTGTTATATTCTGTATTTAAATATCTGTTAAATTTATCTGTTGCGATAAATACGCCTCACCGCTAGCCAAGATCTCGGGGTCCCAGGTTCGATCCCCGGGACGGGCAACAAAAAGTTTCGAATTTTCGGACATTGCTCGGGTTTGTAATCACCAACCCGCATTTGGCAAGCGTGGAGATTATGCTAGTACCCATCAGTGTGCTGTGGTTACTTGAATTCAATGATGGAGTCCTTTTTCCTGATGATTATAGGCTGTTACTATCATCTCTACAGATTTGTACTGCTATATCTTAAGTTAAAGTTTAGGTTGGAGTCATAACGCGTAAGACTACAAAAAATCGCTGATTGTTTCAATCTGCCTTGCACAAAAAAAACAAACCTAACATGCCATTTATTAACACTGATTAATGTTTCAAGAGAGGAGAATTAACGGCGAGCTTTGCTGATTTAAGACCTTTCTTCTACTATTGTGTTGGTGAAATCGAGAAATGTCTTGAGAGATTGTTTTAATGAGATTTTAAGCAGCATGATTTCATGAATTGATGGGTAAGTGAACCTTTTGTAAAGTCTAATAAGTGTTTTCGCTATACATTATACTAACTTGTGATGGTATGTATAATATTAAACTCTCATTTATCTTGTTACGAGCCATGATATTCCAAAATGTGATGTATAAAGATATTGACTATTACGAAAACGTAGTATTTTTCCATTGCCTAACACCATGATGATAGGCTATTATCGACATCAATAGCCGACGCATGGGCGCTAGGGTTCAAGTGGTGCGTTTTCACCTCTTTCTGTATTGTCTAAGGCGCAAAAATATCAATTAATCGTTTAAAAGATTGTCATTATCAAGAACGTAGTCTTCAAAATTGGCTTAAACCTTTTTTAACACAGCAGTGACACACTAAGAACCATCAGATTACCAACTATATTCGCAAATGTTTTAATAGATAATGTTTTATATTGACGACCATTTGGATCAGCGGTAGTTAACGCTGCTTCTGACCCATGGGTCGCGGGTTCGATCCCCGCACAGTAATATTTGTGTGCATGAACATGTCTGTTTGTACTGGTCTGGGTGTTTTCTATGTATTATAAGTATTTATTTACAAAAAAAAAAGTATATAAGTAAGTTTATCGGTTGTCTAGTACCCCATACAACAGGGTACTTAATAGTACCTTAATTTGGGACTAGATGGCTTTGTGTGGCCCAGTGAGGCATGTCTTAAAATATTTATTTATTTATATTTATTTTTATGTTTTTGGTAGGCACATTATTGAATGTGTTAATTTAATATACATAAAAATTATAGATATTATAAACACAATGAAACAATGATCTTTTTTGCAAAATAGATCCTTTCGGAACAACATAAGGTGCCATGGTAGTTTAGCATGGCATATGCAAATGAAACAATGACGAAACAGCACAAGAAATGTTTGTCCTCACAGATTTCAAACACCATTGTTTGAGGGCAGCGTTGTATCTGCATCGGACGTGTTTGACGCGCCAGTGACCAGTGTTGCAGAAACAGCAGAAAAACTTAATTGTAACAAAATTAACATTCAGAGAAAAACTGTAACAGTTGACAAGTTGTAAGCTCTGAGCATTTTGTAATTCAAACGTAATAGATTGTAAGGCCAGCTTCGTCATCATCATCTGCCTATAACTCACCGCTGGATATAGGCCTCTCCGAAACAAAGAACTTTGGCATAAACACAACGCTTAGCAAGCGGTTTGGCATTCGCCTTTGGGCCAATGGTTAAAAATCAAAATCAGTTAAAATCAGTTTTATTTCTGCAAATAGGCCCCAGGAGGCGCTTTTACACGTCCCAATATTTAAACCTACCACTGCTTCGGGACAAGTCTGGGCTAGTGCCGAGAAGAAGCAGCGCAAGAAACTCGATCACTATTGTCAGCCTCTTTTTAAATAAATTTTTACAAGGTAAGGTAATTTTTACAAAGTTTAAGCAAGTACGAGCTGGGACAATTTAATGCCATACATTTCTATCATTTAAATAATTATTAACAGTGTAATAGCCCTTTAAGATTACTTTGACATACGATTTAAGTTTATGTACAGGGAGTTCAGCAATACCCTGTGGTAATTTGTTGAAAATACTAATACAATTTCCCATTCAATGGTGGAGAAAATACACTGTTGTCTGTCTTCTTTTGGAGGTACTCCTTCTTATATAAGGGCTTTTTAAAGCCACAAAGTAACACGTAATGATTATGGAATTTTGCTATATCGGCCTAAAAGTATACTAGCATTACCAATTCTTATTTCTTTGAGTATGGTGTGAGGCGACTAAAGGAATACTTCCAGGGAAGCAGCCTCTTCTCTACCAAACTGCGATCGTCAACCCTTCCAGCAAGCATGGCCATAATGGCTAGATGCTTTTTTTGAGACAATCTATATCTAAAAAAGTCTATAAGACTAAAACAAGAATAAGCACAGATTCCCTCTCAACATAAAGAGACACATACAATTAATGATTACTTTGATTAATATTTGTTATTCCAAATCTTTTGATGCATTAACAAACTTATTATGCAAAACCCCTTATTACAATTACCGATTAACTACGCCTGCTTAGGACATGAAATGCTGATTTAGCATAGTTTCAAACAAGGACTCGAGTCATACTAACTATGTAGGCGTCGAACCCTAAACTATTTGCAATATTCGTGTTGAAAATTAACAATTATTATTCCGAGCAACGAGGTGGCAGCATAAATAAAATAGAAGCACCACCCATTCTCCTCATCTGTCGTTAAAGCAGTACTGCCAGAAATAGACGAGCAACAGAGTTTTTCTCTTCTATTGGTACAACTGTGTGAACCAGTCCACTTACCAAGCGTTGTAATTACAGCATAAGCTATAGCCAACAGTGGTCAGTCCACTGAAGAATGAAATGAATGAATGAATGAATGAAAGAATTAAAATTGTAAAGTACTAGCTGTTGCCCGCGGCTTCGTACGCGTGAATTTCTGTTATTATGATCGCGACCATTTTTGCAACATTTTTCACTGATGCTTCGCTCCTATTGGTCGCAGCGTGATGTTTTATAGCCTAAAGCCTTTCTTTATAAATGGACTATCCAACACAAAAAGATTTTTTCAATTCGAACCAGTACTTTCTGAGATTAGCGCGTTCAAACAAACAAACACACAAACATTGAAATGAAAGATAGTTTACGGATTTAGAACGCGTTTATTTAACCCGACGTTTCGAACCCTTTACAGCGTTCATGGTCACGGGTAGACTAAGGTGTTATTCGTCTTTTTTGTTCGAAACGTCGGGTTAAATCAAAAATAAACGTGTTCTAAATCCGTAAACTATCTTTCATTTCAATGTATAGTGTTCGCGTAAACTCAAGAAAACAGTAAACACACAAACCCTTCAGCTTTATAATTTAATGTATAATATATATAGTAAATATAGTAAATAGTATAGTATATAGTATATAGTAAAGATTTAAAATTGTGACGGATTGATGGATAGCTGGATAATAGATCAGACAAGTATTTTCGAAGATTTCATAAAGTTATTAACATTAAACACAAATATTTTTAAGCCGATTTGCAGTTTAAACTGTATAAACCTATAAGAAGTAGAACAAATTCCAAAGAGCTAGATAGTGTAATATCATGCAATTAGTTTTAAATGCAATCGTGGCATCATTCGTGACATGATTACAAAGTGATTTCATCAATGAATTAAAATAGTACTCGTAACTGTACAAAATAATAGAGTAACTGCACCAAAAAGTAATGTTCATTACTTAATGTATTTTTAATAGCATTATAGTATTGTATTTTTAATATTCATCAAAGTCCAATCCTTACATAACGCGTCATAACGGTTTAAATCGCATGCGGAATGATCTCAATAACCCGGAAATAACATGTTAAAAACAATAACAAACTCACGATATTGTGGTTATTTTAATATTGTCTGAAATAGTAGGTCACTTAAACATATGAAATTTGGTTTAACTCGGACCAGGGTTGACAAATGACTAGTGTGCAGTTTTCATTCTGCAAATTCAACACAAGAAACTTTTGGAAGGCTGTACTAAATGTCTGACACTAGTTTAGTTCAACTTGCCAAGTTGAAACAAGATAACATCGCGCTACGTCAAAGTAATTTTTTTCTAAAAATTGATCTTGAGAGTCTATTTTTTTGGGTAGAGTGAAAGCATGCAATAAGATGAAATAGATTAAATAAACTATGGCGACGATCTGGCGAAGCTCACTCTGGAAGCGGATGTTGAGCGCCTATTTCCAGAGTTTATAGCAGCAGTGGCTAGTGTGGTGTATGTTGTACCAAGACCGGTGTATTAAAAAATAATTTTCAAATCCATATTGAGGACTATTGTCCTACCTAATAAGACCAAATAAAAATGACAACACAAATCTACGAACGGTCTCACGTGATGTGGTTCTTAGACATATTATTATACTAGTTAATTATTTTTCATACGTATTTCTAAAATGACAACAATGTCGTAGATGAAATAAAATACTTTAGACTGGTAGATAAACCGGTAAGACCTGACTTGATTAATTGAAAAAATCTTAATTACTAATTATTAGAGTTAGGTATGAATACAAGTTGCAGATTGCTCCAATTCATCTAGTAATAATTTGTTTCAGAACAAGATTTGTCACGTGACAACCCTAAATCCTCACTAATAAGCTAATAACGGCTTACTGCGCGCGCGCAGTCGCTTTCACTGAAAGTAAAAGTGGACAAGTCAGTTCTGTTTACCTTTACTCGGGACATTGTTTAATACCTTTTTTTATTAACTGGATCTGTTGCGTGGGTCGTTGCGTCATTTTGGACAAAAGTCAAAGGTTTCTGGTGATTAGGATTTGGTGGCCAACGTTTAAACCTGGGTAAAAAAAGTAAAGTAAAATAACAGCCTATAAACATCCCACTGCAGGGAAAAAACCTCCATCATTGAATTCAAGTTACCACAACAATGATGGGTACTGGCATAATCACCAAGCTTGCCAAATGTGGGTTGGTGATCACAAATCCGATTAATGTTCGAAAATTCGAAACTTTTGGTTGCACGACCCGGGGATCAAACCCGGGACTCCGAGATCTTGGCCTGGTATTTGAACCAGTGGACCAACGGGGCGTTAGCTATGGTATGGTAAAACAGGGTAGAACCAATAAATTATTTCTAACCGTTTTGGTTAACGCTAACCCATTACTTGAAGTAATAGATTTTTGGGGTAATCAGCAATCCAATTCAGCAATGTAATTCGTAATTACATACATGTATTTTTTTGTTATTATATGTATACATATAGAATTCTTCATATAAAGTTCCTTCGCTAACGAGGTAAATTTTACCGCGTTAGCGAAGGAACTTAAAAGTTACTTGACTGAAATCAAAAGTTTGTCTTTAAAAATTCCGACAATGTACCACAGAATTTTTGGAGGTCTTAATTGCAGTTAGTCGCGGCGCCATCGCTGCGGTGCTCGTCACCAACATTGTCTCGTTGCTACTGGGCGCCGGCATCGGGTTATGTATATGTATACATATAATAACAAAAAAATATAGTAAAAAATCCATTATCATCATCAAAAATCATACGATAATAACATTTGAGATCATAGGAAAGATCTTTTAAAAATAAAATTGATAACCACTTTCAAGTCTAAAAATGGATTCAAACAATCATTAGACATACCAAAGAGTCACATCACATCTTGCCCTCTCACCGCTCAAAAAAACAATAAATTAGTTAAATACGAGTACTGGAAGAGGTATACAGTTTTTCTTATTTAACTAACTCCACCTATTACACATAAAGTGCAATACATTTATAAATAAACTAGCAAACGTTGCTTTGCCATAAAAATAAAAAATAGAGGTTGGTGATAAAAGGGTAAAAACTTAGGGATGTATGTATTTTTAATGCCACATTATAGAAGAATAAGAACAAAAAATTTTGTTAAATAATTTAAAAAAAAAATGTTAAGGGTGAACAATCCTTATCACTTAGGGGTATGAAAAATAGATAGTAGCAGATTCTTAGACCTACTGAATATGCATATAAAATTTGGTAAAAATCAGTAAAGCCGTATAAGTATAAGATAATGAATCCAAATCACCTAATCGCATGTCTCGAACCTGATAGCTAAGCTCCCAGACAGTCGGTCCCTCAAACAAAGGACAGTGAATGGAATTGACAACGATTTCACTACAAGTTGTGACGGACCGGCCATGCTGGAATGCCGTCAATGCGAACGAGTCGTGGAAACTGCGTATATACACTGCAGATATGTGCATAGAGCTTTCAAGGAAGTAAGGATGTTGTAAAGAGTTTGTAAATAAGTGTTTTACGAAAACAAATTTGATTGTTATCTTTTCATGTTGATGATGTTGTGGTGTGTGTGAAATGTGTGTTTATTTTTGATTTACTATGAAAAGGAACAGATTTTATAAGCCAGATTTATATTATGAGGTGAAAGTCAAACTTCTCCTTAAAACTTCTTAATGTGCCTGCACCAGCAGTTATGACGATTTCTAGTTTTTGTTTTTTTTTATTTTGCGTAAAATGACACGCTAAAACATTTCTAGGGCAGGTCTTATAGAAATCTAGGTACTTTGTGTGATGCAGTAAAGCTCCACACAAAAAGATATTGATTAAATCATGTTTATAAGATTAATTAGCAACCTGCTGTCAAAATTAATGTAAATATTTTTATACAAGTCTTATCATAGCTCAAATGAAGATAAAGAATTAGCAATTTTAATTTTTCTTTACACTTTAAACTGCTAGTAAATATGACTTCGATTTGTCATTCAGTCGTTCGTCTTTTTCGTTTCATCTGTTTTTTCTTATATTACCGAAGCAGATTGACAGCATCAAATTGACAATAATTACAAGTTGTGATAAAAAAATATATAGGACCTTGACTTTTTACTTAATATCGACTCATGAAACATCACTGCTCGTGGAATGCCAATAAATTTAACACTACCAGTAAAAAGTCACACAAACCTATGATAAACAAATTGATTACCATTTAAATCGTATTGGATATAAATAATTCAGAATTTAATACGAATATAACTACAAAATTATCATCTGAACATCCTCATTGAATCAAAACTAACAGACAAGAAAATTATAGAATCATCAATCATGCATACAAAAAATCATAGAATAAGCCGAACTAATTCTATATTATGATGATTTACTTGACGTAGAAGCAATTACAACACTTATAGTTAAAATAACATGGTTCGACAACCAAGGTACGAGTTTTCACGTATCTTAATTGAAACTTGCAATTTGAACAGGTAGAACAGGACAATACTATACGAAAGAGTAGGATAGATATGTGTATCGTGTTGCGTCGGCCGTCACGCGTTGCGCCCGCGCACTATAGAAAGCAGTTGGGAAAAGCGCAAAACTCGATGCACGCGTCCAAACAATTTGATGTCAATAAAACTTGAACTTTATTATAGCAAAAGAAAGTGTGATTTAGACTGTCTCGAGTTATACTACTCGTATATCATGTAATTCTAACCGATACTCGTGGTAGTAAATTCAGTTCCTACATGGGTTTCGAAGCACTGGGTAACTTCCCGCCTTACTATGTGATATTTGCTGTTGTAGTAAATAAGACGTAATACAGTTACACAGTCAATAAGACGTAAATCTACAATATATTACATATTGGTCCAATAGATTCTAAACTTTAAGTCCAAAATGTATTTGTCAATTCTAAATATTATTGTGAATTTTGAGTGCTAACGCGTTGAAGTCTTTTATATGAAGAAGACAATCTAAGGAGTAGTTAAAGTCAAAATTATTATATAAATCTAAATGAAGATGTCATTCGTACGTAATAATAATATCGTCTGATATCAAAAAATATCACTCCATTCTAGTACTCGTACTTTATTATTACAGTGGTTTAAATGAAACCCCATTGATATATGTATTAGCTATGTTTCATATGCCATGTTAAATAAAAACCAATTCCGAGTTAATTAGTACAAACTTCAAAAAAAACTTATGTGTTATTACATTCTGACACGCAATTTTAAAAGCTGCTATCATAACTTTCTCGATATCTCGAGAACTTTCGTGTAGTATTTAATATGAGAAGGTCGCGGCCGGAACCAATGTCATCCGCCATTGTATACTAATTTACGAAGTCTAAAATACATGGGAGCTATAAATAAGTTACACAATGAGCAAATTTATGCTTTTGGAAATACAGTCCCTTCAAAAGCTTTTAAATGTTATGTAAAATTTATTGTAATTTTTTTTTGCTAGGCACTTGTCAGGGTGTATGTACTTTAATCATATGGTGTAGGTATGTGTTATTTTATTTTATTATTTTTCCCAAAGCTTTTTCTTCTTTATTTCAACAATCTTAATAATTTTTGATATTTCATAATGTATCTTTCTCTGAAAAGATTGATGCATGAAAAGATTGATGAATGTGGAAGAAGCAAAAGATGTATGCCAGGATCGTAGTAAGTGGAAGGCCTTGGTCTCTGCCTACCTCGCTGGGAAGGAGGCGTGATAATATGTATGTTTGTATCTTTCTCTGTGTTAGTGTATCAGTGAATGAAAAAATAACACCGCATCAAAGTTCAGACCAAAAACAAAATCCAAAACGTACTACATTCGAATGAAAATTTGATTCCAAAAATAACCTTTACAACTCAACAATCTAACCGCAGTTTACATGAAAACGCGTAGCTTTTAAAAACACACAGTTCAACGTAAATTCAACTTTATGCTGTTACGATAACGACTATCAACTGAATAATTCGAGGTAGTTACAATCAGATGTTTATCAACAAGGCTGGGAAGAGGTAGCCGGTATTCCAAGTCTGTATTGTGTTAGTTTTTGCTTTGATCACCTTCAGTGCTAAGATAGACTGTATCTCACGCAACGTAGTTATATAAATTTGTCATACAAAGCATTATAGCATGCAAAGATAATTCGACATAACGTCATTTCGTCAAATGTATTTAGAACGAAACACAAGGAAATGCTTTGCTAACGATTTCGTTACTCTTAAAGATAAGACTACAGCATATCGAACTAAACACTAGGGCACCTTATACAGTTTAAATAGTCTAGATTTTCCAGTAAAAATGTATAGCTACAGTCCTGCCAGTTATTTCAAGACTTACAATAAGTATTCATATATATTTACATTTTCTTAGATCGAGTCTATGATAATATTAAACATAGATGAAAAAAGGGAAAGATTTTGATTTTGATGATTTTTCTAGCCTGCCTACTTGTTTACTTAATGTGTATATAATATTAAATGAATATTCAATGCGTCGAATTGTGTACTTCCTCTTTTTTTCGTAAGTTGAAACTAAACTGTAGAAAATGTCGAAAAAGCATAAAAAGAAAATTAACGGCCTCTAATTGCGGACAAAAACCTTCATCATATAGTTCAAGTTACCAGAGCAATTATGGTTATAGGCACCATCACCGCTCTTGCCAAAAGCGGGTTGGTATTCACAAACCCTAGCAATGTTCGAAAATTTTAAACTTGCCCGACGTTGGGATCAAACGCAGGACGTGCGCAGGACCAAATAAGCTTCTCAAAAATATTTTTCAAAGCACATAAATTATCAGAGTACTTACGCACTCCGAAAAGATCCAAAAAATACATCAACATAATAAATTATTCTCACAGCTCGTAAAAATCAAAAGATACAAAGTTTAATTACCTCCATTTGTTCATATTTCAAACGAAAACTTATTGATATATAAATCTGTGGTTACATTTTAAACATAGAACCTTGGAATGACCTATCGAAGCGGGCCGAGTTTATATCTGGTAATACCAGTACCACTTATGTATTCGTTTGAAAGTGAAAACTAGATCTGGGCGAATTTAAGAAATGTGCAATGCTGTGGAATGTTCTCGATATTGTAAACTAAACATGTTCTTATAAAACAATGTTTTCCTTAAAGTTGCGTTGTATTTCTATGGAAAGAACATGATTTATCTATGTTTTGACGTCATTGACATCGAGCCTCTGGGGACGAAAATAGATAAAATGACTCTCCGCCATATTGGAAAATATTACTGAGTTTTTTTTATTTATTTTAATAGTAGCACAATGTGGTTTTGCTTTAACGTAACTATGTGCTCCGGATAAAATGTTAAAAGAGAAAATGAAACAAATTCATAGCAATAAGTTAACTTTAAAATATCAGGAAATCAAAAACTATTTTTGAGTTGGTACTAAATAAGCTATCCGTGAAATGCCAACTTAATAACACCCCCTTTCGTCGTAGGAGGCGAACAAAAGACTAAGACACATAGAATAACATCACTCCTTCATATTGTAGGGGTGTCGTATGAGGTAACTTAAAGGGTATTCAGACATGAGTACAGAAGGAGACAGTCTTTATTTAGGAGAGGCTTTCGTCCCGAAGTACACTGATTAGGCTACAAACTATAAATGCTTATCTCCATCCGTGTACTCAAAAACATTTACTGATTCATGTTTTTCGTTCTTTGTATTATGTTAGACCAATTTGCCAACCCAACCATCAAGCTTATTAACAAGCTTTCCATATTTTTCTTATTTCTAAACTCGCGCAAATTGCGATGGACCGTCAACATACTTCTCCATGTCCAATTTAGCTTATCGATTGTGAAATTTAATCTATTTTAAAGACGATCACGATCACTAGAGAAACGTTTTTTGTAATTTTATCACATTTAATTACTTGTACGTGCGTTAACACTCGACGACCTCAGAAACCTTGTTACTTCACCGTTGGATCGAAACCCACGACCAATTATATCAATTATACGGAGCGCGTTTTTCAATGATATCGTATTTTACAACTTGATATTCAATCTCAAATTGGTGTATGGACACCAACAGTGGCGTGCACACCATACATGCAAATAGGTTCCATATAAATTTAAAAATATATATTTCAGGCAGATCGTGTTACAGGCTCATAATAGTGTCAGTAAATTACAAAAAATGATGATAATAATGTTAGAAAAAAGCAATGGAATAATTATACGTTATAAACATAAAAATTAAATAATATAAAATAGCGCAAAAACAGTAATAATAACACATAACTAAAAATATGCACCTTATGATACTATGTTTTTATACTATGTTTAACTAAATAAAATACTGATCCCTGCATTACTACTATAGTTAAGGATTTTAAAACTTAAGAACAGCATACCCTACCAAGAATTGCACTCCCCTGGATTCATCAATTTTTTATTGTCGTGTGGTGTCGTAACGTGATTCAATAAATACAAGAGGTAATTTGCTAAAATGATACTGTTCTAGTTTTTTGAGAATTCCTTTTGTTTAGAAGTAATACAATTAAATCAATTGGGGGCAGCACTTAGCTCTACTACTACCCATGAGATGGCAAAAGTGCATAGATAACAATGGTACATACTTTGATTGAATAAATATATTATATTAAAAAATATTTGACTTTATGTTTCTCTCATACCAAATGCCAATTTCATATGTAAGGACCTAACATTAAGTTTTTTGCCATCTACCAAGACATAATGGGACTTCTATAAATACTCAATACAAACTCAAATTTTCCTTATCCGGTTTAATAAACTTATATTTTCTTAAAGCATCTTGTTTAAGATAACTTGTAAGGTATATTTTGAGAGAGTAATGATGAGGATAACGCCCTTCAGGTTCATATGGGAACCAAGGTCAAAGTCACAACCTTTTATTAAGTTTTTATAACCCGTGTCTGATTTGCCAACGTCCAACGTTAAGATCCTAAATGAATGATTAAAAGCCCCTTTCACAAAATCCAGACGAGATAAAAAAACATTAAAATAAAACCATGAAACATAATCAAACGTTCGAAGAATCAAAACAAGATTGGAGTCTGCATTAGTTTCACGATAAGAAGTGATTCATTCGGAAACAATGTTCAATGTTTTGATCGTAAAAACACACGTTTCTCTTATTAATTTCCCATTAGATGACTTTTATTTTCTTTATTTGATATTTTACCAATTAAATTGCAATTATAATATCAGTATATAAACTTGAAAAATTATGTCTCAGGCGGGACTCGAACCTGCATCTCCTCGCATGCCGGGCGGGCGCTATACCATTAAGCCACCGAGACCCTGCGACTCAGCGCGAATTTTTCAAGCATATTATTAACGCTGTCAACCAGCGTTGCTTCATCAAATGTTAGGAGTTTGCACCCTTAGCTAATACTAGACCGAACAAACCATGTAATTCGAAGCAAGTTTTGTAACAACACAACAGAATAGCTATATTTTTTTTAATTTTATATGTAATACTAGTAAGCGGTAAATGCCCCGGTGGTCTAGTGGCTTAAGTACCGTGCCAAGTCTCTGGGTCCTTGGTGCGACCCCTGGGTCGGGCAGGAAAACGTTTCGAATTTTCGAGCATTGCTCGGGTTTGTGATCACCATAATGACGTATTATTATTATTATAATTTTTTAGTAAAAATAAAGTTCCCAAATGTTTAAGTGGCCGCTCATTTGGCGAGGAAGTTTTTCGGTAGTTGATTATGTTTTATACAACGTGATCTTTTTGATATCCCATAACTCTAGGGTATTAAACAGACCATGGTAAAGAATCAAATAATAATTTGAATAAAAAATATTGTGGTAGATATATTCATATTGCGATTTTTACATTTTCGATCAAAACAAAATTGTTTATTTGTGTATGAGAGTACGCTTTCAAATGGCCATTAAACTGTGACCTGATGACTTTATTTAGACCTCTTTGGAGTTGATGTTATTAAAAAATAAGGAAATTAGCAAAAAGATAAGGAAAGAAACTAAACAATTTGAATATCTTCCTCCAAGCATTTATTTGAATCAATAATAAATTAACAAGGAAAACACCTTATAAGAATTTCAAACCTGTTTATTAATCTAATAGGTTTTTGATCAGACTCAATTCACAGATAGGTGCAATATTTAAAAAAGCATACTTACTTTACATTGAATAAAAACATTAAATACGTGATTCTGTGATTGTGAACTAAAATATTCGATGATGATGGTGATTTCTTTCTTTAAATATCAAACGTATAAGTATTGTAAATACGAGTACAATGCCTGGAATAAAAATTTCGATTGTCTTAGGTAGAACTCTTTTTTTGTTTTTGTACTTATCTCTTGTTTTTTTTGAGGCTTTTGCCAATTTAGCATGTCATGCAGCCCCAATGGACACTCCATTACTGAAGCATTAAATATACAAAATCATAAATCGACTAACAGTTTTGCCGCTTCGCTTGTCGGTTCCGACTTCAGTATTCAGAACTTCTGCCAATCTATACTAATATTATAAAGCTGAAGAGTTTGTTTGTTTGTTTGTTTGTTTGTTTGAACGCGCTAATCTCTGGAAGTACTTACCTACTTACTGGTTCGAATTGAAAAATTATTTTTGTGTTGGATAGTCCATGCCTCGAGGAAGGCTTTAGGCTATATAACATCACGCTGCGACCAGTAAGAGCGAAGCATCAGTGAAAAATGTTGAAAAAATAATCGCGATCTTAAAAACTGAAATTGACGCGTACGAAGTCGCGGGGAACAGCTAGTATACTAATAAAAAGTTGTGTGTCGTGTTAATTTGTAGTGGGTTTTTGCATAACTAGGTCTCTATCTTGGTAGCTCAAATGGTTAGAGCACTCTCCTGATTTTATTTAAGGAAATGTATTTTAAATTTTTTCCATCAATTTAATCGCTTAAAAAAATATTTTGATCTACACAAAAGAATAAAAATATGTCGATGTTTCGTAGAATGATATTTCTTGTTTTTTATTATACCGTGTCTTATTTATGTTTTAACATTTGGAAACCTAAACGTGAACTGCATTTTATAACCGGAGTAGCCTTCACATTATTTAACTCATTAACATATTTAGATTATTCAACCAAATACATAAAACGAATGCATTTTGTTCTACTTAAAACATCTTAGCACATCAACCTACCCATATTGTCGACTTTGCCCAGTTAATTGTCAACAATAACTAAACTAAATAATCAAATAAATGGTCCGATGTGCCTTGAGTTATCTTTTCAGCTCCTAAATGGCATTCTTGGTCATAATGAATCTCAGCCTAGCTTTTTTTTCCTATGGGTGTCGTAAGAAGCTACTGAAGGAGCAACGCTAGTAGGAAGGCAGCAGTTCTCTCTCTACCCTGGCGATTATACTAAAACTATTTACAAATGTATGCTCGTGGTAATAATGATAACGATTAATACTTATTGAAGAAACAAATTAATAAACTGTGCTAATATTTGACAGAAACACCTTTAAACCTTTTTTTTTTATTTATTTTTTTTATTTAGGAACACAAAACAGAATAACAACATATACAACACAATATACAAAAGTAGGTAAAACTTAAGGCTAGGAGTTATCCCAAAACATGTGTTCACAACTAGGCTACTCGTATCATGTAACTACGAGTACACCTTAGTATTAATAATATTAACTTAAAAAAAAAAAAAAAAGACATTTTACTCATTACACCAATTCAGTGTACCAAGATGGTCACCTCCACAGTCTTTACCATTGACAACCCATAGACAAAGATAATGAAATTTATATATGTATATTACATTTTTAACATTAACGACAACAGTTTTGACAAATAAGTAAAGGGGGTATGAGTCGTCTCCAAAGAGTCCAAAGACTATGTAGTTAAGGTTCAATTTGTGGACATTTGAACCCTAAATATGAAACAGAGCCGAGGCTGCGTGTTGATATGCGTGGGCGCACGTTTTAGACTGTTAGTCTGCGTACACATTAGCCAATACGATTTATATTCAAGAATGCGCGCAACGACACGGTAGCGCTAAACAAACTTGGATTCAAAGCGTGTTTGATGTTTTAGATTCATAATCATTCAAGCGAAGTTCTGATATAATATCAAATAGTGAAATAGTTTAGTGATGACGTCAGAAAACTTACAAATAAGTTATTTATAAAACGGACATAAAAAACTCATATACCTACGAGTCGAGGTAAAAATACCATCCATATATATCAAGGTACAACCAAAGGCCCTAGTACGGTTATGACATAGTTTTGACTATATTGCACCCACACACACGCACGCACGTTCGAATGCACATTCACACAAACGAGTACGCAAGCACACTCACACTAATGAACAATGTTAATTCATTAAAACAGCAAACCTTTTTGCTGATCTGGCTTTTTTATTCATTTGTTTTAAACATATTTGTTATTGATCATATTTTGACAATATTTTTGTAACCTTAACTTATTTACCTTCTTAATTGGTTGTTTAAAATATAGCTCCACAGTCGCCAAAGTAGGAAAAATAGCAGTAAATATTAAAATTTTATTTGAAGAGTGAAATTCTGAATAATATCGTTGAGCAGTAGGTAAGCATCAAGTAAGTTTTGCCATAAAATGTCTCATTTTCCAGAAATTTGTGCTTAAATAAAAATAAGAAATACTTAGATGCACAGTTCGACACGTAAATGGCCGCGATAGTACTTAGCTGTTTGTTGCTGAAAATTTAACCTTACCTGACATTAGATTCAATGGGGGCTATCGCTAGTGAATTTGCCACTAGAGGCGCTAGTGTCGCGTGAGGTCCAATATCATTCACTTTTCACTGGTTTCAGCGGAATTTGTGGCATAAATTATAATTTCTTTAATTTACCTGCTGGAAAGTGATTTCCTTCTTAAAATATCGCAAATATGGATTATTTGGCGATTAATGTGAACGCTTTAAAAGCGGAATTAAGAAAAAGCGCAAAAATAAGCAGCCTCAAGAGCAACTATTTCAGAAGTTAGTTTGTTGATATCAAGATAGTTATTTATAAACAATAAATATAACCTTAATTAGATTCAAGATATAACACTTTGTTTAGACGCCGATCGCCTTTGACAGCTATACCTCCAGACCTCAGTCTACAGTCACTGGGGCCAACTGGTGAGCAAAGAAACGGTAGTCCCCATTGAAGCTACTCGTACTAAGTTCCTAGAGCACCCAAATGTTCTAGTGGGCGCTTTTCAATAGCTGAATGTGAACCTATTTTTTATATCATATCTATGAATTTGTGCAATAATGTCTCAATTTACATCCAGATCGCCAACTGATTGGCTACTGTTCCATAATCTAAGGCACTCAAACATTTCCAAATCTTTTCCAACTCATACCTGCCGAGTAGTCCCAAGAGGATATTACAAAATCGCCATTTTGATTGTAACTAAAACCGTTCAAGTTAACCTGGCTAATTGCGCGAGCGCTCATGTAACGTAACCGTAACAGGTGCAAGCTATTACAAGCCTTATCACTATCGTAATAAGAAACAGAATCATGAATATGCAACGTATGTAGTAAAATTTACGCAATGTCGTGTTAAAAACAGTGCGCGGGAGCCGTAACGCCTCAAGTGACTTATGTTTTTTAAGTAAACACAAACAATGTTAGACGCTTTATTAATTCAATAATAGAGTTGATAATAGAACTGTTTATAGACTAGAAACAATTGAAATAGGATAACACAAATCATGTTGTCAATTAGTTCATGATATCAATAATACATGCTCGATTGTATAAATAACTCGCATATATAACTAAGTATGAAAAATTGATAAGTGACCTAACGACTTGAATCGTAACTTAAGTAAGCATATAATAGATATATAGCTGACGACCTAGATGTTTATGCGCTATAAAAATAGGTTTGAAAAAAGTATATAAGTAAGTTTATCGGTTGTCTAGTACCCCATACGACAGGGTATTTAATAGTACCTTAATTTGGGACTAGATGGCTCTGTGTGGCCCAGTGTGGCATGTCTTAAATATTTTTTTTTGTTTAATGTAACATCTAATATTAAGATGGTACAAAGCACGAGGTTATCACATTTAAAAACATACTTATTAATATGTAGTTGTATGTAGAGTTTAACATTATCGAATTACTTAAAATGTTTTAAACCATTTTGTTTACTAATAAGTATTGTGACAAATCAACCGCTAATGGATGTATAAAAGAAAATATTGTTGTCAGTCAAATAAAGTTAAATACAACAAATAGTCATCCACTTTTTATTTTATTGTGATAGTATAAAAAAAAAGTAAAATAAGTGGACATGTCCCAATACGAATCCTGATTTGATGATAGTGCCTTGAACGAGAAACGAGTCTCAAATTAGTTAATTTAACTTATGAAACTTAAATAAACTCAACTTACTATTTCATATAAAAATCTTATCCAAAACGTTGAAACACCAAAACAAACCAAATCTAATCTTCGATCGAACGAAATCATGATGAAAAATAAAAAACTGCAATTGCCGATGTAATAGCAGCTATTACCAGAGGGAAATATGCGCAAGCGCCGAAAGCCTTACAAAGGCCAATGAAAACGCTCCCATGAACAGCGCTGTATTGTTTTGTAGAGGAAACAGGGTCCTATTGTACGATTATAACTACAAATACGAATACAAACTGTACAGGAACACAGTTTAAATGAAATAGTTGATTTGTTCAGTTTACATTTCCCTTTGTGTCTCTGTCAGATTTTAAAACGTTTATAAAGAATTTTCGTACAACCAGAGACTTGTACAATCATTAGTAATGGAGGCAAATTTTGAAAATTCTTTATAAAATAGGACATAATGCTAAACCTTGAGGTAATGCTTCATAATGTCGGCGAAGTCAATCTTGAATGAATACAGATTTCTCAACATATTTGTACTTTTCAAGAATATATTAATATAATCGATTCGTTTGTTGTCAATCATAAATTCACAATACAATACAACAAATGCAGAATACATGCAACAACAATGACGTGGTCAAGGGTAACAAATGCGTATGATAAGTCATAATAACACGTTTTGCAATTTTTGTAGAAAAGTGTGTACCCAATCGATAAACAGATAGGTCATCAAACAAAATATTTCTGTAATAAAGCATTTCATTGTATACAATAAGAGGGATTTAAAAAAAGTAAACGTCTTGACCAGCTTCTAGCTGATATTACTGTTTAAATACAACATCTTTTACTGTCTTACTAGCTTCTAAATCTATACTAATATTATAAAGCTGAAGAGTTTGTTTATTTGTTTGTTTGAACGTGCTAATCTTAGGATGTACTGGTCCGATTTGAATTTTTTTTTTGTGTTGGATAGTCCATTTATTGAGGAAGGCTTTAGGCTATATAACATCACGCTGCGACCAATAGGAGCGAAGCATCAGTGAAAAATGTTGCAAAAATAACGCGCTCATAATAACAGATATTAACGGGGACGAAGTCGCGGGCAACAGCTAGTATTGTATAAATGCAATTGACACTTTACGACCAACAGTTACAGAGCTAATTGACTGTTTAAATCTTTTTCGAGACTTTAACTTAAGGTTGTTCACTAGGAGGAGATCAATCAATAAATATGACTATTTTTTCTAACACTCGATTCTAAATAAATCGAAAAGTTTCTGGTTGGAACTTAGTATGCAATAGTATGCATACAATCAGCCCTTGGCCCGTTTTCTTCTTATTGGCATGTGATGCGTATCGAACTTATCAACAATGCTTGATAGATTAGGCGAAAATGATTTCGACACATCTTATTGTATTGTACATTTGTTTCTTCTTCGTAAATTTTAGGAGCCCAAGGTTTTGACCTTACCAATATTCTTTAGGTACATTTAAAGTAAATGAAGTGCGACCATAGCAGATTAATAGAAATACATCATTGCATGTTGAATGAATGAACACACGCTTTTAGACTGTGAGTTATGCGATGACCACAGACCACAGACCGTTGCGAACGTGGATGTTATGAAATATGGAAATGAAATTATACGGGCACAATACAACAATGAGATTGCTGGCGTACCCTGGAAATTGTCGTTAGCTAGTTTGTTTGGCCACGGGTTCCAAGAAAGAATTGTGGACAATAATAGATTCAAACAATTATAAATCAGCAGTTTTTCATAAAAATTACATTAACAAATCTTTTATATTTCTTGTGTTAAATATGTTGGTTGTATTGGCGATGAAGAAATAACCAAAAGTAACAGATTAGTTCGACCCAAATTTACTTGACTATTTACAACTTCTATGTGGCATTCTCTACCAGTCGAACCTTGGTTTAAACATGATAAATCATTCATAAATTGTATCATGTGTATGACTATCACAACGAATGCATTGTGCTTAAGAAGTGACTTATTATAATATGTACATGTATAAGTACTAGCTGCTGCTCGACACTTGGTAGGCATGGGAAACTATATTACGGAGACCGTATTATTTTTTGGGATGAAATGAGTAAACTATGTGCAATTCCAGCCATCTATCTTCATACCAAGAATCCAAACCCAGCAGCTTTTGATTGACTTAGAAACAAACATGCATAAAAAAATTCGCATTTAGAATATGACTAGCAAGACTAACAGTCACCCACGACTCCGTACGCGTGGAAATTGGAATTAGAAGCTATTCCACGGGAACCGTAAATTTTTCAAGATAAAAAGTACCCATGTGCTATTCTAGCCTATGACATATCTGCGCATGTGCTATAATCATTCAGATCCGCTCCGTCGTTTTGGCATGATTGAGCAACAAACATCCATCCAAACTGTTGCATTTGTAAAATTTGTAAGATTAGTAATAATGATGTATTGGTGCATACTTCTTAAAGAACGCCTAGAACGACATAAAGGATTATCAATCAATCACTAAAGAAAGTTTAAATGGATGAACTCGCATAAATCAGTATTAATATGCGTAAGTCGTTACAAATGAAAACGCACAGTTCATAGTGTGTGCTGTTGTGGAAGCGTTGCGGAACACCCATTGTTGGCAGTGTGGAACGAAACGAAGTGCTCGGAAAAGACAAAGTCAGTTAACTGATTGTTTGAAACAACAAGAAACGAGGCAACGAAGAGTATCTGGATTCGTCTGTGGATCATTTTTATTTTCAATACTTTTTAGCTTATTATTTTTTCCAAATACTTAGTAGATATTTTTAAATATGTACGAGTACTTATGTAATGTAGATAATTAATTAATAGTATTTGGTAGCCAGTTAGAGGTACAGATGATTCGCCACAGCAAGAGCATAGGGATTTATCTTATCACACATAGTTAATTCATTGGCATGAAGCATTTTTACAGATTTACAATAAATAACACTAATATAAACCAGCATATTTGTAATTTATTATCTGTGCATTGTGAAAATTAAGAGGAAACACAAGGGCCGTTTTTCCATACAAACGTAGTCCCCTGTTTCTTCCCTGGATAAAGCCAGTAAGAGCAATAATTTTTATTACAAATATCTATGGCCACTATTAGCATGTTATAAATAATAAAAGAGATATGAGCCACCAAAAATCTAAAAAATTCGCCAGAATTTCCGCTGTGTTCAAACATCCAGAAAACAAATATGGCAAAATTTTAGAAAAAAGGAAAATATATGAACACGGCCAAAGTCTTTCTTTAATTTTTAATGAAATAAGTATTGAAATCGGTCTAGATTTGGAAAAGGAATCGGTCTAGTTTTGAAAAAGGTAGAAGTTGTAAAAAAACTTAGACAGTAGATTATCCTTGGTGGAAAATCATACAACAACAAAAAAGAAGAAGTATGTCATTACGAAACGTTGATTTTGTGTGCTTTTAGTTGGTATTTTCGGTCCAAAATGCAGTTGTCTCTTTCGCGCTTTGCGGTGGAGGCGTTCGGGACTGTGCGACAGATTGCAATAGATTTTAGAAATACCTATTTTTCAATTCTCTTGACCGTAGTGTTTCCTCTTAATCCAGTGATTAAAAAACATAGTTAACTCTTGTAATAGTGACAGTAGAGTAACTTTTTGACTTATTTAGGTGTATTTTTTTTCTTGATAAAAGTCTTTAAGACATTGAATGGGTTCAACATTTTCAGTTGTCGGTTGATCACATTCTTATATTGTGAAGCGAACGCAATTCGATGAATTATAAAATGTTTATAATCAGAAAGCAAGCTCGTGTTCTTTATGCACTGATGCCGTCGCGGTTCCTTATGTAAAGTTGCATTAGTTCACACTTTGATCGCAATCTGCAACATATTATGTATTTGTTGCATTGAAACATGGTTTCATGGCCTAATTGTGATGAAGCAACATGTAAATTCCACATCTGTAACTATTATAATATTTCGCATAAAATGTTAGAAAGCATGTCCAACCTTAAGGTTTCCATTAACGCAGAGTGAAAATCTGGCCCAAGTACCACCTGTTCCATTGTCTACCATTGACCAAGTTAGATACTTCTTCTTTTTTTTTGTCGTATAATTTTCCACCAAGGATAATCTACTGTCTAAGTTTTTTTACAACTTCTACCTTTCGTTAGACGAAATAGGATTGGATAAAATTAATAGATTTAGGTGTTACTTTGCGAAAATCCATAACTAAACATGGATAATTAGTAGAGATGGGCCAACTAGTCGCCGACTAGTCGGGAAAGCCGACTATTCGGCATAGTTTGTAGTCGGTGACTAGTCGGCGACTATTCGGCAAAATATGCCGATTATAATCGGCGCATAACAAACTTCTTCTTTTTTTGTAGTTCACAAATCTGTAGTTAAAGAAAACAAGCAGCACTGAACACTCCTTTTCGTATCATAGCTTTATTTTCGTCGTAAATAATGGGAGTTTAATTTTTGTCAAATATTTCTTACTAGGTAAAACGTATTTTGGTTTGAACTTCTTTATAGAATTGATAAAACCAGTGTTTATAACTAAAGATAAACAAACTTAAGGTTGGTTATCTAACGCAATCATCTTTCATATTGCAACACTTATGCGTAGGTCACACTAAAAGTTCTGCGTTACTTAAAAAAGAACATGTTATAACAAAAATATAATATTTATTGCTTTTAAAATTACCCTCCTTTACATATTAAACATTTTTAATGCGATTTAACCATTTTTTTAAATAGGAGGACCACAGATCTGAACGCATGTTTTCTACGTGCTGATTGAACGCTATCACTGCCTCTTCGAAATTAGTAAAAGTAAAACCTCTCATCAAATTTTTGATTTTGGGAAAAATACAGAAATCACAGGGTGCTAGGTTGGCGCTATGTATAGGATGGGCGATTCAGCAAACCATCGCCTTGCGGTGCTCAAATAAGCGGTGTTTTTCTCCCAAAAGCATTTTGGAGACGAGCGGCACAGTCTTGGGAAGAGAGAATAATTTTCAAAATAAATCATAAAAAATCATCGCTCTAAAATCTTTTCGACTTAATTCCATTTTCGTTGCGTACGAAGAACTTTGATGTGTGATAAAAAACAATTGGCAAATGTACTTTATTTGATATTTTAGCAACTTAATTGCACTTATAATATCAGTATATAAACTTGAAAAATTTTGTCTCAGGCGGGACTCGAACCGGACTGCAAGGAGATGCGGGTTCGAGTCCCGCCTGAGACAAAATTTTTCAAGTTTATATACTAATTGGCAAATGATTTCCCGACATTTTTTTTATTACTAAGAAGGTTGCAACGTTTCAAAAAATATAACATTCGAAATCAAATAGTTTCGATTAGCTAAAAGTGCAAAACTTTTTCATGTGTCTCTTGATCGGGAGTCCTGAAGAGACCACTGCACCGTTAAACGTTTTTGTAAACTTCGTTGTTTTTGTATTTCGCTTCCTGTAGGAAATGTGATAAGAATGTCACCTGCGACAAGTAGGTATTTGAATGAACGGCATTGCCGATTAGTCGGCCGACTAGTCGGCAATTTAAGTAGTATTCCAAATCCCATCACTAATAATTAGGATTCCAAAGCACGACTTGTAGTCGTACGACTACAACCCATCAACCCCTTCCAGACCCAAGCCAATTTACATTATTTAAAAGGTCGTTTTCTAAGCGGAACCGACTGATAATGGAACCCGGGACTCATGCGTAGGAGCACCACCGCTCCACTAATAACTGGGTCTTAAGGACTTAGCCCTCAAGAATATCAAATCAACGTAATGTTTTGTCTGATATTCCTTTATAATGATCCTAATCTAAGGCTTCTAATGGTATTTATAAATTACTTAATCTAAAACTAGAAGTTAAAAATTTAATTTTACAAATTGAACTGCAAAATTAAATTTGGCTTTTTAACGTTACCTGACTGAGTCATATTGTGAACATGTCATATATTAAAAATATTGTTTTAATTGTCATACGGCATGCTGATCATAATCAAACTCCTGTTATCGATCCCAAAATACTCGTGTAATGTAAAGACCAATAGACAGACAAGCACATCAGGCTGAATAATAAGGCATCTTACGCAGTTGAAATACTAGACTTTGACTTTGCAAATGTGCGATTTGCAGCCCCTGTACATCTCAATCAATTAAGTTCTTTACAAAGCTCTTAACTGATTTATTATGGGTTAGCATAGATAAATGACGAATCAAATACCTTATAAGATGACAAATGACTCAATACAAAAGCCTTTAACTTAGCGCTTTAAGTCTCTTTGTGTACAAATATTGGTCGCGTGGGTTACAGAACATGTGTGTATAATAAACATTGCCCAATGACTAACGATGGCTGTCGGTTCATTGGCGTAGAATATCGCTTACCTAGTTATTGTAAATTGAGAAAATAAAAAGGGCAATATGACAATATATTAAACAATAGGGCTAAGTAGCGAGCCTTGGGTGAGCCCACGCGTCTTATTGGTCAAGAAAACTTATTCAAATGATTGGACCAACTAAATCTTATGCTCGTGTCATCTCCAATGGCCGGTCCCAATAACCTATCTATCTTCAGTTTTGGCATATCGGAGATAGAAAACTACTTCTGTCTTTGTTAGTCTGGACGGAAAAATCAGAGACAGAAGATGTTTTCTATCTCCGATATGCCAAAACTGAAGATAGATAAATTATTGGGACCGGCCGTAAGTGTATAGCGCACGCGGTAAACTACGCTATACATATTAAAATTAAGAGGTTCAAAGCTTTCAAAGCAACGATGGATCAAGTTATTCGTGACCGTTTCTCGATGGCAGATATGTATATTTATTATGCTCTGTTTATGATAATTTATTAAGAGCTCTAGATCTGAAAGATTGGCACGAAGAAAGTTATGCTCAATAGATCATGAATCTCCATATAGGTATTTTGAAACGGATCCTGTAAAATATCTTATAAGCTTCTAGAATTTGTTCAGAGCAAAGATTTATTATAAACAGATTTCTATTTATAATAAAACTTTGCTCTGAACAAAATTTATTCTGATTGTAGAAAATAAAGCTTACTTTTTTTTTATTTACCAAAAGTTTATACACGTATTTTTCTTAACGCTACGAAAATTTAAATTTATCTTTATAATCCAGGTAGGCGAAGATTCTAATTTATGGAGGCTTTATTATCAGATATTTGAATCTGCAGTATATCTAAACAGATTTTTGCATTTTAGGGATCTTTGAAATGCAATTGCGCTATGGACAGCAAGGGTTGTCAACTACATAAAAAATATGAAAAAAACTTAGTTATATTTGTGTAATTATATTGAAATGCATGGGTACATTAATGCACACAAGTGTTTTTCCAATGCAAGGAAAAGAGATACCAGTGCCTGCCATTGTTTTCAATAGCCACACATTATACAGGTGTTAATAGGCGTATTGTATTAACAAAAGGTTTGTTTACATTAACAATGCTACCTTGTACAAATTAAAAAGTACATTCCTACGTTTCCGTGCCAGTCCCGGAAATGTTTTCCGTTGGCAACCCTGGCACATTTTCACTTGCGCTGGCGCAACCTACCTGGTAGAAAACCTTTGCTGTCCTTCCTCTCCCCCTGCTCCTCGGCCCTCGCCAACTCCTCTGACACTTCGGTGTCCAAATCCTCGCAGCTGCCATCACGCACCAATAGAACCGCGCATAAAAACACTATCGTAATCCTTAATAACTCCCGCATTTTAAGCATATCAAAAGATAATTCCCATTTTCGATATCACTTCAACTTAACTGTCACATTTTAACGCTCCAATGCAATGGCAGAATCAGCACGCACATACATAACACATTCACTGAACACTTAACAGCATTTATCGTGAGTGAAATCGTTTTTGTTGTTATTTTTTAATACGGTGCGCGCGCACTTTGCTCGCGAGTGGCGAAGGTACTGACGCTAGCGCTCCCCACCGCCGCGCGCGCACTCAATGGGACCGGCAGAGGTTTCTAATAGCAAAGATAAGCTATCAGAGAAAACTGCGGTTGCTATAATGACTTGGTGCACTGTTGTTTGATTAAATGCAATGCAGTTTTAGAACTGGCATACCTGAAACCACAGCTAAGTATTAACTGTTAATGGTGTTACTGATCTTGTTGTAAAAACTGATGCATAGCAAAAAATATTTAAACACATTATGTCGATGCACCGCCATTGAGGTTGATTAATATTTTGCCATCGATTTCATAAAATATGCACTACACGTATTATCTTATCTGTGACTACACAGGGTGAAAATGGTTTATCAAGCCGAAACCAGACTATGTTAACAAATGCAGCATATAAATAGTATAGTGAAATCAGAAATTTAATACTCACCTTTATTTTATTCTTTTTTATTTTTATACAAAATAAAAAGAATTAAATAAAGATATTAAATTTTTGACTCTAATTCTTTTTTATTTTTATACAAAATAAAAAGAATTAAAGATATTAAAACTTTTAGATTCCGATTTGTATGTTTTTTTTTTTAAATAATAATATAATGATATCAATTTTCTGTCTTCCTTATAGTATTTATACACGAAGCCGAATACCACGCATTCTACCCATTTGTACGATCTTTTTTTTTCCAAGACACTATACTTGGGATATGAATCGTTAGGTACTGAGATAATAGGGGTTAAAGTATGAAATTGCCGATTTGTACTGAAAATCAAAATTGTTTAATTTTAATTTTTAACAAATTTATTTAATCGAAATAGTTACCATTATTATCTATACATTGCTGCCATCTAATAGGAAGGTCATTTATGCCTTTGTGATAGAACTCTGAGGATATAGACTGCACAAACTGTATGAAAGCATTTTGTACTGTCTCCTGGGAAGAAAACCTCTTGTCACGTAGATAATAGTCCAAATCACGAAAAAAATGGTAGTCCGTTGAAGCAAGGTCTGGCAAATACGGAGGATGTCGAATGGTTTCTAATTGCAGTTCCGGAAGGGTCAAAACGGTTTCTCGTGCTGTATGAGGTCTCGCGTTGTCATGGAGCAATAATAGTGAAGATCGATTCATGAGTCGGGGCTGTTTTACTGCTAGTTTTGCCAACATTGTTCGGAGTTCGGCACAATAGACATCTGCCGTTATTGATTGACCAGATCGGAGAAAACTATAGTGAATAACACCATGCTGAGACCACCAAACAGTTACCATTACCTTTTTATTGGTAAGTTTTGCTTTAGGACACTGTTGTGGCGTTTGACCTGGGGTCAGCCATTGCATTTTTCTTTTACGGTTATCATAAAGAATCCACTTTTCATCACATGTCACAATTCGATTTAATATTCCTTCATTCCTGTACCTGTTCAACAAGGCAACACAAGTTTCAACACGCGTTTCTTTCTGCACATCAGTCAAATCATGAGGCACCCATTTTTCGTATTTTTTTATTTTATTGATTTGACGCAAATGAGTCAATATTGTGGGTAAGGTTACGTTAAACCATGCCGCTAATTCCTGGGTAGTTTGACTAGGATCGGCTTTCACCATCTCTCTTAATTCATCGTTAATCACCTGTGTGGGCGGTCTTCCTCGTGGCTTGTTCAGTCATCTTTGGTCATCAGAAACTGTTGATAAAAAGCATCTGTGAGAAGTATACACCAATCACACAGCTTGCTTTCATAATCTGTATCAAAATCATTATCAGGATCCATAAGTATATGTGTTATGTAAGACAGAAGGAATAGAGTATCATTAAGCGTCAAAGACTCTCTCAAATAAGGTATCAATAGGGCATCACTGAAAGATATTTCAAATGCATAATTTAACAATTCTTCTACATTCCTTGAGTTTTCATAGAAATCTGCATACCATTCACCAAATTTTTCAGAACTGGATAAATCTGCATCTGTATAATTCACTAACTTAAGAATATAATTCAGTAACTGAACAAGAACAGACTCTGGGATGTCTTTGAAGTCTCTCAACACATTCTTTACACTCTTGCTATCAGATTTCTCAAAGTATGTTTGTAAAACTTGTGAACAAATTACTCGTTCCGTTAATCCAAGATTAAGAAGCTCTTTTATTTCATCACTAACTGAATATAGAGGTTTTGTAGGTGTACCCCAATCAGCAATTTCTGTACATTCGTTCTGTACGATTTGAAAAAATCTTCTGTTTGTTGTTTTTTCTTTAGAAACATGTT
Organism: Anania crocealis; assembly: GCA_949315895.1. NCBI lineage: Eukaryota > Metazoa > Arthropoda > Insecta > Lepidoptera > Crambidae > Anania > Anania crocealis. The sequence goes on along the minus strand of OX438885.1, from coordinate 1,133,452 downwards.
GAAAATTTTTAGAACTTTTTAAAGGGAGCGACCCGCAATGAACCGCGCGCTCACATACCCATTTTGTGAAGTAAGGTCACAAAAAGATTCGTGCGCGCCATAAATTGCGGGCAATAAGTACGTGATTTATTTTAATGCCTAAAAAAGTCGTTTGTCACCGATTATTTTTGTTACATACGATTTGGTTTGATGAATCGAATTCTAGGCTCCGTTAAGCTTTTTGTTACACCCTGTATGCTTATGTTAACATAGGCTAGCTAGTTCTGGTTCTGGCTTGTTATACCCTTTACCTAACACCCTGTAGTTCATGATTCTCCTTACCACTAAAATGTAGTAGCATCATACAGCGTCTCATCAAAATTTATGGCTTATTAAATTTCTCGGTACCTACTTTTTTTCTATTTACCCTTTTACTCGTAAGTAACACTTATTTTTTTGAAGTCATAGGCCACACAAGCCAAACCAGATAAAAAATTAAAAATTAAATACATGATGAAATTTTAACCACCTTCCAACAACAATCTAAGAGACAAAAAACAAATGACGTATTTTTTATTTTGGTATAGCCCAGTACTTACAAAAATGTCCGCCAAAAATCTAAAATTTTGCTACGGCCTCCTTACAACAGCTTTTTTACGCGATTCGCATCTCATTTATTCATTAGGGTACTATAAATAAGTTGTTGATTTTCCCTTTATACCTTGACAGGCTTAGGACCGTAATAATTGAAAATTATGTTGCGAAAAATATTTTCGGTTGAAAATTTGAGCTAAATTTTTTACTTCATAAATGGGGTCTAATTACGATACTTAAGAGGAAACACTACGGGCGAGAGAATTGAAAAATAGGTATTTGTAAAATCTATTGCTGTCGCGCAGTGCCAAACGCATTCACCGCAGAGTATGATAGAGACAACTGCTTCTTGGACCGAAAATACCTACTAAAAGCACACCAAATCAACGTTTCGTAGTCCCCCGATTACTTTTCCAAAACTAGTCCGATTTAAATACTTTTTTTATTAAAAATTAAAGAAAGGCTTTGGCCGTGTTCGTATGTTTTCCTTTTTTTTCTTAATTTAGCTAAAGTTTTCTGGATGTTTGAACACAGCGAAAAATATGGCAAATTTTTTAGATTTTTGAGGGATCATATCTGTTTTATTAATTAATTTATGAAAAAACAGAAAACATAGAAACATGCTAATGGATAGATTGGCCATAGATTTATGTAAAAAAAAATATTGCTCTACTGGCTTTATCCAGGGAGGAAACAGGGGACTACGTTTGTATGGAAAAACGGCCCTTGTATTTCCTCTAAACGCCTTTAAAAAAATTGGAAGGAGATGAAAAAGTCCTGTATGTGTTCATCACACACAAAAAATTTATATAAAATAGATAAATCGTGATGTCCCAAATTTTTTTAAATATTTACAAGCACAAGTACAGATTTGTTATGCAAGTAAATGGTTATAAAATCAAACTCTCATTTCACATAAATACATGTAATAGTTTGTCACATACTTCGTTAACAATTGTAATATTATGTAAGTATCATAAATTACTACTAGTTACTTGAGTAATTACAAACGAGCTGTTGCCCGCGGCTTCGTACGCGTGTAATGTGAAATTATCCCTCGGGAACCATATTAGACTGTAGAGTTGCTGTTCGATGGACTATCGATAGCTGACATCATTTCAATAATACTATTGAAGATTAGTATATTGCATCGGAACAATAATACTATTGATAATATTGAAGATAGGCATATTATAAAGAGAATATTATCAAGATCAGCCAAAATTCATCGATATAGTCTCTACTCGCGGAGTAAACCCCGTATTTATAAACAAGTAAAAGTAATTACTTGAGAGACAATTTGTATGCCCTAATCAAGAGATTACCAGAAGTTATAACTACCAAAAGTTAGCATTCTCAGCCAAATAATATGACTATTAATGGTGACCAATTTCTTTCACTTAAGCACTAAGTATGAACACTTTAAGTTATGACTTTCTTAAGCAATAAGTAATTACTTCTTTATAAATACGGGGGTAAGATCACAAGCGCTGACTGCCTTCCAATTGTTGTGAACCTGCCACAGTGAGTGAGTGAATGGTTAAATACTAATTATAACACATTAATTAGGAAACGATACTATCGGCGGTTATTAAACTATCGATAGTGTAATACTATAGATAGTTTAAAAAATAATAATATTGATAGTTTCTACGATTTAATACCAGAATAATATCGATAAATATCGATAGTATTATGATGTGAGAGTATCGATACTACTGGCACTGCTTCCAATCACTAGTATTAGTGAACTAGCTGTTGCCCGCGACTTCGTCCGCGTGAATTTCTGTAATTATGAACGCGATTATTTTCGCAACATTTTTCACTGATTCTTCGCACCAATTGGTCGCAGCGTGATATTATATAGCCTAAAGCCCGCCTCAATTTATAAACTTTCCCCCACAAAAATATTTTGTCAATTCGAACCAGTGCTTCCTGAGATTAGCGCGTTTAAACAAACGAAACTCTTTAGCTTTATAATATGAGTATAGATTAGTAATATCGATATCATTGATACCATCGATAGCACAATCGATATTATCGATACTATCGATAGCACTATCAATATTGTTACTAGTTCTCGAGGTCAACTGTCGATAGTTCTGCAACACTAATGCCTGTGATATTCCAGCCGTTAATCCATCTCTTTGCCAAATTACACTTTGATTATGTTTAGCTTTTATAGAGTGGTTAACTAACAAACATCCATCTTAACATTAACAAATATATTTTTTTTTTGGATTTTTTTAACATTGAATTCTAACTAATACTTTTATACACGGTGCATTTTAAATCACCTAGTAAACGAAACCCACATTGTGTGACCATTATGTATAGCATCATGACAGTGTTATTTGATCTATCAATAAAAATATTCTTTGAAAAATATTAAACATTTATTGAAATAACTTTTGATTTTGTACCACGCTGTGACGCTCACAAACGTATTATTTTGCTGTAGCGCGGACCCGGATGAAGGAACCTTACGCAGACAGATACATCCGTACACGTCAGCGTGCTTCAAAGTAAATAGCTCAACCAATATGTTATTTTATAAAAATAATAATTGATAAGAAAATAAAAAAAACACTGCCAAGATGATATACATAATGGCCTGCGCAGACGAGGGATTTTAGTCCGCGGACTTTTTTGTCCGGTAAAATAGATCGCTTACAACTGTATCGAGTAACGCAAACGAGGGATTAAAAGTACGGCGTACAAAAAGTCCCCCGAATTAGCGAGGACATGCAGAGAGCGGACCGGACAAAAGTACGGGGGAGTCCCCGAAAATAATAGAACTCGTGTGACTAGGCGAAGCAACGCACACGGCGGACTTTAGTCCGCTTTGTGCGGTCGACAGTGACGTAAGTATGCACGACGATAAACGTACAAATGATCGCACACCGTGTGCGTTGTGTTCCCGGTAAAGCCACGGCGGACTTTTTACTCGCGGAGCGTACTTTTTTCTCCGCCGCGGTGAAAAGTCCGTCGTCTGCGCAGGCCATTGGTTACATATCGTGGGGATCGTTTTACAGGTGGTTGAAATTGCACCCTGTACAGTTATGAGTACACAGACAATTAATGAATAATAATGACTAGCTTAAAAATAGGCAGTTATGCATTAGTAATATTTTTGGATGTCAATATAACGAGATATCTTACGAGATTTTTCGTAACGGCCCATCAACATCCCACTGAAGGGCAAAGGCCTCCATCATTGAATTGCAAGTTACCACAGCAATGATGGGCACAGAAATAATCACTACACTCGGCAAATGCGGGTCGATGATCAAAAACCCGAGCAATGTTCGAAAATCGGGGATCGGACCTCGAGATTTTTCCAAACTTACGAAATCTATATAGGTATACAAAAAAAAGTCGTGTTAGTCACTTTTAAGTGGAGAATGGCTAGACGACTTTTTATGATATACCTATAAGGATAATAAGTAGTAAAAATACTGGAAATATATGAAATTCCATAAGAATACAAATTTAAAAACAAAATCATTAAAAACGGTCCAGCCATTCTCGAGTTATAAGTGGTGTAACTAACGACTTTATAACACGTCATATTGTTAACTCTCGAGATTCCATTTGAGATCATAGAATTATATAATAATAGATTGAATCTTCCTGCCATTAGAAATAAAGACAATTCATACTAGAAAATTAGATTAAATATATAAAGCTGATATGTCGCAAATAAAATCCTTTTTAAGAATGATACAACACCTTAAACTTTATTTACTTAAAATAAGGTCCACATCGACAAAATTCAAACATTTAGATCCTTTTAAAGGGTTATTATATATCTAAATGAAAAAGGCTGTCAAGTGGTGTGAACAACATCTTTAAAAGGTTTATAATTAAATGTATGCAGATAACACAGCTTATTCATTGTGTCTAGAACAACAATAAATCAAGATGCGACATATCACCTTCTTCCACTATTGATTGACGTGCTATAAATGACATGTTAAGACCTTTTTTCCAGCTTCTGTCATATGACAAAAGGCGTAAAAACTAATCACACCAGAGGCCAGTAAAGGTTACTTTGAAAACTCTAACACCAAACTATACTTTAGGTTCAATAAGAAGTAGGCATTATAATGATTCACTAAGAGCATTAGTTTATCTGATATTTAAAACAAAAATACTTCATTTAGCATGGTAAAGAAAAAGTGAAAACTCAATCAATAGTTTTTCTACTCCACATGGTTATTATCTTACATCTATATGAATTCATCGACAATTTGACTTTCAATTTCCCTCATCTTATGTCTAATTAAATGTTTGATGTAAGTCTTTGTCTGTTCTAACTTCTTCCTGAGCCGTTTCTTGCGTTGCCACATAAGGTTGAGTCTGCGTTTTCTGTTATCCGCAATAGCTTCGAGCCTCCGTATCTTGTATTTTAACTGCACAATCTCCTCTGTGTCTGAAGGGTCAATATCAATTGGTTCCAGTTCAGATATTGTGGCATTCGGGGCTTGGCAAGGCTGGAAATTAATAATTTTATTAATGTAAATCAGCAAACATAATCCCAAGAATTGTTATTTATAAATTTTATAAGAATGCACAGTATGAAATAAAATAATAAAAATAATAATAAGAAATATGCTTACAGATATATTGTGCAAAGGTACAGCATCACATGATAAACGTCGTAGTCCACTCTCGGTCAAGTAAAAGTCACTGGCATCGAAGTGCTCAGAGCAGACTGCACTAGACTCGGAGGAAGTCCAGTCATCTTCGCGGTTCACGGCTATCTCCCATTGCTTTTTCCTGTCTTCATCACGAGGGAATCTGAAATGTTTTATAAATATTTAGTTATTTCAGGCATTTAACAAGCCTATAAGTGGGCGTGACTGACTGATGTCGACGAAGATTTAAAATTCATAAAAATTGAGTTCGAATCATTGTCATTTAAATTAACAATGAATTATTTTCAGATTAAAATAGCATTTATAGGTATAACTAAGTTATTTAAAACTATACCTATGAAAAGTGATTCCATCTTTGTTCTTAGAAATTTTCCCTGAAGAATTCTTACAATTTGCAACTGCACAAGTTACCATTGTTAAACAAGGTATGAACGATTAATACGCACAGTAAATAAGTAAATTTTATAATTTGATACTTTTCACATTTTTATTTTAAAACACATCAAACAAAATCGATTGACCACACAAACAACAAATGTCAGAGTGACAATCACAGAATACATCAGTGCTGCCAACTAATCTGAGCAAATTGCAAAAACGCTCTTCCAGCGCTACAAAAAATCGCAAAAATGACTTTAAAAAAAAAGCGCTAGATTCGCGCCAACCATAAATGTTTTTACTATGTATTGCTCGTTACATGATAAAATCAAATATCTTGTGATGTTGCTTATAGTTTGTACGCTTTGATAATAGCTAATCCAATAAAATAGAACCCATTTTTTATTAATTAATTAAAGTGAATAAAACAACAGCTCTGCAACTTTGTGATAACTACAAAGTGAAATGAAACGATCGCAGTGAAGTTTCCTACGGAGTGATAAAACGTAATACGCAGAGAATTCCTGTTAAACATTCGTTTTCATAAATAATGACTCTATGATGAAAACATAGGTCACTTCTTTCTTAGATTTTTTAATATCTGTAAAAGTAAGGCGATTGTAATTAGTACTATTAGTTATATTTTACGCTATGTACTCGTAGTTCTTATAACTTCAAAAAAGCGCTTAGATCTAGCGCTAGGCGCTAAAACGCGATTTGACACAAAAAAAAGCGCTAGATCTGGCTCAAAGAGCGCTAGGTTGGCAGGACCGGAACACATAGTAAGAAAATACGTGGCAATAGTTTTTTTTTCACAACATGTGTAGCGGCTTTCAACTAATCTATACAGCCAAATCATGAGTATTTCTTACTTTGCCACAAATAAACATAAATTATATTATGTTTCTTAGAGTATGTGGTAAACATATAAAATTACCTGCTAATCTAACCTTAAACTAAATTAACTCGCTAAAATAGGAATGTGCTGGTTTCCGACTTGAAGCTATTCAATGCCCTTAGGAATGGAATGGTAGGATTTCCTCTTTCATTTCTCAGTTATATTTCATGCATCGTAAAATTTATGGTTATTGGCATTTTTTATAAAAATACTACTTTACAAAACTGTCACAATAATTAAATTTTACTCCTAAAATTATTAATTAACAAACTATAAAATAAACTACGCCCAAAACTTTTTATTTCCCGCCCGCGCAAAACTCATGTCATTGTAAATCAAACCTTATATACGCGATTTTTTAGATTTACATAAAAAAACACGGTTTACCTTGGAGGTCATATATTGAGAGAAAAATAATAATAAAAATATTAGAAAAGAAAATTATTTATTTTTGACGATAACAAACCAGGTCCATAACGTAAGATGGGACGGAACACTCTCAAGACCCTATGGACTGGAGTGTAGGGTGAGGCAAGGGGGCCTGAGTTCGCCTAACCTCTTTAATCTATATTTGGATGAGCTGATAGGCAAGCTTAGCAGCACCAGGGTCGGTTGCTACATAGACGGGGTAAGCGTAAACATCAGCTATGGGATGTGAAACGAAGGAAGACAGAAGGAAGATTAAGGAAAGGATAGAAAGAGCGGGAAACAACCTCGTTGTCGAGGAAATGAAAAACAGGGACCCGCTTCTGGTACTTAAGAGCGTACTCACGATACATAGTGACGCTGATGTATTGGAAGCTCTTAGGAACCAGAACCGGGGCCTCTTTCACGGCCTCGAAAACGAGGAGGATAGAGTAGAGGTGAAATTTAGAAAGAGGACCAGGAACCCACATACATCCCACATCGTCCTGACTGTGTCTCCCACAATCTGGAAGCGGGCAACCGAACAGGGCAAAATACGTATAGACCTACAACAGATTGTGGTAGAAGACCAGTCGCCCCTGGTTCAGTGTTCACGCTGCCTGGGTTACGGCCATAGCCGTAAATATTGTAAAGAGGCCGAGGACGTCTGCAGCCACTGCGGCGGACTGCATTTGTGCGCGGGTTGCCCTGCAAGGCTCGCACAGGAGGCACCGGAATGCACAAATTGTAGTCGAGCCAAAATAGAAGACCGTTGCCACAACGCATTCAGCAAAGACTGCCCCATCCGCAGTAAATGGGACGCCATAGCGAGAGCATCAACTGCGTACTGCTAAAGGCGTCCCGGAGGGCATACAAAGAGGCAAGAGGCACAATGGCCTAGCAGGCGTCACAGCATGTTCCAAAAACAGCGTGAACCTTGTTGGGGACAGGAAAGTGGCAGAGGGCTTCATGAGCTCGGAACATAGCGGCAAAACACTTAGTTTAATATCAGATAAACTTACAGTGAAGCACATATACCAGACTACGAGAATAGTTAAACCGAAAAAGACTGATTTCCAAGAATTTCATGAGAAATTTACCCAAATCATGTCTGAAAAACAGTTCCTAATAGAAAAATCTAATAAAATTAATAATACGAGTACATCAAAATTAGAGCACATGTCACAAAAATTTATCACAATAACTATAGAAATATGCAAACACATAACTACAAATAAAAACAAAATAGAAAAACTTACCATGCCGTTGTGGTCCGAGCTGTGGGCAGCAGATGACCTGTACCTAAAAGAAAAAGAAAAGTTTGAGTTAAAAGTCCAAGAAGGAATAACAAGGAAATGGAAGGAACTTCGTGGGAAACAGGACGAAAGGGATGTGAGGGAGGAGATCGACATGGGGACAGAAAGAGTTTCAATGAAATTTAGTACAGAAAAAGATATATTTTTAAAATCCTGCAAAAATTCAATTGTTAAAGAAATAAAAAGAAATAAAATAAAAATAAGTATTGTGTCATATATATTGAATATATAATGTATCGCATATACTTAAATATAAAAATGTTAACAATATTATCATAAATGGAATAAAAGAGAAAATATAATTAAATTACAATAGATATAGGTTTAAGAAAATAGAAAAGATAAATATGGAAAAGTATAAGCTCACTGACCCAGTAGGATCTGACGGAAATAAAGAAAAGTCAGTTGCAACAGTAGTAAATATGTTACAGATTTATTAATGTTGCAAATTATAGAAGAAGGCTTAAGATCATGAGTTGGAATGGAAAGGAATATGGAACATAAATAAAATTGAAATAGATAGATTAGAATATGGAATAGAGTAGAATAAAGTATAAGAAACCCTAGATTGTGTAGATTGATAGATTATATATAAAATTAACAGAATAATTAATGCAATAAAACACAGTAAAAAAGACCGTAGTAGAAGGTTTGACCTTAAGTCAGATAGAAATGAAATCAAATATAAACCGGAAAAAACAGGCTCCGATCACAAATGTTGGAGGTAGTCGTTAAAAATAAAAAAAAAAAAAAAAAACAACATCAGCTACGCGGACGACATGGTGCTGCTGAGTGCGTCTGTCTGTGGCCTGAGAAGACTTGTATCTTTTTGTGAAACGTACGCTAACTCTCATGGGTTGGCATATAATGTAAACAAGAGTCAGATAATGGTCTTCGAGGCCGGGTGTAGGCGGATAGCCAGAGTTCCACCTGTTTTGCTTAATAAATGTGAACTAAAGAGGACATATACATTTAAATATCTTGGACATATATTAACTCCCGACCTCAAAGATGATGATGATATAGAAAGGGAGCGGAGGGCATTATCCGTGAGAGCGAACATGTTGGCTCGAAGGTTTCACGCTGTTCACGTGAAGTCAAAATCACATTATTTAGAGCCTTTTGTACGTGGACTAACTTTACTGTGAAAGCTTATAATGCTCTCCGAGTGCAATTTAATAACGCCTTCAGGGTGCTTTTGAGGTTACCGCGCTTTTGTAGCGCATCAGGGATGTTCGCAGAAGCTCGCATTGATTGCTTCTACGCAACGATGCGGAAAAGATGCGCATCCCTGGTGCGGGCGGGTGCGCGCGAGCACCAACAGCATCCTGGCGATGATCGCCAGCAGAACAGACTGCCCGTTTGTCAATCGGTGCTGTGCCATATCTTATGGCATGGTACAAAAATAACTATTATAATCTGGTTTATAACTAACATAGTTTTTAAGCACTGTTGTTACTAACAAATATGAGTTGTAATTATTACTTGAAATAAAGTAAATCAATCAATCAATCAAAAAAAAAGTATGTTGCCAAATGGATACAATACGCGTTCAGGTCCACACAATAACTTTATCAATAACTAGCTGTTCCCCGCGACTTCGTACGCGTCAATTTCTGTTTTTATGATCGCGATTGTTTTTGCAACATTTTTCACTGATGCTTCGCTCCTACTGGTCGCAGCGTGATGTTATATAGCCTAAAGCCTTCCTCGAGACATGGACTATCAAACACAAAAATAATTTTTCAATTCGAACCAGTACTTCCAGAGCTTAGCGCGTTCAAACAAACAAACAAACAAACAAACAAACTCTTCAGCTTTATAATATTAGTATAGATGAACCTCTTTTCTTTAGAAACAATGAAATTCACCAAAGCAGTTTCTGCTTTTAGTGTGGCATAGAGCCACGTTACACTTCATGCACTCTACACTAGTAAAGCCCTTACAATTCGGGAGCTTACACCGATTTCCGTCAGTTCTAACATCTTCCGGAGGCACATATGCCATTTTTCCTCTCTTGGCCTTGGCATCTAATTCCCTTCCTAGGCTGCTTTAAGATGGCTTACCTCTGTTACCATCTCCTGCTTTGTAGATATTTACAAAGACTTTAACTCACCGAGATAACTTTACATCAATGAGAGACTGACAGCTGAGACCAGGAGGCTTTTTCGTACCACACGAGACTGGGCTAAAGAAAACGAATACAAATACTGCTGGGTTAGAAACGGACTCGTTTACGTTAGAAAACGTGAGGGCCGCGAGGGCAGCCCTCCAATTCAAATCCGAAGCCAGGAAGATCTCCATCGCTTACTCAAGCCTGCTGCAGCGAATGTGTGTAACCCTGGACACTAATCCTCTGGTGAATGACTGGTACTTTAAATGTTCTTATTTGATTAACCTTTCTTACTTTTTCTGCTTTTATTTTGTGTTTAATTTCATTGGGCATCAACTCACACAGTCTCACCTATACAAACAATCGACACACATAAAACTACATGTCCACATAACGGCTCACGGTTGTTATTTTCTCTCAAAGACAAACTCCACACAAAACATATCGACTCATTCACACCTTAAAATTCTATATTATGGCATTCCCCTTACAAAGATGAGTTTCACTTCCCATGCTATCAAATTATATTTTCCCAAATGGCCACTTTAGAACTCATAACTGACATAGACAAATCTTTGAACATAGAATGCCATAGTATTTCAGAACCAGAAAAGTGTGGATCAATAATAAACAAGTACCCTGTTAAGATAATACACGTAAATATTCGAAGTATGCAACGCAATTTTGACAGCTTCCTCATCACCTTAGCCAGACTAGGTATAACATTCGATGTCATAATAATGAGCGAGTGCTGGATAGGTCCCTCTTTAATTATTAAACAAATTAACGGTTATCATTATTTCTGTACTGAGAAACATATAAACAAAGCCGGCGGGGTGATTGCTTACGTTAGTGACAAGTGGTGTCCAAATGTGACTGAGCCTGACCTGGACGAGGCGAACTGCCTACTCATTGAAGTCCCAGGGGTCTTTACCGTGTTAGGCATTTATCGATCACCATCTTTCGCGAACACCGCGCCATTCTTATCTGCACTGGCCAATAGCCTTAAATCTCTCAGCAGTTGTCCTGGGCCGGTTCTGGTAGGAGACTTAAATATAGACACCTTGGAGTCAGCATCAGACGCAGAAAGTCAATCAACCTACCTCACACTACTCTCTGAACACGGCCTGATTCCGACAATCAATAAACCCACCCATAACAAAACTTGTATTGATCACATCTGTGTTTCAGCAAAGACATCCGCAGAATCTGTAGTGTGTCCAACTGACCTTACGGATCATAGCGTTGTTATGCTAGGTTTGACGCGAAGCACTAGAGAACCATTACAGAGAACTCGGTTAAAAATTGATTTAGACGGACTCAAAACCGAGCTAAGAGATATCGATTGGGACTCCACTTTAAGCGATAACTCTCTTAATGAAAATGTAACAAAATTTACATCAATTTTATCAGAAGCTATTTCAAGACACTTCAGAATAATCAAAGTTAGCCACTCAAAATTTAACATTAAGCCTTGGATGACCCCCGGGCTTATCCGCTGCTCAAAACAGAGAGACAGACTCCATGCTGAACACAGGAAATTCCCGCATGACGAATCCAAGAAGCTCATCTACACCAGATATCGTAACTTTTACACCTCGTTACTTCGAAAGTTAAAATCTGATTATGAAAGAGATGTGCTCCATAAAAACAAAAAATGCCCTAGTAAACTCTGGAAATCCATCAACCAGCTATCTCACAGAATGCAATCCAAATTCAAAAATAATCCCCAAGAGCTACTACATCAACAAAACTGGTCGAAACAGAAATCGCTAGATAATTGTAACTCATATTTCTGCTCTATTGGTCAAAAACTTGCAAACTCCACTCTCTCGCGCCTCAATGAAAGCCAAAAATCACTAGCCGCCCGCGTCAGAAACATTCCTTCTCCCCCCAACTCATTTTTCATTTCTCCTACTGACATAAAAGAAGTCGTAGACACTATTCAGAAGTTGGACTCTAAAAGTTCACCAGGTATTGACAGAATCAATAATGCTACGCTTAAGGCCCTAAGTTGTACTATAGCAGCACCGCTGGTTTTCCTTTTTAACAAAAGCTTCGAAAGTGGCTGTTTCCCTGAGGCCTGGAAATCGGCTGTCGTTACTCCTATTCATAAAAGTGGAGCCAAGAATGAGCCCAGCAACTATCGTCCAATCTCTCTTCTTGGCTCCATCTCAAAATTGCTGGAACGCATTATCAACAAGAGACTGTCGTTTTTCCTAGAGAGTAATGGACTCCTGTCAAAAAGACAATTTGGCTTTCGAAAAGGCAGATCCACGGAAGACGCTGTTAACCTGGCTACCGACATCATCTCAACTCACTTGGATAATGGGCGCAGTTGTGTCGGTATCTTCCTGGATCTCGCAAAAGCTTTTGACACCGTTTCCGTGCCGATACTCTTAAAGAAGTTGGAAGCCTATGGTATTAGAGGGACCGCATTGGAGTGGTTTGCCAGCTACCTGAGTGGCAGAAGTCAATGCATCAGGATTGGAGACTATTATAGTAGCATGAATCCCATATCATTTGGTGTACCTCAGGGCAGCATCCTGGGACCTACGCTCTTTATCATATATTTAAATGATTTATGCTCAATATCTGCTCAAAATGCTGAAATAATCTGTTACGCCGACGACACGGCTCTCATTTTTGGTGACACTTCCTGGGAATCGGTTAGCCGCCGTGCCGAGATCGGTATGGGACTTGTGTCAAAATGGTGAGACAAAAACCTCCTAACTTTAAATACAGAAAAAACTAAGTTCATTTGTTTCAGTAAGACATCAGCTTCTGCTCCAAGCGCAAACTTAGATAAACTGGTAATACAAACCTGCGACCCAGTCGATAACACCACTTGTAAGTGCGATAACATCAGACGCAGTGACGACATAAGATACCTGGGAGTTATACTGGATGAAAAGCTCTCTTTCGAGCAGCACATTTCCTTAACATCAGGACGTGTAAGAAAGATTATCCACGTCATGAGAAACCTGCGAGAGTCAGCTGACGGCAGTACGCTCAAAAGTGTCTACATGGCCCTATGTCAATCTCTGATCACCTATTGTATTCTCGCCTGGGGGGAGCTGCAAAAACCTCTCTTATGCCCCTAGAAAGAGCCCAAAGAGGGGTCCTAAAAGTAGCTCTTTTCAAGTCAATGAGGTATCCAACTGCTGCCTTGTACGAGGAGGCGGGGGTTCTGAGCGTCAGAAAACTATTTCTTCTAAGAGTTGTACTCCATACGCATAGAAGTGTCCTATCGTCGGACGAATACCAGAAAATGCTCACTAAGCGTCTTTTCAGGATACCCGTCCCCGCTACGAAGACTATATTCGTGCAACGTTTCTGCAGGTTTCTGATGCCCCACATCTACAACGAACTGTCTGCTGTGTTAGACTTTAGGAACCAACCTGTACATAACGTCAAAGCGATGGTAACTGAGCTGCTCTTGGGATGGTGTTATGATAAAGCAGAGGGAATCATAAAAGTTGTAAAATAGTCTAAACTTAGCTCATTAACAACCAAATAAAGCGCGCGCGCACACACACACACACACACACACACACACACACACACACACACACACACAAACGCCAGCTTTGCCCATTGTAAAGAATTTATAATTTGTAATTATTTTTAACATGCAAGAATGTTTCTGTTTTTTTTTTTAACAAGTTCTGCGAAAATCACATGTAAATCGTACACTGTTCCCCACAGGACAGGCATGCCTAGTTTGGGGACCGGTAAAACCTGTCTGTATTTTTATCCTGTCAATAAACATTTTTTCATTTTCATTTTCATTTTCATTTTTCATTTTCAGATTCATGATCTTCGTATTTCCTGATCTTTTATTAACTTTTTTATACCATATCCAGGCATTGATCATACTTAAATCAAACATGTGGTAAAATAATCGCAGATACCAATTGTCTGCTTTTGATTCTTATCCTGTATCTCCCTAAAAAACTATCCATCGTAATCTCTGATTATCTTAGGGCATGCTATGGAAATGGTAGTTTTTTTTTTATCCCTTTATAATGAATAATTTAATTTTGTTCTTCATAAGTGCCCCTTTCAACAGACTCTTTCATAAAATCTTTTTGTGTGGGTAGTTTACAGTTCCATAGGGAAAGACAGTTCTTACTTAACCTATTTCTCTGAATCGTACCTAGAGCATAAGTAAATGCCCTGACTTGCTAAGTAATATTGAAGTGGAATTGAGGTATAATAGTTGTTGAAATAAATTATGTGATTGATTATTCTTGGTACATTGCGACAAAGTCGAATCACTTTATTGCCAACTACTCCAAGATCAGGCTCATCAGGGTTGGCAATCCTTATTCTTTCCAGAATAAATTTCAAAGTTATGAGCATATCCTGATAACAAAGGTTAGGAGTTTGTTTTCCAGTATTTCGTCTTTATGAGGTACGAAATTCAAGTTCAAAATCTATCTACTAAAAGCATTCTCACTGCTGTCATTTTGTGCCGACTCGGATTTAGCTTCATTCGTCGCTGCAATTGGATAAAAAACAATGTTTTGTTTTCCGTTAAATATTAAGTATTGTATATTTTCACATGAAAAGCAGAGATTTAAATCGTTAGATGAGTCCATAAACATAAAGCGCATGAAAATGTGTCATAGTTGGAAAGATTGAACTCACGCTTTCCGTGCTAGTCGCTTGCAGGAGCAAAGAACGGTGCACGTTTTTGACATTTCGTTGTTTTAAATATGAAACGGTCCATTTTACACATGGCTGTAAAAATTTACAATAAATTCGAAAAAATCTTAAAACAGTTGTTGATTGCAAGGGCTTACTACCTACCTATAATCTAAAAAAAAACATATTTTTTTTATACTTTATTTGATATTTTAGCAACTTAATTGCACTTATAATATCAGTATATAAACTTGAAAAATTTTTCAAGTTTATATACTGATAATATTTTTTTATGAAAAAGGAAATATTTCCATTAACATCCTGTAATTTATAATTTTATTTTTGACTTATTGTAGTTGCTGACGATCTATTTATAATTTCTATTTTAATTTATGTTCTCTTTACTAATACATTATTATTTGACACTAGCGGACCCGACAGACGTTGTCCTGTCTTAACTATGAATATTTATTTCAAATTGGTATAATTATTAATAAAAAAATATTTCAGACTAGCAGACCCGACAGACGCTGTCCTGTCTTACAAATGTTACTGATTGTTAATTACGAGTACTAGTGATTACTTGCTCAGTGGTTAATTACTATTATGCTTTATGATACGCAACATTCTCTCTTTTTTTTTTCTGGCGTATATATAAATAGTTTTGTTGTTATTGTATAAGATGTTTCTTTCGGGTGTTAAAGGTGCAAACTCCTAACATTTGATGAAACAACGCTGGCTTACAGCGTAAGAATATGCTTGAAAAATTCGCGCCGTGTCGCAGTGTCTCGGTCACAGAACATAAAAAACGAGTAGAAGTAGCATCCACTCCTATTTTTATGAAAACCAGTGTAACCAAACTAACACATTTGTGATTAAATCAAATTATCACGCACACTAAGAATGTCTTGTAGCGATTGGTTAACTTAAACTGTCAGATAGTTCCGCTACCCGACACGAGATGCCTCTTATTCACTATCAAATAGTTCCGCTACGTGACGATAGATGCTACCTAAAAACTATTGATAAATAGGGGTGGGATAGTTACGATAATCATAACAACATAAGAGAGCCGTTATGTTTAACATTGTCTCTCTCATCTTCATAATTATTACAACTTAACATCTTTTCCAAACAATTATTAATTATTAATGACTTCTTCATTCTAAATGAAAAAAATACTTTCTTTGTTTCAAAATCGTTTTCCCAGAAATGTTTAGAGCAAATGGTGCATGTTTTTCCGGAATACCAATTTTGCCTACCGAATGCTTCAATCCATGTTCCGTATATGTTTGGATTGAATTAATTAAATACGAGAATTGATTTATTCAAACAAGTTATAGCTTATATACAAAAAAACAAACGTCTACAAAATAAGATAAAAAAAATTAAGGCAGGAAACGATAGCAAAGGCTCTCGCTGCAAGCCATTTAAATTGGGCACACAATATACCAAAGACCCGGTATATTTAATGACCTTTTGTAACTTAGTACTTTCATAGATTACTATATTTTTTTTTTACTTTTTCAATTTTTTTATTTACATTTATAAATAACAAAAAAAACAAGCAATTAAAAATCTTTTTTATAAGCTGTACTTTTTTAATGTGTCATACATAATTATAATTATCGATAACTAACTTATCGATATTTTACCACATCCCTAAATTAATAGCGTTTTGAAACATTACAAAAATAAGTAATTACCAAAATATAGTTTCGACCTTATCTCTATGAGCACTGGAATGGTTTTAGGTTGTACTTTTTAAGGATTGTTATTATCAGAAAATTTATAATTTCTATTAAAATAACGATATAATATTACTTACAAATGGTATGTCACGCCTCCTTTGGATAAACTCTTTTTAGTGCTTGTGTTTTTGCACTCTAATACTGTGCAGGTCCGGCATATTTAAAGATTTTTGTCAGAATAGCACAACGTCAATACGTTCTAGCAACTGTGATCTTCTGAAGCGCGTAAAAGGGGGCGGAAACATGATATGCGCCATCCGTAGCTCAGAAAAAAAGCTGCTAAAAATTGCAGTCTTCTTATTCATGCTGTTCCACGCAAAGCAGAGATCATGGACAATAGGCGTTGATCGCTGACTCATGATTGATGATGATTTAATACATTTCGTTGCTGCTAATAATGTTAGCCCAATTCAGTCTACCACAAACATTCAATGGTAAGCTAGGTACCTACTGCTGCTTTTCTCTTTGCAGTACCTACTTTTTAGCTGCCTTTCTCGACACTTATAGAACAAGAAGGAATCCTACGGATACCCAAGAGAAGAGCTGGCGCTATTCTCTCAATGTGCTGGCGCTATTCTCTTAATGTGCTGTCACTTAACGAGATTAATAACGTTACAAAAATGTTAAAAAATATGTAGATACTTGCACAGGATACATGATAATAGTTCTTGAAAAACCCGCCCAAGACAGATATTATGTTAGTAGATAGAAAGAATTCCTACGCTAAATAAGGATAATTTTTAGGCTTTTAGGTATATTTTATAAAATACAATTAAAGGTAACGCGCCGTTGCTATA
This sequence comes from Anania crocealis, assembly GCA_949315895.1. NCBI lineage: Eukaryota > Metazoa > Arthropoda > Insecta > Lepidoptera > Crambidae > Anania > Anania crocealis. The sequence continues at coordinate 1,115,910 of OX438885.1, read as the reverse complement.
GTGTTTTACATACTGGGCCAAGCTATTCGGGTCCTAGGTTCGATTCCCGGGTGGTGGGCGCAACGAAACTTTAAAATTTTCGAACATTGCTCAGGTTTGTGATCAGGATCATCAAACACCAACCACCATCCTGCACATTGCAAGCGTGGTGATTATGCCTCTGCCCATGCCCATCTTAGTTGTGGTTACTTGAAGTAAATGATGGAGGCCTTTTGTCCTGCAGTGGTAGGATGATTATAGGCAACTTTTTATTTAGGGTTCCGTAGCCGGATGGCAAAAAATGGAAACCTTATAGTTTCGTCAAGTCTGTCTGTCAGTCTATCCGTAGTATGTCACAGCCACTTTATTCTGAAAGTATTAGCATCACACAGTTGAAAATTGGTAGATAGGTGTATCCTGTTGAACGCTTTACGATTCTCATACAAAAAATAAAAAATAATGATATTTAAGGGGGGCTATATCTATGGATAGGTATTTAAAATGACATGGGGATTCCTAGAACCATTTTTTTCAAAAGTCTAACAAATGGAAGATAGACGCTTCCAAAGTGGTAAACTTTATAGGTTAAGAAAATACGAACATGTCTTATTTTAGCTGTTGCTCGCGACTTCGTCCGCGTCATTTTCTTTTATTATGATCGCGATTATTTTTGTAACATTTTCACTGATGCTTCGCTTCTATTGGTCGCAGCGTGATGTTATAGCCTAAAGCCTTTCCCGATAAATGGGCTATCCAGCACAAAAATATTTTTTCAATTCGAACCAATACTTACTGAGATTAGCGCGTTCAAACAAACAAACAAACGAACTCTTCAGCTTTACAATATTAGTACTTATAGATATTTTATGTTATTAAATACATACATTTACTTAAAGAATAAGCTAATATTTTAAAGAAACTTTATCAATACAAAACAATAATACATTTTATTTCCTAGCGTGTTATTACGGTTTTTACCCCATACCACTATTTGACGGCTTCATTATTTTTTCACAACAGGTAACCGATCGGTGTGACGGTAACGCCCACATTTCACGGGTAAATAGAGACGTACAAATTGTGGGTTCGAGGATCGACGTAATGATACGATTGGAATACTGACAGTTGATAGTGAGGGACTTGATGTCTTTATTATCGACTTCACGATATTTGCTTTTTGTAATAAAATGCTATATTATTGCAGAGCTGCTAAAACAAATATTGAAAAAAAAAAAGACGTGTGGCACTCGGAGACTGCCGCGGTAAAGCTATTGCATAGCATTTTTTTATCGACTTATGCAATTATAAAACTAAAAAGTATCACCGCTGTGCCGGTCGGAGTGGGGGGTGTTAGGTTATTTTCGTTACGGAATTTCAGGATTCGGTCTCCACGCTCAAGGCCCGCGATAGAAGCTATGCAATAGCTTAAAAACGTGATTAGAATAATAATAATAAATGTGGTTAGTTTATTTTAATTTAATACGCATTCAGCTTCATTTGACGCGAAAAAGTAAAAAGTTCAGAAGAACATTTATTTAAAAAGTTTTCTTTAAGTATATCTTTTAATCGAGAAATAGCTCGTGTCCAATTTAGTTTCTTTTTTATATTCTAGATAAAAACCGGCCAAATATGTGAAGGGCTACGCGCATTATAGGATTCCGTAGTTGCGAGTCGCAAATGCCATTTTTTTTATTTTTTTTTCTTAAATGCACGTGGTTTTAAAATTTGTACGTAAATACTAAAGAGGGATCTTTAACGTAAGTAACTACCTAGCTAATCTCACTTTTTTCAATACAATTTACTACAACTCATTTTAAGTCTCATTTTAACCCCCCACTTTACTAAAATAGGGGGTGGAAGTTTGTATGGAGCATTCCGCAATTTTCACGGTATAAAGCTAAAAATTGGTATGCAAACTATTTGTGACTTAATAAAAAGTCGTGCTCCATTTTTCTTTTAGGAAATCCACCCCCAACCCCTTAAAAAAGAGGGGGTGCAATTTTATTGTTACTCCGAATTTAACGCGAGCGAAGCCGCGGGCAAAAGCATGTATTATATAATATTGGCAAGGTTTATTCCTCATATACCTACTAAACTACAGTTTATCTGATGGGCTGTTAGACCATTTCAATCAATTGCATTTGGAATTTATTAACTCACAAATGGATCCAGAATATTTTTAGTGACCTATCCAAAGACCGTGTTGTAGACGAGAAAGAGAATTGTCATCGCCACATTACATGTAGACTTAGATTTGGATTTTAGATTTATTATTAAACTGCATAAAACAAAGAACATTCATGTTTTGCCAAATTATAAATAGATGCAATGATTACGGAATATAAGAACCATATTTTAACATTACTCTTTAAAGTCAAAAAACTCCTTTACTCTGTAGAAATGGTGCGTGCTAAGCCATTTAAATAATTTATTCCTAAATTTTCCCATTGTCAGCATTTTTATGTCATTCGGTAGACGAGGTACCATATCAAAACTTTTACTTAGTAGCAGTAGTAGTAGCATAGTTGCCCAATATTAGTATATTTCCATGCAAAATACATCTGACTACATTCTGATATGAACCGCAAACGGGCAAACAGGCAGAAATAAGACAGAAACTATAAGGGTTCGTTGACTATGGGACTCTAAAGTACGATATGGTGACGATCGTTGCTAAAGCCCGTCTTGGTAGATAGACGATCTGTTAAAGGTAGCTGGAAGCTGCACAAAGCATGACCGATCGTTGTGCTTACAACTTGTTCAGCTCCTTAGGGGATGCCGCAGCCTATGCACAGCAGTGTTTCATTGTGGGTTGAATGATGATTGTGATACATTCAAAAATCTGAATCTTATCATACATTATCATTACAGCATTTCCAGCACACAAGGCGATTTAGGATTAAGAAAAAAAAGTTCCTTACACTTATGTAACATTTGATAGGTACTTCCCAAAAAAAAACTTAATCATCCTAAACACTAGTAGTGAGTGTCACCAGAAAGTTTTTAAAAATGTATGCGGGCGTATCACAGCTGTCCATGAAATGTGGTAGATATAGCTATAGATAGCACATACTGATTTAAAGCCATGCTGGGGTTGAAAAGGGTAGCGTAGCGGGGTGCCTATATAAACGAGGTGCACACAGTTTTTTCTAACCATTGCTTCTTAACCTCATTGAAGTGAACGTCAAGTATCTGTAAAATTATGTTAAAGGATTTTCTACTGCGTTTCGAAGACCCAGAGAAGCCTTTATATGGCCCAAACTTTTGGACATTGAAGATAATGGGCTTGATATTACCTGACAATAGAGCACAAAAAGTATTGTATATCTTTATTCATGAGATCGTTGCGTTTTTTGTATTTACGCAGTACATGGAACTTTACATAGTCAAATCTAACTTAGATATGGTGCTGACGAATCTTAGGATATCGATGTTGAGTGTGATCTGTGTTATTAAAGCCAATACGTTTGTATTTTGGCAAGGGAAATGGAAAGAAGTGATTGATTATATCACTGAAGCAGATAGCTTCGAACGTAGCAGCAATGATCCTAAAAGAAAGAAGATTATAGACCAATACACAACCTACTGTCGCAGATTGACTTACAACTATTGGGTGTTGGTTTTCATTACTTTCTTGACTACTACTAGTTCACCATTCATTCATTTCGCGTCTGCATCATACCGAGCAGATATACGTAATGGAACGGAAATATTTCCCCACATCTTTAGCTCCTGGGTGCCTATTGACAAGTACCACTCCCCTGGTAGCTGGATAACAGTTATATGGCACATTAGTGTGTGTGCCTATGGAGCTGCAATAATGGCATCGTACGACACAAGCATTATAGTTATCATGGTATTCTTTGGGGGAAAGCTAGATATTCTACGGGAGAGATGCAAACAAATGCTTGGCACTGGAGAAGTTGCACTCAGCGATGATGTCGTAGCTGCGAGGGTGAAAGAACTACATGATACTCATGTCCTTATTATGAAGTAAGTTTTTAGCACATAAGTTGTTTAGGTATAGTACTTAAAAATTTAGAAAACTGAATACTAATTCCCAAACCGTTAAAAAATATTTAGTAGTAGGTACTTAACTTAAGGTTTCTAGACCGAAGTAGATTAACTTATATTATCCTCATGGGAATAAAAGTAAAACAGCAGTAGTCATAACTAGTATATTCTAATAAAAACAATCCAATATGAATACAATTCTTTAAATAAAAACATGCAATGTACATCATAAATTTTGAAGCGCCAAATGAGAGACGATAAATGTATTCTATGTTATTTAGTTACTTTTTATCCTATAATAAAATACATAAAAGCTTGACAGTAAATCATGTGTTAAATTTCTTAAGAAACCGGACTCAAGTTCAAAATCAGTGCCAAGTTAAACAAAACAGAAAGATGTTTTATTGATAAAGTATCCTACTCATATTTTAGAACCTTATCATATTATTAAAAACGTAACAATCTTACAGCCACCTCGTCATACATTCGTACGCTTAAATTAGCGCTACCCATAGTACCTAAATCTAAATATATTTGATGTTAACGCCATATCAAAGATATTTTCAGTTTCCAAAAATAACTTGTTATCTATGAACAGAATTAAGTGATGATCATTGCCGAAACTTTACAGGGTATTAGAAGGTTGTCAAGGTTAATTTTATACTTGAACTGATATAATAATATATCATAACTATTAACACTAGTAAAGTAGTAACAGGTGATGAAAATCATGCTATTCGAACTGCAGTTGCATAGAGCTCAAAGCTCAATTTTACAATCTTCATTAATGACATTGCCAAGACTCCATGTTGGTGCTCTATCTGTCATGTTTGTAACGCATATTTACGTATCCATTTACTACTGCTCATTAAACTGGAATACTGCCATAGCACAACAGAAGGCAGACTCTAGAAGAGTGGTTTCGCAAGTTTTGTATTGAAATATACCCGAAAAGTGCAGCATGCTTTACAATAAGAGCTGGTTTGTTTGTTTATTCAAGAAATTCCAAGCGACGCGAAGCCTCTGAGCCTTTAAATTGTCTGATGTCCTGGAAGAAGACGATCAACTATTTATATGAACGGCGATTGTGTTTTGCGTTCCACGTCAAAGGCGTCAGTAGTCTTTAGCTTGCTACTTTGGCAAGGTTGTAAAGTACTAGGCACCGGGCAGGAAGGGTGATTTGTTACATTATTTTATTAATTATTAAATGGGTCCATCCCGTGATGCTGATAAGCTAGTCTAGTATTTACTCCCACCCATCATTCTTTGATGAACTTGCCTAGCATCCGAATCCACCCGTAATCAAAGCCGCCACATATTACGGCCAAACGGCTTCTGCCGTCTGCGTGAAAGTTTATCTGGACGATATACCATTAGAGAAAAACTCTCGTGGACCATTCTGCATTACCAGACCACCATTCTGAAATGCAGCCTGGACTGTGCTGTGCAGAGTCTGATCGTTGATTAAGTGAAATAAAGGCAAGAAAATATCACGTTTAGTTAGTTATATACTTGAAATTGTACTCCACTTATAATAATTACAACAGGGTTAACTTCAAATTTTCTGGTTTAAAACGGTCTATGCGTATCAAAATTTGTACTTAGACATTCGCTATCGCGAACCTTTGTGTAGTTATTGATGTATTTTTTAAAACTGAACTAGGTACATAATTTTCTTCGATCGTCAATAGTTTTTGCAGGGTACACAATGTCGCGATGTAATTTATTATATTATTTCTAAAGATATAACATTGTAGACTGCTTCTGATATACGAGTAACACTGTAGAGTTAGTTATTTTGAAATTTATATGTAGTAATATCACGGAAGAACTTCTTCTATGATGTTGGCGCTTGCAACAGTGACGAAATATAGGTAACTTATGAAAAACAAGGTAACATACAAGGTAGAAATTTCAAAACCACTCATTCTTAAAGTATGACACTGTACCAGCAAACATTTAAAAAAAAAACCAAATCATTTTTGATCCATTTAAACAAACATAGTTCTAAGTGTATTTATCTTCATAAAATATATATATTTTTCTTGCTCAATTTTGCTTTGCTTCTATTTGCGGCAACGTGAAGCTCTACATTTACATTGACGCAGACAAAAGCTCAGTGAATAACTTCTTGTTAGGTTGGAATGAAAGATATGTTTTTGGATTATAGTACGCGTTTATTTATGACTAGCTGTTGCCCGCAACTTCGTCCGCATTAATTTCTGTTATTATGATCGCGATTATTTTTGCAACATTTTTCACTGATGGTTCGCTCCTATTGGTTGCAGCGTGATGTTATATAACCTAAAGCCTTCCTCGATGAATGGACTATCCAACACAAAAATAATTTTTCAATTCGAACCAGTACTTCCTGAGATTAGCGCGTTCAAACAAACAAACAAACAAACTACTTAGCTTTATAATATTAGTATAGATTTAACCCGACGTTTCGAACACTTTCTTATTAGGTACTGGCAATGTGAGAGACTTGGCTAGCTTTTTTGTGAGCCATGACTAGATCACCATCGAGGAAGAGATACGTGGTTTGTTTTTCCATCCGATCCGACACAAAGTATAGTCTTACCCGTTCGAGACAGAAAGAAAAACATAAGAGAAGTTTTATAGCTATCATGTTGGTAGGCGTTCTGTGTCCCAAAAGTATTAATATTCTAAATATAAATCAAAATAATCTACTCGACATACTAAATTACAACAAGCACTTGAAATAATCACTCAATAAATCCACATTATTTTACGCTAATCAAAAAACGTCAAAGGTGGTAGAATAATGGAAAAAATATAAGTAATTTGCTACGTATAAGAATTTATCGATATCATTGAAGCTCTACGCTCGTCCCTCAACTAGGTGCCTAGTTGAAATTTCCAGTCGGAAATAACAAGTGAAAACAATAATTACTTATGCCCCAAAATATTTGACTACACAGTTAACCTAAATACTAGTTTACAATTTCTTGTTTCAGATATTCAAGATTATTTAACTCAGTGTTATCGCCAGTAATGTTTATTTATGTAGTGATGTGCTCATTGATGTTATGTGCAAGTGCTTACCAACTAACCGTAAGTCCAGGAAAAATTGTTTGTTTAATTCAATTGCGTGTTTTTTTAATCAAATACCTATTTTATTTTTTATTTCAGTTAGTACCTGACGCTGCCCAAAAACTTCTTATGGCAGAATATTTTGTGTTTGGAATTGCACAGTTGTTTATTTTCTGTTGGCACAGCAACGACGTCCTCATTAAGGTGAGAAAATTAGTTTTAATTTCCAAGATCAAGGTCAAGATGGTATGTAATAATCCAGACGAGCGTGAGGCATCTAATAGGCCTTTTTTTGCTGGTGAAATGTGTAACTGATAATTAAGTTACACCGGGGAGTTTATAAGTACAAAAGCCTTGTGATGCTTTCAGGATGATTGCGATGCATATTTTTTATTTAATGATAATAATTTAGTCATTTATGTTACATTATTTGCTGTGATATAAATCTTACTACCTAATTTATAAATGCAAAAGTTATGATGGATGCCAGTCACACTAGAACAGCTGATCGGATCTGAATCACATTTGGCACGGAGTTAAACTACAGGCAGGATAAGCTCATAGGCTATTAATTAAACCGGGAAAAAGTGCGGTTTCCGCAAAAGTACTCTGCGAGTTATCCACTCGTAAAAGTCGCGGCCAGCAGTTACCAGTTATTAATATATTTTGTGTAACTTTAACCACCAATAAATTATTTGATATTAATTTGTTTTCTATGTTTTAGTCCGAAAACGTGATGTTCGGTCCATACGAAAGTCAATGGTGGGCAGTGAATGTTCGACAAAGGAAAAGCATTTTGCTCCTTGCTGGTCAGCTGCGAATTAGCAAAGTGTTCACTGCGGGACCTTTTACAAATTTAACACTTTCAACGTTCTTGACGGTTCGTAGTACAGAATATGAATTATTAATAAAGTCTGTGATTTATTGACATATTGCGCGTGGTGAAGCGACAATAATAATAGCTCAGAAGAATAAAATTGTAAAGCTGGGAACAAATTATCGAACGCGGCTGATAGTCGCGACTTATCTAGGTAATGAATGTACACTAAGCTGTTCAAACTATCGGAGGTAAGTCGTGCACGTAACCTTGGGCTGACCTTCAGCTTTCGGACGTCCGACGGAAATCTGGCGCGCTGGATGTTTTCAGGGAATAGGCGTTAGAACGCGTCTGCAAGCCACGTTCCAAAAGACTGTGCAAACTTATCAGCTGCGGGCGCTGCAGCCGCATCCGTCAGCCGCGTTTGATAATTTGTTTCCAGCCTAAGTGATGGAATTGGAGATAGGTGGTGGATCATTTAAATAAAATACATGCAAAAAGATAGTATGTACATTCATGACTATTTTTACTCTATATGGAGATATGTGGACATTTCTAAAACATTTTTCTTTCATACAATACTTCTCCTGATCATTGCAAACATAAAAAAAAAAGAATTATCAAAATCGATGCATCCATTCTAAAGTAATGTGCGAACATTTATTTCGGTAATTGATTTGCAAATTAATTTAATAAAGACGTAAAACGCGACCAAATAAGTTCTGAGCGTCTTTAAAGATAGCTAATAATGACTCTTTTCCTGTATTTTAAAACATCACTTTAATGTTTTCCTTTTTTTTCAGATTTTGAAGGGAGCCTACAGCTATTACACTTTACTTCGAAAGTAAATTCAGTGCTAGTGTTTAAATGCAACTGAAATTTATAGTATCGGTTTATAAATACTTCACTGTGTTGTTTGAGGATAAGGCACATATTATGTACGAATACCTAGGCCTATAGGTACCTACTTCTTGAAATAAATTCAATGATGTCGATGGTACTGTTTTTTTTCCTACCTGGTTCTAAACCTCATCAAATGCGCCTTGGACAGAGGTATGGAAGTTTGACTGAGATTGATACTTTTTGCATGTATTTTTTATTAAGAAATATAGATAATATAGATATACTCTTCCTTTACACCGTAGACAAAGACAGGAAATACATTTAGAGCTGTAAAATTGGTCTAAATTGCTGATTCCTTTTATACCACCCCGAAAACCCGTCGTATCTTAGAACCTAAGTAAGTCTTCATAATAAACTCTTTGCTTTAAAATTCTCTTTTTAGTATATACTAGCTGTTGTCCGCGACTTCGTCCGCGTCAATTTCTATTATTATGATCGCGCCTATTTTTGCAACATTTTTCACTCATGCTGCGCTCCTATTGGTCACAGCGTGATTTTATATAGCCTAAAGCCTTTCTCGATAAACGGACTATCCAACGATTTTTTCAAATCGAACCAGTATTTCCAGAGATTAGCGCATTTAAACAAACAAACTTTTTTGCTTTATACAATATGTTATAAAAACCCTGTCAGATCCGAAAGGGTCATAAAGTTGCTATATTAACATAACCAAAATAAGTATCAAAATTACGTAATTCATGAATACAACTTTTTTATCGATTTTTAAAGTCAACAGGTTTATCACCCATTTACCCAACAACGGGGAAATTTTCAAAATGTATTAACACTCCCCGTCACGCGGCTCTATTGTCGGCATTGACGCAAGCAAACTACTCGCTTTTCGGCACCGCAATAAACATAGGCGGCGCCTTTGACATAGCGTAAAGGTAGCCGCCCGCTTTGATTCAACTCGTATATCAACTCGATATATCCTGATCATGCATTATTATTTATTATTACGACAGGTCAGTTTCGCGAAGACATTACTTCCGAGTGGTCGTACCGTTCTGCTCCGCGAAATGTCGTATTCTACAAATAGTTTTCATAAAATTATGTGACAGTGAAGCAAAAATGCGTGTGCGGATTGTTGCGCTTAAAGCGGATACGAGTGTGTTACAATCGGTGCGGGACAACCTAGTGCGACGCTGTGAAGCCTGTATTTCTGACGGTGGCAGAAATATGGAACAACATCTTCGCCACAACCATCAAATCAGTGTCCTTATTGAGTGACCTCATACTACCAAATAAAAAAGCTACTTGCAGAGCTACCAAGAAGTCTCAGTTTCGTACAATTGACACATTATTATCTGACTAATAAGTACCGGGGTCAACTGGGGTCATGACTTCGCTACCTGCGAGTGCGAGCGCTGGCGCATCTCCGCGCCTCCCGCGCGTCCGGTCACCGCCTCTTGGGATTACCATGTAAGCTTTTTTAATGTAGCGAATTTTGTATTTTTTTTTCATGGGGTAATTTCTTTCTAATGTTTCATGAAAATTATTACACAAATAGAATCTTATATAGATTTCTAATAACACCTTAATAGATCTGACAGGGTTTTTATAACATATTGTATATAATATTAGTATAGTTATGTGTTATGTGTAGATTATTTATTTAATTAAAGAATCACTAAAATGACATACCTTAAACTTTTTTTTATTTAAATTAAATTGAACTAAAATCTAGTATACAATTATTATTAAGAGCTAAGTATTGCCAAAATTACAGGAGATTACAACATGAAAAAATTTAATAAAGAAAAATATAAATTAAGTAATGGTTAAAATTTGTTTATCATATTTTAAGTAATTAGACGTATTTAATTTCAAGGCTTAAATCCTCATAAGTAGGTAGTGCTGAAACTCAAGGAGTATATAAATTTAATGCCATTTTGTAGTTAATTTGTCGCATCGACCAAGCTCTGTTCTTCGAGAAAGCTTCGTTCGAGATCTACGTAGCAACAGTTTATATGATCAAAACTAGAGAAACGTAAGGCCTGCAAAAGTGCAATTTTAGGTATGGGTAGGAAGTTACAAAATCTATTATTTACTTTCTAACCCCGAATTCAGGTTATCCCTAACCTGAATTCAGGGCATTGACTAACAAAATTTTAATACTTGGTAAAATTATTACATACGAGTAGTATGGTAGGTACTGATTCGCATTACGCGTTTGGCAAAAGCTATTGAGTGACACTTACATTACTTAACTGGATTTCTGGGAAGCACTCGTCATCAAGTAATGCAGTTGCCAAATGAGACGCTTGAATAGAACTATTTACCATTGTAACTGCTGTAAGGCTTCGCTCTGGCCACATTCCATTCAGAAAGTTTACCTTTTCAATATTTCACTGTTCAATATTTATCTGTGAGGAATGTGAAATATTAGATGACGTCTAGTCTACCACATTCTGATGAAATATACTGTGTGAATGTCACAGGAGGCAAATAATGCATGGTATAGTTTACTAGATGTAGATTTTGAAACGGCATACCAGCCGAATCCATGCCAGACGAGACTATAGCATTGTTAAAAGTGTATTCATTTAGTAAGTAGAAATTTAAATGTGTAGATTAATTCAAATTCAATAACTATTTTGGATCAGTGGTAGTAAACCCTGCTTCTGAGCCATGGGTCGTAGGTTCGATCACCGCACAGTACAAATATTTGTGTGCATGAACATGTCTGTTTGTACTGGTCTGGATCTTTTCTATGTAGGTATTGTAAATATATATTTACATAAAAATATATACATATTATAAGTAAGTTTATGGGTTTTCTAGTAGCCAATACTACAAGCTTCTTAGTAGTACCTAGCTTTGTTTGGAACTAGATGGCTCTGTGTGGCCCAGTGTGGCATATCTAAAAATATTTATTTATTATTTTAAATTGTAAAGTAGAGCTATTACAAATTAATATGAGAAATTAAAAAAACAATATAATAATACTACTAAACAATATAATATGTATTGCTTTTGATTTGAAACCGGTATAACGATTGAAATGCTCACCATCGGTACGGGATGTACACAAGATTGTCAGTAAAGAGTTTTGCGCGGGAAACGCAAAGAGAAAGATGTAGTTTCATTCAAGTTTGTTTCTCAACTTTATAAGGTATGCGGCAATTATTTTATAAGTATGTTTTATGTTATGTGTTAGTCTGCAAGATTTTAGTAATGAAAGAATGCTCTCGATTTTGTATTACAATATACTAAATAATAATAATAATAATAAATAATAAATAAATATTTAAGACATGCCTCACTGGGCCACACTGAGCCATCTAGTCCCAAATTAAGGTACTATTAAGTACCCTGTCGTATGGGGTACTAGACAACCGATAAACTTACTTATATACTTTTTTTTTTGTAAATACATACTTATAATACATAGAAAACACCCAGACCAGTACAAACAGACATGTTCATGCAAACAAATATTTGTACTGTGCGGGGATCGAACCCGCGATCCATGGCTCAGAAGCAGCGTTAACTACCGCTGATCCAAATGGTCGTCAACTTGAACAGATATCCGCGCCAAACATCTTCGGCTTCGGGTAAATAAATGAACACACGTATTATAGTAATAAATATTTTAATTTGATTTTGAAATGATGTTTACACCAGCCTTGCACTTTAAATCCGTCGATAATGCTACTTAAGATTTGGCTCAAAGGAATCGTCCAAAGCTGTTAAACTTACGGCAGAAAAAATAAAACAGACAAAAAAACAAACAACCTCTCCCTTTCTCAGGTGCTCGGTCTTTCAATTTACTTGGTTCTTGTTACTTTCTAATTTTGTGCTTTTCTAATTACAAGCTTTACATTTTAAGTAAACAATTAAATCGGCATCGAGATATAACAGTCTGTCTTCTGTAAACAGCAGTCGATTCAAAATACTCGGAAAGAGTTCAATAAACCCGAAACGTCAGGAATAGTCTGCTAGAAATGTCAAATTGGTTTTGGTGTTTTTTACCGTGAATATTTGATGTTTTGACCGAGAAAAGCTGTGCATTCCTGCAAGGACTCGTTCCGATTGCTATGGAAAATCAAAACCCTCAAGAAAGGGCCGCACCGATACAATATGTCCGCGGATCCAGAGCGTTCCGTCAATTCAAGAATCCACCTCAACCGCACATGTGTATTCAGGATACTATAAAGGATACCGTGGAGAAATTATTTATAAACGTTCTAGGATGGCAGAAAATTGCCAACCCGAAACATTACAATGATCCCATCCCCTTGTATGGTGGAATGCAGGTGGGTAAAAATTAATTCCTCAGATTATGCATACTAGTTTTATCTCTAATTAGAATTGTTGTCTAAAGATTGAACAGCTTAGAGGTGATTAATAAAATGGTTAATACAATTTTTTATCACTTCAAGGTGCCTCAAGGCTGTGGTCCAAACAGTAATAAACCTCCACTCTTAGTGTTTGCTGTTATGGTTAACCCAGACATCTTGAAAGCAAATGGCAAGAATGCTGCAAATCCAACTGTAAGTGTAATTTTATCATTATAATAAAAGTGTTTTAGTTTACTTGACTGATATGCTAGTCTACATACTCTTAAATTCATATTTTTTTACAATACTTTGCAGCTCCTTTAACTCCTACAGGATCATAAGACCACCGGCGGTCACGATAACAAATAGATTTTAATTGTGACTGGAATAACATACAATTAAGAGGTTAAGCGCAAGTTCAACTCTCACTTAGTTTTTTTCTTGCTTCTCTCAACCCAAGTCTCTCCATATTTCAGGACAGGGAAGCCTTAGTGAGCCTACTCTGTGACTTTGTTGAGGCAATGAATCCCGGTCTGTTGCTGGCACGGAGTCCTGTTATCCTGAAAGACCGGGACCTAGCCGGTGAGCTGAAAGATGTCTGGCTCGCCGTCCAGAACAAACGTGAGCGAGAGAAGGGGATGACTCAGGATGTAATGTATAAGGTAATTAATGTAGAACTTAGTGTAAAAACATAGTCTCATTTTATAGAACATGTAAAGCACTGATTATCTGGGAATCTGTCAAACACTTCCGCAGTTAAATTAGAAATGGTAACCAGTTACTAAGCCTTAAACCTTATTCATTCAAGTCTACCTGTTATGCTTATATTTAACTAGATTTTCACCCGCAAACTGCACGACTTATTATGCAAACATATACATATAATATAAACATTTTAAGACATGCCACACTGGGGCACAAAGAGCCATCTAGTCCCAAATAAAGGTACTACTATGTAGCTTAGATTATAGGGTACTAGACAACTGATGAACTTATTAAAAAACAACATTAAAAAGTGTTAGTGTTGTTCCGTAGTACAGCAGTAGAGACAACCCTTAAAAAAATTGTAAACTGGCCCACTATTTGTCTTATCAGATGTTTTGATGATTTGCAAGCATTGCAAGTTACTCTCTGTACGTGTAAGTTGCACTCTGTACTCCCTAATCAGCATTTCTTTTATACATTTACAGGTGTATGACATCGATGGAATCGGTAATGATGACATCAATGAAGAAGATAAAATGAATTCTAAAAACTGCAGGCAAAACGACTGTGGTTCTCCGAATAGATCACAAAATGACAAGAAGAGTGTGATTAAATCCTCCAAGCAAATACTAATGAATGCAGGACAGAAGTCTGAATTTGATTCGGGAATGAACAATTGTCAAATTAATCAGAACAACCCTAGTAGAGACAATAGGTGTAGCACAACAAATGCGGACACAACATATTGCACTCCAGTTTACGGACAAATAGTGTCAAGCAGAGAAAACCACAATCAAATCAATGATATACAACAGAAATTCTCCACCAATGAAACAACAAAACCCTCAAGTTCATTTAGAAAAGATTGGAATCCAGTTCATGGTAAAACAACAGAGGGCTGGGATGAATTTTCAAAACGCAATATATCTTCCATAAGCAACGAAGGTGAAGTTAAAAAGCAGAGGTATATCAAAAATGAAAAAGGTAAGAAGGAAGTGAATGGTAAGTCTCAGTATGATTTCTTTCCTGTCTTTGACAATAAAGCAGTTGATGAGGGTTCAGATTCAAACGAAGAAAGCAGTTCTCTAGAGAAAAGTAAAGAACAAGAATTAAGCAGCGAGGAGAGTTCTAAAATAATATTAGACGCTGTGCAGAAGTTAGTTCTGCAACCGACTGATAACAAAATATGTGATAAAAAGACAAGTGCTCTCAGCTCAATAAGCTCATAATTTTAAAGCTTTTACAGGCGATTTTGTAAGGCAGTTGAATTTGTATTGCTTAAATGCTGTTTGTGAGACGTATTGAATTATAATGGGATTTCACATAGTAATATGAAATGTTAACACAACTAGTCAAGATTCCTTTTGAAATATTCAATATGCATTTTGAATTGCTCGTTAAAGACCATAAATAAGTGATTCTTTTATATGACACAGATTAGACATACTGTTGTTTTCACAGAATGTATGTGTGAATTTTTAATTGAGATATTTACGATAGGATTAAAACTTTTGCTATGTTTGATACAATTTGACGAATGGATTTAAGCTATTGTGCATGCTGTGTGAGAGTTTTTTGATTATACGGTTGTGTATTTTCATAAGATACTGATATAGATACATTCATATTTATAATATGAACAAAACAACGCGTGACATGTATTTATTGATGAAGCTATTATTATGATTGGTAAATTAAGTATATTGCTATGTTTGATTGTTGCCAATTTGAAATTTAATATTTTATAGTTAATACATGAATTGATCGAAATTGTATAATTTTTAAAATCTATTGCTCATTAAGAAATTTTAAATGTTTCGCTAACAATTTTATTAAATAAATGGAAGTTGATCTCAATATTACTAATTACGTAAACCTGTTCTGTAGATGACTGTCGAACACTGCCACACTAACTACCTTACACATACTTACTCACTTTACATTGTTTTATATCTAAACTCTGGATAAATACTTTCAATCTCAGATAGCATTAGTAACCAAATATTGTTAGGGTAAATTTTATAAGAGTTGTTTAGTCATTTTATAATCCAGTCTTATTATAAGTTCTTCTCACAATGTGCAATCTCTTGGTTCTCTAACTTGTTTATTTTGTTAAAATAATTTTAATTCACCTGCTGTTATCATGTACATATAATTTTATCTAAAATTAAATAAGTATCAATGTGTATTTAAGGTTTGACCTATACTGTATTTTCAAGTTGAAATTTTTCGGGCATTTGTAAAGTTTAAAGACATGTAGGTTCTTTGAAAACATAAAAGTTTAATTCAGCACAGTTATGCTAATGGGGTCAAAATGTGCTTTTATTACATAAAATTCCAATTGTGTATGCTTAAATTGACTATTTATTTAAATGTTGTTAATTTCTAAGCATGTATTTTTAAATTCCTAAAATATTACCAGCCAAAAAAATGATTTGTGCTTTATGGTACCAGTCAAGCAACAAAACGAATCTTCTTGATTTCATTATCAGATGGGTGCTAGATCCATCGCGTTGCCAATAAAGGTAGTATCTGAGACTTGCGACCCAGGTATAGGTTTATTAAAGATGTACTAGATTCCGTTTGAATACGTCGAATACTCAGTGTGTTCAGTAAAAATATAACTATCATTATGAATCTTGGTAACAGCAAAAAAAAAATTACTAAATGTACAATATTATGTGAACAAAATCATAATTAATGAATAAATAAAAGTATCATAATGTACCTATGTTATCTTTATGAGGGTTTAGTAAGAAAGTTGTTGCTTATCCCCGGTAATGTAAAGGTACCGCTATTTCATTTGTCATGGGTAGCCTCGAATCCGTTTGAGCGGGGTTCAAATCCCTTAGCAACTCCTCATCCCCCACTGACATTAAGAACAGTCAACAGCACATACTCTAATGAAATAGATTTTTTCCTTAAAAACCTGACCTATAAAGTTTTAAGAAGAAGGATCAATAATTATGAAAAAGTCACCGAGCGTGCTGTAGATACTGTGACTGTGAATTATTTTATTTGTAATATCTATTAAAGAGTGATCTAAATTCTAGTTCATAATCGCACATTATTCTTATTTAGTGCTAAACAGCAGTTCATTTAGAATTAACAACGCAAATTGCATTTATTTTCTATAAACAAATGTGTATATTTTTATGTGCTAGTTTTAGTGTTAGTTTTTTGTAATGTATAGAAAAAGTATTCTTGATTTTTATTATATAACGGTATAGTTTTAGATAGATAATATTTTAGCATTTATAAATGCCCTGTAGGCAGTGATTGAGTTGTATTCAATGTTCCTTTCTACTATTTTTTTTATAATTAATAATAATTATAAAAATAGTAGAAAGGAACATTGAATACAACTCAATCACTGCCTACAGGGCATTTATAAATGCCCTGTAGGCAGTGATTGAGTTGTATTCAATGTTCCTTTCTACTATTTTTATAATTATTAAACTTTTGCATTGCCTAATTTAAACGTAGAAAGGTAATTAAACGTCGTTTTTTATTGCTTGACGTTTAGATCATGTAAAATCATGTTATACCGACCTCGGTCACAATGACTGAAACATCGTTACTCACTCCGTTTTGAAGGTAGAAATCTTAAACTACCCCCAAAAATTTACTCAGTTTAGTCGGTGAAACTACATTTAATGGTCAAGCAATAAAATATGGCATGATCACGATTATTCACGATCAATCCCGATTGCCTATACATTCAAATTTTTTTTATCTCGTTTATATTTTGTAGGTTGATATAAAAGTATTATTGAACAAATAGCAGGATGACATTACCATGTGATTTTTACGAAACTTCTACTCTGTTGAAGTTGATAGCTTTTATTTAATATGCAATACTATGGGATAGGTAATGTCTAGAACATTGATTTTTCAAGGTACATCAATAAAATTATTTACCAGAGCCATGTATTGAAAACAATTAGATTTTATGTTATGCTGTATCTATACAATGTAACTTTGTGTACCTACCTATTAATAGAGGAATTAAATATCAGATCTCTTGTTTACAGTATTCAAAAATTACATGTCATTTACAAGACTGGTACTTTTTGTTTTATTTTATCAATTGGTTTTAACTTAACATGCACTGTTAAAGGAAACTCTACTCACCCCTTTTACGTGAAATTTTTTAGAGCACCTAAATCAGCGTTCGACGACCATTTGGATCAGCGGTAGTAAACACTGCTTCTGAGCCATGGGTCGTGGGTTCGATCCCCGCACAGTACAAATATTCGTGTGCATGAACATGTCTGTTTGTACTGGTCTGGGTGTTTTCTATGTATTATAAGTATGTATTTACAAGAAAAAAGTATATAAGTAAGTTTATCGGTTGTCTAGTACCCCATACGACAGGGTACTTAATACGAGTAGTAGCTTAATTTGGGACTAGATGGCTCTGTGTGGCCCAGTGTGGCATGTCTGAAATATTTATTTATTTAATTTTATTCTTACGTCGAAAGCGGAACAGAGTAAAAAAACGTATATAATCAAAAGTTTTTGAATATTTATCTTTTTATTTGACTTCAAATTACGTTTACGTAGTAAAAATATGATATTTTAAATCAGATTTACCCTGTCGTTAACAAGTCGAGTCTTATTCGTCTTCTGCATAAAAAAATAAATAAAAAAACAGAAATCAAAATTAAAAAAGTTTTATTCCAAAAATATGGCATTTCAAATAGGTAATAGTCTGAGAAGTGAGTTTTACAAATTGTAACTTACATTAAGATAATAATTAGTTAAAAGAATTACTTAATCATAATATTTCTGTGAAGGTTTAACTTCTTTTAAAGTAGGTATGCTAATATGCTTTTCTCTTCTTCTCGCACGGTCGAGTTATTCCCGAAAAGCGGGTCTGAGCCTGTCCCGCGCGGCCGCGACAGGACATATAATTTTGATTTAATTATCGGGACGTCTGGTAACGCTGAAAGCTCCTCGTTTTCATTTAGCTCGTTTGGGATGTTTTCGAACAAATAAAGTGAATTTTATGTTCTATCCTGAAAACCAAACACAGAGTACAGACCACATGAGTAAAAATCCCTACAGAGTACAAGCTTCTTGACTTTTTAACTATTCTGATAGGGCTGACACCTGTTGCAAGTCAAAAAAATAGGTAGTAAAAATTAAATACGGTAAGTACCTACCTACATACTAAAAAGTGTATTTCAAAAGGCATATAATATAAGGTTTAGTGTAATTTCACAATACTAAAGTTAAATTAGTTTTTAAATGGCTAACCCTAAATAATGTATTTTTCTTCAAATATTTCTTATTTCTTTATAACGTGTGTTACAGTCTAAATCTAATACCTACAGTTTCCTTAAATAAGTGATCGGAAAATATTCGCATGGCATGTCAAAAGATAATTAATTTATAATTTTATTTTTATACTTATCACATTATTAAAATAATCTTGGTACTTATGTTTTTTTTTCATTCCACCAATAAAATTAACATAAATATCTGGACCTGGCAGTATTTTAAGGAACCCAGCCTGTAGATATGTTACCTGCATTCTTCGAGCAACGCGGCCTTCCGTCCCGGAAGGGAGTAGGCATAGCGATTCTATTCTATACAAAAAGTTCTGGCATTTTTTGCGGGGGAAATGTGCACACAAGCGCAGGTTCGCATACTCCCATACAAAAACAACACTGTAGTGACGACACTCACACACAAAAAATTAAACAATTCAGCAACAATTCGTGTACGGATGAGTTACACAACTCACACATTGCCCCGTTTTCAACGTAAATAGAGTTGCACTTAACTGTTAATGTAGCAATATCGATAATTTTTGAAGTGAAAACTTCTTTAGCGGCGCTGAGCACTTTTTGTTGGATGGGTAAAAACTTCCAAACTCGCGTCAGGGTCACGTGATGCTGATCGAAAAAGCGTAAGATCGAGGGGAAGGGAGAGGAACTAGTATCTCCCACTCTTTCTACCGTGCCTGAGTGTGCTGTTTTCTATTATTTTTGAAGTGAAACTTCTTTATCGGCGCTGGAAAAAATTTACCGTCACGTTTTGCGTCAAATTTTCGTCACATTTTTCGGTTACGCGCCATCTTTTTCTTGCCCCTACCACGGTTGGTTCAGACGATAGCAAAAAGGTAAAGTGAAATAATATTTAACCAATTTAACCAATTTAACCAATTTAACTAATTTAACCAATTTCTGGAAAGTTGCATGTAGATCATTTTTCGAAAAATAAGGCCATAAAGAAGTTTCACTTCTTACGTGTGTACACTAGTACACGCACAACTTTTTTTTTTCTGAAGACGGAATAAAAGTAACAATGTGAAACATTTTATGTATTAAATATTATGTTTATTTATAGAACAAATTATCTATACTTACTAATATTATAAAGCTGAAGAGTTTGTTTGTTTGTTTGTTTGTTTGAACGCGCTAATCTCTGGAAGTACTGGTTCGATTTGAAAAATTATTTTTGTGTTGGATAGTCCATGTATTGAGGAAGGCTTTAGGCTATATAACATCAAGCTGCGATCAATAGGAGCGAAGCATCAGTGAAAAATGTTACAAAAATAATAGCGATCATAAAAACAGATATTGACGCTTACGAAGTCGCGGGGAACAGCTTGTGAATTATAATTAAAAACAATTAAATAAAATAAAATAATAAAATAAATAAATAAATATTTAAGACATGCCTCAATGGGCCACACTGAGCCATCTAGTCCCAAATTAAGGTACTATTAAGTACCCTGTCGTATGGGGTACTAGACAACCGATAAACTTACTTATATACTTTTTTTTTGTAAATATATACTTATAATACATAGAAAACACCCAGACCAGTACAAACAGACATGTTCATGCACACAAATATTTGTACTGTGCGGGGATCGAACCCGCGACCCATGGCTCAGAAGCAGCGTTAACTACCGCTGATCCAAATGGTTGTCAATTATAACTTAATTTCTATAATATTTATTTATTAGTAGGATCTTAACAACAACTTTTGATATTCAAATAACGCTCGATTTTGATGTTGATTTTTTATGTTAGATTTGATGGGTACGAAACTAGGACGAAGACTAAATTTTATACCGCTGAGAGCTGATGATTTTATACCACTATCGCTACAAGTGAGCTGTTTAGAGGAGTGTCACTCCTCTAAACCGTGACACGACATTTAAAAATATTAGAGGGATGGGAAGGACTGGAGGGATTGGAGGTATGGGTTGAGGGATGGGAGGGACGAACTCTGCCGGATCCGCTAATTATGGATTAATAATGAATTTGAGAATAGTAAATTACGTATCTGCGTGAAAATTAGTGATAAGAAGTTCATTGGTTCTTAAAATGAATTAATTTTGTGTATATTAAATTTGGCGGATGCAATTTTTTCATTAAAAAAAAAATTTTGCTGTCAATATATTTTTCCATGATTGATCTTGCAATTAAAATTAATAAAAAAAAGTTAATAAATAACCGAGTTTAAATGATTACATTAAAAACATTTCTATATATTTCAATGACAAAGGAAAAGAAACAAGTTGCACACAATACATAATAAAAACCGGCCAAGTGCGAGTCGGACTCGCGCACGAATGGTTCCGTACTAAAAAGGCCAAAAAACGGGTTTGTTGTATGGGAGGCACCCTTAAATATTTATTTTATTTTGTTTTTAGTATTTTTTGTTATTGCGGTAACAGAAATACATAGTTTGTAAAAATTTCTACTTCTGCTATGGCGGCTCTTGAGATACAGCCTGGTGACAGAGTGACGGACAGACGTACAGACGGACAGACAGCGAAGTCTTAGTAATAGGGTCCCGTTTTTACCCTTTGGGTACGGAACCCTAAAAACTACTAACTAGAATGATTAAATCAAATAAAAATAAATTATTATTATTATGTTATTACTATTAAAGAGTTTCAAACTTAATAACAGAAAAGAGATTTTACATCACACATAAAACCATATCAACAATTATTTGTCTAATGTGATTAAATATAACCTCGTCGATAACCACCACCCTTTATCGACAAACATTATGTCATGCGAAAGTAATAACATCACTATGTTGCCCAGCGGCAAGAAATCGGATTTATCGCCCGACCGATCTGAAATTAGCACGGGCGAGCGGACCTGGGGCCTTACCATTAGCTCTTAAAGCAGGACTGCTATTGGACTGCATTGCTCTTTTGTACTATGACATCGTTTTTAGCAGGCCTGTGGCAGGCCAATTTACGTTGACGTTTCTAAACCGTTCACCATTTTTTTACTATGAACTTTTCAATCTTTTCATACCATGACGCTTTGGGCGGGGGTAGCGTCAAGCGTACTACTCGCTGTGTCGATATGCTTGATGATGCCCCTATTCCCAGCATCTGTCCGATGCTGGGTCTGGCAAATGGTTTAGGGAGTAGCGCTACAGTCGTAAAGATCCCCTAAACAAGGCCAGTGGACTATCCTGCACGAGGTTGCCGCCTGCTTTTGGCCAAATTCCCTAAGAAATTGGCGTAACAAAAACCTCTGGCCGAAAAATCCATATTATATATAAGTAAATTTATCCTTCCCTATACACAATATATATGTATGTATATCTATTACCCGAACTGTGTCCCACTCGAGGCTGTGTGGGCGCAGGCTCGCCTATCGCTCAATTGCGCTGATAGCGAGTAGGGGCGCTAGCCTCCCGCGTGTTTGTGCCGTGCGTGGAGACCCGTAAGGGAGGATGAAGGAATCCTGGAGGTTGAGCTGCGGTATGGCCGGTGTGCGATGTCACTCCAAAGCAACACACCTCTTTGGTCTGGATTTCTGCTGACACGGGGGGACGGAGGCTAGCCACCTTCGTTCAATCGGCTGAGATATCCCGTCAGAGGGCTATCAGGCGAGGTCTCCGAACACATGGAGGCGAGCGGTTCCGTCGCGGTGGCTGGCTTGCGACTTTAGGTGGTTATACCCTCCGCCTGAAGACAATCGCGGCCGAAACCTCGACGGGGGACTGCTCCGTCTACTGTGTGGGAAGAGACCTATGTCCCAGCAGTAAACCTGGCGCTGAGTGCACTCGGCGCTCGGCGTCCCCTTTTGCGGGCTCCAAGGAGGGTGGGTAACTGTTGGGATGAAGCTTTCGTCATTTAGCCTATGGATACCAAAAGGGCCCACAACAACACCACCGACCCAGCTGCGACTGACGCGCGGGTTAAGGTTGCTGCGCCATCCAGCGCGCAACCCACATCTCACCATCGTCCTGCTGCGCCTAGTAGCGCGCGGATTATAATCGCTTCTTCTTCGTCCGAACCTCTGGATCTCGGCACGCTGAGAGACGCCATTCCAAGCTGCACTCAGCAAGCTGAGGCGGCATGGAATGTCGTCATAAAACCGAGGAGGAAGAAGAAGAAGGGGAATCAGCCCGGTAAGCAAACCCAAGGGCCACAACCTTCTACCTCCAAGGCAACACCTGCTGCTCAGCAGACGTCAAGGAGGGAGAAACGCGATCGCGCGCGTTTAAGCAAGTACCGCCTAAGCCAGAAGGCTGCTGAGGGGACGGATTTGTCGACGGCCGAAAGGCATCCGACCCCGTCGGAACCCGCAAGGGCATCCGCGGCCCGTGTAGCTGAGCCAAACCGAAGCGCTGGACCCAGTCCTGCTGCTGGTAAGGCAATCAGCGAAAAGGCCCCCCGAAGCAACCCGAAAGCTGAAAGCGGGAACGCCCCACGCAACGCACAGCCTATTCCGCGCGGTAAGAGGGCGGGCAAGCCAAAATGGCAACGCCAAGCGGCCAGAGAGGCGAGCGGCAAAGCGGCTGCGAAGACCACTCCGTCTAATGGGGGGAAGAGGAGTCGTCCTGACGACACCTTAACACCCCGGGACGAGGGTAAACGCGCCAAGCTGAGTGGCTCGTCTCTGGGGCCGAACGCCGTCAGATACGCGGACGCGCTGAAAACCAACGACCTCTGCGTCGCCATCGCGTCTGAGCCATTCTACTTCCTGACGGAAGAAGATTCGGCTCTCATACAGAAGTCCATCGTGGAGGCCTACGATGCTACCCTCTTCTCAGAGGACACTAGCGTTCGTACGCCATTCTTCCGAGGGAAAGCCTTCCTAAGTGAAGGAGTCGTCAAGATGTGGTGTGAGGACGACTACTCGGTGGAATGGCTCCGCCACACAATCACTAAGATTACACCGCCCCGACCGGACACCAAGCTGACCCTGTGTCGGCAGAGGGACATCCCTAAGAGGGTCAAGGGGGCAATTTTCGTGCCGGACTTCACCGACGGCACAGTCGAGCGTCTGCGTTTGAGACTCCACAAAGCAAACGCAGACCTATACAACATAACCTCGTGGAATCTGTACCATGCGGAGGAGGCCGCTAAAGAGGGCGCTATCTGGTTAGTGCTGGGAATCCCAGAGCACGAAGCCAAAACTCTGAAACAGAGAGAGAGGCGCCTACGGTACAAGTTGGGGTCGGTGTACGTCAAATTCCTTGACGACGCCAGCCGACCAACGGACACCGCTGAGGCCACCAACGAGACTCCAAACCTCGTCCAGCACGAGGCCACTGGAGACTTGTCTGGCGGGCCCCCTGAGAACGACCTTGGTCGCCCTGTTCTGTCCTCGGAACGAGAACCGACCACCAGCAACGACCCCCAACCTCGCACATCCAGTCCCGAACCCGTGGATTGGTGGAAGCTGGGGGCAGAAATCAACGCCGAGAAGGAGAGGCAGCTGTTGGGTAGTGATGGCTCTGCCAGCCCACCACCCAAACTCCTTTAAAGCCCTTCAGGCAAACCTCCAGCACAGCCAGACCGCGACGGCTATGCTTCGCAGGCAGCTGGAGGGCAAAACCGAGACCATAGCCCTTATCCAAGAGCCGTGGATAAGGGGGAGCAGGATATGTGGTCTCTCAAACATAGGATACCGATCGATTCTGGATACAACCGTAAGTCACCCTCGTACCTGTATACTTGTACCAATAAATCTTAAAGCTACAATCATGAATGAGTTTTGTTCCAGGGACCTCACAACTGTCAGGCTCCCTACCGATCCTTCTAACGACCTGCCCACAGTGGTGCTAGCGTCTGCCTACCTGCCGGGCGATGAGCAAGTACCCACTCCAGCACTGGAAGCACTGGTCACCTACTGCGAGAAGGAAGGGCTGGAACTCATCATCTCCACGGACAGCAACGCGCACCACGGTGTCTGGGGCATGGATAAGTCCAATGATAGAGGTGAGGAACTCTTAAACTATCTTTCCACTACCAACCTTGTAATACTTAACAAAGGCGCTAAGCCGACGTTTATTACAGCACAAGCAGAGACCATCATAGATCTCACCTTGGCAACAGAAAATATTTCTCAATACGTGTCGGGCTGGCACGTATCTGATGAACTTTCATGTTCCGACCACAGGTGGATCCGTTATCAATTGCACACGTACGTCACTCCTGCTACACCGCGACGCAATCCGCGGAAGATGGACCGCATCAGGTACAAGCCCCTGACCAAGGAAAGTCTGAAATTGGTAGGTATTCCTGCAACGTACGAGTCCACTGCAGACATTGATGCACATGTCAACAACCTAACTCAATCCTTAAACCACTGCTTTGAGCAAACCTGCCCTCTCGAGGTACCGCGGACCAGAACCAATGGTAAATACCAATGGTGGGGGCCCGAACTCGAGAGACTGCGACATAAGGTAAGGAAATTGTTCAACAGAGCTAAAAATACCAGGCAGCAGGAAGACTGGGACAAATACAAGGAATCACAACGCTTACTTAAGAAGCGCATCAGGTTCAGGAAAACCGAACACTGGAGACGCTTCTGCGAAGACATAGAAAGCAACAATCAGGCCGCCAAGGTGAAAAAGATTCTGACGCGTGGACCTGAACGCAGCATAGGGAATCTTAAGAAACCAGACGGCAGCTTTACCAACACAGACGATGAAACCTGCGAACTGCTACTCCAAACCCACTTTCCTGGCTGCCGGATCACCAGTGACACAGGCTGGTCTGGGTTAACGGACTACAGACCGCAGGACTCGGACTGGAAAACCGCCACAGCAATTGTCGACCACGACAAAGTAAGATGGGCAATCAACACCTTCCTCCCATATAAATCAGCAGGCCTCGACGGCATCTTCCCGGGTATGCTGAAGTGGTGTGCGGACGAGCTGGTGACACACCTTGTCACCATCTACAGAGCATGCCTAGCTTTCCGACACACGCCACATAAATGGAGAGAAGTAAAGGTAGTATTCATCCCCAAACCCGGCAAAAGCGACTACACACAGCCGAAGTCCTTCAGACCCATCAGCCTCACATCTTTCCTGCTCAAAACGCTGGAAAGACTCTGCGACAGGGACATAAGGACTAACGTGCTTGTAAGCGAGACCCTACATCCAAACCAACACGCCTACAGTATGGGCAAATCCACCGAATCGGCCCTACACACCGTAGTAAATAAAATCGAGTATTCTCTTAATCACAAACAATCGACCCTAGGTGTTTTTATTGACATTGAAGGGGCGTTTGATAAAACTAACTTTACCAGCATAGGACGGGCACTGTGTAGACATGGCGTCGACCCAACCATGGCGGGGTGGATCGACGGCATGCTAAGAAATAGAGCCATACGATTCACCGTGAACAATACTACCAGAGGTATAGTGGCAAAGGGCTGCCCGCAAGGGGGAGTCTTGTCGCCGCTTCTGTGGAACTTTGTTGTTGATGAACTCATAGAGAAACTCAACAGCAAACACTACTTCACGGTGGGATATGCTGACGACCTAACTATACTCATCAGCGGACCCTTTGAGAACATTTTATGTAACCTAATAGATTCCGCTCTTAGGATCGTAGAACTTTGGTGCATAGATCATGATCTCTCGGTTAACCCAGCGAAAACCGAGCTAATCCTATTCACCAAGAAAATGAAGCTACCCAAACTTAAACTACCAAAACTGTTCGGAATACAACTGTCCCTCTCAAATGAAGTCAAATATTTGGGCGTTACACTTGATGATAAATTACTGTGGGGGAAACATGTCGAACAGAAAATTAAATGTGCCTCCATAACCTTCTGGCAATGCCGAGGTCTAATGGGCAAAACATGGGGTCTATCTCCCAAGATCACACTATGGCTTTATAAAGCTATGATCAGACCCATCATCACATACGGCGCGATCGTTTGGTGGCCCAGAACCAAACTAATGACAGGGGTGAAAAAATTAGAAAAATTCCAAAGACTTGCATGCTGTGCAGTCACGGGATGCATGCAAACTACCCCCACCGCGGCCCTTGAGGCACTACTTGGCTTGCCGCCGCTGGACCTCTTCGTGCAGCAGGAAGCAGCCATAGCGGCCACAAGACTGAAACACCTAGGCCTGTGGAAAAATCTTACGAATAGTCACAGCGATATCTGGTACAGAGGACTAAAATCCACTCCCCTACTAGAAGCACCCTGTGACAAGACACCGAAAATCTATGTGTTCAACAAATCATATCGTCACCGGAAATATGAATTGCTGTAAAGGACAAACCACAAATTTTCAGGAGAGCCAAAAAACGATCTCTTTTTTTTTTAATGTGTTATATTTTTTGAGTTTGTAATGCTATTGAAATGACAACTACAGCAAAGTTTCTTTACATTCAAAGTTCTATTACATAAGTTTACTAAAAATTACCTAATCTTTGTAGTTTTAAAAATAGAATGTCTCTTACGTTATTTTTATTGTTATAAATGTCACTTACACTAACTTTTTTTTAAACCAAAAAAATTAGATTGAATGTAAGTCCTTAGAAAACTTTACTTGTGTTAATGTAAGAAACACTAAATTTGGTATTAGAGTTACGCTATTCGAAGTGTTTAAAGGAAAATGACACTTAAATCTAAGAAGTTAAAGTTTAATTGGCTGCTTCCAACAAAAGTTTAAGAACTTATTGTAGTAACTACGATCTATCGACTGATTTTCTCTTTGTATGTACCATAATGAATAAAATTACTACTTACTAAAAACTAAATGTACCGTGTTTTATGCAAATAAATAATTACTTACTTACTTACTTACTGTGTAAAAATCATATTTTTATTTTCTTCTTTCAAAATAAAAAAAAAATTAATAATTATGGCTTAACAAAAATAGCTATTACACTTAACAAAAACAAAGCCTTACAATATAAATGGCTTATATTAAAAACAAATTGGATCATCTCTAAAAACAAAAAGTATTTACTCCGTACGTAATTTAAATATAAAAAAAACATAAAATACCTGCGTTCTGATATTAATTAATTTATTATTATTTATAATGGGTCTCAGGGATGGAAAGACAGCTTCTTACAGTAGGAAACTTAATTAACAACAAAAACAAGTCCTCTAATACAATACTAGGTACATTACACTTCAATAGCATATTTTTCAAGGCAACAGATTAAACAAATAAGTATTACAGAAATAATTAAAACAGGAAAATTTTTTTAACAACAAGAACGAAATAAATCTTTTTCTTTAGGTAGTCAAATATCCTCATCGAATTTTTTTACTTGTCTCTGCCTTTTCCTCTTCCTCTTCCTGTCCCTCTCCCTCTTCCCTTTCGCACTTGCTCTGGTACTCTTTTTCCCTTTTCATCGTCATTATCAATTATCTTTGGTACATTTTTCTTTGGTTTCTCATGTATTACTTCCTTATTTTCCTTCAATTCTTTGATGTTTTTGATTTCTATTTGTCTTACCTTTTTATAGTCTTTGTCTAATTTCTGTGGTGTAATTTTTCTTTATTTCTTCGGTGTTATTTCTGGCCTTTGTTTCAATTCTTCAGTGTTTTTTCTTTTTCTTTTATTATCTGGCATGTTTTCATCTTCTTGCGTCACCTCAACATTTTCTTCTTCGTTGTCACTTACAGTGTCAATGACTTGTGAATCATAGGGAAGTGTTAGATAGTCTTTGTGGTAAATTTTGGGGATAGTTTCATCTTCACACAATTTCTTTAGGTCTTTGTATTTAAGTTGAGTAATAGGAAGTCTTGTTGGATATAACTTTGTTGACATTCCGTCAAAAATTTCGATTTGACTTACATTTCGATTGGACTTACCCTTTCCTACTCCTTTTCCTTTAGACCTTATTTGTTTTCGTTTCTCTGCAAGTTTCAACGGGATCTCATATGGTTTTCCATCTTCTTTCATCGTATATTTTACTTCCATTATATCTAAGTTTTGTTTTTTAAATGTAACAACTCTGAGTTCCTTGATTTTTAGGTCTTTGTTCGATAACGTCTCAGGAGTAAATATTTCGTTAGCTTTTATCAGCCAATGGATAAAATCAGTACGATCCAACACGTTTACTTCATATGGATGGGGTGTTTTTCTAGCGGTTTGCATAAAAGTAGGCCATTATGTTGGACAAACAATAATTTTTCGGACTTCACGTTCGATAACACTGTGCATGCTATCTACTGGCATATAAGTGTGGCCAGGCAACAGATAATTTATTTGTATTACTTCCAAATTTATCGAAGTTTCTTAAAACAGATAAGATTACTTTGTTTTTGTTTTGTCCGCTGCATGAGTCACAGTACAATATTAAATATTTAATCCCTGTGCTGTCAACTTTTTCCGAATATTTATGCAAACAAGAACCAATTTCGGCACTACCGCGCTTGCCATCAGCTTCCCCCCATGTATAACAGTAACCGTTTTAGGTTCTTGATTCGTACACTGTAAAGTTGTACACGGTGTGTTTTCGACTATAGTATAAAATCATACTATCTCCATGTGGTGTGTTGAGTACTTTTTGAAGATCAAAACTGGACTGGCTGTTAAAACAGTTTTACTTAAGAGATTTCTATGAATTTCACATCGTTTGTAGGTTTCTTCTTTTACATCTTTGTGAATTTTATACTCTTCTATATCTTTCAACGTCTTATCCTCTATATTCTCATATTTTGTGCAAAATTTGCACTTATCTTTTTTAGGAATATGGAATGAAATGTTATATTTACTCCGAAATAGATTAGTGAATAATCGTTCACTTAAAATATTATCTTTTTCATTGTTTTCACAGTGCTTTTTGTAGAGTCTATACAAATTTGACAGGTTTTTAAATTCTTGTGGTAG
Source organism: Anania crocealis (assembly GCA_949315895.1). NCBI lineage: Eukaryota > Metazoa > Arthropoda > Insecta > Lepidoptera > Crambidae > Anania > Anania crocealis. Next base: position 1,086,051 of record OX438885.1, on the reverse strand, counting down.
GTATAATCTGAAAGAGTTTTTTCGATTGTAATGTGATGGTAAAACGGGTAAGGTTTCTATGTAGTCTTTAGCATATTTTTTTGTAGTCTCATCATATTTATTAATTACATTACGCATACGTTGATCTTGTTGAGATATTCCTTCTTGAATCTTAGCAGCGTTATATAATAAATACGTCTGTGAAATATCTAAGCTGTAAAGTAAAAAGTTTTGGCAGACTTGTCTTTTGCCTTCGCCTTCATTTATATAGTACTTATAAGTTTGGCTGCGGCGGCTAATAACAGCGTCAGTTTTTTTCCTTTTTATTGCCTTACGTCTAGAGCAGTGTACAATAAATTCTTTTTTTTGTTGGTTGTTTAAACTCCAAAAGTAATTAAATAAACATTGTGTCCTTTCTTCCGGGATTTCGAATCTTTTTTTTAAACATTTGTCTTCCTTGCAAGGATTTTCTTTCATTCTTCTTGATTCTTTAATTTTCCCTGATGAAGTTTCGTAAGTCAAGCCTTTTTCTTTTAATTTTTTTCCTTTTTTTAATCTTATTTTCTCGCTTATGTTTCTTAATAGATAGTGGTGTTTCTGTTGTCTTATCTTTATTTTTTTTGTCTTTGTTTTTTCAGCTTTTTCTTTTTTCTTTGTTTCTCTTCGTCTATTAAATCGTCGCTATCAAAATCCTTCGGAGACCAAATATCGGAACTTCCGTCAGAATAATCACCAACATCTTCTGGCAACATAAAATCAATACAAGATTTAGTAAACTTTGAAGCTGCATTAGCATAACACATTATTAAATCCCTTTTTTCTGGACATGAAATATTTTCAGGTGTAGAATCAACTCAACGGGGACGTTAACGTATTTGTTACAGATGTCTTCTTCTGTCTCAAGCATAGATCCAACATCATCAGCGGGTGCGTTAAGGTTAACAGTGCAATTTATTTCTATCTTTGTTTTAGATGTGGATTCAGTATGTTCAGCGGGCGCATTGTGTTAATCGATGCAGCTCGTTTCTTCCTTTTTTTCAGGACTAATTGCAGCATCTTCAGCGGACGCATTGACATAAACGATCCAGCTTTGTTCTTCCATTATTTCAGGTGCAGGTTCAACATCTTCATCGAATGCGTTAAAGTAACCACTGCAGCTTGTTTCTTCCTTTTTTTCAGGCGTAGGTTCAGAATCTTTAGCGGGCGCGTTGACGTAATCACTGCAGCTTATTTTTTCCTTTGTTTTAGATGTAAGTTCAACAGTGTCAAGAATTAACAATACACTAAATGAATCAAAACAAACAAACACGTCGCCGCGCGCCGTTTGCTCTAGCGCTTCATTGTCAGGCCGGGCGATGGTTCGCGCGCAAAATGTCTCACTCTAACGCGTGGTGGCAGTGGTACAGAGAGCAAAGGAAAACAATATATTCCCTGTTAATTTTAAAGTGAACTATTGTTCTAGGAGTAAATGGTTTCAAATAGGTAATGTAAGCATCATTTACTGAATAGAAATAATAGTGAACTTAAAGTAAGGGCCCAGGTGACAATTTAGCTTCTCTAAAATATTAAATGTAAAGGACAAAAATAGTTTTTTCTTTAATTTATCATTGCTGTAAAGGGTACATTTTAATTGAATATCATAAAAAGTTAAGCGTAATGGACTTTTTTTTTTTATCATCAGCCTGTCGACGTTAACATCAACTGTTTATTTTTAGTTTCTATAAAATACTTAATACTAAGAGACAAAGTTGAGTTCAAAGCATGAGAAGAATAATGTAAACGGACATTTGTCTTTTACAGATACCTTTTCAACAATCAACTTTCTCGGACTTTTGGGGGTATATTTTTTTTATGACAGTTAGGTTAGTAGACACTTGATCACCTGATGGTAAGCAAAGCTGTAGTCTAAGATGGAGCGCGCTAGCCTAACGGCTAACGGAGGAACGTATTCACTCTTGACTTGAAGGCGCCCAGATTATATTTGTCAGGAAACAGAGAGTTCACGGGATATCTACCATGTAGCAGTAGCGCTTATTTAAAATATCGTTCAAGAAATGAATGTAACGTACACTACTACGGGAATTGAGTAACTTATTTTAATGTAAAGGACTCCTAGCAACACCAGATTCCTTTACATTAATTTGTTGAAAAAATAAACGTTAAAATTTATTTATGAGATTAATGTAAGGAACAGTTTTGTAGAAGTTCAGTAGCTTAGCTAATGTAAAAAAACAAATTTACTATGTTAGTGTGTTTACAGTAAAAAGATACAAAATAAATACTACGTTACATGAATCAAGAATTCTACACAGTTCTTACACGTACCATGCATTACTTTTTAAGTTTATTTTTTACCAAATCAGTTGATGTAAAGGACATCATTTTTAAAGATATCCAAATTCTAAATATACCATTGGATAGAGCGAAAAATGTGCAATCGAACTGTATATAAAACTCAATTTCGACAAATTGTCCTTTACATTAATTCATATTTCCGGTGACGATATAGGATTCACTTATTAGAAAACAATCCAAACACATCGGGAATACATGAGGTCCAAATCTACACTGATGGTTCCAAAACCAAATCAGGTACAGGCGCCGGAGTCTTCTCGATGGACCTAAACATAAATATATCTACACCGCTGGGTGAAGATAACTCGATATTCCAATGCGAGTGTATTGCCATAATCCAGGCTGCAACTGCCATAAAGAAGAGAGAGGTTGCTGACTACGGAATTCGCATACTCTCTGATAGCATGGCGGTTCTAAAAGCCCTGGAGAGCAACATCATCACATCCAGCCTTATTTACGAGTGTCACCTGGCCCTTGAGGACATTGCCACAAGGAACAGTGTCACCTTACAATGGATCAAAGGACACAGCGGCTCCCTGGGCAACGATGCCGCAGACCAACTCGCTAAAAGGGGATCGGACCTTACGGTTTTCGGCCCCAGGCCACACCTGCCTATTCCCTTCAACCAATACAGGTCATGGCTGCGACATCAAACCCTAGTCAAACACAACGACCGCTGGGCCAATATCAGCAACTGCAGACAGTCCAGAGAGGCCGTACCGGCTCTTTCACCGCGTCTGACTCGCAACTTAATCACCCTAAACAGAAGTGACCTTCGAAGTGTAGTGGGATCACTGACTGGACATATCCCCCTAAATAAACATCTCTTCACCATTGGTGCCACAGACAGCCCTCTATGTAGGGGCTGCCTGGAACAGGAAGAATCGGCTGCCCATGTGATTCTGGAATGCACAGGGGTAGCCACCCACCGGGCATCTATCCTCGGCACACCGAGTTCCCTTTCAGAAGCCTGTGAACGTCCTAAAAGACTTCTGTGCTTCTGGAAGGAGTTGGGGTGGTTGGACTAACCACCCTAATACCCCCTACGCATAATGGGCCAAATAGAGCCTAAATGCGGAAAAGGGAGCCCGTTACCATACCATACCATACCAATACCATGACGCTCAATTTGACAGCAGGTAAACGTCCTTTTGAGCGAAGCTAATGTCATCCTAGCCATCTTGAAGAAGTTAATATGAGACTAACTTTTTCGGCATATTTTATGCGTCTCTCAGACTTTTTTCAGCAGTTTTGTGAAAATTTACATGTTTCATTATAGATTAAGGAACCTAATTACAGTGTTAAGAAACCTGAAGGTCTTTGAGTTAGTATTTTGTATAAAATGTTTATATCATTATTTACCAAAATGAAAATACAATTTCGACAAAATTGTTAGCATGGTTTTGTGATGTAATAGGTATATACAATAGAATATATTGAAAAAACTGTACTTTCAAATTTTATAACTCTTCTTTCTTACTAATATTTATGTGTAATACTTTTTTCAGATTTGTAACAAATACATGGAAATTATAAGTTTAAATGATGGCTATGATTCATTTAATTTACAATAAAATATGGTCTCATCATCCTTTGTAGTCTCACTTGAATGAACTGAGCACTATAGCATCTGTATGGCTTTTAGGTAAACATACAATACACATTTTAGTTTAACTTTAAAGATATGTCCTTTCTGTTCAATTGAGTAAAAAGAAAAGATAAAGAAACATATTTTACAGGTTATAGCACCTAAAACCCTTGTGTTATGAATATGTTGCTGATTTTGTTTGTTTAAATATTGCCTGGGTGTAAAACACAACTAAGTTTTAGTTCTTATATAACACATTTGCAGCAGTCTTACAAAGATGATAAAATTAATGAATATTTCCTTTTATTGTAGGTGATTCTAGATATTCACTGCTCAAATTTATGATGACAACAATTGTTAAAGCAGAATTAGATTTTTCTAAAGCCTATTATACCTATACAGAGACATGTAAAAACTCTTAATGACAGAGAGAGATCAATTATAGGTGTTCTACAGACTCTTATTCAATGGTTCATTACCAACCTCAGGTAGCTAGCCTTATTGCAAAAGCATTTGTAATCCTACATAACATTTTGCAATGCAGCTAATCAATTATCTCACAGATCAAGCAAATTTATCTCACAGACGAAGAGGTTCACCAATAAGCTTATGTATTGATGTATTTTTTAACCCCTTGTAATTCCAGACACAAATAAATTGTCTTATGGCTCGATTCCACAACTTCGGTAGCCGACCAGTTAATACATATACCTAGAAAGTTATGGTTGTTTTGTTAGATTTTAAATTTAGGGTTAAAACTGAAGTACTGGCTACCGGTAACTAATATTTAAGGCATTTTCCGATAGGATTCGGATTTCTTGCACTTGTGTCGATCCAGACATTTCCTATACAATTATCATGCAACAAACCATAGCAGTGCGTAACTGACCCTTTTAAGGTATAAGCCCAATTGGGCATTAGCGTTTATAAAAACTAGTTGCGCTCAGATTTCTTCCTAGACCGAGTCCAGTCGCGCAAGTGAACGCTGCCGTATTAAAAATGCCGAATTGCTCAGTTTTCTGTTGTAAAAAGAGGTCTGAAACATCAAGTTTACATAATGATGGTGTTACATTTCACATATAAGTAAATTTGTATCGTATTATTGCCATTTAAATACATTTAAACACTAAATTCGCATTTTTTATTCTTGTATAGTTGTTGGATTTGTTCGACAACATCAGGTCTGCTCGCCCGTGCAAATTTTAGATCGGTCGCGCGATAAATCCGATTTCTTGCCGCTGGGCAACATAGTGATGTTATTACTTTCACATGACATAATGTTTGTCGATAAAGGGTGGTGGTTATCGACGAAGACGTTATATAATATATTTAATCACATTAGACAAATAATTGTTGATATGGTTTTATGTGTGATGTAAAATCTCTTTTCTGTTATTAAGTTTGCAACTCTTTAATAGTAATAACAAAATAGTAATAATTTATTTTTATTTGATTTAATCATTCTAGTTAGTAGTTTTTAGGGTTCCGTACCCAAAGGGTAAAAACGGGACCCTATTACTAAGACTTCGCTGTCTGTCCGTCTGTCCGTCTGTCCGTCTGTCCGTCGCTCTGTCACCAGGCTGTATCTCAAGAGCCGCGATAGCTAGACAGTTGAAATTTTCACAAATTATGTATTTCTGTTACCGCAATAACAATTAATACTAAAAACAAAATAAAATAAATATTTAAGGGGGCCTCCCATACAACACACCAGGGGCCCAATTCTGCTAATTTATAAATGGCTCAATAGCATCGCAATCGTATATTTTGACATTACTTCCATGTTAAATGTGTCAAAATATACAGTTGCAATGCTATTGAGCCATTTGTAAATTAGCGGAATTGGGGGCCCGTTTTGTTGGCCTTTTTGGTACGGAACCCTTCGTGCGCGAGTCCGACTCGCACTTAGCCGGTTTTTATTATGTATTGTGTGCAACTTGTTTCTTTTCCTTTGTCATTGAAATATATAGAAATGATTTTAATGTAATCATTTAAACTCGGTTTTTTTATTAACTTTTTTTTAATTAAATTTACTTGCAAGATCAATCATGGAAAAATATATTGACACCAGATTTTCTTTTTTGTTGAAAAAAATTGCATCCGCCAAATTTAATTTACACAAAATTAATTAATTTTAAGAACCAATGAACTTCTTATCACTAATTTTCACGCAGATACGTAATTTACTATTCTCAAATTCATTATTTATCCATAATTAGCGGATCTGGCAGAGTTCGTCCCTCCCATCCCTCAGCCCATACCTCCAATCCCTCCAGTCCTTCCCATCCCTCTAATATTTTTAAATGTCGTGTCACGGTTTATATGGTGTCACTCCTCTAAACAGCTCATTTGTAGCGATAGCGGTATAAAATCATCAGCTCTTAGCGGTATAAAATTTAGTCTTCGTCCTAGTTTCGTACCCATCAAATCTAACACAAAAAATCAACATCAAAATCGATCGTTATTTGAATATCAAAAGTTGTTGTTAAAATCCTACTAATAAATAAATGTTTCACTTTGTTACTTTTATTCCGTCTTCAGAATAAAAATATCGATATTGCTACATGAACAGTTAAGTCCAACTCTATTTACGTTGAAAACAAGACAATGTGTGAGTAGTAACTTATCCATACACGAATTATTATTGTTGCTGAATTGTTTAATTTTTTGTGTGTGAGTGTCGTCACTACAGTGTTGTTTTTGTATGTGAGTATGCGAACCTGCGCTTGTGTGCACATTTCCCCCCGCAAAAAATGCCAGAACTTTTTGTATAGAATAGAATCGCTATGCCTACTCCCTTCCGGGACGGAAGGCCGCGTTGCTCGAAGGGTACAGACCATACACCGAATCGATTTAGTAAAACAAATTAGTAGGTACCTAATTTATTTAATACTTGTGTTCTACATAATATTTTGATTTATAGTCTTTATTTCATACCTACTAGCTGTTGCCCGCGACTTCGTACGCGTCAATTTCGGTTATTATTATATGATCGCGATTATTTTTGCTACATTTTTCACTATTGCTTGCTTGCTTGCAGCGTGATGTTAATGTTATATAGCTTAAAGCCTTCCTCGGTAAATGGACTATCCAACACAAAAATATTTTTGTAATTAGAACCAGTACTTCCTGAGATCGTTTAGGCACATGAGTAGTTTAGGCGCAGAATGTCCAATTCGCAAAATGACCAGTTTTGGACCGCAAAATGGACATTGTGCGCAAAGAGTGTGTAACTAGTTTAATTGTGCGGTCCAATATTTAACATAACTTTAACAACATTAATCATAATTGAATCAAGAGTGGGGTTTAAATCATTACCCTTAACAACCCACAAGATGACAATTAAAGATGTATTATAACGAAAGTATTTGTCTCTGCAAAAAACTCTTTTATCTTATCTATCCCTATGGCTTACTGATTCCAAAAGTGTAGGTTATTCTTGAACCGAATGGCCTGGTGCGGAGTGATGGCAGGAGGCCTGATGGAATGACTTTGGTCCCGTGGAAGCTGGGTCGGCCCTTAGTGTGGGACGCAACCTGTGTTGACATACTTGCTCTAACCCATCTTCCGCAAACCTCATCAGGGGCTGGTACCGCTGCTGCTACAGCAGAATCCCTCAAGCGTCGCAAATATGTAGGACTACAGAGCTCCTACATATTTGAGCCGTTTGGGGTCGAGACACTTGGTCCGTGGGGACCTGGCGCTCATCGGCTGTACAGCCAGTTAGCGAAGCGGCTAATCGACTGTACAGGTGATAGGAGGGCTGGCGCATTTCTCGGTCAACGTATCAGTTTGGCCATTCAACGGGGAAATGCGGCCAGCCTTCTCGGTATGTCGCGATCACTGGACTGCGATCTGGGATACATTTTTTTTTTGTAAATATTTTTGATTTTGTTTTTGATTTTGTGTTTGTACATAGGTAGGCTTTTTTAATGTTAGATTTTAAGTTTTGTTTTGACTTGAACTGTAAATTAATAAGAATAAATAAATAATAAAATAGTAGAAAAGTGTAGGTAATGAAAATGTTTACGATATATATTTTTTTATTTATAATTAGGAAACCACGTTAGTAACTCAGCAACCCACAAGTGTCCCCAAGACACAATAACAATTTGTAACAGAAGTATGTGAGAAGGTAGGATTTTAACTGATTTTAACTGATTTTGAATTATAAACAAAACATTTATGCTCATATTTTTTGATTACGTCTTGTTTGGTTTTAGTACGTACAATTCTTAGTAATTAGGATGAAGTGATCCTAATTGGACTTATTTTTGATCGTAAAAATGTCTATAAAAAGACTAACAGCAGACGAAATTCAACAGGCTCTTGTGGTGATGGAAATGTTTTGTTATGTGAAAATGACAGTGATAATGAAAACATTTGTGTTGATACTTTTCGGACAATGAAAGTGAGACGACAGAACCAGCCTCGGAATCCGACGAGGCTCAAGTATGGAGTGAAGGTGATGATTTGCCACTACAAAATTATGCATCGATTAACGTTTATAAAGGCAAAGATGGAACAGCTTGGACATCAGAACCCGAGGGATGAAGTCGAACTCCTTATCACAAGATAATCCGTGGTGGTGTTCATAAGGTGATTCTTCCTCCGGGAGAAGTCATATCCGATCCAATAGAATGTTTCAACCTAACTACTTTTTGACAAAAATATAATACAGATTGTAGTATAATATACTAACGCTCTGAAGCTCAAAGAGTGTTGCAAGACAGAAGGAAACAAACTGATAATATCGAAATACAAGCATTTGTCGGACTCTTATACAATATGTTATAAAAACCCTGTCAGATCCATTAAGGTGTTATTAGGAATCTATATAAAATATAAGATTCTATTTGTGTAATAATTTTCATGAAACATTAGAAAGAAATTACCCCATGAAAAAAAATACAAAATTCGCTACATTAAAAAAGCTTACATGGTAATCCCAAGAGGCGGTGACCGGACGCGCGGGAGGCGCGGAGATGCGCCAGCGCTCGCACTCGCAGGTAGCGAAGTCATGACCCCAGTTGACTCCGGTACTTATTAGTCAGATAATAATGTGTCAATTGTACGAAACTGAGACTTCTTGGTAGCTCTGCAAGTAGCTTTTTTATTTGGTAGTATGAGGTCACTCAATAAGGACACTGATTTGATGGTTGTGGCGAAGATATTGTACCATATTTCTGCCACCGTCAGAAATACAGGCTTCACAGCGTCGCACTAGGTTGTCCCGCACCGATTGTAACGACCGAACGAATTGTAACACACTCGTATCCGCTTTAAGCGCAACAATCTGCACACGCATTTTTGCTTCACTGTCACATAATTTTATGAAAACTATTTGTAGAATACGACATTTCGCGGAGCAGAACGGTACGACCACTCGGAAGTAATGTCTTCGCGAAACTGACCTGTCGTAATAATAAATAATAATACATGATCAGGATATATCCACCGACACACGTGCCGCGCGGCGAGTTGAATCAAAGCGGGCGGCTACCTTTACGCTATGTCAAAGGCGCCGCCTATGTTTATTGCGGTGCCGAAAAGCGAGTAGTTTGCTTGCGTCAATGCCGACAATAGAGCTGCGCGACGGGGAGTGTTAACACATTTGGAAAATTTCCCCGTTGTAGGGTAACAGGGTGATAACTATACCTGTTGACTTTAAAAATCGATAAAAAAGTTGTATTCATGAATTACGTAATTTTGATACTTATTTTGGTTATGTTAATATAGCAACTTTATGACCCTTTCGGATCTGACAGGGTTTTTATAACATATTGTTTATCTATAGGTGTCATTTTAGAGGATTCTGGGATCCGATATTTGATAATCCTATATTTCGTGCTTCAATGGGAAACAATCTATTCGCTTCCTTACTTCGATTCTCGAGATTCGATGATAAAAATACTAAATCTCTTAAAAAATCACAAAATAAACGCAACGTGAGCGCAGGACACTGAAAAAAAAACAATTTGCACTATCTGTAATTTTTTTTTATCAAACTTTGCTATCTTTTTGTAATTAACTGTTGTACTTATAAGCTAATTGTTGAAGTCAAATAAAGAATTAAACAGATTTTGATGAAATTCTATTCGCAATACCTTTATTTTCGTTTAAATACCATCTATTTTTTAATGTGTCGGTTAGACACTACTGGTCATTTACGTTACTAAAGCATACTAGGTTGTTAAGGGTTAAATTAAAATTTGGTAATTTTTCTAGTTTTCATAAGCATTTTTTGTATTGAATAACAAATTGTAGGTATACCAATACCAAATACCAGTATGTTCTTCATGAAATCCATTTTTTTTTTGTTCATAGCGTATTTTAATTGTATCATTGTTCTTCGCGCATTTTCTTACTGGTTTATGGAATTAATATTCATCAATTAATATACTACAGAAAAGTTATTTTTACGTAGGACAGCGACATGTAAAGACAAAGATAAAACTGATTTTTAACTAATAAGTTGACTAATGATTTAAACCCCACTCTTGATTCAATTATGTTTCGATGTTGTCGAAATTATGTTGAATATTGGACATTGTTCAAACTGGACATTCTGCGAACTGGACATTCCGCGAATTGGACGTTTTGCGAACGTTGGACATTTTTCGAATTTGACATTCTGCGCCTTAACGCCTGAGAATAGCGCGTTCAAACAAACATACTCTTTAGCTTTATAATATTAATTAGTAGATGTCTTTTGAGTTCAAAGATATTTAACTGGTTACTGGTTCTAGCGAGCATTGAAAATGTTTCCCTGATTTCTCCTCCAAAGAATTAAACCAATGAAGAAAGTAAGAAGTAAATAAAATGCGCTAATATTAATAATCTTTGATTGTAAGGTGTGAAAATACCATCCTCTGGGATGTTCACACAAGTAGTATTTGATAGCCACGGACGTAAAAAAAATAAGGTCCGTGTTGATAGCATAATTAATTTAATGATTAATACGAATTCTCTAATCTTTGATGTCAATAACAAAAACAATTTGGCTGTATGTGCCCGACCTCTTGGAACACAGAATTGGTGTACAACAAACCTATTATGAAATAAAAATGTCAAGCAAGTGTCGAATAAGGATGCTCGATGTTCGATATAATTTATCACAAGGCGAACATGTTTGATGATGTTGGGTAATATCGATGACTTTTGCACTGATAACTGACAACCAAATATAAACTATTAATCGTTAAAAATGTATTAAGAAACAGAACAAAATTTTGTGTATTCCAATATTTTTTATTATTGACTGAAAGTTCTTTTGATAAAGAAGAACCTTTTAATCTATTTCTTTGTAAATAAAGCGTAGAGCCAGCTTTTGAAAACAGAAATGAAATTGTGAATGTGAAGGAATGCCCGGATCCCTTGGTACCCATTGACCCACTTCACGGCGCGTTGTTAATTACAGCTGATTTTATTTCTGTTGACAATTTGAAGCCAACCTCAGCCACCAAACGTCTTTTTTTTTTATTATAAGGGGGACTACATTAAAATTAATTCCGAAATTATGAAAATTGACTGGGCGCTTGAATTTTCTACTAAGGCTGCTGATGAAGCTGTCGATTTCTTTGATGTTTTTATTAACTCTTTAATTGATAAATACATACCGGCTATTTTGGCAACAAACAGGATGTATCCCTCTTGGTACCCTAGAACTCTGATAAAGTTAATTAAAGAAAAGAACAAATATTTACGTAAATATAATACTTACAGTAATCGAGCAGATCTGGAGTCTTTTAAGTTACTACGAGAGAGGGTAAAGATGCTTGAAAAGCAATGTCACCTTTCCTATCTCGAAAAAGTTGAACAATCTATCACTAAAAACCCTAAATATTTCTGGACCTATATTAAAACAAAAAATAATAATAAATCGAGTACTATTCCAAGCTGCTTTAACTATAATAATATCCAAGCAAACTCGGGTGATCAGATCTGTGACGCATTCTCGACATATTTTCTCTCAAATTTTTCGCAGGCTACGTCTAGTAATGCTTACTCACACCCTTTTTATCCATCTAGTACCCCTGTACCTCACATCACCAATGTTGAAGTCATGCTGGACTTAGTAGTGAAACATTTATTGTCAAAAGGGCCCGACAAAATTCCAGCATCTTTTCTAATAGCTACTGATGATACAAGTTCAGTCCCTATTGCGCTATTGTTTCAAAAATCGCTGAGTGAAGGCATTGTGCCGGCCATTTGAAAGTCCGCGTTCATAACGCCTGTGCATAAGAAAGGACCAAAAACAGACGTCAAAAATTACAGACCCAATTCAAAGCTCTGCATAATAGTTAAGATTTTTGAGCGTATTATATAATATGATCAACTGTATCCAGCTTTGAAGCATTCTTTTGGTCCCTTCCAACATGGATTTATAGGTGGTAGGTCTACAGTTTCTAATCTTGTACTCCTCAATGACTTTATTACCGGTGCTATGGATGCGGGCAAACAGGTCGACGTAATATACACCGACTATTCTAAATGCTTCGACCGGATAGATCACAACACACTTATGCTTAAGCTGGCCTTAATAGGAATCAGTGGCGACCTCTTGAGGTGGTTTTCTTCTTACATTGACCATAGATCTCAGGCTGTCGTAGTTAAGAACTACATTTCCGGCTGGGTTGATATACCTAGTGGCGTGCCCCAAGGCTCATCACTGGGGCCCCTTCTCTTCAAAATAATGATCACCGATATAGACCACTTCCTAGTTTCATCACAACTTCTTTGTTTTGCGGATGATATGAAAATCTTCGCTACTATTTTATCTCAAGCTGACGCATTCGCTCTGCAAGCAGATATCTCTCGTCTTGAAGATAAATGTATTAGAAACGGTTTGGATCTTAATCCCTCCAAATGTTGTGTTGTTACTTACACCCGGAAAGTAAAGATAATCACAACTACATACACACTTAAGCAACAACCGCTGCAGCGTTCCACAACAGTGCGAGACCTGGGGATATATCACGATAGCAAACTATTATTTGATACCCATATAAATAAAATAGTCTCAAAGGCTTATCGAACTCTTGGTTTTATCTTAAGATGCTCAACATCGTTTAAAGACCTCAAGACACTCAAAATACTTTACTGTTCTTTAATACGAACTCATCTTGAATATGCCTCCCAGGTTTGGAACCGCATGTATAATGTGTACGTGGAACGCATTGCACGCATTCAAAAGAAATTTGTGAAGCATCTTTGCTTTCGTTTCAAAACTAACTATAGTTCTCAAAATTATATAGATCTATGTAAAAAATATCACCTAGTTCCATTCAATATTCGTCGTGATGTAGCAGACATAATCTTTTTGTTGAAGGTAACCTCGGACATTGTAGATTCTCCAGATCTGTTATCTAGGATTATGTTAAACGCTCCATCTAGACGGCTCAGATTTAACCCTCCTCTTTACGTTCCATTAGCCTCTACTAATTATCGCCAGAACTCGTATGTTTTGCGTACTAGCAGGAATTTAAATAATGTATCCAAAATTGTTGACATCGACCTATTCGCTACAGGCATAGCTAAAGCTAAGCGATTACTTTATGAACACTTGCTCCAGTAATTTGATTATATTTGTACTTAGATTTATTCCACCTCCGGTTGCGGTTAGCGTTAACGTCATTATTCCAAACTTGGATAGAATCTTGTTTATCATCAGACACTGGATTTTTTAAAGAGTAGATCAACACTGAAACCATTGACTGATCACTATGCGAAAGTGTGGAGTTGTTGTCATTACAAATTAATAATGTTCAGTCCACAAATTAAATTTTACCTACACATAACCAAAAGCTTTGATTGTTACATTGGTCGTGGTGTGCCATCAATTTTACGATATTTTTCGTATTCTAACATCGATGTTTTTCTTTTCAGAATCGTTGATCAACGAGCATCCCTAGTGTCAAAGCGTTCGCGGTTATTTCATATTTGCAAAATCAAATTTTAATAATCCGTTGACGAAATAGGACGTTCGGTTATTTGTTAATTTTGGCTAGATAATTGGTTGCATACATACAAACAAAACATGTCGGATCGCAATAAGGCAAAGAATCAAAACGGTAAGTCCAATACCCACCCACTTTTAAATCTTTACATGTAAACATTAGAATACTTAATATTTGTCTTACAACAATTTTCATAAGATGTGCATCCACCGAAGTCAAAAAAACGCGTAAACAAGTCGCGCAGTGAACGATCAGGACTGAAGTTTCCTGTGGGAAGAGTTCACAGAATACTTCGGCACGGGAACTATGCTCGTCGTATCGGTGCCGGTGCTGCTGTCTATCTTACTGCAGTTCTTGAGTATTTATCCGCTGAAATTCTGGAGCTTTCTGGTAAAGCTGCCGATGACAACAATAGGACAAGGTAACTTCTGCTACCCACATAATACCTACACATTTTTCACTCAGAAAATTAATGATGAATTTTTTTTAACAAAGCTTGTTATTGTTGACTTACTTTGTTAAGGAATAATTTGATTGTATCAAAATCAAAGAACTATCTGTACTATTATGAATTACTAGCTGTAGCTTCTTAAGCATGACATTTGTAATTATCCCACAGGAATGTTACTTTTTTCTGTGAAATCGTCTAGTATTTCAGCCTGTAATCTATCTCTGTACCAATTTTCTCTAGACCCATTCAGCAATTTTGTCCAGATTGTGTGGCAAACTTCCACCCAAACTATTTCCCATATAAAATAAACTAATTTGATGTTTATTAAGAAGTAAGATAGTAACCAAACAAACACTAATTTACTTTAACACCATCAATATACTGATCTAAATTGTATTCTTGTAGAATTATGCCACGCCACATACTACTGGCTATTCGTAACGATGATGAACTTGATGTTATGATGAAAGGTGTCACAATATCCAATGGCGGTGTGATGCCCAGCATTCATCATCAGCTGCTGCCTAAGAAAACGAAAATTAAAAACACTACGAACACTAACATCTCATCGCAGGAATATTAAGTTTTTTGTTATATTGTTTACAATAATTACAATGGATGTAAATGCAGTAGACTTTAAATGCCACTGCTATTATAAGAGGTCCAAAAATTATTGAGTGTAACAGTTATGGTCAGAATTTCATCATCATCATCATCACAAGCCTACACAGTCCACTGTTGGAGACATGTCAGTCAAATAATATATTTATAATTAATCAAATCAAATAACATATTTATTTAGTAATGCATATACAGCTTTCATGCAAGGAAACCCCAATGCTTTAATTGTAGCTGCATTACTTAAATAACTACTTACATAATTCAATAAGGACAAATTATAAAATTTGTTGATTAATTGTCAGATGGATTTGGAGTATTTATAAATATTATTTGCAAGCTCATTGCAAAGTCTACTGTATCTGTGTGCATTGTAGATATTTACTTATAAATAATGTTGTAATACTTAAAGCTGTGAAACAGTGCTTTTATTAAAATCAAAAGACTATTTAAAGTAGATAAGTTATTTTGACTGGGATAGCAATTAAATGTTGAAAGTGTGTATGAAATGATTCGTTAATTTAAATACTGTATCTGTTCAGCTTGTAATTGTAAATTTTTGATGTTTCAAAATCATATTGAGTTTTAGAACAATTATTATTATGTGTACCTGGTTGTTATTTTGGTCTTATAGAAAATAAAAAGGTTTAATAGTGTCTATTACTTACTATATTTTGTCGTGTGACATCATCCCCAGAGCTCAATAGTACAATGTCCAGCCTGTATCGGAAATCGTATAATATTTTAGTACCATGTCAAAGTAACAATTCGTCCAGTCCCTTTGGAAGTCTATATAAAATAGCTAATTTTTTACTTTGACATGCTACTGAAGTGTTCAGTGACTTGCAATGCCGACTGGAAATGAATTTCCAACCCACTTAGTGTAGCTATAATAAGTCCCTCAAAATGGTTTAAAAAATATACAGACAAACATAGAACCTACTCTACTTTTTTGAAGTTACTTAAAAATATTGACCATTGAATGATTCTGATTGCGAGAGCCGTCTACAAAGCAATTATTAGTAGTAATTATAGTATATTAATCTCTATTATTAAAAAGAAGAGTCACAAAAGACAGTTGAGTATCCTATCTATCTTTTTTTTGGGGTACAATGCTGTTGAGGCAATATTGTGTTACGACGACTTATGACGAAGATCGACTGACTAATAATAGTATGTACCTATAATAATCAAAGGCACGCGCGTACTCACAAACGCGGGAAAGCCCCGATAAGCACTGGCTAATTTAGAACTTAGTCTTTTCGCGCGCTGCGGTGCTACATGTGTAGGTAGGTGAGTGGTGAAGGTCTGGCTGGGGTACCCAGTGTTACGTACAACACAGGCACACAGAGACACCCACGTGGGCCACACCATTACATCTCGTCTAATATAGTTGTAAGCACTAAGCTTGTTGTAAGAAACAGTGTCTTACCCCTGTATTTATAAAGAAGTAATTACTTATTGCTTAACGGCCGGTCCCAATAATCTATCTATCTTTAGTTTTGGCATATCGGAGATAGAAAACATCTTCTGTCTCTGATTTTGCCGCCCGGAGAAACAAAGACAGAAGTTGTTTTCTATCTCCGATATGCCAAAACTGAAGATAGATCGGTTATTAGGACCGGCCGTAAGAAAGTCATAACTAAAGTGTTCATACCTAGGCCTGAAAGAAATTGGTCACCATTAAGGAGTTTTAAGCAGCAGAAAAACCAGGTACAGCTTTTCTGCCATAAAGACAAGCAGTGGCAGGGCAGCGTCTCTTCACCATCCATCCCTTTACTGCTATAAATAATATGTTACAATGTTACAAAATTTATATAAATAGAGGTTTTAAAATGTACAAAACAGATAAACCTTTTTATTATTAAACCGTCTGTAAATAATGAAAAGTTCGCTTTCCATTAAATGTATGATGATCAATTAGATTTCTTTCCGATTAAAACATAGAAGTTTACGTGATTCGTAAACAAGATTTAACATGGCTATTATCTGTCTTACTTAGATAAGTATTATTTCTTGTAGAGCAGTGTTTCCCAACCAGTGCTCCTCGGACCATTCGCTGCAGCAACAGGTAAGTAAGTAGTCCGCGGGAGTCAAGATTATGGTCTGCGAACATTTTTGAATCCCAAAGGCGACACACTGATGGGATGAACGAGTCGTTAGACTTACTTGCTAATACTTGTACGGCACGGTTTCTACGAATAAAGTATAAATCAAAGTGGATCCTGGCCTACAAAAGGTTGGGAACCTTTACTGTACATACTAGAGGTTACATAATAAATAAATAAATAAATATGGACAACTATTTAAAGCATTCGTATTTTGGAAACTAGAAACAACAAAGGTACCACACACACCCAGAGTTCCTGACCCGAGAAAATGTAGAAAAACACTTTTTCTACATTTAACCGTCCGGGTCGGTACCCGGACGGTTAAATGTAGAAAAAGTGTTTTTCTGAAAAAGTGTGAAAAAGTGTTCCGAGGTCCCGGGTTCGGTAACCCGGGACCTCGGAACAGGTGAAGACCGGTGTGTACGCCACTCCGCCACGGAAGTCGTCATCTCATAATACATTTACATAAATTGTTTTCTATGTGTACCTACAATCAGAGCCGTAAATAGGGCACCGGGACTCTGGTGACTCTGGGGGGCGCAAGAATGGTCAGACCAGGCAGGACTATTATTTTTTCGGTTTGCTCCTGATAAGTTCCCGCTGCGCCCCTAGTCCTCGATTCCAACACATTCGTAGGTACCTACATGACAGTATCATCAAAAACGTCTGTTAAATTAGACAAAACATCGCGCTTAGTTTTCTCGCTGCCCTCGAAGATATTTTCGAATAAACGTTTTTCACCTATTATTTTATAGCTAGGTAGGTACCCTATTTATTCAAAACTCTACCATACATGTTATGTGTGACCATACCAAGTATAGGTAATTAAAATTAAATGTTTACTGAAACTTGGTAAGGTGTTATTTTATCATAGTAATTTTAACATTGGTAAAATGGCAACACATTTGCACAAGTAAACTTGCGTTTGAGTTTTAGTGAGTGAGACACAGTGGGTGGTGTAATAGGCGAAGGGTCCACTTAAATAACTCGTCTGCTTGTTTGCCCACACCAGATCTAGTTCTTTGAAAAAATTGATTTTTCTTCCCCAATATTATACAATTGGTCCTTTAATTTATCACCTTGAATGATATAAAGTATGCTTATACTTAGACATTGCTCTAGCTTTTTATTTTCGTGAAGAAATCCATTTACAGAATATCCTCCAGCCTGGGTCACGTTTGGAGCGGTGTGGGAGTCCGTGTTAAAAAGAAGCCTGCCTAACCACTAAAACCTCACTGTGCCCTCCGGTGCCATATGAAGCGGTACCTGGGATTCGCCATAGGCGTCAGTCATAGGCATTCACACAAGTTACGCTTCGACCGCGGCCCGCCATTACGGCAGGCCGCCCGGTCTCCGGGGGGAGAGGGAGCAGTTCCTCCCACTCTGCTGCAAGCAGCGCGCAGGTCGGCGCCGTTGCGGGTCCCGGGGACACCCGTATCTGTAGCCCGGGACACATTCAGAAAGGGCAGATGAAGGAGGTATTCCCGCCTTTGGCAGCCACCACGCCTGCGGTCAGCCTCCCGCACCCTCTCTGCTGCTTCTTTCTGCGGCATAATAATCTCGCAGAAAGTGAGCATCGCCTGCCACGTTTCCTCGCTCGAGGCCATTCTCGCCACAATCGCCACGCTCTCCCGCCCATGCAGAGCATGATGCGAGGGTGTGTTGCGCAGTGTTCTCGTCACACTGGCGGCAGTGATAGCACTCTGCTGTTGGCTCGCGCCCGATCAAGGCGAGATAGGCCCCGAAGCAGCCATGGCCCGACAGCACTTGGGTTAACCTGTACGTCAGGCGACCGTGCTGCCGCCGCACCCACTCTGTGTGCACCGGGGTGATTGCACTAGTGGTGCGATGGACAGCTCTGCTGTCGGTCAGGGCTAGGCGCTCCGTGTGTACGACGATAATGGCCTGCGCAGACGACGGACGAACTCAACGCACACGGTGTGCGATCATACAGGATGAAATTTTAACTACTTTCCAAAATTTTTATAGGCATTCAGTATCGTATTTAGAGCCCATTTATGAAGAAGAAAATGTAAATGAAGTTGTCACCCGAAAATATTTTTCGTGATATAGTTATCAAAAACATATGAATAGTATCGTAATGAATGAATGAGATGCGCGACGCGTAAAAAAAGTGTTGCTAGGCGACCGTATCAAAAATTTTAGATTTTTGGCGGACATTTTCTAAGTGCTTTATCTTGACATTTTTGTACTGGGCTAATTCAAAAGAAAAAATACGTCATTTGTTTTTTGTCTCGTAGATTGACATATTGAAATTTGGAAGGTGGTTAAAATTTCACCCTGTATGTTCGTTTATCGTCGTGCATACGTACGTCTTTCTAGAGCGCACAACGTGGACCAAATTCTGCCATGTGCGTTGCTTCGCCTAGTCACACGAGTTCTATTTTTTTCGGGGACTCCCCCGTACTCTTGTCCGGTCCGCTCTCTGCATGTCCTCGGTAATTCGGGGGACCTTTTGTACGCGGTATTTTTAATCCCTCGTTTGCGTAACTCGATACAGTTGTAAGCGATCTATTTTAGCGGACAAAAAAGTCCAGTCAAAAACAATGCCCGTGTCAAGTGGTATTGGATGGTATTGGACA
The DNA here is from genome assembly GCA_949315895.1 of Anania crocealis. Classification (NCBI taxonomy): domain Eukaryota; kingdom Metazoa; phylum Arthropoda; class Insecta; order Lepidoptera; family Crambidae; genus Anania; species Anania crocealis. The sequence continues at coordinate 1,066,387 of OX438885.1, read as the reverse complement.
TGAGAAAACGGCCGGAAATGTCCGTGTCAAGTACCTAGTAATGTTTAACATGGGCAATCAGCCCTATATCGGGGGATCGATCGAAATATATGTAACACTATTCCACTCAGGCACATTTCTATGCGTTTATCTCGATTCTCTGTTTAATTTTCCAACCGTAAGACTGAAAAATACCATAGCCTCAGTGAGAAAATAATGAGGAAAAAAAGTTACAAGCTGTTACAGTTTGTTAGGGTCGGCGAGTCACAAAAACAGTGCTTGAGCAATTTGGTGAAAAGAAGTTTGTTGTGTGTGTATTTTGCTGGATTTTTCTTAAGAGGAAACACAAGGGCCGTTTTCCCATACAAACGTAGTCCCCGGTTTCCTCCCTGGATAAAGCCAGTAGAGCAATAATTTTTATAACAAAAATCTATGGCTACTATTAGCATGTTTCTATGTTTTCTGTTTTTTCAAAAATTAATTAAAAAAAAAGATATGAGAAAGATATTTCACCATAGAACACAACATTTAGCCCTTTGTGACCGAAATGTTCGTAAAAAAATTTTGGCAGTTCGAAATCGAATGTTTCTTTTTATGTCTTAATTTGAAATATTTTTAAAGTGCATTTTTATAAAAAACACTACAAATAGGTAAGATAAACTAATAATTAGTTGGAATAATAAATTTTATAGGTAAAATATCATTAAGTAAACGAGGATTACATTTTCAGACAGACCCCTCGTAGGTGGCCCAGCCTTTACGCCCACCATCTGCTCACGGATTTTTTGTTCAGTGCTGTAGTCGTTAACACCGTCAATAAAAAAAAGTCAATGTGACACTTTGACACTTGTCTTGTTTGTTGCGGATTGTTTTTTCTGGTGTTGAATTAAATTGGCACAATTTATTGTTTTGAAAAGATTTTCTGTAGATTTTCTTTCGTGATCTATCGTTATCTTAATAAATCGAAATATTATAAAAACCCGTGAAACTGAATATCAGTAGTTACAGGTTATATTTTGGTCAGTTATTTTAGGTTAGTTTACATATCTTCGGAAGATGAATAACGGTAATTTAGGTAGATGGGGGAGGCATCAGGATCGTAGAGGCGGGGGCGGGCACAGAGGGTACGGACGCGGGGGAAACTGGGGTTCTTTCAGGGGTAATTATTTTAAACCGGGATCCCGCGGTGGTCGGGGTGGGTACCGGGATGATCAAAGCTTTGCCCATCGAAATTGGAACTCGAACGTGCAGTGGAAGAAACTAAAGCGCGACTCGCCTGGGAAGCGGCTCACGGAAGATGCTATCGGCGTGACTAAGTACATAAGCGACCATGAGGGGTTTAATGGCATCATCAAGTCGAGGTTGGTTAACTTCTGCTTATTACATCGAATTAAGTAAGAAAAAACAGAATAAACAGATAAAGGGTCTTGAGATGTTTTAAAAATTTTCTCAATTTATTTAACTCACACTAAGGATACCCTAAGGATAGGATCCCGCCCCTAAGGATACCCTCTGACCAAATCATTCACAAACCTTGATGCTGAATCCAAGTGTATTCAAAGTTGCTAATTTATTGTAAATTCTCTTTTTCTATTAACACTAGCTACTTCTTATGAATAGAACTTTGAATTTGAAATTATCCAAGGAAACTTTTTTAGCATTTAGAGGCCAATATTTTAAATTTTAAATTGTTTGTGTCAGCCTTACAGGCCACGATTTATCCAATTTTTTTTCGTTTTTAGTATCAGTAAAATCTAGGTGCTTGTAAGACTGTCTTGAAATTTTTAACCAAACTATTGCAGATATTCTGACTTCCAAGTAGCAGAAATTAATCTGAAAGGTGAGGTGGCGGAGCTAACTGACCTCACACCGCCCGAGCCTCCTGCTGAGGAGACTGTGGATGAAGATGAAGATCTGCTCCTCTCTAAATATAACTTAGAGATTCTGCCACTAGAGACATGGGACAGCATGAACAAGCTTGTCCTTGAAAATGAGAGTACTGAAAATATTGAAGTGAGTTTAGAAGTTATGTTTTGAATGTTTGAGCGTCTCGTCTGCCACTCTTGCCATATTTTTTTTTTGTGTTTAGACTGTTTATGTTTTTGGTATGAGTTTCCAATGTTTTGACACTGTTGCAAGAGCTATGGTCACAAAAGAACACACTTAGCTCCCACAAAAATTTTAATCAGTTTGGTATAGAAATCTCAAATGATATTAAAGTAAAAAATAATTATATCATCTACAAAACTTTTAGATTGATGCAACAAATATGTCTAAAGAGCAAAGAACCAAAATCCACGATGCAGTCAAAAAGGCCTTCGGGGACAGTATAGTTGGCAGCACTGTCAACATAGATGATAAAAAATTGCTGCGTTTCCAGAAGTATAGGAAAGGAGGTAAGGCGACTTAAAGAATAAATTAAGAATTATAAAACATACATTTCAATATATTTAAAACAATAACGAACAACGCTCCTTAGCTGAATCATCACAGCTGAAAGAGGCCAAGGATTTTTATTTATACACACTTTATGTATGCTTCATCTAATTTGAAAGTACACACGACAGCACATCAAGTTAAACAGTTGAACTGCGATAACAGCTTTTATTAAGTAGGGTATAAAGGCTAATTTATAGAAATAATTACAAAATTTAAGTCATAAGAAGAATATTATTTGTAAGAATAAGAAAAGAATTTATACTATTTCATTTATATTATAGAAAAGAAAAAGAAAATACAATTGTGTTGGTAAGTTCTATAACTTATCAATGCAATTCTATTTTTTTTTTCGAAAGTTAGTCCTAATTATTTCTTTGTGTTTATCAAATGTTTTAGGTCCTAAAATAAAATAAAGTTATTGTTGCTTTCAGTACGCATAGACAACAGAGTGAAGTGGATATGGCCTGGTGAATATGTGTACTTCATAGTATATAAGGAGAACTGTGACACGATGGATGCGGCTTCACGCATTGCTGAGAAGTTAAGATTAAAGTGAGTAAAAAACCGATAGCGAAATATTTTACTTATCTGTAATTAATTAAATTAATTGAATTAATAATTGTGCGCACCGTTCCTTCTCTTCCTAGGGTATCTGTTAGAATACAGATTTTTGTGATACCAAATTATATTATACAGAAAACTACTTCCCAATATAATATCTATTTTTCAGAATAGTTTCAGAGAAATGATGTTTTAAAAACATTATAAAAACATTATTTGATTAAATACATAAAATTTTATAAATAAAATTTTGTACTGAGATTGTAGACAGTAAATAATAAATGAAATTAAATTGTCATGTTTACTGATTTTAGTAGGTATTTGTTTAAAATTGTTTAAAAATTTAAAAATCTTTTTACTAATTGTTTAATGGTTACTAAAAATCTTGGAGTTTATTGCGATAAAGTGATTGCTTCCCCTCTTACTATCCTATGGGTGTCATAATATCGAATAAAAAGGTGCCGAAATAAGCCCCGCAATTGTGTGTGATATAGTTTATTGTAATAAAGAAATTCTCTACCATCGCTGGCTGACTTAATTCTTCCTCCATGCCCCCAGCTTAAAGCCGTCTATGGTCGGCTACGCGGGCACTAAAGATCGTCGCGCGATGACATCTCAGTGGTTCAGCCTCCGCAAGGTGGACCCGCGCCGCGTGGCCGGCTTCTGCCGCGGCCTGCGAGACATACACGTGGGGAACTTCTCGTTCAGCGATCAGAACCTCAAGCTGGGCATGCTGAAGGGAAACAAGTAGGTAACTATGCTGTTGTAGTTTGTTTTTGGGTTGTTGACATGTGGGTTAAGTTGATTGGAGATTGGTGCAGATTCAGTGTAAGTAAGTAACAACCTAATCATCCCACTGCAGGCAAAAGGCCTCCATCATTGAATTCAAGTTACCACAGCAATGATGGGTACTGGCATAATCACCACGCTTGCCAAATGCGGGTTGGTGATCACAAACCCGAGCAATGTTCGAAAATTCGAAACTTTTTGTTGCCCGACCCGGGTTTCGAACCAGGGACCCGAGATCTTGGTCCGGTATATAAACCACTAGACCAATGGGGCGTGGATTAAGTTATTTAAATGATAATTTTAGTATTTTATATTTTTGTATAAATGAGTTTAGTTGATTAGGGACACGGTGCGGATAAAGTGATTATTATAATATAAGAACGTATTACATGTTTCGTCTGGGGAATACAAGCGAATTTTTTTTATTAAATTAAAAATTATAAATATACAAAAAATTTTTAGAACTATTAAAATTTTAATTCATTTCATATTTATTGTCAACAAATGTCATGTGGTATCACCACAAAGGAATGGCACAATTTCTTGTCTCCCTATGGGTGTCGTTTGAGGCGACAATACATTAGGAGTACTAACAACAGAAGGCAGGCAACCGTGTCTTCCCTACACCATTGGCCAAACTGCCCACCGCCAAGCATGAATTGTTACATTATGGTCATCATAATAATCCACACTAATATTATGAAGAGGAAAGATTTGTATTTTTATGTGTGTGTATGTTTGTAATTAATAAACTCAAAAACTACTGAACCGATTTAAAAAAATCTTTAACTATTGGAAAGCTACATTTACCCTGATATTTATTGTTAGAAAAGAGTAGGGATCCTTATTAAAAAATCTTATGTCCACCCGTGCGAAGCCGGGACAGGCCGCTAGTTTATAGATTATACAAATTACTAAAATTCAACTTGAAACAGTGTATTGACTATTTAAATAATATTTACTATCTTCCTGAATGAAGTTATTAAATATTATTTAAATTACCTATATCTTGGACTAGCTGTTGCCCGCGATTTCATTAATATCGCGATAATTTTTCACTGATGCTTCGCTCGTATTGGTCGCAGCGTGATGTTATAAATAGCCTAAAGCCTTCCTCGATAAATGGACTATTCAACACAAAAATATGTTTTCAATTCGAACCAGTAATTCCTAAGATTAGTGCCTTCAAACAAACAAACAAACTCTTCAGCTTTATAATACTAGTATAGATAGTACATAAAAAGTTCCCTACAATACCAATCATGTCTTCATTGCCCATCAGTATAAAATCTTCAGCCCTAGACAACTTGCTTTGTAAGCCAATGTCATTTGATTTGATTGAATAGGTAATCGTCAAGCTTATTTGCTGGTAGAGAGACTGTCTACGACTGCCGATCAGATGTATTCATAGATATATATTTTTTAATTAAAGATTCCGAATAGCGCTACGCAATGTGACAGCATCAGACGAGACTGTGGACGCGGCCTGCCGTCTCCTGCAGGAGAAAGGCTTCATCAACTACTACGGTCTGCAGCGCTTCGGCACGAGGGTCGACACGCCCACCTATCAGATAGGCATCAAGCTGCTGCAAGGGAACTTTAGAGAGGTATTAATTTTACGGTTTACTAATTGTTTAAGTTAAATTTATTGAAAATTCTGTTAAATACATTTAACCGTATGTATGCAGGTAATTCCAGACACAATAGAAATCAATTGTTATTCGGCGCAGACAACATTATAATACATTACTTCCTTAGCGATATGTTGTATTAACAATGTTTCCATAGGTACATACCGAAGGCTTCTTTTAGAAATATGAATGAACTTGAAACTTATTTGTAAAACCTTTTTTTTTTAACTCATGTACTTATTACCTTACCTTACCTTTTTAGTTTTTAGTTTAAATTGGATTGTTTGTACAGTTCATTTATATCTAATACTTTTTTTTATTATTCAAGCACTACTTAGCTTCATGCTATGTTATTATCTGCGGTCGTATATTACAAAAGTCTTGCTTGTTATTTTATATGTATAATGTATGCGGTGTTTGCCTATAGTTGACTTTGTACTTAGTTCCTATTTTATGTTAACTTAATTGGGAATGTTTTAGTGCATAAGTTGTTGGTAAATCAATAAAATAAAAGAATATAAAATAAAAAATAAAGAGAAATGAAAAAGAGGAATGAGAGTAACAGAAAGGGAGAAGTGCAGAAACGGAGAAATAGAGAGATGGTGTTAGAGAAGAGTAATATATTTATGATAATTTCAATTCAGTTTTTACATCTTAATATAGGTATGAATATATTAAAATATCAACACAGTTTATAGAGTTTTTTAATGACAGTTTTATATTGATTTTATTTAAGTACATTTTGATGTGGTTTGAATACTTTAGTTAGAGTTGTCTTTCCTTTTTATGGCCTCAGTACAAGTGGTATTAAGTCAGCGATGCTTATTGTGTTTCTAATGGCTGGTCTTCTACGCAGGCCATAAACAGTATCTTAGATGAGCGCTGAGACGTTCTCGAGGCCTCGCTAGAGCGCTGCCGTTTTAGTTCTGTACCTATTTCATCATCGTCTGTCATCATGTTTTTAAGTCGTTTCAGGGCTACATTAACTTTATTCAGGCTGGCTGATGTTCGGGATATCTTCGGTAAAGTGTTACGTAATTTCGTCTTTAGGTAGTTTTATGATGCAATTTAAAGATTCGGACGTTACTTTGTGGAAATTCATTTGGAGTTGGTTGTTTTTTATTTTATATCAATGTTCGTGAAGTGCATATTTGTCTCCGAGATCGTCGTTCTGCCTTAAATATAAGGAACGATAAAGCACGTGTTTGTTATATCGATTTGAAGTATTTCTAATACCAACTCAGGCTATAAAAAGTATCCTAGAGGAGCAGGGCGTCCTTTTGTCTGCGCTACCTTTCCGCGTCCGTTGACTTTGAGACCGTTCTGTTTACACTAAACACTTAACACTTACGGGGTTTAATGCAACGAACCGTTATTTAAAGGTAAATAGTAATTTACCTTCCCGACGTTTCGATCCGGTTGCACGAATCATGGTCGCGGGCAGACTGGAGGCGCTCGGCGTCGTCTGGGCGGTTGAGACGAAATGTTTTCTTCTACCCGCACTTCTTTAACAAATTTGTCACTCGTACAGTCAGCTCGACAAACCACACTAACAGTGTCCGGGTTTCTCACTAACGGCATAGCACACGATTTACACTTCGTTAACACTGGGTTCCATGATGATGACAAATGAAATCCATCTTCTCTATTGAAATTCTTATGTTTCTTAATTTCAATAGCTTCACGTATTAATCTTGAGTAGTAATGACGATCGGTTGAGAGGATTTTAGGATCATGTAATTCCATCCAGTGGTTAACGCCTGAATTCAATAAATGTTCTGCTATCGCGGATTTGCTCGTCTGTCGCTTCTTAACAGCCGCGATATGTTCTTTGACCCTTTCTGCGATTGTACGTTTTGTTTGTCCTATGTAGGAACTACCGCAGCTGCAATCGATTTTATATACTCCCGGTGTCTGCAGAGGTATTACGTCCTTTGGTGAGCGTATCTCCCTCGTTACTTTAGACCACGGCTTATATACAGTCTTGATGGAGTATCTGTTTAGTACTGTTCCAATTTTGTCCGTAATCCCTTTCACATACGGGAGAAAAGCTGGTTCTCGACTCACCAGTGGTGGCTTATCCCTCTTGATTCTCTTTTCCATGCGTCTCCTCGTCACGTTGTAGCCGTTTCTTGTCAGTACCTCCTGAACATGCTTCAGCTCAGCTCCCAAAAGCTCGTTCTGTTTACATTCGATGCGGTCCTAATAAAATTTTGTATTCAACGTAGGCCAGAAACAGTATTCTAGAGGATTGTAACGGCGTCCTGCACCGCTCCGAGCCCGGTTTGGTTACATTTAATAGGGGTTAAAGTATGAAATTGCCGATTATTTTCTTACTTTTAATTTGTTTATAGTCATATTATTGCGTAATTCTTTTTGTATTGTATCAAAAAGTAAATAAAGTAACTTGATAAAAAAAAAATGCAATAATAGTGCCTCCTACTTCAAAGGAGGTCGTTGAAAAGACCCCTTACAATGGTGTTAGCTGGCCTTCTTGCTTCAATTAAGTATATTTGTATTATATACTTTGATTTTCAGAAATTTAAATACTACAATGCGTAGTTTTACAACCATCTAACTTTCACCTTTAATCGCATCGAAAACGGTTCAGGAGTTTTTTGAAAAAACAAAAAAATTGTTAGTATGGAAAAATGACTTCTCGATTTCGTCCATACAAAACGGCAATTTCATACTTCAACCCCTATATTATTACATTCTTTCGATGCGGTCCTAAACCAACAGGCTATAAACAGCATCCTGGAGGAGCGCGAGGGCGTCCTTGGGCCGGCGCTGCGCCGCTACCGCACGGCCGGGGCCGCGTCGGCGCTGCCGCTGCTGCCGCGCGCCGCCGCGCAGCTCGAGGCGCGAGTACTGAGAGCCCTGGCGCGCGCGCCCGCCGACCTGCTCGCCGCGCTCGGGAAGGTATAGCGACGACGATGGGGACTACCGTTTCTTTGCTCACCGGTCGGCGCCACTGTACACCGAGGTCCGGGGGTGTAGCCGTCGAAGGCGATCGGCGCCGAAACAAAGTGTTATACTTTATTTTGATATTTTAGCAACTTAATTGCACTTATAATATCAGTATATAAACTTGAAAAATTTTGTCTCGGGCGGGACTCGAACCCGCATCTCCTCGCATGCCGGGCATACAGCGTAGGAATATGCTTGAAAAATTCGCCCCGTGTCGCAGTGTCTCGGTGGCCTAATGGTATGGCGCCCGCCCGGCATGCGAGGAGATGCGGGTTCGAGTCCCGCCTGAGACAAAATTTTTCAAGTTTATATACTGATATTATAAGCGCAATTAAGTTGCTAAAATATCAAAATAAAGTATATAAATAGCTGTTTCATCTTAATTGACTGTCAAACGTCTGCAAAGATGTTTCTTTCGGGTGTTAAGGGTGCAAACATTTGATGAAGCAACACTGGCCCACAGCGTAAGAATATGCTTGAAAAATTCGCGCCGTGTCGCAGTGCAAAAATTTTTCAAAGTGTTATACCATAAATCTAATTAAGGTTATATTATTTATAAATAACCATCTTGATACCGACAAACTGACTTCTGAAATAGTTGCTCCTAAGACCGCCTATTTTTGCGCTCTTTCTTAATTCCGCTTTTAAAGCGTCCACATTAACCGCTAAATAATCCATATTTCTGATATTTTACGAAGGAGATCACTTTCCAGCAGGTAAATTTAGGAAATTATAATTTAAGCAACAAATTCCGCTAAAACCAGTGAAAACTGAATAATATTGGACCTCACACGACACTAGCGCCTCTAGTGGCAAATTCACTAGCGATAGCCCCCATTATATTTTTTAATACAGTTGCTCAAAAACTGGCGTATTGCAGGGACGTATAGCGTTCGGGATGTGGATTATTACATAATAGAGCTTTTTCCTTACCTTTTCCGAACTCGTGCGTTACCTTTCCCGACTGTCAAAATAATGACGACCTCCGTGGCGGAGTGGCGTACACACCGGTTTTCAAGGTGTCGCCTGCTCCGAGGTCCCGGGTTCGGTTCCCGGACGGGTCAATGTAGAAAAATTTGATTTACTACATTTTCCCGGGTCTGAATGTTTGTGATACCTTCGTTGTTTCTGGTTTCCAAAATACGAATGCTTTAAATAGTTATTCAAATTGGGATCAGGACAATGTATGTGATGTTGTCCACATTTATTTTATTTTATTTAATGTCTATTAAAAAGAAAAAACCAACCACGAAATTTTTTAGAGTTAGTTATTTCGAGATTTCTACCATTGTATTTTGTTTTTTATGAGTTTCCGATATTCCGCGATCATGGCGCTTACAACAGTGCCGAAATATCGGAAACTCATAAAAAACAAGTTACGTAATAGAAACCTCGAAATAACTAACCCTTACGACAGTGACATACTGTTTTAAACTTTCATAGTTTAAAACAGTATATCACGAAGTTTTTGCTAAACAAAATCCTAGAAGTTTTATGATTCATGCAAATACTTCTAAGAAGAAACCACTAATTTGTTTCAATATCAGACTTAATGATTTGCTTGAATTAGTTAGGTTAAGTTTCATTTCATTTCATCTCATTAACTTTCATTTTCATTTCATATCAATGAAAAGTTCTACTAAAGACTTGGATGTATGGGCAGCTATATAAGATATAGGGCATAGTTCCCAGAATGGGTGAAACAACAAAAAAAATCTCTGCTTATATAATGTTCTTTTACGGTTAACGTCATTTATTGTGTTTTTATTATCTTAGTAAAGTGCTTCATTTTTTCGCAACTGTATTAAAAATAGTTGTTCTGTACACATGCGGAACCGACATTGCAACTTGTACCGACTGTCAACCCTCACCTTTGGCTGCGCCTCGGCTCGGGTAGACATTTGTCGAAACTCTTTGCAATGACAGGCTTTCCGCACTCGTAATGAAATATACTATTAAACTATACATCGTGCTTTTTGAACATTTTGACACATTTATTAGGGTAGTTATGTCAAAATATACGGTTGCGATGCAATTACGATTCTATTGAGCTATTTGTAAATTAGTAGAGTTTGGGACCCTGGAAAAAGAAATCGACGTTATCGGACCGTTATGTATAACATCATATGATATTTGATTAAAAATAATTTGTTTTTTTTTTTAATTTGATTCAGATTTTAAATTTTGTAACACGCTGTGACGCACACAGAAATATTTTGCTGCAGCGGGGTCTCGGTTAAATGGACCTTACAGAGCTACATCTGTGTAAAGTTACCACCAGTAAAAGCCTTAGGGCTATTACACTATTAATGATTATTGAATAGTGTAATAATGAAAAGCAGTTAACAGTAATTCAATATTTACTAGAGGTAATTTGCTAAATGATACTGTTCTAGTTTTTTGAGAATTGATTTTGTTTACAAGTAATACAATTCAATCAATCGCTAGAGCTAAGTACTGCCCGTACTTAGCTCTAGTAGTTCCCTTAAATAAAATATTACAGAAGCTATTGATTGATTGCGTCAAATTTGATGTGAGTCAAGTAGGCTATAATTCCACCCCTCAGCTGCCCCGCAATACACGGCTGCTGTACCTGCACTCGTACCAGTCGCTGGTGTGGAACCGCGCCGTCTCCGAGCGGATCCAACGCTTCGGGCTGCAGCCGGCCGTGGGGGACTTAGTCTTCGCTGAGGCTCAAGGTCAGTACTCGCCAGTATACTGCAGTGACGTATCTATTTATTTAGTTGTATAAGTACACAATCAGATCACAGTCTCAACCACAGAACATTGGAAAGAGGTTCGAACGGCTGCCTTGCGCCATTTATATGGAAATCGATGTCGCCGCTCGCTCCTCACGACTACTTGTGCGCATATTAAACACGAGCTTTCGCACACATAACGATTTAAAGAACATCGATCGAGAGATACATCTCGGTCGCACTGAGTCGAACTGAACCAATCACAGCGGTCAGTTTGCACACATGGTGAGTGCAAAAGTAATACTTAACTTTTACTTTACGCGCCAGTAAAGTGTCGTCAACGCACGATGAATTATTGTTATCGATGTGGAATATCTTAAGAAATTGTGTAAATCCTATTCATCATTAGCTCACCGCAGTCCACATAGGCCTCTCCAAATGCACGCCACTTAGGTCGATCCTCGGCTTCTTGCATCCAGCTCCTGCCAGCCACCTTGCGCAAATCATCACTCCACCTGTCCTGAGGGCGTCCTACATTACGTTTGCCGAAACGCGGTCTCCACTCAAGAACTCGTTTACCCCATCGGTTGTCGGTTCTGCGGCTAATATGGCAGCCCACTGCCACTTCAGCTTGGTAATCCGGTGGGCTATGTTGATAACTTTAGTTCTCTGCCGGATCACCTCATTTCTGATTTTATCCCTAAGAGAAACTCCGAGCATAGCTCTTTCTTTCTATAGCCCGCTAAGCGACTTTAAACTTGTGGACTAGCCGTACCGTCAGTGTCCACGTTTCGGCTCCGTATGTCATGACGGGTAGGACGCACCGATTGAAGACTTTCGTCTTGAGGCATTGTGGGATCGACGACGAGAAGACTCGACGTAGTTTCCCAAATGCTGCCCAACCCAATTGAATTCTTCTGTTCACCTCATCCTCAAAGTTGTTTCTACCTAACTGCAATATCTGCCCAAGGTACACCTATTTCTGAACAACTTCGAGGACGGCGCCGTGCACCGCAATCGGTAGTACATGTTCATTAGAAATAACCTTGGTTTTATCCAGGTTCATCCGCAAGCCGATGCGTACAGAAGAGTCAGCAAGGTCATTCAATCATTATCAATACATACTGTCAATCATTCAAATTTCAGGTGTCATTTTTGTACCGGACTGTGTACCTATTTCTTATTATATATCGATGTGTTTCGCATAAAATTTTATAACAGTTGCAGAAGACATGAACGAAGAGGGCTTCGACGATGGAGACACTAACGAAAACGAAACAGATTTAGACTCGGACACGGACAAACCGGCAGATGGCGCAGATGAAGCTAACGCAGACACTAAGAAAGAAAAGGACAAAGATACAGACGAGAAACCCAAGGTAAGGGTGTCAGCTAAATTAGTTTACATACCGTATATAAACGAAATTGAATAGCACCAAATCTGCTTGTCCAAAGAGGTGATTTATGGAGTAATGCTTCAAGATGACTGCAGCAGCAAGTGTAGTGCAAACCTCGAGGCGTCGATTTATAATTTTGAAACATTGACTCACCTGTGAGCCTAAAAGGATTGTAAATCCGAGCCAAGCCGAGACGCAAGCTTGGCTTCAGAAGAGCACAAGGCTTAAAATTGATGCGAGCCTTCAATAAAAGCTCAAGTTTAAGACTAAAATCTCTGCAACTAAGTAATAATTAAGCATCTAGCCTTGTACATCACTGCGATTGCCAACCCGTCTGCCAAGCGTTGCGATCACGATGACGAATCAGCTCATCTAAGTTCACCGCTGGGCATAGGTTTCTCCCCAAGGTATGAGGATGCAAGTATTTTCCATCCAATTTTTATTTGTCTTTATTTTCTAGTATCGTCGTCCTTCAAGGATTACAGTTATCAGAGTTTTCCTACTTGGTTCTTTTACAGGTTTTTATCGTGTCTAGGTTTCAATTTAATAGACTTCAATTTGACATATATCGTTGACTAAATCAAAAGGCACACTAAACTATTGGTCATTTCTTTCGTCGCAAGATCGAAGTGTTAAAAGTAAGCCACTTCCGTGGCCTGTAATGGGTAGTTGGATAACTCTGACACCTGATTTCCCTTGAAGTATAACTTTACGAAAAGAAGAACCTAAACTATTTTCAAACTTTATGAATTTTCTTTATTAATCGGATTTAAATGCGATATGTACTTTTTTTTTTCGTAGTTTTAACCGGTAAGGGGAAGGAAGGAATGTTGCCTTTCAATCCCGTTATACATTTCTAAATAACAGGTTTATTTGTCATAAAAATGATTCTATTCAAGGTCCCCGTGAAAGTGTTGACTCAGGAAGACGTCGACAGCGGGCAGTACACGATATTCGACATAATCCTCCCTCTGCCAGGGTACAATATCGAATACCCGCCGAACATGAAAAAGTTCTACGAAGACGAGATGGCGAAGGATGACTTGAAGTTGGACTTGAGGCATAAGATCAGGTGCGTCATTATTTGTAATACGCAATTTGTACATTACTTCATTCCCAAAATGCGATAATATCATTGTTGTATCTATACTAATATTACAAAGCTGAAGAGTTTGATTGTTTGTTTGTTTGAACGCGCTAATCTCTGGAATTAATGGTTCGAATTGAAAAATTATTTTTGTGTTGGATAGTTCATGAATCGAGGAAGGTTTTAGGCTATATAACATCACGCTGCAACTAATAGGAGCGAAGCATAAGTGAAAAATGTTGCAAAAATAATCGCGATCATAAAAACAGTAATTGACGCGTACGAAGTCGCGGGGAACAGCTAGAGTAACACTAAAAATTAGATATACATTCAGTATCAAAAAGTGTCCGAACTTAAAGTGCACCCATTTGGCCTTTAGTACAATTTATACCAATTGAATTACAAGTATTGACATAGTAACGGGTCGTTACAAGTTGACCTTCCCTACAGTATGGCGAACGCGTACTGGACCACCGGGCGATGGTAAAATCAGTAAAATTAGTTTTATTTCTGCAAGTTGGCCTCAGGAGGCGTTTTCACGGAGACACGTCTCAATATTAAAACCTGCCTGCTTCGGGACAAGTCTGGGCTAGAGCCGAGAAGAAGCAGCGCAAGAAACTCGGTCACCATTGCCAGCTTCTTTTTAAATAAATGTTTACAAAAGGTTTATACAAGTACGAGCTAGGATAATTGCCATACGTTTCTATCTTTGAACTAAATTATCATTAATATTTTAATACCTCTTTTTTGTGTTTAGTGATTTAAGTTTATGTACAAGGAGTTCAGCAATCCCTGTGGTAATTTGTTAAAAAAACAAATACAATTTTTCATGAAAGAATTTTCTAATTTTCGCAGTCTGAAGCCTGTAGGGCTAAGATGCGAAAATACAAAAAAATTGTCGCACGACATTAGAAAATTTGTCTCCTTGTTTTATTTTATCATTTTTCCTAACATGGCAACCCCCCCGTGTGAAAAATTATTCGCCAGATAAACGTTTATCTACATGACAAACGGATGTAGCCATATTACATAATTATATAGTTTTCTGTGTGAAAACATTGGTTAATATAATCTTTCGTTCAATTTTACTTCCGATTTGTCTATAACACTTCTTGCCTAAGACGTAACCTGCGTTGACACCCATGTTAGAGTTTGTAGTGTGATGCTATCCAGCAAAACCCAGTTAAATGCAATGATTATGACTTGCAGAATAAAATGTATGCAATGAGTATAAATTTGTAGCAAAGTATCAAAAAATGTATTCTTACCGTTCGCTTACAATTTTGATTTTATGGGGTCCTACCAGGAAGGGCGCTTTCCAGCAGAAAGATTTCACTTTAGCATTACAGCACGTACTTTATTAGCATATAAGGTATTAAACAAATGTATAATAAGTATTTAACATAATAACATAAGTCACTAATATCAATTTTGCATATTTTGGCTGGGAATTGCAATTTTATTAAAACTTTTGTAAAAAGGCACCAGTTCATTCTATCTTAGCAATAACTATTCAAGTCATTTTGATTATTTTAGTCTATTAATTGTTTATTTATTTGTTTTTTTTAATCTTATATAATATTTACTTATTATTTAAGTTTATTTTATTATTATCTTAAATTATTATTATTATTATTATTTTTTATTAATTATTTTTTTATTTTATTTGATTATTTAATAATTTAAAAAATGAGCAAAAATAAAATACATTAAAAAAAGAAAGAAAGAAATAAATAAATTGCAATTCCCAGCCAAAATATGCAAAATTGATATTAGTGACTTATGTTATTATGTTAAATACTTATTATACATTTGTTTAATACCTTATATGCTAATAAAGTACGTGCTGTAATGCTAAAGTGAAATCTTTCTGCTGGAAAGCGTCCTTCCTGGCAGGATCCCATAAAATGCAAAATTGTAAGCGAACGGTAAGTATTTATTTTTTGAGATTTCGCTACAAAGGTCAATGTTCATATTTGGCCTAGCGTGAACATGTCAGGCTAACCAAAGGACCAGACCAGACCAGAGGACCAAAGTTATGGACATTATCCAAAAGTGTAGCAAGCTAAAGTGGCAGTGGGCTGGCCATATTTGTCGCAGAACCGATGAGCGTTGGAGTAGACGGGTTCTCGAATGGAGACCACGTCTCGGCAAACGTAGTGTAGGACGCCCCCCTGCTAGATGGACCGATGACCTGAAGAAGGTCGCTGGTAGTGGCTGGATGAGGAAAGCGGGGGATCGTGCACTGTGGCGTGCCCTTGGGGAGGCCTACGTTCAGCAGTGGACTGCAATAGGCTGATTGATTGATTGATTGAACATGTCACTACCAAAAAAATAATTTAACCAATAATTATTTTATAATTAAACAGGCATTCCTTTTTTTATTTTTGTGTCAATCATCCTCAACGAAAATCGAATAATTATAGTAAACACGTTGACTATCCCAGCATCCGGTTTGTAATCCAAGATTTAGTGCTGCCAAAACATAGTTTACCAACAGTTCATTCCATAAAATCGATTCAAATCGATATGTGTGTCCCGCGCGAATGAAGAGTATTACTCAATGTTTATTCGTTCTAATGATATAAAAATATGGTTTATTTACTGTGGCCAGCTAACATTACATTAAAGTGTTCATAAACTAGCATTTTGCTAAATAATATTAAACTTAAGATTATGCAATCGATTCTTCATCGTTCATTCTCTGTTTTATGAATATGTGTGTGGACAGCACAAAGCAAAAAAAAAAGTTAAATGTCAAACTGTCATTCGCTTTGTATTTTTATATCATGAGTGTTGTTTTTGTAAATTCTGTATCGAAGGCTTCGTTTTCTCAGTACGGGCTCTGATATTTCTACTTCAACGACTCTGACGCACTTTCAGATATTGAACTCGCATTTTGTTAACAAATCTCGCTAAAACGTTGACCGAGGCTCACCTTTGTTGTTGTAAGTAACCTTCTTTTAGCAAATGTTAAAAAAACAGTTTTTAAGGTTTCTGATACAAAATAAAGTTTATATTTTGTATCTTCTTATTATAAACTAACAATGCAACTACAATAAAAACGCTCAATTGCTTGTCCACGCTAGGCCAAAGCCACTATGGTAAGTGAGCAATGTTCTTTATACTCATTACTTTGTGCATACATTTTATTCTGCAAGTCATAATCATTGCATTTAACTGGGCTTTGCTGGATAGCATCACACAGTTTGTAGACAATTTTATTGTATTTCGTATATTGACAGTTAGATATGACATAAATGGCCTGTCATGTTAGCAGCAGTAGACGTTGGAAATACGATAAAAGGCCGTGATAATATTATTTCGTGGGTCTCATCTTAGCCCCACTGGAACGGCGAGTTTATTTATTTAGTTACCGTCTATTATAAGTTGAGCTCTCCCGCAGGAGCTACAGTATGGCGGGCGCGTACCGGCGCGCGCTGGTGCGGCCGCTGCAGTGTTCTTGGAGCGTGGTGCGCTACTCGTCGCCCTCAGCAGACTTGCTGCGATCTGATCGAGACGCGCTCTCCGGACGACAACTCACGGGCATCGAACCTGGTGAGTATCCCGCCCCCGACAAATGTGAACACGCTGTTTGTTACTCCCCCAACTAATGAGAACATGCTGTTTGTTACTACCCCCGACAAATGACACTCTGTTTGTTACTACCCCCGACAAATGACACGCTGTTTGTTACTCCCCCCGACAAATGAGAACACGCTGTTTGTTACTACCCCCGACAAATGAAAACACGCTGTTTGTTACTACCCCCAACAAATGAGAACACGCTGTTTGTTACTACCCCCGACAAATGAGAACACGCCGTTTGTTACTACCCCCGACAAATGACAACACACCGTTTGTTACTACCCCCGACAAATGAGAACACGCCGTTTGTTACTACTCCCGACAAATGAGAACACGTTGATTGTTACTAACCTCGACAAATATGAACACGCTGTTTGCTAATACCCCCGACAAATGAGAACATGGCGTTTGTTACTACCCCCGAAAAATGAGACCACGCCGTTTGTGACTACACCCGACAAATGAGAACACGCCGTTTGTTACTACCCCCGACAAATGAGATAACACGCTGTTTGTCACAAACGCGATTGGTCATTTACGCAGTTCGTCACAGACGTGGATCGTCTTATACGCGATTCGTAATAAACGCAGATTGTCACACATACTTAAAGAAAAATATTATGACACACTGATCTTTAACTCAGATAGTTTTTAGTAATTAGAATTTTAATATTTAATTTAGTAATTAGGACTTTCGATAATATGGTTAAATTATTGAAGTGAAAACTTCTTTAGCGGCGCTGAGCACTTTTTGTTAAATGGGTAAAAACTTCCAAACTCGCGTCATTCAGGGTCACGTGATGCTGATCGAAAAAGCGTAAGATCGAGGGGAAGGGAGAGGAACTAGTATCTCCCACTCTTTCTACCGTGCCTGAGTGTGCTGTTTTCTATTATTTTTGAAGTGAAACTTCTTTATCGGCGTTGGAAAAAATTTACCGTTACGTTTTGCGTCAAATTTTCGTCACATTTTTCGGTTACGCGCCATCTTTTTCTTGCCCCTACCACGGTTGGTTCAGACGATAGCAAAAAGGTAAAGTGAAATAATATTTAACCAATTTAACCAATTTAACCAACTTAACCAACTTAACCAACTTAATCAACTTAACCAACTTAACCAACTTAACCAATTTAACCAATTTAACCAATTTAACCAACTTAACCAACTTAACCAATTTAACCAACTTAACCAACTTAACCAACTTAACCAACTTAACCAACTTAATCAACTGGACCAACTTGACCAACTTAACCAATTTAACCAATTTAACCAATTTAACCAATTTAACCAATTTAACCAATTTAACCAATTTAACCAACTTAACCAACTTAATCAACTTAACCAACTTAACCAATTTAACCAATTTAACCAATTTAACCAATTTAACCAACTTAATCAACTTAACCAACTTAACCAATTTAACCAATTTAACCAATTTAACCAACTTAACCAACTTAACCAACTTAACCAATTTAACCAATTTAACCAATTTAACCAATTTAACCAATTTAACCAATTTAACCAACTTAATCAACTTAACCAACTTAACCAATTTAACCAATTTAACCAATTTAACCAATTTAACCAATTTAACCAATTTAACCAATTTAACTAATTTAACCAATTTAACCAATTTAACCAATTTAACCAATTTAACCAATTTAACCAATTTAACCAATTTAACCAATTTAACTAATTTAACCAATTTCTGGAAAGTTGCATGTAGATCATTTTTCGAAAAATAAGGCCATAAAGAAGTTTCACTTCTTACGTGTGTACACTAGTACCCGCACAACTTTTTTTATTATTTTTACTCTATAAGCAGTAATTTTTTGGTAGAATGGAGGTTACTCCATTCTACCTAAAGCCTTGTTTACAAACGACATGGCCTTGTTTAAGGATGAAATCACAGGCAATCAAATATTTTCAAGAACATAAATCTCTTTACGAAAGTACCAAATTGAATTGCTAACAATAAATTATGTATTTCCAGACGGCAAATTCAAAGCGCTCCTCCTAACGATGTCTCTGCCGGCGAGTTGTTACGCCACCATGGCGCTACGCGAGCTTCTAAAGGTCGACACGTCCAGCGACAACCAGGCTCTGCAGAACAACTACCATCTACTTAAGCCGGGGACCAAAGATACGGGGGCAACTAGCACGGGGACCACTGACACAGGGGCCACGGGGGCCACTGACGCGGGGCCCCCCGAAGATCCCAAGAGTGAGGAAACCAAAACAGAAGAAACTGAGAACGGCGTAAAAAGGAAGCTGGATACCGAAGACTGTGATGCAAAGAAGCAAAAAACTGAGAATGATGAGTAAAGGCGTTTTAAAAGAAATGAAATGTTTTATTTACGTTTTTGTATTAACTAAGCAATAAATGCAAATATGTGTAATTATTGTCATAAACTAAATGAGGTTTTTAAATACACAATAATAATAAGTAACTAAAATAAAATACCAAAAAGGTTCTAAATGGATTATTTCAAAGCTACTCATTAAAAAAACGTTATCTCGTTACTGAGATAAAATTATTAACGGCTTAGTGCGTCTAGAATGAGGAATGTTGTTAATTTTAGGGTGCCTTCCATGAAACAAATCGAATACGACCAAAATTTACAATGTACGATCAAAGTTGGAAAGTCTCTTCATACAAAATGATTTTGTATGTGCGTTATATTCTGCTGCATACATTGTAAAAAAGGGGTCTACAAATCACGTTATTTTGATACCAGTAGTTGTTATAAATGTTGTGTCCAATTCCGATGTGTGTGTGCACTGAGGGATCACATAGCAAATTCGTGGTACAATATTGCAGATAACAGGGGTTAAAGTATGAAATTGCCGATTATTTTCCCACTTTTTATTTTGTTTCTAGCTCTTAAGTATAGTCATATTATTGCGTAATTCTTTTTGTATTGTATCAAAAACTAATTAAAGTAACTTTTGACTAAAAAAAAAATGCAATACTAGTGCCTATTACTTCAAAGGAAGTCGTTGAAAAGACCCCTTACAATGTGTCAGGTGACCTTCTTGCTTCAATTAAGTATATTTGTATTATATACTTTGATTTTCAGAAATTTAAATACTATAATGCGTAGCTTTATAACCATCTAACTTTCACCTTTAATTGCATCGAAAACGGTTCAGGCGTTTTTGAAAAAACTAAAAAATTGTTAGTATGGAAAAATGACTTTTCTCGATTTCGTCCATACAAAACGGCAATTTCATACTTTAACCCCTAATACATTGGAGCAATTTTGAATTAGAGACATGTAAATCTGGTCTCTCAATCCACACGCTAACTCTAGCATATACCTGTGATAACTACTGTACTAAAGAAAGTAGTAAGAGGAAGTAAAAAGATTCTACTAAAATGAATACTTAAAACACCTATTGATTGCATAATTAGCGATAAATTCATAAATCACGTTAATACTATGAAAATTTTATACGAAGATTGACACACAATGAAACACAATGTGTACATTATTGTTTTAAGACATTTACTAAATATTTTTGCGAATCCCAGGGTTATCCCTCGGTCCACACACACGTCATGTATTTTGTAGCTTCTTGTCTCAAAATAAAACTGTATAACAGGTATTATAAAATTTTAAACACGCTTACCAAGGGATCTGATCCGTTTAAAATAATTCCGTATCAGTCACGAGGTAATTTTTTTTTAAAGAAGTGGAGTAACACTAAAAATAATGAAAGATGTTTAGACCGTTGATCTATTATGTTATCCTGTATGTTTCTATTCTTGTGATAAATTTTCATTTATTCATACATATTTTTTTCATATTACACTTCATTCCTGATGGAATGAAGAGTGTAATATGATCAGCCGATGATTAGGCTGATAATATAATTACTAAAAAAAAAGTTAATATATACATGTATTTATTTATTTATTTATAGATTAAATGAAAATTAAACAAACAATTTACAACACACATTTTATTATTGCCTAAATATTTACAAGTGATGTATCAAACCCAAAATGAAAGACCTGCTGAAAAAAATTACACGGTTTAACAGATTATGCTGGGTTATGTAACAGATTGGGGGTTCGTGTCATTCCCTTGTCATTAGTCATGTGATATCTGATAACCCAGCAATATTAAATTGCCATAAATCTGAAAAAATGTTTAACTATTTAGGGTGGAGTTCACCAACAGACGTTTAAGTTTTTAAATTATTATTTGACATATTTTGTATGGGAATTGTGTCAAATTAATCGTCAATCTATGTTTACCGGCTGTTTAAGAATTTGGTGAACTCGGGTCTTACTTATGAGATGCGGCGCTTATACTTATTTGTACAACGCAATAATAAGGTTTAAACTCATCATTATCAGCCTTTGGAACATTTGGGTGTTACACCTTCCTCATTCTCATGTATAAACTACAGAAATGAGAGAACCCTTGAATGAGTGGAATCGCCACTTACTTGTAATAAATACATTGCTTTGATCCCAAAGTAAAACACTTGTTTTTATTTGGAAATCAGTAACAACGGTGGTATCACAAAGACACGAGAAAATTTAGAAAAATACTTTTTCTATAATGACCAATCCGGGAATCGAACCTGGTACCTCGGTGCCAGCGGTACCTTAAAAACCGATGAGTACGCCTCCAGCACGGACGTCGGAAAACTTACCTTTTCTTTCTCTCTTACCTAAGTCTAAATGGTAGCAAAAGGTGGCCTCCGAGTTCTATGCTTCTGCGTGTGCGCGTGCGTGTGTGCGTGCGTGTGTGCGTGCGCGCGCAGCTCGCCGGGCGTGGGGAAGGAGCGCGGGCACCACGCGCACTTGTGAGGTTTATTCTAGAAGTAAGTGTTATTTATTAGGTTTAAAAAAAAATTGGTTGTTTGTAAAGTAGGTTTACGATCGAGATGTTTACGTGATAACGAGAAAATCTCCATTCGTTTGTATGCCGCTAGAGTGAGAGAGACGGAAGATCGGTCCACTCACTCGAACGCTATGCTAGCCTCCGCTCGTGAGGATTCCGCGTGACAAGTTTCACGGAATGACTGGCAGCGCTCGAGATGAGACGGGAGATCGGTCCGTCTCTCTCTCGTTATACCTGCGATCGCGCTCGTGAGGTTTTGGTGTGACACAAGTTTCTGAACATGTCACCCGACTAAAACGATTTTAAAGACGTTATCACGTCAAAATCTTTTATTTCTCACAAGAATACAATTCACCAATGTGAGATAAATACAATAAAGTTATAATATTAATATCTACATACGAGCGTACTTAACAGCTATTGCAGAACAATAAAAAAGAAATGTAGGGTAGTTACGCTAAGCAGTTGTAACCAGCTACCGGGCACGAGCTAGCAATGCAACAAAAACCACGCTCGCCGTAGATTTTAAGCAGAAACAAGCTCCAATCTAGAAGTGGTTCGAGTTTTATTTAGAACTAGCTGTTGCCCGTGACTTCGTCCGCGTCAATTTCTGTTATTATGATCGCGATTAATATTTTTTCCCGTTTTTGCAACATTTTCTACTGATGCTTCGCTCCTATTGGTCGCAGCGTGATGTTATATAGCCTAAAGCCTTCCTCGATTAATGGACTATCCAACACAAATCGAATTTTTCAATTCGAACCAGTACTTCCGGAGAGTAGCGCGTTCAAACAAACTAACAAACAAACAAACTCTTCAGCTTTATAATATTAAGTATAGACTAGCGGACCCCGCGGTCTCCGTATCGCCTCAGAATCAAAATAGTATTTGATTTTGACGTCTTAAATGACATGTCATTGTTGTTAAATATGGCGGGATTGGAAATTTGTATGATGAAATACAGTTTATGTTGAGTTAGTTATTTTACCTACGTTAAATTTCCAATATTTTTAACACTTATTATCGTATTCCTGACCAAGACAAATCCAATAAAACTAAAATTTAAAAAATATGACCAGCCGTTCTCGACTAAGACCCGAGTTCACCAATTCTTAACAGCCGGTAAACATAGAATGAAGATTAATTTGACACAATTCCCATACAAAATATGTCAAATAATATTTTAAACGCTGTTTAAAACTTATTGTCTGTTGGTGAACTCGGGTCTTATAAGTGGAGTAACTGACACGATTTTATAACATTTAGGTATGCTCCTAACTTTAATTTGAGCAATTATAATGTTGTTTGTCTATGACGCCTCACTGGCCTAGTGGTTATAGTACCGGGCAAGTTGTCGGGGTCCTAGGTTCAGGTAACAAGATTTTCGTATGTTCGAATGTTTGTGATCACCAACTCGCGTTTTTCAAGCGTTCGAAAATTCGAAACTTGTTACCCGACGAAGGGGTTCGAATCCAGGACCCCGACCACTTAATCAATAGGGCGTCACGCGCTTACATAATAATAATATGCAGTCAGTAATTACCTTTGTATGAGTCATTCGGTGGTAGTACAGGTTGGAGCTGGCCGTGAAGCATTTCCCACATTCAGGGCATTTGTGTGGTTTTTCACCTGTTAAAATTAAATTATGATTGTTTGGAAATTTGGAATGGTTTTAAACTGGTGTAGGTACGCACGTAAAAAGAATAGCACGACTTATCTTCCGAAGGATGTAAGAGGCGACTAAAGGAGTACTGCCAGACGAAGACGGGCAGCAGCGTCTTCCCACCACCATTGGCGAAACTTTGATCGCCAACCCGCGTGTCAAGCGTGGCGATTAATGCAAAACCCTGCTATTAAAAGTGGTCTATGTCTAGCTGTGAGCGTCAAATTGATGATTATGATGATTTGAAACGACGTAACACATCCGTTCGATTCCGGTACTTAAATATAAAAGCTAGTAAGGGAACAAAAAAATGTACGTTGTTTTTGAGTAGGTACTAGTAGGCCGAGTCGCTGAGAGAGGCATTGTGCTATTTCTATTGTAGGTAATACCAATTCACATAAGACGATATTTCGTTAGATACATTCGGGAGAATAACGGTTATTGGTTTTTGGAGCGTTTTTTTTGTTTGATTTGAAATGAAAGATTTATAATTGAATTAAAATGTCTTTCTCCAAAAATCGGGGGAAATATTTTACTTCGATTTAAGACGGTATTTAGACAAACAGTCTTAAAACTTTAACCATTGAAATTTTAACCATTTTCCAAATTTTAATATATCAATCTACGAGACAAAAAACAAATGACGTATTTTTTCTTTTGGTATAGCCCAGTACAAAAATGTCAAGATAAAGCACTTAGAAAATGTCCGCCAAAAATCTAAAATTTTTGATACGGCCGCCTAACAACACTTTTTTTACGCAGTGCGCATCACATTCATTCATTATGATACTAATCATAAGTTTTTGATTTTCCCTTTATACATAAACGGGCCTAAAACTGTAAAAAACTATTTTGCGAAAAATATTTTCGGGTGAAAACTTGATTTACATTGTTTGCTTCATAAATGGGCTCTAAAAACTCTAAATACGATACTGAATGCCTACAAAAATTTTGGAAAGTGGTTAAAATTTCATCCTGTATACAGCGTCTTAGGTAAATGGTATAGCAAGCCTAAACCAGCTTACCTATATTTACATAATAAGCATATAAATACTATGGTAAAGTAATTATTTTGGTATCATCATTTTTGAAAAAAATATTTTCATACAAATCGGAATCTCAAAAGTTTTTAAGAAAATAAAATAAAAATAAAATGGTGATATCACACTTCTGACTTCACTATACTATTTACATGCGTATGTTACCATAGACTGCGGTTTCAGCTTGTTATAAGTACCATTTACCTAACACCCTGTACCTACGACTAAATAGTAAATATATCGCTATCATACATCTATACAACGCCCCTTGGTCTAGTGGTTTAAATACCGGGCCAAGATCTCGGGGTCCCAGGTTCGATCCCCGGGTCGGGCAACAAAAAGTTTCGAATTTTCGAACGTTGCTCGGGTTTGTGATCACCAACCCGCATTTGGCAAGCGTGGTGATTATGCCAGTACACCCATCATTGCAGTGGTAACTTTAATTCAATGATGGAGGCCTTTTCCCTGCAGTGGAATGATTATAGGCTGTTACTTTACTTTTACTTTATACATCTATATCATACATATTTTATGTGCAAACCTGTGTGTATCCGTCGATGCGTGTTCAGGGAGCTCGAGGTGCTGAATCCCTTGTTGCAGACGGTGCAAATGTGCGGCTTTTCACCTGTAACAAGACATTTTTTTTTACGTTTGCAAAACTGATTTTGCAATAGAGGCTTACTTAATAACTTACTTTATACAGCACATCGGTCATTGTAATACCTTGTAGATGCAAACACCGCATGCATTTACAAAAAAACAACTAAAGTTAATGAAATCAAACAAGCTAAGTGAAGTCAAATCAAATTCACTCAAATCAAATGAAACTAAAGTACTCGTAAATTAAATGAAACTAAATCAAATTACATTAAATTAAACAAGTTGAAAAATATTTCCTTAATTCGACTAATGATCCTCACGAAAAATGAAAAAAAATCGTCAAATTATTGCTGAATTCCTAATGTGCCAAGCTTAGAGATAATGCTGTTCGTGTGGCCACAAACATTTGAGAATTACAATGAAGATTCATAATACATTAGCACATCATACCAGTATGAGTCCTCATATGCCTCTTCAGCAACGATGGTCTGTCAAAAGACTTCAAGCAAACTTCGCAAGGCAGCACGTTCTTCGTACCAGAATTCCTTTGAGGAAGGCAAAAACTTTCTCTTGTGCTAACCATGTTGGTCCTCTCATATAACCTGGCTAAGTGACTGTTCAGGCCGGCTAGGAATTTAATATCGATGATGCTAAGGATCTTTGAAGAATTGGTTTTGGTTGATAGATCTAGTGGCTCCGTTTGGGTATCCATTTGTTGTATGTTCAGCCCAATAATGTTATTTGTTTAGGAAGTTATGGATGACAAAACAATGCCACTGAAGAGTAAAAGCAGTTGTATAATAGTATTGCGCTCTAATTTGGTAACTGGAAGGACATGCAATGGATTAGGTTCATCCTTTGCTTATTCTAGCAAATTGTAGATAAGACAAAAAAGAATCCATCTTTTCAGAACTGTTTCGAATAGAGCAATACTTTCATCTGATTTCAATAGTAAGTGGCTGAGATTAGAAGCTGGTAGTTTGAGCAGCACTGCTGAATTTAGCTAAATCGGAAGTTAAGTCTAGTAAAGAGCAGTGTGGTATTTTGCCATGTGGAACATAGGCAAAACTTCAGTGCATTTTATCTTTATATTGAATGGGAATCATTAGACTTTAAGGACAGTATCTTAAAATGAGTACTGAAGATCTTATGGGATGAGTTGCAAACTTTCACAGGGTATGGCACACTATGGTTAAAATCACAGTCCAAACTTATGATTTCGTCTCAATTTTCAAGGTGTAACTGTGGTAATTCCTTACCGATTTTCCCTTAAATAGCCAAGCTGTTGACGCGTACAAATGACAGGGTGATATTAGCAGTATTAGGTTGTGTAACGCATCGCCATCGGTGCTTTGTGGCGCCAACAATGAGTTTTGTAGAGCACACCGCTAATCGACATGATTTGACGGTTTTTTCAGGTGTCACACCGGATTAGCGAAAGGGGCGATGGAGGCGATATTTTACGAAACGCCTAGTTGTAATAATAGTATTAATATGATTTCAGTGATAAGCCCGTCTGATAGTACCTACCTATAGTATTGTCTAAAATTTTGAATCTAAATTGAAATAATGTTGCATTGTAGGTATTTGAGCATTAGAGAGTATGTATTATCTTATGCCCAACATAAGCCGTTTCCCGAATGATTGTCCTTGCCCGGTATGTAGAAAGTTGCCTTATGTAGGATTTAATCCCACATAAGGCAGTTTTATGCCAGGAATTGTATTTTCAATTTACACCAGCAGTTTAAAAGTAACAATCAATTTTCGCTCACTGTTGAGCACGGGTCTCTCTCCTTTTTTTTAAGGAGAGGGATAAAGGCCTTAGTACCACCACGCTGGCCTAGTGCGGGTTGGTGGATGGCGAGGGCGACGCTGTGGCAACATCACCCCGCTGTTGGACGTTTCACAAGCCGCCCGAAGGCGTCCAACAGGGCTTAACGACTGTTATCTTGTGACAACAGCTGGGACCGACGGCTTAACGTGCCCTCCGAAGCACGGAAGCGCTCAAGGTATGATGCCACAAACGGTCACCCATCCAATTAGTGACCGCTCCTATCGTTACTTAACATTCGTGACAGAAGCTGATCACGAAGAAGCATTGGGCTATGAGCGCTTTAATATAAATTATAAAACATGTACGTTCAAACTGGGGTTAACTGGACACGCTAATATACATGCCTAGTTATAAATGTCGTTAAAACGAAAGGATGAATTTGAATTTACTTGGGTCTATGTAGGCTCAATTAGTAAACCAATCATACACACAGATACTCGTACAAAATTATTTTGACCTGCTGCTTTCACTTCTTTTGATATATTGATGAATAAATCATTCTACTGAAAGTTTGGTTACTAAAAATACTCTTAACTTACGAAATTGTGGGTAAGGTAATGTATATCTAATACATTTTCAAGTACTTAAAAACTTTTATTGAGTAGGTATCCACTATGCCCAACATAAATTAAGTTGTCAAAGCATATCCAACGCTCTTCCTCGTTCCTTGCGATGTATTGAAGTAAAGGTAATCGTCTATAAAGGTGAGTCGACAACAAATGTTTGTATTGGCGCTTTGTGATTTCGGGTGTATTTGTACTGCGGGACCGATGGGTCCCGTGACACAAAGGGACATTGCGGGATAAAACGGACGCAATTTGGTAAGAGGTGGTGAACATTAAAATGCGATTTTCTTTGGACAATTCGAGGGTGTATAATTTATTTCAGTATACAAGTAGTATACCCATGATTGCTGTGGTAACTAGAATTCAATGATGGAGGCCGTTTCCCTGCAGTGGGATGATAATAGGCAGTGATTTTTGTAGAAGTTACAACCCATTTACGCTTACTGTTGAGCACGGGTCTCACAGGTCGGTACCACCGCTGGCCTAGTGCGGGTTGGTGGACGGCGAGGGCGACGCTCCAGCTGTGGCAACATCACCTCGCCGTTGAATGTTCCTCAAGCCGCCTGAAGGCCTCCAACAGGGCTTAACGACTGTTATCTTGTGACAACAGCCGATACCGACAGCTTAACGTGCCCTCCGAAGCACGGAAGCGATCAAGATATGATGCCACAAACGGTCATCCATCCAACTAGTGACGAAATCAAAACTTACTGGAATAAAAGACATGTGATTGTGTATTTTTTTACTATTTCTGGAAAACTTAGATTGAATCATTATGCAACATATTGCGATTGTCAAAAGTTTTCTCAATAAAATTACTGGATTTAAGTATTTGGGCGATTGCACAGACATTGATAGGCTAGATGCCCCAAGTGTACGTAGGTACTGCACGTGTCAAAAAAAGGTTGACCGCGCTTGTTATTGAAATGTGCGTATTTTATTTAAAATACAATTATTTTATCTTATTTGTGTCTATTACTATGTAAATACATATACCTGTGTGCATACTACATGTTTAAATTACATTGCTACATTTAGTTTTAAAGGTGTTGTACCTGTTCATTGAAGCATAGGGAAAGATTGAAGCAAGCAGTGAACGCAAATTTCGGCCCGCGCGGGTTTTATAGAAATGAGTGCATTTGTGGCATCTAGGCCTATCAATGTCTGTGGGCTATTGGATACTTTCTAAAGAAGAAACATAATAATATGTTACTAAATACTTCCTGGCACTCTTATAGGATTGATACTGCAATATAAATAAATTAATAATAATGGGCAATAATCACATACAACATTAAAACGCTTGTTTTGTCAAATTCAGAAACGCCACAGGAACTTCGAGCACCCAGACACGAGAAAATATAGAAAAACACTTTTTTATACACTGATCTGACTGGTGCGGATTCTAGTTTCAATTCCAACATGGGGAAGTCAACATGAAAAAATCAAACATGTGTCGATTTTATTGTATTTAGTAAGTATAATAATAATTTTAAAAAGTCTTTCGATTTTCTTGCAAATATGGCAAGGCAATGGCGAACCTACATGGCACTACTAATTTCAAATTTAACAACTTCCATAACATCAATCCAATCTACATTACTTGATTGGTTAAAATTTTTTAACGATAGCAATTCATGTGCTACATTCAGGTATGTTCCTTTCGTATATCATTTTGTGATGGGAAATGACACCGCCATTTTGCGTCTTTGTGTATTTTACTTGGTATAACACGGGTAATGACTGTAAGCCATTAGCTAATAAAAGTACTGCGTTAAAGAAACGCGTTTTATTAAATGAGAACGATGGGGTTATTTGTCATCTATATCTGAATATGTGTTAGGTATGTAGAATACCATTATCTTTTGTTATTTTTATTTTATTTATATTTATAAGACTTTATTTAAATATAAGTAGAGGAAACATGCTTAGGGAAGTTAAAAATATTGCACGACAGATTTACTGATAGACACAGATTACTCCATATTTCGCACATGTGAAGGATGTAATGATAAAAAAATAAAAAAAGATTTAAAAAAAGACAGGGAAAAAAAAACATTCATAATATTCATTAGGCAGTAAGAGTCTAGAATTTTCTAACATTGCTTAATTTATATTTTTGTTTTGTGCTTGTGGGTATGTTACATACCACTGCCAGTGGGAATAGCATTTCATACTTATGCCTATTACTCCACGATTAATGCTAAGAAAAGTCTCTTTAAGTTAAATTGTCGACAATTTTTACTTTTGCAATGCTTTTCATACATTTCATACATACTTACTTAATACATGTTTACATTTAATTTTATTTCAACGCACCGTTGGTCTAGTGGTTTAAATACCGGCACAAGATCTCGGGCCTCCCGGGTTCGATCCCCGGGTCACTCAACAAAAAGCTTCGAATTTTCGAACATTGCTCGGGTTTGTGATCACTAACCCGCATTTGACAGGCATAATCACCAATGCCTGTACCCATCATTGATATGACAACTTGAACATGAATTCATTCGTATTTGACATTTTCATTATTTCCATTAACATTTTAATTTTATATCAAAAATTTGCATGCCAGTGATGGTAAATGTGTTTGTACTTTGCTCCATATCTGACACCTTATTGTTACCCACATTTTCGCAAATAAATAATTGATTGATTTATTCAATAATGGAGGCCTATGCCCTGCAGTGGGATGACTATAGGCTTTTAATTTTTTTTAGAACTTTAAGTCATATTTTGTAGTTTGATATAAGTATATGTTCGACGACCATTTGGATCAGCGGTAGTTAACGCTGCTTCTGAGCCATGGGTCGCGGGTTCGATCCCCGCACAGTACAAATATTTGTGTGCATGAACATGTCTGTTTGTACTGGTCTGGGTGTTTTCTATGTATTATAAGTATGTATTTACAAAAACAAAAAAAAGTATATAAGTAAGATTATCGGTTGTCTAGTACCCCCATACGACAGGGTACTTAATAGTACCTTAATTTGGGACTAGATGGCTCAGTGTGGCCCAGTGAGGCATGTCTTAAAATATTTATTATTATTATTATTTATATGTACATAATATATGTTACTATAAAACAAACATGTATTAAGTGATCAAGGTTCCATATATTTTTGATCTTCAAAGAATCGTACGTAACACTCCCCTACCTGCAAATCCACCTCCCGCATAAGATCGTTAGGCTGCAGTAAAAGCAAGAAGATATTCAAATTGGGTCTTATTCAAATTCTAGATAAATCCGATTTGCTGCAACTTGTTAAGTGCCTTGTTCTTAAACTTTACTTCGTTTCGCTTTTTTGTTTATTTAAGTTGAAACAAAAGTTCGGTAAGACGGAGTGAACTGTTTTATTTAGATAGACTAATATAAATAAACAAGTTTTCTGACGACCGAAGATTAAATTTAACGTTTTTTTTATGTTAAGCAGTTTTTTATAGTTACCAACACTTAGTTTTTATTTATTTATTGAGACAAACCATCGACAATGTCAGTATATTATTTTTATGAATAAAATGTTAAAGTTTAGGGACAAATACATTATGTCATTACAGGCGTATACAGCATTATCAAAAGTAAACCAAATAACAAAATATGAACTTAAAAATAGTCAATTATAGTTTTTCATAGTGACTGATTTCGAAGTGGTTGAAAGGGCCATTTAAATATTTAAATTTAAAAGTAGAAAAATATGAATAAATAACCCATAGATGGATGAGAAACTCGTTATTTCAACCGAAATAAAGTAACTGCTTAAAAGTGTACAACTTAGTACCTATATACGGTATAAAATCGATCTCTTTCTGAAAGAAAACCGAGCGATCTCACCCAAAGTGCAGGAAAAGACAAGTAGAAAAGAACTGAGTAATTAATTGTCTTTATTGAAAATAAATGTCTTAATAAAACATAGACACTTGCTACGATCATAAAAACTATGTCATGGCTTATCTGCCATGATCGATAATTTACTATCCTTATAGGTACCTAACATTTTTAGGTTTAAAACTATTTTTAAGGAATAAATTGCTAATGTAAAACTACAAATTAAAATGAATCACCGAAATGAGTGTACGCGCATAACTTAAATTCCGATAGACTGCACCAAATCGAATTTTATTTTTGTTATACTGGCCAGGAAAAGATTTGTATGAAAGGCAATGTTTGATTATTGTATGAAAAAAAAAAACTGTTTTAGAAATATCTACATGACAAGTGTGTAAACATGTACATAAATAGAACATTTGCTTGCAATATCTTCATTGGTAAACACATGCAAATCTTGGACCGACAGCTTGTTTAAAATACAATCCCATTGAATAAATACTTCGACTGTCTTAGGTGGGACTTGAACCCCGAACCTTCCAATCACCAATATTGTCAAATCGCTAGATAAATTGTGTTGTAAGCCGATTTTTTTAAATTGCAATTGATTTAATTTGTTACAAGGAAGGGAGTTCTGTAAGAGGATAGACTGTAAACGGTTGAGAATAATAACTAGTGGAACGGGGAGGACATTAGTGAAGTTTATTTGGATCGTTTCCAATTGACCCGTCCATAAATCGAAATTGGGACCCTTGCGCTGTAGACGGACCATCGTAACCATGAATCTAACCAGGGACCCTTTGCGTTCTAGGTGGACCACAAAGACACTACACCAACCGAGTTGTCATTATAACCTTTCATTGCTGTAGCTTCTAAGATGACATCTACAAGTGAGCATATGTCAATCACTGCTCGAAATCCGCGTTCGTTATCTCACGATCAGCGCGCTGTGGACGTATTTTTTCGTTTTAATTGTACAAAAAAACAGTAGCCGTCTCTGTCCCGATGCTGGGGTGGATGGGACGCGACTTTCTCGCGATATTTCGTCAAATTACGCGTTGTATCGATCCGGAGGTTGATGCATAAATGCATTAGTCTGAAGATAGGCGCCGCGCACTATTGGGTGGTGCAAGGCACAAGATATTGTGCTTGGTTTCATTATCATAGGGAATGTATTTGTTTGTGATATAGAATAAAATGGAATTTCACTTAATTGTAGTAAATGTGGTTTAAGCCACCACAATCTTAGCTTCCTAATAGCAAAAACTGAGGGTTCCGTACCAATTTTAACTAAAATACCTCAATATTTTAAAGACTGCAAAAATAACTTTGTTTTTCAGAGTCTTTGTATGAAGGGCAAAGTTATTTTTGCAGTTGTTGAAAATGTGCTAGATCTCCAAAACACTATGATTTTTTTTTAAATTTTCACTTACTTAGTTTAAAAGTTAGAGGGACACTCATTTTGGAAAAAATGATTCTAGAAACCTATATGACATTTTAAAAGACCTATCCATAGATACCCCATACGCATAGGTTCAGGTAAAAAAAATATTTTTTGTTTTAGTTGTATGTATGGGAAGCCCCCCTTAAATATCATTATTTTAATTTTTTAATAAAGCGGTCAACAGGATACATCTACCTACCAAGTTTCAACTAAATAATGCTAATACTTTCAGAATAAAGTGGCTGTGACATGTCCGGACAGACAGACAGACAGACTTGACGAAACTATAAAAATTCCGTTTTTTTCCATTCGGCTACGAAACCCTAAAAATGGTTTTTTGCTTTGATTCACAAACTATTTTGGAAGTCTATTTGGCCAAAAATAAATAACTAAAAACGGTTACGCTTTTAGGAAAAAAAACTTGATGTATTTTTTCTTTAGAACGATAGATCTTTTTAAAAAGAAATGGACCGCAAAGTCCTCGCAACTTGCAAGTTCCATATTTTCTGGCTATTCGTTTTTTTTAAACATATGTCTCAGGTGGGACTCAAACCTGCATGATCTTCATGCATACCGGGCGCTGTGCTTTTCATTTTCAGAGATCATCAAAAGTAAACACGGAAGTTTCATAGGAAGACTAGCTCGTAACTACGAAATTAATTTGCTACGACTGCGAAATATTGTAGCAAAAAATGTAGCTATGAAATACAGCGTTTTGTTACAGTAATAACCATAAACGTAGAATATAATAGACGGACAAAGCCTGAGAGATAGAAGAAAAACTTTTAGGGAAATCTAGCAAGATAGAAAAAGAAAACTTATCTTAAATTACTATTATATACTACTAACTTATTGACAGAGTGACATTCAGTGGCATAAGCGATATAAGCTTCAACATTTTATGGAATTATCTAGTACATCGTAGATTATCTAAAGTAAATACAGATTTATCTAAGAATGTTCACATGTTCTGTCAGTGCCTGTGGAGTCAACCACAAAAATAATCCAGAAAATTGCTCATTTCACTGGTAAATAAGTAGAAAGTCGTCATCGTAAAAACGCGTTATTTTTGTTGAATTTGATCTTGTTGTTATGTTGTAAATATAAAGTTATTTCAATCCACTTGTTTTTTTAATATTTTGTATTGATAAAGTTCTATGTATTGATTATTTACATTATTTTGGTGGATAATTAATTAATCGAAATATTTTACATGTACGCTAGACACAACAAATACAAAAACAGTACAAATTTATCGATACTATTGTAGACATTTATCTTGAATGTTTCCAAAGAAATTTGATGTTATTTTACGTTTAGCGTCTCAAATGAATGTCAACTTAACAATTTGAAGAAGGAAACTGTAAGGTATCACATAACTAAGATAATCTTGTTAAAAGTCAATAATCTGGGATTTATTCATCAGAATGTTTACATGTTTATTCAGATTTTTTTACTTGTACTTTTTCATTGACTGCCATTGATGAGCTTACACGGCACAGCAGATGACACGGGAAAATCTTTTGAAGAAATAAATCAAGACAACTAATTAACAATGGCTGTTATTTTTTTAATTAATTTAAACTGTTTATTTTTTAAATCATATGTAAAAAAAATACTCACCGGGCACATTTATCTGCCCACTATTATAGTTGTAAGAAGTGAGGGCGGTTAGGTATGCCGCAAAGTAGGTGCATAATCTCGAGATAAAAACAATATGACAGTAAACATTATTTTCACAACGACAAACTGCAATTTTATTATCGATAGTCTAAAAATGTTAAAGGTACGTCACTAGTTAACACACACATTGAAAAATCAAAACTGGTCACGCATTATCGGGCTGTCAGTCGATCTACTTGTATCCTAAATCTATGGTAATAACTAAGGTTTTTTAATTTTAACGCATCAACAACACTTTATATTAACACAGTATTTTTTTTGTACTTATTACGGAGATATTGTTTCAAGTAGTTAAGTAGAAAGAAATTAAAATATATTGAGCGTATTTCTAAAATACTCTAACTTGGAGGGCTCAGTTTTTAGAAAATAATGAGGGTATTTAAAAAACGCTTTTATTAAATTCTTAGACCAACCCCTCGTGCTCCGTCCGCCCTAAATTTATTCTTAATAAAGCGCTGAGAGGCCGTCCGTGTGTTTTTTTGATATCTCTCGCTTTGAGGATGAGACCTGGCAATCGCCCGTTATTTTTCTTTGGCTACCGTACTTATGAATGTTTTTATCGTACCTACATCGATTCTTCCGGATTCTGTTTATTGTAATCTATAACGCTTAGGCTATACTGTGGGATATTTGGTTATACATTTTTCAATTTCATAATGTCTTTATTTGATAATAATAAGTACTTATAAAGTTATACAGTTCCAGTGTACATTTAATTTCGGTTATCATGACTCATGACATGATATTATTATATCAGAAAGGAAACTGGTGTGGCGTGTCAATAGCCAGACCAGGTGGAATGGGTTGATGGTTTATTAAATAAACCCACACACTTAGCCCACACATAAAGGAAACGACTGAGTACCTAGGCGCGTAGGGGATATTATATGGGTGCTACTACTATTACTACATTACTAATAGGTGCACAAAACACTTACCAGTCTCGTGCAGCAATTTAAAACTTTCCTTGGTGGGTTCAATTAATTCAGGGAGCGAAGACAGGGTAACGGGAACATCAAGGAACATACTGTGAGTTTGATGGTCAGGAAAACTGACTTGAGTGACAGTTGAAAAGTTTTCTTTTTACATTCTTGACAGGAATAGTTGTCTATGGCAAAGGCAAGGCCAAGTGTGTGTCATGTACAAGGAACTTACATATTACATAAATATGTAAGTTTCTTGGTCTACATGACTGAAGGCTGGAGGCTGGAGGGCTGAAGTTAAAAATTAAAAATTAAATAATATCAAAACTACGCGCAGCCAGACACTCATATAAATAGGTACACGATATAAACGCCGAATTAAACAACTGTTAGCATAGTCGCTCAGTTCCCAAAAGCTCATTAGTCATATAAAAAATAGGGACTATAGTCCCTTTTGGGAACTGACGGAAAGGGAAGAAATAACTTTGATAGTGACCATCAAAGTTATTTCTATGCTACCTGGCAACTATGTAGATAACGAATATATCCACTAGTAAGTCAACTGCTTTGTCGTTTTGCTTTGCCGTTTCATGATGCCTGAAGAAGATAGTCACAGTCCCTTATCTTCCTATGGGTGTTGTAAAAGGCAACTAAGGGAATGCCTGCAGAAGACAAGCCACAGCGTATTTTTCATTTGGCCAAACTGCGATGGTAAGCCAAGCGTGATGACTGGTAAAACTTTTTTGGAGAGGCCTATGTTCAGAAATTATAGTGAAGTGAATTGATGCGGGCTGATAGTTAAAATTGAAGGGTTTAAGCCACGTTTAAAGGAATTGTATTTTGATTTATCCCGACAATTCGAGAACATCACAGCGTTCATAGTCAGGGCTTACGGATGGACGGAGCTCGCTTAAACTCAAGAAACTAATATATTGATATCTATATCTATATATCTAAATGTATTGAATGATACCAGTCGCACGTAAGCAAAAGATTATAGGTTCATCCTACCTAATACGGTCGAAGTTTTCATTTAAGGATAAGTTAAGTTAAGGATAAGACAAGATAAGGATAAGTTGTGCCAGTATAAATACCTAGGTAAACACACACGCATTATTTTATATCAGTGAGGCACTTTTTAATGATTTGATCTGATTCCTTATAAACGATTTTTGTTTATTTATTTATTTATTCCTCTAAGAAGTATAATAGGAGAAGCTAAGAAGTATGTTAGGAGTGAAATTGAGTGACATGATAAGAAATAGTGTGATAAGAGAACGTTGTGGTGTGAAAGAAGATATTGTCACACGGATTGAGAAAGGGATGCTTAGAGAGGATGAATGAGAGAAGAATGACTAGACAGATCTATAAGATGAGTGTGAAAGGGAACGTTGGAAGAGGAAGGCCTAGACGAACTTACCACAATCAAATCGGGGATGTTCCGAAGAAAGGTCAGGTCAAGAGTACTCTAAACCGACGAGCATGCATGAAAAGATTGATGAATGTGGTAGAAGCGAAAGATGTATGCCAGGATCGTAGTAAGTGGAAGGCCTTGGTCTCTGCCTACCCCGTTGGGAAGGAGGCATGATAATATGTATGTATGTATGTATGTATGTATGTATGTATGTATGTATGTATGTATGTATGTATGTATGTATGTATGTATGTATGTATGTATGTATGTATGTATGTATGTATGTATGTATGTATGTATGTATGTATGTATGTATGTACGTATGTTTATTCCTCTAATTAACATAGGTTTACCTACCACGGATGTAAGTAACCCTCTGATTCCCTAATGTATAAAACTTTTCATGCCTTTCATAACGTAAACTTGTATTTTGATTTTGATGATTTGTACCTACTAGTCATATAGAAAAAAAATATGAAAAAAGAATAGATAAAATTAAATAAACTATATTGAAAAACAGCGCCTTGACTACTGTTTTTTTCCATGTTGGTGATCCTGAGTGTGTTTTAAGCCTAAGTCTTTTTGATTACCTACTATACTGAAGGGATCCTGTACCTATATTGGAAAGTTATGAACCCTTTGCGTAATAGCGTTACGCGTGTATTATCCTTTTTGTTTCAATTTTTCGTCTAGAAAGCTGTAACTAAGTATTTGTTATCTGTTATATCAGCAAAGTAAATAAGGTTCTATTTTTTTTCTATCTATTTATTTGTATGACTTATTCATAACTCAATTTAAATGAATTGACCGATTTTCTATAACTTTATATGAATAAGTGAGTTGCTTAAAGTTGATATTATGGTTAGACAGAAATAAAATAACCACACAGGGTAGAAAACAGATTTAAAAATTTGTACTTTTTTTATTTTTAACTAATTTCAAGGCGATGGCAAGCGAATGATTAATTTAAGGAATTTGAGGTAAAGGTTTCTAAGAAGTCATGAAAAATATTAGTATTTTAACTAACTTTTTGCCTAAATGTTACAATGTATTTGAAATTAGTATTGTAATTTTTTTGTTTTCCTTGTTTTGTTGTGATGTTCAATTTTTTCAATTTTTTTTTATAATAATATGTAGGTATTTTGATACTCCTACGAACAGATCCCTTTGCGCGACGCCAACTCTGAATTCATAGTTTCGACCCCCAAAATGAAGGCCGATCATGGTTTCGACCCCCATACAGGTAAACGTGGAAAACCAAATTTCCATACCATATCAGGTCTGGGCGTATTTTTAGTATCCCCATTGTTCTACCTGACTAAAACATGAGCTTTTTAGATGTTTGCGTGAATTTGACATTTATTAAACAGAATAATACCTAACATTACTTGCTACTATAGAAACTCACCAATAAAAATACTAAAAGTAATTTCAAAGACTCTGTGGTATTATATTACAACTCCTCTATTCCCAATGTACACGTTCCGACACAGTAACTGTAGCAGTTCTATCTAATCCAATATACCACGGTCCACATAAAACCAAGATAAAAAGACAAGAAAGAGATTGTATAAATTTGGTATTCTCTGAGAGCAATAAAATATAGTGGAGCCACCAGGGTTTAGGGGGGTGGGCGTGGCCTCGTGTGGGCGTTGGGCGGGGCTCGGTAACTGTGTCAAGTGGGTTTTTGCTGAAAGACACTTGAAACACTTTGGATCCTTTTTGATGGAGTGCCTGAGTGTATACGACGAGGGTGGGCTATAGAGAAGTGGTATTACAGATTAGACGTTGTCAAGCGAATATAGTCCTTATTGCTGGCAAAAGAATAGAAAGAAAGAAACATTTAATTAGCCACAGGCACATTACAGTAGACATAGACGAAATTACAGCTAAACATTAGAACAAAAGACACAAAACAAAAAAATAATAATTGTCAAGTAATATAGCCAATTAGGTCCAACCTCAGCATGTGCTGCAACGAACCAAGGGCCGCTGAAGCGCTAGTAATCTGGTGGGACCCATATGATAATAGCAATACCCCTTCTTGCAACAGGCTTTTACTTTATATGGGTGTCGTAAGAGGCGACTAAAAGAGTATTGCCAGAACAAGACGGTAAGCAGTGTCTTGTCTACATCATTGGCCAAACTGAGATCATCAATTCGCCTGCCAATTGTGGCGATTATGGCAAAATCCTTTTTTTTGGAGATGCTCATGTCCAGATAGGTAATTAAAGCTGATGATAGGTGTACCTAATGTTGGTGAAGGGAATATTTTAGATTTATTAATAAAATTATGTACCTACTTGAAATTAAGTGCTGAATTTCTGGTATTTTTAATTTTAATACCACTTTCAAGACAGTTATAGATAAAGCCACAGAGTTTCAGGAGCAAAATACTGCACTCTTTTGCGTCTAAGCAGCCATAACTGATTGCTATAGGGTTCACCATTCTTTTTCTTTTTAGTTTGGAACAATATAAGTAGTTTTTAATTTTGCTGTAGTATTTCAAATAATACGTAAGTCTTAGTCTTAGGTAATTTACTTGTAGGCCACATTGCAAGCCGTGGCAGCCTGTAATTGAGACGGCACTTAGCTCTAAGTCTATTTATAATCTAACTCATTGCTTTTGTATTGGTGTTTGTCTTGTTGGTTGTCCAAATAAATAAAATAAATAAAATAAAAAAATAAATACTGTTTAATGCAAATTAAAAAAAAAACTATAGCTCTAAAGGGATACACTTAGATCTGTACAATTTTGGCGATCTTATTGCTACTAGCGATCTCACCTAGACAACCTTCAGTTGGAATAGCAGTCACCTGGTTAACAATAAGTTGTAATTTCGGACGCCGTCAAGTCTGAGGCCGTCGAAAAGTATTCTTTAAGACCATGCTACTTGCTGTAAGTTTTTTGTTAGTTCCATACATTCAAACTAAATTAGTCGTAAGCATGAAAACTATGTGCTATACAGGGTGAAATTTTAACCACTTTTCAAAATTTTTATATGCGCTCAGTATCGTATTTAGAGCCTATTTATGAAGTAAAAAATGTAAACCAAGTTGTAACCCGAAAATATTTTCCGTGATATAGTTTTCAATTTTTACCGTCCTAGACCTGTTAAGGTATAAAGGGAAATTCAAAAACTCATGAATAGTATTGTAATAAATTAATGAGATGCACATCGCGTAAAAAAAGTGTTACTAGGATACCTTATCAATAATTTTAGATTTTTTGTGGACATTTTCTAAGTGCTTTATCTTGACATTTTTGTACTGGGCTATACCAAAAGGAAAAATACGTCATTTGTTTTTTGCCTCGTAGATTGCTATATTAAAATTTGGAAAGTGGTTAAAATTTCACCCTGTATGTACAAGTGGTTTTTAATACGTCACAAATCTCCTTAATCATTTACTTCCATAAAATATAAGTGACAAATAATTACGTGATCATGCTTCTTTCTGGTGCTAAGTGAAGTAGGTAAGTAAAAGTAACCTTAATAAGGCCTATAATCATCCCACAGCAGGGCAAAGGCCTCCATCATTGAATTCAATTTACCACAGCAAGGGTAGGTACAGGCATAATGTAACTAAGCGACTGTGTTTAAAATATTCAGAAACCACAAAGCCTTGCTTTAAGTTTTTCCATCTACTTGTATAAATAAAATAAATAAATATTTAGGACATGCATCACTGGGCTACACAGAGCCATCTAGTCCCAAATTAAGCTACTATTAAGTAGCCTGTCGTATGGGGTACTAGACAACCGATAAACGTACTTATATACTTATAATACATAGAAAACACCCAGACCAGTACAAACAGACATGTTCATGCACACAAATATTTGTACTGTGCGGGGATCGAACCCGCGACCCATGGCTCAGAAGCAGCGTTTACTACCGCTGATCCAAATGGTTACATTTTTAACTACAACGTTTTTGAAATAATGTACTTACAGGGCCTTATTAATAGAATGGTTATAATTTAAACTTTTTAATTACATAAAATCTTACAGCAATAAATCCTATGACTATGTCATTTTACATTAGCTCAGGTTTTTCACACTTCAAAAAATATTTAATATATTCAAGTATTTCGTTTTGTATTTCAATTAGTACCTGAAAAAAACCTTTTCTTCCCTTTCAAAAACAAAATTATGCTAATACGACCCCTGTATGTTCACATCCGAGTATATTTCATACAATTTTGTCATCGCAATAAAGGCTGGCGTAATTCTTTCAATTTCATCATGTTTATTTAAATGAGGTTTGTATTACAGAGCGCGAGCGCTTTAATAATGTACGGAACATTCTTATTATGTTTTCGCTGGAGAGTTTTCATTGTGTCACGTTTTATCGTCAGTGAGAGAGACTGTTGAGAAGCTTACATAACTATAGATAATTAACAAAAGACGTGTGGCACTCGGAGACTGCCCCGGTAAAGCTATTGCATAGCATTTTTTATCAACTTATGCAATCATAAAACTAAAAAGTATCACCGCTGTGCCGGTCGGAGTGGGGGGTGTTAGGTTATTTTCGTTACGGAATTTCTGGATTCGGTCTCCACGCTCAAGGCCCGCGATAGAAGCTATGCAATAGCTTAACTAAAAAGTATCACCGCTGTGCCGGTCGGAGTGGAGGGTGTTAGGTTATTTTCGTTACGGAATTTCTGGATTCGGTCTCCACGCTCAAGGCCCGCGAGAGAAGCTATGCAATAGCTTAACTAAAAAGTATCACTGCTGTTCCGGTCGGAGTGGGGGGTGTTAGGTTATTTTCGTTACGGAATTTCTGGATTCGGTCTCCACGCTCAAGGCCCGCGATAGCTTAAAAAATCCGTTGAATATTTAAATAACAACCACCACTAGCATATATCTACCGGTTCTTACTACTATCATCCGGTTCAGATAAGTGCACTGCTCTTAATTAGAAATTTTAAATTCTCCGCATTTAAATCATTTTTGTCCAATTAGTTTATAGCGTCTAAACTAAATCTATCATAGAAATAGTGAAAAATATAATTTTATCGGAACACTATGCATTCGCTAATTTATTCTGGACTTTAAGTGCCACGTACTTCAATACCCCGATATTTTGGCACCATTGCATGCGTCACGATCGTGGCGTTCTTTTGCATGGCAAGACATGGTTGAAATTTCAAAATAATCATCTCTTGATGGTAGGCAAGATAACTTTGTATTAAAATACAATTATAATAAGTTTCAGTACATAAACTTGAAAAATTATGTCTCAGGCGGGACTTGAACCCGCATCTCCTCGCATGCCGGGCGGGCGCTATACAGCGTTAAGAATATGCTTGAAAAATTCGCGCTGAGTCGCAGTGTCTCGGTGGCTTAATGGTATAGCGCCCGCCCGCGAGGAGATGCTGGTTCGAGTCCCGGCTGAGACATAATTTTTCAAGTTTATATACTGATATTATAATTGCAATTTAATTGCTAAAATATCAAATAAAGTATAATAAGTTTCAAAGAATTTGCTATAAGTTACAAAGAATATCATTCGATGCTTGCTGGCTCGAGCCAAAGGTTTTTTTCGTTGAAATGTAACTTGAAAACGTTGAAACTAAATTGTTAAAACTAACTCTTAAGTCTGTTCTGCTGCTTTTAGATCTTAACCATCGCACCCGTTAGGAATACCTACTGCTTTCATCATCATTATCAGTCCACATGCGTGCTCTCATATATTGACTACTTAAAGTACAGTTTGGTCTAAGGAGAGAATACGCTGCTGTCCGGCTTCTTCTAGCAGTACTCCTTTGAAGTCAGCACTAACGACACACATAGTACGTAACCGGGTGATGTTATTCATAATAAGGCACGACACGGTGTTCTCTGTAGTCTCTTATACTCTTACACAGTGATACTGCTTTAAGTACTTATAAACAAGTCGCACTAAAATTCTCGTCATGCGCCAATGGAGCCGCGTCCCGCGACGAACACTTTTCCAATCTCCCGAGGAGACGTGTTGGGAAAATCCTCTTTTGATTTATTTTTTAATTCACCATCTCATTTCAATTTATGGACCGCCGCATTTGTACCTGTCGGCGCGTCTTTATGCTAATGCCCCCTTAATTGACTTGTCGGGAAACAAATGTGTTTTGAATATCCCAATAGAAAATGGTTGGAAAAACAGGCATGGGTGATGACGAACATCGGTTGTTGAGAGATAAATTAGATGTTTTTGTTATTTTTTAATATACACACATCAACAGCTTTCAAAGCCGTCTAGGGATATTTTGTATAAAGTTCTTAAACTAAAAAAATACTAGCCAGTGCAAAATTCTTTTGAAGTGAACTTATTTTGTAAACCTTTTGGACCGATTCTAAATTTGAATTTGAAAACATATAATTTTGAACCAGAGCATGGTGCTGCCACATGAGTAAATGTAGGATATTTATTCATGTGGTGCTGCTGCAGCCATGCTGCGGCTATGGGAGAAAGTAGGTATATGGCTTACGATACATCGTCGTATTTACGAACAATTAAAATAATTTTGAGTTTATATTATTCCGTCACAAAGTTAATAAATATTAAAGATTCGTAAAAAGGCATTCATAAATTACGACACTTTAAATAAATCAAAAATTAAAATAGGTAGGGCACGCGGACGATACGAATCGTGTCTATTAAGGCATTTTCTCCCAAATATTGATTAAAAATATATTGCTTATCAATACGCTCATAAACACCGGCCTATAAGGTTTTGCGAGACCTTTGTAATATAATGTTGTAATGATATTTGTTTAAATAAATTAATAAATAATAATAAGAATAATAGGCATAGGCACCTACACTACAAGTGAGCAAGCACTAGTACATGCAAGAACTCCGCCTCCCTCCCTCAAAAACGCATGCAGTACAGATTATGCAATTATTAGTATTACTTAGTACACAACACCGACACAAGAAAAAGCTTTTCTTACATACAGGATGAAATTTTAACCACTTTCCAAATTTTTTGTAGGCGTTCAGTATCGTATTTAGAGCCCATATTATATGAAGTAAAAAATGTAAATCAAGTTTTCGCCTGAAAATATTTTTCGCAATATAGTTTTATATTTTTACAGTTTAGGCCTGTTTAAGTGTAAAGAGAAATTCAAAAACTTATGATTAGTATCGTAATAAATGAATGTGATGTGCATTACGTAAAAAAAGTGTTGTTAGGCGGCCGTATCAAAAATTTATCTTTTTTGGGTGACATTTTCTAAGTGTTTTATCTTGACATTTTTGTACTGGGCTATACCAAAAGAAAAATACGTCATTTGTTTTTTGTCTCGTAGATTGATATATTATAATTTGGAAAGTGGTTACAATTTCACCCTGTATATGTAGTTACTATTTTGGAAATACACCTTGTAGTGAAAACCCTGGTGATCTTTATGAAACAGATTCTCTCAGAATCTCACAGTCCAGTCACCAGTCCTCACAATACTATTTATATT
The DNA here is from genome assembly GCA_949315895.1 of Anania crocealis. Taxonomy (NCBI): domain Eukaryota; kingdom Metazoa; phylum Arthropoda; class Insecta; order Lepidoptera; family Crambidae; genus Anania; species Anania crocealis. Next base: position 1,021,944 of record OX438885.1, on the reverse strand, counting down.
GGCCGAACGCCTTCAATGATTTTTATTTAAAAAAAAAGGCTACATATTGTATTAGTTTTATCAAAATCTTCCATTTTGAATACTTGATACGCCAACCGAGTTCATATTGTTTAAAGTTAAAGTGAATGTAATATTAAAACACTTCGCCGTCCTTTTACGTCCCGTCAATAGCAAATCTTATCCACTGAACAGTTTTTATAGCTTAAAACAGTGTTTGTCGTACCCTGAAACAATATTATCCGTAGGGCGGGCGGCAAAAAGCGAAGTAACAGATCATCTTCATTTAAATATTCGGGGACAGGGGAGAGCTTGAAAAACTGAGATACAACACACTAGGCGATTTTATATCAGTAATTATAGTATGTTTTTGCACTAGAGTACAAGAAAAATTATAAATTATGTAGAAAAACAGTACCTACTTATGTTAGGTAATAAGGAAGTATTTTGGTTTTCGTTTGGTTTAGATGATTATGATGATGATTTTCTAAACTTCAAATTATTAAAAAGAAATCTGTAAATTAAAAACATAATCCATAATATTTATTTCAGTAGAAATAGTATAAAAACATGTAAATATATTAATTTTATCTCGACCATGGAAACCATGTGAATGCAAAAATGAATATATTCGATTATTATTAATTCAATAATAAAATTTTGTGTATCATTTCGATATAAATGACTTCACGTCTATATCTGTAAAAAAAAAAACTGTGAGCCAAAACCACCCCGTGTGCACGGCAGTGATTATGCAGGGCTGGGTCAATATCGTGGGTTCGAACCCGGACCGCGCCACTTAGCGGGCGTATTACAGCGTTTACTGAGCTGGACTGAAGTATTGATGAGAATTTGACTGAGATGTACGTTTAACACATACAGGGACACAATGACAATCACAAGAGAAGTTTTGTTGTTATCACGTCTACAGGTGTCTTGAGTACCGCAATATGTGACTAAGGATAAAATGTTACTTCATTTAACATGTTCGTTTGTACAAAATGGAGGAGCGGCTTCATCTAAAGACAGGTTTATATAAACTTAACTAGATAAGGTCTTAAGGTACTCATATGTAAGATATGTTTATTAAACCAATAAATTATTTTGTATTTTGTATTTGTATATGTTAAATTATTATCGGGATAGAAGTTACATTTATTGTGAGGTTAAAAACAGAAGAAATAACTAAGAGAAGTTTCTCATTGCAGCGTATACTTTTGTAAACATCCGGATGACGGGTGTACTTAAAAAACCGGTGATTCTACACACATGAAAGCAATGTTCTAGCAATGTGAGGAATGTTTGTACAATTTAAACCAATGTGCTTTTATAAAACTAGAAATATCTAAAAAAGTTAGTGATCCGTCAGCCTGATATCAAGAATGACGGGTGTATTTTTAATCCGAGCAAATCACTTACTATCTGAGGATGAAAACATTACCGTAGCACAGATAATATAATACTAGTGTTATACTATGGATATATATCTACCTACTTTTAAGCCTTAGGAACCCTAAAAAATGATTTATATAAATAATTTACGTGTCACGTTTGTCTGGATGGACTCCTAAACTACTTATCCGTTTTTAATCAAATTTGCACACCGTGCAAAGAAAGGATAGCTTACATCTCAATTTATAGTCGCAATATTATTTTATTGCAAATTTTCTGTGTAACATGGTAAGGTAAACGCCATATTTCATGCTAATGACATTGTGTGACGTCTTACGTCAAAATCCAATTATATTATTCTGAGGCGATACGAAGGTCGTTGGGTCAGCTAGTGTAACAACCCAACCGGTTCTGATATGAGAAAAGGTGATTAAAAAAAAAAAGAAAAACCTTTAGATGTTTTCTTTTATAACCAACGTAATAAATAAATTCATCTACATGTAGTACATTTGCCACAGTTCACTAATAGATACTATTTTAGAAAATAATAATGCAGTTGAATAACTAAACAATGTACTAATAATACATAAAATCAAAATACAGTAAATTAAGAAATAGTTTTTCTAATGTGTGTATACTTTGGTTTTTGGCTCAATGGACGAATCCAAGGACCGCCGCGCCGGTTTGACAGCTTTGACTTACATACTCTTTGGTTTTGACGTCTTCAAAGGGACGCGCTGGAAATTGCGCCAAAAGTGGAAGTTTGTGAGAAAACTATGTGATTGTCGAGTCAGGATAAATTGTTTGAGATATTGTAATAATAAGTGCGATATGATTTTTATCAATTACAAGGCTAGTTAAAAGGTTTCAGCAACCTTGAATTATAATTTTATAGTTGTTATATGCAAGCTAGCATAGAAATTGAAGAGCCTCGCGTACTTTCCTAGTTTAGGAAGTGTAAAAGAAGTCCTGGTAAGAAAGTACATAAGAGTCAGCGATGCTTAGGGAAAAGGTATGCCAGGATGTTAATGGTGAGTGATTTTAGTACAATTGTAAGATTACCAATTCAATGCCAACTATCTTAGCAATCTATAACAACTTCTATGAAACTTTTGCAAAGTTGTTCTCAATCATGACCTGTGAGGTTTATCTTATTTCTATTAAAATCCATAGAACCCAACAAATGTCAATGACCTTAACCTTTTTTAGAAAATTAATAACAATTAAATCACTTACACAAATGTTATCTGGCTCTAAATAATATGCAATTGTCTTACCATTCCTGTTTAGTTAGAAAGACTATTATTTAAATTTTATCTGTTTACTTTAACATTATATTTATTTTGTAATAGCCGGAATCAAGAAGACTGATAAAGTTTGATCTTATAATATTTTAAGTTATGGCTTAATTTATAGTTATTATCTTGTGTTTTTTTATACTACAGGTTAAAAAGCCATAATCTTATTCATTAACTGTCACAAACTTTAAAGCAACTATCTTTGAACATACTTACTAATAAAAGCATCTCTAATTGCAAAACAATAAGTGAGTTTAAGAATTTAGAGTTATTTTCTGATAATAGGCAATTAGCAGTTTGACTGAGATGTATAATAGATTACATACATATTTGTTTTAGACTTGGGAAAATACAAGTAAAGATATCTTAACCGCTACTCATTATCTTATATGAGAACATTAATTGATCTCAATCGTTAATTTATTGGGAAGTAGGTCATTTTCTGATAAAATTGATATTGATATTTTTGAAACAAATCAAATATTATGATAATCTTCTAAATGAATTAACATAAAATAGTTATGTAGTTAGTCATTAAGCTGTAAGAGTGGGAGTGAAAAGTATACCAGCAGAATTAATCTATAGCTTGTTGAAAGGATTTGGTCTGAAAGTTGTGTACCTAATCTCATCAAATACCTAAATCTGCATTTGCAGATTCATACCAGATTTGATTGGAAAGAAAGAGAAACAAGAGTAGTGAAGGTGAGTGTCGATTAATCATAAAGGGTACCCTTAAACCTACATCCGAGTCACAAGTCTCGGGGCTACTCGGAGTTTCTCTTTCTGTCACACTACAGACCGGGCATTCACATGGTGAATCCATGGAATGTTAAGAATTTGCCTCTTCCTTATATGATGTAAGATTGTCTCTAATTTACCAGAATATGAGTAGTCAAGGGAGCCAAACGGCAATTAATTTTTATATTAAAATTAAATGGTTCTTAATTTTAATAACTTTCAATGAATTTATTAGGGCATAAGATGGAGAACCATGCTCATAGAATCCTAGAAGTATATAGATTTCCTTACTCTGAAAGTTATTTCATTAATTTAAATTTGTCAAATTGGCCTAATTAAAGGTTATTAATTGAGCTATTTTTAGACATCTATCATTAGGTTATTAGATCTTATTATACCATTTAATCAAAAGACTGAGACTGGAATTTAGTGTGATTTTGTTTATTAATTATGTTAACATTTTATAAAATACTTATTAAATTTCATGCCGAATAATTTTGAATAGACTACCAAAGTATATTTTATTGTTAATTTTGTTATTTGAATAAATTCCTCCTAATCCGAGCTGATGTGATAATACCGAGGGCTTTTAAGGTCGACCACTGATTTCATTATGGACCTTTAAAGGAGTGTTCGGTATTTTCAGATTAGTTTGAATTACTGTAGGATCTAAGTTTAGAATAGTACTTTTTGAATTACTTCCGATGGGTTCTTTCTAAATTTTATTATTTAATTAAAATCCTCCTAATCCGAGCTGATGTGATAATTGAATTACTGTAGGATCTAAGTTTAGAATAGTACTTTTTGAATTACTTCCGATGGGTTCTTTCTAAATTTTATTATTTAATTAAAATCCTCCTAATCCGAGCTGATGTGATAATGCCGAGGGCTTTTAAGGTCGACCACTGATTTCATTATGGACCTTTAAAGGAGTGTTCGGTATTTTCAGATTAGTTTGAATTACTGTAGGATCTAAGTTTAGGATAGTACTTCTTTAAATTACTTCCGATGGGTTCCTTCTAAATTTTATTATTTAATTAAAATCCTCCTAATCCGAGCTGATGTGATAATGCCGAGGGCTTTTAAGGTCGACCACTGATTTCATTATGGACCTTTAAAGGAGTGTTCGGTATTTTCAGATTAGTTTGAATTACTGTAGGATCTAAGTTTAGAATAGTACTTCTTTAAATAACTTCCGATGGGTTCCTTCTAAATTTGATTATTTAATTAAAATCCTCCTAATCCGAGCTAATGTGATAATGCCGAGGGCTTTTAAGGTCGACCACTGATTTCATTATGGACCTTTAAAGGAGTGTTCGGTATTTTTGGATTAGTTTGAATTACTGTAGGATCTAATTTTAAAATAGTTATATTTATGTGAATTCCTTCTGATTGGTTCAGTCTGGACTTGTTCAAGTTGTTAATATCCTCTTAATCTGGGTTGATGTGATAATGCCGAGGGCTTTTAAGGTCGTACCACTGCTTTCATTATGGACCTTTAAAGGAGTGTTCGGTATTTTCAGATTAATTCAAATTACTGTTGGATCCTGAATTTTCCTGTTAATTAAATCCTCTTAATCCAGACTGATGTGATAATGCCGAGGGCTTTTAAGGTCGACCACTGATTTCATTATGGACCTTTAAAGGAGTGTTCGGTATTTTCGGATTTGTTTGTATTACTGTAGGATCTTGAGTTTGTTTCAATTAATTAAATCTTCTTGATCCGAGCTGATGTGATAATGCCGAGGGCTTTTAAGGTCGACCACTGATTTCATTATGGACCTTTAAAGGAGTGTTCGGTATTTTTGGATTAGTTTGAATCAATACAGGGTTTGAATTTGAAACAATGTTTAATTAATTATTTCCTGTTCGTTCAGACTGAATTTATTTAAATTAATAGAAACCCATCTAATTCGGATTAGTTTGAATTACTGTAGGATCTAATTTTAAAATAGTTATATTTATGTGAATTCCTTCTGATTGGTTCAGTCTGGACTTGTTCAAGTTGTTAATATCCTCTTAATCTGGGTTGATGTGATAATGCCGAGGGCTTTTAAGGTCGTACCACTGCTTTCATTATGGACCTTTAAAGGAGTGTTCGGTATTTTCAGATTAATTCAAATTAATGTTGGATCCTGAATTTTCCTGTTAATTAAATCCTCTTAATCCAGACTGATGTGATAATGCCGAGGGCTTTTAAGGTCGACCACTGATTTCTTTATGGACCTTTAAAGGAGTGTTCGGTATTTTCGGATTTGTTTGTATTACTGTAGGATCTTGAGTTTGTTTCAATTAATTAAATCTTCTTGATCCGAGCTGATGTGATAATGCCGAGGGCTTTTAAGGTCGACCACTGATTTCATTATGGACCTTTAAAGGAGTGTTCGGTATTTTTGGATTAGTTTGAATCAAAACAGGATTTGAATTTGAAACAATGTTTATTTAATTCTTTCCGGTTCGTTCAGACTGAATTTATTTAAATTAATTGAAACCCATCTGATTAGGTTGATTTAAAGGAGTGATCGGTATTTTCGGATTAGATTTGTTTTACTGTTGGAGTATGGTTTAAAACACTTTCAAAGAAGCCCAACGCAAGGATTTTAGCTTAATCTAGTAGTTTTCTACTTTGGTGGATTATTCATTAAGTTGTAAAATTAAATAACATCAAATAATTATATTAGGTAAATGTCTGTAGGTTCAGTCGATGCCGGGTTGCAAAACAATTCAGATTAGACTCTTGAAAAATATCTAATTGAACATCTACGTACCTCTAAAAGAATCAGGCTTACTACTCTCACACAACGTACGGTCCTACTATTATATCTAGACGATCACACTGCCAAATTATTTAATTGTTTATTCAATGGGGTTTATTTTGAAGTAATAAATTAAATTAAAAAGGGGGGTTTGTTACAATTGGTGCCGTGACCAGGATGTTATTAATCATCCTCACGGTTATTTTTATATAACAGGCTTTTTAGCCTACAATTGTTGCCGTGAAATGGAAAGAGGTTGAAAACGTCGATGTTCATTTATTTATAGATATCAAAGTTGACTGGTGTTTGCATTTAGGAAGTTTGTTATAGCGGGGGCGTGATGATTAGGGAAGTTTTGAGTTTTAAAACAATGATGAATATAACATCGATAAAATAATTAATGTCAATTTTTTCTTTACAGTTACTTAACATGAAATGTTCGCAATTTAATTGCAATAATAACAATTTATAAAAAAAAACATAGGTATCAGTTTTAGGTTAGATTTTAGATAAGGTTCGTCTAGATCAGTCAACTCTGAATCTTAAATTCAAATGGTCGATTATTATGGGGGCGAGTGTTAAATTAAGATAACTGTAGTGAGTCGTTTCGTGTAAAGCTGCGTTATAGAGGTAAAATATTTAAATTGCATGGGGGCGGAAAAAAAAAATATTTATATAGTTTTTATTTTTTTATTTTTATTTATTTAAACTTTATTGCACACATTTACGAAACAAATGTACAAAAGGTGGACTTAATGCCCTGCGGCATTCTCTGCCAGTCGACCATTGAGCTAAACAGAAATGTTTTGTGGGCGGTGCAACAGATAAGAATAAAACAAATATTTAAAAACAATGTAATACATAAATACAATATATAAATAAATGCAACATATAAATAGATACAATATATACCTAAATTATATTATATAAAAATATACATAGTTCAGAGGTTTAAGAACTAAATCAGGCAATGGTTTTTCCTTAACGTGCTATGTGTTGTCAATTTTCACGTAATGTATCATCGTTAGTAATATTTTACTTTATTGTAGTTAAGTACCTACTCGTGTTTCGGAGTATCGGTTTATTAACGTTTTAACCCAAAGCACTCACAACACTGAATTAATTGAGGAATAGGTGTTAGGTTAATGTGTTCAAGTTTGCTATCAATAAGAAAACTGAACAATGTCAGTTTTGTACTGGTCCTCAGCTGATTCCAATTCTACACCAAACCAGATCTAAGCACACTTCACATGCTCCATTTAGTTAATGGCTGGTAGATAGTGCTAATTTCTGCGTCAGAAGATTGCTTCTTGTAAAATGCCGTCTATTGCTGTTAAACGTGAATTATTTTCTTGTAGGGTTTGGTTGACGGTATCAGTTTCCAACGTATGACGCGATGGGATTGATAAAATCAACTTAATGTCACTAGGACTGAGCTTGCCTCACAACCAAGCTTCCTTACGGAGAAACTCTGATTCCCTGGCGATAGTACCACCAGTACTTAAGTATATTGGAGATTCAGAACTTTGTGCTATTAATGCAGCTTTTGCTATTTGGTCTAAATACACACAACTCGATATTTTGGGTACAAATGTTGATAAACTGTATTTGTAAATTATAACGTGTTTTATGTCTGTACATGAGAACATGCTACTGTTGAGTGGCATACCTAAACGTTATTCAGCGCGGTTGGCTCAATAGATTTTGATAGCTTAGTGCTTAAAATCATTTAAGGTGAAAGCTGATGCCTGATTAGATTTTTGAAAATTTCGGTGAATATAACATAAAAAAAAACGCTGTATTTATCGTGCATTTTATTTTAGAACCAAAGGGGTCGTGTAATTTTTTTATATATAAAAGAGTTAGGTTTTAGCATTTCATAATTATAGGTTGACGTTTCGTGGTGAATTTGGAAACTGAGCAATTTTGCTCAGCTCACATCGTTTCACTTTATATTATTTACCAATAAAGTAAACATTGACTAAAGTTGGGTTGTCCTTAGTTGAAAAATTTTCATTTCAGTTAATTTCATAAAAATTTTGGGGGCGATTGTAACAACCCAACCGGTTCTGATATGAGAAAAGGTGATTAAAAAAAAAAAGAAAAACCTTTAGATGTTTTCTTTTATAACCAACGTAATAAATAAATTCATCTACATGTAGTACATTTGCCACAGTTCACTAATAGATACTATTTTAGAAAATAATAATGCAGTTGAATAACTAAACAATGTACTAATAATACATAAAATCAAAATACAGTAAATTAAGAAATAGTTTTTCTAATGTGTGTATACTTTGGTTTTTGGCTCAATGGACGAATCCAAGGACCGCCGCGCCGGTTTGACAGCTTTGACTTACATACTCTTTGGTTTTGACGTCTTCAAAGGGACGCGCTGGAAATTGCGCCAAAAGTGGAAGTTTGTGAGAAAACTATGTGATTGTCGAGTCAGGATAAATTGTTTGAGATATTGTAATAATAAGTGCGATATGATTTTTATCAATTACAAGGCTAGTTAAAAGGTTTCAGCAACCTTGAATTATAATTTTATAGTTGTTATATGCAAGCTAGCATAGAAATTGAAGAGCCTCGCGTACTTTCCTAGTTTAGGAAGTGTAAAAGAAGTCCTGGTAAGAAAGTACATAAGAGTCAGCGATGCTTAGGGAAAAGGTATGCCAGGATGTTAATGGTGAGTGATTTTAGTACAATTGTAAGATTACCAATTCAATGCCAACTATCTTAGCAATCTATAACAACTTCTATGAAACTTTTGCAAAGTTGTTCTCAATCATGACCTGTGAGGTTTATCTTATTTCTATTAAAATCCATAGAACCCAACAAATGTCAATGACCTTAACCTTTTTTAGAAAATTAATAACAATTAAATCACTTACACAAATGTTATCTGGCTCTAAATAATATGCAATTGTCTTACCATTCCTGTTTAGTTAGAAAGACTATTATTTAAATTTTATCTGTTTACTTTAACATTATATTTATTTTGTAATAGCCGGAATCAAGAAGACTGATAAAGTTTGATCTTATAATATTTTAAGTTATGGCTTAATTTATAGTTATTATCTTGTGTTTTTTTATACTACAGGTTAAAAAGCCATAATCTTATTCATTAACTGTCACAAACTTTAAAGCAACTATCTTTGAACATACTTACTAATAAAAGCATCTCTAATTGCAAAACAATAAGTGAGTTTAAGAATTTAGAGTTATTTTCTGATAATAGGCAATTAGCAGTTTGACTGAGATGTATAATAGATTACATACATATTTGTTTTAGACTTGGGAAAATACAAGTAAAGATATCTTAACCGCTACTCATTATCTTATATGAGAACATTAATTGATCTCAATCGTTAATTTATTGGGAAGTAGGTCATTTTCTGATAAAATTGATATTGATATTTTTGAAACAAATCAAATATTATGATAATCTTCTAAATGAATTAACATAAAATAGTTATGTAGTTAGTCATTAAGCTGTAAGAGTGGGAGTGAAAAGTATACCAGCAGAATTAATCTATAGCTTGTTGAAAGGATTTGGTCTGAAAGTTGTGTACCTAATCTCATCAAATACCTAAATCTGCATTTGCAGATTCATACCAGATTTGATTGGAAAGAAAGAGAAACAAGAGTAGTGAAGGTGAGTGTCGATTAATCATAAAGGGTACCCTTAAACCTACATCCGAGTCACAAGTCTCGGGGCTACTCGGAGTTTCTCTTTCTGTCACACTACAGACCGGGCATTCACATGGTGAATCCATGGAATGTTAAGAATTTGCCTCTTCCTTATATGATGTAAGATTGTCTCTAATTTACCAGAATATGAGTAGTCAAGGGAGCCAAACGGCAATTAATTTTTATATTAAAATTAAATGGTTCTTAATTTTAATAACTTTCAATGAATTTATTAGGGCATAAGATGGAGAACCATGCTCATAGAATCCTAGAAGTATATAGATTTCCTTACTCTGAAAGTTATTTCATTAATTTAAATTTGTCAAATTGGCCTAATTAAAGGTTATTAATTGAGCTATTTTTAGACATCTATCATTAGGTTATTAGATCTTATTATACCATTTAATCAAAAGACTGAGACTGGAATTTAGTGTGATTTTGTTTATTAATTATGTTAACATTTTATAAAATACTTATTAAATTTCATGCCGAATAATTTTGAATAGACTACCAAAGTATATTTTATTGTTAATTTTGTTATTTGAATAAATTCCTCCTAATCCGAGCTGATGTGATAATACCGAGGGCTTTTAAGGTCGACCACTGATTTCATTATGGACCTTTAAAGGAGTGTTCGGTATTTTCAGATTAGTTTGAATTACTGTAGGATCTAAGTTTAGAATAGTACTTTTTGAATTACTTCCGATGGGTTCTTTCTAAATTTTATTATTTAATTAAAATCCTCCTAATCCGAGCTGATGTGATAATTGAATTACTGTAGGATCTAAGTTTAGAATAGTACTTTTTGAATTACTTCCGATGGGTTCTTTCTAAATTTTATTATTTAATTAAAATCCTCCTAATCCGAGCTGATGTGATAATGCCGAGGGCTTTTAAGGTCGACCACTGATTTCATTATGGACCTTTAAAGGAGTGTTCGGTATTTTCAGATTAGTTTGAATTACTGTAGGATCTAAGTTTAGGATAGTACTTCTTTAAATTACTTCCGATGGGTTCCTTCTAAATTTTATTATTTAATTAAAATCCTCCTAATCCGAGCTGATGTGATAATGCCGAGGGCTTTTAAGGTCGACCACTGATTTCATTATGGACCTTTAAAGGAGTGTTCGGTATTTTCAGATTAGTTTGAATTACTGTAGGATCTAAGTTTAGAATAGTACTTCTTTAAATAACTTCCGATGGGTTCCTTCTAAATTTGATTATTTAATTAAAATCCTCCTAATCCGAGCTAATGTGATAATGCCGAGGGCTTTTAAGGTCGACCACTGATTTCATTATGGACCTTTAAAGGAGTGTTCGGTATTTTTGGATTAGTTTGAATTACTGTAGGATCTAATTTTAAAATAGTTATATTTATGTGAATTCCTTCTGATTGGTTCAGTCTGGACTTGTTCAAGTTGTTAATATCCTCTTAATCTGGGTTGATGTGATAATGCCGAGGGCTTTTAAGGTCGTACCACTGCTTTCATTATGGACCTTTAAAGGAGTGTTCGGTATTTTCAGATTAATTCAAATTACTGTTGGATCCTGAATTTTCCTGTTAATTAAATCCTCTTAATCCAGACTGATGTGATAATGCCGAGGGCTTTTAAGGTCGACCACTGATTTCATTATGGACCTTTAAAGGAGTGTTCGGTATTTTCGGATTTGTTTGTATTACTGTAGGATCTTGAGTTTGTTTCAATTAATTAAATCTTCTTGATCCGAGCTGATGTGATAATGCCGAGGGCTTTTAAGGTCGACCACTGATTTCATTATGGACCTTTAAAGGAGTGTTCGGTATTTTTGGATTAGTTTGAATCAATACAGGGTTTGAATTTGAAACAATGTTTAATTAATTATTTCCTGTTCGTTCAGACTGAATTTATTTAAATTAATAGAAACCCATCTAATTCGGATTAGTTTGAATTACTGTAGGATCTAATTTTAAAATAGTTATATTTATGTGAATTCCTTCTGATTGGTTCAGTCTGGACTTGTTCAAGTTGTTAATATCCTCTTAATCTGGGTTGATGTGATAATGCCGAGGGCTTTTAAGGTCGTACCACTGCTTTCATTATGGACCTTTAAAGGAGTGTTCGGTATTTTCAGATTAATTCAAATTAATGTTGGATCCTGAATTTTCCTGTTAATTAAATCCTCTTAATCCAGACTGATGTGATAATGCCGAGGGCTTTTAAGGTCGACCACTGATTTCTTTATGGACCTTTAAAGGAGTGTTCGGTATTTTCGGATTTGTTTGTATTACTGTAGGATCTTGAGTTTGTTTCAATTAATTAAATCTTCTTGATCCGAGCTGATGTGATAATGCCGAGGGCTTTTAAGGTCGACCACTGATTTCATTATGGACCTTTAAAGGAGTGTTCGGTATTTTTGGATTAGTTTGAATCAAAACAGGATTTGAATTTGAAACAATGTTTATTTAATTCTTTCCGGTTCGTTCAGACTGAATTTATTTAAATTAATTGAAACCCATCTGATTAGGTTGATTTAAAGGAGTGATCGGTATTTTCGGATTAGATTTGTTTTACTGTTGGAGTATGGTTTAAAACACTTTCAAAGAAGCCCAACGCAAGGATTTTAGCTTAATCTAGTAGTTTTCTACTTTGGTGGATTATTCATTAAGTTGTAAAATTAAATAACATCAAATAATTATATTAGGTAAATGTCTGTAGGTTCAGTCGATGCCGGGTTGCAAAACAATTCAGATTAGACTCTTGAAAAATATCTAATTGAACATCTACGTACCTCTAAAAGAATCAGGCTTACTACTCTCACACAACGTACGGTCCTACTATTATATCTAGACGATCACACTGCCAAATTATTTAATTGTTTATTCAATGGGGTTTATTTTAAAGTTTTTAACTCTTAAAAAGGGGGGGTTTGTTACACTAGTATTGTATAAAAACTAGTAAGACGCAGGTATCAATCAGAGCACGCTTTGCCTAGCAAAACTGTGGGAAGCGTCTCGTACAATTAAAACGACAGGATTGTAGAAAGAAAACAAACTTTAATGTAAAAAGAAACATAAGTGAAAAAGGCACCGTTCATACACAATATAATTACAAGTACTTAATCTACACTCTCAGAAAAACAATAAAGGTTTCACTCATAACAACTTGGACTTTGCTGACTGTTGCGAACGTAAACAAAAACAAAAACTTATTTTCAGTGTTCTTAATCTATATACTTAAGAAGCTTAACATTATTATCGCTTAGACTATGATCTTTCTCCCACAACATAGGAATAGAAACTAAACGAACGGAAAAGTGAACTAACAACTAGATTGTCGGTAAGTTACTTCACAATATTGGTGAACGAATTACACGTTTTTAGATTATAAACTAATGTATCCAGACATGTATGATTGGAATAATAAAATAAGTTTTGAAATGCCGTCGGATGCTGTCCGATTGGTTTGGTTTTCTTCAATGTCAGTAATTAGCTGCTACAAATTTGTCATTTAAGCCATGTTTTTTTTACAGCTAACTAAATCTGAAACAAGAGAGATTAATTAAAGGAGACTAGTTTTAAGTGTGTGTCGAAAAAAAAGGGGAAATCCCGAAATAACATATGTAACTTTATGGTACAAGTAGACAGTATTGTTTTCTATAAAGTTCCTGAGCAGACTCATATATGAAATAAATTGCCTTGATTGTTTTCTAATACAAAAGAATATAGGTTTAGAAAAGCATACGTTTCGTAGCAGGCACATCTACCACACAGTACAGTATTTTACATATTTATGTTGTATGTTATCAATTATCTTTTGAATATTATAAAAAAAAACATCGGAAACATCTTAGTAGTATCTTGAACTAAAAAAAGTGTTAACAACTACTGCTAACGCTCGCGTTGATGGATGACTTTAATCTATTTTTTGTGATTCAAAACCGTGGCAGTTGAGTAAAATCTAGACTAATATAGACCAAACAACTGCAATAACATACGCAATAAATATTTTCTTCAATATGGAACTGCACTAATCATAAATTCCTAATGAGTTGTACGAGGTGGACGCATCAAAGTCATAAATAAAAGGTGTAGAGACTCACCTACAGAACTAAACTAAAAGAAAATGCGCTCTTGCTGGTTTCAGCTCGCGGGGAGCCGAGCCAGCCGCGCGTGCCAGCCGAGCGGCCGGGCGGCGTCGCGCGACGCCGGCGGCCGCCGCACCGGGCGCGCCGGGCCTGCTGCCGTTGCCAGGAGGATCTGCCTGTGGACATTTATTTATTTTTTATTGTTCTTTATTTGGTTCATCAACTGTTACAATTGTTATTAATCGGAATAACATGAGTTTGTAATGCTTTCGGTTATTGCACAACAGATTCACAGGTAAACTCGACATACACCATACATTATTTGCACATGATACAGACATGTAAGATTCAGTGCAGGAAAAGTTAAAAACTAAAAAAAAGGCTAGAACCATGTGTAACTTCTTATGTAAAGTAAGACAATAATAAATGATAAAAATATCAACGTAAAATACTGTTCTTGAAAATCTTTACGTAAACTTTGATCTTGTACAACTTCGTAATGGTCGTATGATAAATCTGATGACATTTTTTTAAATAGGACAGTAATGAAAAAAATATTTTTAATTTCGACGACCTCGCGGAGTGGCGTACACACTCACACAGTGGTTTTATGTCGCCTGCCCTGAGGTGCCGGGTTCAGGACGGGAACATAACTTAAAAAGTGTTTCTACATTTTCTTGGGTCTGGGTGTTTGTGGTACCTTCACCGTAACTGATTTCCACAATACGGGTGCTTCAAATATTTACTCACTTTGTGGTTAGAGTGATTGCCAACCCGCCTGTTAATATAGCTCATGCCCAACCGAGGCTTAATTTGGGCATGCAGGCTTGTGTCTAGATGCGGCAAACGTAGTCATAACACTAGGCATCATATTTAAATACATACATACATACATACATATTATCACGCCTCCTTCCCAACGGGGTAGGCAGAGACCAAGGCCTTCCACTTACTACGATCCTGGCATACATCTTTCGCTTCTTCCACATTCATCAATCTTTTCATGCATGCTCGTCGGTTTAGATGGCTATTTAAATAAGATAATTAAAACTTGCTAAAGAATATAAATCAGAAAAGAAAAACTTCATTTATCTTTAAATCAACAAAAAATTACGATGTTTTTAAAATATATGAATTTTGAATAATAAAGTGAAGAAAAAATATCCATATTTTTAAAATGAGAAACCTATAAATATTGAGGCTAAATATCAAATTGAAAATCGGCTAGACCTTTGGTAGGCACGTGTTGGCTTTAAATCTTCACAATCAATCATTATTCAAATACATTTATACGTCCAATCCTACTCCCTATATGAAAGAACGGAGCAAATGGTTTAAAACCATACTCAGTTTACCAAAAAATATAGAAATACGTTCCATTATTGGAAATTACAACCACGGATGAAATGAAGCATTAAGAACACCGAATTGTTAACGTTTGATCAACCTATATAAAGTAAAATTGGCTATTAAACATTTCTCAAACAAAACGCCTTAACCAGCACAAATCCACGCAAGGTTATTCTAGTTTATCAAACTAAACAAGAACATAATCTATCTAATTCTCTGTGTAGATTAACCAATTTGCAAAGCGTGACCACGTTGACTACTACAGCTATGTGCCACGTGGTTCCAGAATGGTGTCGATTGGCACCTTAACTTAAATAAATCTCACTGAAACAATTTCAGGTTATGAAGACCGCGTATTTAAATTACCACAGTAAATATTGACTCACCATACCGCTGCAGGCCACGGATGTCGCGGGTACCCTGGCTCACTGAAAAGAAACGTTTTATAAATATAAAAAATATTCAATTCTACCTACAAATGGAGATTGAGAAGAGATTTTTTAATAACACGTACAATGAAAGGCGATACAATAAAAACTAGCAGATAGTATAAGGTAGGTATGGGCAATGATCTTGGAAGAATAAATTCATCCAAGGCAATGATATTACAAAATTGGGTATGGGTTAATATTACCAGTAAAATGCTAATGACAGAATCAGTTTTATCTAAAATTTGTATTGTCGTAAAACCGTCGAAGCTTTGGTATTATTAGCATTCAATCATAACCAGTGAGATTCATTCCGCCCGATTCCTATTGAATTAAACTTTAGAAGTGTTAATTAAAATGAAAATGTCGATTCAAAGCACGACCTTTCTTTGAGCGTCAAAAGACTTAGCGAGATTTAAAATTTAACCCGAAAAGTTTTACGAGGGGAAGCTGAAAGCTCTCGAGAAAGGAAGCATTTTCAGGGCAAGAGCTTTTTGTGAAACATTACTTCAACACCACGTGGCTGTTTTGGGGGCGTATCGTGTGAAATGGAAAAAAAGGATTTCGAATCGGGCGTCTTGAAAATTAATAGGAAACTACAATAAACAATAAAATGAATATTTAACAAATGTCAGCCACGTGCAAATAGGAGATGTTTAAGCTGAATATAATTAAGAACTAATATTTATACTGACTGCTAATATTTTACGATTTTTAAATAAAATTATATTTAGGTATTTATGATTAAAAAAGAAACAAGCGGAATAAAATGTTACAGTGGAGAGTATTTTGTTAGATTAGTTAAAATTATGGTAAAAAGTTCAAACAGATTAATCCTTTGTTTTTTATCAATATTTAAGCACTGAAATAAAAAGAAATCGAAAAAAACTAAGAAAAATTTCAAGTTAAATTAACACGTGGAAGCTAGACAAGATGGCGTCAATACAAAATGGTGGAAAATGCAAATATACTCACGTCCCGCGTCGTCGCCCGAGTGCGAGAAGCGCGTGCGCACAGCTAGTTTTATAGGGCTGTTCAGGGCAGTAGTGACAAAGGGAGTAACTCTGATTTTACAATAAAATTATAAAGTTACCAAAGAATATATCGATAACTGTCAAAGCTTTGGTATTATTAGCATTCAGTTAAAACCAGTGAGCATCATTCCGCTTGATTCCTATTGAATTAAAACATTCCAAATTTATTTTATTGGTTGTCTGACTGTCTGACATACAATTGCAGATACATTTTCAATATTTTTAATTTCTAGTATAATTAATATAATTACATCGTCTCAAACGCAAGCTGTTGGTACGAAATGCTGAAAAATGAAGAAAGCTTCTTCATTGCTTAAAAAGTTTTAAATATTTGAAATCAAGATATTCCCGATTTCAACCATACTAACAAAACTGTCTCTTCCTATTGGGTGTCGTTAGTGGCGACTAAAAGAATACTGCCAGCAGGAGACGGGCAGCAGCGTCCTCTTTCTACCATTAGACAATCTGCAATTGCCAATTGCCAAGAGTGGCATCATGGCAAAATTCACCCTTTAGAGAGGTCAGTGTCCAGCAGTAGACTGATATAATAGGCTGTTGAGAATGGTGATGTACTTAGATTTTTTTGTAATCTACTTATTATATATTTAACGTAATAGTAACTTTGGAAATCAGAGGCTTATAATATAGTATTTAGCATAACAGTAAGCTTAGATATTATCAGAGATTAGATTTTTCTAAACACATTGGTTGAACCACTACCTTTATATGGTGGCACAACACTTAGACCGAGAGAGGCAAGCACGTACAAAAAACAAAATGAAGCCTCCTTTTAGAATTCTCATCGCTATTATTTTTACCAACACAATAGTTCAGCTTTGTACCCACAATCGTGATATATTTCCAATCTTCTTTTTGCTTTCCAAAGTTATTCTAGCGAGTCCACAATTTTATTTTCAGAAAATATCCGGACGGACTCGAAATACTTTCAAGCTGGGACATAAATAAGCCCGCCATCTTTGCTTGGTGGATTTAATATCCCAGTCCATCCTGCAAGACAGATTGTCCACCCACCCCCCCTGAAAAATATATAACATTCAGGGAAAAGGAAAACTTGTGGGCGGGGTCACAGGGCGTGGTAGTGTCCCGCCTATTGCTGTTGGGCGGGTCGCAGTCCTTCTATTATCTTAATTGCGGCTATGTAAAGCAGGGGGGTAAATAATTACAGAGAGTAATACATAGGAGTTTGTATATACATCTCCTAATGGTGCTCCGGGACAGGTAGCAATTTTGTTTCTGATTTATGCGAGGCGTCCTTTGAAAGATGAAAATGTACGTAATGAAGATGGATATTTTTTCGAGAAATGTTTTGTGAAGTCGTTAAAATGTTGTGGACTTAGCTGAGGGTAGTTAAAGAAATTTTTGCCCAGATTTGAAGAATAATTAAGGCAGTATTCGATGCTTCTTCTTAGAAGAAAAGAACTCCAAATTATAGGTTATCGTTCTATAGTAAACGTAGCAAAAAGATACGTTTACGTAAGTATATTGCTTGCTACACTAACGAGCATTTGTTCTTGTGTATTCATATCTTCTTCGTGTGTATAGCATTTTCGTACAAACAACTCGTCTACTTCAAATGAAGATTGCCATGACTAGACAGAATAATCACAAAAACGTAATGTGCCCAATAAATGAAATATATACTTGGGTTGTAAAGACTAATATCGGAAATAAAATATTTCTGATATTACTCGTAGTAATTACCGACGGAATATAAAATCACATACGCTTATACCATTACCACCGTATGGTGCCGGTAATGGGTATAGTACCAAGCGATTAAAAGTACCTACATAGGTAGGTACTGCCGTAAATTACCTGTCAGCATCGCCTTCTCTCCAATATTGGCCAAACTGAGATCGCCAACGCGACTGCTAAGCGTTTCTATTAAGGGGACTACTAGCGCTATGTGCTACCCATTGATTTAATTTTATTACTTCTAAACAAAATCAATTCTCCAATAACCGTCCAAGTGCGAGTCGGACTCGCGCACGAAGGGTTCCGTACCAAAACGGCCAAAAAAACGGGTTTTTTGTATGGGAGCCCCCCTTAAATATTTATTTTATTTTGTTTTTAGTATTTGTTGTTATTGCGGTAACAGAAATACATAATTTGTGAAAATTTCAACTGTCTAGCTATCGCGGCTCTTGAGATACAGCCTGGTGACAGAGCGACGGACAGACGGACAGACGGACAGACGGACAGACAGCGAAGTCTTAGTAATAGGGTCCCGTTTTTACCCTTTGGGTACGGAACCCTAAAAACTAGAGCATTACCTTAGCAAATTACCTCTGGTACTTCTTGAATCACCGTTAACTGCTTTTCATTCTGGCATTCTATTGACATTATTGCTAAAAGCGGCCGCTTTTTTGGCGTTAGTGGCAAATTCGATTTTATAAAAAACTTAATTAAAAGTTTACTGTTATTCAATAAATACTAGAGTTAACTTGCTAAGGTAATAGTTGTCTAGTTTTTTGAGAATTAGTTTTGTTTAGAAGTAATAAAATTAAATCACTTTATTTGATATTTTAGCAACTTCATTGCACTTATAATATCAGTACCTATATAAACTTGAAAAATCGTGTCCCGCCTGAGACAAAATTTTTCAAGTTTATATACTGATATTATAAGTGCAATGAAGTTGCTAAAATATCAAATAAAGTATATAAATAGCTGTTTCATCTTAACTGACTGTCAAACATCTGCAAAGATGTTTCTTTCGGGTGTTAAGGGTGCAAACTCCTAACATTTGATGAAACAACGCTGGCTCACAGCGTAAGAATATGCTTGAAAAATTCGTGCCGTGTCGCAGTGTCTTGGGTGCCTAATGGTATGGCACCCACCCGGCATGCGAGGAGATGTGGGTTTGAGTCCCGCCTGAGACAAAATTTTTCAAGTTTATATACTGATAAAATTAAATCAATTAGGAGCATCACATAGCTCTTGTAGTCCCCTTAATAGGGCACATCTTCCTTTCGGACAGGCCTGTATCCAGCCGTGGACTGTAATAGGCTGGTAAAGCTCATAATGAAATACCATCCGTATTTCAACTGGAAATTAGTAAAATTTTGACTTACTAAGTTTTTTTAGAATTCATAATGCGGGTAATTTGATTATTTTAAACTCGACCAAGCCTTATATAGGAAAAATACCGTCAATTTCAATTTTAGAAAGATTTCATTATTTTATGATATTACGTGTCAGTTTACAAAAATAAGTTTATTAACAATAAGTTAAACGAAGTAATACTTAGGTATAGCTAGCCGTTCTTCTAGCTTCTTTGTATGCGTGTTATTTGAAACTATGTATATTATCTTATATGTAAGTGTGTTTTCCAGGACAAAAAAGTAGCCTACATGCATATTTTACATATTTTAGCCTATAGGTAGGTAGGATCTGCCTGGCCTGAAGCTAGCAGGGAGGGTAATGATTTCAGCAGTCCATGTATATCTAAATCTAAATCTAAATATTCTTTATTTGTAATAACAGTTTTTTACATAAACTTGACATTTACGTTAACAACTACATTAGTCAAAGACTGTATAGCAGTTATTAGCGCCCACCTCGAGCATACATCAACATTACAATAAAGACATAAGAATTATCTGGATGATAATAAAAACAAAAATATTTTTTTTTTTAGAATAACACATAATTACTACTACGAGTACTAACGCGCGCGCGCGCGCGCCGATTTGTACTGAAAATCAAAATTGTTTATTTTTTAATTTTTAACAAATTTATTTAATCAAAATAGTTACCATTACTATCTATACATTGCTGCCATCTAGTAGGAAGGTCATTTATGCCTTTGTGATGGAACTCTGAGGATCTAGACTGCACAAACTGTGTGAAAGCATTTTGTACTGCCTCCTGGGAAGAAAACTTCTGGTCACGTAGATAATTGTCCAAATCACGAAAAAAATGGTAGTCCGTTGGAGCAAGGTCTGGCGAATACGGAGGATGTCGAATGGTTTCTAATTGCAGTTCCTGAAGGGTCAAAACGGTTTCTCGTGCTGTATGAGGTCTCGCGTTGTCATGGAGCAATAATGGTGAAGTTCGATTCATGAGTCGGGGCTGTTTTACTGCTAGTTTTGCCAACATTGTTCGGAGTTCGGCACAATAGACATCTGCCGTTATTGATTGACCAGATCGGAGAAAACTATAGTGAATAACACCATGCTGAGACCACCAAACAGTTACCATTACCTTTTTATTGGTAAGTTTTGCTTTAGGACACTGTTGTGGCGTTTGACCTGGGGTCAGCCATTGCATTTTTCTTTTATGGCTATCATAAAGAATCCACTTTTCATCACATATCACAATTCAATTTAATATTCCTTCATTTCTGTACCGATTCAACAAGGCAACACAAGTTTCAACACGCGTTTCTTTCTGCACATCAGTCAAATCATGAGGCACCCATTTTTCGTATTTTTTTATTTTATTGATTTGACGCAAATGAGTCAATATTGTGAGTAAGGTTACGTTAAACCATGCCGCTAAGTCCTGAGTAGTTTGACTAGGACCGGCTTCCACCATCTCTCTTAATTCATCGTTAATCACCTTTGTCTTCCTCGTGTGGGCGGTCTTCCTCGTGGCTCGTTCTTCAAGTCGATGTTTCCATCACGAAAGTGTTTAAACCAAAATCGCACGGTGCGTTCATTAGCAGATCCCTCTCCAAACGCAACATTAATATTGCGGGCTGTTTCTGCCTCGTTACTTCCGCGTCGGAACTCGTATTCAAAAATCACTCGAATTTTCGCAGTATTTCTTGTCTAAGTTAAATAACAAAAACAATTGAAAGTCGATATCCAAATGTTTCACATTTTTTAAAAGAAGAACATCATAGAAACCATGTGAAAAAAGTTTCATTCGAAAACCTCAAACCATGAAGATGTTATGTCAATTTAAAGAACCTACAATAAAACGGCAATTTCATATTTTAATCCCTAATATATGCATGTGGGTGTTTATGTGAGTTCATCATGTGCTAAACTACTGAGCCGATTGCGGTAAATCGGGTTACATAGGCTACCTTTTGTTAAAAAAGAGCAACATGATAGCTACTTTTGATAACATCTTTGAAGTAGATAATAATAATTGCAAACCTTGCAAACTTACTTGCGCTTGTCTCTTTTTTCATTCTTTTTAGAACCAGCTTAAGTCAGATACCTTGTTGCGAAAACAACAATTACGTGATTACAATTGATGGTTAGTTTAAAGTCAATTAAAATTTTTATACATTTAAAAAACTCCAAAGGATAATAACGCAAAAAAAAAACGGTAGATGAAATCGCGGACATCGGAAATGCTTATTTTATGGTACAGACTTACGTCTGATAAAAAACTCTTTAACGGTCGAAATTAAAAAAAAAATACACTAATTAGAAGCCACAGCGACTCCAAACAAATAGGGGTTCAAACAAATGTAAATTTTTACCCTATAAAGAGTTTAGCCAGCATTTTAAACAAAGAAGAAAGAGTACCCTACACTTGCGTTGCTGACAATGAACCCTAATTCATTCATTCTATTCGTTTTCATTGAAAATTTTAAAGCTAACTACATAATTATTCGCTTATTTCAGTTTCACTGAAACTAAACTAATCTACTAACTATTCATTCTCATCCTTGAAGGAAAGTCATATTCATAATATGACTTTCCTTCAAGGATTCAAATTTTCAGATTCAAATCCTTTATTGCGTTTCACATAACTTTATAAAATATAAGGTGGTGAAAAATATAAAAAGTATTTCACATATTGTGACGCCCTGCACAAGGTCATGTAAACAATGATTACAACAATAACATTCTATAAAAGGATTTGACTATAGGGCGTTCATAATTTTTTTATATAAATGGGTACCTACGTGGTTTTATATTTTTATTAACACGTTATGGAGGTGTATTATTCATATTGGGGGGGTTTGCCATAATCGCCACGCTTGGCAGGCGGGTTGGCGATCGCAGTATGGCCTGCTGTTGTTAGGAGACGCTGCTGCCCATCTCCTGATGGCAGTTTTCCCTCTGTCGGCCGACTAAAATAACCGACATCGCTCGAAGGATTGCATCATTGAAGTGGCAGTGGGCGGGACACATAGCGCTGAGAACCGAGGTTCTCGAATGGCGACCGCGTACCGGACGACGTTCCGTGGGCAGGCCCCCTACAAGGTGGACCGACGATCTGGTCAAGGTCGCGGGAAGCCGCTGGATGCGGACAGCACAGGACCGATCGTTGTGGAGTTCCTTGGGGGAGGCCTATGCCCAGCAGTGGGCGTCGTTCGGCTGATATGATGATGATGAAGATGTAATGGAGGTTAGAAGAACTAACTAATTTTAATTTGTAAAAATGAACTTTCAGTTTGTTTTAAATTCTATTATTGCTTTTATATCCTGTAACTTTTGAGTAAAAATCTGTGTGTTTCACAAACCGAAATAGCCTACAGTAATACACAGGAACAGACGTCACTTCAAACAATAGACGACGCCAGCTGCAAGCGATTTTGCTCGACGAAAAAGGCGATAGCACATGATTCCAATGTATGTATACTGGATTGTATGGTGTTAAAATTTTTCGAGTAGCCTATTAAAGGCCTCTGGCGTGACTTCCTTTTACTATGGCAGTCTTGCGACAAAAGACCAAGGGCTCGGAAGATATAGGTAACATGCACGACTCCCTATATTTTCCATGTAAAAGCTGCACACGTGACACTGGCGGAACAGTCCAACCAACACACGTTCATCGCTATTGAATAAGAAGAAAAAGAAGGACACTACCTGTATCATCTAGCATATCATATTGATAACCTGAGCTTGAATTCTAGACTGACCAATTTTCATACTTGCCAACACTTAGAGAAAGCCTTTAGAGAAAGATTTTTTTAAAATTTCTTTTATACTATTTTTTTACTATCGGTATTGGATACCTATGTTTTGTAGGGGAGGTTTGCTAACTACTATCTAAGAATAGATATTTTTTGATGAGTCTAAAGAAAAAAAATCAGTTGGAAACACAAGGAAAGTGATTTGACGAGATTTCGCCCTTTTGTTTGAATACAGAAATCAGCTTTTCAGAAATCAAGTGTATTATCATCGCAACGCCTTGAATACCAGGGAGAAACTTCTGAAACATCACATAGAATAATATTCGATCAGTATCTGTGCATTTAATTTTGTCCCTGCTCGCATCTGACGTTGTGCCTCGAAGTGAGGGACTGAGGGAAAGGACACTCCACCCACCTCCTGTTTTTTGTTTCCAACGCGAACATATTTTATTTGCTAAGTGGCTATTTTGAATAAAAATGCGGTTTGCCGGGACGTTAAAAAGTAAACAAGTTGGATTTAT
Source organism: Anania crocealis (assembly GCA_949315895.1). Taxonomy (NCBI): domain Eukaryota; kingdom Metazoa; phylum Arthropoda; class Insecta; order Lepidoptera; family Crambidae; genus Anania; species Anania crocealis. Next base: position 997,828 of record OX438885.1, on the reverse strand, counting down.
TTGTTTCTCCGGTTTTATCTCGAACAATGACTGTAATGTTTCTACAGATTGTAGATAGATACCTACCAGCAATGGCTAATTTGTTGTTTTATTTTGTGCCTTTGTTTATTGAAAAGCTAGCTGAGATGTATTGCAGTGTCGCGGTTCGAAGAAAATATTGCTTCTTATTAAACGTGGACAACTATTTAAAAGCACTCGTATTTTGGAAACCAGAAACAACGAAGGTACCACAAACAACCAGGACCCGAGAAAATGTAGAAAAATACCTTTATTCTACATTGACCGTCCGAGAATCGAACCCGTCAATCGCTTCTAAGTGTTTATACATAATTTATACGGTTGTTACTTACGTTACCAATAACTGAGTCATCTATACGCCTATTAAGTACCTATACATCTATATATTATTCTATTAATCTACAAAGCATCGGAAAACGCAACGACAAAAAGTAATAGAAAACGTATTACTTTTTTTTTAAGATCACATCAAGTCATCTGAGTGATCTCACCTTTCATGGCAACGTGAATTTTTTAAGTAAAAGTAAAGGTAAGGTTGAGAATCGAATCTTGCACCGTGTTATTAGCCATTATGCAATACTTGATTGTGGGCACCAGGCACGACCTGTTCGCGCACAGTGGGAACGAAACGTCAGGCTTCAATGCAAAAAAATAGGCTCAAAATAGTCGTATCAAGTGATTTTTGTTTGTTATTCATATTTTAATAAAACATAGTAGCTACGTTAGTACTTTTTAGATTGCTGATTTAAAAATCCGTTAATATAAATTTTAATAAAACCGAATTAGTTAGAATATTTGAACATACATACTTTTAACTAAATAAGTAACATGCAACACTTAGCAGCCATTAAAAACGATGCTACTTTAATACTGCAAATTAGAAATGTAAAAGTACTCGTAATATAGCTCTTACCCTGTTTATAATTTTTTATCATTTTGATAACATCTCATTTGATATTATTTTTTACTTATATATTATAAGTGGAATTTAAGAGTGTTCTCGTAAATTTTAAAATAGTAATGGACATAAAACTAACTTTGTTAATTATTGACTAGGTTTCACTTTATTATCTATTTTAAACGACATTTCAACCTCTTTATAGTGTTTGTAATCACGGGTAGACATGAGGTTTTATTATTTTAATCTTAACATGTTGTTTGTAAGTAAATTATACGGGTTACCATAGAATAGGATTCCTTTTATTATTAAATTGAAACTAGTCCAGAATAAGACTTACTATTTCATGATTCCACAGCCCGCTCCTAGTCATAGTGTCCCGAGACTATGGAACTTTAAGTGACAAATTTAGAGAATGAAATATGATAGTAACTTACGCATACATAACTTACACATTGGAATCATCACACATACATAGAAGCCAAGTGTTTTCCTAAAATTTTTACAATATTTAAATATTGTTGGTCCAATTTATCGATAGACGTACCAGTGTGAGGCGCCCGCGCATCGTGATCCGTACCGATCCGATCGGTAATCGAGCGCTGAGCAAACAGTCGCTCAATGCGCACGAGTTTTCACCACCGATGCCATGCCTGGAGCATACAGCATGTTCATTTTTGACAATAACGTTGTACGCGCCCGGTATGCCAGGAGATGCGGGTCCCGCCTGAGACACATTTTTTCCAGTTATAATTAATTACTTTAAACTTTCGCGATTCATGACTTTTTCAATATGGATAATATAAAAAAATACTTCATTTTATTGCCAGACGGGCGTGGTCACAGGATGATTCAGGCTTTTTAAAACAAAAGTCGATAAATCGTTTTTTTAAATTAACACTACACAATTTGCATAAAAATCTGTTTAAATCACAATATGATGAAATACTCAATAACCGCTAGCCTGTCAACAAGCTTCATTTTAAAATTAAAAATAATAATTATTCGTAGGTACAGCGAAACTTTGAATGACTTTTAACTTGTTACTAAGTCATAATGTCGTGCTAATTTTAACCGAAAAGAAAGGACGTTCCTCTGAATAAACTATCAATTTGTATGGGATGGAGAAAGAGGCAACTAAAGCAGTACTTACTTCCATCTGTAGTCACCTCATTCTCCCATAGAACAAAAAGAGGTGGTGCTAATCTATTTTAGGCCTGCTCCACATGGCATTCGTAAATAGTGATGGACGAATCTAGTATTCGTCGATCACTATTATACAAACTACTAGGTATAATACAAACCTTAAACCGACAACATTACCGGACGGTTGCTATAACCAATTAATCTACCAAGACATTGTTTAAAAAAAGAAAATATTTAAGGGTTAGCATTTTCAATGCGTACCAATTTAATTGCTTAAAAAACTGTTTGAAACATAAAAAAGTAGAATTTTTCCTCTTAATATTCTAACTGGCGAAATGAAATCAACCTGTAAGTAAATGACCGTGGGAGTTGACTACTGAGCGTGCGCGTGCGACCGCCTTACGCCTCGGGCCGGGTCTCGACCAGACTTAGCTCTTCATCAGGGCTGCCAACTATTTGATTATAGTAAAACTACACTTCTCATGAAAAAAAGAAGCACCTCTAAAATTTGTTTTTTAACAAAAAAGAAATGTCAATTTTATCGGATCCATGTGCGGTAATTTTAATATACTGTTTACTGAGAGTTGGTCTTTCTTACTTTGTTTATTTTTTTCTTTCTTCTTTTCTTATTTTTACATGTGTTTTTTTTTTTCGATTTTATTTCTAAGAAGTATTTATGTTTTTTTTTTACTGTTTGCTAATGTTTTACATGGCGTTTGGTGTCAGTGTATTGTAATAGCACGATATTATCGCCCTCTACCTCTTTTCGTCTTAGGGATAACATATACACCGTGCATTTTGAACCTCCTGTAAAACGAAGTCCACGTTATAATAACCATTATGTATAACATCTTGGCAGTGTTATTTTTATTTTTTATGAATTAAAATAGTCTAAATGTAAAAAAATGAAAAAAATAAGACTATTCATTTTACATCATGCTGTGACGCGCACGGACTATTTTGCTTCGGCCAGTACCTGGATGAATGAACTATACACAAACACGACCGTGTGTGTCACAGCGTGTTTCGAAATGTAAAGCTAAATCAATGTATACTAATATATAAAGCTTAAGAGTTTATTTGTTTTTAAGATATTTTTATGATATATATATTTTAAAACTCTTCATAGATGTTATACTTAGTGGTGACAGAACGTGGGCTTCAAGAGGTACAAAATGCACGGTGTATATAACCAACAAAAAAGTACTGCCAAAAACAAAACCTGGTCTACATTGCTCCATTAGCTGAATGTGACCGCCAACCCGTCTGCTAAGCGCGGCCATTGTGACTAACTCCTCGTTCTGAAGAGGCCTATACATAATAATAGACTAATGAGGCCTGAGTAACGGATACAATGGAAAGGACGACTCGGTTGATGTTGTGCGGTCCTAGGTTTGATTTCCGGCTGGGTCTATTTAGGAAACAATGTATTCTAAATGGGCTTGGGTTTGTAATTAAATCGTCCTTTGGAAGGCACGTAAACCGTTTTAATATACATTAAATACATAAAAGAACTTAAAAAATATTACTTATGTAGAGAATTAATATAAACCAATGGGTAATTATTATTATCTTACTCCTTCTATGAAATTCAATGATGGAGGCCTTTTCCCTGCAGTGGGATGATTATATAGGCTGTTACTTTACTTTACTTTCTACGAAAATGCTATAATTGATCACACAGGTATGGCAGAATATTTTTATAATTTTTTCTTGCAATTGTAACATTTTAAATGATCTTCTGAGTGCAAAGGTTTAGTCTTCTAAGGCTTGACAACCCTAGAAACTGTTAAGGTTATGAATCCCGGTAAATATCGCACAGAGCTGATGTGAACTTGTATATCGTCTACTTTCTACGGGACGAAATTGCAAAGCAAACACAGAAGATTGTGTGGTATGGTAGCCGATTTAATGTCAGCAGTCATAGCAAAACAACCTTATGTTCTTGTGATGATTAAGAGGAAACACAAGGGCCGTTTTTTTATACAAACGTAGTCCCCTGTTTCCTCCCTAGATAAAGCCAGTAGAACAATATTTTTTATTACAAAAATCTATGGCCACTATTAGCATGTTTCTATGTTTTCTGTTTTTTCATAAATTAATTATTAAAAGATATGAGCCCTCAAAAATCTAAAAAAATAGCCAGATTTTCCGCTGTGTTCAAACATCCAGAAAACAAATTTGGCTAAATTTTAGAAAAAAAGGAATGTGGCCCTTATTGTTTCCTCTTAACACTTATCTCATAAGATTAATGAATATATTCTCTAAACAGTGTTATGGAATTGAAAGTTAGGTTTACGGATTGTAATGTGTTGTAACCACGAACCCTGTAAAGTGTTCGAAACGTAATTAAAATGTAAAAATGTAGGCAACTTCAAATCCGTAAACCCATCTTTCATTTCAATGTTATCGAGATTTCGATATAACTTTTCACCGTAGTAAATCAGCATCCGATTGTGTTTGCAATACCTACCTACAATATGTGAAATTTATTTATATAACTTCAATATCCGAGTGTCTTGCTTGAGGTGGTTTTTCGCGACACTAGCCTACTAGCGGAAACTAGGAAACGGGTTTTGGTGAGTTAGGTCATTGATATCTATACGTCAAATCACGTTTCCTATCATGTTATGTAAAAATTTTAATTTCAAAGATCTGAATAGGCTACTTGACTGCTATAAATTTTGGCGCAGTTGATGAATATTACCTTTAGTATATTGGTTAAGAAACCGGTATTTATCATTTTCAGATGTTAAAAGTTTGAGATTGCTAAATATTTCTAAAATGAAATTATTATTTTTTACTTTTTAAATTTAAGCTTTGAAAACGCTGTCGGCTTTTTTGTGACGTCATACATCTTTAAACAAACTGCGTGCGTCTTTTTAAGCGTGACATTGACATTTATGACACAAGTAAATAAATAACACTATGAGGTAGTGATGGACTAGTAGTGTTTGTTTATTTTGACTCGTATGACGTCACAGCACAGGCCACAGATAGTCTAAAGCTTATCAGCGTTTTCATACGTCGCACGAAAAGTGAACTTTAAACTTATGTTTTGCGGTTTTTCTAGGTCCTACAAAAATCTGAAAATATTTTTTTTGGTTTATTTGTACATTAAATAATCATTAAATATTTCTAAAAATTCCTATTTCCAAAAAGAGTCAAGTAGCCTATTAGACTGTGTAATGTGATTCAGTCATATAATGAGGAATGTTACTCATGTCGTAGTGGACATTTAAAACAACATAGACCAGGAATACTTAAATAGACAATTTAGCGTACGCAAAGCAGTTTTATGTGGTTTTTATCTTTCATCTGCTCTGTAACTTATAATATGACAAACTGTAAAATTTTCTATAAATATTTGCATGCTTAATTTAAAATAGATTATGTGTCAGAACACCATAATCTTGTTATCTATGCAAATAAATTCATTCATTTATTGAACAATCAAAAATAACAGTGATATTCATGACATAAATTGGTTTTAGCAACATCACATTTTTTTTTTCAATGTATGCTGAGAAAAATATGACGTCATAGTACAGAACCATTTTCAATAAAACGTTCAAATCAAATTAAATCAAATCATTTATTAATTCATAATCATGGGTTCAAAATTACAGGATGGTAGGTATAAAATATTGTTTGGTACAGCCATGATTCACGTTAAAGGTATATGAATGTTTTATATTATTAGTTATAAGTATTTCTCAATCTTAAGCCAATCTAAGTACTTCTATTTGATTATATCGATAAATATTGTATAGATAAATTTACAAATCATCTATACTAATATTATAAAGCTGAAGAGTTTGTTTGTTCGTTTGTTTGTTTGAACGCGATAATCTCAGGAAGTACTGGTTCGATTTGAAAAATTCTTTTTATGTTGGATAGTCCATTTATCTAGGAAGGCTTTAGGCTATATAACATCACGCTGCGACCAATAGGAGCGAAGTATGAGTGAAAAATGTTGCAAAAATAGTCGCGATCATAATAACGGAAATTAACGCGGACGAAGTCGCGGGCAACAGCTAGTTCTAAATAAAACCTTAAAGTTGTTTTTATATTATCTTTTAAGGACTTCAAAATTTGATTCTAAACACTTTTATCGTCTATTCGTTCTGTTTCATTGAGGGCATCATAACTAGTTTTTATTTATGATTGGTAACATTGCTAATTATATTGTATCGAAAAGAAAACTGATTGCCAAATATTACGTAAAAGTCAATCATACAAAATCGACTCAAGGACAAATCGTGACTCTAAAACGGAAAAGCCTCGATTTTCCAACGGAAAAAATGCAAGCCCACTTGATTTACAGCTGCATTATAATTGGTCACGTAAAACTGAAATATGGTTAGATTTGCATTCGTTCCTTTCTAAAACAATAAAGAGTAATGTTTATGGTGTTTTAACCGTTCCTTCGTAAAATAGTTCATGAAGTAAATATATTTATTTTTAATGGTTAACCGCGTATGTTATAAGACTTAGTTTAAAGTTTGTATGTCCTTGTGTTCAAGCACTTCGCTAATTCAGAATGAGAAATATTTCTGATGTCGACATTGGACACAAAGTTTATAACAACATATCAACAATGAACTAATAATATTCAAGAGCATTATAATTATGAATATAACCTAATAATTTTAAATAATATCAAATCTGTTTGTTTTAATGTATGCAGTAAAAATAAGACGTTATATTAAAAAACCATTTTGATAAAATATTTAAAGACATTTAAAATTCATAAATTTTGATCGTTTCATAAATCTGATTACACTTTTTTGTTTGTCTTTTTGAGGGCGTCCTAACTACGTTTTTATCTAAAATTGGTAACATTATAACATTCTATTCTTGTCTAATTGCTCAGTATCAGGATTTAGATAACCTAACCTAAATTTAGCATATTTTGCTCTCACAGTCTGTTTGGTGGTGATTAGTGTTTAGCCAAAGTTAGGTACTAATATAAGTAGTAAACATTTTACAGTTTTCTTTTTCAATGGAAACGGTTTTGGGTATAGTTTATGGACTAATTTATAATAAGTAAGTAGGTTATTATTTCCCCATCAGTCTCAATCAAGTCCTCAGAGCTTCTTATTTTTTATATGATGTTAATTAAATTGGTAAATGTCAAAATAAGGAGGTTTTTTTTACTTTCTTGTATAATTGACTATTTCCGGTGATACTATTATGTATTATACTACAAACTGGAAGTGCGGAGAGGTATGGCGCTTGCAGTTTACGTAGTGGGGTTGTTGCGTGGTGATGAGCACAATCCTACCGTGTTACAGTACTTCGGCCTCTGCGTACCGGACCGGTATGTGTGGCGGCGGCGCCGTCCGCGCCTCTTAGCTCTGCCTTCAGCCAGAACTAATCTATTGAAAAAAGCTTCGTTAACCCGTATCACCGGGGTAATAAATCAAGTGCATGAACGGGTTGATATTTTTAACTGTTCTTTGAGTGAATTCCAACTAGTTGTATTAAAATTTTTAAGTTATAATATTATTTAAATTAGACTACTCATTTATAATTAAGATACAATATCGCATTAGGAACCTCCTGTCATGGTATATGAATGTATGAAATAAATAAATAAATTTTTGAATGAAACCTTGGTATTTATTTGTTTGCATACTCAACTGTTTTGTAAAATATATTATTCAGTTTATTGTGGATTTACCTTTTATTTAACACATGGTTGGGATAGAGTTCATTTGATTCTCTAACACTTAATTAATGTAATTTGAAAGATAAAGTAGTAAAATGTTTCGTTCTTAACTTCTGTAAAGTCTATAGAATTTTAAGCAGGATTTATTTTATCTGCCAAAAAACATTACTATTTATTGATTTATTAGGCAGCTTTTGGTTGGCTGTATTTAAGGGACTGTGTATACTTACGCAAATAGTCACCTGAAGACTCAAAGCTTTAACAACACTTGTAAAACGTTGATTGATTGACACGGAGCAGTAAATAATAAAATAAAAAATCATTTCCTTCAGCCTATATTTCTTTGTAAGTAACAGTAAGCGAACTCATTTCCCTAGTGCTTCAAAACGCAATACATCACGTTTCTCATTACTGTAGTTGGGGCCACGTTTGCTGATTACCGTGGTAAGGCTGTAATATGTTATTGTCGTAATGTGTGCCGCCTCCACTGCAGTGCGGCACCATTTGACACTGCCAACTAACTTAATATCTTTAATCTAGTGCTAAGAGAGATATGTATTTGTTGTAACTCATATAGAACCATTATTGTAGGTTATAAAATCTTTGTGATGATTGATTTTATTCAAATTGTAGCTAGCTATACGAGGCGCTGAAAACCATAAAAAAAACTGCCTGCTACGCAAGGGTTTGATTCCCGTTTGGGTCGATTTCGAAAACTATCTTTGGTTAGTTAGCTGGGGTCTGATGCCCTACTCTGCAATACAAAGCTCGATTTACGGACGACCATTTGGATCAGCGGTAGTAAACACTGCTTCTGAGCCATGGGTCGCGGGTTCGATCCCCGCACAGTACAAATATTTGTGTGCATGAACATATTGTCTGTTTGTACTGGTCTGGGAGTTTTCTATGTATTATAAGTATTTATTTACAAAAAAAGTATATAAGTAAGTTTATCGGTTGTCTAGTACTCCATACGACAGGTTACTTAATAGTAGCTTAATTTGGGACTAGATGGCTCTGTGTGGCCCAGTGTGGCATGTCTGAAATATTTATTTATTTTTATTTATATCTGTTTTTTTTTTCAGATACTTTAAAACATCGGTATGTAAACAGGGACAGATGGATTCGAATATACGGCCATTGTGTTGCGGAGTAAGTGTGGGTCGGTTATAGTAGTGCTTCGGAAGCCACGTTAAGCCGTTGGTCTTGGTTCCGTCGTAAGAACATGTCACTTCAAAGTCCCGTAATAGGTGATTTTGAAAACCCAAAACCAAACTATTCTGAAGGAAAATCATATGAAAATAAGAAGTTTGACTCATAGTGACCTAAGCAGAAAGGTTTGCAGATGATTATACTTTTATTTGTAAGCTGTATTTTTGTCAAAAACATATTTATTATATATTCAAATTCAAAATCATTTATTTTGAATCACAGGTAATAAAGGTCTTAAATAAAGCAAGTCAGATCTTCTGTGTCTCGCCAATGGGCATACAATATTAGTTATAGTTCTACACAATTTAATAATGTTTCAACAACAATACTATGCGTCTTTATTAATAAATCGGACAGAGATTTAAATACTGCGGTCAGTCAAAAAATAAATTATTTTGTAGTACAATTTCGCTAAAAGGAACTCATGAAGCTTTCGCTTAAAATGATTCAGATCTTCAGTGTTCCGAATGGGCTCAGGAATTTTGTTAAAAATATGTGGTGCAATGCAAAATACCCTTTTTTTTAATAAGGCCGTCTTACTGGCCACCGTACACAGCTTGTTTTGATGACGAGCGCGTGTCTTAAATGTTGGTTAAGCAGTGAAGACACCGGGAGATTCTTAAAGAACAGTCCGGTGAGCCAATATGGTACAATATCCTTTTGCCGCCGGCCTGCCACTCCGTTACGGTGGTCAGGACCAGACGTTGCCCAGGGGACGCGACGTGGACGCAGATACTGTATGTGTCTTAAATGTAAACAAATTTAAGTTTGATTTGATAAATACGGCAGTCTCGTAAATATATAAACAAGGCAAAGCAGAGGCATTGCAAAACGAAATCTGGACATACTATCTACTTCCATGATTTACGACACTTGCACTACGATTTTCTCTTCTCAATATGGAACCTTCCCATGCTGCATCAGACAATAAATATCAGGGAAACATTTCTTATCAATATAAACAATAAAAAAATTCATTAACAGGTAGGAGCTATTTGCATTAACTCATAAAATAAACTACTAACATAACATTTCAAGGTAAAAAACCCTGTGAGTTGTGTTGAACCTCATTCAGCCTTGGCATATTCCCTTGGCCATAAATAAGAGGTAAATGTTTGTAATACCATTAACAGTAAGTTAACGTTAATAACAATAATCAGGTCTAAACATCCCTGTAACTGTTTTTCTTTTTAAATGTTTTTGTTAAATTGTTTGTTGTTTCATTCTTGTTTATGTTCTACAGTATCACGGAACTTGGTCTAGATTTTTTCTAACATAATCACGGAGTAATATAACATTTACGCCATAGAAAAATATATCAGAGAAACCTTTTGTTTTAGACTATGACTTTTGTTTTACTCAAATGAGTTTTTTATTATTTTGTTATAGAAGAGTGAGCTTGAGTTGATTGTTAAAACCATTTTTAAGTTTCCGATATTTACACATAACGAACATAGACACAGTGAGACGTACTTAGGAGAAAATTATGTCAAGAATTACGAGCTCATTAGGGGGCGTCCATAAATTACGTGAGAATTTTAAGGGGGGGAGGGGGTCAAGTCAAATCTCATCTAATCTTACGTTGGAGAGAAGGGGGGGTCTCGGCAAATATCACGCAATTTTTTTTCTGAATGAAACAAAAAAAAATTATACTATTATGGTCCATTTAATCCAGATTGTACATACCTATACATGCTTAAGATTTAATCTTAAGCGTAATCCTAATACGATTATGATTCACTAATTCGTTCGAAAGAAAATAATTTCATTCAAGTTTACGTAAGAAACCCACATTTTGAAAAATCTCACGTGAGATTGGGGGATGGGGGAGGGGGTTGAATAAAATCTCACGATATCTCACCAGGGGGGGAGAGAGGGACAGAAAATTAAAAAAAACACCTCACGTAATTTATGGACGCCCCCTTATCGGTATTTGCAATACATTTTAAAAGCTTAAATACATTGCTGAAAATGTCTTGGTATCTTAATTGGTTGAATCAGTCACTCGGTAAGTGGAAAATTGTGGACTCCACACAAGGCAATGGACAACTTGTGTTCAAGGAATAATTTTCAATTTCAATCAGCAATTTATGTCTTTAAAACCATTTTTCAAGTATCTATATAGATTATATATATAATAGGTCACAATGAATTGTCTGTATGATACAATATACTTCTTTGTCCACAGAAACTGTCTCATTTCAACTCAAACCGATCCACTTTTTCTACACCCAACTACATAATGGGAAAATGTAAATAAACGCGTTAACTCTTATTGTTAATTGGTACCATTGTTGGGGTTCGTGTTCAGAATACATCAATTAGAAAGGTCTTTAATCATCGCTGAACTCTTGAGAAAGGGTTTCTGACTTTCTTATAATATTTCATGGCCTAGGTTTTGTGTCTAGGCATTCTGATAACAGGTTTTTGTTCCATTATCCTTGATTATTGTTGATTATTGTATTGTAGCAGGATCTGCCGTTATTGGCATGGTTTGCGTGTTGCGGTAAGGTAGTCGTCATTTTTATTCAGGGAGTAGTTTTATTCAATTTACACCTGCAATTTTTTGGTATTGGTAACGGGCTCCCTTTTCCGCATTTAGGCTCCACTTGGCCCATTATGCGTAACACCTGCAATTCATTGCTTTAAGTTTTTGCAAGAAAATGACGCTGGTGCACATAAGTCCAACGCTGGAGATAGCAATAGAAAGCTTTTTGCTTAGCAGCTTTAAACATGCATAAAAATTTTATTTAAAATATACGTACTTTAGTCGTGAAATTGAAAAAACATTTCAAATAGAGGTAGGTTTGTGATTTTTTTCTATAGAGTCAAGGTAATCAAATCGTGTAACCGTAAGCGACAGTGACTAGAATAGACTCTCAACTAATACATATATTTTTTTCAGACTTTTAAACGCTGTTTTCTAGTTCTCCGATGGGTTTAAAAACTTAAAAACGCTGCCTCTTAGAACTACACCGCCTTAATAGCAATTATGATGTCAGTATCTAAACTTGAAAAGTTATGTCTCAGGCGGGAGCAGGCGGGACTCGAACATTTGATGAAACTACGCTGGCTTACAGCGATAAAAATATTTATAATAATTATTTGAAAAAATGCGGGTTCGAGTCCCGCCTGAGACATAATTTTTCAAGTTTAATTACTGATATTTTTTTTTAAATACTGGAATTGTACAGATAACAGGCTGCACGTCAACCTTCCACAAAATGTCAAATTTTCTTAATTGATATTGATCTCTACTTGTTGCACTTAAAGTTGAAAATCAATTCAATGATTTTTAACTTTTTGGGTAGGTTGACCTGCCGCTGTCTGTACAATTGATTTTTTTGTTCTAATTAAATTTTCCTAGGTCTAGATTAATTAAAGTAGGCTTCATACACAATCACATCAACGAACCTATCCAGTGGAAACCGTAGAGATTGGAAAGCACACGTCACGACCTAGTGTCAGGACTGGTTGAACCATCAACACGGTTCGTGAAGGCATTTGCAAGCTAAAATGAGCTCTGTATGTTCATGATAAGGTTCACGTGTAAGCTGTGTTGTGTTAATGTTTGGGATTAGGGTTGGCTGTTTGTTAAAATTTATTTATGTGCTGAATACATCTTCACAAAAATTTATGAATAGCATATCTAGGTTTTCTAGATAGATAATATCAAGGTATCAAATAGTCAATCAATGATAATGTAATGAATTCTTATAAAATGTTTACAAAATTACATTAACACATACAGAACAACCTATTCTACCTTTGACCAAGAACTGTGCGAATTGTTCAAAACAACAGAATTAACAATATTAAATCAAAATAATATGTACAATATTGAAGGCGAGTCAAATTCGTAAATAAATATTTTATTTCATTAATATGATATTAAATACTTTAGCCATGTTAAGGTTTTCTCTAATCTTGAAACTGCTGGAAATCGAATCCATGTTTCTTGATTTTTGGGCTACTTGGGCTAGTCAAATACTAAAAATAAATTTAGCCGACATGCAGTATTAATTGTCTGCTGTGGCAAACATGGGTCAAGGCACAGTTCACGTTTCCGCCTGGAACGGAAACAATGATTTTCAGCCGAGTTTGCTGACAAAAAATAATGAAAGAGTAACAGAGTTTATTTGCTATTTGTTTCCACCTGTAACAAAAATAAAGAAATAATAATTGCATTATAATTTCTTTAACATGCCAAGTTTTTTTTTATTTTCTCAAGACTTATAAATCGTAAAAATATTATTTTTCCACAAGGCAACCCTGCTCGTGCCATTCTGCATGTGACATATCCAAATTCCGGACGGCCATGCACCAGCGCGGAAAATGACATGTCATAGCGAGTGCTCGCGCCCTAATGTCAAGAGAGGTGCGCAAAAATCCGCGGGCTAAGCCGTATTCAAATCAGAAATGTTGTTGAGTAGTTTCCCGGTGTGAATGCGAGTAGTGCTAGTAGTTTATTGAAGCCAAGTTTAAATCAACTTTTACAAACGAAGAGTGAACAGGGAGGTTCTAATGTATGATAACCTGTCTAATACAAACGGACATGTTCATGCACACAGATATTTGTACTGTGCAGGGATCGAACTCGCGACTCATGGCTCAGAAGCAGCTTTTACTATCGCTGATCCAAATGGTCGAAATAAAACTGATTTTACTGATTAAAATAAGGTTTTTGGTTTGATAGCTTTAAATTTATCCGAAATTTTAATGGAGTTTAAAATGTAAACACCACCCAGAGAATTCGTAAACATTACATTTGTTTAGTCCAATGGTCGACTGGTAGAAAATTCATTAATTTGTGCAATAAAATTTCAAATAAAAAAATTAATAGGCCTACATTAACAAAATCCTAAATTTGTACTAATGACTACAATTAGCGTATAACCAAGAACATTACACACGAGGCCTAAAATATTATGGAACTTAGTAGGTAGTTTGTATTTTTGTAAGCATATGGCGCATCTAATATACTTGTTAATGTTCTAAACCGATATTTTAACTTAAGTTTACGTTAATGTATAAAAGAAGAAGCCTGAATTTCAGTATATACCCCTGGTTTGACTCCCGGTCGTGGTTACGAAGTACCAGATATTGTACTTTGCCGAAGCGTCTTTCTGCACACTCAGACAACTCAATATAAATCGTTTTTTCATAATCGAAGTAAATATTGTAATATGCTAGCCTTAAATAGGTTAACACTACCTCATCTCATCCTATAGGTGTCATCGGATTTGATAAAAGAAACTGACAGAAGAAGACGGGCTGCAATTTCTATTTTTTTTTATTATCAATGGGCTTGCTCTTGATTGCATACTTAACTAAGTATACGGTTAAGAAGAAGCTTGATGGAGCGAATTTACCCAGAAGCAGCCTATTCAATGTTGCTTTAAAAATTTTAGGATTATAATTTTTCGGGAAAACTAACGCAGCAGGCAGGGCATTATTATTATTTTTTTTTTCTTTTCTTTTTTTTTTCTTTTCTTCTTTTTCTTCACCATTGGCCAAACTGAGATCAAACCCGCCTCAAGCTTGGTGAATCTATTGAAGACGACACAGCTGTCCAGCTGCGAAATCATGTGGGCCGATAATGATGATCAACGCAGTACCTATGTACGACAAAGCTTATGTTTATGACTAAGTAGTTTTTGAGAAGAAAATAAATAATAATCGTTTGAAGCACGGTACAAATAAAGGCGGTATAAGTTTTCAAGAGGCTAATGTCGAGCAGTGAACTGCTATAGGTCGATGATGATGATGATGATGATGATGAAACTTCAACGTGATAGCTCGAAAAGTGAAATCGTACTAGAAAAAAATATTCAAAAGAGACATGCTTACCTATATGCCCTGTAAATATAAGTACCTATAGGCAGAATATTTTTTCGTTCATCTGATCAAGATCACATATTTTTATGTATCTATATTAATAATTGTCCTTAATAGTGTGCAATTGAAAACCTAACCAGAATCGCAAAGATCTGTAAAGCACTTAAAATAAAAATATTTAAATCAATTCTATTCGCATTAATTTTACAACTGAGCAAATTGAATCCACATCCACAACGTTACCTTTAAATTGTAGATCCCATGCAAAAATATTCAAAGCGCGCAGTTGAAGCTGCCATAATATTGTGACGCCATATTACCGCGACACGCACGCCGCCCTAGCGGCCGTCGCGGCGCTCACACGCGATGACAGCATCCCCAAGATGGCGCCCGATCTTCCCGCCAACCGCGCAACGCTCCATTGCACAAAGCATCGCAACAAAACTGCATTTTCCTCTCGACTTGCACGAATTTAAAACTCATTTGCATAAATATCCACTCCTTTAAGACACTTCGCGAACTCCCGCAACACTGCTCTTTGGTACAACAACGTCGTCACCTACACAGAGCAAATAAAACTGGACAACTCGATCACTAATTAACTCACATGCTACTAATTACGATAACGGAGCTATGCCTTCGGCGACAGCGGGCCGTCGAATGAAAACCTCCACCATGTTGTTACTGAATTTTATACTCCATCCCAGTCAGCAGAGCCTCCAAGTTTGCCTCCTTCAAATTCGTTATGCATACAGCACCAAGGGCTGTTGAATACCGTTCGCGTTTATTTATGAACAGGCAAACTTCTGGTGGCTGGTGGGACGTACGAAATACAATATAGGCTCGCCTCCCCGGCGGCGGCCGCCAGCGCCGCATACGCCGCCGACAATGCATACGATCGCTGAAAAAGGGCTTTTTATGTATTCAACTTCACAACTCTGTAGCTCATCTGCAAGTCGTATTATGGACCTAATTAACAAGTTAATATGGACGATCCGGAGAACCGCGGCTGCGCACAGCTCGCCCGATTTACCGATGCCGCTCGGACGTCGAACACTTCAATTGCAACACCAACTACCCATGTTGTGAGTTGGCTAAATCGCCTCGAAATACGAAATGGAGTTTGAAATCGTACAATTTGCATTTACCTGGGAATCTTTTAAAGTTTTCCAGGGCATATTTGGTGCGCTCTGAGCGTCCACGATTGCGACTTTGCAATGGTAAGGAGCGTTCAGAAATTCCGCCCCGCCCGTCTACCCCATCACAAAGTATAATGATATCGTCGCCCGCGTTATTATGGGAGTCGTCATAAATATTTCATAGAGCAGAGGGCAGTAATGACCGACTGACCGGTGATCTGAGGCGATTGGCCGGGATAACGTCTCACGTCGTTAGACGCAATAACATGGCGAAGATATGTTTTATCCGGCTTTAACTGTCGTCTGTTTCTCTCATTCACAGACAATCACTTGGGACTGCAATCATTTCAAATATCGAGTCAGAAAATCATCTCTTAAGAGTTTTTTCATCTTAAGGAGCAGTTAGGAGTGCGCATGCATCAGTTAGTCTGTCTAAGTAGGGACTACAACCTACAACAATGGCACAGAACCAAGCCTTGCATTAAAGTGAGCATGTCAAAGAGTTTCACTAACTTTAATCACGTAAGTTATTATGTTCATTGGTAAGTTGTACTTATCTGTGGTTGTACCGTCAAGGATAAGTTGTAAGATAAGGTAGAAGAACTGAATTTAAATCCGTGTGCCCGTAACACCAACGATCATCTAGAAAAATATGATGACTAAAGACGCTCTGAAATTATGCCTTGATTATCTCAAAGTTTGGTCCAACAATGTAGTGTCATTATGACTCGCATCAAATAACTTTTTGGAAATTCTGCGACTTCATAGCGTAATAATTTGAGTATGATTATAATTATGCATTTCCAATTAGATTGTAATGTGACGGTATCCGCATAATTTGTTCTTTTCAGCTTGTACATACAAAAAAGCGAGGGATCCAATTATCCTGGCCAGCTCCCCAACTTATTTGAACATTCGATAACAAGAAGACATGTTCGAAAAGTTGTGCGGTCTCCTCAGACCAATCACAGCTAGTCCCAGGAGACCAAGGTGTCTAATTACCCTGGCCGGCCACTCGGCGACGTCCTTTGATCAGCGTCGCTTTGATCGGACCGACGCGACGCCCGCTCACTAATCAACTGGGTGGACATTTTAAAATTCTTCTTGGAAAATAGGATAAGGTGTCTTGCACAAAGATTCAAAATATAAATGTAAGACATGTTTTTTTTTAAATTAAACCCTTACAAATATTTAATTTTGAGTAATTTTGTCTGTTTTATCATTCAATAGCCTCTGATTTTCAAATTACGTTTTAAATTTGCCATAATCACCCGAATAACCCCAAATCTGCAATTTTTTTATACTAGATCCCATAACGTAAGCGTAATGTACGTAATGCGAGTGTGAGCTTACATTTCCATTCCGTCCGCTTCTCTCGCTAGCAAACCGCGCCGCGAGTTCTGCCGATCTCCTTTGACTGAAAACTTGTTAGTCCGTATTAAAATTCAAAAACGACGCACCGAACTCTGTCCCGATTCCTGAAAACATTATTCAGGGATTTGAATAATGATTTTGTTTTAGTCTCTCACCTCCTTTAATGTATGCGTGAAGACTGTGCCCTAACTTTGTAACGTGATTTTTGGTCGGACTTAAATGGTTTCGAAACTTAATTTCGTGGACATTTTACAGACTGTTTATGCATGCGAGCGAATCCTTTGTGGCGCTCTGAGGCACTCCGCTCAGCTATGCGACAGATGTTTTTGGACAATTTATTATAATCTGTGTAAAATCATTTTGGACAAGGTGTGTTTAAATATTAACCAGCACTTTATGTTTTTGGTTCCAAGTTTCAAATTTCAACATTAATTTTGAACGTTGAAAACCAAATATTATAACCAGAGTGTCGAGAGTTTCAGCGTTTGTTTATTTATTGGTTTCTTTAGAAGTAACTTGCTCCTATACTTGTACTGAATTATCATAATGTTTATTTTGGCAGTAGCATTAGACTTAATGGTACATTATTATATCAGTTTGAATTCATCATCACTATCAGCTTAAATCAGTGCAGTGATAGACTCAGTCCTCTCCATGTTAAGCATCTTCGCAGTTTTGCCTTATTAAACAAATGAGGATGATATCACATACATCGTTCTGATCCCAAATAAGTAGGTAACTACTTTAATTACTTATTTTGTGGACATCAGAGATAACAAAGATACTAAAAAAACACACAGACTGGAGGCAATATACAAAAAAAAAAATTCTACATTGATCCGCCACGAAATGGAACTGGAGCAGGTAGTACTTTGAAAGGTATACTGTAGGGTGTACTTTGTAAGGTGTGGGTATGCTGCTTTGCCACGGAGATCGTCCAATGGTACAGACAAGACGCTGCTGCACGTCTCTACTGGTAGTCTTCCTTTAGTAGCTTTTTGAGAGAAGAGAAGTCATATACATATTGATAGACTATACAAATCATCCTTATAAATGCCAGTAGTTGTCCCCAAATTCAGAAAAGGAAAAACATTTAACAGAACGGTAAATTTAATTTGCCATCGGAGTAAGTGATTCCTCTCGTCTAGCCATAAAAATGTTAATGTAGCAAAAACAAATGCCGCCTAATGTATGCGAGAGGGGGCTGAATTAGAGGAAATAAAGGACGTCTTTTGTTTATACTGTGGCATTAAGCGTGGCACAGAAGGACCGCTTGACGTTTAGACAATGATTAATCAAAACCATGTAAGGTACCATATGCAGTCTAGGAAGACTAAGCCCAGATATGGTCTCCAACCAACAAGTTTATTCTTTTTTCTGTGCATCATTCCACCAAGTACTGAATAATCTCTAAAGAGATTTTTCGTAATCATAACGCTTTAACAGAGCCAAATTATCGGTAACTAAAATGATAGGAACCTCGAAACCAAACGCAGGCTAGAATGTTTAATAATAAAAAAATGGACAACATCACACATTATTCTAAACCCAATGTCAGAAACTTGATTTGTGGAAATCAACAAGGGTACCACAAACATTACAGCCTGGCACAAAAATTTACGTGGTTTAAGTAATGGTTTGTCAACTGATTTTCTTTGTTTCTTTGTCTTAAGTACCACTCCTTAATTCATTTCTCGTTTGTCCAATAATTGTTATTTCGCAATGTTTAGCATTCGTGTTACTTTGATATTTCTGGTCTTATGGTCTGTTGGATCTACCGTATCTATCGTTACTGTCAATGAAGCTTCTGTAGATAAAGATAACAAAATTGAGGCATTTACATTCACCTTTGTAATTGCTATAGCCGTACGTGAAGGCAATGGAAATAAACTATTTAGGTTAGTAAATTGAAGTCGTATTTTTTGATAAGGTTAAGTATATGGCATGGAAATCCATTAGCCAATCTGGTGCAGTAAATCGGATTTCAGTGATTCATTTTTATTGATTTATAAATTTTGTTTGTTTCCCTCTTAGGTTTCCCTTGTCAAATAGGCATTATCACACCGCGTTTTATAATGTTTCTTTTATGGTCTTACACTAGTATTGAAATAGTTTTCTACAGAAAAGGTTCTTACAAATACGCTTGATAAATTTGACAAGTATTGCGAGGAGATGCCATATTTCGGGATCCTTTTCCTTTACCATCTGCCCGGTATCGCCACACTTAACATTTCTTAAGGCACCGTATATGATTATCTTCCGATAAGGGTACGTTCCGCCCTTATGTATCGGCATGATGGATGGTCCAGGAAAATATTGTGGATAAATCAACTGGAAACACCGTAGATGGGAGGTAATTATGAAGGTTTTCGCATCAGTGCGGCGAAGGAGCTTTGCGAAAAATATGGCTATATTTCCTTAGATATGCATTTTATGGAAAATGCCTAAGCATGAACATGAAACAAAAGCTAAGGTATGATAATTTTACATAAAATTTTATACAAAGCTTAAAGTTATTTTGTCACTCATTTAATTATTTAAAACACACATTAATGTTAAAGTAGTATTGATGTTATGGTCCCAAATTAAGGAAATTACATCTTTGTGTCTGTATACAAGACCGTAGATCAACTTGCCAGGAATAGTCAAATTGTATGCCTAAAAAATGCCTTCAGAGATGAAGGGGGAGTCATTTCTGTCGAAATTTGCAACAAAAAATATAGGCACTACAAGTGTTCTTATTAATAACCCATGTGGTGACTGCAAGCCAAGCTGATTATGCTTACCTAGACGAATTTTGTGCTTTTAAGGCTCGATAGTTAGGTATTTATGGATCGATATCCACCGATCTCATCGATACGGGCCTGACATATCGCCGCGCTCACATATTTTGTAGTTATTTAAACATAGTAATTAAGCATATCATTTACTGAATTCAAACTCAGCGAATATGTCTATAAATATTGAGAAGCTTTAAACTTTTTTAAATTAAAATCTCCGTAGTTTAATCGTCAAATTGAAAAAACATTTCGAAAAGATATAGGATTGTGTTTTTTTTCTATCGAGCCAAGTTAGTCAAATCGTTAAACCGTTAACGACTGTGACTAGACTAGATTCTCAAGTAGTACATATATTTTTTCAGACTTCATAACGCTGTTTCCTAGTTCTCAGATGGCTTTTAAATTATTTTTTTAATTTAAAACCCATCTGATTAAATTTTCAAATAACCACCTGTTTATTACTCGTATAATATCTACATTAGTTAAAAGACTTGCAAAATAGGTGGAATTTCAAATTTTGGTCGACAGTCGCTGGTTGATTTCAGTGCCACATTCATAGAATTTAAAAAAGATTTTGAATTCCAGTCTCCTTAGTACGTCTCGGAACTAAATTCTAGACAATTTGTCAACGATTTGAATAAATGAAATATATAAATCTGTTTTCGCTAAATGCGGACAGTGGCGCGGGGATGATGGATTCACTGATGAAAACTCCCGGAATTTATTCAAATTAATACGGCCTGGGAGCGGTGTTTTTGTTTTTGCTGATCGCCATGTAAGTGTATGAACATAGCTATTGATCCTTTTAAAAATAAATGCTTTTATTTGGATGGAATTTATACGCGGCACCAAATTGTAAGTGAACCGAATATTTAGGAACTACAACAGCTGGGCTTGTCACATATATTTATCACAAGAAAAATGCTGACAAGAAATAACCAAGGACAAGTTAAGGAACATAGGGTAATCGTTAAATCCATCGACCAAAAAATGTCGCCAATCTTGCCAAGCTTGACAATTATGGCAAAACCCTCCTTTTTGGAAATGCCTGTGCCTAGCTGTGGGCTGATATATGGTGGGGATGATAATGATTCGTCAGTTAAACTATTTAGCAAAAAAATATCATTTCACGGTCTCTCAATCTTAACCCTATTAACTTTCCTATCCTTATTCTTCGAGTAAAATTTAAGCAAATCCTTCTTAAATTTATAACTTATCAGTTATCAAACATAACAGAGGTAGGTTTACAAAAAAAAAAGTATGATACACTTTTTTGTCCGTTGAAAAGAACATTACATTTCGTTGAATCGTAAAAAGAAAAAAGTTTACGAAATATATTTGAAGACGTTTAAAACAATGTTACAAGCAGCCAATATTTTACGAAGTAAAAAAGTGTTTTCAGCATCTGTGGGACACAGTTTCAGTTCATTTGCCGCCAAAATGTTCGTAAGAACTTGAGTCACTCCCTCCAAGTGTTTTTAATACTTACTTTGAATAAAGCCATCTACTCGCGGTGCGATTTGAAATGTAAAGTTTATGCTGTTGAGTAAAATAAACGGTGTTTCTACTATTTGTTTAGTTGGATTTTTTAAGATTTACACAGTACTACAGTCGTACTTCGTTACAGCCACACCTGTATGAAAATTAGCTAGATTAAAATTAGTTCGTTTGTATAAATCTGTGTGTACCTAATACCTATAATAGAAAATACTATGTGTTGAATAAAATAGCGGAAGATTGTGACTTTGTGTCCTACCTAAAACAGTAAAATTTATTTATATATGGATCTGTGATTTCGATTTACACCAGCATTAGGAATATTCTTAAAAAACTATTTGAAAACATCTGTTTGTTTTATGTTAATCAACATCCTGAGTAAACGAGGTACCAAAGGAGGAAACTCATCACACCAGTAGATCCAAGCCAATTTAGAAAAAGCATACGCGATAGAAAGCTGATCTCTTTTTAGGGTGGGACAATAGCAAAAAAGAAGACACTATACATTGAAATGAAAGATATGTTTACGGATTTAGTACGCGTTTATTTTTGATTTAACCCGACGTATTCGAACACTTTACAGCGTTCATGGTCACGGGCAGACTAAGGCGTTATTTATCTTTTGCGACGCGACGTCGGGTTAAAGGCAAAAATAAACGCGTACTAAATCCTTAAACATATTAACTTTCATTTCAAAAGAAGAAGATTTTTTTTTCTTGTGCATGTGATTGAATGCGTAGGTACTAGGTACCTAAGTAAGTTGTAACATTACCCGTCGTATCATCCATAGGGAGCCTTGTTGACTTTTTTGAATAATGCGAGTGTTATGGCCCGAAATATGCTTCATTTGGCGCGAAACTTCTATAAGTGCGTGAGGAAATCATATTCATATTTTTTACGCCTCGACTGTTCCCGACGCGCATTTGAATAAAGCGTCTGACTGTGTCTCTGCGCATTACCATGCCCCAAAATGTATAATGATGTATTACTTTGCGCGTATTCACGAAATTACGCATTTTTATACGGTACTTAAATGTTGGTACATTTTCATAATGAAGGTTATTATAACGTTCATTATGCTCGTTCCGTACCGTAAACGTTGTGTGGCTATGTTAATGAGATCGTGAAACATATTCAATTGCCCTGAACACTACTCACTTCACTTTCAAGAGCGCATATGAACTTTAAATTGTCGGACCGGAAATTTAAGGTAGAATGTGAGGACAGATACAGTTTATAAGTGGGTTGGCAGATTAATGTTCTACACATTAGGTGTTGTGAACTTAGTAATCTACTAAAGAAGGCGATTGTATACATCCACACAACTGGGTCAGCATTAAACACGAAATAAAAAAGTTTATTTGCATATTTTGATCGTTTCGATTGTTATTTGAAAAAAAAAACAATTACTCTTTGTAATGTTATAAAAGTAAGCATGAGTTATGGTGTCCACCTGTAAGCCACCCACCAGGTAGACCGACGTTCTAGTGAAGGTCACGGTCAAAAAATATACGGACATTCATAGATTGCTTATGCGTCAATCTGTTTTTTTTTTAAATTAAAAATACAAATTAGAACTTGACTTAAAAGTACAAATATTTCTAATTCAGTCTGTCAACATGTAGGTAACTTAAAAATGCTGTTTTCTTAAAATTAAACAAATCAGACACAGACGACCCTACCAGGCTTAAAACTAAGCAATTATTTCAAGCTCAGTCTGTCAACGTGAAACAAAAACATTCAGTAATTTAATGCGCGGTGTGCGAATATAACCGTTTGCACTAACCCCTGCATATTTCAAAGCGAATCCTCAACCAACTTAATTTAGTCCCCGCAAAGAAAACTTACCTTAAAATTAATATTTCTTTCATTAAAATCTTGTAATATTTTCTCTGCTGCATGCATAAGTAATGCTATGAATAAGTGGGGGCAAAATTTCAGCTCCTTGCGCTCTGATTGCTTATTTTGCTGATGGTACGGGACGATCGAACTCTAATTGCAATTGTTTGGGCAAATATTTGTAGTCAAGTTTCGGAAATTAACGAATTTGATTCTAACACCATTGGAAGTCATTAATTTATATTTAAAAATACGAAAAATATGTTTGTTGAATAAAAGTCGAGAAACTTTTCTGTCACTCTAACTAAATAAAGGGCTAACAGAATAGAAGGTTTTCTAATAAGTAAATAAATTTATTATTTGCAATATTATGTATTAAAATATATCTGGCAATTTTATGTATTAAAATATATCTGGCATTAAAAACTTCGGTAAACCTATTTCGAATTATTGAAATTTGAACAGAAAAGTTTCGAAAGTAAGATAGGTTACCGACGGCACCTCATGACACAAGATAAAAGTACATACAAATCGTAATGATTTCGGCCAATTTTTTGCAATTTACTAACAAAGGATCTAATATTAATTATTGATACCGGTTACCAAAAATAATTCTTTTTTTTTTTAATTTACAATGCCCTACCAGTCATTATATGTCCACTGCCCCATTTTGTGAGATGTTAATGAACGTTATATAATAATAATATGTGATCAAAAATAAATTAAATAAAATCGATACAATAATAATCCTCTTTAGCTTTAAAAAGATAAAAGCTGAAAACAGCTTATTAAAATGAATACATAAATAAATACAATTTATTGTGAGTAGTGTTAGTTTGTAGACTGTTAAAAAATGTTGTGAGATTAAAACATTAAGTTCTTTGTGATTTGCTTCATTATTTTGATAATGTCAGGACAAGGGCAGAATCTTAGATAGAATTTGTCTGTTTTTTATTATTTAGGATAAAATGTATTTTTTAAAGCCCACACCACGAGACATGAAACTTTTCTACACTATTACGAGTATAAAACACATTTTAATACAACATAGACTTACTAAATCGACGAGTCCATCAATCAATCATGGATTACACGCCATATTGGGTCTTTTCGACCAAGAAAAAGGGTTGATTGGTGTTAGTTTCGCCCTGTTCAAGTGCTCAATCAACCTGTTCGTGTTAAATGAACTACATAAATAAATTTAAAGTAAGAACTAGAACTATCAATAAAGTAAAAGACATGGTTTAATGTAGGAAAAAAATAATGTAACGTTATTCTAGGCTCTTTAGATAGCTTTCTTCTTTGCTTTTGAACTTTGTAATGTTTACAACACTTGTTATAAGAATAACCATCTATTGTATGTTAATTATCATAGAAAAAAAACACTAATGGATATGTTGTTTATAGGTAGGTACACCTCTTAATACAAATACAGGACCAAGTATAAATGAGCCATAAAAATTATCTCAAGTCAGTACAGAATTTTATAATTTTTGAATGGTTTTCTTAGATCATTACAATTTTTTTCAATGTTTAAATTGAAAGTTCAGTAACATTCATTAATAAGAGTAAAATAATCTGTCCGTGGTAACCTATCTTACTGTCGAAACTTTTCTGTTCGAATTTTAATAATTCGAAAAAGGTTTAACGAAGTTTTAAATACCAGATGTATTTTAATACATAATATTGCAAATATGAAATTTGTTTTCTAGATGTTTCATTTTCCAGAACAACAGATATCCGATTATTGAAACACTTTTTTTTCTTTTTACAGTTATTTTGCATACAATAATTTTATTTTCTAGATGTATTAAAATCAAAGTAACCTTTTCCGTATTTATACATACATACTTTTTTTATTTGTTAACATGATTTATTCATCGGAAAAAAAAACAAGTAAGTTTGTATCATCTTATTAATTTTTATTGAAAAAATGAATCGAAACATGCATATCGTTGTTAATAAATCGGTTACTCTATCATACCTAGTACTTATTATATTAAATTTTGAATTTTTTTCAAAATACTTTATTTCAATTAAAGTTTTTGTTTATTATCCATGTTTTTTTTACTTTTTTACATCCGTAACAACTCTAATTATGTTTATCCCGACTCGCCGTGGTCACTTCGCCATGGTACTTGTCTGCACAATACTAGAGTGTAATTTAAAAGCCGGAGGCGCGGATGGAGAGCAGCCTCCGCCTGCTGCAATAAAACGCAGTCAGCCGTACGAGCCGTAGCGGCCGAAGCTGCGAAGGCGAGCGTGGGTGACTGAGATTTGTTGCGCAAGGGCGGAGAGGCTGCACTTCCCGCAGCACCGGAGACGAGGAAATCCTAATGCATGTGTGCTTGCTTGCTTGCATGTTTGCTTACATGATTGCTTACTTGCATAATATACTAGCTTGTTTGCATGCAGTCATGATTACTGGCATTCTTGCATGCTTGCTTGCATGCATGCATGCTTGCTTGATTGCTTTGCTTTTCCCTATTTTTACAAAAGCACTTTTTCATTTGTTTTAATTTATTAATCGTAAAAATACAAAATATATACACATAACTAATATATTTT
This sequence comes from Anania crocealis, assembly GCA_949315895.1. Lineage (NCBI taxonomy): Eukaryota > Metazoa > Arthropoda > Insecta > Lepidoptera > Crambidae > Anania > Anania crocealis. The sequence goes on along the minus strand of OX438885.1, from coordinate 971,845 downwards.
CTATCTTTTAATAATATTGAAAACGTTTTTCTGGAAACTAAATTAGATAAAACTAGTATCTTTGGCATTTGTTGAGTAAGATTTTAAACCATATTATAGAATTAAAAAAAAAAACAATCTAAGGTCGGAATATCAGCAATATGTCAATCGTGCTTTCGGTAAAATAAAAATGTGGCAAATCGTTTTGGGAGAAATAAAATTCGTACTTACACAATTCTGTTTTAAAATAAGTAACCTCTGTCCGTCCATACAATTGTTTATTGTATTAAAACAACGAGTTTTAATATAATGTATTTGGGTCCTTAGGTCTAGAGACGTATCTGTTGTGATGTTTTGAGTGTCGAGGGTGCAAAAAATTGTGATGCATTACATGGCTCCCTGTTTGATCCACGGATTGTGACCATCACTGGTTTTACTGTGTCAATAACATGATATCTATGTAGTTTCAAATACCGTGTTCCTTCGCTCTTATTCTATAGACATAACTTTACGTACTGAGTTCTTCGGAAATTTTCTGTAAAAATATATTATTTCATTTAGACTTAAGTTTAACTAATTATAATTCAGCCTATTTGAAATATATGACATATTTTTGTCAATAACACACACATTTGTTTTTAAATTAAATGTTTTTTTATGTAGCTTGTCTACTGGAATCTTTGATTCATGGATTTCCTGCCCTGTCATTGGTCTAATTATAGTCCGCTCCTCTCTACTCTGCTCAGCTTTGTTTACGTGAAAACGTCATCATCATCATCACTGGCCTATATCTGTCTAATGCTGGTCACTAGCCTCTCAAAAAGATGGATTTCGGCATAATCGCTGCGCTTGCCAAGCGGGTAATCGATCACAGTTTAACCATTGGTCAAGAGAAGGCTCGTCTTCTACTTGTAGTACTCTTTTACTCACCTCTTACGACACCCATAGAAAGAGAACGGATGGTGTTCTATTAATGTGCTGACACCACATGAAGGTATCGTCTTAGAACCCATTTTCTGATGAACATTTTCCTCTTCAGCATGTAAACCAGCATTGAAGATATAGTTGCAAATATCCACACATCACTATTTGCTTTTCCCGCCTACATTTTCTTCGCATTTCTCGTACAAAAATAGATCCCTCGTCATTGTGACGCAGGTAGTGAGGTGTTGTGCTCGGGAGTGAGTGCCCTCCGGTTGATCTATGTGCATAAATTGCGTTGAGGGCGCGCCGCGACACTCTTGGCTTTCTAGGTCTTAGCTCGCGTGATTGATGGAGCGTTGTCTTTGAAAGGAAGAGTGCATGTTTATGACACTATACAACATGACTTAGACTAGCTTTGTAGGGATGGCGATTCTTTTTGATTCGGAAATTAATGAATCGATTTCCAAGAGTGTATTGTTTCGGTTCCGTAGTAGCTCCTCGCTAACGCCGACTTATAAGATGTTGTTGTTCCATGATTTCCATGATGTTCCATGTTCCAGTGTTCTAGTTCTATGATGATGAGTTCCAATAATGGTGAATTAATTTACAGTGTGTTAGGTAAATACTATAACAAACCGATACCTGCCTATATCAGCATATTCATACACTACTGGGACGTTTAGAGCGCCTACAAATTGTACTGATTTAACAATAAAAAAATGGCATACTAATACTACAGCGAAAACAAATAAAAATACAAATCACTATTTCAAAAAATAATTTTTAAACATAATTATTCAGGTACCATTTTACAACAATTTCTCTCAATGTATGTTGATTGACCAAAGATTTTGTGGTATGCGTTTATCATGGTGAAACACCACTTATTTATCTGTTGCTTAATTTTTTTCCATATTCTCAATTATTTTCACGAGTCTTAACTACGAGAGTTAGCTGTTAGCAGTGAAAATCCGAATTGATGGTTTTACCTGGCTACCGCCACTTACTAGCTCTTCCAATCTATCTACTATACACACATCATTTCCTTATGGCGTGCTAATCTGGGTTTTGGACCTAGACCCCTAGGTCACCGCTGTCCATAGGCATTCCTCTAAGAATCTCCACGACTGTCGATCCCGCGTCTCCCGCATGCTGCGGCTTTCTTGCGACCCGCGACCGCCATGGTCCACCTGATAGGGGGCCTAGCCATAGATTGACGTCCGGTGCGTGGTCGTCATTGCAGAATCTTTTTTCCCAAACGACTATCGAACTTTTCTTGCTATGTGATCCGCCCACTGTTACTTTAGCTCATGATTTTTGAAAGGTTGTCTGTAAATTTTTTCCTAAAGTAAAAAATTCTTCCCTGACTTAAACAAATTGTATGTGCGCTGCTTTTAATGTGTCATAAGGATAATTTAAGTACACATCAAGACTTTTACATGAAGGCCTTTAAGCCTATAAAGGGTTGATTCCCATAAAACTCAACTTTTCCCTTTTATATCGTGAGAAAAAAACCCAGGTGCGCCTACAGGAGTATATTAAAATGTTAAATGTAAATTTCTCCCGTTCCTTTGGCCATATTTCAGGAGTCTGTCTGTCTGCATTTGGTATTCATAGCCGGTTTTTAGTTTAATATTGGGGTTAGACGTTTTCTCGGTAATGTTTTTGGAAGAGTTTTTCGCGGGTTAAATAATGAAACTGGGTTGGTTATAAACAGTTGTTTTATTCAAATTTCTTTATGAGTTGAGATAAACAAAGTTATCGAAATATATTTTTATAAGGTAATCAACTTGAAGTTGGCTTTTTTTTAGAAAATCGTAGCATCTGCATACATAAAGTAGCAACGATAAAGATGATCTATTTTATTAAAGTGTAAGTAAAGTTTACGAAGGTTTAATGGCGATTGCTGTCAATCTAATAATCTAGTAAGAAAGCAAGCTGGTGATAGGTGGTTAGGTATTTAACGTGGAACAGTATCACCCTGAAAGCTAGTATGATACTGTTCCACGTATTTACAATATTTTTAAGTTAATTTTCAAGTCACCAAAAGAATTAGAAGTCGTCATGCATACTGACGGGTAAAGAAAAGTATGAAAATGAGTTTACAGAGCAGATTAATAGGTAAGGGCTAATGAAAGGCGGCGGTTATTAAAAGGCTCAAGGGTCGCCAGCCCAGGGATGTACTTGAAACTTTTAACAAAAAAAGAACTTCTGTGTACTCGTGGTTCCAAATTTTCTTCTACAGATTGAATCTTATATTTAACTTCGTCAATAAATAGGTTTGCGCCTCATATCATTTTCCATACAATAATATAAAAATAATTTAAAAAGAAACTAGGTACATGGTATAAAAGATATAACTATTGGTACATGTTATTCTGTTCTATTTTAAACAGTTATTTTAACTAAGTTATAAACGACTATGATCAAAATTGTGTTTAAAAGATGACAATAAGATTGTGTTTAAAAATAAGTCAACATTATTCCAGTACAGCGAGAGAAATGGCAAAGTTGAAGAACAAAAAAGTTGTCTCTGTAGTTTTGATTTATATTTTTTTTACGTACATGCAAAATGGTAAAATAATTACTTCGATGTTCACGTTTTAGAATTACAAGTGTTAAATTGTAAATACAATGCCTTGAATAAAAATGACGACTGTCTCATATGGGAGTAGTACCCACAAAATTCAGCTCACCTGGGGCCTAATTCGCGTAACCGAATCGCAGTTCGATCGTGATTGAATTGGACGATTTTGACATTTAGCGCATACTAGAAATGTCAAAAACCTGTCGTTCAATGGGGACTACCGTTTCTTTGCTCACTAGTTGGCGCCACTGTAGACTGAGGTCCGGATGTATAAAAGGATGTAAAAGGCGATCGGCGCCGAAACAAAGTGTTAAATCTTGAATCTAATTAAAGTTTATTATTTATAAGTAACTATCTTGATATCAACAATCTAACTTTTGAAATAGTTGCTCTTTGAAGCCACCTATTTTTTCGCTTTTTCTTAATTCCGCTTTTAAAGCGTTCACATTAATCGCCAAATAATCCATATTTGCGATAATTTTACGAAGGAGATCACTTTCCAGCAGATAAATTAAAGAAATTATAATTTATGTAACGAAGCACGCTAAAACCAGTAAAATATGTGCAATTTATTGGACCTCACGCGACACAAGCGCCTCTAGTGGCAAATTCACTAGCGATAGCCCCCATTACGATTGTGATATGATTCGGTTACGCGAATTAGGGGCCAGGCGACTGTTCGAACAACAGAACATGGAAAAAAGTTAGAAAGGCTCTCATGCGCCATTTGTATGTGTTGAGATGTTGGTACATTCATATTTAAATAATGGTATCCCTATTGAGTTGCAATTAAGAATGTGTATGGCAACACTCTCTCTATCATATGCACAATGGCGTTCCTGTACTGAATCATGTAATGTGTGCGTCCCACGCGAATAATGTAAAAGTATTGTAAGTAGTAAACAGTGAAGTGATTACAGTTAACAACCTCTTTTTCTTTAGGACCTCTAACATAATACAGAACTAATGTCGCCGCTTGCGCCCCACTACACATAAACGAGCTTAAAGAACGCTAATTAAGCGAATTCTTTTGACGTCACGCGACCAATAGGGTCGGTCGTTACCAAAAGAAACCAACCACTTACAAGCAAAATCAGTAAAATCAGTTTTATTTCTACAAATAGGCCCCAGGGGGCGCTTTTACACGTCCCAATATTAAAACCTACCACTGCATCGGGACAAGTCTGGGCTGGTGCCGAGAAAAAGCAGCGCAAAAAAATCTGTCACTATTGTCAGCCTCTTTTTAAATAAATGTTTACAAAAGATATAACCAAGTAACAACCACAGCGCTCACTTGCAAGCATTCGCTCATAACCTCTGTGGCGCGCCTGCCCCACCTACATCGCCTTTCTAACCTTTCCCCATGTTCTGTGCTTCGAACCAATTAGTCCCATATAAGGCAGTCGAAATTTTTATTAAAGGATTTTAAATTTGATATTTATCTTTGTGATAATTTACAAAGGACAGTGTGAATTTACAAAACTTTCAACTATTGTCAATAATATAATTTTTTTCTGCATCCGTCCCTGTTTATTATAAGCCTGGGGCCGGCTGTTTGTTTTGATTGTATTAATTAAAAGCGGATTCCCTCAAAGTTTTATTAAGATTAGCACCTCTCTTTTCTTTGCCATCTCCATATTCATGTTTCGGATTACTCTGTAAGTCGGCGAGGTGCGGTCCCAACTACGTAGGCAGTGGTCGGGTTGAGTGAGACGTTTAGTGAATTGAGTTAGGAAACTTTGCAATTTTTGGTAGGGTATTTCGTTTGGAGATAAAATGCTAAATTGCGTATGTGGTTTGAAAATACAGAAATTGAGGTATCAGTTATCTAAAAACCGATCGTATATTTAATATTTGCAGATTTCATGGAGGAAAGAGATCGGAATTGTGGCATGCAAATATGGCTTCTACCAGTCAAATCATATCAAATCAAGTCTTAGGTCTTTACCAATTTTTCATCAATGATAATAATAATAATAATATTTAAGACATGCCTCACTGGGCCACACAGAGCCATCTAGTCCCAAATTAAGGTACTATTAAGTACCCTGTCGTATGGGGTACTAGACAACCGATAAACTTACTTATATACTTTTTTTTTGTAAATATATACTTATAATACATAGAAAACACCCAGACCAGTACGAACAGACATGTTCATGCACACAAATATTTGATGGTGATGAAAATAAAAAAATACAATTACTCGACCATTTCACAACAAAATACGCAGAGAAATATTTACAAAAGTTCCAAAAAATAAGGTACAAACTGGGATCAGATTTGGGACTAGAATAAAAAACACTTTTTAAAACTTTTTTATGCGGATTAAGTTTACAGAGATCATATTATTAACTAATGATTTTAAGTTTTTACATAGAACATAATATTGACTGGTTATGTGTCACAGATAAGATAATACTAAAGTAGTATAGGTACTGTTACATAATTGTACTAAACATCTATTTTGCCCGACAAAAATAGGTAAAATCCGATTTTATACCACTGTTGAATTATTTATTTAGCCGTCTAAATAAGCCGTAAATATCTCAATAAAAACAATTTCTTTTGATGGGAGAATAGAATACAAACAAGTTTCTTACCTTTCAAATGATTGTCCATAAGAGTTTCAATAATCAAATTCACACCCACTCAGAAAAAGGAAAGCAATAATTTATCCCGTGCGGGTAATATACCCAGGATCCGAAAAATTTCCATAACAAGTGTTTGATACTAGCTCATGATGTGGCATATGTCAGCAATGGGCAGGAACTTGAATTGTCTTAGGTGCAGAAAGGTTCTGGAATGGCGAAAGGAGTGCGATCTATGGGTAGGTCCCAACCAGGTGGATCGACAATTTGACGAAGGTCGAGGGAAGCCGCTGGATGCGTTGGCGAGGTACCGATCATTGTGGAGACCTTTAGGGGAGGCCTGTGTTCGGAATTCAGCGTCATCGTTACGCTGAGATCATGATGTTACAGGCGAAAAATCGTCTTATTGTAATGTTTATAAATAGTAAAAAGTAACAATCTATTTCGGTCACTGTTGGGCACGGGTCTCCCTCCTTTTAATGAAGAGGGTTTTAGGCCTTATTTCCACCACGCAGCAATCGACATAACTTGAGTATCGAAAGAGATAAAGGCAAGAGAGAGAGTACTTCGTAATCTAATAGCTGGTCTCATAACTTTAATATCTTATCTGTTTCCTTTTTCTACGGCCACTGTTTTGATTGATTGGAAAATGTACAAACTTGGGTTCCTGTTTGTACTTACTTTGCACTGTGTATCTAAGGGAATTCAAACTATTCAATTTAATTGGATACAAAGGATGTGTTTATTACACAAAGGTTTAAAGGTTTCCCTGATGTTTTTATTTTGTTTAAGATTTTAATAACTTCTTTTAAGGCAAGTGCTTGAAAATTTGGTTTGAAAAAAAAAGGATGTTTTCAAAATAATTATGTCATAAAAGAAAATAACTTTTGCTTATTAAATTTAATGCTGTTGTTAAATTTATATTTAAAAAAAAGTAAATTGTTTTTAATATCAGTATATAAATTTTTAATGTTAACCACTTATTGTTTTACTTAACTGAGGGTGGTTTTTTTTTGATGCTGCAGTAATTTATTTATTTATTTATTTATTTATTTATTTATTAACAGGATTACCAACATAAAGAACAGCATTGAACATATAGATATTACCATTTTTTGGCTTATAGCTAACTGTTTTTACAATTATAGGTAACCACAGCATGCATTTATTGCTTAAAATTTAATGAAGTTTTTTCTTCTTTATTATTTCAATAAGTAATCATAATTAGTGTTCAGTAAAGGATTGATACGGGCTGATCATGATGATTTGTTTGCCTAGCGACCAATCAGAGCACTGGGGTCTACACATCTTCCAATATCCAAGTATCCCTAATAGTAAGATCTCCATTCCGATATAAAAACATATCTACAGACAGACATGCACTACATTTGCAAATTAATAACAAACCAAGAAAGTCTGTTTGCCTTTCCAATTCCAAAATGTAACCCCTCCATCCCAAGATTGGCAACGTAATCAATTCTTCCTAGCAATCAGTAAAACAAACCGAAGTCTTTTTAAAAAAATCGCTTATCCGATTGTGCCTTCTATTTTTACATCCGGCCTTTATTTTCGATGGAATAAAATGTGCGCTTGAGTCCTTGAGCGTACAAGGTAGCTCCTCAAAGCCGAAGCTTTTCGTTTTTATCCTACTTGACTCGTAATGTGGTGAATTCATACATGAACAATCGCAGCGAGGGTCCGCTCTTTGCAACATTTCGCTACGTTCGCTCCAGTGTTGCCAACTAGAGTTGAATCAATTATAGCTTTTTGTGGAATTCCGTTGAATTTGAGAGAAATCGTTTGTATGTCTGTTGGTGATGTGATAATGTGTTTGGAGTGTAGCGGGAGTTACATGGTGTACCTCTTTCATTGGGACATTTCGAGCAGTTAAGTATACTAACTGACGACTAGACTGATTGTTTTGGTTTGTGTTTTGTAATGCCAAATGCATATTCAATATCATTTCATAATAATGCCTTTTATACCACGTTGAATGCTGAGAAAAAAGTTCTCTCTTGGGATTCAAAGTTATGGTAAAGTCATTTGTAATCGATGGAACCGGCTTAATGTAATAAATTATTTTTGTAATAATTCTAGTTTTACGGCGTTTGCTTGTTCAGGATATTTATAAAAACCATTGTTGACACTGATAGACCGTTAATGGTTATAATTATAATTGCGGAGGGATAAAACTAATTATTTTAATTAAAAGGTACAGAGCGCACGGAAAAATAGGACGGGCCACTGTAGCGACTTCTATTAGTTGTAAATTAAGTTACAATACTAAACAGTTTAATGTTACATAGCTTTTACAATTAGGGATTAACTTAGAACAAAATATCAGAATTATTAAATTAGTGAAAGAAAATAAAACTAAAAGTCATTTATTATTTAAATATTGGTTTCTACAATGTGCGTTTCTTTTTATAAATTTTCGATATTTTAATACTTTTTCAAGCTTAGATATTACGTGGTTTCTACAATGTGCATTTCTTTTTATAAGTTTTCGATATTTTAATACTTTTTCAAGCTTAGATATTACGTGGTTTCTACAATGTGCGTTTCTTTTTATAAGTTTTCGATATTTTAATACTTTTTCAAGCTTAGATATTACGTGGTTTCTACAATGTGCGTTTCTTTTAATAAGTTTCCGATATTTTAATACTTTTTCAAGCTTCAGTTTTAGCGTGATCATCAGTTTATAAAGTTATTCTCAATAAGATACTACATAACAGTTATTTGAGAACTTAACATTGATTAGTCGTATGTTCTTTATGTACTATGCAAGTAAATATAACTTCAATAAGTTTACTTCTTTACTCAATCATTTAAAGCAAAACCATCGATCAGTTCGAGGAAGTGGTGCAGCCACTCAAAAAGGCGAACTAAACTTTGAAGCAGTTTATTGTCATCCTAAAAGTAAAGTAAAAACCGCCTATAATCATCCCACTGCAGGGGAAAGGCCTCCATCATTGAATTCAAGTTACCACAGCAATGATGGGAACTGGCATAATCACCACGCTTGCCAAATGCGGGTTGGTGATCACAAACCCGAGCAACGTTCGAAAAATCGAAACTTTTTGTTGCCCGACCCGGGGATCGAACCTGGGACCCCGAGATCTTGGCCCGGTATTTAAACGACCAACGGGGCGTTTTTCATCCTTACTTATTGATATTCCAAACGTGAATGTAGTTTGTTTGTTACTCTTTCACGCAAAAACAACTTAACCGATTATCATGAAACTTTTCAGACGTATTTTTGGAGGCTTAAAAAGTAACATAGGCTATTTAGCATCCCACTGCTGGGCACAAAATTTCGCACGCGCGATATAAAGTTAAGTGCACGCGGGCAGAGCCGTGGTTAAAAAGCTAGTCTATAATCAACTTGTGCAGTAGTGCTTTGGTCATGTCACTCATAAAAACAAGGAACATGTTAAACAAGTTAGTAACAACTGAAAAATCGAAGTGTTGGTAGCACTGTTCGCTGGCAGAATAGAAATGGTCCAGTCGAGATTGCGCGTTGTCCGCTGAAGTCCTGTATCACTGCTGAAGCTGCGGCAACTGTTTATGTATGAACTTCTTATGTTCTTTGTTACCTTTACATGTGTATATTGTGTTAAAGGATCTCTGATTTTATTGACCGTTTGTTTTTTTTTTATTTTTAACAATTGTTCCGGACACAATGTTAAATCTTTGTTCAAATGGTTATTGTCTGCTTAAATCTACTTTCGAAAAAGGAAATTATTATTTTTATCGTAGAAGAATGATTTTGTGCGAAAAAATCGTTTTTTATTTATCTATTACTGGATGAGGACTGAAAAACAAATCTACTTTGTTCTTAAAGAAGATATTAACTTGGACCTGCGAAATCTAAAGAAAAATGAGTTTAATTTAGCTGCCTATTTATTTAGTGTATCTGTTCGATATACAAGTATATCCTGTTTCGTGTCTGGCCTGACTATCACAACCGAAAACCACGTAAATGGCCCAAACATTTTGCGCCGTCGCGTCCGCGTCCCAAAAAGTAAAATCCGAACTCGAACCTGCGGCTTGCGGTCGCGCAACAAACGGGCGGGTGTGAGGGTGGGTCGAGTGGTTCAATGAAACTCCGTGGTTTTTCCATGATTATTCATGCCACTCGGATACCTTCAGCTCACTGCGAACAGACTGGAGTGCATGCCTCGTTTTCCCTGAATCTGATTCTGGTGTGATGTAGGATGCGGTTGCTGTATTTAACAAGGTGATATTGTTTGGCGCATTGAAGTTGATTTTTTTTATAGACTAGTTCTATTGACAAATGGAAAAGATTTTAAAATGATTTTAAATTATTTGTCATCCACACTATTAATAAATGAGATATTAAAACGGCATTTTCATTTATAAACTGCTTAACCAGTGTAGATCAAATGGAGATACGAGTAGTTTACAAAATCTAGGAAGAACATGGAATAGCATTTATACTGGAAGATTTTTTTTAAAGGAATGAATGAAGGGGGGAGATGAATGTTTGCGAGGGAAATAATTATTCATTTGATAATAAGAGATCCGATCCTTAAATAAAAAGTTACTGAAACCAGTTCAGCGAAAGGTGAGTTCAAATCCTAGTTGAAACGATAAAATTATCATAAAATCGATACTTGGTAACTATCAGTAATTTCTTGTTTGTCACCGACTCAAACTTGGGGGCTATTTCAATCTTTTAGTAATAACAGGGAAAAAATCTAAATAAATAAATACTTAAGGATAAAATATTGTAGATTTAAATTTGTTTTTTTATTATTAAGTAAATTAGAGGTAGAAATCTTGAGATATGCTATGTAAATAATATTAATAAAGTATGTCATTCATCTACCATAGGACTTTTACAACTTGTAGCAAACTATCTCAATAAATCTATTGAACATACAAATAATCAGCGTAATCGGCCTATTAGATGTTTTTATTCCAATTTAAAATAAATAGTCGAGACACTAAAAACACAGTTGCCTTTTCCCACACCCCCACAACCGGACTCCAGCTCATTGAGATACGGTGACCTGACGAAAATCGTGGAGTCACATTATCATTCCTCTTTTATATAGCTCCTCTAATGTTATTGCGACCGCAGAACCGCAGACCGTGGGGTCGTACTATTGTTAATTAATTTTATGGCGACAACTCGACTGGAAGAGGTTTACTTATATACCAACTGTTTGTTTGTTGCGACTTTTAGCTAATCAATTTGTTGTCCTGTTGTTGGTCACTTAACTTGATTGATTGGGTTTATATCCTGGTGATTTTGCGTTGATTTGCATCAACCATTGCTGCGGTGACTTGAATTCAACGATGGAGGCCTTTGCCCTGCAGTGGGGTGATTATAGGTCATTACTTTACTTTTGATGGATATAATCACAGAACATGGAAAAAGATTAGAAAAGCGATGTAGGCGGGGCAGGCGCGCCATAGAAGTTATGAGCAAATGCTTTGCTTCTACCCAAACGTGAGCACTGTGATTGGTTTCTTTTGACGTCGCGCGACCCTATTGGTCGTGCGACATCAAATAAATTCGCTTGATTGGCGTTCTTTAAACTCGTTTATGTGTAGTGGGGCGCAAGCGGAGACATCGATTCTCATACAAATGGTGCATGACAGCCTTTCTAACCTTTTTCCATGTTCTGTGGATATATTAATAAAAAAACATGTCTTAATATTTTATGGCCAGACTTCCATTAGTCCACTGCTTGTCATAGGTTTGTTCAAAGGAGGATTTCGCCATAACCAATACAGTTGGCAGGTGGGTTGGCGATATCAGTTAAGCCAACGGTAGGAAGAATACAATGCTGTCCGTCTTCTTCTGGCGGTTATCGACTACTATAGGAAGCAAAGGGACGGTGCTATTATATTCCGGCACTACACATTCATTCTGCCCCGCTCATATGTAATCTTTAAAGCGTTATCTAGGATAGCTATATATTTACGCCAGCTTAGAAAAAAGCTTCTTGCGTTTACGCAAGCTTGCAACACCTGTTAGGGTGAGATAAGGTGGTGCTATTCCGTTTTTGTTTAGCATCACTACATCACACAATATTTAAATATTTTAAAGTTGTCAAAATTTTCATTAGTTACCTTAAAATAGAAAACCTACACTTATATAAGACTTAAATGCCTTATTCAACTGCTTACTAAGCAAAAATGATATTGGATTATGGAAACTGCAAAGGCCACGGGCGAAAATGGGCCTGAACTTTACCGCCCGTTACACTGTTGAAATATGATTCAATATTTATTTAATGTTTTTTAATTTCTATTGACTTAAAACCACGATATTTTACAATGGGGTATTAAAGTATCATTTAAAAAAAAACACGATTGACGCTAAATTGCTAAGTGTATTCTTCCGGTCCTGAAATGTTGCCAGGCATAATATGCATTGATACACCACTACACCACTTTTATATTTTTTCCTACAAAAGGTATATTGCGATAATGCAAGTAAGTACACACTACTGTTTATTAGTTCAATGTACAATACAATAGAATTATGGCGTATTTTTAAAATGTCTTTAAAGCATGAGAAATCGATATAAAGTTAATATTACATAGATGGCATTAGGATTTGTAAAAAAAAAAACAAATGTCAAGACTGTCAACTGTCACAGTCATTGGTTGGCTTCGTTTTGCTTTGAGCTTATTAGTGCGGTTATTAATAATACATAGTGGCCGAGTATTATTTATTATTCGAATCGATTGTCTTTTACGACTTGGCTAAGTTGTGGGATTCTGATGGTGAGGCTAGGGCATACGATACACACATACTAGTATTATCATGGGAATGCATCAAATAATAGATGAAGGCTTTTCTATTAAACAACGGTAGATCGTAAGTAAACAGTATTAGTAAGTAGTTAAAAAGCAGGCAAGGGTCTTACGAAAATCTTATACTACCTGCACGATTCTTGTATAATATTCATATACCTACAATCATTTTATTATGATGATGAATAAATGCAATAAAAATAAAAAATAGTTCTTAAATGATTTTTTATTTAAATCCCTTTATTTATATTACCACAAAGCATGTCGATCACAGACCTTTTCATAGTACTAGGAATAACCAAAATAACTTCTTCACATTTGAGGTTCTTTATTGTTGATTAATATCATGCTATAACTTTTTTCTCCCAAGGAAGATTTTTTTAAATCATTGCGTATTTGATATAAGACTATAGTTTCTATAAAATAACACCCCATTTGTGGATGTAACGTTTTCAGGCCCAGCTTTGTATGGAAGTTCGCCCGCCGCCTTTTATAATTTATCATCTTGTTTAATGATTTTAAAAGCACTAATCGAAAAAAAAATTATCGTTGGTTTATGAACATTTTGTGCCATTTTATACTTTTATAGTTGAGTTTAATTCTATCATACGTACTTACTTCTGCTACGTACTGAGTAGGATTCTTTCATAGTTCTTCCACTTTGTGTCTTTTTCAAAATCTATCCTAGATAAATAACAACAAATTCTTTGCCTCAAAAGTAGCCCGATCAGTCACATTCACGACAAACACTTCTATAAATCAATCCGGCTGACGACAGATGTGTACGACTTCAGAACTAAAGGTGCTGCTGTGGCGTGTTCAGTGTTCAGAGGGACAGCTTCCCTCCTCATTACCATAGTCTCTGAGCTTCGGACCCGCTGAGTTTAAAATTGGGGAGTTGAGGAAACTTTGTTGCGATGTTTGGCAATAAATTACCTTGGTTGAACAGAGTATTTTTGGGGACGCCAAGTAGCAATAATACGATTCGGCCAGTACCTACCCATAAAATTTTTTAATCAAGTCTGTAGATTTTCACGAAAAGTAACATTTTTTTTTCTTTTAAAATGTAAAGCACTAAAATTAATAATGCTTAGAGAATATATTATCATTAGAAAGATATTTTTTATTCACGTTTTGATTCTGAACATTGAACTAGTCAGTTCTGAAAACCAACCAACTGAAAAAAAAGGGAATTACCTATCTAAAAATGGTGCGTCATTCAACTATACGCAATAAAAGCGATTCTTCAATCCCAGTAACTAAGGGGGAGGGGATATTTTTATCGCGCAACAAAAATCAATAATATTATTAACTTACAATCTAGTCTAACTATACCGGTCTTCTTTATATAATAAAAAAATACGAATCTAATCAGGTTCATTTTAGAAATTACTTGAATGAATTCTTCAATAAATTATGTTTAGGCAGTTCAATTAAATTTCAAAAAATAACTAAGAATTAAAAAAAAAATAGTTAAAAACTAAAAAACCACGCTTTTAAATCAGATTGAACTAAAAAATTAAAAATAAAACTGTAGTAATTAATTGAAAAATTCATATTATTGTACAAAAAGCGTGGGGTGCTTGTTATGATATCCACAGATACAGTAAATTATTAATAAAATATTTACAACAATCTAAATCAAGCCCCCCACGCTTTTTGTACAATAATATGAATTTTACTACAGTTTTATTTTAAATTTTTTAGTTCAATCTGTTTTAAAAGCGTGTTTTTTTAGTTTTTTAAACTATAATTTATTTTTTACTTTTTAGTTTAGTTTATAAGATTTGATTCCTTCTTATCGACTGTAAGTCCAAAGCTATGCAGGAATCGTAATTGATACAGATCACGTAGCTCTATCTCTTTTACTCCCTCTTACAGAGGAAAACTGGGAAACTGTTATTAAATTATTGCATTGTCATCGGTCCTTGATACGTGTGCAAAGTTTCAAATTAATCAAACTTCTAGAAATTGGTAAAAAATATGCTCAAAGATTCCATTACATACATACATTCATACATAGATACAACCCAAGCTAATATAGAAGCTATTTAAACAATCTAGACATTCTATTATAAGTAATTTCATACTTACGAATCCTGGTTTTATCTTTTTTAAGATAACAAGCAATATGAACGTCTTTCTCCAAACAATATAGGTAATATAACAAATGCTTCATCCCAAAACGACAACGCCAGTGCCTCCGAAGTGCTGCCTACATCTTGTTGCAAATGCCCCAAATGTAAGCAGTAAAAAGCATCTCCAGACGCCTGCGACGGACGGCACTTGTCATAAGAAACCGGTGATAAATCGACTTCAGCGCCATCTTTCGTGTCTGTTAGTTATTATCCCCTTATGTGCACTACGCCTTACTCGGCACACTTAAGGAATTCTATTTTGTGTTACATAAGGTCGATTTTTTAACGGAAAATGTTTAGTACCTTCAGGAAAGTTAGAGGGAGACAATGTAGCAAAGTAATAGCCACTGTAACGTCGCAGTTATGATAAATTTTCGACTTAATTATCTGAAATGCTTTTTGTTACATTGTATGAAATATGTTTGTAAGTCTATACGTTTTGATGGAATAGTATTTGTGGTACAATTTTATTTGAAGACAAATGATGATGATGATGGATATTCTTTTTTTCTTTTTTCTTTAGTGTATGTACCAAGTCCAACATGATGTTTTTATAATCACACAGTTTTCTAAAGTGTTTAAGTATATTGATGACTTGGTTATCAAATGATTTAAAATTAGAGTTCGAATAATTTTCTCACGATTCGACTACCTAAGAGACACCTTACATTGGTCAAACTTTAAAATAAATTGAAATGTCATTGAAGTTAGAAGTTAAAACCAAACTTAAGGAATAACTTAAAAGTGAACCTGAGCCTGTATGAAATATAAAGCGGCACCACTAAATGCCTGGAAGTTTGTTATTCATTAGATATTTATATTTCTAACTAGCTGACCCGGCAAACGTTGTTTTGCCATAAAAATGATTAAATTACTAAAATGGCTAACAAAAAATAGGGGTTGGTGGTAAAAGGGTAAAAATTTAGGGTTGTATATATTTTATAATTTTTTAATATTTTACTACCCTACCCCTACCCTACTCCTACCCTACCCCTACCCTACCCCTACCCTACCCCTACCCTACCCCTACCCTACCCTACTCTTACCCTACCCCTACCCTACCCCTACCCTACCCCTACCCTACCCCTACCCTACCCCCTACCCTACCCCTACCCTACCCCTACCCTACCCCTACCCTACCCCTAACCTACCCTACCCTACCCTACACATACCCTACCCCTACCCAACCCCCACCCCTAAACTCTAAAACACTAAAAAAGGTCTTCTACCGCTCCGATTTGAAAAATTTTTTCTTCTATAATACTTCTAATTTGCTGCTCTTGTCGTTTGCCATAGTCCTTTTTGGCTTTTCACTTTTCCTTCATTTAAATTTTCATTAAATTTGTAGTTTTTCCTATATTTTCCTAACTTTTTACTCGGACGCCTACTCTTCTTCCTCTTCAAAGTTGACTGGTTCGCTGCTCCGCCTGCTCCCGCACCTATCTGGATATCCTGGAAAATAAGTTTTTCATTAAATTCATATATTTTCATTAATTTTTATTAAAAATTTCAGTTTTTCATACATAATTTTAAAATTTTACACCGGCGCCACCTCTTCTCTGCACGCAGATTTGTAGAGGGTGCCGAGACCTTTCATTTGACACCCCGTTCGCCGCCCTCCGGCAAAGGGAACTTCAAAAATTTGCCCCCCCGCCCACCCAGTCTCTCTTAGCTAGGTGGACGAGACGCCTGGGACAAAAATTTATCGACTCCGATCTGGCTAAAAATTTAAATATAGATGGTCAATACCTGACAAATAGTAGAATAAATATTATATAAAAAATCGCACTTACCCTGAACCTAAAAATAAAATTTAAACCGTTTATAAATACTTTTAAAGATAGTAGGCACTTACCATGGCATCGGACGACGAGGGGGGGGATTCTTCTCCCCGGTGTACGGTACCCCGACACCCTCGGTCATCGAAGAGTTGCCCTCATCAGCTTCTCCTAGCCACAACCCCACTGTTCCTGAGTGAACCTCTTTGTATTCTTTTATGCTTTTTTATAATTTTATTGTCTATTTTTTTGTATTGTTTATTGTAAAAAAATTGAATAGGGTTGTTAAGTCAGTGAGCTGCTGTGTACGTGTGTCTGGTTATTTCTTCCTTCCATTATCCTAAATTCCCTATAGTCATCCCAGTATCAGTCCCTTACATTTGGTCCTTCTCCCATTTAATTGAACCAGAAATTCGAAAACATTTTTTTCCAAATTCTAAATCAATCTTTTTTGTATAATGGAGACTAGGAATCAAGCGAAAGCTCGGAAGGGGGAAACTAACCACCAAAGTAAAATTGGTGAAGTATCAGCAGTGCATAGTGTCTGTTCTAGAACAACTTCAAGAACTTCCAGATCATCGAGATCGTCGGCTACAATCCTGGCCCAGAAATTATCTTTAGAGGCTGCGCACGTTAGAAAAGTTGCTGAAGCTGATCGTGCTGCAGCAGCAGCTACGGCAGCAGCTACGGCAGCGGTGGCAGCAGCGGAGGCAGAGCGAGTAGCAGCTGATCTCGAACTACAAGCTCAGCTAGCAGTCTTAGAAGCAAGGAGTGGAGGGAGTCGTAAAAGTTCCCTATCCTCAGAACGTGTACAACAATGGTTAGTGGAATCTTATAATACTAGTAATGACGTTCCGGTAGAACATACTACTCGTGGTCCTACCGCTTGTGAACGTTCGGAAGACTCAGAATATCGCCAAAATCATTTAGATGGTGGAAGAAGGTCAATAGGGCCTATCTCATCTCCCACCAAAGCGAACATTCCAGTCCCTTCATGCTGTCTTCACAAAAATACTAACATACGTGGCGGTGGAAACCCTTTAGGGTCGCACTTACCTACCATCACAAGAGATTCCCAACAACCTACATGTTCGTTCAATCCACAACAAAATGCTAATACTTTGGAAGTGAAACAACGTAATGATGACATAACTTTATTAGCACAGGTTATTAGGCAAGCGCAGATGGATGCAGCCGCAAGACCCAAGGCCAGCGATGTCCGTCTTCCATTATTCGATGGAAAGCCGCTAGATTTTCTTGCGTTCAAGCGAGTGTTCGAGGATACGCAGGCTTCGTACTCCAACACCGAAAACCTCACAAGGATTGGTTTAAGCCTACGAGGAGCAGCACGCGAGGCAGTAGCAGTACTGTTGGTCTCCTCTCATGATCCTATGGAAGTGATGGAAGCTTTAAAGTTAAGGTTTGGTAGGTCTGAACTAATAGTATTGCAAGAGATAGCCGCTGTCCGATCGCTACCTAAATTAACCTCAGACCATTGCGGTGATCTTAATAAGTTTACTTGTAAGGTAAGAAATTCTGTCGAAGTTATGAGACTTCTTGACGAGAGAAGTTATTTGGACTCTCCTGACCTTTTTCAAACTGTTTTAGGTAAACCTACTCCGCTACTACGAAATAAGTGGACTGATTTTGGTATGGCACACTTCTCTCACCAGGGAAAGTCGAAGCTCGAGTTGTTAGCTCTATTCCTGGTTCGCGAAGTCGAACAACAACTCAAGTTTGGCTTGATTGCAGATTCCTCAGTAGGTGTTAAAAAGTACGAGAAGGTGCATGCTGTCACATCCGTTAATAGTTTGAAAAATTCATCGAAATCTTTACCAACCTTTACGCTTAAAAATTCTGAAATTTCACCGAAATCTGAAAATAAATCGTGTTTAATGTGTCAAAACATACATAATTTAGCAAAATGTGACAAATTTCTATCGTTGTCGATTAGTGACAGGTGGCAATTCGTTAAAGAAAATAAGCTTTGTCATAAATGTCTTAAAAAAGGTTCACATAGTTATAAATTTTGCAAAAATAACAAAGAAGTTTGTAATGTGTCTGAATGCAAATTCCGGCATCACAAACTTTTGCATGATAAACTATTAGTAGCGCATACAGTTTTAGAAAACGAACTTGAGAATAATATTTCTACGTCCTCGGAAATACCAGTAGTCGAATCCGATAATCAGTCCAATGAATTAATTGCACATACTAGCTCTTTACCAAATTTATGTGGCGATAATCAAAATCAAAGACCTTTGTTAAAAGTTATTGCAGTGACGGTTTCAGGACCGCTAGGCAGTGTTGATACTTTCGCTTTATTGGATGATGGCGCCACTGCAACATTTATTGATTCTCAGCTTTGCGAACAGATAGGTGCTGTAGGACCTGAGTCACACGTTCGCCTTGACTGTGTAGGTGGTTTAGGCAAAGAGGTTGAGGTTCAATACGTAGATTTTAATATAAAAGGTACGCATTCTGCGGAAACGTTTACTATTCGTAAAGCTCGGGCGATCAGAGATTTAGGCTTATCGAAACAGAGCATCCGTACTGAAAGTGTCAAACAGTTTCCTTACTTAGACGATATAGCTGACGTTCTCTGCTATGAGCACGGACAACCGAAATTAATAATTGGAATCGATAACTGGCATCTCACGATTTCTAAATCGACCCGTAAAGGCAGTCGATCTCAACCAGTTGCAATTAAGACTGACTTAGGATGGGTGTTGTTTGGTTTTGAGTCTAGTAAAACCAAAACTATAGACGTGGTCAACCATGTTCATACCTCTGATGACTATAATGAGCTCAACATGCTAATTCAAAATTATTATAAATTAGACTCTCTTGGGATTACTAAAAAAGAATATCGTAGTGAAAACGACACTAAAGCCATACAAATTCTAGAAGCTACTACTTGCCATCTTCCGAATAGCTCATATGAAGTAGGTCTTCCTTGGAAGGACAAGTATTTTAAAGCTCCTACTAGTTTCGGCTTAGCCATGTCGAGGTTTAAAAGCTTAGAAAAAAGGATGGCCAAAGATCCTGCCTACGCTAAGCTTTGCAGGTTAAATATGCAAGATTATTTCGATAAAAATTACGCAGAAGGTCCAGTAAGCAGCAGTTCTTCAAACTTTAAATGCTGGTATCTACCACATTTTGGCGTTACCAATCCTAATAAGCCTGGCAAGCTACGCATTGTTCACGACGCGGCTGCCAAGTCAATTGACGTAAGCTTAAACACCATGCTTCTTACTGGACCCGACCTTTTAAACTCGATTATAGATATTCTGTTCCGCTTCCGCGAAAGTAAAGTCGGGCTTTCTGGCGATATTAGAGAGATGTTTCCTCAGGTGAAAATACGCGAGGCTGATAGAGATGATCAACGTTTTCTTTGGTGAGGTTCACCTGAAGAACCAATTCAAATTTATAGGATGTCGTCTATGATATTCGGTGCGGCGTCTAGTCCTTTTTCGGCCCAATACATAAAAAATAGAAACGCTATCGAATATCAAAACGAGTTCCCTGAAGCTGTGGATGCTATTCTGAATAATCATTATATGGATGACTGTATAGTATCCGTAGATTCAGTAACCAAGGCAGCACATCTTGCTGCAAACATAGTAAAGATTCATAAAAAGGCCCATTTCGAGATGAGATCTTGGGTATCAAATGACCCATCAGCCCTAGCTCTCATCCCGAAAGAGCTCTTGTTATATCCATCCTTGGCTAATAGCAATAATGTAAACGTAAACTTAGGTAAATTGGATAAGTCGGTTAGAACTCTTGGTTTAGTTTGGCAGCCTTGTAGTGATAACCTTAGCTTTGATGTAAAAGGTTTAGTCGTTAAATCTATTTCCGACCGTTTTACAAAGCGCGAAGCTCTCTCTTTATTGATGTGCGTTTACGATCCTCTAGGTTTTTTGGCCCCACTTGTAGTTAGGGCGAGGATTATGTTCCAAAACATTTGGCGTAAAGCGGTTGATTGGGATCAGCAACTCACTCATGAAGACTCATCGGCTTGGAGAGAGTGGCACAAAGAATGTCTTGAGTCCATCTCTAGTTTAAAAATTCCACGCCGATACAACTTAAGCGAGTTGAATGCCGCCACGAGAGAGCTTCATGTGTTTTGTGATGCGAGCGAGTCCGCATATGCGTCAGTAGCGTATTGGCGTTTTCTGTTTCCAGATAATACCATCGCAGTAGTACTGATCGGTAGCAAAGTTAGAGTAGCTCCATTAAAACCAGCTACAATTGCAAGACTAGAACTTCAAGGTGCCTTGGTAGCCGCACGTCTTGCCGACACCATCTGCAATGCTCACAATTTGAAACCAGATACTCGGGTTTTCTGGTGTGACTCAATGAATGTCTTAGGCTGGCTACGGAACGACGCTCGTAACTTCAAACCTTTTGTAGCTAACCGCATCGGCGAAATCTTGGAACTTACGAGTGTCGGAGAATGGCATTGGGTTCCATCTGAGATGAACATAGCCAACGACGCAACACGTCTTACTAAAGCGTCGCTAAACATGGAGTCACGCTGGTTCACCGGTCCTAGTTTTTTGTTATCATCTGATCAATGGCCTGTAGAACCAGTTGTCGCCATACCATCAACTGGTCAGAGCGAGCTAAAACCAAGGCATAAAATCATTTGTCATGCAACATCCGATCAGCCATCTCATTCCATGTCTCCCATTTCAGCTAGCCCGCTACGCATCAGTAGGTGGTTATGTTTGGTTCGATCCACTGCATTAGCTCACTTATTCGCACGTAAACTCATCTCCATCCATCGTAGTGTAGGAAATAAGGGATTTATACCTAAGGACTTATCTGTGAAAAACCTGCAAGAAGCGGAGACTCACATTTTTCGGCAAAGCCAGATAGATTCCTTCCAAACGGAGATAGCTTGCCTACAACAAGATATTTCCCTGCCACGCTCCAGCAGATTGTTGAACCTGTCTCCAACTATCGACGAGGACAACCTGCTCCGGTTATCAGGACGAATCACTGCTGTCACTGGTATCACCACTCAAGCTAAGACTCCAATAATTTTAGATGGAAAACATCCAGCCGTACGCCTCTTAGTACTCCACTACCACCAGAGAGCCGCCCACGCCAACACAGAGACAGTCGTAAACGAATTACGCCAATTGTACTGGATAATCCACCTAAGAAGCACAGTTCGATCAGTCGCCAACAACTGTCTCTTTTGTCGACAGCGGAAAGCTATGCCGTACAACCCACCCATGGGACAGCTACCACCTGCTCGACTAGCGCACAACCAGAGGCCATTTTCATACACAGGCTTAGATTACTTTGGACCCGTTCAAGTTACCGTTGGGCGCAGAAACGAGAAACGCTACGTAGCCCTTTACACCTGCTTAGTTACCAGAGCGGTCCATTTGGAAGTTGTTCACAGTCTCTCCACTGACGCAGAAGTTATGAGTCTGAGGAGGTTTGTAGCACGAAGAGGTTGTCCCCGTCAAGTATACTCCGATAATGGTACCGCTTTTGTCGGCCTGAATCGAGAGCTCAAAAAGTTATACGGTGACCAGATTACTACGTTTGCTACCAACGAGAAAATTGAATGGAAATTCATTCCTCCGGCAGCACCGTTCATGGGAGGAGCGTGGGAGCGTTTAGTCCGCAGCATAAAGACCACACTGAAGGTCATCCTGAAGGAGAAGTCACCCTCGGACGAGGTACTGAAGACGGTTCTAGCTGAAGCGGAAGCTCTCGTCAATAGCAGGCCACTCACGCATGTTTCTCCCGACCCCGAATATCCTGAGGCCTTAACACCAAACCATTTTCTAATCGGCACGTCATCGGGAAGAAATATCCCCACCAACTCGTCCGAGGGAGATTTAATAGGAAGACTCTCGTGGAGGAAGGCGGTACATATGGTTGACAATTTTTGGCGCCGTTGGGTTGTGGAGTACTTACCGCAATTGAATTTAAGTAAAGGTGCCGGACAGAAGCCAGCCATCGAAGAGGGAGACATTGTCATCGTCGTCGACAGCAATCTCCCGCGTGGAGTATGGCCCAGAGGACGAATAGAATATCATATTGCGCGAGCCAGCGCCGCATACGGACGTGTAGCACTTTTGTAAAAATTTAATATTTTTCCACAATCACTCCAAAATAAACTTAACGCCTTTGTTATATGGTTTAGTAATCAGTGTTGGTGAAGTGTCGTAATTGGACTGCGCACGATTGTCACAGTGAAGTGGCCGGTTACCGGTTTCGTGTTTACATCTCACTCACTCAGCGCTCGTATCAAGTTTGCACAGAGTAGCTGGAGCACAGAGACATCTCTCCACAATGCAACATTCACCACCAAGTAAGCGTTATGATTCTGATTCGGATTTATCAAACATAAGCACAAGGAAACGAAAGTATGAACAAGAAAATATGGCTGGATCATTTCAAACTTTCTCAGACTTAATACTTAATAAAATGGATTCTTGGAAGGCTGAATTAGATAAAAATTTGTCACAAATTAACGACACATTAAATGATGTGGTTAAGAAAGACCTTACAAAATTAAAAGATGATTCTTTAGAAATGAAGAGAGAAATTAAAAGTATTCGAAAGGAATACATAGAAGTTAAAACGTGTGTTGCTCAACTGAGTTCGCAACAAACCGCAATACAAAAAGAAGTCACAACGCTTCAGCAATCAATGCAGTTTTACTCAGATTGGCAAGATGAAACATCTAAAAATATCAAATCACTCTCTGAACATGCAAAGAATATGAACAACCTTGAATCGGAAATAAAAAGTCTTACAATACAGAATCAGCAATTAAAACGACAAATGAACTCAAACGATCAAAGAGACAGATTACTCAATATAGAAATTGTCGGTATACCAGAATCAAGTGGCGAAGACCTTAATGCGATCATTGTTAAAATAGGAAACCATATTGGAGTCGAAATATCACCAGATGATATTCTGGAAGTACATAGAATCACTCCGAGAGTTAAGCTGCCAGGTAGACCTCGAGTGATCATAGCCAAAATGAGGTCAAGACTTCTCAAAGATAACTTAATATCTCTTGCGCGTAAGAAACGCTTAACTACTCATATTATCGGAATTGCGGGGGACACTCGAAGCATTTTTATTAATGAGCACTTAACACCTTATAACAAGCACCTCCTGAAGAAATGTAAGGATTTTGCCAAAGCGAATCAATATCAGTACGTCTGGACAAAACACGGACGGATTTTTGTACGACAAAACGACACATCCCCAGGTCTGCCGATACAAGACGAAGAAGATCTCTTCAAAATTATTACCAAGAAGTAGCTGATATCGATTTAACCATGTCCATGAAATCATTTCCCTTTAATTGTAATGTATACCCTTTATCTCTAAACACATATATACTTGGTAAAATTATGTCCGTTGTAAAGCACTGTAACTTGTTGTTATGCATGGTTATGGCCGCCGCCTCTGTTTGCTTGGCCTACTCTGTGACAGATTATAAGAATGTTATCAGTTACTTCGTATCACCTATTCCCTCTTGCATTATGCACATTTTTTTCTCTTATCTATTACATTTTCAATATTACAGTGCACATTTTTTTTGCTTAATAATTCTCAGTTATGAACTAATAGAATCAACTAATAATAAAACCGGTTTTACGTATTTTAAGTCACCTCCTAAACATGCCTTTGAGCTAAAATTAAATTTTTGTTATGATTATTACATTATGGTATTTACACAGTTCACACAATTATTATCGCAATATGACTATTGCACGAGCATTACGTTATCAATCAACAACAGTTTTATTTCACAATACCCTCAACTCGCGCGCGTAATAATGCATCCACCGCTTTGTTGTTTTCACAAATATTTATCACCACAACAAGTCGTTTTGCCTGATAATATCACAGATTACCATTCATCATTATTCACGTTGTTGAACGGAATAGCATCTCACTTTTTTGTTCACGATACATGTCTGTGGCTGTTATTAATTTGGAAAGTTAGTATGTTACAATTAGCTACGTATATAATTTTTAGCCTTATGCGACTATTACGATTAAAAATATATATTTATAAAATTAAAATATATGAAAATGGCGGTCCATAATAACACTCCAGAGAATGGTTTAACCATATATTACCAAAACGCACGTGGGTTACGAACAAAATGCTTACAACTACAGCAGCAAATTATGTGTAATGATTACGATATTATTGTAATTACAGAAACGTGGTTGCATAGTGGGATTTTCGACGGGGAGTTTTGTGATGGTAGATATGACGTTTTTCGGCTTGATAGTCCATTAGATCTGACGGGTAAAAAGATCGGTGGTGGTGTAATGATACTGGTTCGGTGTGGGCTGATGGCGACGCGCTGCGCCGCCGCCGCCGCCGCTTCCGCTGGCTTCGAGCCTCGTACGGAGATTGTGACAGTCACCGTGCCGGCGCGCGCGCTTGCGGCCTCCGCTGACCTTTGTATATGCGCGATATATATTCATCCTGACTCGGACCGTATCCCTGCTGACGTAGAATGTCTACTCCATACTTTTAAATGCATAGCGAGTACGAACAACTTGCGGAAGCGTTATTTAGTAATAGGCGACTTTAATTTACCATGCATTTCGTGGTCTAATGAAGGTCCTTTACATTGCAAACTGGGTAAGGTTGATGTGCAAAATGCGGGAGTCAAGCTGACAGAAGAATTGAGTTTTTTAGGTCTAGAACAATATAACACTATGAAAAATCATGCAGGTAATACTCTAGATTTGGCCTTCTCAGATCTTCCACTTGTGATTAATGACTGTGCTTCTCCCCTATTAAAAATTGACCCAGCTCATCCAGCGTTTGTAATAGAAGTTCTTGACATTACAGTGACACCTTTTGTTGAAGCTCCACTTCCAAAATATAATTTTAAAAATGCTGATTACAACATAATAAATGAATCTTTTGGTAAAATTAATTGGCACTCTCTTCTGAACTCGTTTGGGGCGGAAGAGGCTTGTAATATTTTTTATGAAACTATTAATAAAATTTTCATTGAATATGTTCCTAAAAAAACATCTTTTAATAATATTAAATATCCGGTATGGTACAGTCAGGCTCTAATTAAAATTATAAACGAAAAACGGAGAGCACATAAAAATTGGAAAAAATTTGGAAATTACTTGGATTATGACGAATTCTCTTTATTACGAAAACGACAGCGGCGTGTCACTGATATGTGCCTCAAAAAGTTTACGGAAAAAGTAGAGAAATCTATACAATACACACCGAAGGCATTCTGGACCTATATAAAATCTAGGCGAAGAGGTTCGAACTACCCCAAAGAAATGAAATACAGGGGGAATAACGTTTCTAGTGGGAGAGACATATGTGACGCTTTTAATGATTTTTTTAAAAACGTTTTTGGTGTTCCGTCCACTGATCCACCTGAAGATGGAGGAATTCCCATGACTAGTGATGAAATATCTGGACTATGTATTGAGGATTCTTTAGTTGAAAAACATTTAAGCCGTCTGGATGTCTCAAAGGGAGCTGGGTGTGATGAAATTCCACCATTATTTTGGCGCAATTGTGCAAAGACCCTAAGCACTCCCATAGCCATTATATTTAATATTTCGCTCCGTGAGGGTGTTTTTCCTAATGTTTGGAAAAAAGCGCACGTGGTACCGATACACAAGAAAGGTAGTAAAGCTAACGTTGAAAACTACCGGGGAATTTCTATTTTAAATACAATTAGTAAGGTTTTCGAAAAAATCGTCTATAATACCATATATCCTGTTATAAGCAAGGGACTTCCAGCTACTCAGCATGGGTTTCTCCGAAATCGGTCCTCTGTAACAAATCTGGCGTGTTTTACTAATTATGTATTATCAAACATGGACGGTGGGGGGCAGATTGACGTGGTCTACACGGATTTTGAAAAAGCCTTTGATCGTGTAGACCACGTCATTCTTTTGAGAAAACTTCAGATGTTAGGGATTCACGGTGATCTATTACGGTGGGTTAAGTCCTATTTGCATAATCGATCGCAAGCTGTTGTGTTGGGGGGATACAGATCGGACTTTATCACCATACCAACCGGTATACCGCAAGGGTCTCATTTAGGGCCCTTATTCTACGATGTTTATGTGTATGATATTACTAACTGTTTTACATTCTCACGACATTTAATGTATGCTGATGATAAAAAAATATTTTATAAAATTAATAATGAACAAGACTGTTTTAGAATGCAATTAGATTTGAAAGCTCTAGCTAAATATTACTCTAATAATAAAATTACTGTAAATATCGATAAATGTGAATGCATTACTTTTACAAGAAAACCAAAACCCGTTATCTACTCTTACAACTTTAATGATATTCCAATACGAAGAACTTCACTGGTCAGAGATCTTGGCGTATACTTCGATACTAAAATGCTTTTGTCCGACCATATTGACAAAATAACAGACAAAGCTTTCAAAAATTTAGGTTTTGTAATAAGATCATGTAAACCTTTCAAAAATTTAAGCACATTAAAAACTCTATTTAACGCATATGTTCGTAGTATTGTAGAATACGCATGTCCGGTCTGGTCCCCTCAATACGCTATCTACGTGAATCGTTTGGAGCGCTTACAGAAAATATTTATCAAACACTTAAATTTTCGAATGTATCAACCAGCGTTATCGACTTACCGAGAGAATTGTGACCGATTTAATTTACTTACCCTAGAGGACAGACGCAAATTAATGGATGTGTGCCTGCTGCACGACATAGTGCACGGACGCATCGACTGCTCGGAGCTGCTAGCGACCGTGGCGCTTAACGTGCCGCCTCGCCGCGCGCGCCGCGCCGTGCGAGACAAGCCCCCACTATTATACGTACCTCACGCGCGTACAAATTATGCGAACAATGCACCGCATAGTCGTCTACCCAGCAATTATAATAAAATATTTAAAGAAATTGATCTTTTTAATAATAGTAAAAATGCATTTAAACGTCAAGCCATAGAAACACTTAAATCTGATTTAAATAAATAAATAAGAAAATCAATTGCTAAATAATACAATTATATGTTATTGTTAGGGTTTGGTCGTTGGATAAGTGTCCAAATAATAAGTGTCCAAATAATAAAAAATAAAAAAATTATACTTACAAAACCAAAATTATTTATGATAAAAAAAAAACTAAATTAACTAACATTACTTTTACTTGTGTTTGTGAATAAATAACATATTTATCTGTTTTGCGGAGGGAAACGGTGCTTATGGAGTGCGTTTTTTATACTTTGATTTAGCTTATCTAACTTATGGTGGTACATGTTATCCACGTTATTGGCATGTACCTACGAGTATTTAGTTACAAACATATCTGTATGTGATGCAAAATACTTAGTTTAATTAAGGAAACCTGTTATTGGCCTTACTTTAAGTACAAAATTGTCAATCAATACTTTAAAATACGCTGTTGGTTTCTGTAATAAATAAAAAAAAAAAAAAAAAAAAAAAAAGAAAAGATCTACCGTGGCAGGGACGGTGTGGCAAGAGTAGCCGATGTAAAGACATCCGCTGGTCTATTGAAAAGACCATTGAAAAAAAATTAATACCTATTTTAAAAAAAAAGGGGAATGATGTTCCTGAGTGAACCTCTTTGTATTCTTTTATGCTTTTTTATAATTTTATTGTCTATTTTTTTGTATTGTTTATTGTAAAATAATTGAATAGGGTTGTTAAGTCAGTGAGCTGCTGTGTACGTGTGTCTGGTTATTTCTTCCTTCCATTATCCTAAATTCCCTATAGTCATCCCAGTATCAGTCCCTTACACCCACTATTGCTAAGGTTCTCAAACTGCTCGCCTCAATTAATGTTGCCACTAATGAAGCTGGCAACATTAAGAGGACATGTAAGACGACCATTTTACAAAGCACCAAGGAAATTGAAACCCTTTTACTTTCACACCCTGAGATCACCCCAACCAACTCAATTGATCAGTCAGCGACGATAGAGGCAGTGCGCCAGACTATCAGAGAAGAAATTAAAAAGATAAAGTTACCCAAAGCTGCTCCTGCACCAACCTTCTCGGAGGTAGCCCGTATGCAGAGACAGGAGAGGACCTCTGCTCCCCTTGCCCCACCCAAAAACAAACCAGCCCTTATTATCGCCTCCAAAAAGAGCGTCTTGAACCCAGCCGAGACACTCAAAAATTGGAAGAACTCTGTGTCATTTAGGGACACAAAATTCGCACCGGCTGCGGTAAAATTCGTCTCCAATAATAAAATCAGAGTTGAATTCGACTCTGTCGAACAACGCGACACCACTCTCTCCAAAGTAAACCACCCCGACTCGAAGGTGCAAGCCGAAGCCTCTAAGAGTCTGCGCCCTATGATAATCGTCAAGGGTATACCGGCGGATATACAGCCGGAGGACCTTAAGGACATTCTAGTAGGGCAAAATGAATGCATCCAAAATACTATCACCCAAAAAGAAGACTTTATTCATCTAAAATTGAATACGGTTTTCATAGTTAGCACTAACCCCCGTATTTATAAACAAGTAAAAGTAATTACTTGACTACAAGTAATTACTTGAGAGACAATTTGTATGCCTTAATCAAGAAATTACAAGAAGTTATAACTACCAAAAGTTAGCATTTTCAGCCAAATAATTCGTTTTAAAAGAGCAAACCGGAACAAAGATCTATATAACGCTGTGTTTATCTCGACCCCAATAGTCTGGCGCGCAGCCACCACCACAGTCAAACTAAATCTTGACCACCAACGTGTGCATGTGGAAGACTATGTGCCCCTACTGCAGTGTTTCCAATGCCTGCAGTACGGACACACTAAGGCGAGATGCACACAGGGGACTACCATCTGTTCCCACTGCGCCACTCCGGGACATGAATATAACACCTGCCCCAACAAAAAAGATACCTCAAAAGTCAGCTGCCATAATTGCACACAACACGCCAAGAACACAAATACCAAAGTGAAGACCAACCATAGTGCAACATCTCACGAATGTCCTCGACACTCTCTAATGCTTAACAAGATCCGCTCGCGCACCAACTATGGCAACTAGAAATCATGTTACAACAAATAATTCCTCTCAACACACCCCTCTCCGCACTCAAAGTAGACACTCAATTAAATTCGCCCAAGCAAACCTCCAGCGTTGCTACGTAAGCCAAATGGAGTTCATTCGTTACTTCAGCGCAAACAATTATGATATAGCTCTGATTACAGAGCCGTACATTGGACAGTCAAACACATTTCAAACCTACCCTGGATTCGACGTCTTTCAATTCAACACCACTGGCACCGTGAAGGCGTGCATCGTCGTCAAGGCAAAGACAGGCCTCGCACTAGGAGTAACCCAACTCTCCACATCCAACCTGGCCGTAGTACAACTAGAGCTGGGACAGAGAAAACTCTTTGTTGCCGCAGCTTATATAGAACCCGACCACGACACCAACAACACTCTGGTAGCGGTTGACAAATTCCTCACTTCGACCCGAGGAAACTACCGTATTCTTGGAGGTGACCTAAACGGAAAACATCCCGAATGGGGGGAGTCGAGCACAGATAGCCGCGGTACCGATATCGTGGACTTAGCAGCCGCTCACGCCCTCTATGTCTGCAACGTCGGCTCCACTCCGACCTTTGAGGCCGTACGCCACGGCAGGCACTGCTCGTCGATCGTGGACGTCACTTTGGCCTTCGACAACCTCGTACTCGTACTGGGCTGGAATGTCAACCGAGCACTGTGCCCAAGCTCCGACCACAACGCTGTAGATTTTATCATCCAGACCCGGGACAATCTATCTCAACCCAAATCGACGACGACCTTCAAATACAATACCAACAAAGCAGATTGGGACAAGTTTCGCACTGTACTCACGACCAAACTGCGCGACAACAACCTCCTCGATAGCACTCCGAATGATTTTGACAGCTCAGAAATAGACGCCTTTATTGCTCAACTTACGCTAGACATCCAAGCCGCTTCTAGAGAAACCTTCCGCAAAAGACCACCGACGGCGGTATTCAACCCATGGTGGACGGATGACCTAGAAAGCATGAAGAAGGAGGTAATAAAGGCGCATCACCGCCTACACGACCTGAAAGCGTCTGGAAGACCCATTACGGAAGCCATCAACACCCACAAAACGCTAAAGGAAACTTACGCCAAAGCACTCTCAAAGGCTTCAACTGAGCATTTCAGGGAATTTTGTTCTACTCAAGGGAAAGAGAATGTGTGGAGCCTAACGAATCGACTCATAAAAGAAGGTTCCAAAAGGCGACCTCCACAAACCCTGCGAGTTGGAGCAATCTATACCGACAGCCTCACATCTACGGCCAATGCTCTCCTAGATCACTTTTACCCGGACGATAGCGACGATACAACACCTGGTCAACAAACACTCCGCAACCAGATAAACCATCAACCGGACACTAACGACGATCTACCATTCTGCAAAGATGAAGTGCGCGACGCTTTAAAGTCCATGAACCCCTCTCGAGCGCCAGGCCTAGACCACCTGACATCAGACATTTGTCTGCATGCTTTCGACACCATACCGGACATCATGACGAACCTCTACAATCGGTGCCTCGATCTAAACTACTTCCCAGATGCCTGGAAGAAGGCGTATGTAAAAATACTCCCGAAGCCTAGCAAGACCGATCCAAACGACCTCTCATCGTACAGACCTATAGGGCTACTACCCGTTTTCGGAAAACTCTTTGAGAAGCTGCTATCCAAACGGATAACTTACCACCTTGAGCTCACCGAGCAATATCATCCAAACCAGTTCGGGTTCAAAGAGCAAGTATCCACCACGGACGCTCTCCAGGCAGCCATCAAGCGCATCACCGAATCGAAGGCAGCCGGGAAACAAGTCATCGCGGTATCCCTCGACATCAAGGCGGCGTTCGATAATGCCTGGTGGCCACACCTTCTGCACCGCTTACGGAAGCTCAACTGTCCCAAAAATCTCTACAACCTGACAAGAAGCTATCTGGAGAACAGAATAGCCACTCTGGATTATGGAAATGCCACGGCTACCAAAAACACCACCAAAGGATGCATACAAGGTTCTGTATGCGGTCCCATGTTCTGGAACATTATACTCGACGAACTCCTTGAGACTAAACTACCACATGGGTCCCACGTACAGGCCTTCGCAGATGACGTCCTGCTGATAGTTGAGGCTCCAACAGTGAATGAGATTCAAGGCATCACAAATCAAGCCCTTCAGGCTATCTTAAAATGGGGAAACGAAGCGAAACTCATGTTCGGTCCAACCAAGACAAAGGCCATAGCCTTCTCTGCGTCCTCAAACCGTGTTAACATCACAATGAACCAAGTGCCCATACCCTTCTCCAAGGAAATCAAACTCCTTGGGGTCATTCTTGACGACAAACTCCGATTCATAAGTCACAGCAAACACGTTCTAGAGAAAGCCACGAGGATTTTCAAAAAACTCGTCCAATTCGTGAGACCCACATGGGGCGCACACCCTGAAAATATAAGAACCATATACAGACAGGTAATACAGCCCATGTTCACCTACGCCGCTAGTATCTGGGGGGGGGGGCAACCAAATACCAATGCGTTCGCAATGCCCTCAGGTCGTTCCAACGCCAATTTGCCATCCGTGCAATACGAGCCTTCCGTACTGTTTCGGCAGCAGCAGCCATCGCACTTGCCCAGTTTATCCCTCTCCATCTAGCTATCGACGAGGCTAGAGAAATTGAGTTAGTCAAAGTAACCGGTACACTAACAGACATACCCAACGACATAACCCTACGCCAAAAAACCCCTGTAAGAGCTCAGCTACACCCAGCATATCGAGTCACCATCAATTACACTGAAGCCCACACACAAGAAGAGATCGACGAACACTCGAGGAACACCCCTATCAAAATTTATACTGACTGCAGCAAGCTTGATGGAGGGGAGGTAGGCTGCGCTGCCGTCATATACTTACCCGACAATCGGACCACTCTTCTCAAAACCAAACTCGGACGCACCACGTCAGTATTCGTAGCCGAATTAACGGCTATCGAATCGGCACTCCAGTGGGTAAAAAGAGCAGAACGGCGCGAGAATGTGTTGGTGGCCTCGGACAGCTTATCCTCATTGAAAGCACTGCAGGACCGGAGCAACCCTGACCCAACAGTCGCATCGATCCACAGTGTGCTCAGAGACCTAAGGCAGAACCACGGCATCGACGTGAGCTTCACCTGGGTAAAAGCACACTGTGGAATCATTGGCAATGAAGAGGCGGACAGGGCTGCAAAGGTTGCAGCTGCCCAAAAATCGGCAACAACTAATAACGAATTCCCCATATCCTACGCGAAACACACCATACGACAACGCACCCTGGCCAAATGGCAGGCAGAATTCGCAGCAGACACAGCCAACTCCGAAATCGCAAACTGGTTCAGTACAATTGAAGAAATCAAAGATCTAAGGAAACATCTTGCAGCCACGTTTGAAAGCACCCAGATTTTTAGCGGACACGGCTATAATAAATCTTATCTGCACCGATTCAAGATCACAAACGACCCGTACTGCCCATGCGATGGCTCCACTACGCAGAATACGAACCACCTAACCCAACACTGCCCCATCTTTGCCAACCTCCGCCACAACCATGAAACCGTCTGCCATAACCTCAAAATACACCCCTATAAAATCAATGAAATAATAACCAAAAGTCAACCAATCCAAACTTTCAAAGACCTCATCAATAACATAGTTCGACGCCTAAAAACCATCAACCAAACCTAAATAATAAAGTCTCAAAACTCTCAATAAATCAATAAAATAAAACAACACTTGTATACTATCTGTATCCTATAGCAGAAAGTAAACAAGTATCACTCATGTTGATAATTTAAAAAAAAAACCCCACCCCTACCCTAAACCCTTCCCTACCCCTACCCTACCCTTACAAAAAAGACGATAATTGATCAGTTATCGAGCGGGATGAAAAATGATTAAATTACTAAAATGGCTATTAAAAAATAGGGGTTGGTGATAAAAGGGTAAAAATTTAGGATTGTATGTATTTTTGTATGTTGTATCATAAAAAAATGGAAATTAAAAATTTTGTCTAAAAATTGTGAATCTAAACCATTCCCAGATCCCCTTGAACACACAAAAAAAAATTCATCAAAATCGGTCCATTCGTTTGAGAGAAGTTCAGTGACATACACACTCACAGAAGAATTATATATATAAAGATATAATGAAGTGAACAGATTTTTTTATATGAAGTTTTAGTCAATTCAGTTTTTATCTTAATTTAATATTGTCTAAAATAAGACAACTTGTGCGATCATAATTTACGAATTTGTTTAGTTAATGTAATTTTGTAGTTCATAGTGACTTCCGATTTTAGTTATGCACAATAATCACGAAATAGCCATGTAGATGTAAAATTTTTATAATAAGCGTCTTAATAAATAAAAATAAACCATAAATCGGTTTTTCCACGCGATACATTCGTCACTATTTCCCCGCAATCAATCTTGCAGTTTTCTTCTGTTATTTAGTTCCGCCGCGCGCCGCTAGGTGGCGGTATCCTAATATATTATGCATACTGATGACCCCCGTAATGAGCGCGCTAGCGTCTTTCCCCTTGGTTTTCTTAAGAATATTTGGCAACAAGAGTCGGGAGATTACGGGAAAAATGGGCTGATAAAACGAGAACTCTGGTCGGGCGCGAAACGGTGCCGTCTTAGTACGTTCGTGTTTTAATTAAGATTTACACTTGGCGTTGGATTTAAAAGTTTCGGATAGTGTGTAATATTGAGAAACAAGTATTAAGACATCATATAAGTTTTTTAAATTAAATCTAGAAGTCTCACTTGTAGGTTAAAGCTTAATATGTAACGTTTCTTGATTTCGATAGCGTATAACTGTAGATTTTTAAAATGTGACTACTTATTTACAACCAAGTATTTACAATAGAGAACACAGAAATGTAAACAAAAAAATTACTGGAACAAATATCAGTAAGAAAAAAATACAAAACATACAAGACGTCACCAAATATAAAAAACATCAGCCCCATCGTCCCTAGTCTCCTCATATTAATATTATACGGACGTATAAACCTACATTGTGTTGTTTTTTAATATTGTAACAATATATAAAATGTGATAGGTATACAAATTGAAAAATTTCCCAAAATGTATTGACCATCACATAAAAACTCATCTATTTACTCTGTACATTTCAAACAAACCGTTATTTTGACCGTTATTTACTTTGTATAAACATGCTGTAGTCCCTTTGATCCGTTCCGATTTGAAAAGTCCTTCCTCGGCTGGGAAAATATCGAAACGACCGGACTGAATATAAATAAAAAAACACTATTTATATTTACAGTTCAATGAAAACATTCCGGGTGGCTGGTCAAAGGGGAACGAATGCTCAGCTTCTAAATGTTTTATATAGCTGTCTTCGAAAAATATTGGATCTGATCGAGTGTGAAGGGATGAGATGAAAAATAATGGGGATGATTGTATATTCAGGCTATTATTTTACATATTGTTAGTTTACTGGACAAAGCGAAGGTCGATCAACTATCGAATTAATGGTCGGATAATTTATTTAAAATACGATTTTTCAAAATAGGCTTATGATTTCTTTAACCCTCTCCATCTCTGCCAAACCCAATCCAAGTTGTTAAGCCGTTCGTCCCGGCTTCCCATCTCTGCCAAACCCAATACAAGTCTTATTATCTTATCTTTATCTGTAAAACTAAAGTCTCAATGGGAATCTACTGACTAGAGTATTTTAATACCTGCATAAAATTAAAAGTTCCCCACTAGACAAGAGTGTTATACGTCATCAAACAAAAACAAAGTTAATGTATTTTCCTAGATAAACAAGCTAAATACGTAGTTTTGTAGTTAGAGCGACAGAAATGTGTCGAAATGCGACATTTGCCCTGTGACAGACATACTTTGAAAACCACATATTTGTTATTTGGTACCTACTCATGTTAGGTGAGTAATAAAATTTCTCTGTTTAAAGTTTAAACAATCCAGTTTGAGTATTAGTAGCTCATTCAAGATCAGCACAATGAGTCAATCCCTTCTTGATTTTATTTTCCGTCAACTTGCCTTTTCAATATCCGTTTTCATATTATATCTGGCAAACTGGCTGACTAATTGTTTGTTTGTAAAACGTCCTTCATTTAACCATTTAAATAAAAAAAATACAATTTAAAAAAAAGGAGTTCAAGTCACTCCTAAAATATATTTAGTTAAACAGTCTCAATTTATGTTTGAAAGAAGGTTGAATACCTTAAACTCGATAAACGTTTAAGTTAAGTTAACATGAAAGTTAAAGGAAGCACAAATATTTGTAGCATAAGACCTATTACTGCATAGGTTTTGCTTTGTAAAGAAATACCTGCATAGTGTGCTACTAAGATCAGCAATCAAGATGAATGTTGTGAAAGTTTACTGGAAATTTTCAATCCGCCTGTTACCTCTGAAATGATTGGATTTGATTTTCATCTTGCAATAGAGGAGTGGACCAATGGCTGTCGAAATGCGACCATACACACTTCCAGACCTAGCCAAGAAAGAAGAGAAATTATTGTTTCTGAAATTGACTTCACCTGTAGTTAAAGCAACGTAATATGATCACTGCATCACTGGACCATCCGATACCAAATACACTGATCGAAATGTTGTAAGGAAGATTAATATTTGTGTTATGTTTCTGAGTAACGTATTAGTAAGACTGTTTTATTTCTATATTCACTTGTTACATGTACAATTTGCGGTTATTTCTCTATTCTTAGCTTAAACATAAACTATCAATTTAGCCTAAACACAAAACCACGTAAACAAAGGGAGACGAGTCGATGCTTGATAAATTACAACCAAGTCCGTTGTCCAATCCATCTTATTCCCAAATTAGAAGTAACATACCCCAGCCCACTTTATATGCACCCTGGACCGTGGCCAGAGAAAAATAAAAGGAATTTATAGGTCCGCGTGGTCCGTTATGTTTTATTGTTATTACCATCCTTTTATTTTATCAATGCGCCATTTTTCTGTGGCGTTTATTGATAAAATAGAAGGGAGCGATGCATGGGGTCTGAAGTTTCTAAAGAGTTTCGCGTAAAGTAAACAGAACAGGGATGTAGCTTTAATCAAGTAAACGATATTTACTAATAAAAGAAAAAAATACCTATACAAAAAGAAAGGCAACATAATATTAATTATAATCAAAGAAAAAAAAATAGACCAAAATTATTACCACTTAAGAAACGATGGTGTGGAAACGGCGTGGGACCGATCCTTATGGAGATCCTCTGAGGAGGCCTATGTCCAGCCTATGCCTAGACCTTCGGTAAATGCGTTTAAGATGCTCTAATACCTTTTGTTCTGTTTCAGATTACGGCAAGGATCTACAAAATTATATATAATAAAGTGACCGCTTCCATGACCGTGATTATTTTGTGGTTTCGTATCTTAACAGGAAACTTTATAAACCGTGTTAGAAAATTCTAGACGCACGTAGGTCCTAAATCTTCTCTGTCCCTCTTATTTTTTTCAAGGAGTGGCGCTACGTACCTTTATTCCCCCTGTTAATAATGGCTACCATTTTTTAACTCGAGCCTAAACACACGTTTGTGTTAAAGTAACGACCTACAAGTTCCATCGACACAAAATTCCACTTGGGAAGTATCTGCACCTAATTACAACAATTAACATACTCCCCCAACTCCGGGGAAGCATTGCTTAATCCTATTTCTTATCTTTTACACGCTAATGTCTTCGAATTTGCATTTCGCGAATTACAAAAAGCTGGAGAATTTAAGATACTTGCCAGTGTTGCTACTGTTGAGTGGTGTGCTTGCATTTCGGCATAAAAATATGGTCTGGCGTATTTTTTGAAGGTATGTACAATCAAATTTTAATTTTAATATATTGTAGATAGGTGTGTACAAATATTCTTTTAACATTTTCCACATTAAAATCTAAAATAACTTACATAGAACCTTAATTGAAAATGCATAATTTTAAGATAGGTACCTTTTAATTCGGAGAATTTAATAACCAGAATATTACATTACAATAAAGATACATAAAGTAAAAAAAGTATCGTAATATTTAGAAGGACTGGAACCTAATCTAGAATATCCCTATATTTCAGGTCTCCTGGAAAATTAAATGTGTTCAATGATTCCATTATTCGTAAATTATTACGTTTATGGCTATGGATAGGTAATCGATTAGCTTTGACGCTCTTTAACTATTGAAGAATAATAATATAAAATTAAGCAAGCTTAAAAACAATTTAAACAATCTTTAAAAAGTGTTCTATAAAATTGTTCTTCCGCAGGTACATAAAAATATTTATATTTTCAACTTCATTCTGGCAACATTATTCTAATTTAAGGTTTAACAAAAAAGATAAAGTGGAATCAAAGGCAATGCTAATTGCGTGATATTGTGATATGGTAATTGGTAGCGGCATCTAGCGGCGGGGGGCGGAAGGAATCGCTACGCCTAGCGCCGCTTTAGGGAATATTTGTAATTTTAAGGTGTTTGGATTTGTAAATTTCCAAGTTCTTAATTATTAGTAAAACATTGGACATCTCTGGAGTATAAATAGTGCACCTTAATTTTCTAACATACAAGCAACAACTTTTTTACTATTAGGGAAAAGGATCCTACAAATTAAATATCTAACTGATCTTCATCGTTATGAGGATATTTTCCCTAGTAAGTAAAACCCTGAACCTTCTGCTGTCCTTTGTTTATTATAGAACCTTTCTTTTAGCACCATTCCTTCTCGCTTCAAGGGTGTACACTGGAAGGCGAAGACGGGCTTTATTTTCTTTATTTTTAAAAGCATTGAAATCTAGTCAAGTGTGAAGAGTAAGCCTACTGCTAAATTTAAATACACTTACAAATAACTTATTTTAGAGTGTCAATGAACCTGTAAGTCTTTCGTTGACAGAACAAATTGATTGGCTCCAACAAAAAAGAAAACTTCCCGAGAAAGAATCAAACAAACAAACCTGAGCCGCTCAAATTGACAAAGGACGGACAGTTTTGAATTTGAATATATTACTGTAATTTTTTAAAAGTTTCTGTTTGTCTGCCCATTATTCTGAGGGTTCGTTTTTTTCGATTTTCCCATTTATTAATTTTCTTTTCGACGCACGAACAAAGATATAGCGATATTTGACGGGCTTTTAAACATCTCGTTATTATCTACTATTTCCATTCATATGATGCCGATTTTGATCTTGACAAGACGATTTTGATCTTAACTAGAAGATGTGGTCCGTGGTACAACTCAAAGATCTTTATAGATTTAAATTGACAAGGAAAAGTTACAAATTTGAGCTCTTCATGTTCTGTATAGCGATCTCAGTAGGATAATAATATATACTTAAATACATATTAAATTTAATTGCAAAACTCAAGAGACTCAACTCAACGTATTATTACACTGCTTCACATTCGGTAATTGGTAATTTTATAAATGTATAGATTAAATAATATGGTATAAGTACCGAAATATAGTTTAGTTTCAATTTATATGAAAAAGTTGATAGTTTGAGTTCTTCATGTTCTAAACAACGATTTTAATTTCAAAGCTCAAGAGAAGAAAAATAAAGATTGCAACATAAACTGGTTTTTCACTTTCAGTATTCGCTAATTTATTTATATCCGCGACCGTCATAATATATTCGCCGTGCTACTGGAGGTAAATTGAAAAGTTTTCGGCGACCGAATCCAGACGCAGTATGTAAATCTGTTGTAATTTGGAAAACAATGACGACGGAAGTTATCTAGTGGTCGCTCAGGTGGAAATTAATCAACGAATCGCTTCAAAATTAAAAATATTCAACACAAAACCTGCAGCAAATGTTGGACTAAAAGTGAGTAAAAATTTTGGAGATGCAATTGTGACGTTTAAAATATCCGTGGTTTCACGGGATATACAGTTGCGAGTATCTAATAAAATAATGTGTAATATTGAATTAGTTAGTTGAAATTCATATTTTCATTTGTTGCTAAATTACTTGCAAACATTTCTGAATGCAATTGCGATAAATAATTAAATGATTTTTCACAAACCTACGAGTAACTCAATATTTTAGCGAGTAGAGCGATATTTTTCAAGTGTATAAAATTTCAGATTTTTTATCTAAATCTTGTTTGTGTTACCACCATAGGTGAGTGGATGGTTAAATTTTTGCTTAACCTCGTTGAATTTGTGTATCCTATCGTTATTACATTAAAATGAAAAATTAACATAATTGAAGACATAAGTCCTTCAATTAAATTTTCGACAGTCTTAGATGGTACTTGAACTTCTTCCACATAACAGGCGATTGCTCTAATCAATTAATCTGAAGTTGTTTATGTCGACGAATTTAGTCAAGCCTTCACACTTGAAGCCAGGGAGCTTCATCGTTGTTATGTAGCTCCCACATATCGTCCAATCGGTATCGAATGGATCGCTTTATCAAAGAAATTGTATTTTGAATTTACACCAGCAGGATTTCATATCTGTTCCAAAACATGTAGTTATAATCTCCAACTTCATAACATGGTTGTACAGTAGTACAGTTATTAGACAGTTTTATATTTGCCTTCCTCGACATAGGGAACTATTTGACTCAAATTATAGTCTTGACGGTGCGTGTGTGATGTGATCTTCCGACCGTTCGTTTCCTAACGGTCCCGCGGCAACTACCGAAAACAATCCGACGTTTTTGTATTCACTTCGTGTCGCGTCTCGCTTCTCGATAACAGCAGCCACAGGCCGGCGGGGACACTCGCTCGCTTCCATTTTTGACAGAACACAAACAAAATAAAGACAAATCAGAAGAACAACTGCATAATACTTCCTACTAGCTTTCTTCCCGTGGCTATGCCTGCGTGAACTACACGAACACCTGTTCCGGGTACAGTGAGATACCAAATAGATCTTCCTCAAGTTCTAAACTGTATATTAACGAAATGTCATCTAAATCGGTTCTATAGTTTAGGCGTGAAAGCGTAACAAAGTTAGTTTTATAATATTTGAAACGATAAGGATACTAGTTGACTACTGATAAGGCTATCGGGTACAAGCCATGGAAGGTGTTATCCCAGCAAAAAGTGAGAGGATCAGCACAAACTATTCAGATTGGTAACATTGTACATAAGACGACCATTTGGATCAGCGGTAGTTAACGCTGCTTCTGAGCCATGGGTCGCGGGTTCGATCCCCGCACAGTACAAATATTTGTGTGCATGAACATGTCTGTTTGTACTGGTCTGGGTGTTTTCTATGTATTATAAGTATGTATTTACAAAAAAAAAAAAGTATATAAGTAAGATTATCGGTTGTCTAGTACCCCATACGACAGGGTACTTAATACTACCTTAATTTGGGACTAGATGGCTCTGTGTGGCCCAGTGAGGCATGTCTTAAAATATTTATTATTATTATTATTATTATTTGTTTATTCTTTTTTATAACTCAGTTTTTACTGGTATTTCAAGACAACACGGGCCTAAGCCAAGTGTTGTCTTCACATAAGTGTCAATTAAATATCTGTGTGATGTTGTGTAGGTACTGTATGTAAAGTGTGATTATGGGGATGTATGTTGCTGTAAAGATGGAATTGCCTGGTGACGAGATGATTGTGACTGGTATTCTTGTTGTAAGAATTTTCTAACAATTCGACAAGTATTCAAAATAACCGCTTTCTGAAGCTGTATATAAGTATATTTAGGTAGCTGAAGTGTCATAAGGGATTGTTGTAATTGTTTTGGGATGATTCCTGTCGTAGATAAGACAATAGGAACAATGCTAACTTCCGAAAGTCGCCACATACGTTTTATTTCGTCTTTTAGGTCAATGTATTTTGTTATTTTTTCTGAAATTGTAGTCTGTAGGTTGTGAGAGTTAGGAATAGCTATGTCGATAATATATGCTATGTTATTCTTCTTGTCCTGGAGAGTGATATCCGGTCTATTGTAGTGTGTGGTTTTATCTGTTAGAATGGCACGGTCAAAATAAATTCTATAATTGCTATTTTCTAATACCGGTTCAGGGGTGTATTATTATTATTATTATTATTATTGTTGTAGATGAAATGGTTTAAGGAGTCCGGCCAGTGCTATGCAATATTTTAGCTGTAATAAATATTGAAAACGAACCTCATTTTAAACATGTTCAGTTGTTTTAAATCTTTTTGACTGTGCAGCAGTAGAACTTAGCACTGAATACAATTACTATGTTAATCCAAAGATGATATGCCTTAACCGAAGAATTCATAAAACACATATACATATTCGGTACTTACTTTACAAAACAATTTGACAGTAGCAATTCTGAAGTAGTTAAATTTGATATATTAGATAGAATTCAATTTTTTTATCATCATTAGTCATTATTATCATCAGTAACTGAAGTACCTATACCTGCACTAAGTGTAGCATTCTAAATTAAAAGCAGCTCACGTTACAATTATAATAGTTAACATGCCCTTGTTCATCGCATTCTCTAAATCCCCTCTTCTTAGGCCAAGGTCTCCTTATTTGTCAGGCGGTGAACTTGACATGTGTCACCCATCCCACTGTAACTTTCCGTCAGTGTGACAGGTCGCGATACTCAAAAGCCTCGTATCGGCACACATCGGCGATCGGCCGATACCGCGGATCGCCCGCTACGCATATATTTGCATTCATTTCATAACCAGTGAATAGAAGAATAAAATTAGACGCACATGGGTCGCTTTTTTAAACCGTTGTTTTTACTTTTTTATCTGTTTCGCTTTCCAACGGCCGGTGGTTGGAGCGTGACACCTTTGCTCTGCGTAGGTACTTTTTTTTAGCCAAAACGTCATTTGGAGCTAAATAATTTAGATAAGAAGTAGGCACCTATAAGCCGTACGATACTAACTAATTGGTAGTTTGTATCGTACGTACGGTTGTTAAAATAAGATATCGTAACATACAACGATAAATTCTGCATTAAAAACTTATTCAAAAAGGGCAATTAATGCTAGATATGTTATTTACAAAAAAAAATACAAAATATTTATTGGTAAATACATGTTACATTTACAAATATGTGTCGGGCTTTTCCTATTAAGTTTATATATTAAACCTGTCCTAGGATACAGCCGCTCATCCTAAGTATCATCTAGATAGAACATGTACAAATTACAAGTGAGATTTTGTCAGCCACCGTCATACAAGAAGTATCCAGCACAATAGTTTAGTTTACAATCTAGTATTCTTATACCAACACTTATAGTCTTCAAGAAAATATTATATTATAGTAAATTTTCAGTTTTAACATAATCTAATTGTTTTAACCAAGCAATTAACGTTTTTTTACAATCTAAAAATGTCATGTTGTGTATGTGTAGTATTCTATTTATTTTATTATATAGGCTTATGGATTTTGAATAATACTGGTTACGTGAAAAATTCGTTTTAGATATATTTTTTTTAATTACAGTATATGGATTTCGTTTAGCATTAATATTATAATCAGGAATGTTTTTTTTGTGAGTTTTTAGTATACACAGTTCACAACATTTATAAGGTCACAAAATAAAAATGCATGAGACGGGAATAAATACCGAACTGCTAATAATTATTGGTTTCTTGAATTTTAGGTACTTACCCTACACTAAACATTGAAATAAAAAATAATTTTACGGATTTTGCTTACGTCTATTAAAGTTTTACATGTTGTTATGTCCCTGCAAGTGTAAAAAATATATTTAATTTCACCAATATTTGTCATATTAAGTTTCACCTGTGGCCTGGTGTTTTGACTTCAACGCAAAAGATCTAAGTTCTTTTCCTCAATAGAGTCGTTTAAAAACTTATTAACTTAAATAAATTTTTCAACAATTGGTTAGCATACTCTGCATTAGGTTTCATTGATCTTTTAGTCAGAAACTAAATCATGTAAGTAATGGTTTTTTTATCTGAAAATTGTTGCAGTAATTTGGAGTAGACCATACAGCAATACGTTTATATTTTTATCCCTACTTTATAAGAATCTGCATAGAACAAGTTCAGCATAATGAATATTTTGGCACGAACCTAGGCAAAAATGTATTTCGTCAAATCATTTTCTGTTTTGTCTCTATCCGAGAACGGACTAGAAACAAGCCTAGTTAGTAGATGTGCAGCGACTGCAATCAGACCTAACAGGGAACCAAACCGTTGTTGATCATGGCTACACACTCGGTGTTAGGTACTGAATGTACGGGTTTCCTAGTATTTACTCCTACGCCGAGTTTAATTATATGGATTTTGTTAAATCCAGAAAAAATAAATGTTTTTATAATACAACAATAATCAAATTATATCAGACATCTGAACTTCAATACTGGTGAACAACTTCAAACAACGAAAAGTTCTTAAATAGTAGCAAACATACGTTTGAGTACATATGTAGGTGGATTTTCTTATCTTGTGAAAGCGTTTTCATGTTTTCTGATAATTTTGTAAAACATGAAACTCTGCAAATGCTCCGTAGTCCCGCCACTCCCCGCTAGGTGGCGCTAGCATACTGATTAGATCTAATTGAGGCCAATTACTGTGTTGCAGTGAATTAAAAAAGTTGAAGTGTTAGTTCTTATAAAAATCAAATATTTCTGATAATAAGAAAATCTGATCAAATATTTTGTTAAATAT
The DNA here is from genome assembly GCA_949315895.1 of Anania crocealis. NCBI lineage: Eukaryota > Metazoa > Arthropoda > Insecta > Lepidoptera > Crambidae > Anania > Anania crocealis. The sequence continues at coordinate 927,361 of OX438885.1, read as the reverse complement.
AAAGTAACTCCTTTTTGTGTTTTTCAATAATAGTAAGTTCCGTTGAATAACATTACATTTTGTTCTTTTGTATATGAAATAACAGACAAGACATCAAAATCTAAAAAATCCATTAATTTAGATCGCCATTACGAATTCCTGTCTATTGTGACACTTATTTTATTGAACGATTTAAATTTATCCATGCAATGAAACATTACTTAGTACCTACATTAATTTTTAACCATAATTAATTTTGACGACCTCCGTGGCGGAGTGGCGTACACACCGGTTTTCAAGCCTGCTCCGAGGTCCCGGGTTCGATTCCCGGACAATGTAGAAAAAAATGTGTTTTTCTACATTTTCTCGGGTCTGGGTGTTTGTGGTACCTTCGTTGTTTCTTGTTTCCAAAATACGAATGCTTTAAATAGTTATTCAAATTGGGATCAGAACAATGTATGTGATGTTGTCCAATTTTTTTTTTTAATTACTAAAACCTAACGCTGATTAGATTATATAGTGAAACATGGCTTTAATAACCCTGTGACACACACAATAGCAATACACATTCAAGACACGAACTAAATATCATGTCTGTACACTGTACAGCTTGTTAGCTGCAAATATTAATATCAATTACAAATGGCGAAACAAAAAATATGTTGCGCGCCGTGATAATGAAGGGAAATTAATTCTAAGGGTACATCACACAGTGCATGTATAATTAATCCTGGGAACTCTCGGATGATTGTTGCGTGCAGAGGTTATTTTAAGTCGGTTCGCGGTCGGACTAATCAAATAATAATTTGATTTGATTGAATTCGGAATGCTATTTTCAAATCAAGATTGTGTAAATAACATTTAACTGTGATAATCATTTTTGTGTTGGTTATGGTTGATTGTTTATTTTGTTTTATTTTTACGTCAAATTGTTTATAGTGAAGCCAAAATACGGTTTAAATAGTTTTATGAAATGGAAAATACAATTACTTTAATTAGAAAAAAATAGATTTGAGAAATTGTATTTTCAAGCAGCACCAGCAATTTCTTTGCTTAAAAAATCGTCTCAAAACATTTATTGATTTTGTCAATAGGGATTATCCATATATACTTACGGCCGGTCCCAATAACCTATCTATCTTCAGTTTTGACATATCGGAGATAGAAAACAACTTCTGTCTTTGTTTCTCTGGACGGCAAAATCAGAGACAGAAGATGTTTTCTATCGCCGATATGCCAAAACTGAAGATAGATAGATTATTGGGACCGGCTGTTAACAAACTTGATCGCCCTGACAACAGTACCGAGATATCGGAGATTTTTTAGCTGTTAGTCAGCGAATTTTCATGAATCTATGTTTTTGGATATTTACCTCTAATATTACCAAGAGTCGGTACAGGTTACCAACAGTACAGGTGTCACCAGTAATTGTACCTTGTACTTTGTACCCTACTTATGTAATTTAGAAGAGTATTCGAGATCGTTATGTTGTCAGGCGTGAATTTATTTATAGCAATGACTATAAATCGTGTCCCACGATATTGACACTATCAATTTCTGCCGTACAGTAATTGCGACTGGTTTTTTTGCGTCCGTCTGTCAGACACCAAGTGAACTATAAATAATCCGTAAAAGACGTCGAGGGTCGCCAGAATACTTTTTTGCAATCAATGGCTGAATTTATCTAGTGTTTGCTTGTTTAATTTCAATTTGTTTCATTACAGTGCAAAGATATCTTTCTTTGTTAAAAACCAAAACCAAATACCTGTAGGTAATGATCATGTGTTGTAGATCAAATACTGTCAATAAATGATATGGGTCTTTGGGGTGGTGGGGTCTACCTCCTAGTGGTCCACCCTGGGCAACGGCATCCTTGATTTTCTAACCAATGACGACGGCTAACAGATCCCTCTGCGGTGGTAGGCTTCGTATGAGGCTGCCTGGATGCTACCACCCTCCTGCCGGAGTCCAGCGCCAAACAGTTTTTCTGTGTTCCGCTGGTGTGCGGGAGAACCAGTGCCACTTTCTGGGTAAGCTCGCTCCATCTTAGGCTTATTCTTAACCGTAGAGTTAAGTATGTAGTCAAGAGCAAGCCCATTCATTATAAAAAAATATGGGTCTACAAATTTTCGCGACATCATTCTTTAGTTATTCTTTACCGTGAACCATCTTTGGGCTATAATAGAGATATATGTTGTCTGGATGCATGCAAGTTCAACCATTTGTATTATAATCAGCTCACATCATTCTTCTGCTGAATTATGGTTACTCGCAAAAAAGTGATAGTAATACTCCGTGCTCAGGAGATTTGAAGACATAAACAAGACTTTTTTTATTTACTATCGTCTCAATTGGCAAGCGGATTGGCGATCGTAGTTTCGCAAGACGACGTAATTGATCAAGTGGTTTAGACACTATAGACCTCAGACCTTAGGGGCTGATGATTCCTCGATGAGTCAATGTAATAAACTACTTATTTGTTCCATTTGCGACCATGAAAATGTATCTTCCTATGTGTTGTATCTTCTTATAGACTCTTATTTTTATTTTAGCTTGGCCGATAAAGGCTAATTCATTATAGGGCCTAAACAAGTAATGAATAAGAACAGCAAATTTTATTTTTAAAAATATTTGACTGTATTAGGCCCGACCGAACCCCAAAAAAATCTACTTACGCTAACCTGCTTTATTAAAATGATTAAATTGTATTGCTCATACAGAAGCCTGTGAATTAGCCAAAACCCTTAAGAACAACTATTCATCAATGTACTCTTATTCCTAGTGCCCTAAACAATCTAGTTACACACTCCTTGAACATGACAACAGATCAGGACGACAATGTGTTTGATGCTGTCCACGTTTATTTATTCATAAAAACATGCTAAAATTAGGAATTCAAATTCGTAAAACTGTTAACCGTTTCGCTTCCAAATGGGTCATAACGTAAAACGGCAGATGACGTGCGCGGGCGCAGGCGCGGGGTGAGCAAATGAGATGCAAATGCATGTATCCCTCGATCGCACACTTCCTTCCGCGGTTATGCGTGCGCGCCGACGTCACGCGCAGCGGATGACGGCACCTTGTGTTTTTTTCCTCGGTTAAGGCAGTACGAAAGAACCGGACGACGATCTGTGGGCCCCTAAGCACCGGACTAATGATCAAGTGAAGGCCGCTGCGAATGGAGCGGAACCTGTCGTTGACGGAGAATGTTTTTACGTCGGTTGTTTTAAGGAGATACGAAAGAACCTGACGATCTGTGGATAGGATCTCACCAGACCAACGCTCTGGCGTCGGCCGCTGTATGCAGATGGAGCGGAGCTGATTGTTGTGGTGGGTTTTAGGGTACTAAGCCTATCCATGTTTTGAAACCTCTGGATGGATGACCTGGTCGTTGTGGAGAAGTCAAAGTTTAAACTGTAAACCGTTATTTCAGTTTATTATTTTTAAATGTTAGTTTAGTCTGTTGAACTACTTTTAAATTTACGCGTATTAACCAAATATGTATTTGGTTATGCGTAAACTGTAAGTCAAATCCTTGCCTCGGCGTAGTTGCCAATCGCTCGGGCGGTCCACAGCACTAGAGTGAACTACCGAACCTTAGTACTCTCAACTGGCTTAAGAACTACTTACATCTACTCTCGAGAAGTAAAAGTTTATGATGTCAAGCGTTATTTCGTAGTAATTAATGCGGCTATTTGTCAAGCTAATTATAGTGGTAAGCTGTAGATTATAATGGAAAGTAAACACCGTGACGGTCCCATAAAAATATCCACAGCACCGAAAGAAATTATAAAGTAATGGCCACTAATAACAGTTGGGCTGTAGAGCCTACCGCGCTAGTGGATCGTAATGATTGGGATCTAGAAACAAAAATATATTTCAGTTTTAGTGTAAAGGCATTAACTCAAACCTTTCAGGTTTAAAGTAGTTTGTTTGACATGTCATATCATGATGACACTTTAAAATGTCCGCGATTGAATCTCTACGTAACTGTTGTAATGTTTACTCTATATAAAACTAAACTCAAGCGTCACTTTATGGAAATCCATAACTATAAAAAAAAATACTTTAATATAAGATTTTGTTGCAATTATAATATCAGTATGTAGACTTGAAAAACTATATCTCAGGCGCGACTCGAACCCGCATTTCCTCGAATGCCGCGCCCGGCATAACTGACTGTCTGACTGTCAAACATCTGCAAAGAAGTTTCTTTTGGGTGTTAAGAGTGCAAACTATAACGTAGCACACAATCTGGGGTACCCTTGAAGAGGAATACCCTCAGAAACCTAGGTTCTGCTACGCTACAAAAGAAAATGAGGAAAGGGGGAAAGTTGAGGGGACCTACCTTTATATAACTATTCCATAAGAATTAAACAAAACACCAAATAATGAAGATTAAGAATATATATTCAAGACAAGGTGAAAGATAAGTATTAAACGTAACTTAAATTTAGAAGTAGAGGAGGAGAGGTGGCCGGGTCGACCACGCCAGGATCCAACTGCGCAGCAAAGGGGAGATGGCCTGGCGGTCTACCCGACCATGCCAGGGTCCAGCTGCGCAGGGTGGAGGTAACCCGGCGGTCTACCTGACCGTGCCAGGGTCCAGTAGCACCGGACAGATGAGGTGACCCGGCGGTCTATTTGACCACGCCAGGGTCCAGTCACTCATGAGAGAAGAGGTGGCCCGGCGGTCTATTTGACCAAGTCAGGGTCCAGTTATTGATTGATCAATTTACGTGGAATTCACTTAATTCGTTCTTGAATTTTCTAATGCCGAATGTAGTCTCAACGGTACTTGTCAAGTATGGCCTTTTATAGGCAAAACGATGGAACAATATTCGCTTTTAAATATTTGAAAATTATATATAAACTGTATTTTTACAAGCAGCTTATAAAAATACATAAAAAGGTGAGTTTAATCTAAAATTAGCTAAAATAAAGGGTTTTGAAACTGAAATTTAAAATAATTTAGAACTAAATTAGAAAATAAAGAGTTTGACAGTGGTTGCCTATGATAACGGTCTGCCAAAATAACAAGAAAATTTTATTATACGAGTAAATAACAAAATTAGAAAATACATAAAATTATAAGGAAATATATAAGCTAAACTAGACAAAATGATGATGAGATGAAAAAGGAATGAAAGGTAAGATATCTACATGCCACAAAACTCCTAACATTTGATGATACAACGCTGGGTTACAGCGAAAAGAATATGCTTGCAAAATTGACGCCAATGACTTAGTGTCTCGGCGGCTAAATGGTAAAGCGCCGCGCCCGGCATGCGAGGAGATGCGGGTCAGAGTCCCACCTGAGACATAATATTTCAAGTTTAAATACTGATACTATATATATGACACAAAATTTAATAAATCTAAAGTAAAGCTCAGCTCATTTCGGTAGGAAGTTTCTCGACCGCAGATTGTTTACTTAATGACTTCCTTTTCTTTTAATCTAATGGTAACTTCCATATAAATGACATGTTTGATTACCTTCAACTTACTTTTTATTACGTATGACCATAGTATGGTCATGTATGGTCACCTTACATACATTGTGGAGAAGCCTATTTTAATGGTATATTTCGGTCGGCTCGATTCTGCTGCCCGCCTTCTTCTAGAAGCACTCTTTAGTCGCTTGTTAAAGAGGTACAAGGGGTATGAGTAGTACCATTTCCCTATGGTAGTACTATTATTTTTATGTACCAGCGCCTTAAAAAACAAACTTAGTAACAGTTTCGTATTTATTTTATCAATTGTTATTGTTGAATAGAGTTTATTTATCGGAATCACAGCGTCAGCAAACGATCGGCAGCGGGCTCGGGCGGGTCGCATGCATATGCATGAGGAACGGCCGCGCCATATGCCGGCTATGACTTGCACTCACATTTCTAGGGCCCGTGTGAAAGTTGCACTCGCTTTTGTTATTCCTATTACGAGTGGCCAGCTCTGTCTCTGTTTGTCAAATTTATTCTTAATGCCTAGGTGGGTGAAGGCCTATCAAAAAATGATTCGAATTTTAGAACATTGATCCCATCATTGCTCGGTTTTGTGATCACCAACCCGTATTCGGCAAGCGTGGTGATTATGCCTGTACCCGTCATTGCGGTGGTAACTTGAATTAAAAGATGAAGGCCTTTACCCTGAAGTGGGATGATTATAGGCCGTGGCTTCACTTCACTAAATTTTGAAACTAGAATCCTGCTACGATTACTGCTACCTACTATTCTCATCGTCATGTTTTCTGATGTACTTTTTTAGGTTTTAAAGTAAATATGTGTATGTTGGGTAGCTTGCATCGTAGATTTTTTTAGTAACATGTAAACATCCTTTGTCTTTCTTCGAAACTGACTGTTTACTGTTAGCTAAAAATTAAATAAAAAATATATTAGCATTCTTTTGAGTTTTGGCAATTTATGTCAATAGAGCTTAAGTAACGCAACGTGTATTCACGGCATTGTTCATTTATAAACCACTTAACATAAGTAGTAAAGTGGCGTACAAAACGAACCATATTTATGACGTCAGGATGAGTCTTTTGTCCATCCCCTAGTCGATGCGTATCTCCCGTTTTGGTACAGCTAATTTTCGTACAATTAATTTGGCTACCCACACAGCACAGATACTATCTGAATATTACTATCGCGTAGAAAATTCTAAGACTATGTTAACCGAAGTCATCTATTTGCAAATGCGATGGGAAATAGTCGGTTATTTGCCCTGAAAATACATAAAAGCTTCGAGAATTAAATAATGTTTTTTTACACGTATATCTGCATTTTGTTATGTTCTACCTTGTATTGATTTCCAAAAATAGTTTCAATGTAAGCACTAAGCATAGAAATTTATTGATCTTTGTTATATACCAAAACATCTTCAACGTTTTATTTTAGACGCAAAAAACATAAAATTGCTTTAAATAAAAATTAATGTTAAGGGTAATGGATTTCGATGTGATTGATTTCCATAAAAGATAGTTTTAATGACGCATTTTTAAATGATTATGATGTAAAAAAGTAAAAGATCTATAATCATCCCACTGCAGGGAAAAGGCCTCCATCATTGGATTCACGTCACCACTGCAATGATGGGTACTAGCATAATCACCACGCTTGCCAAATGTGGGTTGGTGATCACAAACCCGAGCAAAGTTCGAAATTCGAAACTTTATTGTAGCCCGACCCGGGGATCGAACCCGGAACCCCGAGGTCATGGCCTGGTATTTAAACCGCTACTAAACGGGGCGTTTTATGATGTACCTTATATTATTTTAATAACAAGTAATTGTTTTATAAAATAAAAAAAAACAAAGCTATCTACCCCAAACACCCAGTGTCAACGTAAAAGAGTTTTTTTCTACAATGACCCGTCAGTTGGTTGAACCCAGTAGGTTCCTCAAAATGGCTTCACTATGGCAACCGTTATACCTACCCAGATCAACCAAGGATATCATTATGATAAATCTACTCTTCTATCGCGAACAGTAGAAACATAGCGCCAAAAATATAAAAGCTTACAAAAAGTGCGTCCTCATTCTCAAAATCCAGATTATCGACAAGTACCAATTATGTTTCGCATCCATCAGACCATAAACAAACCTGACAAAGGATTGCGTTCCTCGGCGCGTACGCAGCCCGCCGGCGAACCATGTCAAGACTATAGTACATGCGTATTACAAACAAAAACAGCTTAGTGTAATAGACAGCGCCCAGGAATTAGTTCGACGCCTTTAAAGGAACTAAGTTTTCTCCGACTGAATTATTGGCGCTCTTTCACGCGTATCGTTATTATGTTTGTGCGTAAATTACAGTTGCACACTTCCCACTGTTGGTTGACCATAATTCGTCTTGTAATGGAATCGTCACTACTCCCCGCTCGGTTAAACAATGTTGAAATGCGTCGTTGACATTTTAATAAACGTTCATCAATATTGAAAAATGTGAACGCTGTAACACCAACAATAAATTTGTTTTATTGTTATGTCGTATGTTTTTATTCCAGTCAACGAAGCAAAACTGCAAATATTCCAAGAAACAGGAATTTCGTTGCAAGCGCAAGGTTTCTCGCTGCTTGTTTTTACGATGTTTTTTTTGTGTCGATAATAAATTACGCACTTCACTAGCGCTGTGCGTAACGCATGATGTGCGCAAACGCATGATTGCAAAAAACGTTGGTTTTCTACACGCACGTTAATGAATATTGATTTGTGGATACCGTAATGATCGACGACGGGATTCGACTCGAAATCCGCTGAAAAACAGCAAAAAACACGGCAAAAATTAAATATTCCCCACGCACGTAGTTTCGCAATAGTGCGTGCGCGCCGGCCGGAGATTTACGATGCGTATTCTAAGAATTCAGGTTTGGTGGAAAATGATTATCGATGAGGGCAATATTGCCTAACAAAGCGGTACGTTCAGATTCTTGGAAATATACTGCATTTAGTTTATATTTACAAATAATGTTCCGAAAACTACTAACTGCATTCAAATTGTCTATACTAAAATTGTTTTGAAATTAACTGCATTCAGTATGTCTATACCATAATTGTTTTTTCTAGAATCCTTAGCAGGAGCCCGACTTGTCATGCTTATAATTTATTTGTTTCATATTATAATCACACTATCGCTAATAATTTCACCAAGTTTGACACTTGTACTGTATAATACACCGTCTACATACAATGTAAATTACAAACTGCCAGAACTTAAAACAATACGCCCCTTAGTTTTTACTATAATACTCAAAAGGTAAACTCGTTTTGCGCAAATAAAAAAACTTGCCAGCTTGAGGATCGAACCCAGAGCCCCGGAACTTGGCCCGTTACATAAACCACTAGACCAAATGAAGCATTAAGATTTCTGTTATTACTTTAAAAAAAACATCTAAATTGAATTTGGAACTTAAATTAACAGGGAAAAATATTGGCAACAATGAAACTATATTAAAGTAGGTATAAGCCATAATCACTGATGGGACTACCCTGACGTATTACTCGGTAGTTCTATGCAAAATTAATTACGTTTGATGTTTAAAATGACTACCTTAACGTGTGCGATTGTTAATAATAACAATCAATCGATAACTAAGCGTAATGATGAAATAATAGATGAGCTATTAGGGTGACTGCTCTAGAAGGATGGGTCAATTAAACAAAGGTATAATTATGTATTCAATTGTCATACGTTTGAGATGGGCATCTACTTATACATAGCAGAACTGTAGAATCAATATTGTATTATCTCTATTATATAATATATCTATCAATATTATTGTATTCTATGTATAACAAGTATATACGCCAAACTACCTAATAGTAGCTTAATTTGGGACTAGATGGCTCTGTGTGGCCCAGTGTGGCTTGTCTTAAAAAAAGCTCTAGGCCAAATTATCCCATTGTTGGACATAGGCCTCTCCAAGAGAATGTTTTGGATAACGTTTGATCTCACTTGGGCCAAAAGTGTGGAGAAGACGCTGCTGTTCTACTTTTTTTTTGGCTGTACTCCTTTAAAAGTATCTTACGACACCCATGGGATGAGAATCGGTGGTGCTATGCTATTCTAGTTTCGGTCGTAAGCACAGGGCACAAGGCAAATAATAAATATGGTAGCCTAAAGTGGTTTAATTTGAAGTAAAGGAATCATAATTTTAATCTCAATGGTTGGTATATTTATTTACTCAACTTGTACTTCATTATTATAATAATTATATTCATACTTATTATTACTTTTGAAGTTACGCTTTTCCGATTAATTAACATCCGTCACAAAAAAAACTCCAGCAAAAAATATTTTTATAATCTCTAGTGGCAAAGTTGATTCATAAGTATTTCTAGTCAAGTGAATTTTTCAGAATTGTCTCGTATATGCATAAGTCAGGAGACAAGAAAAGGACATTGTCTGATATCAATGGACTATCGGGGCTTTGTCAGTAATGCTGAAATACAGTAGAAAGATAGATAAGACTTTAAAAAAGGACATGGGCTATTTGTGTCCCACTGCAGGGCACAGATTTAAAACTAGAAAACTTTTATCTGTTAAAATTTTGTAAAAGGTGTCTTGGAGGATATTTTGACTCGCTACCGGAGCTTGTAGTTTAGGATAAAAAAGATTTTCCAAGTTTCCCATTCGAAGTAAACCCAAAAAGACTATAGATTGTCACATGAAATAAACGCTACCCCTATACAAACTCATATGACAGGATCTGCGGTTAGACGCTCTGCCAATGGGCGCGCTCGGTGCAACCGCTTGGAACCAGTTCTAACTAGTTTGGGGTGGATATAGTGCATACGGCATGCGTGACGTACAGCCATTACGCTGTATTTTCACTAATAAGTAATAACCGAACACTAATGAAGGGGTGAGGAACGTTTGGACATGTACATAATGTAGACACGGTGTTTTATGCCTGGTTGCTGTAAGTTTTTTAACTACAGTTGAGAAGCAGAAACTGTTTGTGCTAAAATTTATGGTCTGGTTAGGTCTGTTATAATAAATATTGCTTTTGATAAAGTTGCATGAAGGAAAACCTACCTATGTATTGTCTGGTAAAGAAGTGGTGAGGAAAGATGGTAAAATTATTAAAGATTCTATAAATATTGTTATTATCATTATTTCAGTTTGGCTGATTGGAGAGGAGATGCTGTTGCCCATCTTCTTCTGTTCTTCTTTAGTCGCCTCTTACGACACTCTTGGAAAAAGCAAGAAGTGATGCAATAATTTATCGAACTGGCATCTCATTGGTACGTTAAAAATAAACATTTCAATGAAGTACGAGTATAATGCATTGATTAGTTAACTTTGTCAAAATAATGCATATCAAAACGATTTAGGTTCACAATAATTTGTTATTTGCTAAGTGGAAAACTGATATTGCCAGTATTATTTCTACGTTGCAATAAATAGACTCAGACTTGAATTTTGCTAATGATTTCCGCTCGTTAACCCCGGCCTAGGAATCTTCACCACACTACTGATACTGAATTATCAAGCACTATTTCATGCCGGAATACTTTTCTATGATTCATTTGCTATAAATAAACACAAAGAAAATTCTAAAAGCTACGATATAGGTGAATTTTCCTAAAATTTTCGAATGGTCCAAAAATAATTTTCGAATATAGTAGCGCCCAGAAAAAACAATAGTGATGGGTTGACGGAGAAGGGGGTAGGGGGGTGGGTCCCGTGTTATCTCTCCGCTGTTATTTCACGTCGCGTGGCGAACTGTGCAAATAGTCAGCCGGCACAATTATACATACACCCGGCCATAGATCAATTAGGGGCAGATATTCCGTTTTCAGGATGTGTCAATAATTAGATTAGTATGTTAGGTCATAGACAATTTGTTAGAAAATGTAGGGAAATAATCCTTATGAAAAAATGACAAAATAAATTCGTGAGCCAACTGGCACCTAAGGTAAATATGGATAAAACCTTTATAGAGCAAGAAATGTTGTAAGAGTTGTTTGAATTATGAAAATTATAATATTGATGCCAGATTTTCCTCGCTAATTGAAATGCTAGAGATGTCCCTTCTGCACATTTCCAGTTTTGCTATGTGGATAGTTATCGCAGGTAGGTTTCGGTATGATTCGCTCCATGCGATTACCGGGCCACCTGTCGCCTTTCCCACGGAATTCATAATTCCCGCGGGATTGTGCGGATCGCCTTAATTGTATTCGGGAACACCGGGATTTATTACGTTTGTGTTTTATATAAATTTGTCGGATCGATTTTCAGGGGGATTTCGTGCATATGGCCGAAGTTGGCAAGTTATGGAAATGTGGGATGATGGTTTGCTGGAAATTTTCCTTTGTTCCTTTAATTGTCAATGCAAGATTTGACAGGTAGAACTCATGAAATTCAACTTTAAAGTGACAAATTAAATTTCTTCCAGATGCACGTGTAAAACCCCGCGAAATACTTAGGTTTTCAAGATGTCTCCAGCTCCGAGGTCTTGGGGTCGAAACGTTTTTCTCTAATTTTTCAGTTTTTACTTTTGTGAAACCTTCGTTGTTTTTGTATTTCACGATACGGGTGTTTTAGTAAGTTACTAATTTGAGATCCGAACAATATATGTGGTGATCTTCACATTTATTTACTATTGGCTGTTCCTGCGAACTCCTCAGAATAATTAGTTTGATTTGATTTTGGTCTTTCATGTCATTGTTATTAATATATGGCATGTTAGAAATGGCTGATTTGTTTGGCTCCGGCCAAAACACTGCCCCTGATATAAAACAGAAGTAGAAACGCATTTCCTCCTTTTTATGTTTGTTGTAAGTTTTTAAGATACATTTTCTGTTATTTTGGGGCGAAGACATTAACAAATCATTGTCCAGCCATTTCTGACTCATAACTGGTGTAACTTTAAAATTTTCAGTATTTAAACTTGAAAAATTATGTCTCAGGCGGGACTCGAACCCGCATCTTCTCGCATGCCGGGCGGGCGTTATACCATTAAGCCACCGAGACACTGCGACACAGCGCGAATTTTTCAAGCATATTCTTATCGCTGTAAGCCAGCTTTGTCTCGCCCGGCATGCGAGGAGATGCGGGTTCGAGTCCCTTCTGAGACATAATTTCTTATAATTGCAATTAAATTGCTTAAATATCATATAGAGTATTTACAAACTTTGTTTTATTTACATAGATTTCGTTGTTTATTTAAGGTATGGTAACAAGACACACATAAAAAAAAAAATTTAAACATCGTCGCTACCCACGGTGTCCCATTAGGAGGGTGTGCGCGCGCCGCCAGCCGCGACGGTTATCTGTTCCATTTCACGCATGGGGGTGCGCATAAAACGCGACGTATGTACTTACTGTGCGTACGCGCAGCGCTGCGGTGGGAGACGTTTTAGTTGGGTGGCTTTAAATAATGTTATGTTTCGGTTAGTTTTGAAACGTAAGTTAAAAAAAAAAAGTAACAGCCTATAATTATCCCACTGCAGGGAAAAGGCCTCCATCATTGAATTCAAGTTACCACTGCAATGATGGGAACTGGCATAATCACCACGCTTGCCAAATGCGGGTTGGTGATCACAAACCCGAGCAACGTTCGAAAATTCGAAACTATTTGTTGCCCGACCCAGGGATCGAACCCGGGACCCCGAGATCTTGGCCCGGTATTTAAACCACTAGACCAACGGGGCGTTAACGTAAGTTAATTTTCACTTAATTGACCTCGTCGTATTACAAACACCGGTTTTCAGGCTCTGAGATCCCATGTTCGATTCCCGGACGAATCGATGTACAAAACAAAATTTTTTTGTATTGACTCAGGTCAAGTTTGTGGTACCTACCTGTGTTGTTACTAATTCAACAAAAAAAAGACAGTGCTATAAAGCTACTTAACATGGGACCAGAAAAACGTATGTGATGTTCCACATTCATTTATTTATAAGCTGTCTGTCAGGTTAGGATTTAACTGGGGCCTTATTCAGCTATTTCAATCGCAGTTCAATCGTGATTGAATTGGACGATTTTGACATTTAGCCCACACTAGAACTGTCAAAACCCTGCTATTCAATTACGATTGTGATACGATTTGGTTACGCGAATTAGGGGCCTGTAATTGCCTCTTACCAACTACAAACTTAGGCTCTTGTTCCTGTTGTCTTTTGTACCAAGGCTATATCAAATACTTAGGATAAAACCAAATTAATCTTGTAGTTAATTGTTAAGTGGTACCTACCAGGTATTTTCTTGCTTTTAATAAATAATAAATAAATAATAAATAAATATTTAAGACACGCCTCACTGGGCCACACAGAGCCATCAAGTCCCAAATTAAGGTACTATTAAGTACCCTGTCGTATGGGGTACTAGACAACCGATAAACTTACTTATATACTTTTTTTTTTTGTAAATACATACTTATAATACATAGAAAACACCCAGACCAGTACAAACAGACATGTTCATGCACACAAATATTTGTACTGTGCGGGGATCGAACCCGCGACCCATGGCTCAGAAGCAGCGTTTACTACCGCTGATCCAAATGGTCGTCTAAATGTTTTAAATGCTCTTATAACAGAAGAAGTATTATAAAGCTAGTGCACTATGTGTTGGAGAGTATCATTACCAACAACCTAAATAAGTCCACTGCTGGGTTTGGTTTCCACCCAGTTCACAAGTCACTTATTAAGGAGTTATTAAACAATGTTTATTTTATTTATTTTATTGAAAAGGTACACCAACAGTACATATATAAAAACATTAAAAACTAAAGATATTATAACATAAGCTTCTTATATATATACCTCTTACAGGCGTACACAACGTTTATAACAAACAGTAGGTAATTGTTAGTAATTACACAATTAGAAAAGAAGTTACAGCAAAGTAGTATGCCTATTAAAATAACAATAATCATGGTTTCGAATTCCGATACCATCTCAGTCTTCAGCGCTCAGCAATTCGCGGAGATTAGCTTTAAATTTTGGTAACTTGTCGCGAAAAACATCCAGGCCTCCATTCACGTCCCTTTTCATTAGTGAGTTATATTGGGCGCAGCATCTAACCAAAGGAGCATGTCTTCCTACATTCGTTCTGCATTGAGGAAGTGCAAACGTTTTGTTTAGTGGCTTACGAGGCACGTGAGAGGGAACACCAATCGAGATGCCCTCCGCAAGCGCATAAATAGGTACTAATATTACGAGTATTTCTGTGAAGACGTAGTTACCTGACCTTTTCTGGCAGTAGGAACTTCATAGTCGCCTCTTTCGACACTAGCACCCGTAATTATAAACAAGTAAAAGTAATTACTTGACTAAAAGTAGTTACATAAGTGAAAATTTGTTTTCCTTAATCTAGTAATTATTAGAAGTTAGAACTGTCAAAATCACAATCAAAAGTTGGCATTCTCAGCCAAATAATATGACTACTAGGTAGTAACAGCTTAAGTTATGATATTATTAAGCAATAAGTTAAGTAGTTATAAAGTAATATGTACTTTATAAATAAGTGTTATAGAAAGAGGAGGGGTAACGCTCATTTATGTGCCAGCAACACATACATACGAATAGTTTTTATTTATTTACTTTTTCTTTTAGTCTTACATCTATATTTTTTTTCTGTTCTTTTAAATTTTGTCTCACATAATAACGGTAAGTATTTATGTAATAACGTTATTTTTATTTTTTATTTTTAAGTGTACATGCTAACGTTATTAATGCATTATCAATGTTCTCTTATTTATTTATTTTCCCTCTTTTCTTTGACACAATATGCGTCTGTCGTGTCACTCATATGGGTCCCACCAGAATACCAGCGCTTCAGGGGCCCCTGGCTCGTTGCAGCACATGCTGAGGTGGGACCTAATTGGCCATATTACATGTCAATTTTTTTTAAATTTTTTTTTGGTTCTTGTCTTTTCTTCTATTGTCTACCTATGTCTATTGTAATGTGTTTGTGGCCAATTAAATGTTTCTTTCTTTCTTTCTTTCAACACTGAGGTATAATAGTTTTATTCATCCATAGTATTTATGTAGTCCCACCATGCTCACTGGCTGCACGGCCGCCGGTTCGTAGGCGGTTATTTTGGTTCATTTCACGGTTGATGCAGCGCGAAAATCGGTATCAAAACAATGCATTCTCTGCTACAACATATACGTCAAACTACCTATGTACTCATGATTGACTGGGCTGTTTCCGACAATTAGTAAATTGCATATGAAATAAATATAATAGTTATCATCAATTTTACAGAATCAGGATATTTTTGGTGGTATAAAAATGTTAAGTATAATAAAGTTCACTGATCTTACCAGTATATAAAATGTTAGATATATTTTTCTTGTATTAATTCTAACCATGCATTGAAAACAAGTTCCGAAGATTTGTACCTTATTTGAATGGTTTTGTATGGTCATTTATTTTAAGAGTTATTACCAATGATATTTAAAAAGTATAGATAGGTTATGCCCTTACAAAACTATCGAAATATATGTGCCGCTTGCGAACAACTGCACACATGCGTAATTCTTATTTTGTCCTTGTCATGCTCGTGAAAAGAACAATAACTTTCTCTTTCATGGATTTGAAAAGACGCCACAATTGTGTGACGTTTTAGGGACGCATATTGAGAGCGCATGTAACATATCTATTACTTTTTAAATATCATTGGTTATTACAGTTAAATAGATTCGGGGTTTATACCCTGTACTTTGTTTATTTTAGTTATCAGTTTACTTTTACTAAGTTAAATTTTTCTATAACAATTAACATTTACAATAATCTTATGAAGCGATAAATATTTTTGTATGGTTTATTAATTTTAAATGTTTTTAAACTGTGTGTAATTTTCGTTTTATACACATTAAAGTCTCAAAAATATTAGCGAAATAGAAAAAATAACAGGTACTATGTTTAGACAGAAAAAGTAGTTCTATACGATAACGATACGTTAGAACGAGTAGGTGTGGCTAAATTGTTTAAGAATAACTTCTCTAACAAAAAGAATTCGATGAAGTTTGTATTTAAACGGCTTCAGATTCCTTTTTGTTTGTGCAATTGAATATTTAAAAATAATAACTTTAATAGACAAAATTCTTACCTGAAAACTGTTTAGAGACGTTCAAAAGCGACTAAAGCGATATATGCAGAAATAAAACTGATCTTGAACAATGTTTTCTTGGCCTGTCATCACTTATGTTTCTACTTTTAGCAGTTGTATTTCTTTTTAAGTCCATGTGATGTAAAATCTCATGCATAGTTATCCGAAACATACAGTATTAGCTCGCTATGAATATTAGTAGGTAGTTTCAGTTCTGAAAACATCCTTTTTTCGTCACCTATAAACAGAAAATCTATTGAAAGTGAAACCTTACCGTTCAACAGTGCCCATTGTTCGTAATTAATGACATAATAACACATTTTAATAAAATATTTATGAGCCCATTTAAGCTAACTGTAAAATGTTATGATAAAAACATAATAGTGAATAATGAGTGCGGTAACAGAATGTAAACACTATAAAAAGCCGGCGAACTCGACACAATGATAATGCTTCACATGTTTAATTTATACGGCTTTAATGAAGCAAGGTCATTTAGATTCATTTCCTTCGCGTACGTTAACACCGCCGAGTAACATTACATCACTTTTTTCGTATTCAAAACGTGGTTTGCTGTGTTTTCAAAAGAACGAAAAATGTAAGAACCATATTTTGGTGAAGTTCCGCTACTCGCCCACAGATGGCGGCGGAGGTACCAAATTGTCGGAACTTCGTTCAAAATCCAGCCACGTAGCGGCGCGCAGACGTTTAATAAAACTTTGTTTCGTGTTTATTCTAGACAACGCTTGTCTGGCTGGCAACGCGACGGACGTGTCCGACAACAGTTTTTAATTTAAATAATTATACACTCGTGAATGAATTCGGATTGCGTACACTCATAACTGTAATCTGAATTTATCTTCTGTCATTGGATATTCCTTCTATTGTTACGACTGCAAGTTTCGTTAGCATTGTTAAAATGCGTTTATTCCAGTTTTCCTTACCCCGACCTATCGCAGACCCCTAACCAATTAAAACCACGAAAACAAATCTAACACGGTGGAAAACGCCGGGCAAATTATCAGCCTCCACCGACGCACCTTAATTAATATTTTCCATTATCCGATTGCGAAGTATATGGAAATCACTACAACCCTTCCGCGGTACAACACACTCATCCCTTCGTATAGTACACGAATCATATCTCTACGTTACAATCGTTATCAAGTGACGTTCGTCGGCTTCACAAATACCTAGATTCCGTTTCCCGTACACACATTTGCACGCACACAGACGCCGGTAACACACAAAAGTTTTCATGTGTGAGTACGATTTTCCCGTTCTGTCACTGTGTGAGTCGGTGTTAGTGTGCTTTGTGACATCGTCTCGCTCTGGCTCGCGTGCGGTCTCCCTCGCACATGTTGCTATGCGCTCGGACGGTTCTCAGTGACATATAGTTAACTATTTCCACACTATATGTTGTTTAGAAGACCATTATTGTGCGCTTACTCCTGTTTCGTAAATGAGGTATGTCAGTAGAATTCAGGTCCGGTTTGTGATGCGTAATCTATTGTTAGGTTTTGAGGAAAAGGTATAGGTTTTTAGGTTAAACAAATTTGACCTTCACGCGTTCGGTGCGAAATATTCAGGTCAAAGAAGAGTTGGTACTTTGAATAAATTTCGTTGTTCGCGAACGCGTTTATGGCGTTAACTTTTCATTTATCTGTTTTCATTGAAGCTTGACGAGACGACGTTAATGTTGGGTTTATAGGCAGAGCGTTCGATGAAGCATGCTTGTTAGAGTCTTGATGTTCGGATTTTTTAGAGCAGAGTAAATAAATCTACGACTTTCAGGTTCTTTAATGATGACTTAAATTAGTTATAATCTATTAGATAAGCTTATTTTACATTTTATGTAATTCCATGTCAGGGATTCTATTGTCTTCAACTTTTAAAAGTAAATATAAGTAACAAAATATGTTGGTTTTTACGCTACAAATTTTATTTCGTTCGTTGTTCGCTACAAAAGTTTTCTCAAGTGATATCTTGGAATACTTATTAGTTCTTTTGTTTGACTTATTTGATACTTTTATGCATGCTCGTAAACTTCAAAATCAAAGTATTAAGGCACTAAACTTTAATACAATAATAAGATCTCTAAGGTTCTCTCTCTAAAAGAATTTTGCCATAATCACTCGCAGTTGGCATTCGCAGTTTGGCTAATGGTAGAGTAAAGTTGCTGCTGCTCATTTCCTTCTGGCAGTATGTACTCCTTTAGTCGCCTCTAACGACACACATAGGTAGAGAAGAGGTATTCTTTTAATGTACCGACAATCCACGACACAACTGCTTTGTTTTACATCGTAATGATTTAGATAAAGTTGACAATACTACTATAATTTTTAATTAAAGACATTAGTCTACAAATAAAGTAGTATTTTTCATTGATTATTTGGGATTTTAAACAATCTAATAGATTATCAAATGAATAATTTAGTAGGTACTTCGAATTCAATACACTTATAACATTTGAAGTGTCGTATTGGAGAAAAATATTTAAGTAACAGCCAAGTCAATGAAGCACTGAATAAATGAATGTCTTATTTGGTGCAATGAAGCAAAAATAAACTATTACAATAAATCATTATTTTATATTAATTATTTATCAAATACTTAACTATAATGCTGAAAATTGTCACCTTTCAATTCTGGATACCCGCTTCTGTTTTAACAGACATGAATGATATAACCGACATAACAAAAAGTGATAATTACACATCGCGGCGAGACCGATGGCCAATCGTACAGGAACCTGGCAGACGCGGCGCGGGGCGGGGGGGGCGGTAGGCGGCGCCGCGCGTGCGCGCCGTTGCCAAGACGACGGCACGTACGCGCGCGCCTGTGTGAGTGTACAGTCCGTCGGGGAAATTGATTTTTTAATGCGTGATTTGGATAGGAAATGAAAGATGTAGGTTGTAGGATACATTGTATGTCTACTAAAATTTTCAGTTTTTACATAAGATTTGGAAATATTGCGTTATTTTCATGAATTTCTTCATGACTTTCAAATTACTATTTTTGCTGATCGGTCATGCATGACGCAACTACAACAGGGACGATTATTACTCATGAATAACTAGTAACATTGGAATTTCATAAAATTAGTAATTAGGCCGAAAACCCAAAACAATAAACGTTGCTATTTATTGCTTTCTAGATGCATTCGCTGAACTATATTATTCTTTGACTTCCAAAAGGTATTCTGGTCAGTTTCTTTAATAACTGTTCACCAAAGGTGGTTGTTTTGCGAAATAAATGATTTGATTTGATTTGTATTTGATCAAGTTTTATTCAAAGTTTTTCAGCAAAAACATAGTAGGTACCTTATGAATTATTGTTTATTTTCATATTAGTGAGCTATCCCGGCTTATTTTTGTAATGTAAGAGTAAAGACTTTGCATAACAATCGTTAATAATTTGAACCTAGTACATTTTGGAATATTTTTTTATAAGCTTTTATTTAAGTTTTGGTTGTACCAAAATAATGAATTAATTATATGATAGACCAAATGTTACGACAGAAGTATAGCCTCCCAGTCAAAACTATTAAAAGATAAGATTCGGACAGTATAATCTTCATAGGTTGACTTATCTGTCAAATGTACATTTCGAACCAAGAGTTACAGCACATCGTTATCATGAGTGTCAATAAACTGCTAACAAAGTGCCCGCTAGCAGAACTGTGACGTCACACTCCGTACATTAATATTGGGGCCGCACTGTACCGGCACGTACTCCCTTATGTTGCACACGGCGCACACACGCGCGCCGCTGTGTGGGTGTCACGTCGCACGCACACACGCGCGCGTCCCGCCCAGCACTCCACACTGTAGGTACTTTTATATACGCTCGCCAGTCTCTTAAACCCCTTAGAGACCTGAAAAGGAATCTTACAAGGGCGTCTTTTCTTTGAACGCAAACCTTTGGCTGTAAAACGTCTCTCTAACCGTTATAAAGGGATGTATTGATACGAGTTAGTGGTTCAGCCTTTGTAGTTTGCATCTCCCGGGACGGTCGTAATCGTAAACCTGATAAAAAATCCATATTCCCTCAAAGGTGCTTCGGGCTGAGTGCACTATAAACGGGTATTGGGTGTAGACTAAGTAATGCACGAGTACTTGGTATGTCTTGAATAGTGAATTCCTTTACAGTCAAGGTGAATAACAGATTCTTAGTTTTGAACTGGCTTTAGCGTAGATAAGAGTGTTCGTTCTAGCAATGTGTTGTAAAAAATGCATGTGATGGTCATGGAACATAGTTATGGTGTATGGATAAGGAAAATGAAACACATAATATTATCATTACTTTGTTTATTGTTCAATACCTACCGGAGTAGGTACCATATTGTATCTTCACGCTCAAATTTCTGGATGTTTGATGATTTATTCACATTATTATCATAAAGATTACAGTATTCACCATCTACCACCATCTGCAAAGTCTAATCGTAAGTTTTTACAGAAGCTCAGTCCAAAATAAACCAAAGATAAAGATCTGTTTCCTCTTGTTCCTCATTACTATGGTTGTTAATTAGATGGATCTATTGCTCATTGGTTTCCATTTGCCGAGATAAATACATTCATCACTTCATAAAAGATTGACTTAGATTACAAATATATGTTCAGACAGTCACTTAGCTCCCTACCGGCCTAGTTGCCGCGTCAGGTCGCGCACACGCGCGTCATCCCGTCGTTCATCATCAAAAATCCTCGTTTCTTCACAAAAAAATCGATCCAGGAGCCAAATAAGAGGCATTGCGAAGGTCACGGCCCCATCGATCCGCTAGAAAGTGAGACCGACTGCCACTACTAACACCGTCCCACCGGCTATGCAGTCTGAATTAATCGTGCATATATTTGAATACATTCCGTGCGCCGCTGTTCGGTTGGTGTCGTCGCCCTTAAGTTTTAGCGATTTTGTTGTGTCGACTGTACTTTTTGGGTGTCTGATCTAGTAAGGAGTTGAGGATTTGGAAATGCAGAGTTTGGGAGGTCAGATTATACAGGTGTGACGTTGCGATGATACAAGCTGTATTGTCTTTGACGCGTGATCATTGTTGTTGGTTTTAAACGACGCACGACTTTTACTATTTGTGATGTCAAAATCAAGTTGTTATTAGATTTGAGTTACATTTAATTAACCCCTCGATTGTATGTTATACCAGACACAATTAAAATCTATTGTTATCGGTCTCATGATCCTGTAGGAGTTAAAATGGAATTGTTAATCATCGTAGATTTTATTGCGGTTTTCTGCAGAATCCGCAACAGTATGGGTACAGAAATGTAATATAAAAAATCTGACAAAAAACCACGACGGTTTGGAGCAACAACGGTTTGGAAACATTTGGAGCTATTTTGGTAATCGGAACTAACAGAAACCATTCTATTTCTGTTTTAAAGTCACGATATATCCTTACTATCACAATAAACATTTGGAAAATATTATGGGCAGGGCAGACATTTATATGGGGGTAGTAATTTTTAATAGATAGATGCACTGCTAACTAGTATAGTTGTTACTATGTATCTATCAAATTATAATCACTTATTATTATCAGATACTTATTACTACCAATCAAAGTTATTACCCACAGTGAAAAGTAATTTTTAAGCCAGATAATTTATAAAATAGTGGCTTGGGTTATGTGTAGGTACTAGACAACCGAATTATTTATATTTTTTCTAAATATACATATACTTATTATACATAGGAGACATCTTTGCTTTAGATTAAGTTCCTCCGACATACGAGAAAAATATTTGAGAATCAGTTTAGATGAAACAGCTTTTCTTATCTGTTTGTTTCCTTTAAGAAATGACATTGTTGGTGAAAATTGAGAACCTCTTTACTAAAAAGCAAAGCTAAATATGAAAAAGAAAGACCTTTTGTTGTAAAAATAAGTGGTTTCTTCTATTTGTGTGTTTAACACGATTGTCTAAGCATAGCTTAGTACCCGTATGTTAATTCTAAGTTATTTCCTACGCACCTTTAAATGGTCATGGAGCCGTTATAGGACTTCACGTTTCATTGGCTGCCTCAGTTTACGATTGAAACGACTTTATTGCATACATTGGGTGTTGATAAAAAACTTCCGAATGCATAGCAAATGTTAAACAGCCATAAGGCCGTTAATAAAAGAGGTCGGTAAGAAAGCGGGCGACAGCGTCTTTCTCCATCATTTGGTCGCCGAAGACTTCTGGAGATTCTTATGCCCAGTAACTGCTTTGATGTTGACAATGATTATGATGATGGTGATGATATTGATTCCTTGGAAGCAATAACAAATATTTCAGATGGCTCCATTAACTACAATTACAATCACAGCTTTCACAAGAGGTGACCAAAGATCTAGGTATGGTATGCCTGAAAAAGATTTATCGTTAATGTGTCAACCCTTTAATGCATACTAAACTGTTTAAAAAATATGTGTAAGTATTACTTATAAGTATTTATATTTAATTTTGTTTTCTTACTCATTCCTGTAATAAGGGACATAGTGTTTCGAAGTTCAGTATTTCAATTGGTTAAAAATATGTAAATGCTTAAATGTGGTAGGAATTCAGTGTCAGTTCAGCTTTGTGGTTATTTTGTAATATTTCCACTCGCTAGATGCTAATAATATATCAGAAGTAAATCTTAACACTTATATTATTTCAGATAACCTACTCATTAGCTTACCTGCAGTTCAAAAACATCTGGCCCCCAATTCCGCTAATTTACAAATAGCTCAATAGAATCCCAATTGCATGACAATTGTTTATTTTGTCACATTTAATATGGTAGTCATGTCAAAATATACGATTGCGATGCCATTGCGATTCTATTGAGCCATTTGTAAATTAGCAGAATTGGGGCCCTGGTTAATCTACCTAAGATTTCTGCAATCTGGTGGCTGGTGCTTCAAATAAAATATCAAGACCTGTCGAATCATTATGCTTAGATCATCTTCAGCTACGATATATAGACAAAATTATTGGGCAGATTCAGGAAAACCTCAATGAATAATGGAGTTTTGATACAATCTTAGCTGAAAAAGCTTTGATTAGACGAGTTAACTTCTAGTCTCGGTAAACGAGTTGGAAGAGCAGTAACAAATGTAAATAAAGGATGAAAATCTTTACTTAAAAACAATGAAAACTTCAAACTAAATTATCAGTGTATCAAATATGGACGGAAGTCTACAACTCACCTAAAGCTAAAGGTATTGGATATATCTATTATACGTTTGTCAGTGTCTCTTCTTGTCTAGCTATGACTATAGTTTTTATGCAACGACGGCGCAACGGAATTGCAGCAAAATTAACTAATTGCTTTAATTTGCAACTTGTGTCAGGACTTTGGTTTTTAGTGTAGTGTAATTTCTTGTCAATATTTTGAAACCCGGATAAACTTTGGTTTTATTACGAGGGTAAATTTGAGGTAGCACACCATTAACAATTATTTAGATTACAAGTAACTTTATTTAGCGGACATTAGTTTAAATTCGAAGAAGGTAAACCACAGTTTATAAATGAACCGCACGATAAATCATAGAAACCAGTAGGTTTCTATGATTTACTGCTTTTATATAAAACAACCTAAAAATCAAATTCTTTCGTTATCAAGACGCTGGGGCTGCAATACCGAAGACTTATAAAAATTCAAAGTGATACTGTAATAAACTTTAGAAATAACGCAACATAAACTAAATACTAAACTTTGATCCAAGTTAAAATCCTTAAAAACACTCTAACACAAAAACATGGATTAAGTATAATTAAAACGAATTCTATTTATTTGCTATGTATTTTTCGGATAGGCCCTATAAAACATAGTTAATATGGATTTTTCATAAATTACAAAAATATGTAAAGTATACAGGATGTAAATGGCTTATTACAAGTCAACATCAGTTTATGTAAAAACATACCTAGGTACTCAGGCGATGTCAAAAATTTGAACCCATCATTACGAGAATTTTAAAAACTAAACAAAATGGTCCTTGAGTGAGACTTTATTATGTAAATGAAAAATGCAAATAACGAAATTTTTACTTGCCATTTACCGATGAGTTGATCTTAACAAAATGTTGATTTCGGCTGCCTAAATCATCAACCAGTCAAACTTATGATATAAAACCACAAGTTTCATTAAGATTATAAATAATGGTACACTTGATATAGGTATGCAGTTAATAATCTCATTTACGAACTCGGAAAAATCCCGAAATAAATATTTTTCAAACATTTGAATATACCACAAGAACGCCTAGTGTCACACGTATTCACGGCGATAATGATAAGTCTATGTTAACTACACCGTTTATAAACTTAAAACACAATTATCTCAAAATAAAAATATGAGGATATTAATCATTTTTGCAGTGAACTTTTTAAATGTAACATGGCATTTAATGAATTGTTGCTGTTATAGATATTATTTGTTAAATGTAGACCTAAAAAAGATAAGTGTTGGGTTACATTTTGTGATATTTGTAAATTCCTTGAAAATACAGAATGCGGAAAAGATAAAGCTACATCTGGTTTAAATTACGTAAAAATGTTTACCTTTTCATTTACAAGGTCCTTGAAATTCCGCTCGTAAGCCTAATAATATCGCTGAAGAAGATCACTCAAATTTCGGTCACGAAGAACTTCAGCTAATTTGTTTAGTCTAGACTTAAATTAATCTTAAGTCTTTAGGCTTAATTTATGGGCTACTTAAAGGTTTGAGAGTGACCAACATTTTCTAGAAATAAAGTTGTATTTTCTTTTGTTTCTTATCCAATTGTCAGAAGTTTAACGGCCAAATTCTTAATACAATCTAGACATGCTGCATCGAAGACAATGCAGGTGCCTAAACTATGGGTAAGTTACCATGATTGTATTGTACCATATGGTTTAAATATAAATACAAGTGTCTTTTTATAAAAAATGAGTTAGAAAAATTGCATATGGTGAGACTTGCAGATTGTGTGGTACCAAAAAACCTATTTTTTTGGTCATACAGGCACACTAGAAGAATTCGGGCAGCTGCATCTTCTCTTAACTATTGGCCAATCTACAAACGGCGGTGTTTGTGTATATTTTTCAGCAAAATGTTCTTTTTGGAGACACCAATATCCAGCATTGGTTATGATGAGTTACAGCAAAGTTGAACTTCAAAATTAAACTACTCCTGACTTCTTCGGTAGGTTTGTACACTCAAGTAGAGTTTTCTTCTGATTCTCAGCCGTTTGATTCTCCTGCAAACAAAAAAGGTGTTTTTAATAACAAGCAGACAATTTGGATTGTACCGTCGTGGAAAGTCAATAGTAGCAAGCAAGCTATTACTATTCCGGGCCCGTCAACGCACAGATGTGTCGCCGGCGCCACTGAGCGTACATTGTGTATATAGATCCGCTTGTGCGTGCTACCATAAACTCAAATATGATTCCAAATACTTGGAATAGGTGTATTTTATCTGAATATCAACAGGGTACTCAAAGGTAAGCTATGTGAGATGGATGAGTATGTCAGTTGCATAAATTCATGTGTTGTGAGTTGAAGCTGGACCAATATGTTCGGTCAGTACAGATTTTTAGAATCTTTTGAAGCATTTGTACTGATTACTGACCTGATGCAAAAAAGTTCTAGAAATCTGCATATTTAGTTCTAGAAGCTGCAGTACGTATGTTTGGTTAGTTTGAGAGGCCATTACTTGAAATATTCACACAACTCTTATTTACTAGAGGTCTCTAGACTAGGCAATCCTATCTTTTGGAAACTGAAGTCGATGAATAACAAATAACAATAATAAAGTAGAGGCGTTGTGACGTATGTACTACTATGATCAAGCTGCTGCCGAGGCTGTATATTTTTATGTTGCCTTAACTTAGAGTTACTCATCTTCAAGATGTTCAGCATTTGACCTGGTTTACTTAAAACACATTAAGGCATGAAAAGATTGTTTCTGTTTATAACTCAGTGACAAGTGTTTGGCATATAAGCCAAGAAATCTCAAAGGATTAATATTATTTAAATCAAAGTTGTCCCTTCATCTGTACACACATATGGCAAGCGTACAGTTTTTAGCCCACTTACGTGCCGAAGCTCTGTATGGCGCTATCGTCCGATATTGCCTTATGACGCTTATGATGCTTCCCTAAGCAGCGCCTCTTGCGAACGAAAACAACAATGGATGAATGCAATTTTTCGTTGTTAAAAACAAATAGGTCGTATTAAGATAAATGGTAGTTGGTAGATAAAGGTCGCAGTAATATTTTTTCAATTTTCAGGTATTAGCTCGCTATGTCAATAATCCTAAATCGAACGCCCCGCTGGTCTAGTGGTTTAAATACCGGGCCATGATTTCGGGGTCCAGGGATCGATCCCCGGGTCGAACAACAAAAAGTTTTGAATTTCTAACAGTGCTCGGGTTTGTGATCGCCAACCCGCATTTGGAAAGCGTTGTGATTATGCCTGTAGGTCAAAGTACCCATCATTGCTATAGTAATATGAATTCAATGATGGAGGCCCTGCAGTGGGATGATTGAAGGCTGCTACTTAACTTTTTTTTAGTATCAAAGATAATTCACGTTAATGCAATACACAGAAAATACATTCTTGTCGATCAGGCTACGAAAGTGGTTGTGAATGACTATTTGAACTCCCAACACAAAACTTTCGGATGGTATGATGGCAATAATTAATCTGTTTGCAGGGATCACAAAGAAAAATCCTTACTAATGTCATGCTAAACTGAGTCTGTCACGCTTTCACTCCTCAACTACTAAACGGATTTTGATGGAATTAGGTACAAAGATAGAATAGATCTCCAGAAAGTACATTAACTATTTTGTATCCTACAGTTAAGCACAGATTTCTGCCAGCGCCATACAACGTGTAATTCACGTGGGCAGGGCCGCGGGTGTAAGCTAGTCAAGAATAAATCATCTATCATTTACCTTTTTATAATTGGATGGACTACTTTTTAGCCTCCCTTCGTATGTGTTACGAAGTTGGTTTAAAATTGATTTTCAGTCAAATCACGTGTCGCAGTCGCTACACTCGTGCAATTTTTAGACGTTGCCAACAAACGCTATGTCCTTGAATAAGTTACAGTTACTGGGTCTTATTTTTTTATTTAAGACTGTTTACATAGGTAAATGGATAGCAATATGGTCGATAATAATTATTATATTAAGATATAAGGCCTATTTCATTATAAATCTTATCAAATCAAAGAAAAAATATTTTTTTTTATAAAGGCGTTGACATTTCAAACATTTCACATGGGAGAGTAGTAAAATTTTTGCTTTTTTCCTAAGTTTGTTATAAATTTATATTAGGGTTTACTAAACTGTTTGCAATCACGGACCAATTAATAATTTCAATGACAGATATTATCAAATGACTAATGTTAAAAATATTTTAAGAAATGAAAAATCCCTGTATAATATCATACTTATATATTTTAATATCTTTAATATACAAAAGAACAAGAAACCTAAAACTAAAAAACCTTAAAAAATACTCGTATATATTATATAATAACTAAAATATATTATTAAAAGGAGTCCCTTTAGGCAAGGATCCGAAGATACTGGCAGCGTTCCCCCTTTGAATAGCTAAACTAATTCTTTGTCCGAGGTAGCTGCCAGCTCTTCGGTCTCCTGTGATGTCAACTAACCTTTTTGCAATTTCCTTGAAAAGCCTTTTAGCGCTAGGACCCCATGGACCAAGGGTCTCGACACCGAAAGGGACAAAATCATATTCGGAGCCTAGACCCCTGTATTTGCATACTTTAACCTTTTCAGCTGCTTCACAAGCCGCACCAGCTCTGTTGTTGGTTCCATGTAGATGGGAAGGGGCCAGCGTATCTGAACAGGTTGCATCCCATATCAGCACCCGGCCCATCTTCCATGGAATCAAACTCATACCGTCCGGTCTCTTGCCATCGTCTCTTGCAATACCAGTCGGCTCAAGTAGACATGGCACGTTGACGGTGGCAAGGGACCGGCGTATGATATCGTTAAGTGCGGCATGTCTCGAGAAGCGGCCAGCACTTTTTTGGCATGATAGTCCATGATGTCCTAGCTTGTCGACATCACTGCCACAGGGACATTTATGAGGAGCGCAGACCGAAACCCCAAGCCGTAGGCAGGTTGCGATTCGGAGCGTGTCAGGCTCAAGAAATGTTCCTGTATTTGACGATGGGTACGCGTGAAGCCAGTAGCCGGCCTCATGCGTACTCACGGCCAAAAGCCTAGCACGTGCCGAACCCGTACTACAGCTCAAAATATTGTCATAAGTCAATTTGCTGTGTATGTCGTCCCAGCTCCTCTGTGAATTAGGAGAAAATGGAAAATTTTGACCTGGGCATGCAATTAAGAAAGCGTTTCTAGCTTCTTCCAAGCCGGCAATCTCAAAGTTTGAAGGGGATGCCCTTAAAATTTTACTTATGAGATTTGCTGAACTATGGACAGAAGATAGGAAGGCTGGTAAAGCGACACTGGAAATTTTGCGAATCCCTAAACCACCATAACGGATGGGCAGGGATGCTTGGGTCCAAGATTGCTCATTCAGCTGCATATTAAGTATCGATTCTAAGCTTGTTTTGATTAAGTCGTCTATTTGTGTCAAAAGATCTGAACAATTCCAAAAGGAGCAGCAACGGAGCACATATGTAAATTTTGGGACGAAAAGACAGAATTTTAAGATACAAAGTGCATAATGTGGACTAATTTCAAGGAGACGGTCAGCAGAATTTTGAAATTTAGTAATTGAATTATTAATATATTCAGAAATAGAATCAACAAAAATTGGAGAACCTAAAAGGTAAAGGGAATTACTGTTAACTATTTTGATATTTGGAGCCAAAATATTAAATTTTTGTTTTACATCATTTAAATTTAAGTCGCAGTTATTTATAAAAAGTTCGCATTTGCTAAAATTAAGCTCCAAACCAATGGCTTCAAATTTATTTTTGATTATAAAGAGGTCCGAAAACACAGTATCCACATCACCTCCTAGGGTTCCGTCGTCCAAATACCAAACGTTGAATTTAGAATTTAAATTTTTGATTATCGGATTTATAGCCAAACTAAAAATTGCAGGCCCAAGGGGATCACCCTGTTGACAACCTACTTCCGAGGACAGTTCATTGGAACGATATAACAATTTCGTTGGGTCAGCGTAACTGAGAAGAAGATAATTGTATATTTCCGGTATATGTTGTTTTATTTCCGTCAGCAGGGTATCCCTATTTACCGAATTGAATGCATTTTTGACATCAATTTTGAGCAACACTTCAGGCTGACCGTAAGTTAGGAAAGAGCGTAGAGCATGGACGGCTGCCTCACATCCTCCTTTTACACCGAAACCTAACTGTACGGGTTCAAATTCCGAATTTAATTTAGGTAAAATATGTCGAACAGCAATTTTGGAGGCCAGACGTCGTAGTGTTGATCCAACAGCAATTGGTCTCACCCCTCCGTCCTTTTTGGTGAGGGCAATGAGGTTCGCGCCGAAAAGAATGGGAACGATTTCTGGATTGACATTACCGGAGTACATAAAGTTTATTAATTTAGTGATCGAATTTACAAGTTGCTCGCCTGCATCACCCACAGAATGTGATGTTAAGTCTTTCAAATGTTGGGGTGAGATTCCATCCAAACCTGCAGCCGAACCTGGTTTAAAAGATAAAATAGCAAATGTAACATCTTTGTTTTGAATTTGAAGGCACGCTTGCCCTGCTGTTGGTGGGTCGAGAAAATATGGGTTTACTGGAGCTGGAGGATGTTTTGTCCGTAAGGCCTGAAGGGTGTCAGGGGTATCTGGTGATAACACGTCGTTGGAGAACAAAAGGCGAGCGGCACCTTTGAGATCTCCGTCACAGATTTTGTTTTCGATGAGTTTGTTGCGATTACGAGGTGCATCATTTTTGATTAGAGGTGCGGGAGAAGGCGAGGAGCTTACAGCACAGTTATTCTTAATCTTTTGTGTCAGGGATAAATTCGGTTCATTAGTTTTTATTATATTTAGTGTGCTGTATGAAAATAAAAATAGGTTCTGCCAGTCTTGAGTACAATTGTTAATGTAACATTTTTGGATTAAATGTGATAAATGTGTAGCAACGGTTATTCGAGCTCCTCGAGGGATTCTTTTAACTATGGGAAAACTATTTTTTAAATGGCTAAGATATGTGTGAAAAGGAGTTGGATCGTTGGCTACATAAGTAGGCGCATTCGGAATAATGGGATGGATCTCTAAAGGTGAACTGTTTTGGCTATTACATTTCCTGTGTGTTTTTGTAGTGTGTATGTTAAGGCCTTTCAAAGATTTGAATGACTTGTTGCACTGTGTACATGTATGAGTCGCGTTCGACGTGTCATCACAAGATTGGGTCGCGGACTGCATTCACAACAGATAAAAAAAACATTCACTAAGAAGAATAACTTGAAACAAATTTAAAAACAACATAAAGTAACTTAAAATGTACACTGAAAACATAAAAAATTCAAAGTCAAATTAAAAGTAATAATAAAAATGCGTCGTTACGTAGGTACGTCACAGGATGTTCTTCTCACTCCTAAGCTTATGCTAACTTAGGCTGGTTTCGACTTGTTATACCAATTATCTAACACGCTGTATACTAGCTATTTCCCAGGGTTTCGTATGCGTGAAACTTGAGAGTTTTATACTGTCCCCCGGGAGGTGCTATACCAGCTTATAATCTGTCTAATGGCCTTAATTTTAGTGAGGTTTGTTCAGCCGCCCTGATGTTCTCTTCCATTTCGTCTAGAAATCAGGCTTTTAACACCTAGTTGGCGTGTACTAGTTGGTTCCACTAATTTGGTCGGTGATCGACGATTAAGTAAGAAATTATGTCTTGCCGATAATTTTACACTGCACACACAGTATATTTTACACACACACGTTTCGGGATGATCTTTTCAACTTTTCAACATTTTAATGTAATCAACTTACAACAAATAATTAAAATTTATTTATTTATTTTCAGGAAAAATATTGTGACTTATTGTGACATTTTCATACTTATTATATTAATAAAATTTTGGTACTTCAATAACACTTATTGCGGAGTTAATAAGAAGGTTGTTGCTGTTTGGCCTCAAAAGAAGGTTCAATTGTGGGATGGTCCTTGAGGGCCAGGCGCATGTCAGCTGCGACTTGCCTGAACCCTGATACTTAAGCTATGGGCCCCTAAGGGGGCCGTGGACCCCACTTTAAGGAACCCTGTTCTATAGGCACAGTGGTATTGGCTAAAACAGTAGGTACCACCACCCCTCTTTTCTTAAGGGTATGGTTAGAGGTGATTAAAGAAACACTTCGAGAAGAAGTTTTGAAGAGGCCAATATGCTACAGTAGGTCCTTGAGGGTTGATGATGATGATGATGATGAGAAGAATGATAATTTGGAATCAGTTAAATTTACCTAGCTCTACAACAAACATGCTAATGAGTACATAGATATTTAACTATACTTCTAAACATAAATGTCTTCACAATTTGCGTACCTAAGTGCGTTATAACGCAAACTCTATCAGAAATATTTAGTATTAACGTCATATTTTTAACGTCAGTCACAAAGTTAAACGATACTTTTGACGATTTAACTGTGCTCGTGTTGAATGAATGTAGTATTCGCAATAAGCCCCGGGTCAGTAACATTGACATCAGTTAAATATAAATAAATCATGAGTTTCTTATCTCTTCTAAGTACACTATTGTGTAAGAAATGTTAGTAAAAATAACTTCAAGAATACATTTGTCGAGGTTATATTTTATTTGATTTCCCTCTGTATTTATATCGTGTGTGTTATTGTAGTTTAACAGGGAAACGGTTTTTTTACTGCCGTTTCAAGGATAATGTCACTTTGATCACATTCACCAATCATGTCGCGTGTCTTGTATCGAACAAGCATAAAATGGATTGTTAATAATGTAACCTTTCCTTTTTCTTGAGAGTAGGACATTTATTAATTTAATATAGATTTAAAAATACATTAAAATATATCAAGAAGAATTCAGTGTCTGATGTGTTTGACAAATACTACAATATATTCAATAAATTCAAATCTTTTACAAAGCTAAGAAATAGCAATAAACTTAGCTTAGTATCATAACCATGACAATTGACAAGTTTTCTCGTTGTGTTATTTGCAAATAACAGTGTGTGATGACGTGGTTCATAAATTCTACAATAAATTCAATAAAACCCCAAAAATTGCTGTATAGCAATCAGCTTAGTATCATACCCATAAAAATGGACAAGTTTTCGTGTTGTTTAATGTCGGCACATACTTACTTAATTAGAAAAGAACTATTTCACTTACACACTCGCAATTGGGACATCTGCACCTGTTATAATTACCTTGCAAAGTAGCGTAAAGAACAAAAATCCTATTGCAAAATTTGGAGAGAGTTATGTTCATCAGTGGACTTACGAGTATTTATGTAGGCTGATGATGATGTAAATATGTAGCGTTTGCGAGTAGCATTTTTTCACTCCAAATATGATATTTGTACTAGTATAGGGGGACATGGACATACTAAAAGCTGGACTGTCCAGATTAGAGCAGGACGCGTGGTCACAATAGCTGTAACCCTTTTAGGCGTTGCATGCGCCGCTGCTTGCCTTATCCTTATCAGTCTTAGATTCAGGTTCGATACAGTGGGTATAAAATTCCTTACTGTACCCTTTTTAAATGTTTAACAACATTTTATTGTCTGATGTACAGTGGCGTGCACTTAAGATTATAAATTTTGGTGCAAAGTCGATCGTATTCCAGCTACACAAGATGCGCTCCGGTGTTGTGTGGTCGCCTGTAAAATTATACATTTTACCAAAATTTTGCAACAGTTATGAATATTACAAGCTGAAGGGAAACCAAAACATTCAATATATCAATAAGCTGTGTTAGGCGGTGTTATTTGTTATTGTATCTTAATATGAAATATTGTCAAGGTTTCACTGCCGTTGATTGGTCTAGGTTGTTGTTGAGGCTGGATGTAGATACTTATTCAATTTATGTTTAATGATATTTGAGAATGAAACACATTTTTGTACTATCGTGAAACAGAGATAATAATAATTGTAGAATATTTTAGTACTTGATTAATAAATGCTAAAAAACCATCCCCTGATTTGAAAAAGATCCAAGTGCAAACTTATTGTTGGTCACCTAAATATATTAATATTTCAAACACAAAACACCTACACATAACCTCTTTTTGTCATGCGTCATTCATCACCTCATTCTAATATTACAACAATTCCACCGCTCTTGTGTAGTGATTAGAGATAGCAAAGCCGAGATCGTTCCGTTTTACTCAAACGCGTTCGGGTCGTGTAAAGTGATAATAATACAGTAGGTAAGCGTACACTGAAGAATGCCTTACACACCGCAACAGAATGTAGGTCGCTGAAATCTGGGTCAACCTTTAGCTCTTTCGCAAGATACCAAAATGTTACAGTAGCGCCTTTTAGCTTCTTGAATCAAGAAGAATCAATAAACAAGAAGAATTTATTTGTTGGGGTTGATACTGTTGAATACTTATGCTGTGTTAGTGCAACTCTGAAATAGAATAGCACCGCCTGCTCTCGTCGATAGCGTCTTTTCTTTACAATTGGTCTAACCAAAAATGCTTTTTATCAGGAGACCTATAATCCTAAACTAAAAATTCAATTTCAATGATAGGTTATAAAAAAGATTAAATAAAATAAAAAAAGAACTTATAAACTAAACTAAAAAGTAAAAAATAAATTATGGTTAAAAAAACTAAAAAACCACGCTTTTAAAACAGATTGAACTAAAAAATAAAAAATAAAACTGTAGTAATCAATTGAAAAAAACATATTATTGTACAAAAAGCGTGGGGGGCTTGATTTATATTGTTGTAAATATTTTATCAATAATTTACTATATCTGTGGATATCATAACAAGCACCCCACGCTTTTTGTACAATAATATGAATTTTTCAATTGATTACTACAGTTTTATTTTTTATTTTTTAGTTCAATCTGTTTTAAAAGCGTGGTTTTTTAGTTTTTTTAACCATAATTTATTTTTTACTTTTTAGTTTAGTTTATAAGATTTGATTCCTTCTTTATCGACTAATCCAAAGCTATGCAGGAATCGTAATTGATACAGATCGCGCGCTAGCTCTATCTCTTTTACTCCCTCTTACAGAGGAAAACTGGGAAACTGTTATTAAATTATTGCATTGTCATCGGTCCTTGATACGTGTGCAAAGTTTCAAATTAATCAAACTTCTAGAAATTGGGAAAAAATATGCTCAAAGATTCCATTACATACATAGATAGATACAACCCAAGCTAATAAAAGCGTGGTAAAAATGGATAACCTCACATACGTCTATTTGATTCCAAAGTAACTAACAATTAAACAAACTTTTTTTGTGGAAATGAGATCAACAAAGTTGCCACAAACATTAAATCTAAGAGAATATAGATAAAAGTTATTTTCTACACTGCTCTTGCCGGGAAATGAACCTAGGACCACGGAGCGATAAATCAAAGACCAATGCTTAAGCCACTTGACCACGGCTGTTGACGTATGAAGTGTTGAAAACAAAGACTAACTTGTGATACTTTCCCGAGCAAACGCGAGGACACTGACCTTGCGATGGGGATGGTTCGCGCGCGGAATGGGGTCATGCTCATTGCTCGGATGTACCGCCGCTGTGGGTGTGTGCATGTGTTGATATTTAAGCTGAAAAAGGTTTAAATCTTAATCGTGTATGGGGAACATTGTTTTGTTACCTATATGGTTGGAGGTTGGAGGCTGGACAATCAAATGAGCTATCATACTAATTCTGGTGTTTTGAACTTCACCGACTTTTATACAAATTTTAGTCCCCTATTTTATCTGTAAGGATGCAGTTTGTTTTATGTTGTTGTTTTCTTTTTTTTCGTTCGCTTGTTTGTTTTTTGTTTATTACGAGTAGTGCATAGGCTCCTGCAGAATATCAGCGTCGTGGCATGCATGTGATACCTATGCCACGACAAATACTGAGCGGGAGACATTTTTGGCGTCTTCGTTTTTAAGTTGTGATTTTGTTTTTTGTTTTTAATATTTTTTTTTTTTTTTATATTAGTGTTCTAAATTATAGTTTAATGTCTGATGCCAAATAAATCAAAATTGCTTTGACAGAATTTTGTTTTTATGTAAAGATTATTGAAATAATTTTTTCTGGAAATTGAGATTTTCTAGTTCTTTAAAAAAATAATCTCAGCGGCTCTTAGGTTAGCATGTTATCAATAAAGGGGTTAAACTTCATACTTAATAAAAAGCAAATCTCTTATCAAAATAAGATGATAATTTACTTTAGCAACAACCCAAAATCGTCAAATGTTAACATTCTGTAATTACTAACATCTTGCCTTATCCGAGTATTAAAATACGTTCCCCAAAAAGCGAGGTCGTAAAACATCAACTTTAAAGGCTATTTCAGGTTGATTGCGCCTCGAGGCGCGTCTAAATAATAAAGTATTTTTCTAAAATTTCAGTTACATTTCACGGCCACGCTTTCTCCCAACATCTGTAGTGCGTAGACAATCGCGTCTCAGTACCGCGCCTTATGCATATTGCATGAGGGCTACGGCACGGCACCCGGTTCTGAAGCACTACTAAGCAAAACGAATATAGGGAACTGTCTCTTTCAGATGCTCAAAGGCATTGGTATGAGTGAGAGAGACAAATAGATCCGTATATTCGGACTTCGTGTTGCTTAGTAGTACCTCTGATACGGAGGTACAATTGTTTTTATATTTGGTGCTTAGAAAATGCACTGTCATTGTCAAGATGACTGATGAATGCATGTGGACCTTACGAGACGGATATAGGTAGGCGGCTACCGTCTAAAATTCATGAATAACAATTGGGATTGAGCACCACGATGTGGGATAGTGTTCAACCATAGCAATCTGTAGTTTGATTTGGATTTAAAGTCATTTGTACAAATGTCGTATCTCCAATGACAGTTTTTATTTACCGCCATCTTTTTTTTCGGACGGACTTATCACTAAAACCTTTTGAAAAGGTTTTAATCAGTTAAACCGGGCAGATACTGGCTCGCGTTTCGCAGTCTGAATTGAATTCTCAACTTAAATTACTTCTGTATTAAACGCATTTATCGTTCTGCCACCGGTTCATCGCCTGAACACACCCACACATTGCTAATTAGTTGTTTGTAAACACACGCGCGTGTGCGTGCTGAAGTCTTGAAGTAGGCGCGTGTCAAGGGCCCGCTTTGCATATTTTTGTTTGGGTGCCAGAGTTTTGCACTCACATTTACATTTTGGCGCTGGCGAAAGATACGGGGGGGGGGTACTGACTCGTCGAGTTTTTAAGGCCTCGTGCACAAAAGGTGGATCGAGATAAAAAAACACAACACGACGAGGAAAAATCGCTACAGTCCTTATTTGTTTATTTAGAAAAACATCCTCGCCAAATGAGCGCTTATTAGAACATTTGGGTGCTTTAAACTTAGTAGCAATTTTATGTCATGTATGTAATATTAAATTTCTTTCAAGGCAGTTATGACTTGTCACGTCGTTTGATCTTTTTTTATCTATGAATACTGATCTTATTGAGAAATAGTTCGAATCAAGCAAATTTAGATACTCTTCATTGCAAATGGTAAAACACAAATGCTTGACTGGAAATATATTCAGAGCAGTACAATTTAGACGGTTTTATCCCTAGATGAGATCTCTTCAGATCAAGGTAGAGGACACTTGAATCAGAATTGAGAGGTAAAGGCGAAGAATTCCAAAATAACTATGCAACACTAAAAAAAAAATGATAAAAAATGAATTTCTATAAACATTATCATCACTGCTGCGTCAACAATGCTGAAGAGATGAAAAAAACTTAACTACTAAGTAATAACTTTTTTGAGACTTACTTTTATAAAAAAGTTATTACTTAGTTCGATCCGTAAAATATAGTTAAATAACTAAGATTTCCAGTTTATTTCACCTCCTTTAAAATCGTACAAAAGCAGATACGCGGTATTTACAAACTGGCCTTCCGCGATTTTGCACGCGCAGTATCATTTAATACGTTTATGAAGGTATACGCATCTATCATTGCTGTTATAGTACAAAAAATAAGGTTTGCTTAGCTTGGCGGTATGGTATACGCTGATTTGATTTTATAACAATACTAGCTGTTGCCCGCGACTTCGTCCGCGTCAATTTATGATCCTGATTAATATGAATATTTTTTTCAGTTTATGCAACATATTTCACTGATGCTTCGCTCTTATTGGTCGCAGCGTAATGTGATATAGCCTAAAGCCTTCCTCGATAAATGGACTATCCAACACAAAAATATTTTTTCAATTCGAACCAGTACTTCCTGAGATTAGCGCGTTCAAACAAACAAACAAACTCTTCAGCTTTATAATATTAGTATAGATAAAAAAAAAACTAAATAAATGTGTAGGTACAACTTTAATTACAATTACATGATTCTAAACACTTCTTATGTGAATCAGATTACAGGGATTACAGATAGACGCAGCGAAAGAAACGAACACTTGGATTAGAGACAAAACAAAACACTGTTTTCTTACATGATTCGTCCAGGTATAATTGTAGTCAGTACCTAGGAGTTGGTGACACATTAAAAACTAGAGTGGATGTGGACTATGTTCCTTCTGGCTATTGATGTGCCCATAGACGACCATTTGGATCAGTGGTAGTAAACGCTGCTTCTGAGCCATGGGTCGCGGGTTCGATCCCCGTACAGTACAAATATTTGTGTCTGTTTGTACTGGTCTGGGTGTTTTCTATGTATTTTAAGTGTATACAGGGTGTAAAAAAACTAAACGCAGACCCTGAAGCTACGCAATCTGAAAAGCAAACCAAGTCATATTACACATTATTATAGCTGGGAAATGATTTTTATTTTTGGGAGTCAAAAAAATATTATAATTCATAGCACGCAATGTACAGCAGCGGCGCTGGAGATGGCTGCTAAGTTCAAAATTCATCCGCGCTGAGTTGTACATTGCGTATTGTAATTAAAAAAGCCTTATTCTGAACGAAATAATTAAAAAAAAAACACTATGTTTCTAAGAAGAAAAGTTTTTAAGTAACCTTTGGCAACAGTTTTTGTAATAAAATGGAAAACAAAATTGTGACTTTGACCCTCAATATCTTCGGAACCAGCTGTTTCCCAGGTATGGTTCTAAAGAAAAAATGGATCCTAGTTATGGCGGGCAGTACGTGGTTTTCGGATCTGCGTTTGGTTTTTTTACACCCGTTATATACAAAAAAATATATAAGTAAGTTTATCGGTTGTCTAGTATCTATACGACAAGCTTTGTAGTAGTAGCTTAGTTTGGGAATAGATGGCTCTGTGTGGCCCAGTGTGGCATGTCTGAAAAATATTTTTTATTATTTTTTATTATTATTATGGTTCATAGAGATACCATAAAAGTGTAACACCTTTTGTAACTTTCCAGATACAGTCTAATCATCCTACTGCAAGGAAAATGACGCCATCATTGAATTCAGGTTACCACAGCAATTTAGGTGCAGGCATAATCACCACGCTTGCCAAATACGGGCTGGTGATTACTAACCTGAGCAATGTACGGACATTTGAAACTCTTGTTGCTCGACCCGGGAATCAAACCCAGGACCCAAAGGTGTTTGCCAGGTACTTTTACCACTAGCAACCTATGGAATGCAATTAAATTATTTATTTATTTAATTTATTTATACTATATTTTGAACGGATTAGTAATAAAACTGTACAAAAGGTGGACTTGATGCCTAATGGCATTCTCTACCAGTCAACCTTTGGGTTAAACAGAAATGTTTGTAAGCGGTGCAACATCAAAACAATAAAACATTTATTTAACAATTGAAAGAGAAAAAAAATGCAGTTCACGAGATTTAATAAATAAACTACATTAAAAAGCTGCACAAAATATAGGTATATCAACTACATACTAATACGGATTAAAATAATTAATTCCTCTACCATGGGAGGTCGTTGAATTTGTTTATGGTAATCTTTAACAGTTTTCTCTACATTGATTTCCAAAAAGCCAACCAAAAACTGCTCCCAAAACATAACGTTCTTCGTTTCCCATTTAATAAACTAGTCATATACCAGTATTTATCTACTAGGGTGGGGGTGTTCTAGATGCACAGGGTGGAGTGGGGGGAGGTTAATGAACCTGGATGCACGTCTGCGGACATTTCGCAATAATATTAGTTCAGACCAAATTAAAGCCGCCATCGCGCTATCGGTGTTGCGAATCCCAAATTTTGGAGTTTGACTGAGTTTGTTTTGCTTGTAAATAAAGGGTGTTTTTGAACCTTCTGCTGGGATGCGTAGGTACATAAATTTTGTTTCTATAACACTAAAATTGCTTTATCAATATACTTTATAATATCAGTATATAAACTTGAAAAATTTTGTCTCAGGCGGGACTCGAACCCGCATCTCCTCGCATGCCGGGCGGGCGCCATACCATTAGGCCACCGAGACACTGCGACACGGCGCGAATTTTTCAAGCATATTCTTACGCTGTGAGCCAGCGCTGTTTCATCAAATGTTAGGAGTTTGTACCCTTAACACCCGAAAGATTGGTGAGTACTATATAACTAAGACAAGATAACAATAAAACCTTTAACTAATGACACCAATGTAGTTTACTAAAGCAAAGAGAATGACAGAATAAAAGATTGAAAAAAGATATATACATAATTGAATTTATTATTAGTCTATATAGCACTTTCAGAGGAGGAAAATACTTCTATGTCAAAGATAAGGTCCAGAGTCCTACGCTTCGTGTCTCAGAAGATTAAGTCTATCTACTAGTGCTTAAAGACTATGTAGAATGTTATGTCATAATTTTAGTGTCCAGCTAACTTTGATCAGCTAATATTAAGCTAGGCTTTCACCAGTAATCGTAACAGAAATAGTCATTGTGATCTTACGACCAGTGACGAGGTGATCCAACTATGGGCTAAATATACCTATTTCTTTCAACCTTATAGTTTGTGTGAGTATTTACCCATTAAATCAGTTTCTTCATTCTTTATTTTCACTAGTGAATTTCAGTAGTGGACGTTAAGCTAAAGAAGAAAAACATTTGTCTCGAAAGGAAATCCAATGAACATAAAACAAAGTCAATAAAATCTCACCTAAATTTCAATATCGCCTATAAATGTGTCTAATGGAATAAGGAAAAATCGCAACTCGTTACCACGCGGCACACGAATTGTGTCACACGCGAAAAACTGCACGCCTGCTTAAACCAAGTATCCTTAGGTAGGTATCGTTTGAGTCCCAAAGTCAGTTAGCTGAACTAAGACACTGACAGTGTGTCCATGAATTTCGTGCGGTGCCAGTTATTTACTTCACGTAATCTTGACTCTATTAAAAATCTAAAAGTAACTCTTATGTCCGACTGTTATGTTTTCACGCCTAAACGACGTAACATTTTTTTTAAAATTTATAATGATAGATTAGACCTTGATAAAAAAAATAGGTTACTTAAAAATACAATTGGTAAATATGAATCAGTACGCATTTTTAAAAGCTCGTCTGTGTTTTCCCTTGGACACGTGAAACGAAGCGTAAGATAGGAAATTTTAAACTTTAACATAAAGTTATTTTAAACGTATCAGAATCAAGAAGATTTTCCTGTGTAGCTTGAAGAGTAGACCTATATCGTGAATATCGCATTTGTGAAGTAAATATGAATAGCTTGACATTTTAATGAAATTTCTGAATACAGTATAAAATGAAATTATTTAGCACCATTTGATAAATCCTCAGATTTTGTGAACGATGTTTGATTTGTGTATTTTTTATTAGATTGAACACTAATGATGATAAATGAGGTGCATCATATTCACTGAAATGACAAAGCTTTACACCGAATTATTATAAATGTTATCAAAATAGATAAATGTTTATAAAATACCTATGTTTTCTTTGTTTAATATAACTTACTGTTCTGCAAATGCCCAATTTGTGTGCCGAGTAACCTGGCCACCTCGATCGCGGTCGGAATGTTAATGATCATTAATCAGACGTGGATATATCAGCTGCAGGTCAGTTTCACTTAAACACTTGTACCTACCTTAGCAGGTCAGACGTAAAACTGCGATACTTTACTTAGTGCTGGATTAACACACTTTCATGGCCTGCAGGTATGTGTATTTTCACCCATTGAACATTCCTAGGCATAATCCTTAAGCAACTGTATAAGGAACCTCCTATCAGTGGACATTCTAGTCGATGATAAAAGTTGTTCTTATTGATAATGCTTTGGTCTCTGTCAGCCAGTGTTGCCAGATCCAATTTTTTTTCCCGGGAGGTATACCAATAAAAATCCGGGAGTTATAAGGTAAAATACAACAACAATCGGGAGATTTTTAAAACATATTATTTTTATTATGTTTTTGTAAAATTTGGTCGTTATACATGGTTATACTTAGTGTCTGAGACAACAATAGTTACAAAAACAGCTACACCGCAGTTTATTATTACAAACAAAGCTTACTTTGCTCTCATCAGAACGCAATTCAATGCTGTTCATTGAAAAAACCGTACTTATCCTTACATTGAACAGACTGAACTATGTCTCCTAATTTAATCCTATAACGATTAGAAAACCCGGTTTGTTTGTTCGCTCTTTCTTACCAAAGCTTTGCTGTTTAGTATTCATCTCTATTACATTTTGTTAAGGCATATTTTTACGCTACATATTTTACAAACTTAGTACTAAATTATAAAGCTTATGTTTGTATTGCCTTTCACGCGGTATTGTTTTGTAATTTAGGTTCAAGCCGTGTATAGTACAGTAAAGTCGGGAGTTTTGAGTGAGGATCCGGGATATCGGGAGACATTTACTAAAATCGGGAGATCTCCCGGAAAATCGGGAAACTTGGCAACAGTGCTGTCAGCGTAAACTTTCCCATCAACAAGGTATTTGCACTAAAAGATATTATGTTGTGAAAATGATATCGGTTGGAAAACCAATAGACTTGCGACTGGGTCTTAGCTGGATTGCCAATAAGGGTCTGCCATCCTCACAACTACTAGTAGTAGTCGTGTGGTATCAGCAAATAAAGAAAAAAGCACCATTCCTTCTCTGCCTATTGGTGTAATAAGGGGTGACTAAAGGAATGCCAGATAAAGAAGGGCAAAAAGGCAGGCAACATATTCTTTCCATCGTTGGCCAAATGCAATCGCCATCCTGCTTGCCAAGAGTACCTACATGTAAATTAAAAAAAAGAGTGGCGATTATCGCAAAATCCTCATTTTGGAGAGATTTGACTTGACCAGTAGACTGATATAGGGCTCGTGAGGACCTGTGTCGATATCTGTGTTTGCGCAATTCCTTTCTAGCTGGCTTCTATGTCTGTGGAATTTATTTAATAAAACTAAAAAATCTGTAGAGCTATTAGAGTAACTGTTCATAATAGACCTAAAGCGTCTTTATTTCTTAAACCTATCTCAGGTGGTAAAAAGGAAGGCTATAACTCACTCAAGTACTTTTATATTGAAAGCTCATTGATGCAATAAGGAGAATACCAAAAACACGGCAGTATCGGGACTGTACAATGCGCGCGCGCCGACGTTTGAATGGGCGGCCGTTGGGAAATTTGCTCGGATGCTGCGCCTGAGTTTCGCTGCGTTTTGTCAACGCTGTCCGCAAGGTACTGGTTAATCAGCATTCAGCTGTACCGCCTTTGACGAGTAATTGCTGCGATTGAAATGTTACGGCCGTAAAGGGTGGGTGATTCGATTACATATTTTGATTTTAAGGATTTTTGTGGTTTTTGGATACCTAGTTGCATTGTTGATTGTTTCAAGAAACTATTCGAAAGTTGATGTGACAGCAATAACTAAAAAGTTAGAAAATAGTAAAGTCATTAATAAAGATGATACATCATCATTGCATTTAAACGGCATAGTTACAAAATGCTAAATACTAAAGGATATAATTATGATATCACTACATAGTATAAAACAAAGTCGCTTTCTCTGTCCCTATGTCCCTATGTATGCTTAAATCTTTAAAACTACGCAACGGATTTTGATGCGGTTTTTTTTAATAGATAGAGTGATTGAAGAGGAAGGTTTATATGCATAATAACATTTAGTATCAGCATTGCACCCGTGCAAAGCCGGGGCGGGTCGCTAGTCAGTATATAAACTTGAAAAATTATGTCTCAGGCGGGACTCGAACTCGCATCTCCTCGCATGCCGGGCGAGAGTCCCGCCTGAGACATAATTTTTCAAGTTTATATACTGATATTATAATTGCAATTTAATTGCTAAAAATATCAAATATAGGATATAATTATGGTCTAGTATATTGGATGTTATCATCCAAAACTCAACTATTACAAACTTCTCTAATGTATTCATTCCTTATTTTATCTATTTTTGTCACTCCACACATCCGTAGCATTCTGGTGCACTGCATGCCATCGTCTCTCATCTTCCTTCTTTACGGCCCAGCATTCCGATCAATACTGCCAACTAGATATGCTAGATAAAATATGACTCCAATATTCGTAGCTAAATATTCGATAAACTAATTCTAAGGCTTTGCAAAGTCACTTCAAGGACTAATTTCTTCTTCTTTTTTTTTTCTCATACGTTTCTCACTGATACGAATTCTGTGTGCAATCATATTACGTATATGTATTTATGTATGTTTATATATTTATTATATATGTGTAAGTTTATTAATAGTAGTTATAATTTACTTTCATGATTGTTATATTATTTTTCTCTTTGTCTCTTTTTGCACCGCCTGTATTATTTCTGTTTGGCCTAATGGTTGACTGGGAGAGAATGCTTTTAGCATTAAGTCCGCCTATTGTACCATATTTTATTATTGTGCAATAAAGTGTAAATAAATAGAAAAAATAATTCTCTTATT
This sequence comes from Anania crocealis, assembly GCA_949315895.1. Lineage (NCBI taxonomy): Eukaryota > Metazoa > Arthropoda > Insecta > Lepidoptera > Crambidae > Anania > Anania crocealis. The sequence continues at coordinate 882,878 of OX438885.1, read as the reverse complement.
TCGAAAACAACACAGCTAAAAGCTAATAAATAACTGGAATTCAAAATTGGTGTATCATTCTTCACATTACTACTACACTATTTGTTTGATTGTGTTTCGCAAAAATACATGAGTATTTTCCACAAGTGTAATTCAATTGTTTTGATAGAACACGACAAAAAAGTGAACGACGATAAAACGAATGAAACAGAAATACGATGTTTCGTTGTGAGGGTTTCGGAAAAAAACTCGAATACGTCCGTAGCAATTAAAGTTGAAAATAATATCGAGAAGTCGGAGACGAACAATAACGAAGCTAACCATTAAAATAAGAGCGGAATAATAAATGAAGCGGACTGAAATTAAAAAAACGAAGCCACCGCGACGGATGCATAGAAATATGGCGGTGGTACAGGGACCAATCAAAATTCTTCGTCAATTAAGTGAGTGGAGATCGCAAAAGGAAAATTGAAGGAAAAACTGAGGGTGGCTTCGGATGATAGAGACGTGTGGAATGTGGATATCGATGCTGCAGCAACGTGATCTGTGATTTATGCTAAAACAATTTTCCGAAATTATAAGAGATGCTGGTGTGGCGCAGGTGCATAAAAAGAATACCATCTTCATCGGTGTCGTACAAGGCGAGCAGCAGAGTCTTCTTTCGCGAAGCGTGTGGACTGATATAAGCAAGTGCCGAAAACAGTTTTCAAAGAAAGAAATAGAGATCGCCTTTATTAGAGCTGTAATGGAAATTGGATACATATACACAAAGTGTGATGAGTGTTTGAGCCATGACTTACAACTATAGGCCACGCAAATCCTTTGTTTTTTTTTTCTTAAAAAATATCTTACCTATCGGTGATGCAAAACCATGCTTTTAGACTCTCATTTTGACGTGAATTTTATCCTAATTTGATATTCAAACTTCATAATTATCTTTACTGAAAATAAATCCTGAACATAGATCTGACAATTAGATTAATACAAAGTTTTTTTCCAATGGTCAACAAAAGTTAAAAATACGTGTAATCTATACTAATATTATAAAGCTGACGTTTGTTTGTTTGTTTGTTTAAACGCGCTAATCTCGGGAAGTACTGGTTCGAATTGAAAAAATCTTTTTGTGTTGGATAGTCCATTTATTGAGGAATGCTTTAGATTATATAACATCACACTGCGACCAATAGGAGCGAAGCATCAGTGAAAAATGTTGCAAAAATAATCGCGTTCATAATAACAGAAATTGACGCGGACGATATCGCGGGCAACAGCTAGTAATAAATAAACTTCGACCAGCCTCATGAACAACAAAAATGTTTTAGTGAAACATCGACATCGATTGTAGCACTAGTTTCGCCACCTCCCAACACTATCCTCCCCAGGCTACTCCTAGATATGAAAGCTATGGAAATAAAGTTTGTTCGGCCCGCATTGTGCCTCGTCGTAAATGGATTTTATCACTATATAAATATCCCCCATTTTACTTTTCACTATATAAACATACTTAGTTTACCAAACCGAGCTTGCGTTGTGTCACGTAACGATGGGTTATTTTATGGGATATCGGATCGACTGAAAACGGGTATAGACATTGGTTTTCCTATGCAAAAACTATAGTTTTTGCATAGGAAAGATATATAACTAGCTTTGTCGTACAGTTTGATTAAAAATAAACCAGTGCCTATGGTTTCTGCATATTGTATTATGACTATAGTTTTATCTCACACTTAGATCAATATGGATGTAAATCAAAAACATCCAAAATTAGGTTATGAGGTCTGATACAAAAAAAAATACAGTGTTAGGGTTATTCAGAAATAAGTGCTTAGTCAACTGATCGGTTTTACATTTATTCGATAGTTAAAGCGATAGATAGATAAACGCTTTATCGTGCAAAACATAAGACTGTAAAATAATTAGAAACTAGACATTTATGCAGGTACAAGGAGGCAGTTTTTATTATTTTTTAAATGTACAATAATCACATAGCAATTACATGGTTTATAAACTGTTTTTAAACAATTAAATTACGTGTGCGTGTATTTGCAATTCCTTAAATTACAATTTCGACTGCCTTAGGAAGGGCAGGAGGTTTGAGGCTCGATTCCCACCTTATTTGAAATTCCAAAATCAGCGTCAGTGTCCCGCTGAAAATCAGCGTCGTGATGTGCCTCTAGCTGTCACCACTAATGCTGAGCGGGAACCTTTTTGACACTTGTTTCCTTTTTTTTCAATGTTTGTGCTTTGTGTTTGTTGTTGAGTTAAATAATTTCTTTCTTTGTTTCAAAATTCATATCAAATAAAAACTATTTTTGTTAAATACATAAAAATCTCCTAAAATCCAAACATTTCTTCAGTTTGAATATATTAGTATTAGATTTCAGGGGTTGTGAATCTCCTTGTTAGTTTAAGAATGAAACGTCACTGTGCGATGTTTTGGTTAACCTTCAAATACGGAAGTTTATTTTCATTTTAGAGGATTGTAGCCGCCAAAAAAAGTCGTAACAATTATCTACTTTAGGAAACATGCTAGTGGATAAAATTTTATGGTATGGTTTGTTTTTGTGACAGCATCAGACGCATTGTCTATTTACATTATAACGTCCCGTTGGTCCAGTGGTTTGAATACCAGGCCATGATCTCGGGGTTCCGGTTTCAATTCCCGGGTCGGGCAAAAAAAGTCTAGAATTTTCGAACATTTCTCGGGTTTATGATCATCAACTCGCATGTGGCAAGCGTGGTGGTTATGCCTGTATCCATCATTACTATGGTAACTTGGATTCAATGTTGAAGGCTTTTTCCCTGCAGTAGGATGGTTGTAAGCCGTTGCTTGCATAAAATAATGTAGTTAAACTATAATAGACGTCTAAAGCAATAATGGCGTCCTAAAGTGCCACAGACTCTACATTTTCACTCCGTAAAGCAAACGACTATAAAAGCCTCCTGAGGGCTGAAGCAATCAAATTAAACGCTGAATTTGTTCAAACGTGCGTTCCACCCTCAACCATTGGTCAGATTGCTAACTCTAAAAGGTCCATCGAGCCACGCAGTCCGTCTTCGTGGACCCATCTATTTTGCTACGCGACCGAAGGATACTCGTGAAATTATGCGCAAAATGCCCTACGGTTCATTTGCCCCGGACGCATCCTTGATATCCCATTGACCCTCCCGAATCGCGTATTAATAAGACGGAGGGTCTAAAACTGTCCCTCCAAAACACCCGTAACAGAAGCAATGTTTACGAGCGCTAGAATCTTCGCGTAACTCAACCCTTCGAACAAAAACGCGCACCTCGACCGCTCCGTGACCTAACCACCTTACGTATTTAGGCTGCAACGCTGCACAGGTCTAACAACCTCGTACTAAAACAGAATATCGATTACTTTCGCTACTATAACGTAATCCCCCGCCCACTTTTCGTTTTTTTAGCTCAGGATAATAATATAGTGGTCTCTGTCTAGCGCGCGGCCGTCCCGGGCGTCGCGGCGTTCCCTAGGGCCGGGTGCGTCCCGCTCCCGGACCCCGCCGCCACCCCCGCCGTATGTAAATGATCGTCTCCAACGCTCTGTGTGCGGACGTCGCACACTAGGACCCGCGAGGTTTACTGGCTTTTGTCCTATTTTAAATACGAATTTCGAATTTGACGCTGTGACGTCCGAGAGCAGGCCGTTTTTCCGTATCTCGACCGCGCTGCAGTCGGAGTTGCCGCAGCCGTGATACGCTAGACATGCAAATGCTACGTCTAACTGATGACAAAGATAACAAAGCGAGGGCAGTTTGAGCAAAAACGTCGGTTGCGTGACGTTTGGTCGCGAATACTGTTGCGTGCAGTGGAATTGTTGCTCTGCTCCCGTATTTTTAGGGTTGGGAGTGTATCAATTGTAGTCAGGTGCATAGTACGTTTGCGAGGTAGTAGTGACGTCACGTATACGTCGAAAATGACACTTTTACGAGCAATAATTTACATTATTTCGGTGTTAAGCGTCGCGTGCCAGCCGATTGATTTTATGTCAGCCGCTTCTCCTATTTGCGTTTGTAAATCGAATCACTTGGTACACGGAGGAGTTATTTTGTAATGGTCCTTTCGCGTGCGCCGAAATTTTCGGTCTGTTGTTATTTTTTGGCCGCGACTCTGTCCCATTCACAAAGGGGAACGTTTCTTTCCGCTGTAGTTGCTTCGATACTCTTGATAAGGTGCTGTTTGTTCGATAAGACTGTACAATTGTTGAATGGACCTTTCTATTTATCTGTTTTATGATATTTTTTATTATTACATTTTCTTTCTCTACTTATCTGACCAGGTTATGTTAAACTATCCTCGATTAAATGATTGGCGTTGATTTTAAGTCAGAGTAAAGGTTATAAAGGATATTGATGTCATGATGTATTCATTCGATTGATTTAAGCTGTACTACAGATAAGACAATAATTTTAAAACCTTATGTCAAATGGGTCGTGTATCTAGTTTCTTACATCAATGCATATATAAATTTAAAATATAATCAATTTGCGACAACCATAGCTGGGATTCGAACCCACAAAATACCACAGTAAAATTTTCAATCAGGGAATTTTATTTTCAACTAGCTATTGCCCGCGACTTCGAACGCGTGAAATTTTGAATTTAAATTATGTATAACAATTATCCCTCGGGAACCATACCTTTTTTAGGGACAAAAAGTAGCCTGTATGTTATTCCAGCCAATAAACTAACACCGTGCCATATTTTATTCAGATCCGTTGAGTCGTTTTAGCGTGAAAGATCAACAAACATCCATACATCCATACTCACAAACTTATGCGTTTATTATACAGGGTGAAATTTTAACCACTTTCCAAATTTTTATATATCTATCTACGAGACAAAAAATAAATGACGTCTTTTTTCTTTTGGTATAGCGCAGTATAAAAATGTCAAGTTAAAGCACTTAGAAAATGTCCGCAAAAATCTAAATTTTTTGATACGGCCGCCTAGCAACACTTCTTTTACGCGATTAGCATGTCACTCATTCATTACGATCTATTCATAAGTTTTTGATTTTCCCTTTATACGTTTTCAGGCCGTAGGACCGTAAAAATGTAAAACCATATTGCGAAAAATATTTTCGGGTGATAGCTTGATTTACATTTTTTTACTTCATAAATGGGCTCTAAATACGATACTGAACGCTTATAAAAATTTCGGAAAGTGGTTAAAATTTCATCCTGTATAAGTAGGATAGTAGATTGATTTCGTGTCTTACATACCCTCTCTTTGGTTTTAAAGATGACTCTGGTCCATTTGCGTCATTGGCAATTTAAATGACCGCAGCAACAACGTTCTTCGTAGTGAGCGATAAGGGCGTGAACACACACGCGCCAATTAAGATCTTCATTAGGTCTTCCTCGAACGAGCCTGCGAACAAAATGAATGGACGATTAGAACGGAACTTAGCGGGAAATGTTAGCGCCTTAAACTTTTTATAAGTTATTTTTATGGCTTTATATTTTTAATATATATTTTTTTAAATTTATTTATTTGGAACTAAAACACATTACGATATACTGATTTAAACTTTCATGGTCACTATCACTAGAGTTATTGGCGCTCTCCCGTGATCATGGCGCTTGCAATAGTGCCGAAATATCGGAAACTCATAATAAATAAGGAACATGTTATAAATCCCGAATCAAATAACTCTAGCTCATTACGAAAATTATTGTGCCCGATAGTGACCGCATATAGTTTTAAACTGAGTCGCAGTCACTAACGGGCGAGGTGGGCATCTCCACAGCACATTCATTTAGCAACATTCCAATGTAATACATAGAACAAAGTAATCTTCTACTTCTTCTTCTTTCGTGTCGGCAAGAACACGGGCTAGATCTTACTTGCCCAGAAGGTGGCTACCGTGGTAGCCCTCTGGTTACTGACAAGTAAGTCCTCACGCGAGCAGGTGGTCGGGCATGCGGGACAGTTGGTGAGGTGAGCCATGGTTTGCAGGGGTTCTCCACATTCACAGCTGGCGTCTGCGCTGCTTGAGCACCCCCACCGACTCAGGCTATCTTTACTTCGACCAACCTGGGTCCTCAGCCTATTTAGACTTCTCCAGGTTGGCCAAGGTTCCTTATAGCCTGGAGATTTTCATCGGGCGGGGGGGGGGGGGGTACAGTGAATGTGGATACTCGCTTGAGATACCTATGTGATAATAGATGTAATATGACACCGTAAAGTTGTGAGATCTGTGAGTTTACAAACAACGCGTGAGATTATAAACTAACGGTGAGTTAGGTTAGGTTAGATTGTTATCTATCGATGTTCAATTATAAACTGACGAAGTTTACAATTTTACGGTGACATAATGTTTTGTGTGGCAGACAAAAATATGGCACCACCTATTCTTATCCTGTGGATGTCGTAAGATATTATCGGAGTACTGCTAGAAGTAGACGGAGAGCGGTGTCTTTTCTCTTGCATTGGTCAAACAGAAGTAGCGGAGCTGCCTGACATGCGTGGAGATTATGGCACAATCCTCTTTTTGACTCGTGTCCAGCTGTGGACTGATATGCTGATGGTGAAATTAACGTTTAACTTTTTTATCTTAAACCTATAGGCGTAGGGAAAAGAGCGAGTCCATCGGTTGCCTAGGTGCCACCTCATACGAAGTCTCGGGCTTTATTTCCTGATGGAACAATGATGAAAAATAAATTTTTCTATATTTTCTATGGTCTGGGTGTTTTTATGTTTTTAATTTATTTGTGGTACCATTGTTGTTTTTGAATCCCACAAGTCAAGTGCGCTTGCGTATTTATGTGAATTTCATTGTCATGAAACGATACTCCTTCTGTCGATTTGTAGCAAATTGAAAGGAATAAGAAATTATATAGGCAGTTTAGTAAGCCCAAAATGCAGTTGTAAATCAACAAAACGTCTAACAATCGTATTAATCCAGTAATAGAAGTGCTATAGCGGTGTAGTAGCGTCAGCGCGAGTTAGTGAATTCAGATGATATGAGCCCCGATCTGCATGCTCGGTGTAAAATAGCGAAGTACACTCAGCATCAACACCTTTATAGTTCACTTTATTGATACTTTTCAAAGTCGAATGGTTTTGATACACCCCGGTATTTAGGGGGCCACTAGCATTGAGGTCCCAAGTTTATTTCCTGGAGGGCTCAATGAAGTAAACCATTTTCCTATAGTTGCTGAATATTTCTAGATTCAAGATTTTAGGTTTGAATAGTTGTGGTAATTTTGTTATTTCTAATGTCAAAGAATCAAAGGCTTTGGCTGCTTTTTACGTGATATTGTCAACCTTGATTTAAAAAAAATGTTATATTCAGAGCAAAATACTAACATACTTACATTTCATTACAGAAAGTTAATAGGTCTCCTCCTCCTGTTTTCGACTTGTCGCTTCGTCATGCGAACTTATTCTATTTCGTTAATTATAACTAATAGCATTTCAATTTTCATAAAGAATCAAGATATTTTCATAACTCTACTAAATGGTATGCCGTTTTTAAATTCTACAGCTCAATCCTACGATAACAGTTGCTACATCGAATGTTTGTGCAATCTCTCCAAAAGTTTTTTGTTTTCAAACCCATCCTTTTACTTCTGTACACGACTATACGTGAATCGGCTGATTTATCATATTCCAGTACAGGTTGGAGCGACAATTGTAATGTAAAACCGGGCCCGAGGTCCTACTCCACAACGCTATGTCCGTAAATTCGAGCCGTCTGTCCCTTTCACTTATACCAATGTATTCGATTATCTGAAAGAGACAGATCTATCGTAAATACGAGCTTCGTTTTGCGTAGTAGAGCCTCAGGTCTGGGCGAGCCGTCAAACGCTAGACGCGGTCTCTGTTTGAATAAACCCGATAATAAAATAGTATTGGCATTTGTCGAGTTCTAAAACCCTGCAAACATTATGGTCATTGTGTATGTGTCTCGTGGCATTAGTAACCAGCAGTGCAATTCTCTTACGGCCATTTCCAATAACCTATCTATCGCTAGTTTTGACATATCGGAGATAGAAAACAGTTTCTATATCTGATTTTTCCGTCCAGAGAAACAAAGACAGAAGTTGTTTTCTATCTCGGATATGCCAAAACTGAAGATAGATACGAGTAGGATATTGAAAACGGCCATTAGTGTATATGTCATAACAGCATTGGTTACAGCCAGCTGCTGTAACAGCACTGAACGCAGGATTCTCTTCTTACACTGATCGACACTAGCGCCGTGGCTACCAATTACCGTGACAACAGCGGTCGATGTGACGGCGTCGTTTCGTTTGGGAATTGAGTTAGACGGCCCGGTTGGTGTAGTGGTTCGTGTCCTGGTCGGGACAATTTGGGATCTTGTATAAATTAACTTGGGTCTGGAAGTGGTTGTAGTTGTGCTTCGGAAAGCATGTTGAGTCGTTGGTCCGAGCTTTTGTCGCAAAATGGAAGATGTAAAACAAGTCTTGGAAAAGGTCAGTATTAGGTGACTTGGAAAACCATCAGACTATACTTGAAAGGTAGTCATAGGATGGAACGAAGGGCCAGATCAGTTCTATCTGTCTTATTGCATTACATTGCATTCAATAATTTTTTTGCTGGCTTTCCAATAAAACGCATTGCCGTAGGTATGTTTTATCTTTCAAAAGAGTAGTTCTTTGTCATAACATGACCTATAACGTTTTACGGCTTGTTTAATTAGTTGAGAATAGGTGAAAGGTAGGTATAGCCCAAAGTTTGTCACACAAAAAATATGTAAAATAGTAAACGTAGCTTAAAACTTGTATTATGCTTTTCGTTGTAATTTTTTTTAGCCTAATCTCAAAATACATGTAGGTAAGCTTTTGTCCTTTAAAACCAAAAATTTATTAGATTGATATTAATATTCAAAGTAACTAACAGGTTTTCGATTTTTTTGTATTGCTTACGCGCAGACATCGTGCGATTTACAAATATGTATTGTTTTATATTTGGCACGCATCATTGATACTGGTAAGTCTTTATTCAATTGTAATTTAGTTCACTCGATTTGACAAATAATTGCCAAAGCAAGGATACTTGTCCGGAAACCGAAATAACATCATCGAACGAGGAATCCTGTCGAGCTGTGGCCGCGTCACAAGAAACATTAACGATTAATGCTGTTTTTTGTTAGAACTTGACTGAAGTTGACTTACCACAGACTAAGGACTTGTCAGACACAGGTTGCCTTATCAAAATGTGACACTGAAATTTAATGCATATATAAATGCAATAGTTCTTGGTCGCTCTGTCTTGGATCTCAGGGTTGGGAAACAAGATAGATAGATAGATAGATAGATAAAATCTTTATTTGCATGGCAATAAGGCACACATCAAGAAAATAAAAAGCACACATGCAGTAAATTACAAATAATAACAACACTCATCAAATAAAAATAAAAAATTACAAAAATAACAATTACTTATTCTAAGTTATGTGTGCCGCAGCGATGCAAAAAGGCAGTAAGCTCAGTGTTTGCACTGCTCAAAGAGCAGAACACTGGTTTTCAGCTTTTGCCATGTTTGGAGGTAGGCGTGGACAATCACAGCAATCCGGAACAACAGCAATATTGATATTACCGAATAAAAAATAAAAAATTAAAAAATTAATAAAAGATTAAATGATTTGAAAGATAAATAAATAAATATATTTTCTTTAAATTGTAGGCATTATTAAGCGCTATTTCGATGTCAAGGATTGTATTTGATACGAAAATAGTAAATTATTAAATATAAAAAAAAAAATACATGGATGCATGTCATATAAATTAGGATAATTAAATAAAAAATATTATATTAAAATATTGAATAAGCCATAAAGTTGACAAAAAATAAATATATTAATAATTTCAAATATTTGTGGCACGGTCACATGCCCAGAAAAGAGGAACACAATCTCCCAGGCGACTATTGCTTCGTATTCCTAGCTTTTGGAAGTCAAGTAAAACAGATTTAACATTTTTCTTAAACTTATATTTAGATTTTACAAGTCTTAGTGGTGGTGGGATGTTATTCCAGCACTTGGTCGCCTGGTATCTAAAACTGCCCGTAAAAGCCACAAACAAGACTTTTAAAGTTTTGAACATCGCTAGGGCTTTTGTTATCACCAACCCAGCATTTGGCAAGCGTGGTGATTATGCCTGTACCGATTATTGGTGTGGTAATTTGAATTAAATGATGAGGCGTTTCATCTGCTGTGGTACGATTAAAGGCCTTTACTTAGATATATAAATTTTCTCACTTACTCTGTAATGCAAAAGAACTGGATTAAATAAAGTGCTGTTTGGTGCTGGGTCAAAAATATATTTGGTGTCGAGACACCTTTTTATGGTGTCGGGAGAACGAAAGGAGTACCGCCAAACAAAGACGGGTAGCTGAATTCTTTGACCATTATCAAATTGCATTCGAAAACACTGTGATACGAGACTTTTATATTTTAGCTATATCATCTTCTATGTAAGTCTATGTAACCTGCTCAGATCGGTTTGTTAGTTTACGAATAATTCATTTACAATAGTATAAATAACTAATTAATTATACTAACAAATCCTGGTAAGCGACATCTATAACAATATGCTCTGTGGCCGCTGAAAAATCCTTTAAATTTCCTACTCCCTTAACTGGCGCGTCGTACGTGCCGTTTGTCAGGTGCCTTGTATAACAAAAATAGTCCTTAAACCCAACTGGGGAAACATCTAAGCGATTGTAAACTTTACGGCGAGGGTCATAGGGTGGTGGCGAGAGGACGAGACAGTGGCAGTATCGGAAGCAACAATGATGTACCTGGGCCAGTCAGATTGCGAGTTTTTTCGCGAGGCTCCTGGCTGATGGTTGAGAGGAGTTACGAAGGATTTTGATATGGTACTTTATTTATCACGATTTTAAGGCCCTGACCTACTCTTTTGAGGTTATATTTACTCATTCGCTCTCCCATGAATCATGTTTTTTCTATAACAATTGATTTTCAAGTGTTTTCTTTTTTGGACACTGAACCAGTTAACCTTATCTAATGGTATCCCGGATTGCGAGAACATGCGGGTTCGAGTCCCGCCTGAGACATAATTTTTCAAGTTTATATACTGATCTTATAAGCTTCAAAAACCAATCAAATTTCATTCCTGGCATGGCCTATATTATGGAAAATAGGCAAATACGTACTCCTATAATGGTACCTACAGTTTATAAAGGTATAAGAAAAATCGCAACAGGACACAGAAAAAAATCATCATCAAATTTAGGTGATACTAAGAGAGTACATATTTTGAGATGGATTTTTATTTTTTTGTTTGAAGCTGATGGCGTACTAAGAACATGTATATTTGCAACAACAAAAGAATGGAATTAATTATACATGAAATTTTTGTGCCATATGGTGCCGGCTAATAAATAAAATTGGAATTCATTTTCATAGATTAAATATGATTATAATAAAGCACCACCCGTTTTCTTCGTAAGTGTGTCGTAAAAAGCGACTCAAGGAGTACTGCCAGAAGAAGATGGGCAGTTTCTTCTCTCCATCATTAGCCAATTGCCATCATCAACCACCTGCCAAGCGTGGAGATAATAGAAGTATCTAGTTTATGGAGAAGTCCGTGTCCAACAGATGAATTGTAAAATGTTAGACGCCACATCATTGCTATGGTAACCTGAATTCAATGATAGAGGCCTTTGCCCTGCAGTAGGATAATTATAGGCTGTTACTTATCTTTTTTTAGAAGCCACATCCATCGTTTCACGGCTCCGCAACCCGAAGACAATGAGCGCAGCCCACACCGCGTCACTCCTTAAACCTTTTCGCCTTATTTCACTAGCCTTCCTTTTGTTTCGAGGGCACTTCTTTATTTTGTTGTGCGATCTTATTATTTCGCTACCGTTGGCCGCTTGCGCAGCTTTTTGCTCGCATTGTGCCCATACAGTAGCATTGGGAATGAACCGAGGTATTGTATTTGAGGCTTCTTTTTGCCACATCAAGTTTTTTGTGGCCAGTTCATGATGTAACGTAACTGTGATATGGTCGTTGGAATTGTTGTAATTAAATTGTTTGAAGTTCTTGAAGGCTTTCAGATATTGCCTGAATATTGTGATTTAGATTATTTGGTTTGAATAACATTATATCAGATTCAAAAGTAACGTATGGGCTGGTTCACAATTATTCTAATTCGACCGGGGCAGCTTGAAATTGTAACCAAAGCTATCACTAATATGTAATATTAAATCTGTTTACAAGGACAGACTAAAAATTTCTTCTTGTTATTTTACTGTAAATGAAATAAATTTGTTAAATTGGTCAGCTCATCATACCATTACAAAAATATCAAAATAGTCATCCACGGCATTTTTCATCTCTTTACCCGTTAAAAATTAGGAAGTTTTCAAATTTTTATAAATTTTGGTAGATTACTTTCCAGTTTCGTATATTCCAAGACTTAATTAACTAAGTATATTTAGATAAACGTCTGCCATACTTGAAAGTTTAAATTAATTAATAAACTATAAGAGACAAGAGTAGAGTAGTAAAATTTGACAAAACTTGAGATGAATACTAGCACGATATTAAAATCACGCTGCTGACACGATTAATGTTTGAGCTCAAGTTGTGTTCCCACCCAAAAACAATTGTTACATGAATGAACCACCTCCAAACCTCATGAATGGGCAAAACCATGGCATAATATCACAAAAACCCTGCTCACTTAATCACAGCTACCGTTAACACCCCGCCTTATTAACAGCGAGCCGGGCATTCCTTAGATTACCGCAACATCGCCGACTAAAAGCAACTCTGTGTTCGGCGCCTCGGCTGCGCGGGCGCATGTTACGTTTAATTAGACTCACACCCGCCTAAAAAGGATGGAGGTAAGTAGATGGCGTGTTCCTCTTTGTTCGCTCGTGTTTCGGAGTAAGACGTCACTGATTTTAGCCAATTAGCGCTTGTAATCCAATCTGGCGCGAATGGGTGCGGAAGATACTCGTACGTATGCTAAAGCATTTCAGATAGATGCCCACTGAAAATATAGTTATGGTAAGTTTAGATTTAAAGTAACACTAGGTTACTACGTACATATCTACTGATTGGGATTTTTTGGTAGGCTAATATACAGGCCACTTTTGAATAATCATACATACGTATTCAGATAAAAATATTAGTCTCTGACTGACTCACGGACGGATAGACTGATTTGTGTAAATCATAGAAAAACAACTTGATTGGATAGCCCTAATAAACTTGGTATTTACATTCGAAACTTCAGAAATTCTAGTAGTTTTATTTGTATTGTAGAAGTCAACGTATATTTAATTGTAGACTTCATAACCAGATTCTACAAAAGGATGGATAAATTCTTATCTTATAAGGATACATCAAAATTTTCGAATTTAAAAAAAAAGTGAATACATGTAAAAATTGTTGTCTGTATGTGTTTAGACATATTCTTGTTCTAAACGTAATATAATGAAAAGATTTTCATTCCTTCAAAAATTCCAAAGAAACTGTTAATTCAAACAATTTCCGAACAGCCAATTGCATAACCAAAGTAACGATCAGATAACATTCAGCCAATTTAAGTTCCGTCGGGTTTCCTCATTTCGGAGGGTCCAGTTCAAACAATAAGGGAGCAAAAAGCGGAGACAATGTCCGCTTTTTAAGAACAATCGCCCCCGAGTTAGGAATTTATTGAGCTGTGGCGAAAATAAATGGAATAAATAAATGCGAGCACATGTAGGCACGAACCAGTCGGGACGAGAGTTGCGATTGATCTCCGGCGTCAGCTGTCCGCCGCACGACGATATACGGCGCGATGCGAACTTCGAACTGGAAACATTCGCCATATAGACGAAAGACAACTTTAGTCGTCGGATTTCTGATGCAACACCCATATACTTAGAGACACAAAAGACAATTTAAATCGGCAAAATGTCATGCAACATCTCATATGGCGCCCTTATCGTCCTCATGAAAAATAGCAATTGGAGTAGGAAAATCGAGCGATAATGTCATACAAATAAAGTCCTCAATTTTGACATATTATTATTACGACTTCTGTGGTGGAATGGCATAGGTACACACTGGCTTTTAAGGTATCGTTTGCTTCGAGTTCGGAGCCCGTTGGTTCCCGTATTGATCAATGAAGAAAAAAATGATTTTCTCTATTTTCTGAGTTTGGGTTTGTATCGTTGTGACTGATTTCCAAAAAAGATTTAAATAGTTACTAGTTTTGTGGTCAGAACAATGTATGTGATCAGTATTTAGACTTGAAAAATTATGTCTCAGGGCGCGGCGCTTTAACCATTCAGCTGAATGTTTTTCCAGTTTAAATTCTGATATTATAATTGCAATTCAATTGCTTAAAATATTATATAAAAGTAATGTATGCGATGTTGTCCAAAATTTCAAACACCATCTTTTGTTGAGATCAAGTTTATTGTGCCTTGTAGTTAACACATCAATTTTGATTTTACAGACAATTCATTATATCATCAGCCTACCCCATGTAGGCACACTGGACACAGATTTCCCCAAAAGAAGAATTTCAGCAGAATCGCCACTCATGACAGGTGGCTTAGCAATATCAGTTCGGCCAATGTCTTCTAGCAGTGCTCTCTGACCGCGCCACCACAAATTAAATAAAGTATAATGAACTATTAAGAAATAAATATCCGGAAAATGGCTTCTGATGACATCCATAGATAGTTTGGTGCAATTCAATTTACCCAGACACGTGACTGATGATTAAATGAAAAATAAATAGGTTACGCTGTTACAGTGATGTACTTTTATTTAAAACATTATTCAACAGACTTTGAGAACAGCCTGTGCAAAGGCGGGCACGTGAGTCGAGTGTCTATATAGCTAACACATCCTGTGACTCCGCACGCCTCCCACACAAGTGACACTATCGGCTATACGAGTACAGTACGACAATTACATAGGGGTGTATTGAGTGACTGTTGACTTGGTATGTGTAAATGGTTCTGCAGGTAGACCCACGCCCTACGACTTCGGACAGGTAAACCTTGTTGTTAGAGCAATCTACAAATCTTTTTATGTTCGCGACGCATCGGAAAAACTGCTGAATAGTGTCATGTTCTATCTTAGGTATATGCAATTTTATTTAAAAGGTAAAAAGTGACAGCCTATAATCATCCCACTGCTGGGAAAAGGCCTCCTTCATTGATTTCAAGTTACCACAGCAATGATGTGTACTGGCATAATCACCACGCTTGCCAAATGCGGGTTGGTGATCACAAACCCGAGCAACGTTCGAAAATTCGAAACTTTTTGTTGCTAGACCCGGGGATCGAACCTGGGACCCCGAGATCTTGGCCCGGTATTTAAACCACTAGACCAACGGGGCATTACTTAATAGGTAATAAGTGGTATTCTGTATTTAAACAGTTTAACACCTAAATGCCATTATCATTATAAGTTTAATCCAAATATGGATAGCAATTTTTCGTCAATGATCGTCAAGAAAGATTCATTTATTTGACACAATAATGGATAAAAGTTGTTAAAAGGAGTCGTAAAGAAATGTTTATGTGCGAAGTATTAATTTAGTATTGGGGACAGCAAAACATTTTGGGAGCTTTACATTTGAAAAAAAAGCTTGTATACTTAAAAGGGTCAACAGTGTTATCTAGGCTGATTAATGTTCTAGATTTAACACCAGATTATCATCCTATCCTACATATATATACACCAAATAATGACTTTTTCTACAATTCATGTTATGATTGGTTAAAATGGTAATTTGCTGGCTAAATAGTTGAGCGCATCTATCTCCTTTCATCCTAGATAATATAATAACACCCGTATTTATAAACAAGTAAAAGTAATTACTTGACTAAAAGTAATTACTTGAGAGACAATTTGTATACCTTAATCAAGAAATTACCAGAAGTTATAACTACCAAAAGTTAGCATTTCCAGCCAAATTATATGACTATTAATGGTGACCAATTTCTTTCACTTAAGCAATAGGTATGAACATTTGAAGTTATGACTTTCTTAGACAATAAGCAATTACTTCTTTATAAATACGGGGGTAAGAGTCAGTAGAGTAAGTCAGTCTAGCAATATTTCTAATACTGCCACAAGAAGACGATGACGATTTGTATGCGAACCGATGTCACCGTTTGCGTACCGCTACACTTAAACGAGTTTAAAGAACGCCAACCAAGTGAATTATTTTGAGAAAGCAATCACACACAGATAGATAGATAGATAGATAACTTATTTATTTGCATCTCATACAACTACAACAAACACAAACAGTTAACGCTGCATATAAATAAAAAGTACATAAATTTAAAATACGTACAAAAACAAAAGGGACACAGAAAGAAAAAAAAGATGTGTGTCGCAGCGATGCAAATGGGCAGCAGCTCAGCGATTCGTTTGCTTGGGGCAAACCACTGATTTTCAGCTACCACCCGATGACAAGCCTCAGGACGCGTTAGAGGCGACAAACGCGATGTGATCATGTGAATTCCATAAATAAATTTATAAAAAAAGCAAGCATTTGCTCAAAACCTATGTGGCGCACCTGCCCCGCCTTCATCGCCTTTCTAACCTTTTTCTATGTTGTGAGGTATCAGTCTAGTAATATTTCTAATACTGCCAGAAAAAGAGGAGTAGCATCTACTCTTCGCCATTGGTTAAACAGCGATCGCCAAGCTGCCTTCTAAGCGTGGCAATTATGGCGAAAACCTCTTTTAGGGGAGCCCAGTAGCCAGCAGTAGATTTATATATGATGTTGACGATTTCCGTGGCGTCCACACCGATTTTCAAGGTGTCACCTCCTCCGAGGTCCCGGGTTGTTTCCCGGACGGGTCAAGGTAGAAAGTGTTTTTCTACATTTTCTAAGGTCTAGGTGTTTGTGGTACCTTCGTTGTTCCGATTTCCACAATATGAGTTCCAAATAGTTACTCAGTTTAGGATCAGAAAAATGTATGCGATGCTGTTTACATTAAAAAAAATATTTATATATTATAAGCTGGAGATAAGGTGCCGTCGACTGCAAAAAATTCTAGAAAGTTCTTATACTAACTTGTTACATGATTTAATTTCTATCATGATTATGAAATCATCACCATTTATAATTATTTGTTTTAGCTCTGTTAATTGCCACTACAAAGGTATCATTGCTATAATTTCTCCTATAGAAAATTAAGTTGTAACCATGAGTTGCGACGATGCACCATGACGATTCCATAAAGCATGATATACGTGTTTATTCTATTCCATGACTCCAAGGAGGTCTGCATTAATAATTCATGGCCTTGAAATCATAAGTCGTAACAATGTTTTACCATGATTTGTAAATGTATAAGCCTGAACAAAATATATGGGAATAGTAAACGATGGTGGATGAAGACACTCGTATTTATCATTTGGTATTGTAATTATTTTGATGTTCCTTGAAGGGTGACGTATGTTTTTGTATGATAGTGGATCCATTAATCATTATGGTTGGTATAATTGTGCAGTGGTCTGCCACGCAAAGGCCTCGGGTTCTAATCCCGGGAAGCGGACTTTTCTAAATTGTTTTGGGTCTGGTAGAGGGTGGGGAGTTACAGTCGTGTTTAGGAAAACAGGTAAAGTCTTTGGTCTCGGTTTCTGGAGCAAGATGGAAGTCGTATGCTTGCAGGGTTGGAAAACTTTGACACTAGATACTTAAAGGATAGTCATACGATAAGAAAACGACAAATTTTCAAAATCATTTAATCTAAATGGAGCTGTAAAAACATTATAGTCTAAGATTACACCGAGCTGGTTATTGGATGAAAAGTATTTTCTATTCAATTAAATATGCAATTAAATATATTACAAATGGGTTGCCTAAAAAAATCAGTCCAGAGTATGATTAATTACCAATATTTTTTTTTATACTTTTCACTGGTTTTCATAATAGAAAAATTCCATACCAATCGAAAGTATGAAGCCCATAGAATATGCAAACGTTAGGTTGACTATTTTTTCCCCGTCACAACCCTTGAGTAGGCAGGTATAAACAGGTAAATCGATACTAGTAACTTGCACCGGTCTGGTTAATTAAATAAAGTTAAATGCAAATAAATATTATTTAATTATGAACACGGTGGTATAGGGTTGAATGCGAAAAACCAGACCTGAAATTCGGTTGTCAGATTTTAAAAATTTATTCTGGACTGAAATTTTTTACTCAAACCATTTGCAATATATTTATTGGCATATTTAATTGCATATAAAATACTTTCATCCAATAACCAGCTCGGTAAAGGTCGTTGTATGGTGGGGTCAGTCTCTCGCGTCAGCCGTAATTGTGAGTTCGAATCTCAGCTCGATACTTAGGGCCTTTTAAAAGCGATGATTTTATTTATGCAACTGGTAGGATTAGATGCATTGCTGAGGGCAAGTAAAATTCTGGTTAGCACAGTTATGTGTAAATGGTATACCAACCTCTACTAAGTATGCCGTAAAGCTAGCAAAACGACAAACGAATCATCGTAATTTCCATTAAAGATCTTCCAGCATAATTAAAACTTTTATATTTTTCTGTGCCCTGTGGTGCCAAAACGAATTTAGAACGACATCACCTCCTCTGATTTCAAAGTTTCGTAAGAAGTGCCTAAATGATTACCGCCAAAGTATGGGCAGCAGTGTCTTTTCAACATCACTGCTTAATTCGCAATCGCCAACCCAGCTGCTTAGTTTGGTAACTATGGCAAAATCGTCTTTTTTGAGATTGTTGTGTTTAGAAGTGAGATAAAGTGGTCTGAATATGATGACAAAAATATCATCAATATTTTTTTATACAGGATGACTTTTCATCACCTACAAAATTTTTTAAAGGCTTTCTGTATTGTTTTTGGAGCCCGTATATTAAGTATGTAGGTCAAGTTTTCACCCGAAAATATTTTTCGCAACATAGTTTTCAATTTTTACCTTTAGTTTTGAATTAATATAAGTTTAAGTCTGTTAAACTTATATTAATTCCAATGTCATAGGCTAAGTTTTTTACACAGAAATAAATCTTTACTTTACTTTACTTAAGGTATGAAGGAAAAATCAACAACTTATGAATAGTATCATAATGAATGAACGAGATAAGCATCGCGTAAAACAAGTGTTGCTAGGAGCCCGTATATTCATGTGGCCCGTATATCATAGTTTTTGTTCTGTGGCAGAAATTTTCTAAGTGCTTTATCTTGACATACAAAAAAAAACCGTTATCTTTTTGTCTCGTAGATTGTTGGGTTAAAATTTGGAATGTGATTAAAATTTCATCCTGTATACACCGTTCATAGTAGCCTACAATCGCCTGAAAGATATCTACCGTCCAGTAAAGTCCTAAATATATAATCAAAATTGCAATACATTCCCCCATTGGGTAATGACCCAATCGTCCCCTGTTGGGTATCCTGGTTGACCCCGGTCAATAGGCATATTGGCCCCGATTGGCTGTGATTAGGACTAACCTGCCTAATGACCGCTGGGCAGGTCACTTCCGGAGGGAAGAAAGGGATCGATTTGAAATCTTGGCATTTATTCAGCAATTGTTTAGTTATATTAGGGGTTAAAGTATGAAATTGCCGTTTTGTATGGACGAAATCGAGAAAAGTCATTTTTCCATACTAACAATTTTTTTAGTTTTTTTGAAAACGCCTGAACCGTTTTCGATGCAATTAAAGGTGAAAGTTAGATGGTTATAAGGCTACGCATTATAATATTTCAATTTCTGAATATCAAAGTATATAATACAAAATATACTTAATTGAAGCAAGAAGGTCAGCTGACACATTGTAAGGGGTCTTTTCAACGACTTCCTTTGAAGTAATAGGCACTAGTATTGCATTTTTTTTGTCAAAAGATACTTTATTTAGTTTTTGATACAATACAAAAAGAATTACGCAATACTATGACTATACTTAAGAGCTATAAACAAAATAAAAAGTGGGAAAATAATCGTAAATTTCATACTTTAACCCCTATTACAAGGCAACGTGACAACCCATTTAGAACTCATACAGTTTTCTTGAGTTTACGCGAACACTATACATTGAAATGAAAGATATGTTTACGGATTTAGTACGCGTTTATTTTTAATTTATCCCGACGTTTCGAACTCTTTACAGTTTACAGTGTTCGAAACTATTTAAATCAAAAATAAACGAGTACTAAATCCATAAACATATCTTTCATTTCACTATTTAGAGCTCCTTAAACTGCATTTGAAGGCTTCAAATAAAGGAGATGTCCCATAATAGGCCCAGACATAGTACACCATTTACAAAAATCAAGAAAAATTTATTGATTCTGAGAAAAATACATATAAATTTATATAACATATAATTTAGTGGTTCAAAAATAAACAAGATCGAATAATTTATCAAACTTCATAGGCATTCCAAGATGGCGTCAATCTAAAAAAACTTTAAATGTCAGTAGCTGTCAGATACCCCTTGTCACTTTGGCATAATCATTCACTTCAAGTTTTTGTTCTGCTTGTCGCGTTTTAAATGTAGTTCATTATAACGACCTCATTTTCGATTTCTGGATTTGGTATTGATTGACACATTACTTTCATAATGTTTGTTGTTACTACAGCAAGCGATGGCACTTGACTCCTAGATGCGCGATTATGAAACCAAAACTGACAGATGTCATCAAAATGTCATCTTCCGCCATGATGGTTTTGTTTTGTATTGCTATTTTCTTACTTAACTCTTTATTTGAACCACTTAACGAAGCCATTTTAAAAGAATTGGATAATAACAAAATCTTGTAGGTGTATTAGTCTATCTTTTGGTGGGGTGTACAGGTTCTGGGCCTGGCCTCCATACAATTTGGGACATCTCCTTTTTTAGCTATAAAAGAGCCATATTTCCTGGTACGGGTAGGTATATTCTTACCTAAAAGGAAGCTTGGGTCAATGTTTGTAACTGTGACAGTTTTAGATGAACTTACAGCATTTTGACCCAGTGACCATGTCAAGACTTTTAATTGTGTCAATGAATTTATTCATCAAAGTTTTTGGTTATTCCGGATTGAAAAATAAGTTTATTAAAACTTTAAAAGACCTACTAGTTGATGTTATCTGTCTTAAACTGAGTACGTATAGACGTACATATCTAAATTGAATCCTAAAAAGGATATAAGTAATTATTTGTTCTATTGAGCAAATAATGAAATACGAGCATTGAATTTTTAGTTCATCTAGTTTCTTAATATAAAAAACTAGATGAACTAAAAGTGCACCTATTTGACATAGGGGGCGCTTGCAGGAGAACATATGTTATGTTATGATAATGAGACTCAATATTTGTATGTACTATCTTTAATACCAACATGTTGCAATAAATTATATGACTATGACTATGACTATATCAATCGAACATGAATATCCATAAAAAGTAAAGTAACAGCATATTATAATCATCCCACTTCAGGAAAAAGGCATCCATCATTGAATTCAAGTTACCACAGCAATGATGGATGTACTGGCATAATCCATACTATATCGCATATCGACATAATTTGGCAGGAGGACAGTTCTAAGTATCATTTTCGTATTGGACTGTGTTTCGAGTTCTCCATAAACGAGTGATCTTTGTGCACTGTATATGTTTCCTTCATGCAAGATTCTTTATATACCTCGCAAAACGTCTTCGCGACAAGCAAACCAATAAACCTGGTCTAATCGTCCCAATTAACCCCCGATCTGACGCACCGCCTGGTCCTTTTGGTCCAAATTGGCACCCATTCGGGTGTTAAGGGTCCGACACGCCTATGAAAGGTCACTACGTAATTAAGAATCCCCGCTAGCCTGTGATTGGGCGGCGCCTTCGGGACTTCAAAGGATAGACGGATGTCACTTGTCAAATGGAATATTTTAGCGCGTTTGATGTGGACCTTTTTCGACGATTTTCCTGTAGTGTGTTTTGATTGAGTTGACGTTTTTTTTCATCTATTTTGGGGATATATTGAATTTGGAACGATAGGTGCTGTTTGATGATCCCACGATATTGTATAGTATCGATGGTTTGTAAATTAAGCCTAACGCCACCGTTATTTTTGTTGAGTCTGTGAACACGGACACTCCTGCTTACATAAAATATGTTGTCGTCTGAATTCACTCTGTCGGAAACTAGACCTGGGGCATCGCGGCGAAAGTACTGTTACAATTTTTTTTCTAAGGTGTTTTAATCTCATTTTTTATATAATTCGTATAAGTAATACGACTAAAAGTCAAGTCAAAATTATGAAAAGAGGAGAATAACCAGTAAATAAATTAGGCTACATTTAATCCTTATCAATTCCAGTCAAAAATTGAATTTTTGTATAAAAAATTCGTCTGCCATATAAGGGAACATCTTTATTCAATAGGCGTGACTTGGTCCTAGAACCTTCCACTAAGGTACCGGGCGACTGCTCTAACCAAATCAAGTATCAGCTAAGTGAGTCAAAAAAAATTATTCAAGGAAATTTATTTAAAATTTCACCAGCAAATCAATTGCTTAAAAAACAGTTTCAAAAATACTAATCAATGTCAAATTTTTAAATCAAACCAAATTAGTTTGCGCTCTAAAAGAGTACATTCAGATTTACTAAACTATTGGATGGCGAGCTAAACGCACAACACGTTAATAAATTGTCTCTATATAATGTAGGTACGTCTTAGATTTCAAGCTTAAGACCTGATCCTTAAATCCCTTAAACCCCTCTTACAATAACCACCCTATCTCTGTTTTCAGGCGTAAATGGGGAATCATTTGGAAGGTTTCGACTGTTGCGTCCTGGGTGTAAACAACCCTTTAAAGTAGTGCGCCATTAGCAAGACGACGCGGGTGGAGGGGGTGGGGCGCAGCTAAATACTTTTAGTATCTGCAAAATGTCTAATTTAGTAGCAAGGCTTTGATGTTGCGAGACTAGAAGTTGAATAGAGTCGCTAGTGTCACTGCTTTTTTTTATTAAATATTTTGTACTTACGTATGAGAGTTTGTTAAGATCGTTACATTACATAAATTAAAACGATTAAAATTCATTTTATTCGTTAAAATTTATGTCATCTTGAAAAACGATAAAGTATTTATAATTTCGCACTATGTTATATTCGAATAGGTATATAATCGTTTTAATAGGTATATAACTTAAATGCTGTATCTGAACGGTAGTAATAAATAGTTCACGAACCTGTGAAATTTATTGCGGTTCTATAATTTACTCACAAGGACACTACCACTACCATTATCTACAGCCCACATCAGTCTACAGCTGGACATAGACAGGCGAAAAGATTTTCCCATAATCGTACCTACACTAGTCTAGAGGTTGCCTAATACAAAGATGATTTGCTGCTTTCTATCTTTTCCCGGCATCAGTCAGTCATATTTTACAACATTCTTAAACGAAAAATGGTGATAATACTAGTCAATCTCAAACCAGCAC
The DNA here is from genome assembly GCA_949315895.1 of Anania crocealis. Taxonomy (NCBI): domain Eukaryota; kingdom Metazoa; phylum Arthropoda; class Insecta; order Lepidoptera; family Crambidae; genus Anania; species Anania crocealis. The sequence goes on along the minus strand of OX438885.1, from coordinate 859,458 downwards.
CACGCAGCATACAATAACCTTGTTTAGATCGCCAATGCTTTTTATTTATGTTCTAAAGCTGTTTGTAAAAGAAAATTTTGATCTGCTGGTTGACCAATTTAAACTCTGATATAATCTGATATCAATTAAACTACCATAAGTACTGAACAAAGCAGAGGTAACTAATTCATTAAAAAAAAAGTCTTAGAGATCTGATTGACACCACTTCAGCGCAAGTCAAAATTCAACAACGCAATTGTTGATTGAAGCAACAAAATAAAACATTATGCAGTTCTTTACGACTTTGATGGAATTTGGTAGATGATTAGATAGTAGAGAAACAAACAAATATATATATGTATCCCAATGCGGGTCACAGGTTTCCGCCTGCGCAATATAACGTATACTTTGTCAGAGCCGCGAGCGAAAAGCTATAAAGAAATGAAGTAAATTTAAACCGTAAACAAATAAAATACTGCTCATTAGCGACTCCACCGCACCCCTGTGCATCGGGACGGGGCCCGTCCCAAGAGACAGACCTCTCGTTTACTTATCCATCGCTATCTGATCATCACCCGACGGGATTTCACTGCGTGGGCTCCGTAGGACATATACATATGTACAAGTATGATGAACACATGCAAACAAACTGTTTTGAAATGTAGGTATAAGCGTGACTTCTACATATTGTTAGATGCTGATTGGTTATAATTGGCAGGTGAAGATAGCTGGCAGGAGCTGGATGAGAGACGCCGACGATCGACCTAAGTGACGTGCAACTGAAAAGGCCTATGTCCAGCAGTGGACTGCGATAGGCTGATGATGATGATGATTATAATTTGGAAACTTGGAACTTCGATTATGGTGTGGCTGTAATGTAAATAATAGAAAAAAAAAATTTCTCTCACCTTCATCGAAGTTGTTATATAAAATTATCAGGAATTGTATGTAAAGCGAGAAGATGTCAAAAACATATTATGTATTAAAAAACACTTAAAAATAAACGTATGTGCTCTAGGTACCAGCCTTTAAGTCTATCTCCATGGCAAATTTTATACAGCGTTCAGTAGTAGGATGATTTAGAAACAAAAATCCAAATCATTCGCATTTATAATATTAGTTAGATAAGTAAGATTTTCGAAGCAATAAAGGATTGAATAAATATAGATTTAAACATATTCCGGCAACTGTCTTTATTGTTTCTTTATGTATCCTGACAAATGGCCGCCCTGACAGCGCGGCATTATGGCTGAGCGCGAGGACAATGTTCATTCAATTTACACGGATTGCGAAGCCGTGGATGATATTAACGATGCTAAATGTATGGTAAGGTTATCATGCAAACACCTCATATCGTTGACTTAACTTTCAATTCTTTTAAAAAAACATGTCAATTTTTTTTTTTCAGAAATAGCGTAGCGTAGTTTCCTATTGCCAATACCAAAACTAACTGTATTTATGTTCATATATGCATTAACAAATTTAAAGTTTCCTTTCAGGTTTGGAACAATTTACCATTAGCATTAACATTTTATTTGATTTCATTTTATTATTTTCACTAAATTTTAGTTTTTTTTTCTCAAGGTTAAGACTTTATTGTATAAAGTATTACTTAGTCTGGAATAAGTCTTAAATGACAAGGATTTTATTATATTTTATATGATTATAGTAAATAAAATAAAGTAAAATTTCAATCACATACATATAAATAATTTTGTGAAGACAAAACTGTTATAAAGAGAATCTTATTTTCGCAATAGAATTGACTTGTTTATGTTAACATAAGCTAGACTTTTTTCTCGTTATACCAGCTACCTAACCCAACACCCCGTGTGCTCTCAAAATACTCTATCATAAAAAAAAACCTTATCATCACACTAATAACATAAATTGAACAAATTATACGCACCATTCAACATGAAACTCTACGAATACCTAGAACAAACCGCAATTGTACAATGGAGGCCCCAACATATACTTCGCGACCACACTCGCATTGCGGTATGTATACGTCAGATCTCTTGTCAAGGGGGTGTTATCCACAGTATTTCGGCCTTTGTCTTGGCCCAAGTGATAAGAAATGAGTACGAGAGTACGTCCACCATTTCATATGAGTTATTTCTTTTGAAACTTCTGCGTTGTACCTGTTTTATGACTGTTAAATGATTTTGTGACATTTCGGCACTGTTGTCGTCATTAACACGAAAGAACTTATTTATTCCATTTGGGTCAAATCTGGGCTTAGTGAAAGACAAAAAACGAGCTCAACGTGCAACTCCTATGCGTAGCTATTAAAAAAGAAGTTTCAGTAAAAAAATTGGATCCCTTGTTTAGAAATAGGGTACCCAAATAAATTTTATTTATCCAAAAAATTTAAAGAAGCTAGCAAATAAAGTCACTCCATGTGTAGTGTCGTGTAGTGGAACGATAACAGAATAACACCACCTTTCCTCTTGCAGTAGGTGTCGCAAGAGGCGATAACAGGAGTAATACATGATAAAGAGGGTATCTGCCCTCCACCATTGGCCAAAATGCGATTGCCATATCTGCCAAGAGTAGCCATTTTTTAAAAATCAATAATGGGCTTGCTCTTGATACTACATACTTAACTATACGGTTAAGAATAAGCCTAAGATGAAGCAAGCTTACCCAGAGGTACTGGTTCTCCCACACACCAGCGGAACACAGAAAAACTGTTTGGCGCTGGACTCCGGCAGGAGGGTGGTAGCATCCAGGCAGCCTCTTACGAAGCCATCACCGCAGAGGGATCTGTTAGCCGTCATCATTGGTTAGAAAACCAAAGATGCTGTTGCCCAGAGTGGATCACTAGGAGGTAGAACCCAGCACCCCAAAAGCCAGCCATATGTGAACCTCTTTAACATGAAGCCTGAGACCAGCTGTGGACTGAAATTGGCTTATAATAATGATGATGCGTCGGTTTAAACCCGGTAGCTTTTTTATAGGTTTTAAAAATGTTTTTGACTATTCAAGTTAGGATAATATCTTATACCTTAAGCCAGCAGCTTGGTCTTCATGTTGATTCTTCTCTCAAATTCGGCTTTAATTGTTCTGAACGAAGCGTCTGAAGGCAATTTGTGGCTGCGTGAATTGAGACCTCGCTCTCTGAATGTTATGTTTCACAGCAGAAGGGTTACACTGGCTTGTGGTAACTAATGATATGTGATATGCTTTTTTCGGTTTCTAAATTCATCAAGTAGGCATTTCTGAAAAGTTTCCTCCTACTACTAACTATATGTTTAGTAACTGGCTTTAGGTTATTTGTGTTTGTAAATTAGTCAATTAGCTGCACGAGTAGACTATTGATTAAATAAATAACAATGTAGATTATATTATTAATACTTGAACCCACAATTGGTTTAAATAAAAAAAACACAAGGGTAAAATAAATAAAATTGTTGTTGATCGCTTGTTTTGCACTGCCTCAAAAGTTACTTTATCTTTTCATCATGTTGTAAAATTACGAAAACAACAACTGCATGATTATAAGCTACTCGTATGTATGGTCATGAATAAATATTATACCCAAATCATAATAATATAGAAAATTTTCTCCAAATTCCCTTTTTCTATCGTCACTTGAAAGTTAAAAAGTTAACAGATTTAAAGTTATACAGCACCTTTTACACAGGCTAATTATTATTCTCGCTCTATAATTTTTGCTCTGCAATATTCTGCGCACTAAGCAAACAATTTAAACGGTTCGCATCCTAGGCTTAAACAAAGGTTTGCTCGAATGTGATAGCTTGCAATTTAGTTTGGGCAAACATTGGCCACTGGCTTTAAAATATTCGTGTGCTGTACCTTTACAGGTATTTTTATGATCTTTAGATTGTTTTATTATAAATTATTGAATGGAATCAGTTGTAGAAAGATACTTTAATGCTAGGCGGGGTTCAAAGAGATTTATTACGTCATCGGGCAGCACCTTGTCTCCGCCAAAGGCCAAAATGCGATTGCCGATGCTAATTTAGTAGAAAATTTAAGATTATTTTAGAGATTTTACTCGAGTTTATTATGATTTATCATTTTATTTCAGTTTAGCCCAACGTTTAAAGTACTTTGCAGTGTGTTTGTGGTCATAGGTAGCCTCCTAAGAACAAACATGCTTACTCCGTCTGAAGAGTGAATCAACTACTTTGTTTTTATGACAAATCAGTCTTACTTGTTGTTATCAACATCCCCAATTTCAAAAGATAAACAATAAACCCCATAAATACGGATGCACTTCCCGACTTCATCCGGAACATCCCCGAAATTCACCATCTATTTTTGTACAACAATATTTATTTCAGCCAGCAACGAAACTTTGCGGCGAGTATGAAATTATGGCTGTTCTGAAACAATGTCTTCGGCCGCGACCCGCTCCCTTCGAGATTGAGAATTATTACCTCTTATCTACACACTGAGCCGACAACGAGTCGTCTATTCGCTCTCTGATATCTAAGTGAAATTATTTCGACAAACTTTACCTAACCGGCGAACACCCTTAGATGAAACCTACCCAAACAATCAATTCTGAATCCAAACAACCAAGGAACAGAGCTCAGTTTGTAACAAGGAAGACTAGGCTTTTAAGACAAGTGATTAACGAAAAGCGGGAAACTGGAAATCATTTGTGAATCCTAGAAAGGGACGAGCAATATGATATTATGCAAATTGCGGTACGTGCGAGAAGGATGGATGAGCCAACGAAGTTCGGTGTGAACGAACAGAATTTATACTCGGATGAAACGATTTATTACAAAAGCGTTGAGTAGGTACTTGAAATTAATTACAGCAAGTTTCGCCTCGGTTTTGTTCTGTTGTGAGATTTTCTCTTGTTAGGTTAGGTTTTAATGTTCCGTAAATATTAGGAAAAGGAATAATGCTGTTTACATTCTAGATAGTTGCTTATTAAAATAAAAAGCTCATACAGCTCGTAAAGTTATTGTACCACTTTATCAAATCTAGGTTTACCATAAACAGCAGTCTTTCTTTCACCTTAAAGAACTTTTCGTATATTCATTACATCACATTTTTTACGGACACATTTAAAACGGTGTTCAGGCAAAGCTTCTATTCAAATGCTTTCACTAGAAAACCTTAGACATTTTTGTTTTAAAAGTTAGGTATTTAAGGTAAGATCGCTTGTTACATATTTAAAACAACAACTATGATACTTACGTTTTACATACTCTTACGCGACTAGGAATTTGCAGAGTATTATTGTAATACAAATTTCTAGTCTAATCTAGACCTTGAAAAATAACTGGAAGAAGCTCCTTTGTATACCAGTGCTGGCACAGGTTTTCGCCCTCGCTATCGCGAGTAGTTTAGGCTCGCAATACCGCGGGCGAAAAGCTATATACATATAAATAAGTTAACATTAGTACGAGTATGTCCTAACCAGAACAATGCAAGGATAGCCGTATATCATCATTAGGCCGGGTCATTCACCCGCGAGACGATAACGTGCGGCGGCTTCCGGTTCCGGCCGTGGCGGTTGTGTCCGCGTGACGTCACGGTGACGCACATCCGGCTGGACTTAGCTTTGAAGCCTTTGTAATATGCGAAGTTGCATTAATTTTAAGGTAAGTATGAAATTCCCCATAATTATGCTATTTCTGGAAAAGGGAGTTACTATGATAAAGCTTTTACAAATAGTATTTTACAGATGAAAGTTTTATCCAGTTTACACTAATGTCTGGTCAAAACTTCCAATATAAAATGTTAAGCTTTTAAAAGATTTTTTAATGTGAAGTCTAATAAAATAGTACTTAGTGGATACATTGACATAAGAGATTTTATGCCACAGTTTTTCAACCATCGTAATCGCGTAAAACATGAATCATTAGAGAATTGTAAAGTCCAAGGACTTGATTCATTGCTGATTCGCTTTTGATACTTAAACCTAGTTACTTTTTAACGTGACCTTAACAAACAAGTGTTGCGTTGTTTTTCCAAACAAAACATCGTGCAGCTACAATCAAACAGGCTGTTTCCTCGAACCACAGAGTTAAAATTTTTCAGTTGTATTCCCGAAACCTGCGCGATTGAAAGTGACAACCGCGGGAGTGTTTAGCCAAAAAACTCATGTTCAAAGGCTGTATCAACTATTTTATATTCCGCCGCGGCCACATGTTGCGGTTTTTCATTTGGAGAGCGATATCGGGCCGTTTTATAGCTTACGACTTCCCTTTTCTTGCTCACCCAAATTCAGACTTTACCCCACATTTTCAGGGTGGGTTTCCGAACGATATTCCTGTGTATATGTTGTGGAGATACGCTAACTTGTTGGCGGTTTGTAGAGCGTTTGTTTTGCGCTGTTAGGAAGTTTTGCGCCGCAAAACGTGGATTCATGTGTGTTGTAAAACTAAAATATTAAATGGCGGACTGGATGCGACGCTGATTTTGGACAAACATATTTGGTAATAAACAGAATAGAACTTTTGGGCTGTATGTTATATGAGTAAGTACAATTTCCAGGCTGAAGCTCGCTACAGTTAAAATTGGGTTTCTTTGTATGTAATTATTAAAGTAGTAGGATTTGTTTAATATTGGTACCGTTTTTTTTTGTTTCAGAGGTATAAAAGAAGCAAAGAGCGAATTTTTTTCATACCATCTCTGGATTTATATGAAAAGCTTAAAAATATTCGTAATAAACTACAATTTATCAAAAATCTAGTTTTTGTTTTTTACAAATGTGACATTGGCGAAACGACAGCAGGGCTAAGAACACAAAAACATTTTGTTGATGCCCCAGATTACCTACGTGAAATATAACTAAGAAAAATTATGAAGAATAAAGTTTCCAAAACTATTTAGAATCCAATTTGTAAGAAATATCTAACCTTTGACATTAAATTTGATGACCTCCCTGATGTAGTGGCGAACACACGTATCATTTAGGTATTGCCAGCTCTATTCGGGTCACATGTAGAACAAAATATTTTCGTTTTTTCTCGGGTCTGGGAGGTCCGTTGTACCTCTAATGTTTTTGATTTGCACAAAACAAACACTTAACTTACATTGGGATCCGAACAATGTTCTATGTGATATTGTCCATACCTAAATGTTTGTGATTTCACTTATTCCTTAATTACTTAGCCACCAATTTTAACAGCAGATAAACATTTTGACTTTACGATTTCTATTTTGCAACAATAAATCTAACCGAAGTGGGGATACTCTCAGACATATCTAAAGATAATAAGACGGGAAAATAATGAAACAGAAGAGAGAAAAAAACATAAATCATCACCATTAGTCGTCGAGATTCCAGAGAGCAGATCACACGAAATATAGCGTAAAGTGTGGCGTGCAGAGAAAGTGGGGTGCATCCCATGAATATGGATGAGGGGGGTTAGGTGGGGGGCGCAGACGGGCGCGTGTAAATGGAAATTTCAAATAAAAATACCTCAAATATTAACATGAACCCGATTCGTGTTTTCGGACGCGTCCGCCGGCGGACATGTGATAACACGCCGCCAATAAAAGGACGTTCTGGCGAGATTCGTTTTTTGAATTTGTGTAACGGCTGATTCGGTGGCTTAGGGTTGGCGGGGGGAGGGAAAACTGAGAGCAATATACAGTTGAAGAAACTCACTTTTTTGGTACTCACTTTAGTGATCTAAATTTTGCTTTGCGTGAGTATGTATACAGGGTGAAATTTTAACCACTTTCCAAAATTTTTATAGGCGTACGGTATTGTATTTAGAGCCCATTTATGAAGTAAAAACTGTAAATCAAGCTTTCACCCGAAAATATTTTTCGCAATATAATTTTTAATTTTTACAGGCCTAGGCCTGATAAGGTATAAAAGGATAATCAAAAACATATGAATAGTATCGTAATGAATAAATGAGATGCGAATCGCGTAAAAAAAGTGTTGCTAGGCGGCCGTTCAAAAATTTTAGATTTTTTGCGGACATTTTCTAAGTGCTTTATCTTGACATTTTTGTACTGGGCTATACCAAAAGAAAAAATACGTCATTCGTTTTTTGTCTCGTAGATTGATATATTAAAATTTGGAAAGTGGTTAAAATTTCATCCTGTATATTTATCGTGATAAATAATAATCAAAATTTCTTTGTTAATTTAATTGTGATCACATTAAAAAAAGGCAATTATTCAAATGCTCTTTTACTCGTAGTCAGTTGAAAATAGTCCCTTGTTTAACAAATAACGATACAGATTTTATTTTATTTATTAGCTTAAAATGGTTTGATATTCTTGAATAAAAACTTAAAATTCAGATTCAAACAGATCAAAAATGATCATATTATTATGAAATAGGTACATATTTTCCCTAGCCTGGTAACCCTAGCGATTGTTTATGGGAGCGGGAAATGACACGGTACAGTGGGTCTGTTGAAAAATAATGAGAAAAATAACATTTATAATCGTCCTGTAAATGTGAAAGTCATCTGTAGTATTTTTGACAAGGCATTAGTTTCACACACTGTCATGGAGGGCCGAAGTTCTGAAGGAGAAGTGAGTGATTCAGATTCAAACAGATCAAAAATGATCATATTATTATGAAATAGGTACATATTTTCCCTAGCCTGGTAACCCTAGCGATTGTTTATGGGAGCGGGAAATGACTCGGTACAGTGGGTCTGTTGAAAAATAATGAGAAAAATAACATTTATAATCGTCCTGTAAATGTGAAAGTCATCTGTAGTATTTTTGACAAGGCATTAGTTTCACACACTGTCATGGAGGGCCGAAGTTCTGAAGGAGAAGTGAGTAGTGGTGGTGGAAGTATCTTTTGATTTTCAGTCTATCAGTTCCTATCATCAACAAGACCACTCTTGTTGATGATAGGAACTGATAGACTGAAAATCAAAAGATCGTTATACTGCAAAAGAAATACATAAGGACCTTAGTTGATCAGGAATAGAATATGGAATCCTGTAGATCTTACTAAATTAATTATTAAATACTAGCGCTAACCTCTATCTGTATATTTCAGTGCAACTAATTCGCAAGGAAAAATATTATTTTCAGTCTCCAGCAAAAGTCAAAATTTAATTTAGAAATCTAATCGAGCTCAAAGTTTCCTTCTTCAAATAAAACTATTCTTATGTTTTCCTCACATTGCGTTAATTAAAATTTATATTAGTATATTTTTGTTTATATTAGGGGTTAAAGTATGAAATTGCCGTTTTGTATGGACGAAATCGAGAAAAGTCATTTTTCCATACTAACTACTATTTTTTAGTTTTTTTAAAACCGCCTGAACCGTTTTCGATGCAATTAAAGGTGACAGTTAGATGGTTATAAAGCTACGCATTATAGTATTTAAATTTCTGAAAATCAAAGTATATACAAATATACTTAATTGAAGCAAGAAGGTCAGCTGACACATTGTAAGGGGTCTTTTCACGACTTTCTTTGAAGTAATAGGCACTAATATTGCATTTTTTTATTAGTAAAAAGTTTCTTTATTTAGTTTTTGATACAATACAAAAAGAATTACGCAATAATATGACTATACTCAAGAGCTATAAACAAAATAAAAAGTAGGAAAATAATCGGCAATTTCATACTTTAACCCCTATTATTTATATCACTAGCTACATATAATTAAACACTTAGACAACTTTGTTTTAATCAGGAAACAAATTCATTAGAATTTTTGTAAATTTCATAACATAAACAAGATGAGACATAAAATACTATCATACAAATAAATACGCTCAGAAATTATCAATACAAAAAAAGAAACTCAATCTACTATAATTTCTTCGAACTCAAACAAAATAAGACTAAACATAAAACTAAACTATTAACACACATGCGAACATCCAAAAACAACATTATTAATTAAATCACGCAAAGAAAAGATTGATACGAATACAATTTCTATAACGCCAAAAATAAGTAATAATTATTACCATAAAAGTAATATATTCAGGACATTAGCTAACCATGCGATATAAGGCATTTACACCACACGATTGAACGATGTTGAACTACATCACTTAATAAAGCTATTTGTAAGAAATCTCAGGCCTTGTTCTTAATAGCTAATTGACTAGTAGGTTTTTTAAATTTATCTCTAAAGTTTTACTTTATTTGATATTTTAGCAATTAAATTGAAATTTAAATATCAGTACATAAACTTGAAAAATTATGTCTCAGGCGGGACTAATTATGTACCGCCTGAGACATAATTTTTCAAGTTTATATACTGATATTATCTCTAAAAATCACGATATTTTTATTTACCATTACAGTAATTCTAATTTTAAGCACCATTCTTAAGATAATCATTCTTAAGATAATTTGGGTTCTATGTTTATGTTATTATTACTACCACAATAACACTGATTCATAATGTTAATACATAATGGTTGTAGACTTGTCCCAATAAAAATATGCATAAAAAATAATTAAAAGGAAGCTCGTTTTAAAAATATAAATGCCTCCTATTTAAAAATTTCTTTGATAGCATCAAAGAAATTTCAAAGAAAAATTCAAAGAAGTTTAGCACAGTAATTTTTAACCATCTGACTCTGAAAGCGTTGTTCTGCCTATATATCTCAATTAGAGAATGAGACATGGGAAAACAGTGTGAAGAATACTTACAATCTGAGAAGCTGTTCCAGAGGACTGCAAAGTAGTTATATGAACACGAACTTTGTTTTATCATCCGGCGTCTGCCGCAATGTCAACACTGTAACTTACATAGTTCGAATAAATATCCAATTTTTGGTCTACAAGCATTGCTATAACCTGACCTAAGAGTGAGAGGATTACGTAGAATTAGTCTCGACCACATCTGAATAGTATTTCTCAGGACCAGAATCGTCGTGTGTAAACTCCGCTCCACCGTTACACAAAGATTGTCGCGTTTTCTAATTATATCGTTATTTGACAACTATATTTTCCACCTCGGCTTAATTTATGCCCCCCATTTATAGGCGTAAGGAACACGTCACGACGACAGGTCGCCACGGTTCCGAGGTAATGAGTGGAAGAATTTGCGTATAAAAATTATGTATGCTGATAGAATGAGACGTGGAATATATTAGAAATGTGTTAGTCATGTATTTTGTGCTGTTAACCTAATTTATAATAAAACAATACCTCATATTTTTTGTCTGCAAATAACTCGTAGGCCATTAATAGGTAATAATACTTTCATATCCTAACATTGAGGGTGGTACCTAATAATTTATTTGCTAAAAACATGTTGTAAACATCAATTGATCTGCTTAAATCACAACCTTTCCTTTTGGATTTGTCGTGCTTTCGTTGATATATTGTAATAAAATGCAATGTTTTCAGCTGAAAGTAATTTGATTATTAGATATAAATAATTTCCACTGGACCTAATAGTAATAATTAAATTTTTAAAATGAGCATCACTAAACGAGCACCTACTGAATATTTGGGTGCTCTATTACCTTATCTGCTTTCATCTTTTTACTTAAGGTCGAATTTGCATTATGGTATGACGTAGGCTGCTTATACTTAAACTTGGAAAGTTCGAAGTGGTATTTTAATATTAGATTGTATCTGGTTCTTATTTGGGGACTACCAAACCGAATATATTATCCTTACTATAAGTGTAAGAACTCTTGAGGTAACAAGTCCTTGTCACCAGCACGCGAGGGCCGCGGGCTTGCTGACGCTGCTTTTTGCATGGAGGCGTGTGTTTTATTGGCGAACCGAATCTACCGCCAGATGTCGCCACTTGGCTCGAGGACTCTTCTGGTTTCTTTGGATTCGGTAGTTTTTTAGGGTACTGTAAGTGATGACACGGTTTCAAACAGATAGTTAGCCCTTAGTTAGCCCTACATCGTATGTAGGGCTAACTAAGGTAAAATATTGATTCCTCAAATACTATGTCATCCCCTTTTAATCCACTTTGAAAGATAATTACAAGGTCAAAAAATTTCTAACATTATTTTTCTTTACCTAATTACCTATTAAATTAATTACCAGATTAATTAAACTAATTTGTATCATTTTCTACTTGATGTAGGATGTAAGTAGATGTATGGAAAATTAAATGATCAGATAAAAAAAAAATAACTTATAATTTAAAAGTTACTTTGTCATTGATCAATAAGTGTGTCAAATGTAAAGTTATTTCTATCTTTTAAATGTCTTAGCAATTTCAGTACCTAAATATGTTGTCTCATTCTTATTTTTTTAACAAGCACCTGCGCTAATGCAAACTTTGGAACTTCACGAATTATTTCAAATCACAGTTTAATTATGATTTTAAAATACGCACTGACAACGCCTGTCATCTTACACCCCTACAGATATTATCATGGGAGTTTTAATTTTGCAATTTGTCGGGGGTCGCAATAGACAGATGCAGGCGCGAATGTTCAGATCTCATTTGCTGATAGTCTTGTATCTTTTTATGAAGCTGTGAATCGGGCCTTGGACCATGGGAACGCCATGGTGTGACACGGACAATGAGGTAAGTCCAGCCAGAAGGGTAATTAAGGACGGTAATTAAAAATGACTTAACTTTCTGAATATGTGTTTTGAGTTGAAGGCTATTGTTTTGTAAAACAGTACCTACTACATTTATCCTTGTCATCACCAGCCTAAATCAGTTCATCATCATCATCAGCCTATCTGTCAAATCAAATCATCACTCCACCTGGCTCATATCAGTTCACGGCTGGACAAAGACCTCTCCAAAAGAAGAACCTTGCCACAATCGCCACGGTTTTCAGGTGAGTCAGCGAGCGCAGTTTGACCATCGGTGAAGAGAAGATGCTGCCCGTGGTCTTCTGGCAGTGCTCTCGTAGTAGTCTTTTCGAAACCCATAGGAAGGGAAGGGCTGGTGCTATTCTTTTTACGTGCCGGCACTACGTGACAATTTTTTAAAATTATTTTTTAAAAACGTTAGACTGCCGGCTTCGTCCCAACTCTACCCGATCGCATCTCTACCCGATTTAAAATTACCTAACAAAAAATCCCAACTCTACCCGATATACCTAATAAAAAGTACAGTCAAAATGAAAACCTTTAAATGATATAATTTTTTTTAATCATCAACATTTTTATCATCAATTAGAACAATCGACATTTAAAATGATATAATGAAAATAATATTTTTAAACAAAACACGTAACAACAACAACATCCCAATCATAATAATATCACGATTGAAGTGGTTAAAATTTCACCCTGCATTTCGTTTTAACTGCACCCATACTTTTTCCTATTAGCAAAAATGAAATCGGGTAGAGATTTTTGTTAGGTAATTTTAAATCGGGTAGAGATGTGATCGGGTAGAGTTGGGATGAAGCCAGACTGCGGCTCTATACTTAAACAGTTTTTGAACTTGATTAAGCTGGTGATACATGTAATGTCTCGTTAGTTCGGTCGAAAGAGTAGTCGCTCCGATTTTGGAAGAGTGATTTCAAACTTGATCTGAGGCATTCGTAAATTTAGTTTTTTTAAGGATATTCTTTATACAGGTGACTTTTTCATCACCTTCCAAAAATGTTTGAGGCGTTAAGTATCATATATCGTATTATTTAGAGCCCATTTATGAAGTAAAAAATTTAGGTCAAATTTTCACCCGAAAATATTTCTCGCAACCTAGCTTCCACTTTTTAAGGTCGTAAGCCTGTTAGGGTATGAAGGGAAAATCAAAAACTTATGGATTGTATCGTAATGACTGAATGAGGTGTGAATCGAGTAAAAAAAGTGTTCTGAGGAGGCCGTATCAAAAATTTTAGATTTTTGGCGGACATTTTCGAAGAGCTTTATCTTGTCATTTTTGTACTGGGCTATTAACCAAAAGAAAAAATTCGTCATTTGTTTTTTGTCTGGTAGATTGTAGTATTAAAATTTGGAAGGTGGTTAAAATTTTATCCTGTATTTGATTAGGTAACTGAAATTTATTATTCAGTGTGATTATTTTTGTTCAAATCTTTAGTCTGTGAAGAAAACTGAAAACGTTGAATAATTTTACTAGTATCGAATATCATTTAAATCAAATTTAATACTGCGAAATCTAAATGAATATTTAATTTAAATTTGCAATGATTTAGCAATTCCAATATCAATTGGACAATTGGGAATTTCCTCATCTTTTATTTTGAAAAAGAAACACACCAATTTGTTGGAATTACAAACGCCTTGTAGTGTTCCACTGGGAATTCAGCTTTACCGAAATGCAATATGATTTTCAAAGAGCACTCGGCTTACAGGCTAACACACACCGAGGCTAATCAATATTCCTTCTCCCAACACTCAAAGTTATCTTTTTATCTGCAATTAGGATTTCGTCACCTCCCCTCAGAGGCCATCAAAGGCCGGCCTCTCATTATTCCGTTATTGAGTTATCAAACGCCACGGAGGGAGATTAGTTCATACTTCCATACACAAATCCTATCATACAAGCTGACGCCTTTGCTAAAAACAACCTCTATTTGGGTTCACCACAAAATAACCAGACCGCACTTTGCTTTCGTCCTTCATTTAGTTTATTACACTGGAGTTAAAACTTTAATGTTGTGACTGTAAGTTTCAATTTCCGTGTTAATGTTTAGTGTAATGGAACCCTGTCGAAGTTGAACGAGTGTCCCCTACTCGATCCGCTAATAAGGAAGTCGGCAGGGTGTTATTTGTCAATGCAAAGGGATTCGGGCTTTTATTTAAAACAACCGATAATGAGATGCGCGATTGGATTACGGTTTAATTACAATTTCTAATCATAGTTTTGTGAAATTGAAAATGTTTAGTTACTGTTTTCTGAGTTAAAGCGTTGTTTATGTTAAACTTAAAGTTCAGACGTGTTTAAGTTTCAAATAAATAATAAATAAATAAAACTATTTTTTTGTCTCAACAGCATAATTACAATTAGGTAACTTATGCTAAGCAGCAAGAAATCACAAATAAATAGCCAATGAAACAAATGATTCATTGGAATCTGTTAAAAATAAGCAGATTGACATTTCAGGAACACATGCGATTGTTTGACTTCTAAGACAGTCGATAGTTTAAAATATTCACCAAAGAAGTTAACAGCATGGTGCGAATTCTAAAATTAGTTTTTAAAATTCATCGAAATGTTGTGCATTATTCGAAAAAGTTACTAATTTTAAGAAATGAAGAGATGCCTACACTTACATACTTTTTTAAGATTTCAGGTGATATTGATAGTTTTATAGTTTAAATATCTTTGTATTTATTGAATAAACAAATTGACCAATTCTAGGTTTTTTTACTCAATTCTTTTTTTATAAAATAGTAGTAGTATATGTTTACTTACCATAACATTGGGAATGGATAGAATAAAAGAATGACGTCAGACAATTTAAAAATTCAAAAGGGCTATAATTAACATTTATATAGCATTATTAAAAAAAACATTTAAAAAAGGAAATAAATGTCTAACAGCATTTGTACTAACTATTGTAAAAACTTTTGCAATGTGTTTGGTCTTAAATCTAAGTATTTCTTGAGCATAATGCAAAACGGTTAATAAAACAGTGCGAAGCATAAATCATAACTGCCGACAAGAACACAATTAACAACCCTCCGATTGGACGGTCCCAGACCTAGACGTGCAAATTTCAAATTGGAGCTTGCATCTCCCGTACTCCTGTAGGTAAATACCCGCTCTTAAGGGCCAGCAAGATTGATCAAGTGAAAGTAAGTAAGTAAGTAACAGCCTATAACTATCCCACTGCAGGGAAAAGGCCTCATCATTGTATTCAAGTTACCACAGCAATGATGGGTACTGGCAGAATCACCACGCTTGCCAAATGCAGGTTGGTGATCACAAACCCGAGCTATGTTCGAAAATTCGAAACTCTAGTTGCCTGACCCGGGGATCGAACCCAGTACCTAAACTATATCGACGGGGCATTAAGATTGATAAATTTTGATCTATTCCTTTCTAATACCAAAAACTAATACCAGTGGTATTTGTTTGTGATCGTCATTAAATTTCTGTTCCGGACGAATACCATGAGTCCCAAAAAGCAATATAAATTTTTTAAATTGTTTTTTTAAATATTTTCAGACTTGCCACACTGGGCCACACAGAGCCATCTAGTCCCAAACTAAGCAACTACTACGAAGCTTGTCGTATTGACAACCGATAAACATACTTACATATTTATCTTTTTGTAATACTACATAGAAAAACACCCAGACGACTACAAACAGACATGTCATGCACACA
Organism: Anania crocealis; assembly: GCA_949315895.1. NCBI lineage: Eukaryota > Metazoa > Arthropoda > Insecta > Lepidoptera > Crambidae > Anania > Anania crocealis. The sequence continues at coordinate 843,302 of OX438885.1, read as the reverse complement.
AATATTTGTACTGTGCGAGGATCCAACCAGCGACCCATGGCTCAGAAGCAGCGTTTACTACCACTGATCCAAATGATCGTCGTTTGGAATAGTAAATTAATTACGACATAAACAAATCCCATTGGTATTAGTTTTTGGTATTAGAAAGGAATAGATCTAAATTTCAAATAATTTAAGGGTTATAGTCTCAAGCCAAGCTGGACCATGACAAGAATATCAGCATCCCTTTTCGTCCTATGGGTATTGCAAGAGGCGACAAAAGAAGTTCTTCCAGAAGATGACGGACAGCAGCTTTTCCTATCCACTCTTTACCAAACTGCCGCCTGCCAAGCATAGCGTTCATGATTAATCCTCCTTTTGTGGTTCGGTCCCCAAAAGTGCCACCAATTATCATCATCATCATCAGATCAGACATAGGTCTCCCAGTTGCACGCCACTTAGGTCGATCCTCGGCTTCTCGCATCCAGCTCCTGCCAGCCACTTTGCGCAAATCATCACTCCATCTGGCCTGAGAGCGTCCTACACAACGTTTGCCAAAACGCGGACTCCACTCAAGAACTCGTTTACCCATGCGGTTGTTGGTTCTGCAGATAATATGGCCCGACCGCTGCCACTTTAGCTTGCTAATCCGGTGGGCTATGTCGATAACTGGTAGTTCTCTGCCTGATCACCTCATTTCTGATTTCATCTCATTAAATTAAGAAGTATGCTCATCATCATCATCTACCTACATCAGTGCACCTTCGAACGCAATTTTCTCCAAAGGAGGCTATTGGTGTAATCATGCATGGTAGGGGGTATGGCTATTTTAGTTTAGGCAATGGTGAAGAAAAGACGTTTTCGCCTAATTTCTAATGGCGATGCTTCTTTGAATGCTTTTTAAGGCAACATATGTCAATCGATCAATGAGTTTTTCTAAAAGTGCTACAGAAAGCTGGTCAATGATTTTTCTAAAAGTGCTGGCATGTAGGTAATTTACGAAGTGTGACGCACAGGTATTGTAAAAAGGTTTAATAGCCATGTGATTATTTTGTCAACGTGACGCGCCCTGCTTCCCCTTAATACCTGCGTAGGCAGTAGGTACAGACGGAGGGCCGAATGATTCGTTAGGAGCCACCGAACCGTTCACGCGCGAACGGGGTCGGGTATGTACCTGCTATATGCCGTGATAGTAAATATTTGCATACATATTCGGGGGCGATACGAAGGGTTGTTAGTGTTAAAAACGAAAGCGGTATTATGGTGTCATTAGAAATTATTTAACAATCAAGACTTAGTTAATTTATACCAATAAATGTTGAAATACTTTTTCAACGTTAAAATACTAAACCAACTATAAATCATAAAATATTTTACTAACTAGAAAGGATTGAAAAAAAGAATTGTCATTGAATAAAAACCCTTTTTTAGTACTCGTACTTTTTTTACTCGTATTTTTTTAACGAGTTCTTGAGTGGAGACCGTGTCTCGGCAAACGTAATGTAGGACACCCTCAGGCCAGGTGGATTGATGATTTGCGCAAGGTGGCTGGCAGGAGCGCGAGAAGCCGAGGATCGATCTAAATGGCGTGCAATTGGAGAGGCCTATGTCCAGCTGTGGATCTGCTGTCCATCCAGGCTGATGATGATTATAAAGATAAAAAGTACGAGTGGTTTGGCAAATGTGCTCGAGAAAGAAACTGACGTATTCGACTTAAGTAGGTACTCGTTTCTCTCTCGAAATCTCGTAATTTCCCTGCCTGAATACATTCGCCATAACTATTTGTCACATCAATAAAAATGTTCGATACATCATTAGGAGGAAATATGCGAATTTCAATTCGAGAAACCTGAGTTAGAATCTTACCTTAAGTCAAACGGTTTCTATAAATAAGAATATTATTTAATAAATAACATACAAGTAGTAATGGTCAAGCTCTTAATCTTCAGAGATTACATCAAAAATCAAAATACAAACTCCAAATCTTTAATCATAACCCTACTAAGTGATTACATGTTTGAATTTTTCGAGCTATGATCAATTCTTGTAGTGTTGTATGTTTAAGGATTCCTTATGTCACGTTCACGTCCACTAAAAAGGGCTTTCAAATTCAACTCCCAACGGAGCAGCGGATCCTACACCGACGACGACGTCCCCCAGCCTCGAAGGTAGCTAGTGACAGCGTTCATTTTAGCACTCGCCATTCAAAATTGAGTCTGCGTGTTAGATCCTACCCCAACGAAACCCGATCCGCAACTCTCTTGGTAATTAACTACCGATTTCATTTCTTGATGCATTTTTAAAAGCGTCCGACGGCTTTTTAATGGCTATTTTATGGTGACGGATCGCTTATTAAGTTTTTATGGCGGCGCGAGCAGTGACAGATGGGATGTAGTTTGACACCAGATTTTGAGGGTATGGTGTCGGGCCGCGAACAAATCGCTCGCGAAATGCTGCACCCGCGGTCCATGTCATTTGTAACTCGTATAATATTTTTTTTTTAGAACCGGATAAGGTGAGAAATTATGCTGCACAGCCAAAAGTGAATTCTATTCTTTATATTATGTAGGTACATAAAATATCATAAATACTTACTGACACATGAATAATTGAACCTAACACATGAAATATATGGGTAGTTTATACATTTTAAAGATCAAAAGAAGTCGGATCGAAGCGCCTTTTTTATTTCTCACTTCTATTTGAGTTATCTTACTTACTAACACATTATTATAACAATATCATCACTTTTATCACAATAAATTCCGTGTATGATAATTTCAAAAAACTAAGAAATAACGTTTATCTTTCTCTTTTCGTTTCCCGCGCAAAACTTTTGTATATCATTGCCGGTTTAAATTTTTTTCTTTGGTACAATTTATTAGTGGCCATATATTCGCAAATGTCTGTGCAGGTTGTAAGACTTTATTTCAGTTGGGAGTAACTGTTATGTAATTTACAAGTCTGCTTGAGAAGTAATTGCTAAATGATTTCTTTGTGGCTATGGATTTCTTGCATGTTGCTCATAACAAATTAAGTTAAAGTTGGTTAGAAAACAAAAGACTGTCGTGACTATCTTTAAAAATTTAAAATATATTCAGATCTTATAACATAAGACAGAGACTAAGATGATTTAGCAATCATACTAAACACTGGCGCATCTTATGTTGTTGATAGAGATGGGTTTTTATAACAAAAATGTAAAGCCTGAGATGCAGGCCTGCATGCCCTGCAGAATTTAAGCAGTAAAACGTTATATATTATATAGTAAATGCTTTTATTATACTGAAATTACAAGTATAAAAAAAAAGATTTTTTTTCTCAAAATTACACAATACTGTCCAAGTCGTTTTCTTACACTTGAAATTGCCCAACAGAACATGTCAATCTAAGACAGAAATATTAAGCTATTCTAATGGTCAATGTATTTTTAAAAGCACAATACGAGTACATTAACAACTTCAACTATCCGCCTCCACATATCGGTCTGCAGTCCCCCAGGGGACGCAGGAAAATTAAAACAGATGATCTAGCGGAACGGGCGCGTTATAATTAAAAAGATAAGGAATATTTTCCTTTCGCAGAAACCCCTTTTGCGCGTCGGCCGCACGGGGACGGTTAGCGTTAGCGACGCCCTAGAGACCACACGAATCGGTTACGATTGTGAGGCAGTGATGGGACTGGATGATTTTAGAATCGAATGTTCCAGCTCTAGCGATAATTCTCGATTATCACTAGAGCTTGATCGGTTGCTCGGTAATCGACAGATCGGTTGTATTCGATTGGTGTTTTCGTGGATTAGTTTCGTAAAAGCTGAACGGTTAGTTCGCTATATGAAACAAATCATAATTGAATGACTCTATTTGTTAAGTAAGGTAAGGCTTTTATTTATCTAACTACAGGGCAAGAGCCTTTATCATTAAATTCAAGGTATTATACCTTGAATCACCAAGCTTGCCAAATGCGGGTTGGTGATCACAATGATGCGATTCTGGAAAATCTTCAGCTTGGCAAAGCAACTAACTAATTGCACATTACACAAAACAAATCATATATGTACCATAGTCAGCAAAATAATGCATCTTCGATTTCAATAGCTTATTAGAATTCAATCGAATAGTACTCGAGTCAGTCAAGCTCACCCCTACCATCAGTTGCGTTCCTGATTAAGTAAACTAAGATAACATTGGCAATACAGTAACGTCAAAAGTCAACAAGGGCGAACGAAACGTTAAGTTGATTTGGTCTCAAGGGTTAGCGTTGTTATCTCAGTTACTGTTTGAGATGATTGGATTGGCAAGATGAGTGTTTGGGTGTTTGTTGAAGAAGCTGAATAGTGCTTTGCTCTAAGCGCAGTTTATCGATACGAGTACTTGATCTTAGTGAACATTTTATCGTAGAGTTTACTTTAGATGGAACATTTGCGAAATGATTTACTTTTACAGTATACCTTTTGAACCAGTATTTAAATAACTATTAAAAACTAATAACCCGTTAGTCCTGTGTTTTAAATATTTAATAATTTTCGAACTGTGCTCGGGCTTGTGATCACCAACTCGCATTTGAACGAACATGTTTCATCATCATCATCATATCAGCCGAACGACGCCCACTGCTGGGCATTGGCCTCCCCCAAGGAACTCCACAACGATCGGTCCTGTTCTATATCCGCATCCAGCGGCTTCCCGCGACCTTGACAAGATCGTCGGTCCACCTTGAAGGGAGCCTGCCCACGGAACGTCGTCCGGTACGCGGTCGCCATTCGAGAACCTTTCCGCCCCAACGGCCATCGGTTCTCCGCGCTATGCGTTCCGCCCACTGCCACTTCAACGATGCAATCCTTCGAGCGATGTCGGTTTTTTAGTTCTCATGCGGATCTCATCATTTCTGATTCGATCGAGCAGGGAAATACCAAGCATCGCTCTCTCCATTGCTCGCTGGGTGATCCTGACCCTTCTTATGAGACCCATAGTAAACAACCACGTCTCACTCCCATATGTCATTAAAAATATACGGGAACATGTTTAGTACTTTGTAATTTGAACATCAATTTATACCATTTTTATGAGAAAATAAATACGGTTATAAAATAGTACCTACTAACTGATTATAAGTCTATGGTGAAAAGTAATAAGTACAGGATTGTGGTACAACTCAAGGAACAGTGGAGTACCCATGGTGCGTCCCTGCAGCACATACGAATAAAATTAAATTAAAAATTATTAAGATTTATTGTTCAAGCTAAGCTTGGCTGCTAATTGATTCAATCTTAAAAGTAACCTATTGCTGTATAGATACTTCTGACTGATGGATGATAGTCAAACGCGTTTATGGAGAGAAGTTAGCAGAATGTAGTTAATTTTTGAATAATATTTTGGGTACTGAACGAGATGTGTCAATATGTAAGCTGAGATATTTAAGTACTTTTTGATTACTACCAAGATTATGCCAGCACCCATCATTGCTGTGGTAACTTGATTTCAATGATGGAGGTCTTTTCCCTGCAGTGGGATGTATATAGGCTGTTACTTTACTTTACTTTTATATGAAAACACTGGAGTGTTCTCATTTAAAAGTAAATTCTCTCATTGTTAATATAGACCAACTGTATCAATGACGAGTGTTAGTTGTGTCGATTTGAGTCATGAGTCAGATCTAAATCAGGAGCTGTATTTTGCTTCATCATAATCACCATGATTATCAACAACAGCCTTTGTTAGTCCACTTTTAAACACAGGCCTCTCCTAAAAGAGGATTTTGCCATAATCGCCACGCTTGGCAGGCAGCAGTCACCCCTTACGACACCTCTTATGACATCCAATTAAAGCGCTATTGTTTTAATTTGTCGACTAAACGAAACCTATATTTTTCTTATTGAACGCTTATCAGGTTTAGTCATAATACGAGTACTTTCAAATATTTCACTCCATTTCTTGTATTTTCTTTCCTAAGAATTTGAGACACACTTTGATAAATATCTTTAACCTTTCTTCAGTCAAGTATATTTTCTCTAGTATATTTTCCTGGATCTGCATCGTATGCGTTAGGGTGTGCAGGGCCACTGCTTAGTATTCCGCGGGTGTGCGGCCTGTATTGATTGCCGCAGCCCTAGGAGGGAGGCCTTTTTCAAAACAATCCACCGAGTAATGATTTTTCTGCTTTCTTCCTGTAAAACTGGACGAATGTTGGCTGAAATATTAAGATGAAACCAAGTTTTGAATGTTTAGATTAGGGGTAAGCCATAATTGATAAAAGAGATACCTATTGGTAAGCTTATTTTATGGTGTAAACTTTTACTCATATAGACATAAATGTTATTGTTTATAGTGTATCTGAAAGTATTGCTATTACTTCGAGGACATCGTGTCTCTTTTGTTTTCAATATTAAGACTGCACTAAGGTTAATATACCAAAACTTACAAAAACAATCATGTTATACGACATTACGAAAATTTCACAAAATTTGAACTGAAATCGTCACTAAAATGCACAACTGTTTAATATACGGAGACAATCCTAAATTCATAGCTGAATCCAACTAAAATAAACCTTGAGCGTAATAAGATATCAGTTAACTCGATTGTCCTGACCTGAGAACTGCCCGTCGCTAATTTGTGAAAATATTATTCGATCCTATTCAATTGTCTAATTAATTTCTCTTGAGCAATCGGAATAATTTTAAGCTTGACAATGCAGAGGTTCCGTGAAATGGTTATAATTAATTGTCATCTAAAACTTTTTCGTCAATCAATTTTGACACCTATCTACACTAATAATACAGGGGAATGGTTTGGTTGGTTGTTTGTTTTCATTGAGTTGACTCCAAAACTAGTGGACCGATTTGAAAATTTCATTCTGATGTATATTATATTTCATCTGGCGATAGAATTTTTTCAAATAATAGTAGAGATCCGTATGATGACTTCGATAGTGTCACCCAAGGTGTGAAAACATAGCAAAAATAATCCTTGTATCGCATACGTTGCGAAACTATTGACAAATAGGATGACAATACAAGAAAGTGATTTAGTACATTTTTATTGAAGACATGAAAATATTCAAAAAAGGTTGTACTACTGTAGACGTTTAACTATTAAAATTTTGTCACAATAACTGGTTTTTTATGTTGGAATTTGCAGTAAGGTCGGTTTATGTAAGTAAAAGGTCTGAATATAGGTCGTATTCGCTATTTTTCATTCAAGAAAAAAGTACGGTCTCCGTAGAATACCTAGTAATATGTCGATATATTTTACAGGAACAGTCGGGAGCGCGATATAACCGATACAGCCGATTTATGTGCCGACAAAGCGGATTTTTTTTAAATTGCTTTAGACGAAATAGACGTGAATGATGTTAATAACTTATATCAATACCCTACGGATACCAACAGTTTCATTGCCATCTTTAACAACCTATTTAGTAGACACTTGACTATTACCCTAAACTATTTCAATTCACAGATACCCTTTAAGGTCAGGGTCTTCAAGATCCAAATAACTGTCTAGGGCGTCATTTTGACGTGCTTAAAGATAGTCCAAGATCTGATAGCGAGCGAAGGGTCTGCTAGCCCCGAGGCGACATCTCAAGGGTTATACAGTGCTAATGTACGCCGGCACATTACGCCAAACACTGTTGCACCTTATTCTGTTGAAATAGGTTCGATTTTGCAATGAAAATGTATAGCTTGAAATGCACTGTACATACTAACTCTTTGCTGAAGTTTGCTATAGCACTTAATAAGCTGGGTTAACGGTTAGAGCTACATTATTCTGTCTTGGTTTTATCAGTTTTTATAATACTTCTGAAAATAATTTTCTAATAACAAATAATATTGTAACTACGCACGCCCCGTTGGTCTAGTGGTTTAAGTACCGGGCAAAGATTTCGGGGTCTAGGATTCGATCGCCGGCTCAGGCAGCAAGAGTTTCAAATTTTCAAACGTTGCTCGGGTTTGCGATAACCAACCTAAATGTAGCCTATAATCATCCCACTGCAGGGCAAAGGCCTTCATCATTTAATTCAGGTTACCACTGCAATAATGTGTACTGGCAGGCATAAGCATTACTAGCCAAATGCGGGTTGGTGATTGCGATTCCGAGCAATACAGGATGAAATTTTAACCACCTTCCAAATTTTAATACAAAAAACAAATGACGTATTTTTATTTTGGTATAGCCCAGTACAAAAATGTCAAGACAAAGCACTTAAAAAATGTCCGCCAAAAATCTAAAATTTTTGATATGGCCTCCTAGCAACGCTTTTTTACGCGATGCGCATTTCATTCCTTCATTACGATACTATTCATAAGTTTTTGATTTTCCCTTCATACTTAACAGGCTTTGGACCGTAAAAATTGGAAAATTATTTTTTACTTCATAAATAGGCTCATAATATGAAACTGAAACTCTCTAAAATTTGGAAAACTCATTCTGTATTAATTGTTAACAATTGAAACTCTTATTGCCCAAGCCGAGGATCGAACTCAGGACTCCGAGATTTACGGTACTCAAACCATTAGACCAATGGGGCTTCATGCGGTATTAATGTTGTACCAATGAATCTAAGGGCTAATCCGATCCCAGCAATGCAAGGGTCGGCATAGTGTGGTGCTAATGCACTACGTGGCCGTAACTCTTTGCCAAAACAGAGCTAGATAACGTCTAGCTATGAAATTAAATTGGGCACTCCGCCAGTACTGCCTTGAACGTCCGAATATTGCACTGGCAACTTTAGATTGTAAATTGTTTGATAAATACATATTTGAAGATTAAATTATTTTGTAAGCTTACATTTTTGATGGAGTAGTAACGGATTTTAATCACCTCACTGCAGGGCAAAGGCCTTCATTATTGAATTAAAGTCACCACAGCAATGTTGGTTACAGACTACAAGCATAATTACCACGCTTGCCAATGTGGGTTGAAAAAAACCCGAGCAACGTTCCGTCAAACCTTATTGTGGCCCGACACGGGGATCGAACCCGAGGTTCCCCTTTGTGGTCACTAACCCACATTTGGCAAGCGTGGTGATTTTGAGGTACCTTCGCTGTTTCGAATTTCCACAAAATAAATGCTATAAATAGCCACTCTACAATACAATGTACATTGACTGCATTTTTTTGTAAATGAATCCAAAACCTAGTATTACAAAAAAAATACCTACCCCAGTAAACAGTACACCGTATCAATGGCGGGTATGCTTTGTCGCCCCTTCATTAGGTGCGATAGCAAAATATTGGCCCTACGCCGGTGGGCGGATACTCTATTTATTATTTTTGTAGCATTGTACGCGGGATTAGAACTGGTATTTAGATGAAATTGGGGATAAGGTCGGCTAATCTCACACTCGGCTATTGTGACCGCATCGATTTTTTGAGGCGACGCAATGGTTCAAAGTCTGCTGGATGAAACATGTAAAAAAATGATTTTGCTTATAAAAAACACTATTATCCGCTTAATTAGCTTCCGAAATAAGTAATTAGCTTTTGGGAATTGAGAGAATATGCAGTCTACGAGTTTAATGCTGTGTATGTTTGTATTGAAGTATGTTTGTGTTCACTGTAGCCTCAAATTACTGATCAAATGACGACAAAGTTGATAAGTATTTGTTAATACAGTCTGGTAATTCTTATTTCAAAGCAGAACCCACTAAATCAATAGGACTAAAAATTTACATTAATAAATTTCTATCTTTGAGAATTAATTGATTCTGGGTAAACCATGTACCTTTGAGATTCCGATTTTTGGTATAATCACAAGTTCTTACTTGATCAAAGCGCTTGCAAAAGTATCAAAATATTAAAAAAAAGTTGTGCGTGTACTAGTGTAAACACGTAAGAAGTGAAACTTCTTTATGGCCTTATTTTTCGAAAAATGATCTACATGCAACTTTCCAGAAATTGGTTAAATTAGTTAAATTGGTTAAATTGGTTAAATTGGTTAAATTGGTTAAATTGGTTAAATTGGTTAAATTGGTTAAATTGGTTAAATTGGTTAAATTGGTTACATTGGTTAAATTGGTTAAATTGGTTAAATTGGTTAAATTGGTTAAATTGGTTAAATTGGTTAAATTGGTTAAGTTGGTTAAGTTGGTTAAGTTGGTTAAGTTGGTTAAGTTGGTTAAGTTGGTTAAGTTGGTTAAGTTGGTTAAGTTGGTTAAGTTGGTTAAATTGGTTAAATTGGTTAAATTGGTTAAATTGGTTAAATTGGTTAAATTGGTTAAGTTGGTTAAATTGGTTAAGTTGGTTAAGTTGTTTAAGTTGGTTAAGTTGGTTAAGTTGGTTAAGTTGGTTAAGTTGGTTAAGTTGGTTAAGTTGGTTAAGCTGGTTAAATTGGTTAAATTGGTTAAATTGGTTAAATTGGTTAAATTGGTTAAATTGGTTAAATATTATTTCACTTTACCTTTTTGCTATCGTCTGAACCAACCGTGGTAGGGGCAAGAAAAAGATGGCGCGTAACCGAAAAATGTGACGAAAATTTGACGCAAAACGTGACGGTAAATTTTTTCCAACGCCGATAAAGAAGTTTCACTTCAAAAATAATAGAAAACAGCACACTCAGGCACGGTAGAAAGAGTGGGAGATACTAGTTCCTCTCCCTTCCTCTCGATCTTACGCTTTTTCGATCAGCATCACGTGACCCTGACGCGAGTTTGGAAGTTTTTACCCATCCAACAAAAAAGTGCTCAGCGCCGCTAAAGAAGTTTTAACTTCAAAAAAAGATAAACAAGTGGTATAAGCCTCAAATCAATTAACTGTGATCGTGACCACTAAACATTAAATCAGTATGGCTTCTCGTGCTTCTTTATAGTGAAACTGCGTTTGTGAGCCAAGCCATAACTTACTCTTAGAAATAAGCTAATCAAATATTTTTAAATAAATAAATATTTAAGACATGCCACACTGGGCCAAACTGAGCCATCTAGTCCCAAATTAAGGCACTATTAAGTACCCTGTCGTATGGGGTACTAGACAACCGATAAACTTACTTATATACTTTTTTTTTAGGTAAATATATACTTATAATAAATAGAAAACACCCAGACCAGTACAAACAGACATGTTCATGCACACAAATATTTGTACTGTGCGGGGATCGAACCCGCGACCCATGGCTCAGAAGCAGCGTCAACTACCGCTGATCCAAATGGTCGTCAAAATCTAATACCAATCTAATACCAATCTTATTTGGTATAGAACTTTAACAAAACGTCAATTAAGTACAATACCGTCATAAAAGCGGACGAATAAAATAAAAGCGATCCGGACACCTCTCTCCCTCACGCCTAATCTCCTAACAATGCGATGTTGGAACATTTTGGCGCGAAAATAATGAAGTACACGTGCCGACCGTCCCCAAGTTTGGTCCCAGTCTGTCCCCAGCCGTGGACGTATATCGCCACGTGTCGATCGCTATCAATGCGTTGCTGTGTCGCGCTAAAACATTAGAATTATGGCGAACAACAAAATGCATGACGTTGTTTTCGCGGCGCGTATTAATGGCGTGGGAATTGTCTCTTGGATGTCTGTTTGCTAGGGTTTGTTAAGCTCGAACAAAAAGCTCCATGGGAAATGCATGACCACAATTAATTAGGGCGGCGATGAAAAGATTTGTCATTGGTTTTAGTAACAATTTGATTATTTCTACATATTATACTGACCAAAATATATATGCTAGGGGTAAATGTTTGAGTTTGACATAAAAATGGATCAATTTATTATTCAAATCTGGTATTGTATAGGGGCACCTTGGGCACCTTACCACGAGGACCAATTTTTTTTTTCCTTTTTATCTGTAAGCATTTGTTTCTTTTTCATGTTACTTTTATTTATAAGATGTAAATATTGTAGATTTTTATGTTTATGTTAATAAATTTAGTAAAATGTAAAAGTAGGTAAATAGGTTTTAAAGTAATTTTATATTAATTGGCGTAAAAACATAATAAGATGTTACAATATCAAATCAGTCATCAATAATAAAAAAGTTAATTTTGAAATATAATCTGGTATTTGTAATACATTTAAATACATACTAATGAAATATCATGATCAGGTAAATCAGCAGATGCGACTTTTGCCTTTACATAATGCTAGGTGTTGTTCTCAACATCTTACGCGTAGAAAACTGATTACAAAGTAGTATTTTACTGGAACAGTAAATTTTTTTAAATACAAAAGCTACGTGCTTTCTGTGATCCATTCAGCTATTCTGGGGTGATTAAATATCTAAACTTTTGCATTTATAGTATCAGCAAAATAATTAATATTTTAACTCATATCTTTTACACGTCCCGATATTTAACTCTACCTTTACTGTAGACTAGTTCCAAAAAAAAAAACTTCCCAAGAAAGTTGGTATTTGTCATTATTGTTTTTAGGGTAGGATATTTGACGATTTAATATTCATATTTACGTATTTTAAAAGACAAATGCAATGATGTGGTTATTATAACCCGTATTCCTAAACTTTGTATGCATTCCGAGACTGTTCGTAATTTAGTATTTTAAACTTTGTTTTTGCTTTAAATTATTATTTTTTGTTTTTATTTATTTATTTTGACCAACCAACATCTGTTTACATTAATACATAAAAAAAATATACATTAAAAATATCACAACAATGAACAAATGCATGCAACAGACAATTATAGGTTAGCTCCACATGGACTATTAACTTCTAAATCTTAAAAACTATCAAGTAGGAAAAAAAAACATATTATACATAAACAATCCTATCTACAAAAAGTAGTAGTAGTAGTAGGAAAGATTTAAATTTGATTTTTTTTTTAATTAGCGGTAAGTACCTGCTAGTTTTCACTGTGTGAAAAAAGTAATATCTTTGAACTAAAATTCTCTTAAAACTATTCTTAATACTACAACCTTCTCTACACTTCAAAGCACCTAAGGTAATAAGTGACAGTTGATTTCCGTAGCACAAAGTTAAGGCCAGATAATCAACGCTGATTGCAGAAACCAAGTTTATCTTCTTCACTAATAAAATAGTCATCATTATCTTAACGATTTAATCGATATCGTCAAAGTATATTTACGATATGACTCGAATGTCAGCGAGTGTTATCGAGTGAGATATAAAATTATCAGTGCGTCGGCGCATGTCACTATACAGCCTACGCAGCGAAAAACAATGTGTAGGGTAAGATCGAGCGAACTCATTGTCGGAATAGGGTTCCGTTGTCTTGATATGAAAAATAGTTTTAGATACATTGAATAATTCTCCATCTTTGTATAATATGTAATTACAGGGTCAAACTTTTCATGATTAGATTTAGAGAGATTAGTAATGGTAATTAAAGACTGCTAAAGACTTGACAAGTTCATAATATTTAACGCATATAGGTAAACGTTTCTGATCGATTTGCCGTTTAATTGCCTACATTTTAATAATTAACTTTGCTTAAAATGTTCGTTCGACTAAGTTTCGGTGAGTAATTGTATTCGCATTTTCAACAAAACTGTCTATTGCTGATTAAAAGCATTAACTTAAATCGCAGTTCCATTAATAATAAAAACAAATGTCTACTGCATTATTTATTACATAATGTTTTTTAAACGATAAACTTTTTTTCTACATTTATTCTGTGACATATTTACTGTGTACTTGTATTTTAAGAGAAGCCGATAATACAGGATGAACTTTTAACCACTTTCCAAAATTTTTGTAGGCGTTCAGTATCGTATTTAGAGCCCATTTAAGGAGTAAAAAATGTAAATCAAGTTTTCACCCGAAAATATTTTTCGCAATATAGTTTTAAATTTTTACAGTTTTAGGTCTGTCTTGGTATAAAGAGAAAATCAAAAACTTATGATTAGTATCGTAATGAATGAATTTGATGTGCATTGCGTAAAAAAGTGTTGATAGGCGGCCGTATCAAAAATTTTAGATTTTTGGCGGACATTTTCTAACTGCTTTATCTGGACATTTTTGTAATGGGCTATGCCAAAAGAAAAAATACGTCATTTGTTTTTTGTCTCGTAGATTGATATATTAAAATTTGGAAGGTGGTTAAAATTTCACCCGTATAAACAGAATTTTGTGTGCTTTTTCTTCAAGCATTAGCTCAGAATTGTCGATTGGTAATCGATCCGCTTGCCAAGCGTGGCAAATAATAATATGGCATAATCTTCGATTTTATTTGAGCCGTATTTGTATGTAAAGAGTTAATTTCAACATGAGTTACTTATGCTCATTTATTTCGCTTATAACAGTGAGCCAGTTAACTATCATTTTTCTAGTTAATTCATCTTTAAGGTACATTTCATTCGCTTCGTTTCTTTTTGCAAAACCGTAAAAAAAAACTAAAGACCACAATCAACATGTCATAATAAATAATTTAAACCGTATACTCTGTACCCTGGTACAAAAAGTAAAGACACTGCACCAAAACGAGCGTCCATGACTCGCATTCGGATCGCTCGCAATAAAATAATAATTATACACATCTGACTTATTAGCCGTACACATTTCGTATCATGCGAAAATGAAAAAAATACTCATTGCGAAAAGCTGTACAATTAAACATTCACTCTATATTACATTGTTATTAGGTTGACTTTTAAATGTTGGCAGAGTGCAAGTTATGTCATTATGGAACCGACGAGCGGTAAGTACGAGCAAAACAACAAAAGGTTTAACAATAGAAGTCTGCCGTATCATTTGTTAAACGTCCCTTTTGACGACGGCAACTATTATTTTATGAATTATGTCGGCGAGTACCGAGTACCGGGTGAGTGAAGCGTTTTGCTGTGACTTCGCGACTTGAATGTACGACAAACGCGATAAAAGGGAAAGTAATTAATGGCGAACGTGTTTTATTTTCGTTTTTTAAGCCTTTGTTTATTATATCGGACATTGCATCATTGCACATTTAAATGTATTTTTATTAATTTACAATTATAAAGTAATGCACGCAAGGTTATACTATTGATAGTACTTATTTTAGTTTTTTAATTTCGTTTGATGCTACAAGACGTTATCGAAATTTTTTAGTTTTAGACTTACTTTTTGTCATCCAACTTAATTTGTAATAAAATTTGTTGATGTTATTTATGATCCAAATTAATTTGTAAAAATAACATACACTGAAACCTGAATCCTGGTTTCAGGTCAAAGTGAATTAAAAAAGAATGTTTCTGCTCCAATTTATGGGTACCTTATTTTTATATTATTCTGATGCTGATATAAAAGTTATAATCAACCCTGGGTTCTTAAATCTTACTTTGAAAACGGTAGAAAAAGCTTTACAAGTGTTAGAGTGAAGTAAAAACATCTTAAAACTCCTCCATCTAAACTATCATACTATTTTTGTTAAAAGTATTACGATTAGATGCTACTTTTATGAATTGCAGAATATCGTTTCTTTTTAAAATGTTACATTACATGTGTTGTTGTTATTGCCTATTATCATGAAAAGTAATGGTTAGGATTTTGTAAGAATTGTTCTTCAGCAAAGCAGTGAAGCTTTGGTACCAGTAGAAACACTACAAAAGATGCTCGTAAAACAATCGTTGAAATTACTAAAATGGTTTATATAAATAGGGTAACAGCGTCACACGACAACCCCATTCATAAAGATTTTTTATCAGCCTATCAACTCAGAGAAACGTTGTAAAACTTCGCATTTTCATTTAACTCTAGACCTAATAACGAGGACGTATGGTTCTATTTACAAGGTGCGATAATTGTGTAATATCATTATTAGCTAAAAAGAATGCAATTTGACTAACGACACCTTAATGTAGCGTATTTAGTCAGAAGCGGAATGGTCGTATTGTGAGAGGGCGCTGTATCGAAAACTTTTAATTTTGGTTTATGGCTCGTGTGTAATACCCCTTGGAACCAACCCTTCATTTCGATTGCTTATTACGGGGATAATTTAAACAAGTTCACCGTATGTCGTTCAGTTTTGAAGCAGTTGACAAATGGGTCACTTGTTATTGGTTGCTAGTTCAACTACTGGCAAACAAGACACTATTTACTGCTAAAATAATAGCTTAATTGTTCTTTTAAGACATCACTGTTTTATTGTATGTTTTAGATAGATAGATAGAGAGATTATAATCTTAATTGCATACAAAATAATAAGTTATACGATAAACGTATGTGTCTGTATTCTAAGTAGGGTAATTTTTGGAATATTTACAATAAAAATGCTTTGTTCTGTTAATTTAATATACCACCACCTACACCTTTTTCTTAATCTAGGTTGAGCTTCAACTTAATTATAGTCTAGGTAAAGCCTTAATAAACTAACAACGTTTTTCCCGTACTTTATTTATAGAATTTAACTTATAATAATGAAAGGTGTAGGTAAAACTTCTATTTAAGAAATTATATGGCCGGATCAATAAATTAAGTTTAAATTCAGCGCTCAAGATGCAAAAGAGATACCTATCCACGTTAAAAAATTTAATAAATTAAAGTTCACTTTGAAATTATTTATTATCAAATTGATAAAGTAAACTTACTTTTCTACTTAATCATTATTGACTAGAAATCAAAGAATTAATAAAACTCGTTATTTGACGGATACAGGTGCTAACTATAAGCTAATTTATAACATCTCAAATTGATGAGACAGCTAAATTAAATTAGAACTTAAAACGCTAAGCCTATTTACCAATCGGGGTCCAATCACTGGGACATGATCAGTGTTGTACCCAAATGAGCTCTGGCGAAAAGCAATAATGTCGACACCCTCATCCTAGGCAAGATTAAGCGTTCTAAGCCATACAGGACAGGCATATCACAAAGTTAAAAGCCAGGAAAGTTAGATATAAACAGGGTCTTATGTTTAGCGAATCCTGCAATGAGAGGATAGTGAATGAATTGTTAAATTTTATATAAAATACAATCTTAGATTTTTTTATAGAAAAGAAATGTAGTAACTTAGTATTTAATATAATATTTTTTACGTTGCTAAGCAACTCGAACGAAAAAACAAGTATCACGACATTATTTTAATTTATGGAATTAAATTTTGGTAAATGGTTCACTTATCGTTTTCATGTAAGGATAAAATAAATAACTATATTGAATACTCCAATTTTTTTTTATTTCACAAAATATAATGTGTACCTGTAATATAAGTTCCACTAAAGTTTCTACATTAATTTCGAATTGATCAATAGATAAAATTTTATTTAAGTCTATTTTGGCAGGTTTAAAACTGCACTTTAAAACGATAGTTCATATTTTCAACATATTTGAACACATCAAAGCTAATGTTTATAATTCAATTCAGCATTGATTAATTATTTCATCCACACGATTTTCACACTCAAAACGTGTTAATATTCCGTACAATGTGCGGGTTAAGAGCACTTTTGACTCTAAGTAGTCTCAGCCTGCTTGTTCTCCCCGGGCTATATTTGAGCCGGTCACAGAACACCGCGGGGCGTCTTTGTACCATTTATTGGCACCAGTCCCAGAGGTGGCGGGCATTGTTAGAACGATCATTGATGCCTTTACCCTAATGCTGGGAAATGATACGTACTTTGTTAATTCGTATGACGCTAATAATAGCTGCCTGTTATATTTTATGGGTGGTGATGGTGTAATTTTTATGTTAGACTAATCTCACTTATTTTACTCCTTACTAATAATACACATGCACAATTTTGGGTGGTTGTTTGTTACTCAATATCGTCAGAACGGCTGAACCGATTTGTATAAAACTTGGCAAACTTATAGGATATAGACTGGAATAGAACATGGGCTATTTATAAGCCGGAAAAAGGTCAAGGTTTCAGTGGAAAAGTTAAAACTCCATGTGTACGAAGCATTCTTTCCCTATGGTACGAAGTCACAATCAACGTTAGTACTTAATAATCATATCTTAATCTTACAGTAAAGTTTGGATGGACGTTTGTTAGTCAGGAACAGCTGAATGGGTCAAGAAAATGTCACAAAGGCTAGTTTTTATCTTGGAAAAATTTACGGTTTCCGTGGTATAGGATTGAATATAAATTTATACGCGGACAAAGTCGCGGGAAACAACTAGTAAAATATTTAATATCCCGATGTTTGCGATATCAATGGTGATAATAAGGCCCGAGTTCACCAACAGACGTTTAAGTTTTAAACAGCGTTTAAAATATTATTTGACATATTTTGTATGAGAATTATTGTGTCAAATTAATCGTCAATCTATGTTTACAGGCTGTTTAAGAATTGGTGAACTCGGGTCTTAAGAGGAAACACAAGGGCCGTTTTTCCATACAAACGTAGTCCCCTGTTTCCTCCCTGGATAAAGCCAGTAGAGCAATAATTTTTATTACAAAAATTCATGGCCACTATTAGCATGTTTCTATGTTTTCATAAATTAATTAATAAAAAAGATATGTGCCCTCAAAAATCGCTAGATTTTCTGCTGTGTTCAAACATCCAGAATACAAATTTAGCAAAATTTTAGAAAAAAAGGAAAACATACGAACACGGCCAAAGCCTTTCTTTAATTTTAAATTAAAAAAGTATTTAAATCGGTCTAGTTTTGGAAAAGTAATCGGGGGACTACGAAACGTTGATTTGGTGTGTTTTTAGTAGGTATTTTCGGTCCAAGAAGCAGTTCTCTTTATCACACTCTGCGGTGAAGGCGTTTGGCACTGCGCGACAGCAATAGATTTTACAAATACCTATTTTTCAATTCTCTCGCCCGTAGTGTTTCCTCTTAAAACACAAAATAATAATTATACTAAAGAAAAGGTCGAAGTAAGTTAACAATTCTAAGTCGATACACCACAATTTGGTGCCCTATGATAACATTTTATTCAACAATAGTTTTGGTAAGAAATAACATCATTAATTGTACTCTTTCAAACGCCCCGTTGGTCTAGTGGTTTAAATACCGGGCCAAGATCTCGGGGTCCCAGATTCGAATTCCGGGTCAGGCAACAAAAAAAAAGATTCGAATTTTCGAACGTTGCTTGGATTTGTGATCACCAACCCGCATTTGGCAAGCGTGTTGATTATGCCAGTACACCCATCATTGCTGCGGTAACTTGAATTCAATGATGGAGGTCTTTTCCCTGCAGTGCGATAATTATAGGCTGTTACTTTACTTTACTTACTCTTTCAAACAGCTGACAAACTGTCATTCTCTCTGGATACAAGATAAATAATTTAAAAACTGTAACCCGACTACGAACATGCAATGATTTCAAAGGTTTCCAAGTCACCCTGTATAATTGCAGTATAGTTTAAACATTTTTGCACTCAGAATTTTGTCTTCTTTCGTTTGATACCCGTTAAAAAACCGTTAAAAAACTTCTTAAGTCTTATTTCCACAAGTTGCTATTGTCATCATCATCAACATAGCTTTAGTCCTATTCGTCATCTTATTTATGTATTTATCTTATACATATATTGACGACCTCCGTGGCGGAGTGGCGTACACACCGGTTTTCAAGGTGTTGCCTGCTCCGAGGTCCCGGGTTCGATTCCCGGACGGGTCAATGTAGAAAAAATGAGTTTTTCTACATTTTCTCGGGTCTGGGTGTTTGTGGTACCTTCGTTGTCTCTGGTTTCCAAAATACGAATGCTTTAAATAGTTACTCAAATTGGGGTCAGAACAATGTATGTGATGTTGTCCACATTTATTTATTTATTTATTTATTTATATATTTATTTTATGTATTTTATAATACTAGGTACTTAGTTTATATCTTATACTTGGTAGGTATATGTGTAGTTTTTAGACGTATCTTATTCCAAAGAGTTACTCCTGTCCTGGAATTCAGTTTTTTAAATTATTATTACTTTTTTTTGGAGTATTTTGTCGCAACGCCCACAAAACATTTCTGTTTAGCCCACTGGTCGACTGGCAGAGAATGCCTTAAGGAATTAAGTCCACCTTTTGTACTTTATATTATATAGGTTTATAGGTGCAATAAAGTATAAATAAATAAAATAAATACCCAACTCGTTATGACTGCATACTTTTTTATTTTAAAGTATCCCAATATATCGTTGTAGCATTCGCCATGTAGCTTTTTTTAACAAAAGGAAGCCTATGTTACCCGGACTATGATAAGGAATCAATTGATACCTCATTCGTCAAAATCGTCTCCGTAGTTTAGCTAATTGAAACCCACATAAATACCTACATAATATGTATACTCGTATACAACGTGTTCCTTTTGATATCCCATAACTCTAAGGTTATGTTCTATAGGTAAAAATAATATAAAATGCCCTAGAACATGTGGTTCAAAAATCAATAGTTTCGAATATGACATCAATTTTAGTTAAATTTGTTAAAAAAATGTAACCAGTATGGCGAATCTTTAGTTTTGCGAGACGTTAGCAAACTTACACTAAAGTGTAGTAGTAAAGTAGCGGGAGAGCGTAACTTGTAAAAAACATTGTGTGTGGGTGTTTCATTGATAAGTAGGTACGAGTAAATCGTTTTCATTCAAAAGTTCATTCATAACGAGGTAAGGGTGTTTTAGATAAACAGTCGTAACTTTTTAGAATTATTTTGTATGAAAAGATTAGAATAATGAATTTGCCACTAGAGGCGCTAGTGTCGCGTGAGGTCCAATATCATTCACTTTGTAGTTTTAGCGGAATTTGTTGCATAAATTATGATTTCTTTAATTTACCTGCTGGAAAGTGATCTCCTCCGTAAAATATCGCAAATATGGATTATTTGGCGATTAATGTGAACGCTTTAAAAGCGGAATTAAGAAAAAGCGCAAAAATAGGCGGCCTCAAGAGCAACTATCTCAGAAGTTAGTTTGTTGATATCAAGATTGTTATTTATAAACAATATAACCTTAATTAGATTCAAGATATAACACTTTGTTTCGGCGCCAATCGCCTTTGATAGCTATACCTCCGGACCTCAGTCTACAGTGGCGCCAGCTGGTGAGCAAAGAAACGGTAGTCCCCATACCCTAGAGTTATGGGATATCAAAAGGAATACGTTGTGTACATAGACTGCTAAAATCATAACCAACAGGAATGGGGCTGTGCCGTAGATGGGTAAAAAGAGCAACCTAATATGGCGGCAAGTACCTAATAGCGGTTGTCAGATGTTGGTCATAGACGGAATTATCTAAAACAACAAGAAAGTAGTACCTACTACTAACACAAAAGATGAACATAAATTCAATTCTGAACTCAAGAATACAATTGCCATAAATTTTATTTAAGAATTCCAAGCGTCACTTAAAAAAATCTAAATTGGCCCTAAAATTAATTTGAGCCCATTCACTCATACACGAGTGATAGCCTCAGGCCAAACATGTTAGTTCCCGTAGATTTGCTTGCAGATGGATGCTTTGTCAAAACCCTAATAAAATGCGAAGTGGTTTTGAAAAACACTTGAAGCGAAGCGATGAGTGAGAAATACATGGTACTAGTTAGCCCGCGGCTCTGCCCGCGTGACACGTTATACCGCGTGGACGGAAACTTGAGCCCAGCAGTGGTGTTATAAATAGCCTATGTCTCTTTTCAAGGTCTTTTTTTTCATTTATTAGACACACCATCGGCAATATCAGTAACATTAAATGAATAAAATACAGTATAAGTCTAGAGACAAAAGATATGTCATTACAGGCGTATGTACAGCATTAACAAAAGTAAATTAAGCTCTAAAATATGAACAAAAAAAACAATTCAAAATTTTGATACATAAAAAAAAATTATTTATGAGCTGGTCGAGGTAAGTATCTCTTTACATTTTCTTTTAAATACATGCTCGGGGTCATCAAAGATATCCATGTCCTGATTGTTTAGGCTGTTATAAGTCCGCATACATCTATATAATGGGGAAAACTTTCCTAGATTGGTTCTAGTACGAGGCATGTCGAAAACATTATTTATAGGGTGTCTAGGGATATTGAAAGGTATCCTAATATATACTTGCTGCAATGAGATGGGTGATGTTAGGTTGCCGTGAAGAAGTTTATGCAACAACATTAAATCAGAGAGTTTACGTCGATCAGTCAGTGATGTCATTTTAAGATTAGAAAGTCTAGAGTTGTAATCTATATAGTATCTTCTCTCTCTTCGTCTTATCTATATTTGTTTTAAATGTCATTAAAATCGGAATATTATTACTGGCATGAAAACGTCTGCTACGTTTACAGGCAAACATACTGAGTTACTTTCGTATTTATAATAATTAGTTACAAGTATGTGTCTCTATGTATGTCAAGTAATCAGAGGCCTTACTCCGCAATAGAATGTCCGTATATTCGAATCCATATCGTCGCTGCGCGTGTAACAACGCGAAAGAGCAGTTTGTAAATACCGCGTATCTGCTTTTATAAAATTTTACAAGAGGTTAAGAAAACTGGAATTTTTTTTTGACTTACTTTATAAGAAAGTTACCAGTTTGTTAAATGGCTAAGATTTCCAGTTTGCTTAACCTCTTGTAAAATTGTATAAAAGCAGATACGCGGTATTTACAAACTGCTCTTACGCGGTGCTGCACGCGCAGCGACGATATGTCCCTGTCACTTATACCGATATCTTAAAGTATCTGAAAGAGACAGATATATATCCGTAAATACGAGTTTCGTGTTGCAGAGTAAGGCATCTGACTTGCTTGTTGATTACGAGTAGTATTGCCCTGTGCTGATTATGTCATTCACCTAAAAGATACAATTTATTTTAAAATAAAACTATAAAGGCGATTTTATAGGGTTTACAAGGATTCCCTTAAGAAAAAGGACTAATATTATGTACCTACAAAAGACTGATAAACACGATATAATAAAAATAATTTGATTATAATTTTTCCACAGGACTATAACTCTATGGTTCTTAAAGGTTGGATAGCAACCACCATTACTTATAATTATTATAAAATAATTATTACTTACACAATGTATACTTTTTGTCTTTGATTTTCATGACTTTTGTCTCTTATTTTTTCTGAGTGTAGTCAGTTATTCTAACACATAATTATTTTAATGATCGATCGATACGTCCGAGGCCGTGAAATTTGTAATTTAAATCTTTCAATAATGTCAGTCACTTTTAGCATTAATGTCAAGTTTGATGTGAAATCGGTTTAGTATATTTTGTGTTTAGTTAAAATATTCGCAACTTGGCGGAATCGTGTGGGTTTGGCTGAGATGGAATAAAAGAAAAATAGGAAGAGTTTGATTAGAAACAAAATAAGTTTGCAAGATTTAAAATGGTAAGTTACCAAAGTAGATAGGTACCTATTATGTTTCTCTGAAGCACGTTACATCAGTTGCAAAAACTTAATAAAATACCTACATGCTCGATGAAGAATTACCCTGATAATGTTATTTAAAAACAGCATAATTATTTTGTTAAAGTACTTGACTAACTACACAGCAGAAGAAACTGTGTGATTTATGGTGTACGCTGACAAGAGTACTAAACAAAATGAAAAAAAAAAGGATAATATTTTCATTTACTTCAAACTACGAGTTAGTATAAATCGAAAGTTATAAAGAATAAGTATGATAATTTCGTACAATCGTACACCAGCAGAGTGGCGCAGTGGAAGCGTGCTGGGCCCATAACCCAGAGGTCCGTAGATCGAAACTACGCTCTGCTAAATACATGTCAGGAAATAGCTTGTCTTTTTAAAAAAAACTGTTGTGTTTTTGGATTTATTTTCTGTTTTATTGCGATTTCTGCTAAATTTTTTTTTATTATTTCGTTAAGGTTTACACACGTAAGCACAGTTCGTTGATTGTTTAAAATGATTGGTACGAATTTTTTTAATGTGGTGGGTGTGCGACTAAGACACCTTACACATTTAAAAATAAATACAGAGTAGGTACTTAATAGCAATTTCACTGTCAATAAATTCTGTTTAGGATCCACTTTTTTCCTGTTAGGCTGTCACGAGTATTACACTATTACTTTCCTTGTTATATATATTTTTTTCGTCCACATGAGTAGTAGTGACGGTAAGTTTTGTTTAAAAACAACTCGCAAACAAACATAGGTTCGTTTGTTTTATCATGGGATATTGGTAATAGAGAGCACGCGGTGCGGCCAGAGGCGTGTTTTCACAGCCGTCCGCTGGAGGGCGCCACACACCGGTGCGTTTATAACGAAAATAATTTCACAGAGTAAAGTTTGTTTTTGGATGACATTTATTATTTATTTTAGTAGGTATACTGTATGTATAAAAATGCTGTACATTAGTGTCGCTAGAACTAGGGAAATAGTAAATCGATTTTGCTTTTCGGTTTTGTAATATTTGTTTAAGTCTCCACCAGACTGGAACTGAAATAGTTAGAACTTTTAAATTGAGTTCGTTAAGACATTTTTTAAGATTTAGAAAAAAATAATTAATGAAAGTGTATGTAAAAATACTGTTTTTTTCTTAACCGATTTTAGAAATCAGTTATTTATGGATGGTTCAAATTTATTTATCCATTTAAAAATATTCAATGTAATAGTAATTCAAAGCACCTAAATAGGCTGACTAATAAAGCGTTCTATCGTTTGTTTGGCACCTACTCAAATTTCTTATTTATTTTATTCTTTTTACCAATATTACGAGCTTTTAAAACCTTTTTTTATTCCGGATAAAAACATTCATTTTATTCAAGAAAATATATTTTCTATCACATCACCGCCTTTTGAGTCATCAAAATCTAATTTGTCAATATGCATACATAATTACAATGCATTTGTGTGCAGAGAAAGCGTTCGGAGTGACGTGCGTCCCTCGCCCCAACCTTGTTACCTCCCGCATTATTATGTAGATTCCAATTTTAAACCACTTGTTACATAGTTAGTTACGAAAAATACCTACTGAACCCCCACTCTAGGGCCTGCGGCTGCCCGCCACGCCGTGTATAATCGACGCCAATTGACAAACGAAGCATTCGTCTGTCAAATTCTAGTTTTCGATATAACAAAAGATATTGCCACATTAAGAAAACTACTACCTAACAATATTTTGAACCTTATTCACATAATGCAAAAGGATGGCTGGGATATTTCCCGATGTAAATTGCTGGTGGCGAATGTAGCTTTTGCCGTAGACGCGTAATGGGGGCTTGTTATGGTAATCGTGGCCTCGGGCGTGCAAGGGATGTGCATCTGCCTAAGACGGTTATCGGAGTGGCCATCGATTTCTCAATTAATCGATTCTACTGCGCTCGATAAGGGCTCCTCTTGGATGTTGGCGAATTTTGAAGGACGTTTTCATAAAATTATTCTTGAGTTTTTTTGTGTTTCGCTAATATTTTTCTTTTATCTTTTAACAGGTAAGTGGATACCTCAATTACGATCGTAAGCCTCGGCAGCTTTAGGGTTCTGTAGATGACTGAACCTTCATGATTTGGTGTTTTTCAGTCAATTAGAAGGGCAACATCAAATCAAATCAAATGATTTATTTCTCAAAAGATGGTATATATCTTCGTTTTCCACCAATGCCTCAACTGCGAGACTTATGTATATACTATTTGGAAAAGCAAAGATTTTTTGATACTGCATTTCCTGTAATGATAGATTTAAGTGATTTTTTAACTTATAAATTCACAATAAAAAATACACTCTACTAAATGCATATTCATGTAGGTAATTTGATATTTTTTTAATTATTATGATTAGTCGATGTTGATAGTCTCCCTAATCTAGATAAAGACAAGGTCTAAAAAAGAACGTTTACAGTTAAGATAAACAATTTAAAACGCATAGAAGAAACAGAAACAAAAGCCGAATATCTTATAACCTCATAACCTCAAAAGAAAAACAATTAACGTTAGGAAGAAAATGCTGAAAATTAAGTCTAGGGGTAAATATGACGGATTGCGTTGAGAAGTCAGTTTATATTTCTGTAGGTATATTAGACCCTCCCCTACCGGCGAAGGGTTGAACCCTTGATGACTGAAATTATGTCCGATCGGTGGAGCATCTTTATATTTCATGCCTATATAATTTACTGAGGATTAAATTTAATTATTGTTTTATGGCGGGACATTATTATGATCGTGTTAGGTTCAGTGAGAATATTAAAACTTTGTTTTGAAAATTTATGTTTGTGCCTATTTTGGTTGGATATTATTGTACCAGGTTAATTGAAAAGGTTTTTAAAGTATTTTTAAATAGTTGAAATTGTTTAGATTTAAAATGAATATAGTTGGTAGTGAAATTTTACAACAAGGCTTTACGCTGTCTCATCTTGACCGATTGTTAAATAGTTATTCGTAAAAAACTTTTTTTTCGGATGTTGGAGGTAGGTACTAACATGACCAAAATCATTGTTTCAAAAGCTTTGTTGTACTCGTATTTTCAATTGAAACTGTTCTAAAACAATTTGCTACAGTTAAGTCTGACACTAAATAATAGTTGTTTTCATGAACAATCTTTTATTTCAGTTTAATTATTCGAATATTTTGTTTGTGAGCAATATTTATATTGTTTGAAGAAACCCACTGCGATTTTTGTAGAATATAAGTAGAGGTATAATACCTATATCATGTATTTTGGCACAAACAAATGAACGAAAACTAGGACAAAGCCTGACGGCATGTCACGTACTTTATGACGCATACCAAATGCCATTCTTGAAC
Organism: Anania crocealis; assembly: GCA_949315895.1. NCBI lineage: Eukaryota > Metazoa > Arthropoda > Insecta > Lepidoptera > Crambidae > Anania > Anania crocealis. The sequence continues at coordinate 816,787 of OX438885.1, read as the reverse complement.
CTAGATGAGGTCATCCACTGACGCCTCCTCCTAAACACACATACCTTCCCTTTCATTAAAATTCCACAGCGAATTAAAACTCTACCTTTATGACATCAAAGCACAAAGGTCTTATCTGAAACGCTATATTTTTGTTTACTTACGATCGACGCAGCACGCGAACTCCCCCCACCACCATCATTTTCTATCTCTGTCACATTTTGACAGATCGAAACACCAACCACGTGACACGTCACTCGCAGTGTATCGCTTGCGGGAAACGCGCGTCGTAAAAAAAACATGAATCATTATAATCTATGCACTGTGAAATGTCAGTTTTGGCGCGCTTTTTCATGACGTTTGTTTTTTCGCACAGGCAGCCAGTGTCAAAGGTTTGGCCCATCACAATGCAATGTAAACACAAAATACGTTTACTGTGGTCAATTTCGGGATTTTTTTCTTTGTTTTCGCGCGGTAGAAGCGTCGAAAAGCAGCGAGTTGGCTGAAAGACGTGGCCGTACTGGCTGAATGCGGCTTACTCTCGCTCGTTCAACTAAATTTTCAATTCAAACAGGGTCTTTATAAGGGTAGTGACGCTGTACAAAATTTACATATCGACGTAATAAACCAGGCGGGTGCTGATTTGAATTCTGAACACGTACCTATATGGATTTTTATTTTGCAAAACGCTCGCTTATTAGGTCGGTTCCTTTGGTTTATTTTAAGGTTTCTCCGGGAATGTGATTCGCTTCTTGATTGCATGCAAGGTTTTCCTACTGAAATACCGTACTTAGAAATAAGAAATTAATCAATTCACGAATAAGTAGATTCCATCAGTTGCTTAGTCGGCCACAAGAAGGCTTTATTTTTTTGCAATTAATTTAATAATTGATTAACTATCTATAAGCCACTAAACGGTGTGTTATGTCATTATTCTTTTTTATTATTTATTAGCACCACAGCTAGTCGTAGTACTACAGACAGATATGGGTAATCTGTCTCAGTCGGGGAATCAAACCAGCCCCCGACAGACTGGCTTACTGAGTAGAAACGGATCACGAGTAGTGTAGTTATTGTAAATTTATTGAGTTGGTCACATTGTTCTTAACTATATTTTTGTTCGGATGTGAAACATGAACAGAGCAAAAGAAAATGAGTCAATATCTTAACATAATAATATGTATTCCAGCAACATTTAACCTACATTTCCGCCCACGTTGAACAAAAACATCGATGAATGCCTAATGAAAGGTTTGTGCATAATTACGTATAATAATTAACATTTATGCAAAGCACATCAAGATAACTGACGATTAGCGATCAACTAATGGCCACATAATTAAATTATACTTAAGAACTATTAGACTATTCAATATACATGCGAGATCGGATGATAAAGTTTTTCTTCAAACGTTCGGCTTCTGTTAAAGCATAACAAATTGTATTGTTTCGATTTGAAATTCAAATTTTGTATTGATATGTTATCTTGTTATGATAGTGTTGTGATTTTTAAATCTCATCAAGAGACGTGTTATTGTGTACATAAAAAAAAAACGAAAAAAACTGTACCTACGTATGTTACTAAAACTAAATGTATTTTACATGGATAAACAATAAATCCCACACTAATACGACGACCTCCATGCGTGGACAGCAACCCGAATTTGGCAAGTGTGGTGATTATGCCTGTAGATACCCATCATTGCCATGGTAACTTACTTTCAATGATGGAGGCCTTTACCATGCAGTGGTAAGATTATAAGCCGTTACTCCCAATTTGAGTCACTATTTAATTAAAGCACTCGTATTTTGAAAATCAGTCACAGCGAAGGTACCACAAACACTCAGATCCGAGAAAATGTACGAAAAACAAATGTTTCTACCTCGACTTCTCCGGAAATCGAACCCTCAGAGCAGGCGTCACCTTGGAAACCAGTGTATTCAACACGACACTCCGCCACGGAGGTAGTCAAAAAAATAAATATACGTTTTAAATATTTTATCAAACATTTAATCTCAACTATAAAATATTCAAAAGAGTCATCAATGTTACTGTAATCTTAGGGCCTGTTTCACAATCGCTGAGTAAAGTTCTGGGTAAGCTACTTCGACCCTATCTGCTCAGTAAACTATTTTTCACGTTTCACAATCCCTGAGTAGGGTTAATCACCACTTTATCTGCTCGTTAAGTTAACCACCGGATGCACTGCCAAGTAGCCTTTTACTTGACAAGTAAATTTAAAAAGATAACCTCAAATACGTCATTTCCAAATTTTCATCAACAACAAGTTATTTTATTATATAAATGGACAGTTTTGCAGTCATTGTAAAATAACACAATGTTCGTAATGGTAAATTCAATGCAAACAAAATCACCACACAAAAAGTACCAAATTTGACATTTGTCATTTACTGACTAACTGACGTTGACTCGACATAGAGTTTTTGTTGAAATCTCGTTGCGTTCCATTCTTACAGAAACATTGATTTTAGAAAAGGTGAAATGACTCATTTACATTACAGTGTAAACATTTTTTGTACGAATTTATTGTTTTTATTACTTATAATCATCACAAAAAATATTTTTAATGATAATTCTGTGATTACTATACTTTATAGAAACACATAAATTATTCTTACCTTGAAACGAAACGTAACTTGTAAGTATGTATTAATTATATAATCTTCACTTTAATTTACTGATTGGATGATTGTGAAATGCAAAGAAAGTTAACGAAAGGATTTAACCTCTATGTAATTAACTCGTTGAGTAACTACTTAAGCCTTTACTTAATGATTGTGAAACAGACCCATAAAGCAAATAAGAATATTGCACCAGAAAACTCATGTCAAACAGCAATACTGGCCGCAAATAGTGAAACCGAACTATTTGCAACGCCTTCCCTCTGCAGGCTATTTATAAGTAAAAAAAAAACAAATGTTGTCAATTCTAAATTTAAATTGAGACGCGAATTACTGAGACAAGCGCGCGATGATCGGCCGCGTTTTGCGGGCAGTATCGATTTTTCGTCCGCCCCCAACTTTGTTGACAAAGGCAGGTTCTTAGAGTAAATGAGATGCACCCCAAAGAATATTATGGGCAGACATAGCTCCACTATCGCTAGATATATGGTTATACGCGTAGATATCCACGGGCTCATATCGGCTCTTTATTGATCTTTTAACCGAACACTGCTCGGATTTTCGTTTTGCTTTATTAAACGATGTTTTGCTGAATAGGATCGCGGATTCCGTTTGCTTGTGCCTGGCTTTTTTTTTTGTTCAATTGTTACAATTTCTGCAATCACGGAACGACTGTTCTTCGAGGCAATGCATTGCGATATCTTTACTCAAAAAGTTTATATCTTTCTGTTAAACCTAACCATAGACCAATGCAGTTGTAGACATTTGGAGATACGAATTCATTTGCCATGAAGGAACTCTTTCATATTTTGGAAGAAATTTAACGTTGTATACTTAGCAAAAATGTAATAACAGATATACTTTGATTACGACATCTTTAGCAATCAATCAATTTTATTTATCATATCAGCCCAACTCTGGACATAAGCCTTGCCAAAGACAAGCTTTAATTACAATGTTTGGCAGGCGCAGTTCGGCTAGTCCTGTAGTTTCATCAATGTGCTGATGAAGATCTTTATGGAATTAAATATTTGTTATTGGTTTCGTATGTACCTACTACTTATATCCAAAACATATTTTCTTAAGTTCTTAAGTGCTTGTTGGGTAAGGAAAGAAACTATGTTTTTCCTTTGAGGATTTCCAATTTCTAATGTTTTGAAAAACAACATGCAAACACTTAAGATGAAAACTATTTTTATATGATCCATTTAAATTACTGTATCTTCGCCAGAAACAATAATAATGTTTTCATTGCTCAATTGGTTTTATCAGCCAAGTTAGCAAAAATATTATGGTTCGAGTTCCACCAAACGCGGTCGACATTCTATTCTCTGCATTAAAATTTTTAAATAAATTCAGATTTAAATAATAACGGAATCTACTTTCCGGAAATCAAATAACAGATCATATTTTTAATATAAACATGTGTGTTCCTATTTTTGAAAATACGTATCTTTTTCCGCGTTTCCGTCACGCGAGTGCGCGTTCATAGTCCCCGGGGCCACATCGCCAGTAAGTGGGAGATGCAAGTTTAATATGCAAAAGTTGCGTTTCATTCCTACCGTTTACTTTTACATTTTAAAAGAGATATTAAATTTAACTGCGGTTAGAAACTGGGTAATGATTTTGATGACAAATGTTGTTAATGTGCTATTGGGGTTACTATTTGTAAACTCAAAAACGCAACGTTTCGAAGAGATCGCTTTTGGCAATTAAATCTTCCTGTTGTTTAAATTTGTGTGATATATATTTTTTTGATAATCGTGAATTTAGGTGTATTTTATTTATTTATAAATTATTGCTAACTTAACAGCATGTTTATTGTACATAAAACATTATAAATATATTTTTTTAGTAGTCAATAGTGTGGCAGGAGATTATGTCCAAATACTCCTTTTGGTGAGGCCTTGGTCTAGTAATGTACTGATATAGGTCGCCGATGAAAATGATAATGATGGCTGTCATGAAGTAATGTATTGACTCAATACATTATGATTTGTGTCACATATCATTTCTTTCATTCAAATGTCTTGATAGGTCATTGTAAAAGCTGTCATCCGAATTGCAAAATTTTCCCGGGTTAGATTTATCCTTTAAGAATTTGAAAAATAGCCATAGCGTCTAATGTCTCCAACACTAGCGATCGCCCCTAAACCGCTCACCACTGTTTACCTTCATTTATTTACGTGCTAACTCATACATTCCCATAATGCATCCCTTTGATGCGATGCTGAACAACATGCAAATGCGCTGCAAAAACAAGGGTTGTAATGCTCTTAATGCTCGCGCCATTAATATTTGAAAATAAACTAGTAAAAATATATTCAAATCGAACGCTAATCCTAAGCTGGGCGCGTGCTCCATCGCTCAGATCGCTACTTTTTGCGAATAGCTGTTAAAGTCTTTGTGTAATGTTTGATAGGATATATTGGGTCTGTTTGCGATTTAAGTTCTTAAGTGCTCGTTGGGAAAGTAAAGAAACTATACCTATATTTTCTTTGGAGATTTCCATTTTATAATGTTTTGAAAAACAACTTGCGAATGTTATTGTATATTATATTCCTGCTGATCCTCTTAAGGTTAATCAAAAGTTGAACAATGATGTTAGTCTTGTAGTGTTGTTGGTAGGTTTTGACCTCATAATGACGACCTGGTTGGTATTATTATAGTAGAGCGGTAGTCTGCTTACTACGGATTCGATTCCTAGGTATGCGAAATTTAGAAAATTATCTTTTCTAACAGTATATAAACTTGATAAATTATATCTCAGGCGGGACTCGAACCCGCATCTCCTCGCAAACCGGGCGCGGCGCTTTTTCCCATCTAAAACTCCTAACATTTGATGAAACAACGCTGGCTTACAGCGATAAGAATATGCTTGAAAAATTGACGCCACTGACGTAATGTCTCGGTGGCTAAACGGTGAAGCGCCGCGCCCGGCATGCGAGGAGACGCGGGATCGAGTCCCAAGTCCCCGATTTTTCAAGTTTATAAACTAATATTATAATTGCAGTTAAGTTGCTAAAATATCAAATATAATATTTGATAAATTGCCTTGAGTCTGTAAGAGATTACAGTCGTGTTTCGAAAGGCGCGTTAAGCCGTTGGTCTCGTCGCACGATAGAGGTCAAATCAAAAGCCTGCAATAAGCGGCTTGTTAAACTCTATCATCAGAGAAGTAGTTTTATTTATTCTTGATATAGTTTACTTAGCAACCTACGCTATAATACTTATTTTATTTATTTATTATTAAGGTTTACCAACATACTACAAAAATATATCAAGAATTAGAAGTTAACAAGTGTAATAACTCCTCACAAGTAAACACAGCATGCTTAAATCAAAAAGTACTAGAAAAAAATATATCATATTATATACGTTCCACTTAAAACAAACAATATCTTAAACACAGCCAGAAAATAAGTCTACTTACAAGTTTAAGTAAACTAAACAAATAATAGACTGCTAACCTATCAAACGCTTTGTGAATATAATTTTTTAACAAATTTAAATCTATATATATATACATATAAAAGAAAGTCGTGCTAGTTACACCACTTGTAAGTCGAGAACGGCCGGACCGACTTTTATGATTTTGATGTTTTTAGATTTGTCTGCATCAGGACTAGTCATAACTGCTAAAACATAAGAAAGTTAACGTTAAATAACTACCTAAGAAACTGTATTTTTTTTTCATACAAATTCCAACTCTGCCATATGACAATGACATAATATAAGACGTCCAAATCAGGCGATACAAAGTTTGCGGGGTCCGCGAGTTATATTATACAACGTGTTCCTTTTGATTTGCCATAACTCTAGAGTATTAAACAGACCATGGTAAAGAATCAAATTGCATATGAATTATTTTTCAGTCATAATTTTTTTTGTTTAATTTTTTCAAACAATTCTAAAAAGTCACGACTGTTTATGTAAAACACCCTTACCTTGTTATGAATGAACTTGTGAATGAAAACAATTTACTCGTACCTACTTATCAATGAAACACCCACACACGTCAATGTTTTTTACAAGTTACGCTCTCCACTTACTTTACTACTACACTTTACAGTAAGTTTGCTAACGCCTCGCAAAACTAAGGATTCGTCATACTGGATAAATTTTTTCAACAAATTTAACTAAAATTTATGTTATATTCGAAAATTTTGATTTTGGAACCACATGTTCTAGGGCGTTTTATATTATTTTTAATATAAAACGCCCTAGAACTCTAAGGTTATAGAACATAACCTTTGAGTTATGGGATATCAAAATTTACATCAACGACCTCCCTAGGAGCATGAAGGAACCTTGTATTTTGTTTGCGGATGACATCTCACTACTTGCGCAATGTGACAACGATAAAAATGGCCAATTGAACGAAAAACTTACCCTTCTCCTCTCGAATATCTCAAACTGGTTGGATGACCATAATTTGGAAATAAACTTCCATAAAACTAAAATTATGTCTTTCCACCCATACCAAAAACAGGCACTAAACATAAATTTCACTCACAATAGCACTAAATTAGAACATGTAGGCACTTTTACGTTACTCGGTTTAGAAATAGATACACATCTAAATTGGAAAGCGCACATCCAAAAAATAAAATCAAAATTATCGAGCTACGCGTATGCACTTTACGAGGTGAAAAAAACTACTGACCTTGAAGCGGCACTAACTACCTACTATGCCTATGCAAACGCGTGGCTTAACTATGGCATTATTCTATGGGGAAATAGCATCGACGCATCCAGCCTTTTTATCTTGCAAAAAAAGCTAATTAGAATTCTCGCCAACACTAAACAGACTGAAAGTTGCAAACCATATTTTAGAAAATTTAACATACTTCCCCTTCCATGTATGTATATCTTGGAAATATGTAAATTCGTCCGAAAACATCCCGAATTTTATACAAAGCGATCGAATTTACCCTCGAACCACTCTTTGAGAAGTGTTCGTAAAAACAAATTAATGTTACCGCCTGTCCATCTAAAGCTTTATTCATCAAGCCCACTAATCATGTCTATAAAAATTTACAATAAACTACCGGAATTTATAAAAGAAGAATCAAATAAAATAAAATATGGAAAATCAATAAAATCTATTCTTTTAAAAAATTGCTACTATACAATAAATGAATACCTAAATGACGAAAATCTAATAAAATTAAAAAATATATAACCAAATTAATTAATACAATGACAACAAATATTACAATTTATTTTATTTCTCAAATTCTAATTTATATAAATGTTTAATAATATAATATAATCTAATAAAAATATGTAATTAGCTGTTATTTTATATAAAATAAATTAATAACTATCACCAAATTAGTCGATATCTATAAATTGAATATACAGTAAATTTTAGAAAGTAAGTAAATTATGTATGTAGTAATAATAGGTGTTTATTTGTTCTTTTGTATTGAAATATTATTTAATTATGGCGTCATCCTCTCTGTCCGTCTACTACAAATTGTATTGTTGTGCCCGAACAGGGTCTATAATGAACTGTCTACATCATACTTTATAACATCCTTGTAACATTATAGAACGCAATAAAATATTTGAATTGAATTGAATTGAAAAGGAACACGTTGTATAAAGGACAGAAATGTTTTATTCGAGGTTAGAACTAATGCTAGAATATATTTTATAATACGTGAATGACATCACAATCATATCTTATCCGGGTGACGGCAAATTTTCGTTTAGCACAACAGCGAAACAATTAAAAACGAATACTGGTATCTGCTCAAACACGCAACCATTCATCCCAGAGTAGGCAGTTTTAAACTTATCAAACGTCACATGCAAAAACCGCTGATTAAAATCTATCAGGGGTGGTGGGGGGCGCACGTATTTAATATTCACGTCACGCGCGATTCGTACGCGCTGCAAGCGGAGCGCGGCGTATCGATGTCGACAAAGTACGCGTCCACACGTCACTACTGACCGCTGGACAATAGTGATGTTTGGACATGTAAATGATAAGGTAACGTTTAACGCGAAATGAAAATTATGTAATTCTAATAAAATTTAATTTGTGTTCAGTTTATTAGCACAGTAAGGTTCACCAAGGGTTAGCGTAGATTCAAGATGTTAAATTATGTGCATTCCATGCTTTGCTTGTCTTGTACAATAGTAAATAGTCTTTTCTAGACCCTATGTTGTTTGTTTACTTACAGTTGGATTCAGACTAAAGCCATATCAATATTTAACCATGACTGGTAACTGCTGACCTGAGAGCACCCAATGTAAATTTATGTATTGTACCTAACCTACCCTCTTTTTAGCCCACAAATAGAATAGACCTAGATTAAACGAAAAAAAAAATGATTAAGGTTTTTTGATTTTATATCAACAATTTTTATGGTCTTTATTCCTGTGAAGTAACATTCGTCATTAGGAACATATCCTATTTTCTAGCAGAGAACTAAATCCATAAGCCTTGTTTTCACAGTGACTCGTAATTTAAGGTGAAAATTGTTGGGACTATTACAGATGCCATATTCGGAGCAAGAATACTATTTTGGGTGCCAAACAGCGCAGGGAAAATCCCTCATTTATATCGTATCCATATATGAAAGACCACCGCAGTCGTTTTAATATTGCACCTAAGTCAGCTATTAAGTGGTCTAGGTCTGAACCTGGCTACATATAAACATGACCTAATTCAATAACAATGTAGGGAAAACCTTGACGTAAGTTTCATATTAAGTAACGTTTAAGCATTATTGAATCGGCTAAGAATATTACCTTTTTAAAAAACTAAAGGATAAATTTAGAATACAATTATCTTAGTTCGCTACCCTGGATTTTTTTGTGTTTTATTAATTTATTAGTATAATTGGCATTGTGGTGACGTAGTGTCTCTTTAGCTTAATTGGAAAAACACCGCACCCGGTTTGCATGGAGATGCGGGTTCGAGTGCCACCTGAGACATATATTTTTTCAAGTTTTAATACTGACAGACCGAGTTACTTTCGCAAATATAATATACTATTTGTAGGAGCAGGAGGGTCTTCATCAGGATCAGCCATTATCAGAGCAGGTGTGGGTACTTGGGCAAGGAACCGTAGATGTAATTGACACTCGATTGTTCATCAAAGTCACTATAATTCGCGTTTACAAGGTCAAATCACACAAATAACGATGATACGTAATAGCAGCACACTTATAATTATCAAATTAATAAAAAGAATCAAATTTTAAACTAGGATGACGCAGAATAATAGCGATTCGTCTAGCGCGTGTTGCACGGACGGTGGTCGTTCCAAGACTGCCCCTCAACATGGCCGTCGTGCAACTACCCGCCTGACGCTCCGCTAGAGTGACGGCTGTCACCCTTATTCTGACGTCTGACAATGACGTGTGACGTCTGACATTGACATTGAATGACTCCACGTTAGCTGTCACCGACCAGTGGCAGCTGTCATAGGTGACAGCTGACAGCAACTGCTTAGGTACGACGCGACGTTTTGGCGATGCGCCGTCACGGCCAGACTGACTAGCGACCGTCCTCGGGCGTATCCCGTTGCGCACCTGTAACAACGTTACGCATCTTAACAAAATACGCTCGACCAACCTGACAATCGAAGTAAGTATTGCTATCACCATTTAACTGCATAAAGACTTGGACCGGACAGGTGTGTCCCTACGACATACCCTTACAAGATGGGCAGCCCGGACGACACTGTCCTTTCGACCAATCACTCACAACATAGCAATATTGGACCGGACGACACTGTCCCTTCGATCACACATTGAAACACAGATTAGACCGGAAGAGTGTGTCCCTTCGACCAGCCGGAAAGGCATGGACCGGACGGCACTGTTCCTTCTATAAACACACATGAAACACAAATTCAGACTAATCTCGTACATACCTAATTGTCATGTACTTCGACTTCAACTTCCTGTAGTTGGAATGTTTCGTCATCTGAGGGTATGCTAAGAGTATCAGAACCCGCAGTTAGAGTGTCAGAACAGGCTGTATCGGTATTGGAGTCGAAAGTCAAGGAGTCATTATGTTGTGTGTGTCTATTCTCTCGGCTAATGCTTTCGTGTATATTTTCTAGCGCCGTCTCGGCCTCCTCTTCATTTAATAGGCTAGTAGATACTTCTAATAAACCGTCGTGTCCTTTAGGTACTGCGCGCAAATTCTCATGTGCGTACTTATAGGTCCGGCTAGAACCGATACTACTAACGGCCTTCAGCTCATAACGATCGTTGTCTAAAATAGTGGTAATAACGAACGGGCCTTTGAACTTTCTATCTAGCTTCGTCTGGTTCCGCTCGCTACTTTTTATGAATACGAAATCTCCTACTGAAAACGGTTTAATTGTCGCCCGACCTTTATTAAATCGTTCTGTATCAGCTGCGGCTGCTTTTCGAATATTTTCTGAAGCATTATCTCTTACTGACTCCAAATCTAGACGGTCTGATTGTTCGGAATCGGAAGTATCTATTTTAGATAGTCCTAGTGATCGTGCGCGGATTCCAAACATCAGTTCGGTGGGCGAGTATTTAGTAACAGTTGATTTAGTGCTATTTAACGCTAGCTGTACATTGCCAAGTTCTTCCCGCCAGGTTTTATTGGGGTCATTTTCAATAATTGTGAGGAGACTTTTGAGCGTGCGCATAACTCGCTCAACTTGACCATTGGCCCTAGCAGAACCGGTTGCTATATAGTGCAAGACGATTTTATGTTCAGCGCAGAAATTTTTAAATTCTGCACTTATGTAGCATCGGCCTTGGTCGGCAATTATACGTCTAGGTGCGCCAAAAAGACATACTGCCTTTTTTAAGGCTTGCACAGCACAATTTGCATCTAATGATAAGGTGTGTTCTAACATTACATATTTCGTGAAAGAATCTATAATTACTGAGCAGTACTCCTTTCGGTCGCTTTTGCCGCTGAGTTTACCGGTAAAATCGATATGGATGGTGTGCCAGGGCAAAGACACCTTCGGAATGGAATGGAGCTGAACCGCCTGAGCTCCGGAAGGGCCTTTCGATGCCTTACATATAATACAGCTATCTATGAATTTCCTAACACACTTGGACATCTGGGGAAACCAATACTGTTCGTATATTTTATCTAGCGTTTTGTCGTATCCTAAGTGTTGCAGTTCGCTATGGATGTGATTTATTAGCGTCCAAATCAATGAGCGAGGGACAACGGGCAGCCATGACACGACTTTATTCCTAGCAATTTTCCTATACAAAATACCGTCCCGTACATCATACGTTTCTGCTACGGTTTCGGGAAACTCATTATTATGGTGTTTAGAAATTAAGTCTTGTATTTCTGAATCCCTTTTCTGCTCTACTGAAAGCCAGCCTTTATGTAGTTCTACGAACTTTACATCTTTTCGTTCTTTAACATAGGATGTTGAGGGATCTAAATTTATATTGGGTTGTGGGTTTCTTGAAAGATAGTCTGCGTGCTCCATTCCACGGCCTTCACGATATACTATTTCAAAATCGTATGCTTGAAGGATAGCCCACTAGCGATGCACGCGTGGTGTCAGGTCAACTTTTGATTTTGATGCTTTTAAGGAGTTGCAATCGGTGAAGACCGTGAAACGTCGCCCATACAGATAATGACGAAAGTGCTCTACCGCTCGTACGACTGCCAACGTTTCCAGTTCGTACGAGTGGTAGCGGGACTCTGTATCACTCGTGCGTCGGCTGAAATACTCTATGACATGGGGTAAGCTGTTTCTTTTTTGAATAAGGATTGCGCCATAGCCTTCAGAGCTGGCATCGGTATGTAACTCAACTGGAAGGTTAGGATCAAAAATGGTCAAGACTGGTTCAGATGTCAGTATACCGATAATTTTTCTACGTATGAGTTCGTATTTGTCAGTCCATTTAATGGGTCCCTTAAGCTTCGTCAGTGGATACAATGGGCCAACTGTGTGACTAAAACCAGGTATAAATTTTCGGAAATAGGAGGCCAAACCAAGAAATTGTCGGACTTGCGTGGCAGTTTTTGGGGATGGAGCATCTACCAAAGCCTGAATTTTGCGACTATTGGGCCTTACTTCCCCGCTTTGAAGTGAATATCCCAGGTAATCAATTTTAGTTTTAAGGAATTTGCATTTTTTTAAGTTAATCGAAAATCCTGCCTCGGATAACGCATATAGAACTTTATCTAACTGATCTAAACCTTCACGAATGCTCTTAGAATGACAGAGAATATCATCCATGTAAACCAGGGGTTTATTCTTAAGATGACATAATGCCTTAGTTATACATCTCTGGTACACTGATGGAGAATTGCGCAAACCGAATGGCATTGCCAAGTACTCGAACTGGCCCTCTGGTGTCACAAATGCGGTCTTCTCTACTGAGTCAGGGTGAACAGGGATCTGGTGGAAGCCAGAGGCCATGTCAAGGGAAGAAAAGAATTGAGCACCTGTGAGCTGGTCTATTTGGTCTTCTATGCGCGGTAGTGGGTAGTGTTCGGGTCAAGTATTAGAGTTAAGTTCCCGGTAATCAACGCACATCCTATCTGTGTTATCTTTTTTCTTAACTAAGAGTATCGGACTTGCGTAGGGAGAAGTACTTTCTCTTATAATCCCCGCATCTAAAAGTTCCTGAACTTTTTCCCTTACGATCTGTTTTTCTGGCGGCGCCAATCTATATGGACATCTTTGGACAATTTTGTGTGGGTCAACTAAATTTATTTCCAACATTCCGGTTTTAACCTTTCTCGTTGGAACTCCTTCTATAAAACTTTCAGAATATTTGTTGAGCAGTTTCATCAAAGACTCCCTATCTTCGCCTAACAAATCAGTGTCAATTAAATCAGAACTTATTTTAATCGGATTCATATCACAAGAATTTGATTGCTTTTTTGAAAAGAATTCTAGTTGATTTTGATCAATTTTAACACCAATATCATTCTCTAAAATATCCCTACCTATTATGACAGGCTCCGTTAAACAAGTGTCTGGTACTACATGAAAAAGTAAGGTCTGAGTTATTTGGCCTACTTGAATTTCATTTAGAATTTGAGTATCACATCTTACGTCATCACCTCCGATTCCAGTAAGGTAAACAAGAGAATTGCACATAGTACCAGGAAATTTACAACAAAAACTTTCTTTGAGGAGCGAACAAGACGATCCACTGTCAAATAAAAACGAAACGGGCTCACCGGATGAAGTCTTAAGAATTCCCTTCGATGTGCGCTGTCCACATAGGTTAACCTCCTTGACTGTCGCTCCTCCACCACCCTTCTTGTCGGGGCAGCCTGTTGCCACATGTCCTTGCTTGCCGCATACGTAGCAGGTGACTGGTGTCCTTTCAGCAAACCGCGATGTGTTGGAGACGTCTGCTTGAGCTGTTGAACTGGAGTTTTCCCGCCTTTTCCTACATTCAGCTTGACGGTGTCCAGTTAATCCGCACCAATGACATTTTCCGGGGAACCGTGTATCACTCATACGGGGTCGTTTTACTTCTAGTTCTTGTGTCTCTGATTCAAGACGCCGCTTTAAAGAAATACCGCCAAGAATCCGGAACAGTTGATCTCTTGTACTGATGAGGTGAGCGTTCAGCTCACGACGTATAACACCGTCTTTTTGGCAAAGCACGGATACCACGAACCCTGTAACCACCTCTTCTGGCATATTAGTCTTGGGTATTCGCTCGATCATATTCCACAAACGCATTGCAGCTTCAGATGCTGTTTCCTTTATTCCAATTTGGAACCGCAGAATGTCATCAAAATAATCTTGCGGTAATTTTGGTTTTGAGAACTTGGCCAGCAATGCTTGTTTCACTAACGGCCAAGTAAGGTCATTCAGATTTAATCGAGTTATGCAAGAGACTGCGCGACCTTTTAGCGCACTTGTGAGAGCCATGAGTAACTCTACACCTTCCAAACACTTATTTTTCACAATCAATTCGGTTACGTTACACCAACCTTCAATATCAGCATCAGTATCGTCTGGATTAAACGGCAGGAGTGGGGCAGTACTTGAACTCGTACTAGGCTTTTGGGACATTGCAAATATCCGCGAGAGTAGTGCTTCCATATTGCTTAGTAGTTTACTAGCACTATGATCTTCCTGCGATGATCTCGTCTCTTCTGGTCGCAGCCCATGGAATCCCACTTCTGATGTAGGAGCAGGAGGGTCTTCATCAGGATCAGCCATTATCAGAGCAGGTGTGGGTACTTGGGCAAGGAACCGTAGATGTAATTAACACTCGATTGTTCATCAAAGTCACTATAATTCGCGTTTACAAGGTCAAATCACACAAATAACGATGATACGTAATAGCAGCACACTTATAGTTATCAAATTAATAAAAAGAATCAAATTTTAAACTAGGATGACGCAGAATAATAGCGATTCGTCTAGCGCGTGTTGCACGGACGGTGGTCGTTCCAAGACTGCCCCTCAACATGGCCGTCGTGCAACTACCCGCCTGACGCTCCGCTAGAGTGACGGCTGTCACCCTTATTCTGACGTCTGACAATGACGTGTGACGTCTGACATTGACATTGAATGACTCCACGTTAGCTGTCACCGACCAGTGGCAGCTGTCATAGGTGACAGCTGACAGCAACTGCTTAGGTACGACGCGACGTTTTGGCGATGCGCCGTCATATTTATTAATAGGTGCATGTCTTGATTACTGAACTTACATTGCAGGACTGGCTAACACACACCCAGGGGAGAACCGGGCAATTATGAAAGTTATCGCACGGATTCAATACAAATCCGCCGGCCCATAGAGGAGCTAGTATTAACTTCAGGTAGACAGGTGCTGCGTCGCGTCGACTGATGCTCGAAGCTGCCTTTACACGTTACGAAACGACTTACTTGTTCTATCATCATCATTAGCTCAGCCCAAACGAGTACTTGTTTGATCATCGTCATCTCAGTTCAAACGACGCATAGTAGTAACAGCCTATAATCATCCCACTGCAGGGAAAAGGCCTCCATCATTGAATTCAAGTTACCACTGCAATGATGGGAACTGGCATAATCACCACGCTTGCCAAATGCGGGTTGGTGATCACAAACCCGAGCAACGTTCGAAAATTCGAAACTTTTTTGTTGCCCGACCCGGGGATCGAACCTGGGACCCCGAGATCTTGGCCCGGTATTTAAACCACTAGAACAACGGGACGTCAAACGACGCATACTATTAGATAAAAGCCTATAATATACCCTGAGGATCTCCACAACGATCGGTCTTCACACACACACACACACACACACACATACACACAACTTTTTGGGTTTTTATGTAATACTAAATTAAAAATAAGATCAACTTTGTACTTCTCATTAGGAGGAGGGCGATGTTGTCTACAACACAGTTTATACTTCCGCAGTTAACATCGTTTTTACTTTTGTTATGTTTATCCTGTTACTTTTCCGAATAAAGATTATTTATTTAATATTTATTATTATTTGTCTTGCGCCACACGCATCCAGATGCATTCTGCTACCTTTTCCAGATTGTTGGTCCACCTGGTGGAGATGTCGCAGCCATCTAGTTAAATTAGCCAGCCAATTTGACGCCTAGGCCGTCATCTGGTTAAACGTTGCGGTTACTTAATTGGCTGGTTGTTGTTCAGCTATTTAATTGGATGCCGGCATTTGGTCAACGGCCTAGGTTGTTAACTAATTTCCTGATTAAGCTAATTGGCTACTACAGAGATACCAAATATGGGCGTCTGGTGCGCAGTTAGCGTTGCCAGGCGTCCGGATAAAGCCGGACATAGGTAGGCTTTTTGATATCGTGTCCGGCCAAAATAAACGGTGTCCGGCTTGTTCGGCTATTGTTAGGCTTTTTACATTTCGCAAACGAGCGAGCGCCGAGCCGGCGACCGATCGCTATTGCATTTACAAAGAATTTACAAAGATTTATGATAATCAAAAAATAATGATTTCACATAACATTTTTTCGTACCTTTTAATACTGACACACAAAATCCTCAATAATGTAGGGTGTCCGGCCTTTTTACTTAAATATCAGGCCAAACTGGCTGGTCTGTCCGGCTATTAGGTTTGGCGACCTGGCAACTCTATGCGCAGTTGCCATCCCAGAGCCTTATTTGTTAAAGTGAGAAATTTATTTTTTAAATTGACTATCATCTAGTGACCATCTTTTCAATAATAATATTACCTAACTTAAAATATTAATGGTTTCAAAACTGTTATCGCAAATCCCGTTTGACTAGCGTGGTTATACTGGCGTGATCCTACTTTTGAAGTCTTCGTTTTATACCAAATATATGATGATAGGTCATTTTAATTTTTTGCGATTGTGTTTTTCCGTAAGATTTAATAAGAACCGTTATTGGTCTTCTAGTAGTTGATCAAGTATTGTTACCTCCGTGGCGGAGTGGCGTACACACCGGTTTTCAAGGTGTCGCCTGCTCCGAGGTCCCGGCTTCGATTCCTGGACGGGTCAATGTAGAAAAAAAGTGTTTTTCTACATTTTCTCGGGTCTGGGTGTTTGTGATACCTTCGTTGTTTCTGGTTTCCAAAATACGAATGCTTTTAATAGTTATTCAAATTGGGATCAGAACAATGTATGTGATGTTGTCCACATTTATTTATTTATTTATTATACCCATTATATGTTATTTGATAATGTTTATTATAAAACAGGGTGCACTAAGATCGCA
Organism: Anania crocealis; assembly: GCA_949315895.1. NCBI lineage: Eukaryota > Metazoa > Arthropoda > Insecta > Lepidoptera > Crambidae > Anania > Anania crocealis. The sequence goes on along the minus strand of OX438885.1, from coordinate 799,497 downwards.
ATGTGTAAACACTCGGAAAGTTATCAGGAGCGCTTCAAATAGAATAACTTACAACTGAAAACTTGATTAGTCTCACCGACTCTATCCTTGTTTATACGTCATAATAATTGTACCTATGTATCTTTGATATAATATAACCACTTGAAATGTGCATTTATAGCATGTTAGGTATAACAAGGCGAAACTAGCCTACTGTAACATGATATATAGGTAGGTAAAGTCAGAAATTTGATATAATCATTTTTTTTTTAATTATTTTCATACAAATAAAAATTTTGAGATTCCGATTTGTATGACTGTTTTTTTCAATTTATAATCTCGCAATAATTTAGACGATTTGTTGACGTTAGAGCGTTTTTCCTTTTAAAATTTTTGAGCCTTCGCAAACGATGACCGATACTCAAGTATCTGTTCATGAACGAATTTTAACATATTATAATCTTATGAGCACTAATTGGTGGAACTTACCTATTGCAGGAAAACGTGCATGTATAATTTCAGTATATAAACTTGAAAAATTACGTCACAGGCGGGATTCAAACTCGCATCTCCTCGCATACCGGGCGCGGCGCTTTACCATTTAGCATGTGCATGTTTCTTGCAGGTCAACACTTAACAGACCTGAGTATCTTAGGATCATGGAACTTGAAGAAATTCATTTATTTTGCAAGAATACGTCGTAGAATTTAATATCGCGTGAGTTACTAATCGTCGTAACAGGCTGCCACGGAATACAAGTACAACATATAAAGGCTACCTAGTTTTAATTTTTTTACAAAGAAATATCAGAGCTTATTTAATTTTTTTCAATATAATTTTGAAAATACTTAATAATATTTATATGAAATGCAAATCATAAATTTGTTTCCAAATACATTAAAATTTGTCGTTTAAAGCAATAACAAACATTTATGTAGACTTTTCCTTGACAATAAATAAAAGGGACAAATAAACATATTATTATAAAAGGCTGGGCGGGCGGAAGCTCGGGCGGGCCATAGGAGTGCTTCCGCCGGAAGCCGCTGGGCAGCCTGCCCTGTCCTGTTCGCTTGGACGCCATGACAGATGGTCGGGGTGGAGATGGCCGGCCGAGATTCCGAGGTTGAGTTAGAAACAGGTTGAATTGTATGACTAACAATGGAGTAGGTACGAAAATAAAGGTAGTTGCTACCTGTACCTGCGTTCTCTATACAAGTATTACGATAAAGTATGATTAATGTCTGCCTCGCTAAAACTTAGGCATTTCTTTTGTTGTTCGCTTAAAATTGTACAACCAAAGCTTTTTCAGAAAACTTCTGTATGTGGATATTATTAGTTACCAGGTGATATTATTTTAATGTTAAATGTGAAACGTTTCTGAATAAATTTATATGCATTTTGTTGTTCAAAATTGCTTTATGACAATACATTCGTCTGTTTTGGACTTTCATTCTCCAGAACTTTATAACAAATGTAACCACAATCCCAGCAGTTTTCCTCGGAAGATTTACTCTCATCCTATTCTATTAGCCGGAGACTCGGACATACGGACTGCCCGCAGCCTGACAAATGTTCAAAATATCAATTTGCACTTGCCTCGGGTTTGCCTTGACTCCCTACGGAGTGGTGATAGATGGTTAGGAACATACGATAAGCGTTTTTGTTTAGTTTACTGGTAAAGGCGCAGTGTTTTTTTTAACAAGTTTCACGCTTCGTTCGTATTCCTACTGCCAAACCATAGGTTTTTAAACTATACTAGAAAGCAATAGTTAAACTATTTCAATCTTATTTCTTGATTGCAGTATTTTATGTCTTGAAATTTAGCCATTTAAAAGCAGAAGATGACTTCATACGTATCAATCAATATCAATATTCTGAAGTAATATCAGTAAAAATCGAAAAAACCAGTTTTATTTCTACAAATAGGCCCCAGGAGGACCTATTACACGTCCCAATATTTAAACCTACCACTGTTTTGGGACAAGTGTGGGCTAGTGCCGAGAAGAAGCAGCGCAAGAAACTCGGTCACTATTGTCAGCCTCTTTTTAAATAAATATGTTTACATAAGTAATATGCCAGTGCGAGCTTGGACAATTTTTAATGCCATACATCATTTAAATAATTATTAATAGTGTAATTGTTTATGAACAGGCAACAGCACGTCAACCTACAACAAAACGTCAAATTTTCTTAATTTATTTGATCCCTACCTGTTGGACTTAAAGTTGAAAATCAATTCAATGAACGATAACTTTTTGGGTAGAAAGACCTGCCGTTATCTGTATTACATACAGGGAGTTCAGCAATACCATGGTAGTTTATTAAAAATACGAATACAATTTCCCATGAACGAATTTCCTACTTTTCGCAGTCTGAAGCCTGGAACGGCGAGTTTATCTCTATTTCCGGTATTGAATAAATTCAAGGATTTATGTATCTTTATCCTTATCCATATAACTATATTTAGTAAGGCATTTATTAAAAGCAATCTTTACACTCACAGTATCATTATTTGTCTCTCTCTCTCTCTCTCTAAAATAAGATAAGAAGATACGAAGATATATTTATTTTTAAACAATTTACTTCAAGTATAGATATTCAACGCCCCGTTGGTCTAGTGGTTTAAATACCGGGCCAAGATCTCGGGGTCCCAGGTTCGAATCCCGGGTCGTGCAACAAAAAGTTTCGAATTTTCGAACGTTGCTCGAGTTTGTGATCACCAACCCGCATTTGGCAAGCGTGGTGATTATGCCAGTACACCCATCATTGCTGTGGTAACTTGAATTCAATGATGGAGGCCTTTTCCCTGCAGTGGGATGATTATAGGCTGTTACTTTACTTTACTTTTATAGATATTCATTTAATCTCTTGTGTTTAGTATATATATTTCGTTGACTTGTATAGTTATAATTTCAAATCGGATATTTAAATATTATTACTTGAACTAAAGTTTTAAGCAATTATAATGTATATAATAATATGTATAATTCAATACAGAAAGCAAACCCGAACAACGAACGCTCTTTACTTATTAACTTGACAAAGTAACTTTTACTTGCTTTTCTTTTAAAAAATACTCAATGTTTCCAGAAAAAGCATTTAATGACGCCTAAAAGCCGAACTTAAGATCGGCCCAATCTATCGAGCACTGTCATCAAATCGTAAGTACAGGAGTCGAACAAATCCCATCGCCCTCTGAAACTATCACTCCACCCCAGGGCGAGGCATGTCGACGGTCAGCACTACTCCTAATAGAGATTGATAAGCCAGTGCTCGCTTATTGACACCAACCTTGTAATCTGCCTTGATATCATTTAAAGACTTCTTTCTTTTCTGCGGACGAATGGTGCGGATGTATGGAAAAGGCGTTTTCTGTTGTAACAATATTTTTTACTTAGACAAAAAGTGTGTGTGTGTGTGTGTGTGTGTGTGTGTGTGTGTGTGTGTGTGTGTGTGTGTGTGTGTGTGTGTGTGTGTGTGTGTGTGTGTGTGTGTGTGTGAATGTGATACACGAAAAAAAGGTAAGGCGTTTTTCTGTTTTAAAAATATCCCTTTATTTAATTAAAGTAAGTAAAATAAAGGTTTATGTCACAACAAAATCATCTCTATCATCTTTTACAATTGCAATGATTTGTACAATGAATACGCCTGTTCCGTACGTACTTATTAGTTATTTGAAATAAAAAAACACAAATAGACTTACGTAGGTTGTAGTAGGTTCAATTCCCGCCAAAGGCAGTCGAAAATAAATTTTATTATTTTAATGAATTGTATTTTCAATGTTTGTGAGTGTGTGCGTGCGTGTGCGTGAGTGTGCGCGTTCTCCAACAAGTTTTGGTTGGTTACAACTAAAGTCCAAAATAAATAAAATCCGCCTTCACACCACTTAGCTGGGATCAAACTATCCCGCCCAAAATAGTTACTGTATTTAACAGCGTCCCATCGCGCCCTCTGCCTCTGTGTCGTTAAGTTCTTCCGAGGAGTGTGACCTCTTCAGATGCGATCGGTCTATGAGCGGCGATGGAGCATCAAGATTGGGAGTAATTCGGGAAATGGTTAAAAGGTTATATCGATGAAATAGAGCTTTATTAAAGCTACCAGCTAGAGCTTTTGGAGGGTAACATCTTATCTGAATCTATGTATGTAGTTGTAAAATGGTTTGGAAACACAACTTAACAGCTTTTTTTTAGTATTTGAAAAGATTAAATTCTATAAATCATCATAAGGTCAAAAAATCAAAAATGTATTTATATAAAAGCCAGGTAACTAACACAGTAATTGAACAAATATAGACAATTGAAATTGTCTTGTGCTCTCTTAGCTTCTTCAGATAATCAAAAGTTTAATAAGGAATTAGGAACCTACATCAAAGCGTAGGGATGGCAAATACTATTTAACTTGCATTAAATCACTTGTAGTGTTAGGTTAGGTTTAAGTTTTACGTTTCAAATTCTTTTCAGAGTTCGGGATCACGAATCGACTAAGATGTCATCCGCCATACAGAAAAAAATGTAGTCTTGTTATAGACCTCAGCTAGTATCATTCCAGTAGTACATGTTGCACTGACCATAACATTCTTATCAATAATCGTTTCACAAAAACTTCCCGTAAACAGAATGACATTATTGGGCAATTACAGCTTGCCAGCCGTCACGGTCAACGTTCACAAATTGGCTCCATAATTACGTTATACCAGTAAAATATGGCGAAGGAAGTTGGTGGCCATTTCATTTTATAAGCTCTGTTAATAACAATTATAATTCAATTTTTTCGTCATATGGTAAGAGGTAACATTTTGTCAATTACAAGCCCTGTAAGACCACAATTATAAAAATGAATAACATGTTTGGAAATTACAGTACCTACCTACCTACTATTTTTAAGCTATTGCATATAGTCTAAGATCCCACCATACAACGACTTCACCGAGCTGTTTATTGGATGAAAAGTTTTTTATATACAAATAAATATGCCAAAAAATATATTGCAAATGGGTTGACTAAAAAAATTCAGTCCAGAGTAGAATATATTTTTTGGCATATTTAATTGTATATAAAAAACTTTTCATCCAATACACAGCTCGGTGAAGGTCGTTGTATGGTGGGATCTTGTACTAATAGCTTTGACGACCATCTGGATCAGCGGTAGTTAACATGCTTCTGACCCATGGGTCGCGGGTTCGATCCCCGCTCAGTACAAATAGATCTAAAATCATGCGGTATTTTATGTCAATTTGAAGGTTAGAAATACCTAGTCTTTAATATTCAAAAAAATTTAAAATGCGATTGATCTTTATCAATAATAGCATTTATAACACCCCGATAATATTAGGGGTTAAAGTATGAAATTGCCGTTTTGTATGGACGAAATCGAGAAAAGTCATTTTTCCATACTAACAATTTTTTAGGTTTTTTAATAACTCCTGAACCCTTTTCGATGCAATTAAGGGTGAAAATTAGATGGTTATAAAGCTACGCATTACAGTATTTAAATTTCTGAAAATCAAAATATATAATACAAATATACTTAATTGAAGCAAGAAGGTCAGCTGACACATTGTAAGGGGTCTTTTCAACGACTTCCTTTGAAGTAATAGGCTAGTAGTATTGTATTTTTTTTTAGTCAAAAGTTACTTTATTTAGTTTTTGATACAATACAAAAAGAATTACGCAATAATATTATTCTATACTTAAGAGCTATAAACAAAATAAAAAGTGGGAAAATAATCGGCAATTTCATACTTTAACCCCTATTACTTATGCTGTAAGTGTCAAGGTCTTAGACACTTCAACTAACCATACTTAATAGAAGCGCAAAGTGGGCATATATTTTCTCAACTGACTGTCCGCGGCCTAGCGATGTGCATAAACAAAAGGCGACAATTTTTAAAAACTTGCAGCGGTGTCCATTGAAGTGAAGTCATAAAGTAAAACTTTCTTTATGAAACAACCAAAAAGGCAATAAACAACAGTTTTTCATTCAGTAACTAGGGTAAAGACGCGAAACGCAAGATCAAGGACCAAAGGTGAGGTGTGATAAAAATCTTATTATGAATCAATTTCCTATTTTACTAGCAATATTGATTGAACTTTACTGCAAAAGTTTTTATTTTAATATAAACAATAGGCTTGCTCTTGACTACCTACATACTTAACGCTATTACGGTTACCAAGAAGTCTAAGATGAAGCAAGCTTACCCAGAGGCACTGGTTCTCCCACACACCAGCGGAACACAGTAAAACTGTTTCTCGCTGGACTCCGGCAGGAGGGTGGTAGGATCCAGGCAGCCTCTAACTAAGCCTACCACCGCAGAGGGATCTGTTAGCCGTAATCATTGGTTAGAAAGCCAAAGATGCCGTTGCCCAGGGTGGACCACTAGGAGGTAGATCCCAACACCCCAAAACATAAGCTCATCTCATTCTCCAATTGAAACTGAACGGTTTCATAAACGATGCAAATTAAGGATAATTAAAGTAGCAAAAGAATATTATTTTTGAATGATCTACTTTATTTGATATTTTAGCAACTTAATTGCACTTATAATATCAGTTCATAAACTTGAAAAATTATGTCTCAGGCGGGACATAATTTTTCAAGTTTATATAACGATATTATTTTGTATGATCTTTTAGGTTCCATTAAAATTATTTTTGCTTTTTAAATACACTACAATTTACTGCGAGATTGAATTCATAGATAAACATTTGTATCACTATGATATCACTCTAAATACATCATACAATATTGCTGGGTACGTATATCTATCATTTCAATACATTTAAAAAAAATTTTTTTTAAATAAGTTCATAATTCCTTATCTAAGTATTTATGATATTACAAAGGTAAAGTTTATGAGTTTGTAGGGGGTAAACCAAGGATCTATTGATCAGATTTTGAAAATTCGTTTGCCAATAGAAATCCACATTATTTGAAAGTACTATAGCTTTAACACAATACTACTTTCTTGTAAGATACGAATTCACAGGCCACTATGTTAGATAAAAAAAGACGTGTGGCACTCGAAGACTGCCGCGGTAAAGCTATTGCATAGCATTTTTTATCAACTTATGCAATTATAAAACTTACAAGGCCCGCGATAGAAGCTATGCAATAGCTTAATTTTAAAATTTTATGTATTTTCTAATTTTGACTTTTGTGATTAAATTTTTCTGTTATTTTGGCAGATATGGTTACCATTAGGCAACCATACTGTCAAAATCCTTATTTTCTTCTAAATTCTTTTAAATTTCGGAAATTCAAAATTGTTCGATCGTGCCTCGCCCCGAGTATTAGGTTATTTTCGTTACGGAATTTCTGGATTCGGTCTCCACGCTCAAGGCCCGCGATAGAATAAATAAATAAATAAATAAATAAATATTTTAAGACATGCCTCACTGGGCCACACAAAGCCATCTAGTCCCAAATTAAGCTACTATTAAGTACCCTGTCGTATGGGGTACTAGACAACCGATAAACTTACTTATATACTTTTTTTTTTTTTGTAAATACATACTTATAATACATAGAAAACACCCAGACCTGTACAAACAGACATGTTCATGCACACAAATATTTGTACTGAGCGGGGATCGAACCCGCGACCCATGGGTCAGAAGCATGTTAACTACCGCTGATCCAGATGGTCGTCAAATCTATTAGTACAAGATCCCACCATACAACGACTTCACCGAGCTGTTTATTGGATGAAAAGTTTTTTATATACAAATAAATTTGCCAAAAAATATATTCTACTCTGGACTGAATTTTTTTAGTCAACCCATTTGCAAATGTTTATCTATGAATTCAATCTCGCAGTAAATTGTAGTGTATTTAAAAAGCAAAAATAATTTTAATGGAACCTAAAAGATCATACAAAATAATATCGTTATATAAACTTGAAAAATTATGTCCCGCCTGAGACATAATTTTTCAAGTTTATGAACTGATATTATAAGTGCAATTAAGTTGCTAAAATATCAAATAAAGTAGATCATTCAAAAATAATATTCTTTTGCTACTTTAATTATCCTTAATTTGCATCGTTTATGAAACCGTTCAGTTTCAATTGGAGAATGAGATGAGCTTATGTTTTGGGGTGTTGGGATCTACCTCCTAGTGGTCCACCCTGGGCAACGGCATCTTTGGCTTTCTAACCAATGATTACGGCTAACAGATCCCTCTGCGGTGGTAGGCTTAGTTAGAGGCTGCCTGGATCCTACCACCCTCCTGCCGGAGTCCAGCGAGAAACAGTTTTACTGTGTTCCGCTGGTGTGTGGGAGAACCAGTGCCTCTGGGTAAGCTTGCTTCATCTTAGACTTCTTGGTAACCGTAATAGCGTTAAGTATGTAGGTAGTCAAGAGCAAGCCCATTGTTTATATTAAAATAAAAACTTTTGCAGTAAAGTTCAATCAATATTGCTAGTAAAATAGGAAATTGATTCATAATAAGATTTTTATCACACCTCACCTTTGGTCCTTGATCTTGCGTTTCGCGTCTTTACCCTAGTTACTGAATGAAAAACTGTTGTTTATTGCCTTTTTGGTTGTTTCATAAAGAAAGTTTTACTTTATGACTTGACTTCAATGGACACCGCTGCAAGTTCTTAAAAATTGTCGCCTTTTGTTTATGCACATCGCTAGGCCGCGGACAGTCAGTTGAGAAAATATATGCCCACTTTGCGCTTCTATTAAGTATGGTTAGTTGAAGTGTCTAAGACCTTGACACTTACAGCATAAGTAATAGGGGTTAAAGTATGAAATTGCCGATTATTTTCCCACTTTTTATTTTGTTTATAGCTCTTAAGTATAGTCATATTATTGCGTAATTCTTTTTGTATTGTATCAAAAACTAAATAAAGTAACTTTTGACTAAAAAAAAATACAATACTACTAGCCTATTACTTCAAAGGAAGTCGTTGAAAAGACCCCTTACAATGTGTCAGCTGACCTTCTTGCTTCAATTAAGTATATTTGTATTATATATTTTGATTTTCAGAAATTTAAATACTGTAATGCGTAGCTTTATAACCATCTAACTTTCACCCTTAATTGCATCGAAAACGGTTCAGGAGTTATTAAAAAACCTAAAAATTGTTAGTATGGAAAAATGACTTTTCTCGATTTCGTCCATACAAAACGGCAATTTCATATTTTAACCCCTAATATTATCGGGGTGTTATAAATGCTATTATTGATAAAGATCAATCGCATTTTAAATTTTTGTGAATATTAATTTAAAGACTAGGTATTTCTAACCTTCAAATTGACATAAAATACCGCTTGATTTTAGATCAGCGATTATTATTAATGAAAGAGTAGTATGCAAGTGATTAAAGATATAGGAAATATTAAAAATAAACTTTTACTACAATTAGTGCTCTTCCTGTTACTTGTAGAGACATATCTAGCTGTCATAATCTGATTATGATGATGGTCATTGCGGTAATGTACTAGCTGAGCTAGCAGAACTCAAGCATAAGCGTGTTTGTTGTGTAGGTAATGTAAGTTAAAAGCCTATAATCATTCTACTTCAAGGTAAAGGCCATCAATGAATTCAAGTTACCACAGCAATGATGGACTCAGACATAATCGACGCGCTTGCCAAATGCGGGTTGGTGATCACACCCGAGCAACGTTTGCAAATCCAAAACTCTTGATGCGGGCACCCGATGATCTTAGGCTCGGTATTTAAAGCACTCGACCAATGGGACGTTATAATAATAATCTTGTTGGTAGGTAATCAGGACGATGACGCCCATTTGAATCGGGATCTCGGGTTCCGGGTTCAATCCCCGGGTCGAGCAACAAAAAGTTTCGAATTTTCAAATATTGCTTGGGTTTGCGATCAAGCTTGGTGATTATGCCTGTACCTATTATTGCTATGCTGACTTGAATTCAATGATGGAGGCCTGTGCCCTGCAGTGGGATGATTATAGGTCTTTATAATAATCAGGACGATGATGCCCGATTGAAAGTTACCTTACCTGACTGTACAATCGGCGCAGAGGTGCCGATAAAGCTCGACGCAACAATGGTCCTGCGTTTGTTGCCTTGCGGCGCGTTTTGTCATCGCTCAAGGCACGTGGTCGCGAATATATAATATTTTATTATTGGGGGTTACGACTTCACGCGTTAGCGCCGCCTTGATAATGTTTTCATCTGTTCCGAGAAGTTATCTTCGTAACGTGTTATTAGTATTGTATAGTGTATTTTAATCGAAAGCTTAAAACTGAATGTGGGTTCAACCATAAAACAAGGGGTTTTCTGTCAACAGTAACGTTACTTAAGTTAAAACGTCATTGAGGTTTCTATTGGTATTTACTTATACAGATACACTGCTAATAAATAGAGCAAAATTCAGAAAATTTATAAATTAAGTAAATATAACAGTCCTCGCAGGTATACACTAAGAAAACGGGTGGTTAGCAAAACGCGATTTTTACTCTGCTAGTGGCAAAACTGTTATTTCCTACCGAATACTCGTTTAAAATTACTAAAAATGCATCCGCAGAATACCAGTGGTTATGACGACTCTAGTCGTCGTGACCATATACTGAGCGGATACCATTTTGGTACTTGCACCCTCTTTTATATAGATTATTACTTGTAATAATTGTTTCATGTGTGTACTTAATAAACCATTTTTTCTTTCTTTCAAAAATGCTCTGCTGGTAACAACCGAGTCGATACGGTTATTGTAATACTGTAAAAAATAGCATAACACTCTGCTAATCCAGCAGTTAAAACTGTCGATTTCAAATACTTAAAATACTCTGATTGTTGATATCTACCAACCGATTCTGTTAGAATCAACCGTGCATTTGTTTAATATTAACAGTGTAAGCATGCTAACATTAAAGTAAATATGCTGCAAACTAATGCCCTGTAATATTAACAGTTAATCTGTTAAAAGGACTAAATACATAAAGTATATTATAATGATAGCGTATCAGCGTAACAGAGTTAGCACGGTTGCTATTAGCAAATTATACTGTAAGCTGTATTGTAACCAATTTACTCGGTTGTAGATAACAATTATACGGTTGCATTTAACTGTCTCGTTTTCTCAGTGTACCTAAAGTTAAAATACTCGTATTATAAAATGCCTTTAAATACGTGGCGTGAATACTCGTGGTTTGTGTGGTACCTATAGGTAAAAAAAAATGTCGATTATATGACATACTTTTTATAATGGTTCCTATGTAAGTAACAAGTTAAGTACAAACGAGACACCATCTTCTGGACTTAAGCGTCCTCTAAAGTATATGTTTTTGTGGAAATCTGAAACTACATAGGTACCACTGACACCATGACCCGATATAATAAAGAAAAATAATTTTGTTCTACATTGACTCGTGCAAATCGTACACACTACCTCGAAGCAGGCAACATCTTTTAAAACGTCGAATACGCCATTCCACCACAGTCGCTATTTTGCGAAAAATTTAGACAAACAGTTGAAACGTGACATAAAACAAAATTTTAATTTAGAAGTCCGTTAATGAGGTCTCCACTGTGTCGATGGTGTTACCGAAATGTAAAATGGCTATAAAATTACAATACAAATCTAAAATCACGTAATGACCGCAACCGAAAGAGTAATTTCCGAACGTTTTTTGATTCCCGACAATGGCTCTAACGAGGCCACAAAAGAATTAACTTTAAAATTTCACCATTACATCGATGTGAAGATTAGTCGCCGATCGTTTGTCGGACGCAAGCGAAGCATGGCGCAAATCATAGTCCTCCCGCGTCACTCTGACACCCACATCCCGCTGGGTCCCTTTTTCAATCGGAACATAGATTATTATGTAGAAAGTCCTGTAGGTAAATTACTGTTGGTCTTAGCATTTATAGTTCAAATGAAAATGTTATATACCGTTCATGTCAGTACTAACTTTTTATTTGGATAATTCTTAAAAGTAATTAATTAATATGTGTAATAGGACTTTTTCTGTTAGTTTCGCAGTACAAATGTTAATATTATTTTATTTTTTATAATCATTGTGATATTATATTTGCGAAAAATTAAAAAAAAAGTGCTCTGATTTAAACTTTCATAGTAACCACTAGAGTTAATTGATTCGGAGCTTAAACTATGTAACTACCTTATTTTTTATTCGTTTTAGATATTTCTGACCAGTTTTAGAGTGATCAGGTTGGTTGAATATCGAAAACTGCTAAAAATATTTTGATAAGGTTAAAAAACACTAGCACCGATTCTCTAGTTTATATTTTATAAACAACGCAAACAAAGTACTCGTGAGAGAGTATAATCATACGAGTAAATTAAAGTTTCATTGGAAAGAGCTTTATTGACTATTATGTTCATGTACTTGCTGAATTAAATAAAATTCTGCATCCTCTGTCCGCGTACTTAGTCTTTGCCCTGCGCCCGCGCCGCAGTCAGGCAACAATGCGCAGGAAATGTCGACTAAATCGAATTACACGCGCGGACATACGAACTAATTTTTAATATTACCATTGTCTCGTGTTGAAGGCTGTTTTATTTCGAATCCGCCTTTTTTGTTTTGCTCTAAGTTCAATTGTCACCCCATGATTGTCGAAATCGTGGTTTTGTTTGTTCACTAACATGGGAAGTAAATTAGAAATTGATGTAGCACTTTTTAATACTTACTCAGACATTTTTGGTGATAGTGGTAAAATAAAAAAATATTTCATCAAAAGTGAATCAAAATAATAGGGGTTAAAGTATGAAATTGCCGATTATTTTCCCACTTTTTATTTTGTTTATAGCTCTTAAGTATAGTCATATTATTGCGTAATTCTTTTTGTATTGTATCAAAAACTAAATAAAGTAACTTTTGACTAAAAAAAAAATGCAATACTAGTGCCTATTACTTCAAAGGAAGTCGTTGAAAAGACCCCTTACAATGTGTCAGCTGTCCTTCTTGCTTCAATTAAGTATATACTTTGATTTTCAGAAATTTAAATACTATAATGCGTAGCTTTATGACCATCTAACTTTCACCTTTAATTGCATCGAAAACGGTTCAGGCGTTTTTAAAAAAACTAAAAATTTGTTAGTATGGAAAAATGACTTTTCTCGATTTCGTCCATACAAAACGGCAATTTCATACTTTAACCCCTAATATTCAGAATTATTATAGGATGATATTGTCTTCTTTCTTATTCGGCTATCCTTAAAATATGACGGTACCTAATACAAGAAAAAGACAAATGTAGATTAGTTCTGTGATAGTTGTTCTGTGATAGACATTGCTCGGGTCACCAACCTGCATTTGGCAAGCGTAGGAATTTTGCCTGTACCAAGCGATCATTAAATAAATAAATAAATAAATATTTTAAGACATGCCTCACTGGGCCACACAGAGCCATCTAGTCCCAAATTAAGCTACTATTAAGTACCCTGTCGTATGGGGTACTAGACAACCGATAAACTTACTTATATACTTTTTTTTTGTAAATACATACTTATAATACATAGAAAACACCCAGACCAGTACAAACAGACATGTTCATGCACACAAATATTTTTACTGAGCAGGGATCGAACCCGCGACCCATGGGTCAGAAGCAGCGTTAACTACCGCTGATCCAAATGATCATTGCTATGGCAACTTGAATTCAAAGATGGCCCTTGCTCCTTGTGGAATGATTTTATATATATTTTATATTATCTACGTAATATTAAGTAGGTATTTATGTAATTGTTATTGGTGAACCTAACAGTTTTGAGTCCTAGTAAGTTTGAGATTAAAACATTTATGTGAAGAATTCCGCTCTTTCGTTCTATTATAACAAATTAAATAAAAAATGTAAATGATTTCATAAATGAGAAAACTGAACATTTTTTTTAATTTTTTTATTAAAGGTTCACCAACAACTTTTACATCAAAAATAATTATAACAAACTTAAGTCTAGATGATAAGCTAAATATGAAGCATCTTATAGGCGAACACAGCTTGCGTACAAAAATTGATCGAAATCAATTACACTTAAATAACACACAACACACAATTACAAAACAACAGCTTACATTATAATACTAAAAGTTATTATTTATCTTTTATAGATCTTCTAAATTTATGCAATGACATGGAGCAGACATCAGTGTCTATGGAGCGTGTATAAGCGTTGTAGAGCTTGATGATTCTAGGGACAGGTGAGTTAGCACCTAGTACAGTTCTTCTGAATGGGGCTGAATGGGAATTGACAAAAATATGGTCAATGGCACGTTCATATTTAATTGAAATCATATTGAAACTATTCACGGAGAAAAAGGTCTAGTTTTACTAACCAGAACTTTGAGGAAGTTAACTAGAACGCATAGTGCTATTATACGTGACAACTATACATTTTGTAAATGATATTTTAAAAATCTAGTTTTTAGTAACGTGAATTTTCTGGTACATTGAACACATTTTTCGGTACACTTCACCATCAAATTTGTACTGCTAGCAATACTTAAACATAGTTGTGCCCATTACTAACTCATTATTTCGATCTTTACAAAGAAAGTAGTAACGGATACTATTTGACATGTTTCGTACACTTAACTTATTTACCAGATTTTTTTAGTATTTGCAATTAAGCGACTATTTATACTTAAAACAAATTCTGATAGCACTCGCAGTTTATTGTTAACTTTTAATAGATATGTTTTTACAAGTCGTTCTGGTAGTATTGTAAAATATTATTTTCTCCGTTGGCCACACTGAGTTCATCCGCCCGTCTGTCAAGCATGGCGATTATGGTAGAATCCTGCTTTTGAAGAGGTATGTGTCCAACGGGCGGGATTATGCGGGCTGATGTGGTTGATAACCTGCAAAAAACAACTCAATCTTGGCCAACGCCTAGGCCAAAATTTGATAGCAATGAATCTACAGAAACCATTGAAAGACATCATAAATTTCAAATATCATTTCTCGATCCACACCCCACGCTATTACCTCAGCTCTCCTCAAACATTCAAAACAATAGCGCACAATTGTCATCGAATAGCGTCCCACATGTTCAAAAACCAATTTCAGCGCCTCGCGACCATAGACCGCTTTCCGGGAAGGCGGCGGCCGAGCCATATCGCGACTGTAAATCAATATATGATTACAAATTTAATGCTACTGTTGGACTATAAATCAGAGATTTTAAATTACGAGGTACAAGCAACGTATCACAACGCGTGAGGCCCCCTAGTGGTGCGCTGTTGTGTCGACACTCGATAAATCGCGTCGCGTGATGCCGCAACTAAAAATAGAATGATCAAATTAATTTAAGAACGAGGATTGCATTATTGGGTCCTGGAGGATCGGGTTGCGTAGCTGAGATAATATTATGGCATAAGATTTCTGATCATCACGTGATGGACTTCATTTCGGTTACTTGTCACTTTCGGTCAATGATGATCGGTAAAGAATATTTAAAATACATATTAGGTAAAGTTGAAAGTCACAGAAACCAGTCACGTCAGAGGCTTATGATAGGCGACTTGGAAAATTATGACACCAGACTTTACTTGATGAATAATCATACGATAAAAAGGCTATCAATTCATTCAACATCGTTGTTTATATTGTATCGTATTCACATATTAGGTATAGGTACTTCAAATAAAATCTTAACCTTAATTATTTCCAATAAGTACGATTAATTCTGCTTTATAATAAGATAACCTTCCAGCCTTTAACCATGCAAATTTAACTTATGTATTATAAATGTAAATAGTCCTTCATCGATATATATAAACAGCGCGGCGTTAACACCATTTCTAAGGTAGTCAATTATTCATCGACATCGATGACCAGCCGTCTTCACAGGTGACATCCCTCGGTACTATTTCTGTCAGCAGCCCAGGTGATGGACTGCCCACAATATCCATGTTCGATGATATTTATAAGGTTGTGGGCAGCAAATAGGGCATGTATCGATACTATACGGCCGTTTTAAGAGGTGCTTACACGTTTAAGGCTGTTAAGATGATGCATTCGTGGAATCGACTTCTGTGTTTTTTATTCGATAAGCGTAGTTAGATTGGCGGTCTTGTTATGGTGACACATTTTAAGTGAAATAAAATAACCAAATGGTTGTTTTTTGTTTGTACTTATTAGCGGTGAACCCCTTCGGAGTGATCTTGATGTGAGGTGTGTAATTTTTTTGGATTTAGGAGCGATTGCCATTAGACTTGCGTAACCAATGGATAAACTGGTGGATTTATTCCACATTCTACTTGACTTGCCTCTGACGTGACATTTTTTCACAACAGTCATCTTGCGCAAGAAGGCGAAACCAACAGCTTATGTGCTTTCCCAAGAAAGATTACAACCCGATTACCAAATCTGAGCCAGGTTGGAAAAGACTGTTTCCTAAATTTATCCAACCCAATAGAACCCGAGACCCTTGGGTAGACGACATATACCCTACTACACCAACTGGGGCGCCAATTAATAGCCACTATTACACTCTTACAGATATTACATACTTGTCAAATGTTCCTAAATTTGGGTTGAAAGATCTAGGCATTTTCCCGAGTCCCTATTGAACAGTAACATTCAATGTGGTAGACTTGGCACGGTGAATTCACTGATTCTAAGAAGTTTCCTTCTGAGGACCCAATCCCTTTAATTACTTGTTAGGCAGTATCTACTTAACACAAGAGTCATTATTGAATAACAATTACCTTAATGAATTCACTCCTGCAACCAGTCTCCCGGTGAAAAGTGAATGAAATAATGAGCATGTAATATGGGAATCTGATAACGGTAATGAGTGGTGTGGTTAATACATTTGGGCTGAGACATGAGGAGCGGCTACACGGAAAGATGAGAGATTGGTCAGCTGAATGAAATACGCCATAAGATTGTTGGATGTTTCTTAACATTTGCCGAAAGACATCGGAGAAGTCATTTTATGCGAGTTTTGTTTTTATCGAATTTTAAAGGCCAACACTTAAATGATTTTAAAATATCATATTTTCACTGTACATATTATTATCTTCTATTGTAAGGTTTTAAACTGTATTCATCAATTAAAATGCTTCTCCTCTAAGAGTGCCTGGAAATTTCGCTAATTCGACCAATCAACCTTTCTCCAAGCGGTTGACCATTCTTACCTTAGTTTCGAACAACCAAACGTGCAACCAAAAAGTTTCGAATTTTCGAACATTGCTCGGGCAATATCGATCACTAGCCCGCATTTGGCAAGCGTCGTGATTATGCCAGTACCCCTCATTGCTGTGGTAACTTGAATTCAATGATGGACGCCTTTTCCCTGCAGTGGGATGATTATAGGCTGTTACAGTACAGTACAGTACCTTAACGTTCTGTTTTCAGTAGCTTGATAAAAAGTTTAAAATAATATGTCACCATCTAATTATAAGTGCATGTTTCTAAAAAGTTTGATTTACTATGGATAATGACGACCCGAATGGTGTAGAACTGTATACCCGGGTTTGATTCCCGGTTGGCTTCTGTTGCAAGTTTTAAGTCGTACAAACAAGTCACGCCATAGGCCAGTAATAGATGATTAGGGTACTCTGACACCTTCACTGTACTTAAAGGATAATCATACGATAATAAGACTGTGGTTAAAGGACGTTTTTTCAAAAGGAAAATGTGTTTCTTCTGAATGTATTTCAGCTTTTACCTACTTGAAAGATAGTTAGCATATTCTGTTAATTTCACGCATCTCATCCCGCTTGACTTTTCTCGCCGATTTTTGATTTTCAATATAATTGATTATGAATATTTCCAATAATCTGCGTGTCATAACGTTTACCGTAATATTCAATAACGCTGCGCCGGCGCAGATGTTATCGCAGTGATACGATATTAATTGAAGGGCTCGATGCGCGTGACGAGGTCCACTTTCCAACTTGCGAAACTTCAACTTCTCGATAAATGCCGAGAGAATCGACATTTTGGATTAATTTCCCATGAAATACTGCTTTTTGACCATAACTTTGAATGATTTAAACATCCGTAGGTAGTATTTTGTCTTAAGTGAGTTATGATTAATTAATCGTTGCGTATGGATAAAGTAACGACTTAAACAGGAGTTGTAACTGAAGCTCGGGGTATTTGGAATGTTGCCGCAAGCTTGTGTGTCGTAACTTTGACCCGCATATACCTCTGGATTAGTACTACTGTAAGCTATTAATAATAAAAACACAGAAAGAAATAGCCAGATCATTCAGATAGTGTAGAAGTGCTAAGGTCTCTAATGTTATCTGGTTTCCTTTAGTAACGGTAACAGAAGTCTGATGTCAATCAATTAAATGTCTAACGACCTAGTTGCAACGCGGTCGCAATTATGTAAGTTTACAAGGCACGACAGAATTGACACAAAGTGGGTTGGATGAACAAGCAACAAACAAATAAATAGGTATACATGGAAGATACGTGAAAAGCCCTTGTTTCTTATTGTCTATAAAAATAACTCTTCCCATATTAAGTGACTTGTAGTAACACAATTTATTTAAATTATGT
The DNA here is from genome assembly GCA_949315895.1 of Anania crocealis. Lineage (NCBI taxonomy): Eukaryota > Metazoa > Arthropoda > Insecta > Lepidoptera > Crambidae > Anania > Anania crocealis. The sequence goes on along the minus strand of OX438885.1, from coordinate 781,054 downwards.
TGTGCACAAAACTTTTGTTTTTACTTTTCTAGGCCCATTTTGGTACAATAGACTACTGAATATCCTTGACATTTAAAAATGATCTTTAGTGACACACTAGACATTTTTGATTTAAATTTTTGAAAAAACTTACAATCTTTAAGGAAAATTTCAGGTGTCACTAAAATTTGTTTTCTTTTACTATTAATAATACGTTTTATTTTTTAAATTTGAACATCTTACATTAAAGCAAACGAAACAAGGCCTATCTCCTTATAGGTACAATTTAGGTCCAACAGGCAACTATAAATAATAATAGGACGTGTCCGGTCGGTAAATTTGCCAGTAAAGCTTGTTACACACTATTTGCAAAGTCAAATAAACTGCGCACACGTCGGTGTGGTAATTGCGTCAAGTGCCATGGGTTGTAAATCGAAAGGATGTTTAAACAAGATTTGTACAGTTTATGAACTGTAGATATACGATACGCGTGTATTTTTGCTGATATTTTGTGTTTTAACTGCTTATTGGATGGGTTACTCTGTTTTGCTTATAGCGGCAAATGTTATTGGGTAAGTAATTCAGATTTTTGGCTGGAATTTATTAGCATCGAGATGTTTGACTCTCTTTGGAATGTTAAATTGAGTGTTATAGTCATAATAAAGGACATTTTGAGCTGTGTTTATTGTTTTTTTTCTTTTTCGACAAAGTCATTTTAAGTGGACTTATCACTGATATTCATATTTAGCCTTTGTCCTTTGGACTAAACAGATCTATTGCTATTTTGTGTGTATGTGATATATAATTTGCTGAATATGAAAATGGTTTTGAGGGCTTCCTTTGTGATAAATATAGTTTTATATTACTCCAACGAAAATTGACAATGAGAAGCAGACTTACTTGTACTTCTTGCGGTTTGTTTTACAAAAGTGAAAGAAGATATTGTCACACGGATTGAGGAAGAGATGTTTAGATGGTTTGGGCATGTAGAGAGGATGAATGAGAGAAGAATGACTAGACAGATCTACAAGACGAGTGTGAAAGGGAACGTTGGAAGAGGAAGGCCTAGACGAACTTATTACGATCAAATCGGGGATGTTCTGAAGAAAGGTCAGGTCAAGAGTACTCTAAACCGACGAGCATGCATGAAAAGATTGATGAATGTGGAAGAAGCGAAAGATGTATGCCAGGATCGTAGTAAGTGGAAGGCCTTGGTCTCTGCCTACCCCGTTGGGAAGGAGGCGTGATAATATGTATGTATGTATGTTGTTTCACTAAAATGTAAATAAAAACTTTCAGCCGTATCGGCCAAAGAACAGATAATAAAATCATTAAACAATATGCAAAACATATTGTATTGTAACTGAAATATTAAGCCTTCAAGATAATTTGGCGGTAAATAGAAAAATAACAATAAGACCGGTCCTTTGGCACAATATGTAATTATTTTAATAAAATCGATTCTCACTCTAAACCAACCCCATAGGGACTCACGCGCCACAACGATTGCGTCACAGATGATTTAACTATACTCTGTAACTTTTGTCTGTAAGTGCTTTTCGGTTTACACAGTTTTTAGTATTTTTGTACACTGTGTTTACGCGCAAATTCGAGACTCAAAATCCGCAGATTTAGCCCGCGGCCGCCATTTATCCCCGTCGCACTCCTTCGCGACGGCCATTTTTCCGAAACTCTCTCAAATCAATCATTATCCTCAACAAATCATTGACATTTCCCCAAGATGTATTTCGACAACGAGAAAGCCCATGAATTATTCCAGTTAATCGGTAGAAATCGACACGAGATCGAGCAAAGGTTAAGAAATTAAAACGTGATTTATATCCAATTTTCCTGTCAAGATCATCTGGGTCACGTTAACTCCTGGCTACTGATGACTTAATTTGGAATATTTAACAGATAAACGCCCTTGATGAATTACCATCAAATCGGTTAAATATAATACTTATATATAAATATGTATTTTTTTATAAATGGGCGTGTGCTTGACTACATATGTACTTAACTATATGGTTAAGAAGAAGCCTAAGATGGAGCGAGCTTACCCAGAGGTACTGGTTCTACCACTACACACCAGCGGTACACAGAAAAAACTGTTTGGCGCTGGACTCTGGCAGGAGGGTAGCATCTTACGAAGCCTACCACCACAGAGGGATCTGTAAGCCGTCATCATTGTTTAGAAAACCAAAGATGCCGTCTCCCAGGATGGACCACTAGGAGATACCCCAATATCTCAAACTTACAAAACAACAGACAAAGGAAACAAGCGCTGTCAATTGGGACAATGACGTCGAAAGCGTTAAACTAGTCCCCACAGAGAGGCTTATAGCGTACCTAATGACTTGGCGAAACCGAAACTCCTTCCAAAATTAAACAAGGTAAAAAAGCGGGCAAACGATCGATCACCGCCGGCCACAAACAAAACACAGAAAAAACCACGTGGAAGGATATGGAACAAATTAAAAGCTCAGCATGAGGTGTTCTGGCCGTCCACGATGCACGGCTAAGGGCAAATATTAAAGCTGTCAGCTTTGTGTAATTTGAAGGCTCGTTTTCGAGGCATAAGTAATGTTATTGAATGTTTTCGGGGCATGAGCCGTGTGAACCCGCCTCGCCCGTAATGAGCGCGGCTAAACGGAACGTCCACCGCACGATCAATTACCAAATTGAAATAATATCGATACATTCAACTGTAACTGCCCATCATTACCCGATAGACCCCTGTATAGCTGTGATGATATTCAATATATCTAGGTAAATATTTAAAAAACAAATCACCTATACGACGAGAGAGCAATAAAAATACCATCGAAAATACCTCAAGATACGATAAAAACTGTTAAATATGCTAGTAAAACGCCGGAAATTATTGCCCGGGCCCGACAACTCCATTACGAGATGTGACACTAATAACTGATGCAAAGACGTTCGGCCTTCGTTTCGGCAAATTGGATGCCAATTATTGGGTGAAAACGTCAATTTTTTGAGCGGATCAAATGGGTGATGGTCAGGTGAAGCGCGCCACTCAGAGATATGGCCACTTTTTCAAGTCGAAGGTAATAAAAAAGTGCCAGTCATGCACTAAATGCCCCTAGACCCGCGAGGCGTCGGCCAAAGAAACAAACACAAGTAACAAAAGCGCATCATCATGCACCCACAAAATTATTTTCGCTCCGTAACACGTGTCAAGTTTCAATTTTACTAACGTCGATATTAACAGTGGGCGTAAACAGATTATTGATATTTTCAACGATAAAAATGTAATCGATGATCGCATAGAACCGAATAGCATTGTGATGAAAAAATCACCTATTGTTGCACGCTCGGACTTTTTTCACGTTCAAATTAAATGGACGCACGAGTTTTAACAAAAAAATCGACTTCATCAATCAGAGATGGTTTTATTGGTTCGACAATAGAGTTTCTCGCGACCGTCTCATGTAATCTGCTCGTTTCTAAGAATTGCGTACAATTTTTCACTTTTTAAATGGGATCAATTTGGCATTTTTCGGATTGGGCGCGATAGGATCGCATCGAAATCAATTTTTGAGAGGTTTTTGGAAATTGGTCTAAAGACGAATGTAGGTAAGAGGTTTTTTGACGGTGGCAATTAATAAAGTACGTAAGTAATAAGTAGGCTGATGAGAACGTTTAGTGACATTGATGGAGATGTCTGTACTACCGAAATATTGTTAATTAATTTTAATTAAAGGCTTCGTTAAATTTGATTAATTGAAATGACATTGATGCAGCTGATGACTGCCGGGTGTACAATGTATTAAACATTTATTGTAAAGTCAAAGTAAATGATACAAGTAAGATATCATGTAATAGTCATTATTTAAGACGTGAATGGTTCTACTTAAAGTTAACAAGTTTGTCGTCATTCAGTCATAACAATAATATGTGAAGATATTATTCTAGACAATGTCACCGATCACTTTAGTGTCAAGGTTACACAACTTACGAAAAAGAGCATGCATACATTTATAGTGTGATGATACGCATAATTGAGTGTAGGTACTTTATTTTTTATAAAAGGTACAGCTCAAATTTAATCTCTCTTAACTTGAAATTTCAAATGTCTATTAAAAGAAAATAATAAAGGGTACGACAAACATTGTATTAAAGAAAACTTGAACTTACGCGTGACATTGAAATGGAAGATATTTTATATGCAGACTTAACTCGCATTCATGGGACTATCCGTAACCATGCATGAACAATGTAAAGTGTTTACAACGTTGGGGCAAATTACGAAACTATAAACTCCAAATAATCGCGAGATAAATCTGTGAGCATTTATGTTTCAGTTCAAATTAAACTTATCTAATCAAAATAAATGCGCAGTTTTAATTATAGAAACAGGTAACTAAATGAAATTGAATGCTAAATAAACAGTCATCTACGATCTTCAGGCATCGATTGAAAACAATATACTAAATTAATCATTTACGTCAGTTTTTCTGGCACATATATGCTTTCTTTAAAAATAACTACATCTCCGTAGCCAATTATTCTCCGTGCCCTGTCAATAACAATAGTTTATTTAGACAGACGAATGAAATTGCAACGTTTTTTCACCGCAGCTCAGCCCCTCGCTAATAATACTCTAATCATAGGTTTGACACCCCTCAACATGTGTTCAGTCGTAATAATTCCTGTTACAGAACATCCAACTCTGGTTGTAAAAGCATACATGAAAATCTTGATGCAAACAAACAAGCAATGGATGATACGTAAAGAGATATGCACGTTGCGATAGGTGGTGTAGCCTCCAGGCATCTAGTAAAGCCAGTGTTAAAAGGCGAGGCAGTTAATACAACGGATTGTGGGGACCGGGTGGGTAATTATAGCAAATGTGCTGTATTCCTCTGTTGACAATAGGAGCAAGCTTAGTCCTGTTCAACAACATCTCTGACGAACGAAATCTCCTGGTGGTAAGTGAATAGCCAGAATAACTCTGACTGTCAGCGTTAGCGGGTATTTTGCCAGATACGACAAATAGGCAAGACAAGATCTGTAATAATGCAAATCAGGCGAGAAAGGTGTTAGAAGACTTTCAACAGTTTGGTAACTTTTTTATCTGTCTGAAATAATATTTCATTACAATTTTGTTGTTTTATTCAAAATCTAGCTGTTGAAATCCTAAGTAGGCCTATATCCAACTGTGAGGGTCTTTTGGCTGATGATGGTGATGATAATAAATACGTCAGTAACATAAGTATGTTACCACAGATAAGATAATACTAAAGTTAGTATTATCTTATCTGTGGTAACATCAAAATAGTCGTAATATCGTCATATTGCTCAAGGCATTAAAGGAAAACTTTCGTCCTATTTATAGCTCTAATTGCAAAACACTGAATCCCACGCTAAAGTGCTTACAGTAACAAACCATTATAAGGTTTGGTACACAATAAGCTAACTATCTTGTTGCATTTTTAAACCTAACACTTAACAATACACGGGGTTTACGGCAACCGAATTAATTAGTTAAAGGTAAAATATAATACTGGTTTATATTTAGTCTGCCCGCGACCATGATTGGATCGAAACGTCAGGAAGGGAAATTATTAAATATTACCTTTAAATAATTAATTCTGTTGCAGTAAGCCCCGTGTAGTGTTAGGTGTTAAATATACATGTGCCAAGATTTATAAAAGGTAATACCTACAGTCAATGTAGTTTAGTAGATTTAGGAAAACTTATTTAGAAAATATTTTGCTGGGTTATATGGGTTTATATGATTGATGACAAGCAAAAGTCACGAATGACTCATCAGTTCCATAGCCCCGCAAAATTAAAGCAACATGCATCTGCTTGAATTCTTTGACTGTACCACTACTGCTAAATATTATTATAAATTTCATTATTATGATTGTGAACAACCTCACATACATTGTTTTAATCCTTAAATAAGTAACTACTTAAATCACATTTTTGTTGGAAATCAGGATCAACGAAGGTACCACAAACACTTGTGCGTGATATTTCAATTTCATTACATCACGGAGGTCGTATTATACTTACTGGATAAGTCTTACTCAAGGGCATCTGAAATATTTTAGATATACATGTAATGCTTAATAAATCAAGCTTTTCTTAATGGTAAAAGAGTAGGAAAAGGAAAAATACATTAAAATGACCTAAAAACATCCTCGCTTTGCTCGAAGCATATCAAGATGTTTTTATAACCTCTTTTCTTCTTAATAACTTCAATTCCTGTGTGTTTTAACCCTAATAGGCGACGTGACGCGCAATCGGCACGGAGGGATTTTATCGTCTGTGACCGAGAGGATTGCCTTCAAAAAAGCGCACTTTAATTTGGGTGCGGCGTAGCGCGGCCGTGCGTGTCCCGCGCGTATTTATTTTATTAGCTATAAAAGCAGCGTTTCTAACGGCCAGTGTGCGCCGCGTCTTAACTACTGATTCGGTTTTGTTTTAATGGGACTGTTACAGACAGCAGATTTTGCTGGGTTCTTTTTTTAGTATTCGATAAATTATGTGGCTTAACATTAAACATTTCAGCCTATTCTACATCACACACATTGTTCTGATCCTAAAGTAAGAAATTATTTATAAACAAGGTGTTCTGTGGTAATCAGAAAAAATGTAGATACCACAAATACCCAGGCCCGAGAAACTATAGAAAAATCCTTATTTTCTATACTGACCTGTCCGGGAATCGAACCCTTGAAGCAAGCGATACCATGAAAACCAGTATCTACAACACTCCATCACGAAGGTCACCTAAAGTGCCTAAAGTTATTAATTTCAATTGTATATTGTCATAATACGACCATGATATGGAACAACTTAATAGGTCAGTATTCTGACTGCTGCAATACACAACTGATCTGGCCTTGTTCTTCTTTGATTACCACCTATCAATATGTTTTTTCAACAGTCTTGTTCTATAGTACCGGGAAGCACAAAGTTATCTTAACGAACGAAATTACTCCCAACTCATAGACAAATGGCCCAGCAAGGGCTGCCACCCTGCGAACATCAATATTGACGGCCAATGGCGCATTTTTTTCCCTCAGACAAATCGCCTCGCGAAAGAAATTAATTTGACGAGCCAAGTGCCCCCAGACGCCGGTATTCATTTATGTGACGGGAAAAAATGTGGCCTGGGGTCGGCTAGTCCCGTGACTAGTTACGTAGAACCTTGTAGAGAGCTATGGTTAAATATGTTTGGTACGAAATAATTTTCCTTTTAAACAGCTTGGCGTTCGGTTGGAAAAGGAATTGCTGTTGCAAAGTGTGGTATATTAAAAACGATTTTGTTAATTTAATACTTATTATGTAGATACATACTTGTATATATAATCGCTGCGTCTTTGTAAGCTTTGTTAATTTTCAACAAAAACACTTTTTTTATTGGGATCAACAAACAGTTTCACAATAAGGATAACTTAATTATTGTAGGTACACGTCACAATAGAATAATCGTGAAACCAACACTTGCTATTTTTATTTAATTGTCAATTAGTAAATTTGACTTAAATTAATTATGTAAAATGAACTGTGGGTTCTTGGGTGGTGTTAATATCATGTAACAGATTCGCAATTGCTTTTTTAAATGAATTAATGTTGTTTGTGAATATATCTATACCAGTAAAGTATTTGTTATAAGTGTCAGTCAGTCGACTCAATGGTGAGCGTTTCCCAGCATTAGTTCTATATTTTTGTGTAGCATATAGTTGCGGCTTACGGCATGCTCGAGAGAGTGGCCTGACGGGCACTTTATAACATATAAATATGCGTAAAAGGAAATTTAAAACGATCTTGCTTATACTGTATAACGGGTTACCATCGACCCATCAAAAAAAAAATACGGGTAAGATTACCGTCTGCTGCTCGTACTCATTTAAAAAACTATATCTATGCAACTAACCAATGTTGCAGTAAGCTTTTTCTCTAACAAAACATCAGTATCACTTCCTGACTCAATGAAACGCCAATAAGCCACATCCCCAAATCTTTCCCCGATACGCGGGGTGGTTGTAATTCGCACTGTATTTTCCTAATACGTGGCCAGAGCACAGTCTTGATATCTCCGTATTCAGTTACAAGGTATAATGACATCAGGAAAAATTCTGCTAGGAAATGCTGTACCAACTAGTGCTAGGTGTGTATAACGAGATATCGATATCTATCGATAAAACTAAATTTTATAGTGCGATTATTTTCGAAATATTGAAAAGTATTCGACGACCATTTGGATCAGCGGTAGTAAACGCTGCTTCTGAGCCATGGGTCGCGGGTTCGATCCCCGCACGTTGTACCCCCGTTTGTACTGGTTTGGGTGTTTTCTATGTATTATAAATATGTATTTACAAAAAAAAAGTATATAAGTAAGATTATCGGTTGTCTAGTATCCCATACGACAGGGTAATTAATAGTACCTTAATTCTGGACTAGATGGCTCTGTGTGGCCCAGTGAGGCATGTCTTAAATATTTATTTATGTAGATGTGGATACATTTGTAGTTTTAAATATATTATTAAGTTTTATTTTTTGTTCAGCGAAGAAATAATTACTGTATTATGTGTTGAACTAATTAGTGTTACTGTAGTAAGACGATTTCCAAAGCTCATGATGATTCATAACAATGAAGTTTTTTGTTGTTTAATGAATTGGTATCGAAACAAAAATAAAATAGCACCACCCCTTTATTTTCTATCAAATCAAATCAAAAACAACAGCCATTGTGTCCTTCCACTGCTGGACGTAAGCCTCCTTCAAGTCACGCCACAATTGTTTATCCTGGGCTTCACCCATCCAGCCGCTTCTTTTCTATAGATGCCGTAAAAGGCAACTAAAAAAATCCTCAATAAGAAGACTTGTATCAGCTTCGTTCGCCAACCAACTTGCTTGTTAAAGAAGCCTTTATCCAGCAGTGGCCTAATATAGCTGATAATGACGATTTTGAACTGGAGCCGTACCGTACATACTGCTTTATTTTAAATTACGTTTTTCATTGCACATAACTCGAAGCCTGAATGAGACTCTCCTATATCTTATACATCGTCTTAACTACATAAAACTTTATCTCAATCTCAATGTTATTTCAAATTCAATGTAACTCAATTTAAGCCAATAGGAAAATCTAATTGATAAATTATTTACTAAGTAGAACCTACTGATTTAAACTTCCATGGTCACTATTACTAGAGTTGATTGATACGGGGTTTATATCATGTACCTTAGTTTTTATGAGTTCCCGATATTTCGGCACTGTTGCAAGCGCCATGATCACGGGAGAACTGAAACATGGTATAAACCCCGTATCAATCAACTCTAGTAAGTAGAACCTAAACAATTATTTGCATAACATCTAATATCGACTTTATTTTTCCACCAATAACCTACAGCACAACACTGTTTCCGGCATCAATGCGGAGGGGAGTCGGATTTATGACGATCTGATGATACAATCGAATCAAATAAAGCGTCAATAAATCAACGTCCGCTCGAGAGGTGAGAGACGAATGTGCTTATTTTCAGTGCGATTGTTTTTATGTGAAGATTTGAACGTAAGGAAACATCGAGAAGTTTGGCTATACATTCTACCGAAGTTACTTAAGTAGTTCTTCCTGGCGAAGAACTTTGAAAAATATGTCCTAGGTGTGATCTTTGGATATAACTTAGTCTTGTAACCTGTAGAACAGGACATTTTGAAAGGTAAGTAATGCGTAAAGACAATTATGTTTTGACGATAGAAATATTTTAAACAAACGCTGCAGATAAAAAAACGTTTAGTATGAATTTACACATTTTGAATTTTTTTTGGTTTACCCATACCAAAAAAATATTAAATTGAAGATATTGATTGCCTTGTAAATTAGTTATTGCTTACACTCCTCGGTCTTTTGTATAACATACTGCAGCATGCCAAAACCTATTCGGAAACCGGCATGTTCGGGGGGTTGGCAGTCATCAAACCTCCAAGCGAGACGATTCAATAGTAAGTAGTTCTTAATAGCAATAACTACTCGTATCAAAAACAATAATTCAAATTGGGAAAGAAAGGGATTGGTTTGCGACCGTTATAAGTTAATATGCGGTTCAAAAACACAAGTAGTCAATTTCATACTGTAGAAATATGAGTGAAGGCTAATAGCAACGTGTTCATAAACATAACTTTCAGGATCGTTTGTCATTACGCCTGTTGTGTGGTCTTCATCCTTGAAATAATTTCGCGACCGTGACAATAGGTGTGGCGCATTTTTTCTTTACATTGTTATCTTGTGTTTATCGTCTGTATAAGGCTTTGAAACCTTTTATTTATAGCTCTTCAAACTTGAACAATAAGCGGGGACACGCTATAACCACAGTAAAACTAGATTCAGAAGCCTCTTTTATTTTAAAAAACTTGGCTCTAAAAATAAGTAAAGTAGCCTGTTATCATACCACTGCAGGGCAAAGGCTTCCATCATTGAATTTAAGGTACCACAGTGATGATGGGTGTAGGCACAAACAAAATGCGGTTTGGTGACGGCCACAAACCTGAACAATGTTCGAAAATTCGAAACACTTGTTGCCCGAACAGGAGATCGAACCCGGGATCCCGAGATCTTGGCCTGCTACTTAATCCACTAGGACTAGACTAACGGGGCGTGTAAAAGTGAGTACGTGTTATAAATTCATAGTCACGAGTAAATATTTTGTGTAGAATATGTATGTACTTCAATAAAAACTTGAGCAACTTTTGGAATGACTGACTGAGATAACACCTAGCCGATTTTTACAACGAAGACTACTGTCCCGATTTCAATTATGACAAAATCATTTTGTTACCAAAAAGAAGAGTTTTCAATTAACAATGATCGGATAAGTCGAGTAATGAGTGGTTTGGTGGATTTATTGGCGCAGAACCGACAATTAACGTCTTTGTTCGCGCGGGCGGCGCGCGCGCATGCGACCTCACAAAATGCAACACGCGTTTGATGTGCCTCGGACGATGAAAATGTATAATTGCTATCGATACGGCTCAGGAGGATTGGCTTTGGAGGTATTTTTTGGGAATAAAAAACAAAATGCGTTAAATTGTTGATGTCATACTCAATTTTACTAGTAACGGGAATAATGTTTAAACAATTCTGATTCCCTCCAATAGTCAAGTCACTGAACTATTTGAAATATGACTTCTATTAGTTATCTTTTCTCAAGTGCATAAATACATAAATATTTTTTTATTAAATATGTCAAGTAATCAAATATTACTAGCATATTATCATCATCATCATTATCATCAACATCATCAGTCCATATCAGTACACTTTTAAACATACTTCGACCATTGCCCAATCAATTCTCAAATCGATTGATTTAAACGAAATTGAGCCAATAACAAAAATGAAAAGATTGAACATACATAATCAAAATAATTACAAATGATTTAAAAATAAGATTTCCACTTTTTATTACAAAAAATTGATTGAAACATTGATTTATCATTCGCATTTAACAAAAATTAACTAATGTTTGGTGTTTAACAAAGCTATCGAATTCATTTTGGTCTCGGTTTGACCAAAAAACAATATACCTACACTCTAAAGCCTGCAAAAAGGTTCCTGATACATGTCAATACTGTTGTCAGTCAAAGTAATTTTTCAATGTTTTAAAAGATGGTCTAGATTTGTATATCGCAATTTATCATTTTCGCAGAAATGCCCTACACTTAAAATTATTGTGACATATTTGCTTGCACCCAATCGTGAATAAAAGAATTCGAAAACCCAACGGCACTTAATTAACTCTGCATACACAGTCACGTTGAAGTAGCATCGTTCGTCCGTGCATCAAACGAACAAACGAACGAGAGACAACAGTCGGCCGCATAAGTTGCGCTCGCGCATTGTGCGGGACGGACGAGGGCAAACACGATGACCTATGGCCCAAGATTTAATTGGTATCCACCAAGACGACTAGCTAAAAATAAAATGATAGTTAAGTGCATAGATGTTTCTGTATATCCGTTTATTTTATTGTGAGTATTGCAAAGGCATATAAGTGACTTACTGTTTTAAGAAAGGGCGGTCACATTCTACTACACGTTTTTTTTTAAAGTGTCAGGATATAGGTCTACTCTCTTTTTTTTTACGTTTTCAAGAAACCGCAATAGGTACGGTACTACGGTCCTAGCTCTGTAAATGAGATTAGTCTAATCCACCGTTATCGTAATAAGGTCAAGGTCAAACACTAAGATTAAGTAGGTATACTATTTTTCCCAGTCATTTGTAATTTACATTTCAAGAGAAACGATACGAAACTATTTAATCAAAAATATCGATTACCTCCAAACCCGTCATAATCTTCGAGCGTAGGTGGAAATCTATCGTCAGATCTCAAATTGATTTCCAATAGCATTGTGTCTCGTGTCCGACTGTATCGAGCATCATCTTCATCACTTGTTACATGTTCTGATGACAACGCACTTTTATCATCTACTCCAAAGTTACTTTTAATTTTATCATCTTTGAAATTGGGCTCATTATTGATTGCAGAGAATAGCTTTGCTAATGCGCCTAAATATAATTTGTCAGCATCTTTACCGGTTAATAATAGAACCGTGACTGTATTTCAATGGGTATTGTGATCAATATTGAAGCTTACCTGCTTGGGCTCGATTTGATCTTTGTAAAGCGTAATTGTGTACGTCAATACCCTTTCATGTACATCATTCACTACACCCATTCAGGTTTCGATACCGATTCATGATTCGAATGACGGTACTCATTCATGAATTTATCAATCGCTCGGATAGTCGAGTGTTAGATGATTAAGAAAGTTTGATAGTTTCCACGATTATTATGGTTGTTTGTTATTGTTAAGATACTTTTGTTAGTATACTTGCAATTATGTATTTTTTTCTCAACTTCGCCTCTTTAAGGTAAGTAAATCGGCTGTCTATTACCACTTAGTATGCGCTAAGTAGTCACTTAATTTGGGACAAGATTGCTCTGGATGGCATAGTGTGGCATGTTTTTAAATATTATATTAGAGTTTTGATACACATTTCAATTACCTAAGGAATATTATTGTATAATATTTTGAGTCTAGGTAATGTATACACAGTTAGTGTTTTTCGTACACAAAAAAAACTATGTTAGATAAAGTATATGACATACATGGACGTATATGACATAAAACGAATGTCACACTTAAAAAAAGTAACGACCGTATCGATATATGACACCAATGAATATTTATTAAAGTTGAGAACAAGACAGATCTGTTTTAAAAAAAAAAACAATAAATAAGGTGCTGCCATAATTATGCAGATGAAGCATTATGCACGGATCTTGGGCCTTGCGCCATGCCTGTCTGGATGTCAAAACAGCATTGACAGTTTTTTTCTTGCCCACTCGCAGGATGTGCGCCTACGTGGTGGAAGACAAAGGCACGGGCCATTCGGGCTGGGGGTTAAGACTGACGCACATGTAACGCTTTGGCATCGCAACAGTGTCGCCATAGATAACATTTATTTTATGTTTTTGATTTTTTTGTAAGTAAACCTAATTATTGATTGAAGGTAATAGTGCCGGCCTAAAATTAAATAGGACTACCTTTTTGTCATGTGGGAGTTGTAGAGACAACTAAAGTTGTAATGACAGAAGAAACGTTTTCTTTATCCCATTAGATAAACTGTGCCAAAGCTTAAAAAGTTTCGGCAAAATAATATTTTTAGAGATGGCTTTTCTGGCAGCAGATTGATTTAATTAAACTTAACTTAAGCTTGACTTAAGTTAGATATTTTAATGATTTGCATAAATCATTTGACAAGTAAGGGTACTTTTAAGGTGTTAAGAATGACATATAGGTGAGTTTCATGTCGGTCTAAATAGCGTAAAAGTACCCTAAGCAAGATAAAGTAACATGAATTATAAATAAAAAACTAAACTCCTACAATAGCAGACTTTCAAATTAATATTAGAGTTTCGCTTTGCATTATCACTGTTTATTATGACCACGGTTGCTGTAACGCAACCTAAAGTCACGCAAGGCATATCTCATTCAGTCCCGTTTTTGTAATAATCAGTTGAAGCCTAATTGTCAAAGAGTAAATGACGCGAAAAAAAAGTTTTAGTTAAACAAAATGCTAGATAATTCTTTTCGTTGTCAAACCGATACGTGTGCATCGACCTTTACACGCGAGGGTGGGGCGGGGTGTGGTCGTATTAATCACGTCCCGGCTGCGTCTGCGCACGTCGACGATGAATGACGGGATGGTGAACTGCCTACATGGCCGGGACCAAGCGTGAGTTGCAGGAGTTGTGGTTGTGTGGTCTTTGCTATTGTATTTGAGGACAGTATCCCGTTAGAGGGCAAAGGCCATGATTTACAATTATCTATGACTAGCTGTGTCCCGCGACTTTGTCCGCGTCAATTTCTGTTATTATGATCGCGACTATTTTTGCAACATTTTTCACTCATACTTCGCTTCAATTGGTCGCAGCGTGATGTTATATGGCCTAAAGCCTTCCTCGATAAATTATAACGTAGCAGAATATCTGGGGTATCCTTAAAGAGGAGTACCCTCAGAAACCTAGGTTATGCTACGCTACAAAAGAAAATTTAGAAAGAGGGAAGTTAATGGGAACCTACCTCCCTATAATTATTCCCTAAAAAAGAAATAAAACAAAAGATAAGATTATGTATAGTATATATATTAAAAAAAACTAAAATTAAAGAAATAAAAATACGTAACTTAATTTTTGTTTTAAGAGTCCCAAAAAAAAAAACAATGATCAACGTGGAGATGGCCTGTCGGTCGACCACGCCAGGATCTGCGTAGTGGAGGGGAGGTGGTCCGGCAGTCTCCCTGACCAAGCCGGGGTTCAGTTGCACAGGATGGAGGTGGCCCGGCGGTCTTCGTGACCGCCAGGATCCAGCAGCACTATATTGAGAAGCCCCGGCGGTCTACCTGACCGTACCAGGGTCCAGAAGTGTCGAATAGATTTGCGAGCTCACTTTTATGGAGTTTCCCAATTTGAAAATAATAATAGTCAAAGCCAAGAATAGAAGAAGAAGTAATGATTCCTTGATATAAAACGTCTACTTATATCAAAACTGATGGAACCATAACTTATTTTTAAATATTTCAAAATTATAACTATATTTACACAAGCAGCTATAAAAATTACATAAAGAAGGTAAGTTTAATATAAAATTGGCCAAAATACAATATCTCCCAACCGAAATTCAGATGAATTTACAATATTAAAAAAAATATATAACGTTTGACAAGGTGGTTGCCAGCGGTAACGATGTCTGCCAAAATAACAAGAAAATTTTAATATTAGTGTCAAAATTAGTAAACAAATAAAATTACAAGAAATTATAAGCTAAAGTAGAAAAGTTTATGATGAAATGAACAAGCAATGAAAGGTAAGGTATTTACATATGTCAAAAGGTATCTACATACCACAAAATGGACTATCCAACACAAAAATATTTTTTCAAATCGAACCACTACTTCCTGCGATTAGCGCGTTCAAACAAACAAACAAACGCTTCAGCTTTATAATATTAGTATAGATTTTAAGTATGGATACTAAATTCAAACTCGGTCACTATCACGAGTTAATTGATTCGGAGTGCATATCTTGTACATTTTTTTTGTGTTGAGTTATTTCGAGATCATGGCGCTTGCCACTGTAATATCTTACCACAGTTCCGTAATATCGGAGACACATATAGAAGTTACATGGTATCAACCCCGAGCCCCATTGATTAATCCGATTGATTAATCGGAAGTATAGCTGTCAAAGGCGATCGGCGCCGAAACAAAGTGTTAAATCTTGAATCTAATTAAAGTTTATTATTCAAAAATAACTATCTTGATATCAACAAACTAACTTCTGAAATATTTGCTCTTTGAGGCCGCCTATTTTTGCGCTTCTTCTTAATTCCGCTTTCAAAGCGTTCACATTAATCGCCAAATAATCCATATTTGCGATAATTTTACAAAGGCGATCACTTTCCAGCAGGTAAATTAAAGAAGTTATAATTTATGTAACGAAGCCCGCTAAAACCAGGGAAAAGTGAATGTTATTTGACCTCACGCGACACAAGCGCAAGTGGAAAATTCACCAGCGATAGCCCCTTTAAAAGCGGAATTAAGAAAAAGCGTAAAAATAGGCGGCCTCAAGAGCAACTATTTCAGAAGTTAGTTTGTTGATATTAAGATAGTTATTTATAAATAATAAACCTTAACTAGATTCAAGATACACTTTCTTTCGGCGCCAATTGCGTTGGACAAACTATACCTCCGGACCTCAGTCTACAGTGGCGCCAACTGGTGAGCAAAGAAACGGTAGTCCCCATTAGATTACAATGCATTGCCGAGTCTTTCCAGGTTCCAGGAGAGGTAGAAAAACTTGGGAAAGACGATCAAATAAAAATCATATCCGTAAAATCTATTTTCGTCACTTAAATACAGAGCCGATGCACAATATGTCTACACCGCTTTCCGGAGCAAATTAAACGAGAAATGAAAGATGTCGAACCTCGGACCGACCGCGGCCGTCAGTCACAAGTGACGCGCGACGCCACAACGCGTTGTTTCACTCGTGTTGGGGAAAAGTTAATTCCAAAATCAAATTGGATTTGCGGGGGACTGTTTTGAAGGTCCGGTCAGATTTTGTGTCGAAGTGATGTCGATTCAAAATTGTATTTCATGTCACACAACATTTCCAATGTTCAGAGTGAAACAAAATTACACACTTATTGAAAGGAAACTAGTTCCGGCTTACATTGCCAATATATTATCTCAACTAATATTAAAATTGTGAAGTGAGAGTAAAAAACTCAAAGTATAAAAATGTTGGTATGAATATGGGATTTCGAACTTTCATTATAAAAGTATCTTATGTTTATCTATAGAGGTACTAGCTGTTCTCTGCCACGCTTCGCTGTGGCACATTGTGATTGAATGGTTTTTGTTTTTTATTGTTTTTTTTATGTTTTTTTTTTCCACGGTCGTAGATAAATAGATAAAAACAATCCTTGATGCGGATTATATATCATGCTAAAATTTCAGCTCGATCGGTGCAGAACTTTTTGAGTTTTTGAAGCGTACACAAACCAACATAATATTTTTATATAGTACCTATATAGAATATATTTACAATACACAAGGTGAAACGAAATTTAATGCAAATATATTGATCCTTACTAATATCATAATAGCAAAAGTAACTCTGCCTGTCTGTCGGTTACGCTTTCCCGCCTATACTACTGAGCCATTTTAAATGAAATTTGGTACAAAGATGACTAGATCTTAAGAAAGGACTTTGGCTTTTAATCATCCCAATGCTGGGCACAGGATTCTGCCTGCGTGATTTAACGTGTAGTTTTTATTACGTGAACTTTAATTTTCCTGATGGGGATGTACAGTGTGCCTTGTTGCCATGCAAATAAAGATTTTATCTATCTATCTATTAGAGATGGGCCGACTATCATTTTGTCCGACTAGCCGACTAGTCGGCCAAGCCGATTGTTACTTTAGGTTTTAATAATTAGAGTAGCATGCTCTAATCACACTGTATTGCCATTTTTAACATTATGTGCCTTATTTTATTTGATTTTTATCTTAATTCTTCGTTTGCTGTAGTGCAGTAGAAGTTATTTATTTTTACTTGGACTGTTGTCACAATAAGAAGTTTTATTTTTATTTTTATTTCTGGTTCTAGTTCTAATTCATTATTATTAAGTCAAAAGAGGTGTTTCAATTTGTAAGTTGTAAGCTTAATTATAGCCAATTGTTTGAGTTTCTTTTTTTTTTTAATTTGTTTGATGTCTGGATCTAAGTCCAATCTATACTAATATTATAAAGCTGAAGAGTTTGTTTGTTTGTTTGAACGCGCTAATCTCAAGAACTACTGGTTCGAATTGAAAAAATATTTTTGTGTTAGATATTCCATTCGTCGAGGAAGGCTTTAGGCTATATAACATCACGCTGTGACCAATAGGAGCGAAATATCAGTGAAAAATGTTGCAAAAATAATCGTGATAATAAAAACAGAAATTGACGCGTACGAAGTCGCGGGGAACAGCTAGTTAGTTAATGTATCGAATGAATGGTTCCTAATTTCCTAACCTGTTCTAGATTGCACTGAAAGTACACTGTAAAATTTATTTTGTATTTCTAACAAAAAATAATAACAGTTAAGATTTCAATTTCATAAGTTTTTAGGTATATTACGATTTATATACGAGCAAAAAACGGGCCATTTTAGGCAACTAGTCGCCGACTACAAATATGGCCGACTAGACGGCGACTAGTCGGTACAAGCCTATATATCTATCTAGTTCAAGTGGGCAGAGCTGCTGGCTAAAAGCTATATTACACAGCGTGCATTTTGAACATCCTGACAGACGAAGCCCGCGCTATGTAACCACTATTTTATTTATTTATTAACACTTTATAGCACATACAAAAGCGGTACAAATGGCGGACTTAATGCTAAAAGCATTCTCTACCAGTCAACCATTAGGCCAAGTAGAAATATTACAGGCGGTGCAAATGAGTAAAACTTCAAAATATACAAATAATACCTATAAACTATACATAAAGACTGTTTGCAAAACAGGCACAGGTAACAAAACTATGTATAATTGAACATCACGGCTGTGCTTTTTTTTTATTAATTATCAAAAAAAATCTTAGAAAAAATTAAAATATTGAAAATCAGTTAAAATCAGTTAAAATTCAGCTATTCATTTTGAAACACGCTGTGACGCACACGGACGTATCTGTGTAAGGTTCATTCATCCAGGACCCGGCCGAAGCAAAATAATACGTCAAAATGATTCAAAATGAATAGTCTTATTTTTTTTTAAATGTTGTCTTAAATTATTTTAATTAATAAAAAAATAATAAAAAAACACTGCCAAGATGTTATACATAATGGTTTCATAACGTGGGATGAAGCCCACGTTCTCAGGTGGTCAGAAACGGTGTATATTTTTAGACTAAATAACAATTCTGTTGCCAAAAATACATAAACTAACGAATCGCCATCAAATTCTGTCTTAATAGTCTAAGATCCCACCACACAACGACCTTCACCGAGCTGGTTATTGGATGAAAAGTATTTTCTATTCAATTAAATATGCCAATAAATATATATAAAAAAAATCAGTCCAGAGTATGATTAATTATCAATTTCTTTTATTTTTTATTCTTAAACTTTTCACTGGTTTGGTTAATAGACAAATTCCATACCAATCGAAATTATGAAGCCCATAGATAATGCAAACGTTAGGTTGACTATTTTTTTCTCGTTACAACCCTTGAGTAGGCAGGTATAAACAGGTAAATCGATATTAGTAACTTGCACTGGTCTGGTTTATTAAATAAAGTTAAATGCAAATAAATATTTTTTAATTATGAACACGGTGGTATAGGGTTGAATGCGAAAAACCAGACCTGAAATTCGGCTGTTAAATTTTTAAAATTTGACAGCCGAATGGCAATATATTTATTGGCATATTTAATTGCATATAAAATACTTTTCATCCAATAACCAGCTTGGTGAAGGTCGTTGTATGGTGGGATCTTATACTATGACGTTTTGAAGCACATGTCATCTAACATTCCTCCCCGATCGCCCCGAAAAGCCCGAATCAAAAAGCGACTACAGCATGCGTTACGGCAAAACTTTCCGTCTCGCCTGTTGCGTTTGTTGTCGGCCGCAATGTATGTTGTTATGTTTGTTGTTATGTTGTACCGACACGACGATTTGGGACCGCTAACTGGAGAAGTTAGAACCCTTTTGCGGGGATTGCGTATGTTTTCGGTTTTGCGGAGTTTTTTTAGCGCTTTAGACTGACGATAACATCAGTATGCTAAAGGTTTTAGATCTGTATGTGTACCTTATAGGTTTTGGGTTATATGAAATAAAATAGTAGCGTAATCTAATATGTTAGGAAACTATTTAAACTGACTATCAATGTGTATATAGAACTGCTTTGCAACTATAGACGTAGGTACAATATTAGTGGTGATGAGATGCTTTTATTTAATTGAAATAAAATTAAAAATATAAACATGTAGGTACCCGTTTAGCTTTTATAAATGTCATCGTTAAATACTCATATAATTAATTTGATGCCACATCAATCGATTGTTATCCTTTTAATGATCTGAAAAAACGTAGCTTTCGCTTAAGTGAAGTATGGAAGTAGTTAACCACGACAAATTTATACAAAAAATCTGAATGATTGGATTATTAGGCATTAACTAAGATGTAAATTTAAGCAAATGGTGCTTTTGAATTCTTTATATTTAAAGTGTGATCCCAATTTGGACTCTAAATTTGTCTGTGTACAGCTAAACTGGCGCCCAACGTGTAGCTAAAATTTTCTTTTGTTTGAAAACAGAATTAGTCTTTTTACCAATATTTTTCACCGTTCCCAATATCTCTCATCATTACGACCCTCAGTGACATTCCGGTCCACACCTCACGTCTCGTCTCCATCGATCACCGGCATCATCAGGGGTCCCCACCCCAAAATCGCACGTTATAATTTGATTTCGACAAGCTGTCACGCGGCCGCCATTGTAACGGTTTTGAGGTCTAATAATGTCGTTATTGTTTCAGCTTGTTCGAGGTACAAACATTGGGTGCGTAAAAGGATTATACGGTATTATTTTACGTAAGTTTTGAGGAAGACCTTTTCCTCAGTAATGGAATGAAAGAATTTGAAAAAAAAAAGTGTTATTGTCATTTAATTTTGTCATTATTGTCTCAATATTTAACTCCGCGTAAGTTTAGGTTTTTGACATATTTAGTAGCTAAAATACCTACTAATCGTCACTGCCATACATAATTTAAAATCACCAGTAATCTATCAGTATTATTTATCCTCAGGCACTTACTCAGGCTGTAGGCTAAAAGTTTAATTAACTTAATATTAAGCACAAGCAAAATGCTTTATGTCAAATCATCAAAGTAAATTCATAAAAAAATACGCTCATAATAAGCATATTCAATCAATAATCCGACTTGAACTGACATAGATTTCATGATGAAAGCTAAAAATAGACATGAAATTACGAAATTAGTTACCTTTTTGAGTCAGTGCTAAATAAAAAAACATTTTTTCATTATTCAACATGTACAATAGCGAACCGCGCTTAACTAGTACAGTAAAGCATGTGCCCCTCGGATTAAATCTTAGATGATATTAGGGTTACCGCGTAGCAATCGATACAAGTAGGTATCACCTCTGCCAATAAAAACGATCCCAACAATATCCCAGAGTACACAACCCGAACAATCGTTCTAATTGCGCCAAGGGTTGACAAAGATGGCGGCTGTTTGCGGTTATTGTTTCCCTGATTCGCTCTAATTAATTTACTAGGGCCGTGACGTCATCGTGGTGTTATTGCCCCGTGTCATCGCAATGTGACGTTTTAAACCAGATGGTTCCGTGAGCAAAGTTTGTGTTATTTAATTTGTGGGATATCGTTTGCAAGGCGAGAAATAGTATGACAAACGCATTTATTTTGGCTTAAATTAAACATTTCACAACAAAAATAACTAGTAGGTATTTCTCACGCTGATTAGCACCTATATTGGTAACCTGTTATATTTTTGTTTACATTGTTGTTTCTGTATATACTCGTATGTTCATTTTGATAGGAATCAGATTTGGTGGATAATTACATTATCATTTTACAACCGGACTTAGACCTCTTCAAAAGTACCAATGGGGTTTATTTAAGTTCGATCCGTCTTTATCTTGCAGTAGATATGCCTGTAGTTTTCCACCCATAGGATGACATAGGGTGGGTGGTGCAAGTTTATTTTAGACTGACATTTCACTGCAAAACAGAGATTAGTAGTGTAGTAAGTAGGTAGTTATTATCATTACAGAAATAAGTCATTACACAAAAGAGGCACAGAATGCAGTATAATATCGGAATATTTAATACTAATTTAAAGTTACCCATTTCACTGGTAGCAGTAATTGTAATAACATTACTATTCATAGCTACCGTCAGTTTCCTTCATATCTATAAAGCGGATTATTTCGAATCGATTTTTGAAATAAAATCATTAGACGATCGATTCGACTACCGCGCCATCTACAAGGCCCATAAACTAAAAGTTAAATTCGACGTGATCACATTATGGTGGGATTAGTGGTAATTCAGCGTGGATATTGGACGCATATGGCGCTCTTTCACCCCAGGTTCGATTCTCAATACACTCAAATTATATTGCCGGATTAATAAATAATGTTTACGGCTCGAATGAATCGCGTTTTACAATAATTTATGGCGAGTTCTAGCCATGGGTGTGGCTAGCTTAAAACATATAAAGGTCGGTTAAATCGTTATGCTGTCCATTATTTATCGTCAGGGGTGGGCAAAATATTGTTTTGATGTCATCTCTTATGTTTAAACGCAAAAATGTTATATTTTTGTTATTTGTAAAGTGACAAGCAGTAATGTTTAGTTCGATGTCAAACTGTTTTGAATAAAACAAATTCCATGTCACTGAACTACAAAAACATTTGGGAATTATTATCCGTGATGCTTATTAGCAGAATCGTGTCTAATACTAGTTACCGAATTTTCATAAATAGCAGATTGTTGTTAACATATCTCTGTTTGCTTTTGCTCAATAAAAAAAATGCTTTATAAGAAGTTTTTGATTGTTAGCAGAGCTTTAGAATTTTTTGATTGTTAGAGAGTTAATAATTGTAAATCGTAAATATTGTTATACTAGCTGTTGCCCGCAACTTCGTATGCGTGGATTTTTTGATTTAAAACTGTGTATTAAAATTATCCCATGGGAACCGTACCTTTTCCCGGGATAAAAAGTAGCTTGAATGTTATTCTAGCTAATAACACCGTACCAAATTTCATTCAGATCCGTTGAGTAGCTGTAACGTGAAAGAGTAACAAACATCAATTTTGATATCAGTATATAAACTTGAAAAATTTTGTCTCAGGCGGGACTCGAACCCGCATCTCCTCGCATGCCGAGCGGGATACCATTAGGCCACCGAGACACTGCGACACGGCGCGAATTTTTCAAGCATATTCTTACCCGCCCGGCATGCGAGGAGATGCGGGTTCGAGTCCCGCCTGAGACAAAATGTTTCAAGTTTATATACTGATATTATAAGTGCAATTAAGTTGCTAAAATATCAAATAAAGTATATAAATAGCTGTTTCATCTTAACTGACTGTCAAACATCTGCAAAGATGTTTCTTTCGGGTGTTAAGGGTGCAAACTCCTAACATTTGGTGAAACAACGCTGGCTCACAGCGTAAGAATATGCTTGAAAAATTCGCGCCGTGTCGCAGTGTCTCGGTAGCCTAATGGTATGGCCCCCGCCCGGCATGCGAGTAGATGCGGGTTCGAGTCCCGCCTGAGACAAAATTTTTCAAGTATATATACTGATATTATAAGTGCAATTAAGTTGCTAAAATATCAAATAAAGTATATCTATTTTGATGGTCACAAATGTTTTTATTTATATATTTTAATGTTCAGTAGTTAATTCATTTTTTAAAAGTAATATTTGCTGCTGCAGCAGCTTCTATTGTGACCTTATTCGTAATTTTGTAATTATCACATGTGTTGGAACCGTAGCTTTTTCACATCATAAATTGATTGACTCTGTCAAGCACTCTCACCAGAGTCGAATGGGCGGCGAAGACCACGACCCATCGGCAACAAACATGCCCTAGACCACCCCACGCGACTTTGACGATATAAGAGTGCAAACTCCTCTTTACAGCCTTAAGTTTGCACTCCGCGTGGTCCTCACCCCCTCGACATAAGATCCACTTCAGCACATCCGAAAAGG
Organism: Anania crocealis; assembly: GCA_949315895.1. NCBI lineage: Eukaryota > Metazoa > Arthropoda > Insecta > Lepidoptera > Crambidae > Anania > Anania crocealis. The sequence goes on along the minus strand of OX438885.1, from coordinate 757,210 downwards.
TTAAATGTTTGCAAGGAACTGTGCTAAGCGAGCGATTTCGAAAACGACACTTGTGTTCTGCTGACGGTGTTACGTACTTCAAAGGGACGAGGAATGTGTAGAAGTAGGTGGGTAGACGATCGATTTTGAGGCTTATGTGGTTAGGATAAGGCCTGGTGAGGAAGTTGGAAGTATTGGTAAAAGACAATCGGATTAGAATGTTTGCAAGCAATAAAAAAATCATCACAATAATTACTTAATTGATTTCTTCTACTTTATTACTATTAAATCAATCCTAAAATTTGGGTATTTCATTGTTGGGCAAAGGCATTGCGATACCTTGTGCGCTCCATCCATCATCGTCCTCAGTTCAGGAATTCGTTTAGGCTGCTTCTCAGGATCTTCTCCTGCTTGGTCATGTCGTCCGGTGCGTGGTTGCTATCTTTCCAGAACACAATATATCATTTCTATAAAATTAATAGACTCAGACGTTAACTACTTTGCAGAAATTAAAATTTGATTAGGTACTATAATCCTAATGCAAAACAGTTTTTATAAACATGGCTATTCGAACTTGGTTTGGAAGGAAATTCAGGAAGAATTTACTAAATGAAATTATCATGTCACCATCATAAAGCAAAATGCAAATCTAACCCCCGTATTTATAAAGAAGTAATTACTTATTGCTTAAGAAAGTCATAACTTAAAGTGTTCATACCTAGTCCTTAAGTGAAAGAAATTGGTCACTATTAATAGTCATATTATTTGGCTGAAAATGCTAACTTTTGGTAGTTATAACTTCTAGTAATTTCATGATTAAGGCATACAAATTGTCTCTCAAGTAATTACTTGTAGTCAAGTAATTACTTTTACTTGTTTATAAATACGGGGGTAAGTATCTAATACTTCAAAAAATTACAATGTTGCTTTTGACAATAATGACACTGATTTTAATCAAATGTCGCCATATAATGTTAATTTTATTTTATTGTTTTTGAATAAAGCAGTTAATTTAATGCAGCACTTGTTCAAACAACTACATATTTTGACTTTCATTAAACATGTTTGCTTACAAAAATCAAATATTGCTTAAACAAAAATGCAAAGTACGAGACAATACAAAACATTTTGTTTACACTACAAACTAGTTCTCTGTTTCTATTGTTGAGTATAAAAATTAGTATTTTTTTATTTGCCGCGTGACGAACGAAGGGCGAATTTTGAGTTGCCACACTCACATATCTACATACCACAGCATAACTAAGTTTCATAGCAAATCTTCTGCCACTGACAGTGGCCAACGGTTTTTCAAGACTTGTTATTAGACTGTAATGCGTGGTGTCTATATTTGTACGCAGTGTGAAGGGATCAGCGTGACGAAATTGCGTGCACGGGGGAAGCGGTGATGCAACCCTTCCGTATTCTCGTGCCGATCTGTGGCCGCATAGGGATGTTCGATACAACAACCGATACTATTTGATACTTTCACATTATTCGTATTAGAAGGATACGATTTGATTGCGCACTGTGGAAAAGAAATCAAGCCTTAGGAGGGAGAAAGTTGATAAATAAGAACAAAGTATTTTAAGGTTGTATATTGTATAGAGAGTCAGCAATTAACGCGGTGGAGTGAAAACTTCCTAGTCGCAAAATCCGCGTGTATAACTTGCGTTTCGGCCAGTATAGGTTAGTATAGTTTGTGGGATTTATACAAACGACAACCTTCAAAGCTAAACGTTTTAATGGAAGAGGTATTCTCTTCTAGACATCGTTCGTTTTCAGGAACTAACGCCACAGGCTACTCAAAGAGCAGGATTTCACTATAAACGTCATTCAGGCGGGCAGGTAAGCGTTCGCAGTTTGACCAATGGTAGAGAGTAGTCAGTACTCCTTAAGTCGATAAGGTCCAAGTGGAAGTGAAGGTGGAAGTATAAACATCCCAACAATTTGTTTGGATTTCACATATGAGATTTCACATTTGGATGTGATCTATATTTTTTTTTCTTGGATTTCACCTTGTAGCTTGTTTTAATAGGTTTCCAGTTTTAGTCTATAATACCTACTGTTTTAATAAACCAAGAACTGTTATTTTGGTCAATTTCAACGACAAATAGTTTTTGTTTTGCTGGCACAGTGCCAATAACAACTCTTACACTATTGCAAGAAAAGTTTCAGTAGGTATGTCTACAGGGTTTCAGTATACGGGTTTCAGATTAAGATATATGAAATAATTAAAACAACTATAAAAAAATAAAAATAAAAATAAAAATCCTTATTGAAAAACACGCAAAAACAGAGCTGCATCAATTTCTAAAATTAAATACATAAGCATCAAGCAGTCTAGTCGGCGTATATCCAACCCCACGTGCGAGCGTGAAATTCGTACAATAAATGCCTTTGTATTGCGGCAGGCCTGTTGACTTTCGGCCGGGCCGCTAAACAATACCACTTTTATATTGTTCTGTTGGGTAAGCGGGTTTATTAATACTGTTTCTTGTTTTGCTAACTTTACACTTTTTACTTTGGAATATTTGTAAAAGTAAAGCATATAACGTAACAGAATATCTGGGGTACCCTTGAAGAGGAATACCCTCAGAAACCTAGGTTCTGCTACGCTACAAAAGAAAATTTGGAAAGAGGGAAGTTAATGGGAACCTACCTCCCTATAATTATTCCCTAAGAGTTAAATAAAATACAAGACAAGATATAAAGTAAATATATTAAAATTAAAAGTATGGTAAAATATATACGTAACTTAAATTTACACGTGAAAGTCCAATTAGTGGTTTGATGAATAGAGGTGGCCCGGCGGTCGACCACGCCAGGATCCAACTGCGCAGCGGAGGTGAGGTAGTCCGGCGATCTGCCTGATCAAGCCGAAATGATGGAGATGGCCCGGCGGTCTACGTGACCGCCAGGATCCAACAGCACTAGATGGAGAAGGCCCGGCGGTCTACGTGACCGTACCAGGATCCAGGAGTAATGAATAAATAGTGTCCAAGATAATTCTCCCAATAATATTATTTAGTTCACAACAATAGAATAAGAAGTAGTCTGAAAGCCGAATGTCAACCGACTGCTGATTGACGTGCTCGCCCGACATAGGCGAGGCACGATCGAACAATTTTGAATTTCAAAATAAGAATATAAAAATCAGTGAACCAAAAAGTTTCTAAACAGAAATAATTTAAAAGAATTAGAAAATACATCAAATTATAAAAAATGAGAGTAAAACTAGTAAAAATGAAAATGGGATGAGAAGTTTATGAGAGATGAGGTATCTACATGCCACAAGCAACAGCCTGCTATCATTTCACTGCATGGAATAGGCCTCCATCCTTGAATTCAAGTTACACGAGCAATGATGGCTACGGGTCCATATTGGGTTGCATAAATTAAAGAAGCATATTTTCCGGCTGCATAACGTTCATTCAGAATTAATCATTTGGCGTACTTTATTTCCCCATAACTTCTTTTATAATAATGATATATCAGCATCAAACTTTCGTGCATAATTGTTTTTACAATAACTATTACTGATCATAACATTTATTGGCATCTCACCCCGTGGCATATAGATTATAAGTCATACATATAGAATACCATAAAATTAACATTTAGAATATCATTAACATATAGTTATGCAGCCTGAAAATATGCTTCTTTAATTTATGCAACCCAATATGGACCCGCAAACGCAAGCAAGCAGCAAGCATGCATATGCAAAGTGCATAAGCAAGCATGCATGCAAAATGCAAGCAACTATGCATGCATGTAAACGAGCATGCATGCGAGCATTTGGATTTCCTCTTCTCCGGCGCTGCGGGAATAGCAGCCTCTTCACCCATACGTAACAAATCACAGACGCCCACGCTCGCTTCCGCAGCTTCAGCTTCCGCAGTTACAGTGGGCGGAGGCTGCTCTCCCTCCGCGCCTCCGGCTTTTAAATTACACTCTAGTAGACAGACAAGTACCACGGCGAGGAGACCACGGCAAGTCGGGGTCTACCTGATTCGGGACCAAGCTAGCTTACCTAAATAAACTTTTTACTGAGCCAAACTAACGTTACGTATGGGCGAAGAGGCTGCTATTCCCGCAGCGCCATTTATGATTTAAAATGTTATGGATACATCCATTATGCGATTCGTAATTTATGATAAATTTGATTTAGACGTAAAGCAATTATATTTTTCACCTTTATGCTGATTAAAATTATGATAAAGTCAATTATAATAAGTTACCGTTATGCCGCTGAAACCATTATGGGTTTATAACACTCTGCTTATCACAGTTTATGTGAGAAAACTTTATGCTGAAACTGTTATGCCAAACTACATTATGACAAAAGAGATTATGCGACCGAAAGGGCTTCCGATGGCTACATGTATGATCAGCATGCTTGCCAAATGCGGGTTGGTAATCAAAACCTGAGCAAAGTTCGAAAATTCGAAACTGTTATTGCCCGTTCTGGGGATCGATCCTAGAACCTGAGATCTTGGCTTTGTACGAAAGCCACTAGACCAATGGGGCGTGAGATATTAAAATTTGTGTTCAATAAAATAGAATAGCACAACTATTTTCGTCTGTAAATTGTCGTATCAAGAATTCTCTTTACTATTGGCCATACTGTTATCGTAAATCCGTCTGACAATCGTGGCTATAATGGAAAAATTCAAATTTTTAAGAGGCATACGATATAAAATTAATCAAATGGTTCCACAAATAAAAATGTATTATAATTAGTGAAATTTAGTTGCGTTATCAGAAGGTATTAAGGTAGAGCACTGATATATGTAAAGCTATTGTTAGCATGTCAGTGACAATCACCGCTTCAAAATAGGAACCGATTTTCAATGATAGTTAAAGTTTTCAAAGATAGATTTGTTTGGTTAGTTTTAAATATTGGAGCTTACCCTAGAATAGACGCAACTAGAATATACTTTTGTATTTCACGACATTTTTTAAGCCGTTCTAGCGTGATTAAGTAACATTCATCAAAAGATTTACATTGCTTTTAAGAGTCAGAATTAGTAGGAATACATTATAAATAGATACAGAACTTTCTATTTCTCGCTTGTTTAATAATAAATAAAAAAAAAACAGTTTATTTCAGACAGTGTCCATAAAATTACAATTAAATTCCATAATATTAGTAATACTAATTCTAATAATCAACTTAATAAATATAGACAAATACCTAATTTCAATTAACATAAAAAGTAAAAAAAGTAAAGTAACAGCCTTAAATCATCCCACTGCAGGGAAAAGGCCTCCATCATTGAATTCAAGTTACCACTGCAATGATGGGAACTGGCATAAACACCACGCTTGCCAAATGCGGGTTGGTGATCACAAACCCGAGCAACGTTCGAAAATTCGAAAGTATTTGTTGCCCGACCCGGGGATCGAACCCGGGACTCCGAGATCTTGGCTCGGTATTTAAACCACTAGACCAACGGGGCGTTTCATAATTATTATTATTATTGGTAAATTCAGTTCCAAATTAAATATTAAATATCTAATTTAAATAACGACCCCCCGCGGACACACCGGGTACCAGCACATGTGCTTGCACCCAGTGTCTCCGCAGCGGGCAGTCCGGCTTCTCGCTAAGCACCCTCAGGATGACCTTAGTGCTCCCGCACACCCTGCGCTGCAGAGAAGCAATGCGGCGTCGTAGCACCGTATGAAAACCAACCGTATAAAAATTAATAGATCAACCAACCAGTTTACCCTTGTCGTATTGTCTCAATCACATTTAGGTCGACAATTTTGATTTCTGTCAGACTGTCGATGGATGACTTGTAATGTTCGACAATTAGATATAACTAGTAATTACAGTGTTGCGCAGGCGTTGATAAATTATCGATAAACTGTAGGCACCGCGCGGGCGGCGGTAATGGACTGATAGCTGGACTAGGCAGACGAGCGTTTAAACGCTCTTTACTGATTTGACATTTGTCTTGAGTGTTCTGATATTTCTTCGACGACCTCCATGGCGGAGTGGCGGACACACCGGTTTTAAGGTGTCGCCTGCTCCGAGTTCCCGGTTTCGATTCCCGGACGGTTTAATGTAAATAAAAGGGTTTTTCTACATTTTCACGGGTCCGGGTGTTTGTGGTATCTTCGTGTTTCTGGTTCCCAAAATACGAGTGCTTTAAATATTTATTGAAATTGGGATCAGAACAAAGCATGTGATGTTGTCCAAATTTATTTATTTATCTTGCGATCACTAAGATGAATCTTATGCATAGGCATTACATTTATTTTATTTAATAACTGGAATTGTTAATCAGACTTGTTTTTTATAACAAAACACTTTTACGAATAAATGAAACCTTAGCTCATAAAATAAGAAATAATTACCCTTTACAGAGTTGATTTTAGTGAAAAAACGAATAAAAAAGTATCAAAATGTTCCAAATTTACTAAATTACCGTGCTGTTGAGAATCATTTTGCGATGTTTACCATTCAAAAAGGGTTACTCATGGTTCTAAGTAACCCATATCACTGAAAATGGGCGTTTTTAAAATCGCCGCGGTTCCACGCGTCCCTGCGTAGTTACAACAAAGTAAACTCTCGGAAATTCAAGCCTTCAACCTTATAATTTGGCGGGAAATGGGACAATGTTCTGTTGCCTAACGATCATAGTTATAATTAGCTTTCTAGACACTGTCTTGATCAATCGACAATTGTCATTTATCTGGTTAAAAAATTTGCGCTTTTGTATGATTTAAAAACCTGCTTTATGTATACGTAATGAGATTTTAATTAGTAACATTGTTCATAGGATGTTATAACTTGTTTATTTCTATGGTAAGTTCAGATAAAATATCAATTAGTAATGCATTAGATAACAGGTAAATAATTTTACTCCGTGATAATTTCCAATGAGAATGAATATAACCTTCAATGTTTCAAGTCTTCTGGGTATAAAAATCCTTTTGAAAAGTCACATCACATTCCGAAAAACTCATTGTGCAGACGGATTAAGCTATTTAATTAAAAACCATAAATATGCCAAAATCTATTTCTAACCCTAACACAGGCGTAGAACGACCTCGTTATAACCCTACGCTGCTAAACGTTAAATTGCGTCTATTTAAAAGTGCGTAGCGCGTCAGTGCTAATAGGCCCTATATCTTTATTAAGCAGTGAAGGGTTAGAACGGAATTGTGCGCAATAAACGAAATGGAATAGTTAACCCTGCAGCGGTCTTCACACTCACTTTAATTTAGTTAACTGGGCCGCTGCGTCCTGGTGCAGCCCGCCGGGGAAAGGGTTAAGCAGTGATGCCTTTTTGTATAGTCGATGAAGTTTTGTATTTATTTCTAATTATACTTGGGTTCAAACTTAAACTTAATCTATACTAATATTATAAAGCTGAAGAGTTTGTTTGTTTGAACGCGCTAATCTCAGGAAGTACTGGTTCGAATTGAAAAATTATTTTTATATTGGATAGTCCATTTATCGAGGCAGGCTTTAGGCTATATAACATCACGCTGCGATCACTAGGAGTGACGCATCAGTGAAAAATGTTGCAAAAACGGGGAAAATTATTCATATCATTTGACGCGGACGAAGTCGCGGGTAACGGCTAGTTTATTACAAAAGTCTTTGTCAACTTTCATAAACTGACATGTTTTGAGTGAATCAAGTTACAAGTTAGCTCTAAATACCTTCAAAGCTAGCGTTTATAATCACCAACCCGCATTTTTTAAGCCTATACCTGTCATTACTATGGTAACTTGAATTAAACGATAGAGGCCTTTGCACAGCAGTGGAATGATTATAGGCCGTTACTGCCTTCCAAAGCAGGGTAAGTCTATCATAAAAATAATCAAAACTGGTGCACCATTTTGATGACCACTCTGACAAGGCTTTGCCATGGTATACTAAATCACCAAACCGCGGTAGTGACTACAGGTATAATAGATATGCAGATATTAATAATAGTATATTCATAATTGTAATATCATTTATATTAATGCACCAGACTACATTATTCTGCGGTCTGAAAAAACCAAACTTATCATTTTTGTAGTATCTAGAAGTACTAGAATAATTGGCCTAATGGTAACAGTCACAAATAATATCAGTATATAAACTCGAACAATTTTTCAAGTTTATATACTGATATTATAAGTGCAATTAAGTTGCTAAAATATCAAATAAAGTATATAAATAGCTGTTTCATCTTAACTGACTGTCAAACATCTGCAAAGATGTTTCTTTCGGGTGTTAAGGGTGCAAACTCCTAACATTTGATGAAACAACGCTGGCTCACAGCGTAAGAATATGCTTGAAAAATTCGCGCCGTGTCGCAGTGTCTCGGGTGCCTAATGGTATGGCGCCCGCCCGGCATGCGAGAAGATGCGGGTTCGAGTCCCGCCTGAGACAAAATTTTTCAACTTTATATACTGATATTATAAGTGCAATTAAGTTGCTAAAATATCAAATAAAGTAGTCACAAATAATTTAAAAAAAAAAACATGTCTTTATAGTATTAACATCTTGTTTTAAGCCTAAAAATCCGAATTCATATCGGTTATTTGTCGAATAAGTTTTCTAATTGCTTTCAAATCCATAAACAGTTAGTTTTTTAAGTACGGCAATCGTGACATCATAGTTTTTATTTAAAACACTAAAACTATATCAAAATTTATTACGATTTTGACAAATCACAAAATGTTGACAATTGATTTAAATGTCATCTATCCTGTTATAATATTCTGTAAAAGGTAATAAACCACGCCATTACGCCATTAAGTCGCTATTCACAAAATATAATTCTTACGTTACGATTTCTAGCATACTCGTATCAAGTCGGTAACATCGATATTAAAACGACTAATTACTATAGTAACTTCACTAAAGCGTTTTCATCACTGGCTAATTTATACAGGCCCGCTGCACCCCGCGGTAAAAGCTTATAATCGCGCTATGAAGTGTTGCCCCGGTGATGGATCGCGCGGATCGTTCCGGATCGCATCGGATCGCTGCTATTCGACGCATTATGAAGCGAAATTGAGGCTCAAATTGTCGCGGGGTCAGGCGAAGGAATCAACTGTAATTTATAGGGATTTGTTTCAATACTTTTGCAACCATCATTTATAAAGATTTATTTAGAATTTTGATAAATAAGTACATATTAAAAGAGGTAAATCAGCGTTTATCTAATTGTGCAACATTCTCTGACGTACTTGACTCATATTTTATTTGATATTTTTAGCAACTCCATAGCAATTATAATATCAGTATATAAACTTGAAAAATAATGTCTCAGGCGGGACTCGAACCCGCATCTCCTCGCAAGCCGGGCGGAGGAGATGCGGGTTCGAGTCCCGCCTGAAACATAATTTTTCAAGTTTATATACTGGTACTTGACTCATGTTATTGCAATGAACCGTTAAAACTTTATCTATTTGTCAATGTACAAGTACAAAAAAAACAAAGGTAAAAGAAACATATATCGAAATTTTCCTACCTTTACAAGTAATTGGCCGGTTTGAAAGAAAATCTAAATTGGTATTTCAATTTCGACTCATACTCATTCATTTCAAAATGAAGCATCATTAAACTCATAATGTTACACTTTGTATAAAGTACCTAATTAGTATGGCAGAAGTTAAAACATCTTCCACCATTTGAAACTGTCTTAAAATAAACCCTTAAAAATATAATCGCACATAGTTTTTATGAAATCATTGTTATCAGGTTATGTTTATATAAACATAATCTTTAGTACAAATAAAAGCATGTATCTCTGGAGTTTTTCGATTCTATTTGGTGATTTCTTATAACACCTTGCTTGGCGATAAACGAAAACCTCCTCAGAAGCCCTTCATATTTAGGTAGCTTTGGATGTCTAGTCATCACCATGGCAATGCTCTGGTTCCCTTATCTTATCTTAAGATTACGGTCATCTGATGACAATTTCACAAAATTTGCTAACGGCACTGGTCGCATCTAGGTCGTTGATACCCTGGCTAAAAACGGGTTGGAACGCTTAGCATAATTTACTGTTTTTCATTCGTCATTCAGTTGCACATATTAAAATATTTATATCTGTCTGGACTTCCAAAATAAATTTCTATCTAAACAAGCATACATATCAATTGGACAGTTCAGATTTCAAATATTAGACTGAAATACTCATCTATTTTCGTTGACATAAACCGTCTGTATTACTTTTCTAACTGACAAAAGCTTTCAGGTGTATGTTTTATGTATTAGCCAGAAATATGGCAACGCTTCAATTAGGTAGTCATAGTGTCCATTGGAATTGGTAATTTAACACGATTTTCAAATTTACTATTGTTTTTGATCGCGAGCATTTCGGTTTTGAGCCTTTCAGTTCGAAATGTAGGTAGGGAGGTGACACATTTGATGTCATAACTGTCCCGGTGATATTTGAAAATGACAAAAAAATATTACCTTGTACACAGTGACGTCTTGTACTGAGTCAAGCTGGCTATAAAAAACCAAGTGTCGTAAACGGCGAGTTACGGATTACCGCAAAAAAATGGTCGGGGCGCATCGTCTTCTATTTACCATTTCATTCTTTTATTAAAGAGGCGTGTGTCTCATGTGAATTTAGTAATCTAATGGTGATCATGATAATCTAATTATGTGTATAACATAATTTATAATAATTAATTATAAAAAGATCTACTTACGCTGTTTTGATTAATCTCACTATTTTCATTTATTATGGAACTTGCTGAACTGTAAACAGATGAAAATGTAAACTGTAAATACATTTGTATTCTGTAGGACATTTAAATAAGACTATCATTGTATCCCAGCACTATCACTGATGCCGCCGACTGCCAATCGGAGTCTGCTGACAACTGTTAATGGTTTTGTTCTGTGATTGGCTATTTATCTATGTACATACGTAATCGACCCTCGTATTTAGTCTGTGAACGCGGAATGTATTGAATTTTGATTGAAATCACTGTAAATACTACTTGACTGTTATTATTACGATCATGTTTCTGATTCAAGTTCCATCTCAGGCGAAATTTTAATTTAGGCAATTGTATCTTGAACGTACCGATTTCTTGTTTACGTATTTATGTTTAAAGAAGGTATTTTATATTTATTTGCATAGCTATATATAGAACCTTTACAAATGTACCAGTAGTATCTAGTATGAAGTACATTACAATTGTTTACGCCTGCGTCGTGCCGACCTTGGCAATTCATAAGTTCCTTGTAGGCTGCATGGCGAATACAAATGTATAGTGACTATTGTTATTAACTAGGAGGTCCACAAATTGATGCATAAATAAATATATAGGTACAACAACTTATTAGCAAGTAGGTATTAGTAGAATAGTAATATACTCGTACAAGATAAATGAAAGAAATCATGCAACACCTAATTCTAAAGTAGTTAACAAGGTTTAAGAATTACTTATGTACTATATTATTTTTTGGAATAAATGTCTTATGGGCAGTTAAATTTGTTCCTTTTTATTTGTATGGCTCATCATGCGTTTATTTACTTTACTTTGTTTTTAGGCAACTGAATTTCTCAAAATACAATTCGTTGAATAGGAATTAAGCGGTGTACACATTTTTTTCAAGGATTTTTTTCAAGGATTTTTTTCTAAAATGGCTTGCCTGAGGCAATCGATATTTTTGTTTAAGATATTTTAGTGTCAGTTAAGCACATATTTTATTACGAGTAATAAACATGAATAACTAATAAGATGTCTAGTCTTATTTTCTATCTGTACATTATTCACATAAAACTATTACCTACATATTTCCATACAAAAAATACACGTATAACTCATTAAATCAGTAAAATTTTCCTGCTAATAGGCCCTAGGAAGCGCTTTTACTGTCCGCGAGAGTATCTACCGTAAGGATCGTTTAATTTTAAAGCTGCCTTATTGCAATCAACATGACGTACATAATATAAGATCAATTTTAGAATGTGTCAGTAAGTTCGTCTTTTCGCATCTATTGGCCAAACAGCGATCACTATCCTGTCTGTCTAACGTGCTGATTATGGTGAAATCCTCCTTCTAAACATATCTGTGTCCAGCAGTATACTCATATTATAGGCTTATGCCGGTGATTACTAACGGAACTAAACTGAGTTGAGTATTTTAGTGTGGTGGGATCCGCCTCCTACCGGCCTACCCTAGGCAACGTCTTTACAGTCCGTAACGGTCTGTGGTGACAGCTGAGTGATCCTCCAGCAGTTGTGGTAGGGTCGCCTTACTCGCGACCATTATCCTGCCCGGAATCAAACTGAAACAGCACTCGCTGTGTTTCGTCGTTTTGCGGGATTTCCAGAAAAGTTCTTGGTATCTTCGCTCCATCGTAGGCTTCCTCTCAATATCTGAAGCAAAAAGAAAGCCCACCATACAGAAAAAAAAAGTTAAATTTTATACAATGAGCAAGAGACTCGGCTAGCTTGTTGTAACACTGTCACATTTCTATAGTCATTCTTAAGGCGTACTGGTGTTGCTGCAACTTGCAACAGTGGCGCGTGGTGACGCCTCCTACCGACCGCGGAGGACATTGATTGTGACATGTCATACTTAGACATCGGTCGGATGTGCGAAGAGTGGTAGACGAGGCATTTAGTTCCTATGTTATACCAGACCATTATTTGTAGGAACAGTGACTCAAAAGTTGAAAACAACTTTTTTATCTTGGTTACATACCCAGTGTTACTGGATGTGCAGATTATCTGTAATGCCTTCGCCTTTTAGAAAATTATTTGAATATTTACATAGATTTAGTAATCTCGAGATAGATTTGCGTTACTTTTAAATTATGGGGTTTCTATTTTGTTATTGTTTTTACTGATGAAACGATGATGTGAAAAAAAAACTGTTGCTCGCGACCTGTACGCATGGAGTTTTTAGATGTTACTGAATTACGCTTTTTTTTAAATAACAGGTAGGTAACATGGCTAACTTTTAATCCGAAAAAAAAAACGGTTACCGTTGAGTAGTTTCTATTTTTAAAATTTACACGAGTACGAAGTCTTGGGCAGCTAGTAGTATTTTATATTTCAGACCATGTTTCCTGACAACCTTATAAATATTTACAATTCTAAAACAAGACTCTCCACTAAAAAAAACCTGTAGAACGACCCGTTTAAGTGGTCTCCCAGCGTCCACATGACGCTCAAGAGTAATTAGGACGCATCCAGCATTAAAACCGAATGCCTCCTCCATTCTTCCGACATCCGCGAGCCCAGCCCACAAGTCAGGAGCGACACGGCGTTTTTCACAAGCTAGAGGTTATTAGAAAGCGTAAAACAATGGTGTCCGTCGGTCACAATGGCCATTGTGTTTCGTGTTGAGTCACGCGTCGCCTACGCTTCAGGACTCGAGCGCGTACGTCACGTAAGGTCTGTGTTCTTTAGGTGTAAGGTTCATTCGTTATGTACCGACTTTCGTAGTTCAACTAAATCTCTTGGTAGTTACAGCAGAAAGTACAAAGGCTTAAACATTTTAAGTGTTCACGAGATGTCTGCCTAATTCGATCATGAACATGAGCCTGTAGTAAGTATATTCAACATACGGGCAAAAACTCTGATTTGTGTATTTAAAAGAAAAAAGTTTAATTGTAAAGTTCTAAACTTCACTCATGTGTTGTAAATTACATAGGTACTATTTTTCCACATTGCTAAATAATGTTGATGCAAAGACTTTATTATGATTCAAATTATGTAATAAACTTTAAATGCGCATTCTTTATACCGTCGTTTGGAAGCGCTCCAAAGTCAAGAGGTAAACCTAGTATGAAAATTTTAAGAACCATCTAGCGCAATGGGATAGCACAATCAAACTAAAAAAACGGGCCCCTCTTTTCTTAGTGATGGAGCTAATAAGCAAGGTCTTCTGTCTCTTTAGCCCTTCACTAGAAATAATTTTTAACAAGCTGGCAACAAATCCTGTTCAATCCTGTCAATGTATGGATGATTGTTATTCTTTTACGCTAAAGCTACTCAACAGATCTGCATGAAATTTGATACGGTAGTAGTTTACTGGCTGGAACTTTAGGAACCTATTATATCACCCTCCATGTCACAAGGTGATATACAAAAAAATTTTGTTAACATGTTTATTCTAATTTTTAACCACTTGCCTGAAGAATTAAAAGTATTAGAAGGTTTTGCTTTTAAACGGAAGCTAACGGAATGGCTATTATTGCATTGTTTTTATAGTGTTAGAGAGTTCATAGATTATAACACAAATTAGTATTAATTGTTAAAATTTGCACGTCTGCATGCAGGTTGAATACATTTACTTTGTACTTGGCTCAAAGATCTTAATATCATGTATGTATTCTAGCAAATAAACTTTTTGATTCTGATTCTGATTCTTGAATAACATATAGGCTACTTTTTTTCCCGGGAAAAGGTACGGTTCCTGTGAGATGATTTTAATAAACAGTTTTAAATTTAAAAATCCACGCATCTAAAGTTGCAGGCAACAACTAGTATTAAATAAAATTCCTTCTAGGAAGAGTTTTTAACATAAATGTCGGCAGAAGAAAATTGGCAAAATCACCCATTTGCTGCAGCTGCTGACATTGTCCTTTTTTTTAGACGAACACTTTAGAATTTTCAGGTATGCTACAAGATATGTCCAGCTTTATCAAATGGTTCAAATAATTATATCAAAGTAATGACCAATAGCACTGAAAACGCAATATAGAGGTCGGAAAGATAAGTCCAATTTATGATTAAATGTTGCTGTTTCAATGCTCTGCATGCTTGTGTATAAGCAAAAACCTAGGTCAGAGCTTTATTTAAGTATACACTGTAATCAGCTACTGTATCAATAAAAAATAAACACAAAAAAGAGTTAACAACAAATTATTTTTTCAATAATGCATACCGGCTCCTATAATCGTGTTCTCATCTCAGTAGCGGCTATTAGTAACTTATTTACACAACAAAAAGCCAGCGATTATAATAACCAAGCGATTAATACGAGCGCGGGCCGCTATCGGTGATTGGAATCGGTGCGCGCGCGCAGGTACACTCGCGGCCGATATTCACTGGTGGAAGACATCATGCAGTAATGAAAGTTTCAAGAAACCTGTGTGGCGTCTAGTTATTTAATAAATGCTGACTTAACCGCAGCCATGATTATCATCAGCTTCATAAGACTCGATTTAATAGATCTCTATAGGCATCTATAATTGAAGGATTTAGCCATAATCACCACACTCACCTCACTTGGCAATATGGCCTATACCTCTTCAGACACCTTAAGGCAAGGGGAAGCCACAATTACTAACTAAAAACAATATAACGATAAGTTATCAGTTAAAAATTAAATTGGTGACCAATTTTCGTTTGCATTCATTTTAGCATTGTAATTATTTATTTTTACAGTTTAGTCTCTGATATGTTATCCTTACTTTTTTTTTAATTTTCTTGCTGTATTATTTATATTATTGTTTCTTTAACAAGTGTTTAGTTTTATCATAAGATTTTCATATTCTTAAGACGGTGCTGGATTTAAACAATATTCAATTAGAAAGATATTTTTTATTCCAACTGTACTTAAAAAACTCCACAGTAAATTGCTAAAAACGTTAAAACAAAAAAGTTCTTTCTCACACCTCCTCGCAGAAAGTATAAAGCACTTCAAAGAGCCTTCGATTCATCACGAGCGTCCCTGCGCGGGCGCAGCTGTCCGTCAATCATGCGTGTTCGTGTCTTTCATTGAGCTACCGGACATTATCTGTGCGTCAATGTTTTTTAAAGTTAAATCTGACGAAGAAAAAAGCGCTTAGGGATTCTGTTGGCATGTATTTATTTACTTGTTTGGAAGGAAAACCATCAAGAGGATGTATGAAATTTAAAGTAAGATAAATAGGTGTCAAACTTGCAGAACACAGACATATTTTAGTAATTAATGAGTATTATTCTTACCTAATAATTTTTAAGATCGAATATGGAATATTCTTAAAAATATTGATATTTCAAAGGCCTGATTACTTACTAACGGAAAGTCTTATTTGAGATTGAGATGATATGTGTAAATGTTATTTTTACTGGAACAGTTTCTTACTCATCATATTTATTTTTATACTGTTATTTTTAAAAAAAATTATTAGTTTCAAAACACAATTAATTTTCTAGGTATTTATGAGTCACTGAGCTCTATTTATGATGTTATCAGCATTTGTATCTACGTCGTGCACGTCATACGTTATTTTAATCATGCCAATTCGTTATCAGTAACTCAAGTTCAAAGCAAATATTTGTTTTAAGTATTGGAGGCATTGCTAAGAACGCAGATTTACTTTTGTAATGAACTAGCCTTTCGTACGCGGCACTCCCTAACTCCCATAATATCGCGCGGGCAGAAACCTGTGCCCAAGAATGGTACAAGATAGCCTATATCCTTTCTCAAAGCCTCGTTTATATTCACTTTATATGATGTCTAAGCAATTATAATATCATGAGATGCGGGTTCGAGTCCCACCTGAAACATAATTTTTCAAGCTTAAATACTGATCATTTATATTTGTATCAAATTTCATTCAAATCGGTTCGGTGATTTAGGCGTAAAAGCGTAACAGACGGACAGGCCATCCTGTTCCTAATCCTTATAATGTTAGTAAGGATTAGAAAATAGGATTTATAAGTTACACATAGCTAATCACAGCGAACGTAGATAGATAATAAGCAGATTTGCATTCGTCTAAAGCTTAGACTTTAACTAAACTTTCTGTGATCCACCTTATGATTCCACCGTGCGCACACGCACGGCTTGTCCGTCAATCACTTTTTGTGGCCCATTCATGAGAGTCCATTCAGCTACCGAGTACCGGACGCGGCGGCAAAAAACTCAATGAGTTATTGTACCAAGCGATACTATTATGAGCTAAGTTTATCTGGGTTGCTTATCTGAAGTAGTTATCGTTCTGAAGATTGGTTCGTTTGGTTTGTTTATTGTGTTTGATGCAACAGCACTAGCCGAGTGAAATATTTAATTTATTTTAATTTAGTGGCTTAAAAGATGCTGTTTTGTACTACTCGTATTATGACTGTTTGGGAAAATTTATTACTGTTAAAAATAAACCTGCTAATTGATTGATTTGATTGATTGCACATGATTTAAAAAAATGGTTCAATTTTGAATTGAGACTAAATTAAATTCGTCTTTTTGTGATCATAAGTTCACAAGCGAATTCTCAAAAGAATTATGACTTAGGCGTAGTAGTATTGAAATAATTTCTAGACGCAGTAGAAAGATGCGTTTTAATCAACACACATGACAATCCGACAGCTAGGTGAACTGTTGCTATTTATTTACGATTTTTGTGTAACAAAAATATTTCTTTCAACATTTGGATAGCTGTTAAAAATTTACAATGTCATATTCAGGTTATTCGTTTTGTATCGTAATAAGAAATAAATACTACATTCTTAGCTACTCGGGTGTCAGTAAACTTTCATATTTTAGTAGGAACCCACATATAAGCCGTCTACACAGTACTTATTCAGTTATTTTATCTCTTATCGCTTTTCTACAATCCGATTTTGTTTATTCAGAAAGTCAGCATACATATAAAAAAGCGAAAGTCTTCTTATCTTCAGCAACTATAGCTTCCTTTTGCCTTACTTCGTATTAATTTTTTTAACGTTATCAATAATTTTGATACGAAAAGATAACCCTTAGTGAGGTTATCTGTTCAATATTTGGTCTGAGTAATAAATTTACGTTATCTATTGTTATCCATCATTCGTACCAACGATATCATATAAATAGCACGTGTCTTTCGTTAAAATTTGTAAAGCACACAATGGGTATTTACTGTGAAACTGATATACAAACTCCACCTGATGGTTATTTCGTACCTGGAAGCTCAGTCGCTGGAGTTATTCGATACACGACCGATGAAGACACTCAAATTGAAAACATTATACTATCGTTAAAAGGAATTGGAAATCTGAAAATCGTTAAAAGTCAAGGCAATAATAAAAGTAGAACGTACTACAGCGACGAGGAATATGTTTATGTTGTAAGTGTTGTGAAAATTTCAAAAAGTGAACATGAATCTAGTGCACGGCAGTATGAATGCGAATTCAACTTTGTACTTCCAGATAATATCCCTTCATCGTTAAAATACAGTAAACAAAAGTTAAGCTACAAAGTGAATTGTAAGATTACATACAATATACATGCAAAGTTTATAGTACCAGGAAAGTGGTCATTTAACAAAAAGTTTGCAAAAGAAATACAAGTCGTATCGACAAAAATCACTCCAAAGCATCACATGAAACCAAACATACATGGTCAAAGAAGAAAACTTTTCCAGCCATTCAGTAAACTTCAAAGGTTTGTGAATCTAAAAGCTACAATCCAGAGCTCCGTTATTCTTCCTGGTGGTAAAGTAGATGTAACTTACGAAGTTCAGAATAGTACAAACGTTGCTATTTCAGCAATTAAAACTAAGTTCGTTGAAATATGTGACTTTTATGCTAACGAAAATCATATTGTTGAAATGGTCCACTTAGTTGAAGACTTGGAGTCAAAAACAGGTGCTATAAAAAGCGGAGACACTTTTGAGTCAACCTGTGATATCACGGTCCCTGCTGAGCTTCATAGTATTGAACAATCAAAACTAATAGTAAAAAACTTTGGTTTTCTTATAGAAGTGAAAATGCCTGCACCTTATCGCAACTGGTCATTTCGAATACCCATACAAATTGGTGATCCAGTAAATTTGATTGAGGTGTCAGAAAATGGTCTTCAATTGGGATATCCAGTAAAAATAGGGGAGGCTTTCGATGAAAACCAATCAACAGAGGCGACTGGAACATCTTCTGACCCACCTCCAAGCTATTTTGAATCCATGAAGAAAACTGAATCTCCATCTTATGATGAAGATTACGAAGAAACGATTGAATTTAGCGATGATCACGAAGAAATTGATGATTCAAGCGACGAAAATAATTCCAATAAAACAGATGAGAGTTTTTTCAACAAGCGACTGTAAATTAATGTACCTACCTATTTAGGACATGTGAGGAATAGTTTCTCTCTGTTGTAGCAAAGTCAAACCGTTAGTAGACTCTATGAGGATTGTCCTTCTAACCAAGCTATCTTAGGATCTTATGTCTGGGCTGACGCAGGGTGAACAGCAGAGGTATCATAATATTAAGGCAAGGAAAAGTGACCACTCTTCTTGAACTTGTTAATCCTACAACAATAAATAAAATATCTGTTTAAAAACTAATCAAAATGTTTTATTCATGGAAGCCAGTGTTTACCAAAACATATTCATTTTCAATTGCTGATATTATAAATCAGTTAAATAAGAAAAGCTGTTACAAATCGTAATTGTTTAAGTTAGATCCGTCGAGCCAAATCACGTATTAGCTGATAAGAACGAAACAAAACATCTGTGTGGTTTTGGCTTGACCGCTTGGTGAAGTCCATGAAAAAGGCGTATTTTGCAACACATAACACTGGCTTACCTTTTTTTGATGATGCAATGTATCAAACTATAAAGCTTATCATAAAAACTTACTAATTTTGTAATTTTGTTACTACTCATAGATTTTGTATATTAAGTAATTACTACAAACGAATAATTGATTTTGCATTGTCTTGTAGTCTGTTTGTAACTTTATAAGTAATTTTGATACGCAATAATGTGTCATAGATACTCTTTTCTATTTAATTTTTGGTTTGAATATTAAATTTGTGTTATCTACAACTGTTATCGAACATTCATACCAACGATAGCATATAAATAGGATGCGATTTAAGTGTAAAAATATAACAAGAAAGTAGCATAAAATGGGTATTTATTGTGAAATGGATATACAAACTCCACCTGATGGTTACTTTGTACCTGGTAGCTCAGTCCCTGGAGTTATTCGATACACGATCGATGAAGACACTCAAATTGAAAACGTTACACTATTGATAGGAACTGGAAAGCTTACGGTCGAAAATAGTTCAAGTAATAATAATAGTACAACATACTATGGAGATGAGGAATATGTAAATGTTGTAAGTGTTGTGAAATTTGCAAATAGTGAACATGAATCTAGTGCACTGCAGTAGGAATGCGAATTCAACTTTGTCCTTCCAGATAATATCCCGTCATCATTAAATTACGAAAAATAGATATTAAGCTATGAAGCAAACTGCAAAATTACATACAATATACATGCAAAGTTTATAGTACCAGGAAAGTGGTCATTTAACAAAAAGTTTGCTAAAAAAATACAAGTCGTATCGACAAAAATCACTCCAAAGCATCATATGAAACCAAACGTACATGGTCGACGGAGAAAACTTTTTCAGCCATTCAGTAAACTGCAAAGTTTTGTGAATCTAAAAGCTACGATCCAGAGCTCTGTTATTCTTCCTGGTGGTAAAGTAGATGTAACATACGAGGTTCAAAATAGTACAAACGTTGCTATTTTAGCAATTAAAACGAAGTTCGTTGAAATATGAGATTTTTATGCAGATAAAACTTATATTATTGAAATGGTCCATTTAGTTGAGGACTTGGAATCAAAAACAGGTGTTATAAAAAGCGGGGATACTTTTAACACAAGATGTGAAATCATGGTCCCAGATAAGCTCCATAGTATTGAGAATGCAATATTAGTTGTGAGAAATTATGGTTTTATTTTTGAAGTGAAAATTCCTGCACCTTATCGTAAGTGGACTCTTCGAATTCCCATACAAATTGGTGATCCATTAAATATGACCGAGGTGTCAGGAAATGGTCTTCAACTTGATTATCCAGTAAAAGTAGGGGACTCGTTAAATGAAAACCAATCAACAGAGGCGGCCTGCACATCTTATGGCCCACCTCCAAGTTATTTGGAATCCATGAATGCAACTAAATCGCCTTCGTATGATGAAGATTACAAGAAAACGATTGAATTTAGTGATAAGCACGAAGAAAACGGTGATTCCAATAAAACAGACTAAAGTTTTTTTTTTATAAACGACTGTAATTTTGTGTACCAACTTATTTTGGACAAGTGAGAAATAGATTCTCTCGGTGATAGCTAAGTCAAACCATTAGTAGACACTATGAACATTGTCCTGATAACCAATCTATTTTAGGATCTTATGCCTGGGCCGACAAAACTAAATGGTGAGCATCAGAGGTATCATAATATTAAGGCGAGGAAAAGTGACCACTATTTTTGAACTTGTTAGTCCCGCAACATGTAATGAAATATATTTTTAAAAACGAATTAAAATGTTTGATTCATGAATCCAGCGCTTATAATAAACATTACTTTCGAAAACTGATATTATAAACCAGGTTAACAAGAAAACCTGTTACCTATGAAAGAGTGTTTCCCAAAAAGTAATTATTTCCAGTTAGATCCGGATTGAGCCAAATTACGTATAAATCATATAAGAAAAATCGGCCAAGTGCGAGTCAGACTCGCGCACGATGGGTTCCGTACCATTGACTAGGTAAACAACAGTAGGTACCTACATTTATTTAGTTAATGTATTGCCTACCTGTTACCATTTATTGATATCGAGCAAAAATTGGCGTTTTTTGTGTAGTAGCCCCCCTATAATTTTTATTTTAATTTTATTATTTATTATTAAAGCCAAAATACAACTGAGTGTTTTTGAATAATTCAAGTGTCTACTTGTTGCCCTTATTAATAAAAGCAAAAAAGGGCAAAAAAAAATTGTTGTATGGGAGCCCCCCTTAAATATTTATTTTAGTATTTGTTGTTATTGCGGTAACAGAAATACATAATGCCATCAAAAACATAACTTGTAAAAAACCCAAGTCGAGCAACTAAGATTTTCCACCCTAAAAAGTTGTGCAATCTATGTAATACCAAGTCGGTTCATTAGCCAGTGCCTACTTAAGGGACCTTTATCTTAAGTTATCAGTCACAATTAAAATTAATTGTTATCGTACCAACCGGTTGTCGCTTGGGGTTCAAAGCGTTAAGACAGGAGACTAATAATGCAGAAAGGTGCGCCTCTTCAAGCTAATGGGATACAAAACTCACCAATAGATAACCACTCGTTTTGCATTTCTAAATTCATAGCGTGCACTTTGTAATTGTCATTTTAATCCTGTCGTAGACAGTGTTTTACTATGTCTCGATCTTCCTTCTTCTTTCTCGTACATAACCAAGCCGTATTTACTTGTGCACCTGCTATAAATTGCTTGTGGAATTGAAGTCTAGATTCAAGTTCTTTGGCACTGTTGTCTTTTGGGAGAGATGTAATTAATTCGTCTTGTGACTTTCCCAAAACATGCGTTTATGTCATTCTAATATATAGCACTTACTGCCGAACTCAAAGTTTTAAACGCCCCGTTGGTCTAGTGGTTTAAATACCAGGCCAAGATCTTGGGGTCCCGGGTTCGATTCTCGGGTCCACAATCAACCAAAGTCCGCTCATCATTATTTTTAGAACATGAGTCAGATTGCATGGCCTACTTTCCCACAGTAGGAAATGCAAGTAAATTTTTTAGAAGACAATCCGGGACTTGCAAACGGTCATCTGCGTTCCGAGTGGAACGAAGCAAAGAACTTAAACTCAACTTAAACACCGAATAATCTTAAAATATTCAAATTATGCATTACTATCACTCACGAAGAAAGATTATTGTATTTCATAGCATTTGTATTATAGAAACTTACCTATTTACTATTTATTAATATAAAAATTACAAATTCGATCGATAAAAAGTAGCGTCCCACGAATCGAAAGCTTGACATATGTTTTCGATTTTAAATATGACGTTGATCCGAACTCGATAACGTCGGTGGTAAGGATATAACGGCAGTTTTCGCTTTCAAGTAGTTCGCTATTTGACCACAACTCGATTGGCGCTCTAATCGATTTCCAGAGTACCAAATCACTGATTCTCGACGTCGATTCGATTTTGATCGTAACTCGAACTCGTCAAGAGTAAGCCTGCAGGTCATAAGTTCTGTCACATGTGTAATATGAAATAATTTAGACATGTTTATTATTTATGTGACCATTTATATAGCAAAATGAACTTAATAAAACATAGATTCATATGGTAATAAAGTTTATTCAAAATGACCCCCGCGATTTTGAATACAGGCCTTCAATCTGCGCGGTCAGTCGTCTATCGCAGCACGAACGAGGTCCATGTCAATATAGGCGGCTGCCTTAATCAAGGATGCCTTAAGTGACTACAAATCAGGATGAGGCTTTGAGCACGCCTTTTCCTCCAAGTGTTGCCATATCTTGTAATCTAACGGACTCAAATCTGGACTGGAGGAGGGCCAGTCTTCGTGCCGGATGAAGTCGATTTCACGCGCCGCCAGCCAGTCTTGTGTGCTTTTCGCTCTATGAGCTGGCGCAGAATCTTGTTGGAATACCCAGTGCCTGTTATTAAACATGGTATGAGAAACAGGTTCCACAAGGTTCTTGAGGACTGTATTTTGATACACAACTGCATTCGTTTTTACGCCTTTCTCACAAAAATGTACCTCAGTTAAGCCCCAATAAGAGACTCCCAACCAAACCATGAGCGAGGATGGAAAATGACCTCGTTGGACACGCGGAATACGATTGCTCGCTTCTTCACTGCTGTGTGCGTACACCTTCTCATTTTGTTTGTTGTAGCTCTCTTTCACGGTGAAAATTTTTTCATCCGAAAAAAGAATTTCCCGATACTTTCTTCAACAAAGCGCGGCATCTCTTCAGTCTCAGGCCCATTAAACGAGCGTCCAAACAATGTCCTGTTTTTCTTGGATATGTCCTAAGCCCTAAGTCTTCATTTAACACTCTTTTCACCGTGGTCCTGCTTAACCCCATATCTGAAGGGCCAACAGTTTCTGCTTACGTATGGGATTTCTTTGAATTCGCGCCTTCACAGCTTTTATCACTGCTGGAGTCCTAACAGAGCAAGGGCGACCACTTCTTGATCTGTCATCTACACTAGAGTCTTCATTGTATCGTTTTATGGTACAATAAACGAATCTTTTGGTTATATTCAAATTTCTCAGTAAATCGAAAATCTGAATTGGTGCGTAACCGCAACAATGCAACGCAATAACCGCGACACGGTCTTCTTTAACGGCCATTTCCAATAACCTATCTATCTTCAGTTTTGGCATATCCGAGATAGGAAACAGTTTCTACTTCTGTTTTTGCCGTCCAGAGAAACAAAGACAGAAGTTGTTTTCTATCTCCGATATGCCAAAACTGAAGATAGATAGGTTATTGGAAATGGCTGTAAGTGTCCACTCCATATTTAAAAATGAGGAAAATTCTAAAAAGAACACATTTTTATTTTCATGAAAAATTCGAAATGTCGAATTCAATAAACTTTTTTGCGGCCAGCATTCTAAATTCAAAAGTTTTTATTGTGTGACAGAACTTATGACCTGACTATGTATAATTCTATCCGTTTTGTTATTAACTATTATCTTTCTGAAGCCTTTATTTT
The DNA here is from genome assembly GCA_949315895.1 of Anania crocealis. Classification (NCBI taxonomy): domain Eukaryota; kingdom Metazoa; phylum Arthropoda; class Insecta; order Lepidoptera; family Crambidae; genus Anania; species Anania crocealis. The sequence goes on along the minus strand of OX438885.1, from coordinate 732,783 downwards.
TAATACACATTTCATAGTTTAACATGACGTTTAATTGTGTTTTTTCTTCTATTTCATAAATACCTAACAGAAAATAGAATGTAGGCTTGATATAAATAAATAATACATAGAAGTATTGCAAATGGAATGCTGTTTATTTGAGAAATCTAACAATTAATATAATCGAAAGTACCACATCCAGTAGTATACTAGAAATTATTGTCATGGAAAAGTATCGAAGCAGGCAGATTCTATAGTCGGCTAAAAGATTTTGTCGCAGAACACTGTCGAAACAGGCACATTCGATAGAAATGGAAACAACGGTAGCCGAGTAAAGTATCGAATGTTTAATATTACAAAAAGTATAATATTTAGAAAAAAATTGTATACAAAGTATAAAACAGTAAAATTTTCCACTTACGACACAGTAGTAACATTGAATATACGAATTACACTGTCAAAGAAAATCGAAATCTAAACTTTAAATCGCTCTACTGAAAAGTAGGGATTTTTCAGTTTCGATAGTCTACGTGGGGACCGTCGATATTGGCGATGAGGAAATTTTTAATATTGTCAGTGTCGTGAAATTGCAAATAGTGGACATGAATCTAGTGCACGGCAGTAAGAATGTGAATTTAACTTTGTACTTCCATATAATATCCCTTCGTCGTTAAAATACAGAAAAGCAATATTAAACTACAAAGCAGATTGCAAAATTACATATAGTATACAAGCCAAGTTTATAGTACCAGGAAAGTGTTTCCGTGAAATAGACGTATTTTACAACACATACCACCAGCCTGACTGTTTTTTATTAATGCTAAATACGACATTACAAAGGAAATCATAAACTTTGTCGTCTTTTTCGGACGTTAGACATAGAGTTTGGTATAACTATCAAAACAAGTAATGTTTACTCAAACCGCCGTTATTATAAAATCGCTTATGTATGAATTATCCTTGTTTATTCATATGACAATGTATTTAAATCCTAACTATTTTATTTTGAATATTTTATCAATATCTACTTGCATCAATTTAGCTTATAAAAAAATGTAACAATTCAGTCAGTTTTAAAAATTACTGATGTAACAAAATTGTGCTGATTGTCCCTAAACTTACTAAAATAAGTTCAAAAATATAATTATGTTTTGGGAAAAAATTAAAATAGTTCGCTATACGTTCAACATGTTGCGTTACAGACGAAAAAGTAAGTACGGGCGATATCAAGTTGGCATATTTTTTTTCCATTTTGTTGTTAAGATAAGGCATGCTTGTAAGAGATGATCGTTATAAGGATTTATAAGGAAGGCCTTTGTCTAATAATGATGACAAATATCTTGGTTGTTTGATGGTTACAGAGGTCGCCTGGTAAGAAAAAGTTTAAGTGTTCGACTCCCATCTAAATCAGTCGACAGTCCTTTCGTAGTAATTCATATTTTCAGTACACTATTTTTAAACTTGCTGTTCGATTTTATATAAAATGGTTTGAAAAAATGGTGGATTTCATCTTTCCATTAAAAGTCCTCACAAAAATATGATAATAAAAAAAGAAAAAAAAAATCCAATAATTTTAAAATAGGATGTTGCATTGTCTAGTCGTAACTGAATTTATTTGTTTGAAATGTGTACATCCAGCTAGTGTAGTAGCGCGGTGATATTGTGATCCCGGGTCCGATTCTTTGTCAGGTCAACATAAGAAGCGGTCTTTTCTAAATTGGCTTGAAGTCTACTTTTCTCTACTTTAGAAGGCACGTCAAGTCATTGATTCAGGCTTCAGCGACGGTCTTCTTATCTTCAACAACAACTAAATAGTTGAATTTTGCGTTGCTTCGTAGTTCGTTTTTAACTTTATCAGCAATTTTGATACGAAAAGATAAAATAATGTGTCATACAGTCTTATCTAATCAATACTTGATTTGAATATCAAGTTTGTGTTATCGACTGTTGTCGAACATTCATACCAACGACAGCATACAAATAGCACGTGTTTCAGGTGTAAAAAATACTCATATAATAGGCTAAAATGGGTATTTACTGTGAAACTGATATACAAACTCCACCGGATGGTTATTTCGTACCCGGTAGCTCAGTCGCTGGAGTTATTCGATACACGACCGATGAAGACACCCAAATTGAAAACATTATACTATCATTGAAAGGAACTGGCAAGCTTACGGTCGTAAGAAGTAAAAGCAATAATGATAGTACAACATACGTTGGTGATGAGGAATATGTTAATATTGTCAATGTCGTGAAATTTGCAGATAGTGGTCGTGAATCTAGTGAACAGCAGTATGAATGTAACTTTAACTTTGTACTTCCATATAATATCCCTTCGTCATTAAAATACAGAAAAGGAATATTGCACTATAAAGCAGATTGCAAAATTACATATAGCATACAAGCCAAGTTTATAGTACCAGGAAAGTGGTCGTTTAACAAAAAGTTTGCAAAAGAAATACAAGTCGTATCGACAAAAATCACTCCAAAGCATCACATGAAACCAAACATACATGGTCAACGGAGAAAACTTTTTCAGCCATTCAGTAAACTGCAAGGTTTTGTGAATCTAAAAGCTACAATCCAGAGCTCTGTTATTCTTCCTGGTGGTAAAGTAGATGTAACTTACGAAGTTCAGAATAGCACAAACGTCGCTATTTCAGCAATTAAAACCAAGTTCGTTGAAATATGTGACTTTTACGCTCACGAAAATCATATTGTCGAAATGTACCACTTAGTTGAAGACCTGAAGTCAAAAACAGGTGCTGTAAATAGCGGTGATACTTTTGAGTTAAGATGTGATATCACGGTCCCTCCTGAGCTTCATAGTATTGATAATTCAAAAATAGTTGTGAGAAATTATGGTTTTCTTATTGAAGTGAAAATGCCTGCACCTTATCGTAACTTGAGACTTCGAATTCCTATACAAATTGGTGATCCAATAAACATAACCGAGGTGTCAGAACAAGGTCTTGAACTTGAAAATCCTGTAAAAATAGGGAACGTTTTAGATGCAAACCAGTTCACAGAGGCGGCGGGAACATTTTATGACCCGCCTCCAAGTTATGTAGAATCCATGAATGCAACTAAATCGCCATCGTATGATGAAGATTCCGAAGATAAGCTTGAATTTAGCGATGATCACGAAGAAAATGGTGATTCTAGCGATGATAATTATTCCATTAAAACTGATAAGAGCTTTTATAAAAAGTGACTGTCATTCTCGCGTTCTGTGTATGTACTCGTACCTATATACTTATATTAGACTAGTAAGGAATAGATTTTCTGTGTCGTCATAAAGTCAATTTATTAGAAAATATGAGGATTGTGCTGCTAACCAAGCTGTCTCAGGAACTTAAATCTAGCCTGATCCTGATGCAGGGTGAGTAGCAAAGACAAGACATGGCGTGAAAAAATTTACACTCTTCTTAAACTTGTGTATTGTATAAAATATATTTTTAATAAAATAATTTAAATGTTTGATTCATGTAACCCAGTTCTTACTTGTAATTAACATAATATTTACTTACAATACGCTACTTGATTGATTTAAAAATACATAATCTAAAATTGCAGACAAACTATATAGCAGTTTGGCAAAGACTCAGTTTGTGTAATACGAGTATAGTAATTTTTTTGAAAGAAATAAATTATAAGAAAATGCTCATTTATTTCCTTATTAGTCGAAAAACTTAAACGTACGAGTACCTAGGAAATCGTAAATATTTATTTTAAAATTCCACTTTTCGTACACCGACGAAAACGCTATAGACCATATTGGTGTAAAGATTGTCTGTTCTGTGAAACCAAATAGGTCAAAACAAACATTTGACATTTGACCAAGAGCAGTCAGATTTATTTGCCAACCTAACAGCCATGTTTGCTTGTATCAATAAAAAGAGGAAGAAGTATCAATTACACTCTGATTAGGGGTTCTAACAATTAATATTAAGCCTGTGATTAAACCTAAATCAATGAAAATACTCAGTCAATTATTTCAAAAATGTCAGTGTCAAAGCATAGGCAACATAAAGAAATTTACTCGTAAGATCCGCCAGAAAGTTTGATTAGACCCCATTATGACGTCTTAATGTAGCTTTCTTGCAATTTAGTTAACTGAAATCAATAAATACTGGTTTCCTACGGGAAACAGTACATAAACTATTCATTTATTAAGCAAATGTGAGTCAAGTAGCCTATTGCTGATATTATAAATCAGTTAACAAGAAACCTGTTACACATGAAAGAGTGTTTCCCAAAACGTAATTGTTTCCAGTTAGATCCGGGTCGAGCCAAATCACGTATAAATCAGATAAGAACGGAATAAAACGTCTGTGTGGTTTTGGCTTGACCGCTTGGCTACGGCCATGAAACAGGCGTATTTCATGACACACCAACTAGACTTTTTTTTATTCGTGCTAAATACCAAACTACAACGGAAATCATAAACTTTATCGTCCTTGTCATTATCGGACGTTAGACGTAGGTTTCTGGAAGAAATTCTGTCTGAGTGCCTGTGTTATTAAAACATTAATGAGATATCCCTGTATCAATTTAAATATGAATACTTTATTTGATATTTTAGCAACTTAATTGCACTTATAATATCAGTATATAAACTTGAAAAATTTTGTCTCAGGCGGGATTCGAACCCGCATCTCCTCGCTCCTCCTGCGAGGAGATGCATATTACCTTTACCTTTACCTTTTACGAAAATGTTACACGTTACATGTTACACTCAGTTTTCAAATTGACTGATGTAATGAATTTAAGCTAACAATCCATACTAAAATTCAGAAAATGGATTCGTTTTTAAAAAGATGTGTGTGTAGGTATATTTATATTAAAGTAAATTGCTACGTGTTTTAAAGTGGAAAACTTTAGAACAAGCCGCACAAAGAACGCTTGTCATCGAGTGATAACCGTAATAAATGCGTGGTAGTAAAAACAATTACTGTTCTTTAACCATACAAATCCAGACTGTGCCAGGCCAATAATTATGACAGAACGAAACCTCTAACAGATTTCGACAGCTGGTTTGAAATAAACTTATATTAACATAAGTAATACTTTCATGCCCGCTGGTTTCATAGCTTCCACTAGGGCGGGCGCGGGACAATACCCGCTGAGGTGGAGAGTACGCCTGTGGGCGGGCGGCTATTAGGACAGATAAAGTATTGTCATTGCCTTAGGAAAGGTAGCCTTATATAGGAATATGCCTTATATAGTTAGCTCATAATGCACTTTTAATCACTGGCATTTTTTAACGCGACTAGTAGCCACAAAAAAGTTGTAGGCTACCTCTGACTAATGGGACATCGTCAAAAAATTGGCGATAGAATCCATAAGTCAACGGAATCCGAAGTCTGATGGAGGCTGAATGACACCCGCCCACCAAGTTTGTCCAGGCGCTCGCCGCCCGCCCATGACATACGCAATCTTGTGTTTCTATATTAATGTTCGTGACCAGGAGCTATTGAGTTATTATAGATGTTTATGTAGCATAGAAGTTCATAGCTGTAAATCTTTTGATTGATTTACCATAAACATAGGTACATTGAAATTATGATTCCTGATATAAAAATATCGACTGGCCTAGGTAATTCTACCTAGGCCAGTCGATATTCAAGTGATCATAATTAAAATTTCCAGCAGGTATTTTTAATTCGTTTAGAATATACCAGAAGAAAAAGAAGATTCAGAAAAATTTCTTCTACTTCCAAATATCAGAAGAAAGAAATTGAAACATGCAATACATTATACATTTTAATAAATGGTACTTAGGTTTAGCATTTATGCTTTGAATAAATGCTCAGAAGTCTGTTTACGCAAACAAATTCTACAATTTATTTCATAGATTTGGAATCACTCTTAAACTTTCGCATTGCATAATTATTTGAACGATAACGGGAAATTAAACACGATCATACCTTATTATTTTGCCTGACGTTTCGATCGGGTTGCACCGACCATGGTCACAGGCTGACTGGAGACAGCGATGCATTCACTCCGTGGGGAAGGTAGATTCATATAAATCTACCTTCTAAATGTTTATTTCGCCAGACAAAATAATAAGGTATGCTGGCGTTTAATTTTCCTTTATCGTTTAAATGATCTAGAATCAGTCATAGAAAATGTAAATAATATTTTTAAATTTGGTGTTTCTGACTCATGTATATTTCACAATCAGTATAAAAACATTTCAGCGTGTTACAAACGGGTTATTGTCAATGTTGAAGCCTTCGTTGATTGCCGTTTGTTGCCTTATTGCATACGCAGCCTTCGGGGACAGTGGACCATGCTCCACAGGCCCCACAGCAGCTATGCCCTGGTTGTGTGGCCAGAGATTAACAGTCATGAAGAGCGTTTGACAGTGCGCGCATAATTTTGGTTCTGTTTTAAGTTTGGTTGCTGTAACTTTTTATGAAGCGCGTAGAGCTTACTGAAAACAGCTTTTTGCCTAATTGTAAATAACATATTGTTTGACAATCAGAAGATTACATCAATTTTAAAGTTAATTTAAAACCAGTATTCATTTTGCTATAAGGTTTGAATCTCCTAAGTTAGATCTTCATTGAGTGATTTTGTCAGAAAAAAGCGTTTTTTTTTTAAAAGGGCGACTGCGTGCCTCACATTGATCTATTTGTGAGTCGGGCTTTTCATGATGTGAACCGACGATCTGGCGAAAGTTGCATAAATCTGCTGGCTAGCGTTTAACAGATAACTAGAGATACTTACGGAGTCCAGAAGTGGTCGTCTTTTGGCTCAGATGATGCTGATGATGATGACTTTAGTCAAGGTTGTTATAGGAATTATTGTAAGTATGTTTACTATTGCAAGAACTTAACAAGACTGCATACAAATCAAACATCTGATAAATTCCTACAAGCAATTACAGACGACAGCAATTAATAGCGATGTGCAACATTGTATCGTTATATAAAGTTAACCACATTAACCCGTGAAAGAGCAGGTGTTACAAAAAATATTCCGGAACGGGTATTTTGTACCGCGACCGCAGACCCCACAAAATGTCGGCAAATGAGCTGAATTAGACGCGTGTAAGCGGTCAGCTTTGTTACAGTAATTGATTCGTCCGCTGCACTTTTTTAGTACTGACTTTTGGTTACTTAACAGCGGTTTGCGGTTGTGTTGCTGGTGTCAGGATCGTTATGCATTTTACGAGTTATGTTGTTATTGAAGTGAAATGACTTTCTGATATTACTGGCAGGTTATACACGAGTTTATGTTTGGAGAGCACCAGTTGGTTGCGGTTAGGTAGGTAACAAACGATAAACCGTGTATAAAATCTTAATGGGCATTGTTTTTTTGTTAAAAGCCAAACAATTTGTTAAGATTTTACATCTGCATACCTTAAAAAAGAAATTCTAATGTTATCTTTTTGTTAATGTCTACAGTATTGAAATCTAGCCACTGCTGGCTCATGTAAGATATTGATATTGAAAAAGGAACCATCAGATCCATTTCTGGCCCCCGTGATGTTCGCCTGGTAAGTTCTTAAATCACTAGCTAGACCAATGAGTCGTTATGAAAAGGTTCTATTATAACCTATCTTTTGACTGTTACATATTACCAAATTACATATTTACAAAACATTGTTTTTATAACCGCATATAGTCAGCCAACTCCCCGTCGGTGTTTGCGTTGGCACACGCAATCAGCCTCCGTGCATCGCCCACGAAATCGCTGTTTGGACTGAGTCGCTGATTTGTGTGCGGCAGCTATTTGTCTTTCGCATCAGGGGACTTAAATGTAATGAGGGAAATTCAAATGCGCTTGTTTTTTGGTCGGCCAGTGAAGGGTTGGATAGCAAAATATTATTTTTAATGCTTCTGTTACTAGTTGGAGGGATAGCTTGGAATATTAATATTGAAAAATTGTTTTCGGGTTTGTTTACTTATTTGCTATCGTAGATGTTACAAGATCTTTTTCTTTTTTTTCTTTAACATAGGGTATTTTATTGGAATTGAATTAGTGCTCAATCAATTAAATTAAAAAAAATATAACTAACCTAAGTCAATAACCTACCTTAGTTGAAGACACTATAATCTCTTTGCTACCCCTAAGTTGCGTGCCCGAGTTGGCCCATAACACTTGTCTCACATTATGTAAGGCATAATTATATCTGTAAAAATTATGGTTTTGAAATAAATTATTAAGTGTTGCTGTTGATTAAGGTCCCTGCCATAATGAGAAACACTGTGTTATCAGGAAAGTATTTAAAAAACGCAACTTTTAGCAAAATCCTCAGAAAAGAAGTCGCAAGCATAGCCTAGCGCTATGTAAAATGTGTAGTAACACATTTTCGGATCTTCCTATCAGATCTTCAAACTCCGTCTTCCAAAATCAAATAACAGTCCACAATTGAAAAATGTGTTTCCTTCACAATCCACCGTCACTCCTGTCAAATAACTCCAAAGTAAGCAGACAACGGGTTCCAACTACCCCAAGTTACCCGTGTTGGACATACGCACCCCGCTGCGACATTCCTAAGATGTTCTCTCGAATTTTTGCAAGACAAATAGCGGCCGGTTGACCGAAATGACATATGGCCGGAGCGTGGAGCGGCCAGCCCTCATGCACTCCCAGGAATTTGCAGTTTTCCTCCGGTTTCGATGATTTATTCGCCGAGTTTGAGGCCCAGTTTATGAACTCATATTTATGGAGCTTGTTTAAAGTTGCCCAGGGACGATTTGTTAGTCTCTTTACGGCATCCGTATAATTTTCGATCGTTGTGCAGTGTTGTTATTGTTTCAACAGTAGTTGTGTTTGAAATGAAAATGCTAACTTGCGTGTACTGGGATTTGATGTAACTCTTTTTATCAAACCCTGGCATAAGTGTTTGCTTTTTTAATTTAAAATATTTTTAAGCAGGTACATTGAGATAACATTTGTTACACCAATCGATGGTTTTTATTATGTAAATTTCTCTTTAAGAAATGTAAAGGTTACGGTAGTACATACCTGTTTATCAAAGTCCGATAAGTAAGGGAAATTTATTTTTATGATTTTCATAAAAGGATCCTATTCACGATCAAAGTAGGATTGTCAACTCATCTGTCAAGCGAGACAAAATTTTACTTTTGAGAGGCATTTGTCCATCATTGGACTTATATAGGCTGGTCAAATTTTTAGTGTTGAATTTCATGTGTATTCGTATTAAGGAAGAAAAGAAACTCCTAATACTGAAAATGGTAACCGCTCGAGAAGTGTTAAAGGCTTTACAAATGATGCGTAAAGCGGTGTCCGGTCGGCGCCCGGCGCAAATGACCCTCGGACGACATAAGGCTTCTAAGCGATGTGGCGCTTAAATCACACAAAATGTTTAACAATTTTGTTTTCTATACAACATTTAATTGAAATAAATTGTACTTCAAGATTAAAAGTAATTTTTGGATAAAATTTTTAATATCTTTCCAATTTAAATAACCGAATTGGTCTAGATACAGATGGCTACAAATGCGGAGCAAAGATCATGACAATGGTTTCGACAAAAGTTGTAATTGGCCTATTATTTTTATACTTTAATAAAAACTAGGAAAGAAAAATAAGGTACCAGTTATTTAAAAATTCATTTTGTTTACTTTATTTGATATTTTAGCAACTTAATTATATCAGTATATAAACTTGAAAAATTATGTCTCAGGCATTCATTTTGTTTTTTAAGTGCAGGTTACCCTTATGACTTTCTATTTTTATGGACAGATTCATATTTTTTTTTTGCGTTTGTAGATGTATCACGTAAAGTTTAAAAATTTGTAGTAGCACATTAGGTTTTCTACTAGATAAGCCATATTTGTGCCTCAGATTCTCTATGGACGGTTAAAAAAACGGTAATAAGTAGTCATATTGTTGTTTCTTTATTAGTTTATAATTTATTACTTACTTCTTTTTACTACTTAGCTTCAAGATTTTACTTTAGCATAAACCTAAACATACGTATATTTTTCTGGAACTGCAACTAGTATTCCTCTACAGTATCCAATGTCCCTTTCCAAATATCATTCGCTTATCATTAGGCTTGTTCGCCCTCCTCAGGGTGCTGCATCCCTTGTCAATCACGATCCGTATCACGGCGGACACCGGCGAGCCCAGACCGGACAACCGAACAGCGTTCCGGAGGCGACCAAATCCGTATTTGCGTAAGCGAAACCGGACGTAATCCGTAAGGTATTATTGACGAGACGTACCAGCTACCGAACTAGAATTAAGAAATGTGGCCCAAGTGATAAGTATTGCGTGTTGAAAAATTTAGTTTAGAGAGCCCGCTAGCAAGGTACCTAATTAGATAGTAAAATGTAGCAGAATATGGTCAGACTCGTTTCATGCCGAAATAAAAAAACTACGTAGCCTGAAGTACCTGCCTAAATTAAAACACCACTCATCCACTACACAACATTCTATGGATACCTACTATAAAATTTGACTAAGTGAGTACTATTATTTAAATGATAGAAATGTATGGCATTAAATTGTCCCAGCTCGTACTTGCTTAACCTTTGTAAAAATTACCTTACCTTGTAAAAAAATATTTAAAAAGAGGCTAACAATAGTGACCGAGTTCCTTGCGCTGCTTTTTCTCGGCACTAGCCCAGACTTGTCCCAAAGCAGTGGTAGGTTTAAATATTGGGACGTGTAAAAGCGCCTCCTCGGGCCTATTTGCAGAAATAAAGCTGATTTTTATTTTAACTATAGGATTTTAAGTGAGTACTGCCAGAAGAAGCCAGGCAGCAAAACCTCTTTGAACACACAGCAGCTGACAAGTTAAGCAGTGCGTAATGCGTATAGGCATTTAGCTAAAGCAACTAGTTCAAAGTTGTTATTTTGATAAAAATCTGTGTTTTTTAACTATACTTAATCATAAACCTAAATCATACTATTCACGATTTTCCTAAGTCTGCGCCCACTCGCTATAGTTTCTAAACTTGGACCACTTTCTTCCTCGACGTCTACCGGCCAACAAGTAAGGGTCGGCTTAGGTATGCCAATTTGCCTCGTTCTCCCTAATAGTGTTTTATTAAAATAGACCCGATACAAGCTCAGGTACACCATCTCATTATGCCTAACCCACCATATTTTTTCCAAGCCGATCTTAGTTTCTGTTATGTTGGTATTTCCATGTCAAGTGGGGTAAAACTTTAAGATTATTTGGGGATTACAAGCCATATGTAAATTTAGTTTAGATGGCTCTAATGAAGCGTCTTAGGTTATGTCTGGTAGGTATTTCTTGTTTAATAATTATTTATTTAAATTTAATAAAAAAGCAGCATTTCTCTTTTTAACTGACTTCAAAAAAGAGGATTCTCACTTCAGTTCCTATACTTAATATCTTTGACGATATTCATTTTAAGTTTCAGAAAAAAAATACATAGGTATTGGCTAAAAAATCAGAACATCTACGCTGAAGGAATTGGACTACACGTCATTTAAGTTTAAAGTGGATGCCGGCCAGAAAGGTACTAAGAACTTTAGTCTTTCTGGCCGGCACCCACTTCAAACTTCAAAAAGTATGGTGGTTTTATAACATATTAAAATATAATATTTATATTCAGCGTTCTTATAGCTAAATAGACACTATATTTTTTCTTTTGTTACTTTAAATAACCATTTTATTCTATTAAATAGATCATATTCCATATTAAAATATATCCTACAAAATTTACCAAATTTTATTTCTCCAAACTCAATTCACCAAAAATTCCCTTCGCACCCTATCGATATATAAACGACGCCCGCGTTTCTAGCGTTTAGAGTAAATCGAGTGTCGGCATCAGATGGAGATGCGGCGAAGTGGCCGACTCAAGGGCCCCGAGCGGCCGGAGATGGACCCTCCGTAATGATGCACTACACGCTAACTCTTTCGATCTATTGGGATCTATATAGAGATGCTTACGACAAGAAGTTTTATAAAAAACATTCATGTAACAAAAATGTTGAACCAAAGTCAACGTCAAAAAGTGTCCCAACTGAATGTGCATTTATTTGACATAATGGTGCAATTGTAGCACAACCTGTACCAACTTACGAACGGTTCCAATAACCTATCTATCTTCAGATTTGGCATATCGGAGATAAAAAACAGTTTCTATCTCTGTTTTTGCCGTCCAGAGAAACAAAGACAGAAGTTGTTTTCTATCGCCGATATGCCAAAACTGAAGATAGATAGATTATTGGAACTGGCCGTTAGTAGATACCATATGACATCAATATCCAAACTATTGCATGTTGACATAATTTTGGCCGGTTTGTAAAGTTGACTGACGTAAATTTGACGTCAATCGCCTATTTCTTTTGTCAGATAATTCAAGGAAATAAGCGAGTAGTTTTAATGTTCAATAAAATATTAAGAAGGATGTATCCCAAATTGGCCAGTACCTTGATTGAAGTCGGAAAGTAGCAGAGTTCTTTTTCACGGGTTAATCCATCTTAGAATACATATATTTTCCAAAAGTAACATTTTACACGAAACATCATTTTATTTTAAAAATGCTACTCCTTGTATTTCACCGCATCACCCTTGCCCAAAACTATCTTTTCCAAAAAATATATCTTTTAGAGCGAGTGTGAAGCCGTGACACTTCGCCCCGTGTCGCTGCTATCGCCACAGACCTGTTTATTGCATCGTAACAGTTTGAACTGTTCCAAAGGTCAGTCTGAGCCGGGAAGCCATTATTTTGCGACCCCTCCAAAGTGGTGGCGATGGCTGGAACTTACAAAAGCGTTAAATAAGACTACTGGTATCTACAGTCTCTAAAAACGGATTTGTTCAAGAGTTCATGCGGTAGGATTTTTTAAATCTTTTGGCGCTAGCCAGCACTTAGAAATGTATGATTGAATCTCCTATTAATATTGGTACTCCTTTAATAGGAATGGTCTATCATTTAGGTTTTGTAGATTTTTAATGTAAGCAACTTAAACATAATTTATGTCAAAGCTTATTTGACAAAATCCACAGTCTAAAGATTTTTTTTAACTTTTTGTCATAATGTCAATGTAATGTCATTTCAATTGTTTCAAATGAAAGTTTAATGCTATCATGAAGAAAAAAAAACTATAATGGGATAGGTAAGTTTAAATAACAATTACAGCCATACGTGTAAAATAATTATTAAGTAAATTATCAGCAGTGTGTGTCAAAGGAAGTAATCATCATAATTTAAAAAAAACATTAATTCAACATAATATTCTTACACACCTACTCCGTTTAATTTTGGTCCATCTTTTTTAATGTGTGCATGAACAGGCTAGGCTAACGCCCCGTTGGTCTAGTGGTTTAAATACCGGGCCAAGATCTCGGGGTCCCAGGTACGAATCCCGGGTCGGTCAACAAAAAAAAGTTTCGAATTTTCGAACGTTGCTCGGGTTTGTGATCACCAACCCGCATTTGGCAACCGTGGTGATTATGCCAGTACACCAATCATTGCTGTGGTAACTTGAATTCAATGATGGAGGCCTTTCCTTGCAGTGGGATGATTATAGGCTGTTACTTTACTTTCCTTTTTACAGGCTAGGCTTATGAATATGCACAGGAAAAGCCATAAATCAGTAATAAGAAAATATCATACAATTCTATTGCCGAGTATATTAGACCCGTCTATTTACTGATCTCAAACGTCTCTTCAAGGGGGATCGTATCTGCCTGAGAACGGACTGGCTTGACGTAGTTTCAATCTAGTGTTTATTACCTCGTAAAAGTTTGCAACTCCACTTTAGGATGTTTCGGACTTTAGGATGTTTCAAAGATAACTTCAGTTGGTCTATGCCAAGTTTAATTAGGTGGCTCAAGACTTGTTAATGTGTCTCTCTCGAGTTTAACTTCATTAGTAGTTACGCAGATGTAGATCTGATGTTTGTGTGATTATTTGAATATTGTAGATGTTTGTGAATTTCATGGGTCGACTAAGGTAATCAATTTCTTTTTATTTGATAAATGTCAATTACATAATACCTTGATTAACCCGTGACCACATACGCTTTTATAGAGTTCTAATGATACATCTAAATTAAATTTTCTTCATTTACCTTTTTTCTTTATTGTTTTGCCATTGTTTTTGTGTTATTGCACTTATCAAACTAAATATTATTTTGTTTGGTACTTTTAAATTATGGTAGTATTTAAGTAGCCCATCATATTATTATGTTTCAAAGACAGAGTTGCAATACTTCATAAATAATAATTGTTTTATTTCTGAAAAATGTAATGGAACCTTCAAAACACTAAAAATAAATGTTGTATTCCAATTGAAATCTTTTATATCTGAATAAACCACTTGCAAATAGGACGTTTTAAATTGTGAGAAGAATTACCATTGGACCCACTTTTACTTGAAGCATATTTTATGTTGGACATATTTTAATTTTAATTTTAATTTTGCGCTGACGCAACATTGTATGGATATTTTTTGCCCTTAATCGATACAACGCCTAATCAATCATGCATAACCGATTGCATTCTAATTACCCGTTCTCGCGTTTTTTCACTTTGACAACTGATTTGTTAAGGAGAAGCGTTGGTGCCTTCGGTAGTAGATCAGGTGGAAATAAAAAGCGGACTGTATTTTATAGGATTGAATGTAATTCGGGACAAGTACTACAACAGTGACCGCACACTATGAAGATATTGAAGGGAGTGGGTTCGACCGAGCATCGATGTTCGCTCGCGAACCGAACGTTCGCTCGGTGTTGTTCGTCGCGGTTCGGCGGTTGTGCTTCTCATCGTATCTCATGTCCCCCCCTGGCATCCATGACATAGCCCGTTCGTGGACATGCTCCCCGGGTTGAAGTGGGAACTTCAAATAAGTGGTAGTGGGCAAATGTTATTAAAGCCACGCCGAATTGTCCCCTTCTTAGTCTTCAGCTCGGCGACCCTCACGATGCCGTCCGAACCCGGGTAGACCTGCACAACACGACCCAGCAGCCAGCAAAGGGGTGGTAATGCCCTGTCTTTCACCAGGACCAGGCTTCCCACAGTGATGTCACCCCTGGATGAAGTCCACTTAGTTTTTTACTGCAGCAAAGATACATATTCGGTATTAAAACGTTTCCAAAAATGCTGCTTAATAAACTCCACCCTTTGTAAGCGCTCGAGTCGACTGATGTTTCCAGTATCAGCCACCTGTGGATGCGGAACGGACGTGAGTGATCTTCCTATCAAAAAATGAGAAGGAGTTAGGGCGGAGAAATCAAGTGGATCAGGAGAAAGAGGAGTAAGAGGTCGGGAATTAAGAACAGCCTCTATTTGAGTAAGACACGTAGCCATTTCTTCGTACGTAAAATGAGTAAGTTTAAGTAGTCTTTTTAAATGCTGTTTGGTTGAACGGACTGCTGACTCCGCGACCCCGTTGAAGTGGGGTGAGTAGGCAGGAGCAAATTTAAAATCGATTCCCTCTTGAATAACATCAGACGCAATATTGGAATCCTGCAAAAAATTACGCAATTGATTACAAGAACCTACAAATGTAGTGCCGTTATCGGATAATATGCTACGAGGCTTGCCACGACGTGCAATAAATCGATTTAAAGCGGCCAAATAGGATTCCTTTGTAAGATCCGTAACAAGCTCGAGGTGAACGGCTTTGACAGCCAGGCAGACAAAAATGCACAAGTATGATTTTATCAGTTTGCATCCCCTCCCTTTTCGGTCAGCTATAAGTATTGGTCCGGCGTAGTCGACACTGGAATTGAGGAAAGGAAATTCTAGGTTACTGCGTGAGATTGGAAGTTGTCCCATTATAGGCTGTACGTTTTGTGCCTTATGTCTAAAACATACTGTACATTTCTGCACTGTGGATCTTGATAGATTTCTACCCCCTAAAGGCCAATAGTTTTGTCGTATGTTTGCCAAAAGTAATTGAGGGCCTGCATGCAACAATTTTTTGTGATAAGTTTGAAATATGATTTTCGTTAAATGATGCTTACTGCACAAAAGTATGGGGTGTTTCACATTATAATCATAAGGTGAATTATCTAACCTGCCTCCTACACGAATGAGGCCATCGGGGTCCAAAAAAGGAGATAAAGAAATAAGGCGATTTTTGTGAGGTAAACCTTTTCCAAATTTCATAATTAAATATTCATCCTGAAACATTTCACATTGAACTGTAAGCAAAATTAATTTTAATGATGACTGAATTTCCTGATTGGTTAGAGGACCTTGTAATTTATTCAATTTATTTTTTAAATTAAAAACATACCTTTTTATGTAGGCTAAAATTCTTTGTAAATGATTAAAGTTAGAATATTTGATAATTAGTTCCTTTATGATAGTTTGATTATTTAAATAAATATTTTTGTTATCTGATTGATTTATAAAATTGCAAATTAATTCTGGCAGGTCTTGCTTCTCAACCTTTTTTGTCAACTTTGGCCAAAGGCTTTCGTCTTGCGATAGAAATGGCGGACCTGACCACCACAATTTAGATTCGCTGATGAGATCAGCCTTCACCCCTCGCGATACAAGGTCTGCCGGATTATCTCCCGTTGGCACATAGTTCCAGGCAGAACCGAAGGTAGTTTCTTGTATCTCATTGACACGATGTCTTACGAAAGGTTTGAGTTCGCTTGACGGTCGAGACAACCAGCTCAATACAATCGTTGAATCACACCAGAATATGATGCGGTTAACTTGTAAGGTGAGTGACTCTTTTACCTTTGTACACAGTCTTGCGCCTAAAAGTGCCCCACAAAGCTCCAACCTAGGCATAGTCGTAGGTTTTAATGGAGCTATACGATTTTTCGAAGCTAATAAATGGGTCGTAATTAAATTGAAGCTATTAATAGACCGGACATACAGACAAGCACCGTATGCTTTTTCACTGCTGTCCGTAAATACATGTATCTCATGAACAATGTTATCGTTGCACAAGACCCATCTAGGAACATTTAAAGAATTCAAGCAATGCAGTGTGCTTATAAATACTTTCCACTGTTCAGCAATATCCTGGGGTACTTCGTCGTCCCAGTCGCATTTGCTAAGCCATAGTTTTTGCATTACAATTTTCGCTTCGACGACACAGGGTCCGATCAAGCCTAATGGATCAAAAACTTGGCTGATGACAGATAAAATATGTCTTTTTGATATTGTTGCATGTACGTCAATATTTAGAGAAAATGACAAAACATCTAATTTACAAATCCATAACAAACCTAAAGTTTTCAAAGAGTAATTATCAGATAAATCTAAATCCAAGCTAGAGTTATCCTCCTCGTTAACAATTTCTCTCAAAATGTCAGTGCTATTTGATCGCCATTTTCTTAAATTAAAATTCGCTAAAGCTAATATTGATTTCACAGCCTGACATAGCTCAATTGCGCCGCTAATAGTTTCCGACCCACTTAAAAAATCGTCAACGTAAAAATCATGTTGTATACTACGCTTCACCTGTTGATTATTTGTGTCGTCAGCGAGGCTTATAAGACATTTAGTTGCGAGATAAGGCGCTGATGCTGTTCCATAAGTGAGCGTATTTAAAGTGTACGTTTTGAGTGGCTTGGATGGGTCCCGTCTAAATAAAATACGTTGCAATGAACGTTGTTTAGGATTTAACAAAATAGCCCGATACATCTTTTCAATGTCTCCAGAAACGATATATTTGTGTTGTCGAAACCTAACTAAAATCGAAAATAAGTCATCCTGCACTGTAGGACCTACGTATTGAATGTCGTTTAACGAAACCCCTGAACTTGATTTAGCAGATGCGTCAAAAACAGCTCGCAATTTTGTGGTCTTGCTGGAATCGCGCAACACGCCATGATGTGGCAAAAAATAATTAATCTCATCTCGATTATACAAAAATTCGGTGTCCTCAGTCATATGGCCGAGCGACTCATACTCATTCATAAAATCCATATACAGTTGTTTAAAAAAAGGATCGCGCTCAAATCGCCTTTCTAATGATATAAACCTACGTTTTGCTATACCGTATGAGTCACCGAGAACACTGGGATCCGCGCTGAGCGGCATAGTAACAATAAAACTGCCGTTCAAATCGCGGTCAGTATTTAACTTAAAACTTTGCTCGCAAGCCCGCTCGTCTAAAGAAAGACAATGTTTGGGTGAAATGGAATCGAGTTCCCAAAATTTATTTAATTCTATGTTAATTGTTTTAGTAAAATTACATGAAAGTGGCTGGTTAAATAGCGAATCGGTATAAACGGTACCCGATATCAGCCAGCCAAATTGACTTTCACACAACTTTGGTAAGTTTTTACCTAGATTAATGTGCCTGCCCTGAATAATGATATCCCAAAATAGTTCGGCTCCCAACAGAATATCAATGTCTGAAGGTATATTGAAAGACGGGTCTGCTAAAAATAATTCTGTGGGAATCGGTATACCGAAAGTATCTATGTGTGAAGCTGGCAGTTTTTTCGCAATTTCTGGCAGAATATGACAATTTATTTTGACTGAATATTCATTGTAATTTGATTCTAAAATTAAGTTGCAAGACTGTGTACAATTACTAGTCAGATTATTGATACCTGTGACTCTGGACCCGGTATCAACTCGAGGCAATCCAAGACTAGTGCACAAGTTGTCAGTTATAAAGTTGGCTGTACTTCCACTGTCAAGCAGCACTCTGGCATTGTATCTCTTACCATTTTCACTCATCACCCTCACCATGGCTGTAGAGAGTAAAATACACTTTTGAGCAGAAGGCTGTGTTTTTGTAGAAAGCGAAACATTATTGGTAGGAATAAGTGTTGAATTATTCTCAAGCTCAGTTTGATTCAAGTGTAACAAGGTATTATGCTTGCTTTTACAATACTTACAGTGCGAAAATCTACAACGCTTTTCGACATGGCCAACACGCAAACAATTCAAGCAGACCTTGAAGTCTTTTGCCTTTTTTAATCTATTTTCCACAGTTAATTTTCTAAATGTATCACACGAATAGAGAAAATGATTCTGAGAACACATAGGACATTTAATTTGATTATTTTTTTGCGAATTATTATGATTTGTTTGATTGGAAGTAATTATGAAACTTTTTGATTTGTTAGAATTGTTATTTGATTGAATTATGTTACTATTTTTATTATATTCTAACGTTTCCATTAAGTCGGCCTTGTTGTTTATAAAGCTACAAAACTGACCTAAAGTTGGAGTATTAGCCAATGTATTACGATACTCCTCCCAATTTCTAATTGTAACGGTGTCTAACTTTAAGGACATTATATAGATAATAATAGTATCCCAATACTGTGTCGGCTCATTCAACGCTTTTAATGCTCGGATATTTTTATTGATTACGTCAATAAGACGGCGCAAAGAAACGCTAGATTCAGTAATAACCGGCTCAGCGTTGAATAATGCCTGCACATGATTGTTAATGAGTAGGCGACTATTGTTGTATCGATCGCACAACAAGTCCCATGCTATCGCATAGTTATCGCCCTTAAAGTCGATATTTTTAATAATTTCGGCGGCTGTACCTTGCAGGGACGCGCGCAAGTAATGAAACTTGTTAATGCTATCGATACCACAATTGTTATGTATTAAGGAAAGAAACGTGTCCCTAAACTCCAACCAGCACTGATAGCTACCATCAAAACGGGGTAAATCAATTTTTGGCAAACGAATAAAATGGTTTCTTGTCCCACCTGATACCTCGGAGCCCGCTATGAAACCTGCAGTGGCTTTATCCTGGTTTTTCCCTGCTTCAAGGTATTGTCTAGCTATGGCAACCAGGGGATAAAAACTTTCTTCAAATTTAGACCGCTCGACATAGGCGTCCTCGGGATGCTCCGATAACAGCTCGATCTCAGTCTGTAAATCATTAAATTCATCGTATAAACCCTCGAATTTGCTAAAACGACTTTGTAATTCTAGCAACTGAAGGTCCGATAGTTGATCGCAGCTTTTTATAATGGCTATGTAGTTGCTGAAGCCTGTAATTCTTGCTTTAACAGAACTGCGCTTTTTGATCAATTTATCAGACATAGTGGGTAACGAAAAAAAAAAAGGTACAAAAAATTTTATATAAGTAACAAATTTGGACGATTATTAACGTTAATAAGTATTATGAGTACGAATCTACGAAAGATTTGATAAATAAGCGCACAGCTGATGCAGTCTAACGGTGTTGTAAGACAGGTAAATACGTATACCTACCTACCGCTATACAAAGGAACGCGATGCGCTTATAATATTTAATGAAATGATAGTGGCCGTAGTGCGACCGCTGTTAGCAAAGTGGAATGACGTGCGAAGAAATAAGCTTGCGCCAACTCAATTAAGGTAAGAAAAAAGGTAAACTGAATTGGACTTATGCAAATATTAAGCACAATTTTTTGGAAAGAAGGTAGATGTGATGGTAAAATTGGAACGAACTCACAGCACGACCGTATCCTTATCCAAATAATTCCACAGGTGACTCCAGAATCTTCAAAATCTTCTTTTTAAGTAGCGATGACACGGCGCAATAGACAGGCGGGCGTGTCACGGGTTCAAAGTCCGTTACAGCAGTCGTCCGGAATTCTACCCTCGTCTGTTTCTTCTTCTTCAGGCGAATGGACCACAATGTTAAGGAGAAGCGTTGGTGCCTTCGGTAGTAGATCAGGTGGAAATAAAAAGCGGACTGTATTTTATAGGATTGAATGTAATTCGGGACAAGTACTACAACAGTGACCGCACACTATGAAGATATTGAAGGGAGTGGGTTCGACCGAGCATCGATGTTCGCTCGCGAACCGAACGTTCGCTCGGTGTTGTTCGTCGCGGTTCGGCGGTTGTGCTTCTCATCGTATCTCATGTCCCCCCCTGGCATCCATGACATAGCCCGTTCGTGGACAGATTACTTCTGCATCTATCAACTTTCGACGACTTATTACATCCTGCTCTGTATCGAAGCTAGTTCCATTAAATTGTAACATTCAAATCATGTCTGCGTCACGCATTGTAGGGTCCAGAGAATATATATTAACAAGACAATTACAACGATTATAATCCGTAAATGTATGGAGATAGGGGCTATGAGAGCGGACTCTGGATCGATGCTATGGTAAACTAAAACAACGTGTTTATTACAATCCTTCCAGCTATTAAGTTGTCATATTGTTACACGCAATGTTTTGTTGAATCAACGAATGGCGATGGCTCGAATATTTCTATATTTTAATGACATATGGGGTAAAACAAACATTAGTTTTATATAAAATGATCGCATGTAAACTAATAAGTTGTAGGGGCATAGGAAAGTTTGTTAGTGATATGATTTTATGCGCGTGATTTTATCTAATTTAGTACTCGTATTTAGATGGGTAATGCTTAAATCTACTTTATATGAGTAGGGGTTGTTTCTACTCACGCAATGCTCTTTGAATGGCAATAAATTAGTGAGTATATGCTTAATAAGACAGACATCTATTTACATATATAAAAACCGGCCAAATGCGAGTCGGACTCGCGCACGAAGGGTTCCGTACCAAAAAGGCCATAAAAACGGGTTTGTTGTATGGGAGCCCCCTTAAATATATATTTTATTTTGTTTTTAGTATTTGTTGTTATTACGGTAACAGAAATACATAATTTGTGAAAATTTCAACTGTCTAGCTATCGCGACTCTTGAGATACAGCCTGGTGATAGAGCGACGGACAGACGGACAGACAGCGAAGTCTTAGTAATAGGGTCCCGTTTTTACCCTTTGGGTACGGAACCCTAAAAATGAATTGCTGTTCGTTAGTCTCGCTAAAACTCAAGAACGGCTGGACCGATTTGGCAAATTTTGGTCTTGAAATATTTGTGGTAATTCAGAAGGTTTAAACGATATAGAATAAATATGTAAAAATTGCCTGGAAGATAGTAAAAACGTTAATTATAGTATATTCCCATATAAAATGTTCTAAATCAAATTTTTCAGCCATTTTATCGAATGGTCAGTTTTAATGTTGTTAGGATCGGGTCATCTAGTTTAAAAAAAACTTTGTTTATTTGACACCTTTGACCGTTAGATGGCGCTGTACCTACTTAGATCGCGCTAAATCAGTACTTTCCGTGCATATAATGCGTATGCTACTTTGATAGCTTCTTGTAATTATTTAAGTTCTAAAGTTCATCAGATCACTAACATTTTAACTTTTTCCCCTCAGTAGTTTCTGTTTTTATGTAAATAAGTTATAACCTAACATGGTCACACTTATTCATGTGCATTGTTCTGCCATGTTTAGGTTTGTAAGAAAATGCATTTTCTCACATACCTCTTAGTCATTCGGCTGTGAAATACCACACTGATCAATTGTGAAGGGGGCACATTGATACTTGTAACAGCAGTTTTTCAGATGCTAATATATTATTTGTCTAGGAACATAGCTTAACAAAAGAACATCGATCTTCGTAGCAAGTTAGCAGTTTATATCACAGGCTATTAATTATGTTTTATTAAATAAATAAATATTCGCAGGGCCTACTTTTGAAACTTGCCTAGTATTTATTACTATTTTGTCGAAAAAACATTACTTTGAAAACGAGCATTACTTTTATAAGAGCTTATAACGGATGGCTTTAATAACTAGATATCGTGTCGGCATGTGAATAGAATGTCACCAACCTATCCCATCTTCTTAATAGTGTCGTAGCCACTAAAGTTCAAAAGCAGCAGTGTCTTCTCCGAACAGATGTTTGCCAAACTGCGATCGCGAACCTGCCATGCCTGCCAAGCTGCAAACTTGGCTAGCAGGTTATGACAAAATCTTACTTTTGAAGAGGCCAGTATCTTAGTGAAGTGGACTAATTTAGGGCTAGTGATGATCTTATAGTTGGCAATGGAAGACCGCCAAAACTGAAATTTTAATTCTGCTTGTGACACAATCGCTGAATTCGCAACTGCTTGATGCTGCTGCTTAGAATCAGAAAGCGATAATTACAAGACTGCACTTTAATCTATAATGTTAAATTATAGGTAAGTTCTCTACAGACGTTTTTGGTATACAATCCTTTGTCACGATCGTGTCAAAAACGGTTTGTGCAATCATTAAATGAATTGTTCAGTTCCAGTTGCGGTAGGAAGTTAATCATTAGGGTGTTATCAGTGGATCTCCCGCTATCGTAGTGTCATCGTTACGTTACTAATCAGTTGTTACACGGTGCCGTTTCGGAGTTATTATTGCGCGGGCGCAGGCGGCCGCAACGGTCGCCGCGCACCTTGCGAGGCACCTTGCGTCTTGAGGACAGGGCTGCCAATAACATAAAAGTAATAAAGTTCAATGCAATTCTAAATTTAAAAAATATTTAAGTGTAAATTTTATTTGTCCTTATACAAACTTCGTAGCTAGTGATTCACTTATAAAAACCTAACAAAGATAATAGTTTGGCATCTATAAAACAGCTTCAATGATTTTGATTAATTAAGCTAATTAATATAACCTTACTTAATAATGATTCACTGCACATTAGTTTGTGCAAATAAACCTTAAAACTTACATCCCAATAGCACTTTGTCCTGCAGCTTACTCTCGATACTCGATTCGATTTCAATCCATTTCGCATGATAAAATAATTTAGTTCTACCAAATTCCCGAAAACATTAATACGATTTCATCATCATCATCATCATCATCGATGTCGCAGTCCACTGCTGGACATAGGCCTCTCCAGTTACACAGTTGTTGAATACGATTTGGAAAATATAATGCAATTTGGTGCTAGTGTACCGTTCAAAAGTTATCGATTCGAATCCCAATACCTTACGAAATCAAGTGTCAAGGGTAAGCCTATTGACCTTCCTAGCTGGATTACCTACACTTGACTAGATCAAATAGAATCTAAAGAAATCTTAGGACAGCATGGTTGCAAATTTTCAACAGAACATACAGCACAGCGTAGTTTTTAGTCACTGTGATCATGTCGCGTTTACCGTATTATTTGTTCAATAAACTACCTACAATAATATACTGATTTAAACTTTCATGGTCACTATCACTAGAGTTATTTAATTCGGGGTTTATACCATGTACCTTATTTATTATGAGTATCGGAAACTCATAATAAATAAGGTACATGGTATAAACCCCGAATTAAATAACTCTACCTACAATAAAATTATAACAAACTAAATAATTTATATTTTGCCGTTATATACCCATAATTATTGTATGTTACGTTTAGGTTGTTAATAGTAATTAAAATCAGTTAAAATCATAATAATTTCTTTATTAGCTAAGCGAGTAGCTAGCCTAATAAAGTGTATTAATGTTTATTGTGTTAGTGTAATTTAAAAGCTCATAGACCGATGCTTCTTAGTGATTCTTAGAGGGAGCGGTCACTAGTTGGATGGGTGACCGTTTGTGGCATCATATCTTGAGCGCTTCCGTGCTTCGGAGGGCACGTTAAGCCGTCGGTCCCGGCTGTTGTCATAAGATAACAGTCGTTAAGCCCGGGGTGATGTTGCCAAAGCGTCGCCCTCGTCGTCCACCAACCCGCACTAGGCCAGCGTGGTGAAACTAAGACCTTCACCCCTCTCCATATACCTAAAGGTGAGAGACCAGTGCTCAACAGTGAACGTAAATGGGTTGTTACTACTTTTTAATATATCGTAGGGTAAATATTAGGGGTTAAAGCATGAAATTGCCGTTTTATATGGACGAAATCGAGAAAAGTCATTTTTCCATAGTAACAATTTTTTAGTTTTTTTAAAAACGCCTGAACCGTTTTCAATGCAATTAAAGGTAAAAGTTTGATGGTTATAAAGCTACGCATTATAGTATTAAAATTTCTGAAAATCAAAGTATATAATACAAATATACTTAATTGAAGCAAGAAGGTCAGCTGACACATTGTAAGGGGTCTTTTCAATGACTTCCTTTGAATTAATAGGCACTAGTATTGCATTTTTTTTAGTCAAAAGTTACTCTATTTAGTTTTTGATACAATACAAAAAGAATTACGCAAAAATATGACTATACTTAGGAGCTATAAACAAAATAAAAAGTGGGAAAATAATCGGCAATTTCATACTTTAACCCCTATTACATTTTTGTCATTGTTTTATGGATAATAAAGTTTTTTGAAAATGAAAATAGTACCGTATTATAGCCCTTCTTAAAGATATTGTTTTTTTTGCAATCGCTGTCATCTCAAATCATTTCTCACCCACTTTTTACCAATTTAGAAGTTTTCTGTATTATAGTAAGGGCCTCTTGTTTATCAAACTACAAAAAAACCCTAATAGAAAAGGACAAAGAATGGTTACCAAATTTCATCTTAATCGGTTGAAAGCCTACACACTATTGTTATGCTATTATTGGTATCTGCTACACTCTATTTTATCTGTCTATCTGTCGCGGCAGTGTCCAATCAGCCGCTGCGTGAGCGTTGCGTCAACACTGATTTGATGCTGCTACGACGTCGACGCTCGAAAGACGCTAGTGTGTCTCTAAGACGTTAATTTAAAATTCATAGTATAGTTTACCAATGAGATTTAGGATTATTCTCGATGTTGCCAACCCTATCGGCCACCTACCTTCCGATAGTACAAGATATCAATTATGCCCTCCATATAACGTTTTAAGTTCTGCACCTTGCCATTACGAGTTTCGACTGTAACCCCATAACTTTAGCCCCAGAATTGTTCACATTTGTGGAAAAGAAATACCCCACCTTTAAGTTATTTAGCTAAGTATAAAGCACGTTTTTAATAGCGTTTTATTTTAGTGGACACGGTTGTCTTGGGGCATTAGCCGACAATTTGGCCTATCCGTTGAGATCTCACTCGATAAGCCCGGGGCAGATGAAATCGAAAGTGGGGGTATGACGGTTTTGGTTTGTTATGGTTCATGGTTTGACAGGTTATTAGAAGTAATTTTCTTTTCACTTTCATTGACAGGTTGTTGGTATGTTAACTCAATTTGTGGTGCGGCTGAGTAGTTAACGCTAGAGCCAATGACATGCTGCTTAGCACAATTATTTATTGATAAAAATAAAGTTATATGTGGACAACATCACAAACATTTCTCTGATAAATATTTGAAAACCAAAAAACACGAAGGTACCACAGACATATAGACCCGAGAAAATATTGACTCGTCCGGGAACAGAAACTGGGACTCGGAGCGGGTAGTAATTGGAAACCCATATGTAAGCCACTCCACCATGGAGTCGTGGCAACATGTCCACATCACAGCACTTTTGTTTATAATAAAATATATTTAAGCATACATACCAAAGAACCAGGGTTCTGTATACAGTTCTTTGAAATACCAAGCTGAACTGGCAATGATCCGGTCACTTCACACAGGCAACTAAGGGAAATGTTTCAACACAAACTTAGGAATGAGTCCTAAATTACTGCACTTAGGATCTGGTGAAAACATGATCTGGTTATTATTGAATACTAGGCGGTCGCTCGATGTCGCGTTCCATGGACAGTCTTTTGTTCAGCAGGTGGCTGTTTTTGGTTGATAATGAAACATTTTATCAATTGTCACAACCATCCTATATCAGTACAATCAGTACTCTTGAACACAGGCCTCTCGAAAAGGAAGTTTTTGCGATAACCACTACGCGTGGCAGACGTGTTGGCCCAATAGTGGAGGAAAGTCACCGCTGCTGTCCGTCTCCTTCGGGCCGTTCTTTCGGTTCGTTCATATAGCCGCCTCTTACGATTTTAATATGCCGATGCCATAAGTCATCAGTCACTGTTTTATCATGTACTAGCGGCCCGTCCCGGCTTCGCACGGGTGGACATAAGATTTTTTTTTATAAGGTTCCCTAATCTTTTCTAGCAATAAATTTAGCCTTTGTGGTAGGTGAATGTAGCTTTCCAATGATGAAATAATTTTTGAAATAGGCACAGTAGTTTTTGAGTTTATTCATAACAAACATACACACATACAAAAATACAATCTTTATAATATTAAATGTAGATGATAATTAAAATGTGAAATTTCAGGCTTTATTATTCAAGTTTATTTTTTTATAATCTGCTAGTATAGTTTATAAGTGTTTTTTCGTGGAAAATATAATAATAATATAAAAAAAGAATGAAATACATTTTACAAATCCACTCGTATACTGTCCTGTTTTACAATAAACTATCGATTGACATGTTTGGACACTAGTTTGTCATCGCAATTGTTGTAAAAAAGCTAATGCAGGTAAAATAAAGAAAACAAGTTAATCCTTCCTACGAATCGTAAAAACTGTAATGTTAATTTGCTGTAATTTTATTGCTTTATCGTATTACCACTTCTTCGTACGCATAGTTTTGCCTTGACAACAGTTAATGTGGTTCAGTAGGCCCGATGAAAAACGCAATGTTCACATCATCAGCATCATCTGAGCCAAGCGGTGCCCGCTACTAAACATAAGCCTATCCTAAGGATCTCCATAACGATTGGTCACGCATCACCCTCATCCAGCGGCTTCCCATGATCCCCTTCAACAAATTGTCAGTCAACCTGGTGGGGGGCTGAGATCGTCGTCAGGTGTGTGGTCGACATTCCAGAACCTTTCTGCCCCAAAGGTCTTCGATTCTTCTTTTATTTTTAAATTCAACAATTTTTAAACAAGTCACTTGCGACCATTTTGAAGTAATTGTGAGACAGTGTCGTTAGTTGACTATCGAGTCCTACATCACGCCGCGTGCATTGTCTGCCTTAAATAAGTTTATATTTAAATTTGATTAAAATAATAAACTACCAGAAGACGACGGGCAACAGAGTCTTCTCACCTCCATTGGACTGTGATCCACCTGCTTTTGCTGTGTCGACAAGTCCACGGCTAGAAGTGAATCGGTGTGAACTTTTGACCACACCATAAGAATTGGGGCTATAACAAAATGGAGGGGAGAGGAGTAATGGCAACGTAAGTTACCTTCTTAAAAGTCATATTAATATCCAGTTGATTTAAAACGGGTCTCAATAGAATGTAGTCGGAAGCGATCAAAAAATGACTGTTATGTATGCGTCACTTTCAATATTTAGTTAGAAAGCTCCTACTGTATTTTTTTTTGATTATGACTCGATCAAATTGAGCGTGTTATTACTCAGTATATAATTGCCATGCGTACGCGCGTTTCGCCTATTGCAAGCGCTTGCATAACGAATGTCGATGAATTGACCTGTGGATGAGGAATGGTAATTGTGTTAGAAATAGTGGCGAAATTGGATAAGGAAATTCTAATACCACTTAGTCCAAAATAAGGACTTAGCCAAGATCACCACGCTGGCGGACTGTTTGGCCAAATGGTGGTGATAGCGGTTTTTTTTTTACCATAGTTCATTAACCAGATCGCCAAAGAGCAGCGGGTCCAAACGGGAATAATCTAGGCATCTTGCCTTTGACATTATTCATGAAACTATTGCGTTGCTTTAGTTACAATAGCAACAAATTGTTATTGTAAAGACGACAGGGTGTCACCTACACAAAATGTAGGTAAACCATTAAAAATTATCGTTATCGTTACAGTTGACGAGTTGACTGTACTAATATATCCACAATCGAAATAATCTCCTAGATACTTTACACATGCCTAGCTTACAAACTGCCTTAAATATTTTCAATAGCTGTTTAGTACAGGATTTTAGAGACGTGGTTCCTAGTACTGGGAATGACCTCGGCAGTCTGTTCCAATAATACTTACGTTTTGTCACGTCGATCTAAGCTGTCCGGGCTCAGCAATAGTTCGCACGCATTGCTACCACTTTTATTAAACAGATGTTATCGCCGATACAATCTACTAATACGATAATTGTTGGCCATTCGTATGCTCACGCGCAAACGCAAGCACGAGTAACGTACAGTGTACACTCAAAGCGCGTCATTACTTTTTATCCTTAAGACTATAGATTTAAGAACGAGAATTTGAATGCTATCTTGTGGTGGTCTGAACGTATGCATTCCTCTACATACGTGAGCCGTAAAAACGGTATTGGTCGATGTTTTTTGCTGTTAAATAGGTATTTTAGTTTTATTTGAATAAAGCACACCTAGGCTTAATATTATAGGGATCTGAGCCTTGGAGTGTAAGAGGCTTATGATGTTATACTTTTTGTGCCTTAAGTTATGTTAGAAGCATATAAAACCGATTATTTTAGTCAACAGGAAAATATAGGGACACTAAATTTTTGTCCGAGGCTCTCTTGCGTGATCTACACCATAAGTACAAAGTAATTTAAATTAAAAAGAAAGCAAAAACGAAATTATATAGATCTTTGCTGCATAATTAAAGTGCTTGCGTCTTTGCTATTTTTATGTTAACTTGAAGTTAAAAATAGGTCACATTAATTGAATAAAACCCATAAATTTTCTAAAAACGAATACCATTTTTCATCATTGTTCGTTGAAATACTAAGAACGTCCTAGGTGGTATTGAATATTATGGTGACAAGAAACTTCAATTGCATATCTTAACCATAATGTGTAATTTAATAAGGTAACGTATGCAAATACCGTTATAAATAACTCAACTATGGTTAAGATATTTCTGTTCTACGGATTGTAATGTACAAGATGGTTTTAACGATGCATACTTTATTGCAAAGCTGTATATGAATTTATTGTGTCACCTAATTAATTCCACATTTTATGAAGTTTTAATTTTGGGTACTCATTATGCTTTTTGTAATGAGAACATTTGGAAAAACTACCATAAAATAATTTGAGGCTATCACATCGATCGTTATTTGGATTAAAAAAACACTACATTTTTACACTATGGGTGTCGTAGTAGGTGACTACTACAGAATACATCTAGAAAGAAACGGGTAGTAGCGTCTCTTCTCTAAGATGGGCCAAACTGAGACGTTAGTGATTAAGAAATGTTGATACCAAGGTATCCTAGGCATAACCGAACGCAGGCCTTCGCTAGCGCGCTCTTTTTGTTTTTTCCCGCTTTTGGCGGGAAAAACGGTTTGACAGTTTGACAGTATATCTGTCTACTTTCTCACTCTCTACCGTGTGCACGAATGTGTATTTTCGCATAAAAATATATGGATTTTAAAGTAGTTTTACTGGGCTGCCTTTTACCGGTGTTTCCCGTGCAAAGTCAGGGATGATCGTTACTCTGCGGTAAACAAGAAAGTTTTTGTTTTTAACTGCGAATTGTAAACTTATCGATGCTTGTCCGCAGCCGGCCGAGGTCGCCCCTTCAAATGTCAATGCTTCCTGACATTTATTAACGGGAAGGGTTCGCTAAGAATTCCGAAAGGCCATTTTCTTTTTCCCATACAGGACGCTTTAGGGGCCTGACTTAATCAATCGTAAGGAACCCTTTAAGACCTTGGACGACGGTGGCTAGCGGCGAAATAGTATAGTTTTATATTTCTTTTTCTTTTTTAAATAGTTTGTGCTGGTGGTTTCTATATTAATTCAACTGTTGAATTGGCTGTATTTTAAATAAAATTATTTAAATATTAATATTATTTATATTTCAATCATATTATTTTCAAATATGCGTATTTAAATAATAAAATGAACCGATGGTGATGCTCTCCACCACCCGGTGGGTCTGGTCTACCTACAGATTATAGTTTTACAGTGCGACGGTCGTTATTCCCAGAACCTTTCCTCCCCGCCGATCATCACGAAGAACCTATGGCCATTGTTAAAGCTGCTGGTAGTAGGCAGCTCAGGATCGATCATCGCAGGAATCTTTATGAGAGGCCTATGCTCAGTAGTGAAAATTCTTTGGCTTAGATGTCTGATTCGAATGTTTTTTGTACAGGTATTATCACCACGCTTGCCTGCTAAGATCACAAACCCGAAAACACCACGCTTGCCAGCACAGCTGTGATTAAATACCCGAAAAATTCAAACAATTTTGTTGCCCGACCCGAGAATCAAACCCGAATCTTGGCCTGGTATTTATAGCACTAGACCGACGGGGTGTTTTATCGACTGACATTCAATATTAATCTATCCAGAACCCCTGAATACCTGAATGGCTCTCAAACTCGTTTACGTTTTTACCCACACCGACTGTTGTCCAGTGCGTCTTCCCTTTGCAGGAACGCAAGGAATCCCAAGGAACGCGCTGGCATGTCTGATTTGAACGTTTCTTCAAACGCGATGTGACAAAAAAATATATGTTCCGCGAATTCGCTAGTTTCAATTATGATAGTACTTTTTGTGGTGGACTCGATCGTGTGGAACACATTCTTTTTTTGAACGAATTATTATTTTGAAATTATCGAATATGGCAAGATCTAGCAGGAACTTAGGATAGAAACAATGTAAGAAGACTAGTATTTATTTTTATTTGGATTAGATGTTACTATTCAGATGTGAAATTAAAGTGGCTGTATGGCATCATGCATAGTGAAACGTGAAAAAAAAACTTATCAATTGTTTTTTTTATTTTGTCATTTAAATCAAGAAGTGAGTTGTTAACCCATTTTTAGTTTAGTAAGACAATTTTAAACGTTGTTACATAGTAGCATCTAAAGCATCATTTCTTTTTAACCGTCAATAAAAAAGAAGGTTTAATACTGCAATTATGGAGATGCGGGTTCGAGTCCCGCCTGAGACATAATTTTTCAAGTTTATGTACTGACTAATATTGTAAAGCTGAAGAGTTTGTTTGTTTGTTTGAACGCATGAAAAAATATTTATGTGTTGGATAGTCCATTTATCGTGGAAGGCTTTAGACTATATAACATCACGCCGCACGCAACCAATAGAAGCGAAGCATCAATGGGAAATGTTGCAAAAACGGAAAATTATTCATATTAATCGCGATCATAATAACAGAAATGGACGCGGACGAAGTCGCAGGCAACAGGCTAGTGTACTGATAAAGAGAAGGTTCTTAGTTCAAATATGTGTTACCTCTTCAGATGTACGAGCAGGCATAACTTTTGCCGGGTTTACCAACTCTATACATTTTTTGTTTGCTATGGTCACAGATAATATAATACGAGTACTAATCAAATGGTATAGCTCAAAGTTCTTTCCGTCAAAGGAAGAAGTAGGGAAATGGAGTTGACAGTCTGCAGAATCCTACATATACTAAGCTCTTTGCACAGGAAAATTACAGACAAAACGCGTGAAACAAGAATTTTCTAAGAATTATCAAGCACCGACTTAAGATTGTTGGCTATTACTTAACGCTTTTTGTCCTTTCAATTTCAGTAGACTACCTCTCACAAATCGTCTTTTAAAGACGTAGGTATTAGAAGTTGTCCAATCATGCCCATGGCAAAGCGGCGGACTGGCGGTGATATGACATGCGAAGGGATTCATTTCCTGGTCAATTTATAAAACGTTTAATTGACTCGGTTGGAGTTAGGTCATGACTCTGGCAAAATTCATTGGTCGCTACAAAATTATGTTAATTTGACTGAATTCCATAATAAAGACCATGACAGTTTATGTGTAATCTGTGGTACCTGTCAGCGTAGACATCAGTAATATGCAATTTACTTATAGCTTTCTGTCACTTCAGAGATCAAAATGCACGAGCGTTTTATTGTTTACCGTACATTGAGTAAATTTTTTGTTTTTGGAAAGTGTAATAGAAATGACGAAATAATATTCTGAGATATCAGAGTCAGCCTTCTTGGGAGTAGTATTTAATACAGTGTAAGTAATAGCTCACCCACTTTTATTGAAAACTAGCTGTTGCCCGCGACTTCGTCCGCGTAAGATTCTGTTATTATGGTCGCGAATGATTATTTTTGCAATATTTTTCACTTATGCTTCGCTCTTATTGGTCGCAGCGTGATGTTATATAGCCTAAAGCCTTTCTCGATAAAAGGACTATCCAATTCAAAAATATTTTTCAATTCGAACCAGAACTTCCTGAGATTAGCGCGTTCAAACAAACAGACAAACTCTTCATCTTTATAATATTAGTTTAGATAACGCATTTACGCCGTTTTATAAAACACATCAATATTTGATAGGTACAGTAGAAGTGTAAATGCGTACAGTTTCAGATTTACAAAATTAATAAATTATAGGTCAGAGAAATAAGAGACGATCAGATATTTAGTATAGTTTTTTCTTTTAGTATTGCATAATTTGTGTTTCATGGTACGAGTATAATATGTCCTAGGTAGGTACTGTCCGTATGTGTGGAATTTATAAATGAAAACTATTCTAAGTACTTTTTTTTGGGATAGAAAGTAACCTATCTGCTATGCCATTCAGTGTGTATAATTTTTCCCAGATTGTATTAACCATTCTGGCGGAGTATCGGTCTGGGTTCGTTCGTTCGATTTATAAAATTTATCCAAACACTAAAGTAAGATTTTAAGAAGTAAAATTTAGTTTTATTACGTTTATATATAGGTAATTCATAAAAAATAAAATTTGATTAGCAGCTGAGCACTTAAAAATTAATTCTCGAAGAAATTGTTATTTAACGACTCTGTTATCATCTAGGGCACCAATTTAAAACGCTTCATAACTTGGGGACGACAAATCAAAACTTAATAAAACATTCCTTAAACAGCCATAAAGTGAGTCGTGGTGGCCGTCGGTTCTGCAACTCGTTAAATAGTTTTGGGGTTTAAACTTTGTTTAATTCCAACAATTTCTTAAAGAATTTTAAATCTATCGCTCTTTTTTTGCTAAATCATTATAAAATTGTAATTTGTGTGAAAATATTTGAGTCTGGTGGTGTTGATAGGTTAAAAGATATAGTACTTCCTTTTTTTTCCTCTGTATGTCTGATGAAGGTGACTAATGATTAACGGCCGGTCCTAATAACCTATCTATCTTCAGTTTTGGAATATCGGAGATAGAAAACAACTTCTGTCTTTGTTTCTCTGGACGGCAAAATCAGAGACAGAAGATGTTTTCTATCTTCGATATGCCAAAACTGAAGATAGATAGATTATTGGGACCGGCCGATACCTACTGCAAGACCGATAGCAGCATCTTTCCCCGTCTGTAAAGCTTGGTGGTCATGGCAAAATCTATGTTTTGAAGAGGTGTGAGCAGAAGACCCACAGAACATATAAAAAGGTTAGAAAAGCTGTCATGCGCCGTTTCTATGAGAATCGATGTCGCCGTTTGTGCCCCACTATACATAAACGAATTCAAAGAACGCCAATCAAGCGAATTACTTACATACATGTTTGGGCAGAAGTATGAGAATTTGCTCATAAACTCTGTGGCACGCCTGCCTCGCTTACATCGCCTTTCTAATCTTTTTCTGTGTTCTGTGGGTAGACCGACATAGGCTGGTGACGATGATGATAATGATGATTCAAAACATTCGATCCGCCTTCTACACAAAGGTCAATTTAGGGATTCTAAATTTTCTGAGATTTGGAAGGGGTGGGAGTTATGGTCATGCTTCGACAGGCACGTTTAGCTGTTATTTAAAACTTCGGTCGCAAGATGGAATTCGCAAGAGCAAGTTACTTTAGACACCGACTAACCTTAAAGATTTTATGAGATAAAAGTAAGATCAGTCCTCAATCTTTGGTTCCTCTTATGCAGGTATCCGTAGCTATCCTGCTAAGACCATTGCCCCTGCAGACCCACGGTCTGCACTCAACAACTTACCCAACAGGTATTTTTAACCATAATTCATCTCATTACTCCCATATTTGGTATCCCTTCCGAAGATGAAAGACATCGTGAAGAAAAAATTGCAGCTCCATAGAAAGTCAAACAAGTGGTTTAAGCAATAATCGAGCCATTTATACTTTATCCCCGTATAAACTGTTTATATCAAATCATAAACAGTCGACTCAACATGTTTTATGCCTCGAAAGTTTTCGCGTAAAGACATTGAATATTTAAGCGATGCGAATACATTTTATTATGCAATTTCTGAACTATATTTATGCGTAGTAGCGCATTATTTGTAACTGTTCGCTAATTTTTATTGGTTCGTGAAAATAAAAAAAGCTAATGTACACATAAATTAACGCCCTGTTGGTCTAGTGGTTTAAATACCGGGCCAAGATCTCGGGGTCCCAGGTTCGATCCCCGGGTCGGGCAACAAATAGTTTCGAATTTTCGAACGTTGCTCGGGTTTGTGATCACCAACCCGCATTTGGCAAGCGTTGTAATTATGCCAGTTCCCATCATTGCTGTGGTAACTTGAATTCAATGATGGAGGCCTTTTCCCTGCAGTGGGATGATTATAGGCTGTTACTACACATAAATTACGATTTTGACACAGGAATTCCTTGAAATAATGTTCACTTAAATCAATTTTGCCAGCACGTACCTAATGTTACAAATAAGCTTAGAGCAAAAAGTAGTAGCACCCAAGTATACAGAAAAGTTATGTCTTGAAATTCCGCTTAAGGCCAAGGCAAATATGTAATAAAGATATTCTATCTTTAATAAAATTATTTTCAATAATCTTTACTCTACACAACACTACACTAAAATAAAATGCCTAGCAAACCACTTTCATGGTTAACAGTAAGTGCAAATAGTATTATTTTTATTTTAAAGTTAAAAGACACTTACATATACGTATGACTAGCTGTTGCCCGCGACTTCGTACGCGTCAATTTCTTGTTATTATAATCGCGATTATTTTTGTAAATTTTTCACTGATGCTTCGCTCCTATTGGTTGCAGCGTGATGTTATATAGCCTAAAGCCTTCCTCGATACGTGGACTATCCAACACAAAAATTTTTTTTCAATTCGAACTTGTACCTTCTGAGATTAGCGCGTTCAAACAAACAAACAAACAAACAAACTCTTTAGCTTTTTAATATTAGTATAGATAATATATATTGAATATAAATGATAATATACAATGTAATATATATTAAAAACTTAAACTATTTTTACTACAGTAAAAAAATTGTTGGAGGTTTTATAATATTAAATTCTATTAAAAATTGAAGTGTTTCAACCCGTAAATGTTTATATATTGCAAATAGGACTTAATACTCGTATGTACAAAATAAGTGTAATAAAATAATTGTAATTACTTTTATGTAACTTTCTACTATTTGAGTCAGCAAATAGTTTTGGTATAAGCAGAGCTATTAAAGTACGGTCAGCATCGGAAATCGCTAATTTCTTTATTACTGTGTCAAAATAACAATTCGTTAATACCTTTTTAATCTATAGCGAACAAAAAATATTGTTACTTTGGACACCAAAGTGTTCAGCTACTTACGATGCTGTTTGTACCTATCACAGACATATTTTAGGTGCTTTGCATACTACAAATTAAATATACATTACTAACCTAAAGAACGTGTTAGTAAAGTACTGTGTCGACGAAAAAAAACGTTATTGCTCCAACTTCTCGTTGTTGTGAGCGCTAATCAAGGGCTACCTGTGTATAAGCGGCGATACACCGCGGTAATGTAGCGCGACGGCCATGTTTCGCTTCTTGTGTGCGCAGGCGCCTGCACGGGCCATTACACTGCGGCGCAAGGTGCGAAAATTTGGCGAGATATTAATACTTAATACTTACTGGCGTTACAAATTAAATTATGATATACCTACTTGATTGATAAAAATTACAATTAATTAATAATTATACTTTAAAGATATATTTTTGATTTCATCTTTTGATTGAATTTGCCATACTTAAACGCCACGCTTGGCAGGTGTGAACAGAAGACGCTGCTGCCCGTCTACTTCTGGCAGTGCTTCTTTACTCGCCCTAGACTTTTGCTATTCGTTTTGAAAAACTAATTTTTTAAGTTTTTTTTTTGCATATACACAGTTTGTAAGCGTATGGAATCTTACTTCCCAACTAGGTTAGAGATCACAATATACAAAAATCTCATTTTTACTATGCTATTGATGTGATCAATGATCACAATCATAATGAAGCTTTATTAGGCTTCCTATATTTTCTTGGGTTTGGGTACTTCTGATTTTTCACAAATGAAACTAACTGGTATCAAAAACAATGTCTATTCGACGTATATTTAAAAAAAAACATTTAGTGAAATCCCATTCTCTCATTCGTGTGTATTTCTCGTTACTTAGACCCAAATAAAGTTTGATTTACTACAAGTAATGTTTTATGCTTACTAAGAAGTAAAGTGATTGTTTTATTGTTAATTTTATAGTTAAATCATTGTACAGTTAATTGAACTTGTTTATTGAAATTCAACGTGAACTTATACAAATAGGTACATCATCTTCAACTTGTACGAGTCGAAATATCGAGTTTTACATAATTTGGTCTAGTGGTTTAAATACCGGGTCTAGATCTCAGGGTCCCGGGTTCGACCCCCGGGTCGGGCAGTAAAAAGTTACAAATTTTAGTTCATTGCTCGGGTTTGTGAACACCAACCATTTGGTAAGCGTGGTGATTATGCCTTTAGTTACTTGTGATAACTTAAATTCAATGATGGAGGCCTTTGCCCTGCAGTGGGATGATTGTTGGCCGTTAATTTTATATGTATGAATGTAAATATAGTGTCGTGTGGTGCCAGGGCGTTAAAAGGATAGCACCACCTCTTCTCTTTTTGTGGCTGTGGTACGAGGTGACTAATTTTGCAAAATCTATTTATAGCTTTTTGCGTATTTGGCATGGTGATGATCATTGTAAATGACAAAAATCCTCAAATTCAGTCTTATCCGAGAAAGTAAAGCATGAAAAAGAGGAACAGTACATGTTCGGAGTAAGGAACCTTATTATTTCTCGTCGGTTAAGAAGTAGTTGTCTGCTCTTTGATGAATCGCTACGCTGCAAAAACCTTGCTGTGCGCCGTCCGCCACAAACCGAATCCGCAATTATACGTCAACGCAACACACTCGTTAACGTTTTTCCACAAGCAATTTTACGCACAGTTTATCCCCGTATAATGGTGGGCCGTCACGATAGAAAAATGCATTATTAAGCCCCATAACAGTTTCCAATATCGCAAACAAAAACACCCTTTGAATGTAAGAGTCGGTGTAAATTACGCGCGAGATCGGCTTGCGCGCGCGCCGCATTGTCCGGCGACAAGCCACTTTGGGGTGACTTAAATCCGAAATTGGGTATTTCGAAAAATGTGCATGTGTCATTTATCACAACCCTCCCATAGGGAGGTGGCGTGGCCCTATTTAAAAAACTGGCCCCTCTTTAATCCGGGCGCTAGTCGCGAGCGGCACACACTAAAAGTATTAAATTTTTTCACTATTAAAGCGTCGGCGTCGAATAAATATTGGATGAATGCATGGAAGCTGGAAAGAGATAATCCTTATTAAGTGAGATCGGACAATGAGCCGTGCGGACTAAACAGTGCAGCGGCGACAGGCTGGCGCGGCAAGTGACAAATTAAAATGGGATGTTTTACGTTTTTAGCCGATGGAAATACAAAGAAGTTCTCACGCTACAATTTTAACGGATTCGACAAAATGATTGTAATTTCCGATGGGTTAGCTCAAAGCTGGCTAAAAGTAGTAAATACAATTCATAGATTAAGAATTTTTCGACTATCTTGGGTAAGACACGAAGCCTCAATTTTCTCTTAACTGTCAACTGCTCCCACCTAAGGCAATTCAAAAATTTTTAATCAAGCAATTGTATTTTCAAGTTACACCAGTTATTGAATGCTTAAAAAACAGTTTAAAACTATAGTATAGCAAAAAATATCATTTATCATGTTCTTGAATTGTCGATTGAATGATTATTGAAGGATTATGTACAAATTTTGTGTCAAGTCAAACAATTATAAGCAATTGCGATACTTACATATTTACAATATACTTTCTAATTGAACAGTAAAAAAAACAAAGGTACAATTTCCGATGTAAAGAAATAACACTAACACGGCTTATAAGTGTTTGATATGTATTAAAGCTATTAAATTATTTGTGTAAATTCACAATACAATTCTTCGGATAAATTTTTGATCGCATTTGGTGAGATGCGAACCCGCAACCATTAGCTGACTCCATCTTGTCTTAGTAGCTCGATCGTTATGAGTAGTGGCCCAGTAAGTTGAAGAAACCTAAAAGCAGACGAGAACTTTATTTCAGTTGTATTTTTAACATTGACTTTAAAAGTAACATACGATGTCGTTAAGTAATAAATGTTAGGCTTTCTTCGTGTTTTTGTGTGTATATTTGGTATTGCATGTATTTTTCGTTCATATTTATTTACAATATTGTCTTGAGGTGTGCTAGTAAGTTATTTAAAACACATTTACGTAATGTTTTCACACTATATAATCTATATGAACAAATCTAATGATTAATACTTAAATTCCCATTGCGTTCGTCAGAGCTGCGATTGTGTTTTTTACGTAAAGTATTTTATTTTGTTTGACATCAGGATAAAGGATGACACAGACCATAAAATTAGGTGCATTCTAATTGAATTACCGTCCTCAAATTTCATTGGTGAAATTAAGAGAGTCACGTGTCGCATTAAAAACCACTGGGTCTATCCGAGGAGGGCGCGCGCTGCGGTTTGAAGTTTTCAATATTTGCGGCGGCGCGTGCCGCGAGTTAGACCCCCGCCGCTATATTTTTTATTATTTTCATAATTCATACTTCACAATAACAACGCGAAGGCGTTTCGCACGGTTACGTTATGAAACCACTTTCTCGATCGGGGGCGAAACACTCGGCTTACCGCAAGGACCACTTTTAGGCCCCGCGTTATTTATATTATAGCTTCGCGTTTTGTGATCCACTTTATCAAACGCTTTGCCGAGATCGCTGTGGGGTTAGAATGACTCGGATAATAATTTAGCGGCATTCCTCACATGACGCCACGCAATGGCATTGTGTTTTTTGGCGCGGATTAGTGAACCGTGGCGGGTGTCCATAAAAAGCTTCTGTTTAGAACTCGGCCAACAGTAATCCGTGATACTTTACGCCGTCTATAATGAAAGCTATATTTCTTTCGGTGAAAGCTCTTAGTTTTATTTCTTTTTTCAATAATTTATTCTAATATCAGTACATAAACTTGAAAAATTTTGTCTAGGGCGGGAAAATTTTTTCAACTTTATGTACAGATATTATAAGTGCAATTAAGTTGCTAAAATATCAAATAAAGTAATTTATTCTATTAAAGTAGTTTTTGTTTTATTGTAAGAAATAAGACAATCTTTATAATCAGTATGTATTTTTTAAATATTACAACATCACATGTTACGTAAGGTGATGCACAGAAACCAGCATAAAGTGTAGACAGATTTTCTGTCCTTAATGTTACACTTATAACACGAATTCTAAAAAAATACAGTAAATCTTAAAAAAATAAAAAAAGTTTTGTTCTCGTTCAAAAGTAGGTTTTTACAATATTGAATCTGTTGTTTTAGAAAATGTGTACCTACGTCCATTAATAAGTTATCAATATTAATTTCATAACCATAAACGTAATAAATTACGTTTACGTTTTGCAATGTTAATAAATGTTTTTGCATAACCATTTTGCCATTAGGAGAAATCTTTGAAGCTAAGCCTAAGCCTTTAGTCCGAAGGTATCCAACAATTATTTGAACAGTTTCACTTGAATCTTGAACAAAACTATCTAAGTCGATCCATTGTTTGGAATAAAGTTTATTTATATTTTTGTACGCCCTAAAGGGAATGGAATAAAATGCATCTTATTTCCATAGACGTGCGTTTGCAAATTTTGCTATTGTACTGTTCCCACAACTTCCCAGAAAGCCCTTTTCGATTAAAATCGTTCAAGTTTTATGAGCTCGCCTTGTAATAGGGAAGACACCAGAAATATCACCGTGTGCATATTGAGAGTTGTTCCTAAGAGGAATTTTTAGTGTTCCGTGCCAGGGGAGTCTTATCCAAATTGCCGAAACTGTAGGGTTCCGTGGAGGGAGACTTTTTTATTTTAGAGTAATTTCCCATTACATTTTACGTGAGTCAGAATCTTCGTGGGGTAACATTTTTTTGCCGCAAGGCACCCTTTAAAATAACCCCTACGCCTATACGGTTAAGAGTTTAATTGAACTTTTTTGACTGTGGCTCGATTCGGCTCGGCTCGTAGTAATTTAATTTTCTGTATGCAATTTATTGTTTGCAATTTACTTTTGTACACTACCTAATTGTAGCTGTACATTTTATTACTATAACGTTCAATAGTGAAGTATCTATTTTAAAACTTAATTGTTTGTTTAATTTGTTATTTAGCCAATAGGACTTCGCAATTATTATTTCGGAAATACGTTTCTCTGAAGTAAGTTGTTAAATAACGATATATAGATTAAAAAATAAATACCTATTGAATTATCTATACCGGATGAAATTTTAACCACCTTCCAAATTTAAATATAACAATCTACGAGACAAAAAACAATAGACGTATTTTTTCTTTACAAAAATGACAAGATCAAGCACCTAGAAAATGACCGCCAAAAATAAAAAAATTTGGATACGGTCTCCAAGCAACACTTTTTTACGCGATGCGCATCTCATTAATATATTACGATTGTCTACGCGCGACAGCGCCGACAGCTACGTCATAGCTACGTAATAGAATAAGTTTAATTTTGTATTTAAGATAGCTGTTAGTAGGTGCTTTAGCTAGAGATCTATAGTTTTAGTTATGTTGTAAAATCACCTCATACATCATACGATTTATTAAGCCAATCATAGCTCTCCCTTCACTTTACTTGTTAACCTTGAAGCCCAGAGGTGGGACTCTCAGTAATATTGTGTTTGTATCTTAATTATATCATGCTAAGGTCTAAAATAGTGAAGTGTTAATTGCCTTCGTATAGTAGTTTAGAACGTAACTCTTGATATGCCACTTCACATTTGGTCGCTGTCGGCTTAGCACTGTCCCTTGTTAATTAATTATTATTTTAAACTTATTAAAAAGGAGCAATTATAGTTTTAAACAAGCCTTTATTTCTCCCTTTGTTCGAGTAGCGAACAACGATACTGTTCATAAGATTGATTTTCCCTTTAAACCTTCACTTCAAAGGCTTAGGACCATAAAAATTGAAAACTATGTAGCGAAAAATATTTTCGGGTGAAAACATAGCCTAATTTTTTTACTTCCTAAATGGGCTCTAAATCCGATAGTTAACGCCTATAATTTTTTTTACGGTGACCAAAAAATCATCCTGTCAGCAAATATTATTACTTAAAACATTTTTTACATACGAGTAAATCGTCTGTTACTGCAGGACTGTTGGTGTAGTTTTAGAGGCAGTAGTCCGCCTGTTACGTAAGGGACGTAATTTGACTAGGAAACGATAGTGATATGGTCGTTTTACGGAAGACATTAGTCATAGCTTCTGTCGTAACATGTTAAGTCGCGAAAACAAGTCACGTTAGAGGGCTGCAGCTATATTAGGAAAGGCAGCTTGAAAAACCTTAGGACTACTGGTCTGGTGTCTACCAGACTGTATTTGAAAGATAGTTATCGGATGAAGAATGGAAAACTATATTTATGTAAAACATTTGCTTGTTTTGCTGGTTTTAATGGTTAAAGAAACTTTATTTCTCATTAGAATACAATTCACTTACTTAGAAAATAAATACAGAGTAACATAATTGTATGTGCGATGCGAGCCGCGCTAAATTCTTAAAGATTTCGATGCCTTTTTTGCCTGATAAATTGTATTGATGGTTCCAAATTCAAACCTTTAGGGTTAAAAAACAGGTTTTAAATTACTCCTTCTATTCGACTCCGAAACACTTACCTAGCAAGTTAGCTACTACTCTGACTTTTCGACGGCATATTTTTTAAATAGAAATTTATCAAATAATAACCGGCCAAGTGGG
Source organism: Anania crocealis (assembly GCA_949315895.1). NCBI lineage: Eukaryota > Metazoa > Arthropoda > Insecta > Lepidoptera > Crambidae > Anania > Anania crocealis. The sequence continues at coordinate 690,207 of OX438885.1, read as the reverse complement.
AGTCGGACTCGCGCACGAAGGGTTCCGTACCAAAAAGACCCCAAAAACGGGTTTGTTGTATAGGAGCCCCCCTTAAATAATTATTTTATTTTGTTTTTAGTATTTGTTGTTATTGCGGTAACAGAAAAACATAATTTGTGAAAATTTCAACTGTCTAGCTATCGCGGCTCTTGAGATACAGCCTGGTGACAGAGCGACGGACAGACGGACAGACGGACAGACAGCGAAGTCTTAGTAATAGGGTCCCGTTTTTACCATTTGGGTACGGAACCCTAAATACAAAATTTAACTCGTCGTACATTACAATGTCCGCTGCGGCCCAACCGTCAGGGTCCCCCACGCCGTGCAGAAGGAAGTATTAAAGTCATACAAGCTAACCCCACAGGGGACGATCTCTTTAAATACATCCGATAAAAAAACTAAACGACACCCCTCTGCAAAAATTACCCCCAAGGAAAAACGGAACACAGACGTCCATAAAAGGAAATTTATCCGCAAATTAATTTGTACCGGTACCAAATAAAATTAAAATAGTTTCGATAGGACGCCCCAGATTAAGAAAGAAAAAGATTTCTGACAAAACAAATTTAATCGATGAATATGATTCTGTTCTTTTAATTCCTTTTCACAGCTGTAAGTTGCCGCAACTATGAATGTTATGGTATACTCGATTCGCGGAACAATAAGAGACTCAAAAGTATTAGGGGTTAAAGTATGAAATTGCCGTTTTGTATGGACGAAATCGAGAAAAGTCATTTTTCCATACTAACAATTTTTTATTTTTTTTAAAAACGCCTGAACCGTTTTCGATGCAATTAAAGGTGAAAGTTAGATGGTTATAAAGCCACAAATTATAGCATTTAAATTTCTGAAAATCAAAGTATATAATACAAATATACTTAATTGAAGCAAGAAGGTCAGCTGACACATTGTAAGGGATCTTTTCAACGACTTCCTTTGAAGTAATAGGCACTAGTGTTGCATTTTTTTTTAGTCAATAGTTACTTTATTTAGTTTTTGATACAATACAAAAAGAATTACGTCATAATATGACTATACTTAAGAGCTATAAACAAAATAAAAAGTGGGAAAATAATCGGCAATTTCATACTTTAACCCCTATTATTAATTATTATGGGCCTCAGTGTTGAAATAGATAACACACCAGACTGCAAAGTGTTGCCAACTCCGAGGTCCCAGGTTCTATACCCGGACGGGTCAATGTAGAAAAAAATACATTGCTCTGCATTGTCTCTGGTCTGGGACTGGGTCTGTTTGTGATAGCTTCGTTGTTTCTAATTTCTACCTAAAGAAGAGCAATATTGATCTTGCTTTGAAATCAAAACAACATGATATTTTACAGATTCAATTATGTATGCATTTCCTAAATAACAACTGTACGATTATTTTTACATGTACATATCATGTATTCGCAGGTTAGCGATTGCAATTTATATATTAGCCTCTTACGACACCCATGTTAAGACTTATTATATTTTCCGGCACCACCCGACTCAAGTGTAAGTGCAAGAAATTGCTTCCTAAAAATAAGGCTCTCGTTTTAGTTGACATTTTGGTATCTTTTATATTTAATTTTTTTAACTTGCCAATCTTGCTTCGCACAAGGCCGTTAAACTTGCATTACTAAAAAAAAAACTTCAATAAGCTGTAACCATGTTCTCACAACCATCCAAAGATTCGAACTAGTCGGTACCAGTTCGTTCTTCATAGTGATTTATTGTGTTCTAAACTACATTAGATTTTTATGTGTGTGTCTCGGGTTGTAAATATCTGGGCTTCCCTCACACCAGGATTAATGTCTCTGATTTATTTATTTGCACCGTATGATCGATGGATGGCTTTTGGCGAATTATGTTGCACTTATATGTTCAATTTGAATTGTTAACCTGAAACAGAATAGTACTACCACATAAAATACGACTAGTATTGCCAGAAAAGATGACAGCAGAATTTTCTTTTGGACAACTGACCAAACTGACCTCTAAATAATAAAACTGACGTAGGCTGAAGATAATAACTTATTAACATGCCTGATAGTTTTTACTGTATATTTGTAACATCGTAAAGTTATTTAAAAACTTTTGTAAATCCCCTGAAAACCGGTGGTTATTTTCCTCAGTAGGTAGGTCGGTAGGGCATTTCTTCGGATTTTCTTTTTAATGCAAAAGGTCACATCTAAGACATTCTATAATTTTTACAATATATCTTACTCATTCTCGTTATTCTATTCTCATGAATAGATGCAGCTCAATGTTTAAGTATCGTTTGTCTTTTTGTACTTATATGCATAAATGTAGGTTACCAAAAACTTTTTTTTTCACGACTTAAGTAATAAAACTTTGTGAAATATTATAACATGATAATATGTTGTCATTTAAATAAAATAATGTTTTTTTACGCAGACAGTTTCTGCCTAAAACGAGTCTGCCACTAGCTTCAAATATTGCCATTTTTTTAAACTAAAAGAATGATTTAAACTTTTGACTTCTTTTAAATTACGATCAACTATTAGTAAATTATGCCTTTGATAAGAAACACACATTATTTTAAAATTCATCTTGGTTTTAAATTATGCAGTCAAATAAACTTTTCGACTGGATCGTAAGGTACCATTCATTTGAAACATTTATTTGGTCAAATTATAATTATCATATATGTTATGATGAACTAGCCTTATTAGGTACATTTGATGTTCTATGGACGATTGCCTCGAAATAAGCAATAACTATTTAAGCATATTTTATGACTTATGCTTCATAATTTTGTGATGGATCTCATACTTTATCGTGTTGTGGAAGAGTGATTTGAAATAATCTTTCGACTTTTTAGGAATTGTATTTTGATGATTTGTGCTTTATGATTTAGGTGTTCTATGAAATCATCCGTCAGTTAGATTTAAGGAATCGTATATTTTTCTTGATTAGCTACCTATTGCAAGTATATGAACAAAATAATTTAGTTTTGTCTTCATCTATTTATCTATCGATAACCCATAGGTACCAGTAATACAGTTTGAAAGTTGAAACTATGTGAATGATTGCATTCAATTTTTAAAGTCTGATCGTCAATACATCTCCCGCCCCTTGGAGGCTATGAAACTTATGCAATTCTTTCTTATAATTGGCCAATCTTTCCATTCTAAATAGGTGGTGCTTAATCTCAGACCCTCTGTTGAAGGTGAACTAACAGTGCCTGAAATGGTTATTTTTTTAACTTCCCCATTATAAGATGAGTGGAGCGAATTAGAGGGGGCAGATTTAGAGGCAATTCCGGAGTCTTATATTGATTGTAACGGTATGCATCGTTGGCCGGAAGATTGAGGGCTTTCGCATCTTAAATTAGATCTCTTGCTTGGAAAAATTAAACGTTTTTTTTTTTTCATTAAAAGTTCGGTCACCCTCGAACTACTTGGATAATGGTTGATGGTTTTTGTTGTAGTTTGTGTCTAGATTCACGTGATTGCACTTTATTCTAATTTTATATTTATGTTGGTTGGTACAGTAAGCATTCTCAAACGATTTTCAACTTAAAGATAAATAATATTAAAAAAAAACAATTGTTTAGCTGTCGGATAATGGTGTCTGTTATGGCAAAAAAGGTAAGGGCTAAGGTTTTATTTCAAGACGGGTGTGTAGAGAAATACTTTTCCCGGGTATAGGTATTTATGGTATTTATCTTCGATGTTACTGATTTCCACCGAAATAAGTCTCTCAATAACTTCTTTCTTAAAGTAATTACATGACGTGAATTTTAGTCTCAAAAACCTATGGATAATATAGGTATATATCCCCACACTATGGCAACGTACTTATACAATTAAGATAGCTATTAACAGCTAGATGATACTAGTAATCTTCTGAGAGTTTAATATGGAAAACACAAATAATTTAATCATGATTTCGCATAGATTCAATCATCCAGATTTCCGTCCGAACATCCGAATGACTAACTACAATAATTAATTTGTTGAATCAAGTCTCTAAATAAGTATTATATGATTAATAATTAACACTTGTATCAAACGCCACCATATTTGTTACTGTTTCATCAACATTCCGGAGATACAAGGCCGATACAGCTGTGGTACTATTTACGATAGGCGTCGGATAAGCGTAGCCCAAATACAAAAAACAGTTAATATTTTTATCAAACAATATTATCATCAATGCATAAAACGTATTTATTTGATTAATGAATAAAGAGATCAATATACTTACAGTTGCATCTCAATACATTTTCGAAAACATTATGTACGTCCGTAAGAACCTTGAGTTATTTGTCAAAAATAGTGACGTACATAATTTCAATACCCGAAATAAAGATAAACTTGCTGTTCCAGGATTCAGACTGCGAAATGTGGGTAAGTAATTCGTTCATGGGAAATTGTATTCGTATTTGCAACAAATTACGACTGCCAATTGCTGAACTCCCTGTACATAAACTCAAATCTTATATCAAAATTATTTAAATGAAAGATGAAGAAGATGCAAAGTTTGGTGTTAGTGTGCCAAATATTTGACATTTAATATTTGGACAAAAAATTTAACAATTTAATTTACTTAGGCTATAATATGTCGGCTGAGGATATGCGTAGATAATTAAAAAGGCACCTATGTATTTAAAACATAGTATAAATGTATATTTACGTATGTAAAAAAAACATTTATGTTACTTAGAAACAGTTTAATCATGAGATGTTTTTATCTTTTGGGCTATGAACCATGGCTAAGATATTTACGATATAACCCATAGAGTTATGAGAAATATATTAGCATAATTAGTGGTCAAAAAGTACTGCTTTAGTACTAATGAGGATATGTTTGATATATTGACATGTTTTCATTTCCATACTGCCGCGTATCTTACGAGAGTCAGCAAAGATGAGACAAGAAACAGAGACGTGTCTTAGGTACTAGGTGTATTCATTGGTAATTCTCAATTAGTTAGAGCTAGTGCTGGTACTGCGTTAATGCTGTGCCGTGCTGTGCCTACGTATTTATGAAATGCGACCACCTCCTCTCTTCCCATGTATGAGTGCCGTGAGGCGACTAAAAAGTACCCGTCAGAAAAAAAATTGTAGCAATTTTTTTATTAAGTAGTTAAAGAAAGAAAGAAGTGGAGCATGTATTAAAGCAACCTTGTTATTAAACAAACGAGGACAGCTATTATCGATAACAACAAGACATTTTTTTCTACTTCTTCGTCTTTTTTAGCTTAACGACACACAAAAACCCTCTCTTAAAGATTTTCACGATTACGTCTTCAATAATAATGATAATAAATGTGGACAACATCACTTACATCTCAGCCAAAGTAAGCAACAACAAAAGCATTTGATTTGTGGAAATCGGAAATAACGAAGTAAACACAAAAAACCCAGACTCGGGACAGTATTTAAAAAATATTTTTTTCTTCGTGCGTGAGAGCATCACAAAACTGAAAACAAAAATGCTACAGTTCTTTCAATAGTCTCATCTGCGATGCTTAATCATCAAATGAGCGCTTTCACCGCATTTCTTTATACAAGCAATAAAAAATAATACTATCAAACTAAGGTTCTCCAAATCCGCATCTCTTTACCGTTTCACATCAGGAACACAGCACGAAAAGGTAGAGCAGCACCACGTAGGTGTTCGCATAAATAAGTTTTTTTTTTAACAAACAATAGGCTTGCTTTTGACTACATACGTAACTCTACGGTTTAGAGCCTAATATGGAGCGAGCTTACCCAGAGACACTGGTTCTCTCACACAATAGCGGAACACAGAAAAACTGTTTGGCGCTGGACTCCGGCAGGAGGATGGTAGCATCCAGGCAGCCTTTTACGAAGCCTACCACCACAGAGGGATCTGTTAGCCGTCATCATTGGTTAGAAAACCAAAGATGCCTTTGCTATGGGTGGACCACTAGGAGGTAGATCTCACTTATACCAGTAAATGAGCAACACTCACCTAATATTTTTTTCTTTGTTTATGGTTTAATCGCGAGACACAGAAAAAGGAAAAAAAGCTATAAGTGTAATGTTTGTTTTTAGAGACAATAAATGTCAAAACATTTTAAAAATTATGTTTATTGAATCAAATCTGAAAGAGACTAAACTCTTGTTTATGAACCGTACTTAAGATAAACTCATAGGTACATATGGTTAAAGTAGTACTTCTTTTTGCTTCCTAGCTAGTATACGAACCATCATCATTAGCCTATTGTAGTCCACTGCTGGACATAGGCCTCTCCAGTTGCATGCCACTTAGATCGATACACGGCTTCTCGCATCCAGCTCCTGCCATCTTGCGCAAATTATCACTCCACCTAGCCTGAGTGAGGGCGTCCTACACTACGTTTGCCGAGACGCGGTCTCCACTCAAGAACTTTACCCCGGTTGTCGGTTCTGCGACTGATATGGACAGCCCACTGCCACTTTAACTTGCTTATCCGGTGGGCTATGTCGGTAACTTTAGTTCTCTACCGGATCACCTCATTTCTGATTTTATCCCTAAGAGAAACTCCGAGCATTGTTCTTTCCATAGCCCGCTGAGCGACTTTGAACTTAAGGACTAGCGACGAATAAGTCCATATATATTTGACACTTAGTATTTTAAAATCCTTCTGTGCCTCCGTATCTTGTAACAGATTTATATCGAAACGTTATTTATCGGCATCGAAATGTACGGTAACTCCCCATAACATTATAAACATTGGTTCTCTAATTCTTTATGCAAATAACAGCTTACTGTTTTCGTTCATACTGTACTGTTGAACTAGCTTGGTTTACACGATTTGCATCTGTAAGCCATAGTACTAAGGGCTATAACAGGCTATGTTGTAGGTTGTACGTAAAACAGTAGTTCCATGATGCATGGCTTCATGATTGTATGGATTTGCATTTTTTCGTAATAATTTAAAATCGATCGTAGCGATATGTTTGTTTATTTGTCTCATAATGTTGTTTCTATAAATCTTATACTTAATATTTACGTTTTCAAATGATGACCTCTTTCAGTAGATGTAGGGAAATGTATTTTTAATTGATAACCGCTTAATTCCAACATACGTCCCTTTTGGAATAAATAATATTATTAGATTAAAAAAAATTTCATAAATAAAAGATGACACATCGTAAAGATATTAATTTGCATCCTAATATTGTGTCTTAATATTTAATTACTATTGAACTAAATTGAAGACAATCTACGATGCATTAACGCTATTAGGCATTACTCAATGTAACAGATAAAGAAGATGTCCCAAATTGTATGGAGGCTAGGCCCAGACCCTGTACACATTGCCAAAAGATAGGGCAATATACCTACAACAATTTGTTATTATCCAAATTCTTTAAAATAGCTTCGTTTAATGGCTTAAACAAAAAGAAACTTATTAAAATAGCAATACTAAACAACAAAAACTATCATGGCGGAAGACGACACTTTGATGACATCTGTTAGTTTTCACAATTTCAAAATCGCTTATATCAAGTGATATGGAACAAGTGATTAATTCGAACAAGTGATATTGTTTGCTTACTTGTGCTTGTTGTAATAACAAAAAAACAAAACAAAGAGTTTTAACTTATGTTATGCCTAAAGTATATATTTGATTATACAATATTAACTTTTCACGTGAGAATATGACGAGTGTCAAAAACATGAAAAGAACGGTTATGTCAAATTGACTAAGAAAATCTGACAGCTACTGACATTTAGAATATATGGTTTATCTTTTTTTTTCGTCAAACGCCATCTTGTATGCCTAATTGAAAGGGATATTTATTAGATTGTATTTATTTTTGAGCCGCTAAATTATACGTTACATACAGGTATTTCAATTTTTCCCAAACTTAGTAGATTTTTCTTGATTTTTTAGCATACTGTACAATGTCTGGGCCTGTTACGGGACATCTCTTTTTCAGTACTCTCTAAGCGTAACTTTATCCCTCTTTCTGCCTCTTCTCTGTTCCTCTGTAAATAATAGCTATATAGGTTATTATTATCAATTTATAAACACTAAGATTTCTTAAGAATTTAACTATTTGAAGTAAATTTATTGTCAGAGGCGAAACTATGACACCATATCATCAGACGATCTGACACAGACCGGAAAAGCACAAGACGTGAAAATTCATGTCGTTTAAATACATATTACGACCTCCGTGGCGGAGTGGCGTACACACCGATTTTCAAGGTATCGCCTGCTCCGAGGTCAGGGTTCGATTCCCGGACGGGTCAGTGTAGAAAAAAAGTGTTTTTTTACATTTTCTCGGGTCTGGGTGTTTGTGGTACCTTCGTTGTTTCTGGTTTCCAAAATAGTTATTCAAATTGGGATCAGAACAAATGCATGTGATGTTGTCCACATTTATTTATTATTATTTATTTTTCTTTGGATGTTAGTAAGCTACTATTTTTAGTTTATTTTAAGCAGTGGTGAATCCAGAAAAACAACCAAGGTTATTTTTATTTCTAATAACATTCTAACAAATAATTAAAGTGTATCTATTTACAAGGCAGTGCTCATAAGATTTATATTACCCAAACATTAAACAAAAAAGACCTCGCGTCCCAAAGTGCCTCCAACAGATCATTGGCTCAATAACACCACTTAATTGAATGACAAAAAAAACCATCTAAGTAGCATTCCAAACTAAAATAAGAGTCACGACCTTAACCCACATACGCAGCAACATTACATCTATAATTTTGCGGACATTAAAATTTACATTTAAATCGCCGAGCATTATATCTGTGTCTGCACTAGAAGAGATTTATTGACAATCAAACGAGCGCCAATGTTTGAACAAACATTTGTTTTAGCTCTACATAAGTGGACTGTCAACTTTTCATAAACGTAATATTGAATTTGATGTAAAAGAAACATTTTAATATACTAGACCAGTAGTGACAGTCAATCATCAGTGACAGAAAGACGAACTAACCAAATGATCACCCACTTAATATGGGTGTTCTTTAATTGAATTCATCTTTAATTCAAGTACGTAAGGTTAAAATTGCATTACGGTGGGTACGACGAAAACAAAACTTGGACAGTTCGATAAGGCATTTTTGCATGTGACTGTGTATCTGATCTAGCTCTTGAATTTTACCAATAGTATAAGTAAACACAAAAATTTTACATTGATTGCCGTGGTTGTGTCGAAAATTCTATGTATATTATTAAAAAATCTGTAAAAGAAAATGATTTTCTGTTCAGATGTTAAGCATTATGGAAACAGAGCTCCCAAACACTTATTTTTAACATATTTTCCTTTCTTTGATCCATATTGGAAAGCAACGCAACGTCATCATAATAGCATCATTTAGTAACCAACTTAAGAACATTGTAATAATCAGTTAACATTTGGCGGCCATGGTTGGTCGTTGGCTGAGTCGTTGCATTCCAAAGTACTGCATTCCAAGCGACACGTGGCGTGGTAGTCGCTATCTGACTGGCACCAATGCGTGTACAATGTTCGCTTGAACTTATTTATCTATACCTAGATGAAAAATCTATACAAATATGGAAAGTACAGTTGAACACTGTCTTCATTGTTTCAGCATTTCAACTAATGTATCCTTGCTTTTTGTAATATCTCATTGCAGCACTGGTGCAAGCGCCATGATTTCGAAATCAAATGTTATTTTAAAACTGGTAGTAGCTACACAGTAGAAAACCTGAATTAACACCTCGTTGGTCTATTGGTTTTAATATAACTTTGTCCTAGGTTCGATCCCTGAATTTGGCAAAAGAAGTTTTGAATTATCCGACATTGGTCTGGTTTATGATAACCAACCCGTATTTGGCAAGCGTGGTGATTATGCCTGGAGCCATCATTGCTGTGGTAACTTGAATCCAATGATTTATGGCCTGTGCCCTATAGTGGGATGATTATAGTCTTTATAGGGTTTAATTACCTCTAAGTTGTTAATCTTAGGCGATGGTGATGCTCTTAATGTTAGGAATGAGACTTATTTATTTCTCGTTATAAAAACATAAAAATGAAGCTATTGTTCCCAATAAAATCTCTTAAAATTGAAATGAATGTTGAAGTGAAATGTACCCGCCCGGCATGCGAGGAGATGCGGGTTCGAGTCCCGCCTGAGACAAAAAAAAATATTTTTCAAGTTTATATACTGATATTATAAGTGCAATTAAGTTGCTAAAATATCAAATAAAGTATGTACTTTTCTTTAATTAAATGTCTCTATCTTTGTTACCAGCTATTATATCTCTTTTATACTTTATTTTTGCAGTTTTAAACATGTCCCTAACCTTTATCAACAAGTGAACAAAATCGATTATTTAATGTTTAAGAATTGACTCTTAGACATTGTTCTGACTCTTCCCACAAGCCCAGTTCTGCCTTCTGTTCATTAGCATATTGTATCAAAATTATTTATATCCTCGTCAGACCTGAATCACTGCAAACCAGTTTGACCTAGACTTTTAAGTTTTTTCAATCTCTCTGACCTGACCTAGCTGATGAGATAGTAATCTTGCAACCTCAAACTAAAGATTACCAGTGAATACCCCGAGAAAGGTCTAAATCCGGTGCAGAGTACTTAACTTTTATCTTGGTACAGACAGACACACCTGCACCCGCTGCCCGCTGCGCCCCTACATAATGCGATTTGTGTGACAGGAGGTGCGCGTGAGTGGGTGTTTATGACGCGGCTCGTTATCCGCCACATTGTTTATTCGCAAATCCACGTGTGACTTGTTTGATTAATGACAAACGATTTAACAATTTGCGTCTTCGAACATTTGTTCGTTTATCGCTTTTGGTTTTACGACCGTCTCGTTACTGCGACGGCTGAATGGATTACTCTTGAATGGGAGTAACAGATTTTCTATAAAGTTTGTATAGGTCTTCAGATGTAGGTATAAATGTCTGTATCTGAATAAAGTTTAAATTTTGTGTAGATGTATGTACTTACTATGACGATTCAATCTAAATGGTTATCTTTTTATGTTCTTTACATTGAAAGAGTTCTAAATTATACCTTTATAAATTAATATCACTTTTCACAAGTGCCCTTTGTGCCACAACAGTTAAATTATCCATACCACATTCCGATTAACTTTAAGATAATTTAGAATAGTGTAACATCAAAATAAGTAACATAAGGCGGGTGTTGAATATTTAATGGGCAAGGTGCGTAACGTACCACCTATCGATTGATTTGTAGAATTAAGGTAAGTTTAATCAGTTCTATACTGCACCCCGTTGCTCATCATCATCATCATCATCAGCCTATCGCAGTCCACTGCTTGACATAAGCCTTCCCAGTTGCACGCCACTTAGGTCGACTCACGGCTTCTCGCATCCAGCTCCTGCAGGCCATCGTGCGCAAATCCTCACTCCACCTGGCCTGAGGGCGTCCTACCTTACGTTTGCCGAGACGTGGTCTCCACTCAAGAACTCGTTTACCCGAGCGGTTGTCGGTTCTGCGGCTAATATGGCCAGCCCACCTCGTTACTCAGGTGGCTTAAATATCGGGCCAAGAACTCGGGTTTCTGGGTTCGATTTGTGTACCTGTACCTATCATTGCTATGGTAATTTGAATTGAATGATGGAGGCCTTTGCCCTGCAGTTGGTTGATTATAGCTTGTTATTTTTACTACATGAAAATAGATTTTGAAAATAATGACCAGTATATTTTTTGTGCCTTTTCAAGCTATGACCATTCGTTTACTGTGCCAATTCAAGCGTGCAATATAGAAGACAAAAACAGATAGCGCTAAGCTTGTCAATAAGAAATAATATTTTATGGCATAGCTTGTTACAACAACACTACTTCTGTGGAATTTTCTTTGGTAAGAAATAAAAACGCAACGGTTGGTGTGTTTCCTCTTATGGCGTGAGACCGTTGAGTCTGGTCATCATTTATCTATTTTATGATGTCTAATAGAGTTGCGTTATCCCGTGGCTGGTTAAACAAATACAGATTTTTGGTGATTCAGCGCATAATGCGTTTTTAATGTATTTTATTGTGTTTAATATAGTTTTTATATGAAACTTCTCGTTTAATCCTTCAGTTTATCAAAAAGTATTTTGCATTTCAGTAAGATTCAACAAACATTAGTCGAGCCGATTCCAATTTAAATTCTTTTGGGCAATTAATTTTGTAACTAAAATAAAAACACTCAAACACTGTTAGTAGTAATTTTCCGACACCTACCAACATACTGGACCATGATCCCTTTTGTTCTTAAGCTGACAAGAGTTTGAAGTAAGAATCATTGCTTACGGGGCCTATCCAGCGTTTAAAGTAAAGTACTTAGACAAAAATAGAAATGTTAGGCAATTTGCCAAGCTGCACTGATAGATGACGTCACCGCTAGGGCGGCGCTGCGCACGTAGGAGTCCGTCGGCCGCCAGGTGGCGGGCCTTATTTATTCCGCCGTGGGCTCACGGATTTATGGCTAGAGGAGAGCATAGGCCGGGAGCATAGTTACTTTAAAGATCCGGTGGCTCGATTAATACGCAAGGTTCGGGTCAGAGGCCTTACTCCGCTGCACAATGTCCGTATATCTTTTTTTTTTTAATTATCAATGGGCTTGCTCTTTACTACATACTTTACTCTACGGTTAAAAAGAAGCGTAAGATGGAGCGAGCTTACCCAAAAAGTGGCACTGATTCTCTCACACACGAGGGAAACACAGAAAAAAGGGGTGCACAGGAGAACACAGGAGGGTGGAAGCATCCAGGCAGCATTTTACGAAGCCTACCACCACAAAGGGATCTGTTAGCCGTCATCATTACTTACAAAACCAAAGATGCCGTTGCCCGGGATAGACCACTACGAAGTAGATCCCACCACCCCTATTCAAATTCGTCTGTCCCTATCACCTATACATTGCTATTGGTATTGGTAACGGGCTCCCTTTTCCGCATTTAATATAGTCTCCACTTGACTCATTATGCGTAAGGGGATTAGGGTGGTTAGTCCAACCATCCCAGCTCCTTCCAGAAGCACAGATGTCTTTTGGGACGTTCACAGGCTTCTGAAAGGTTGTGCCGAGGATAGATGCCCGGTGGGTGGCTATTCCTGTGCATTTCAAAATCATGTGGGCAGCCGATTCTGCCTGTTCCAGACATCCTCTACATAGGGGGCTGTCTGTGGCATTAATGGTGAAGAGATGTTTATTTAGGGGGATATGTCCAGTATCACCTATACAGATGTCATAAAGAATATGAAAGAGACAGATTTATCCGTAAACATGAGTTTCGGTTTGCAGAGTAAGACATTAGCTAAAGAAAAAATCAATTATATTTTGGTTTGGGTCTAGAAGGATGGATAATTTATTAGTCTCGGCATCTGTCGCAAGATGGGAATTGTAAAAAGTCATGTCAGAGACCGAAAAAGCATGTTTGCTTTAGTTTTCAACGTTATTGGCCTTGATCATTTCAAGGTGGCAGTTATTTTACTCATATGGCACATCTGTACGCACGAATCCGCGCTGACAGACGCGTTGAAGTGATTAAATATATTTGTATAGTTTTTTACGAGAGCTTTATATATAAAACGTTTTTTTTATGTAGGACTCCTACAAACCGATCAACAGACGGAAGAATAAAAGTTAAAGCAGTTACAATTTAACGCTTTGAACCCAAAGAGACAACCAGTTGGTACTCGTACGATAACAATTGATTTTAACTGTGTCTGGAATATCCGATCGTCAAAAGCTTAAGACGATAACGAATCTTTGCTTAGCTGTATATTTAACAATAATTACACAAATATAATTAAGAGTCCAATTTTGATATATTTCGAACGTTGCTTTTTCTACTATTGGTAAAAACAGCCATAAATCAGTCAACGTGCAGCGTGGAAACGGTGAGTTTTACGATGCGTTGCGCATGATTAGACTCCGGATTAGTAATAGTATAGAAACTCATTAATGACACCTACGTTTTTTAATTTTATGTCTTTTGATATAATTATGGTGGTAATGTATAGGTTTGGTATATAAATAAAGATTATTTATTTGTTGTACAAATTGTTAATCCCATGCCGAAATATATTAATATGATGTTGCAGTTACTGAAGTAGTAGGATCTGTGTGTAGACCTCCCACTTGATGATTAATATTGATTTGGTGAAAGTACTAAGTAGTAGTAGTAGTAGTAGTAAGTAGAAAATATATTTGTACGTCATACCTAAAATTATATTTATTATCTCCTGAGTAAATCAATATTTCTGTTGATATGACGTCTAATTTCTAGTTTCCATAAATGTAAGATTAAAACATGTAAAACATCTTAACATTTTGCCAGTGTAAAAAATATAAGCAAGTATATACAATAGACATACTGTTAAATTCACTTTATCAACTATAGTCCTTAAAATATAGCTTGGTTATAATGACACCTGTCAAACTGGGGTGACTAGTGATGGGACTGACTCGACTGATCAAACGAAAAAAAAAAATATGGCGAATAATATAAAACGAAAATCAGATATACTAAGATTTAACAGTAAGTCAGTATCGTTATCATTATCAGAATAATTGGAACAATCATAAAATCAATTAATTTTTTTTTATGGCATATAGTTATAATCTAATAAATTTGAAATCTTTTTGTAAACTATTAATAATTGCATTTTGATGTTCTTAGCAGCAACCAATGCTCATTAAATCATTTGTAACAATTATGTTAAATTACTTCAATTTTGAAATATTGTTAGTCTGTTGATTTCGATTTGTCCATTTTACGTCATTTTTGTCTTATAAAGTTAGGTGTAATTTTTGTGACTGGATTATTTTAATGTTTTGAACTTTAAATATCTATTTTAGATAACTAAATTGATTAATATTTACAGCAATGTATAAAAAAATATTCTTAACGTGCCAGTTATAAATATAATTTCCTGTGCAAATGTGTTTCACTTGTGTGACGCTGGCACAAAGTTACGTCTTCTCTTAAAGTGAGAACTGTCAAGCTATATTTTAAGGACTGTAAATACAATTCAAACAAATTTAACTCATAAGTGTACAAATCTATGAGTAATATATTGGTGTTGAAAAATAAACTATTAATTTAATTAACTACATTGGTAGCCTTATCCATTCTACCATTTCAAGGGGCACAAGTAATAGCATTCCTCGAATCTTGGCAAAAGTACGATGTTCTGATATAAACTGCACCCTTTTTATCGCCTTCACCCCGGCATTAGAAGGGTTGAGGGCTGAGGCCGAGGTCCTTTCCACCCACTGCACGCTGCAGTCTTTTAACCCGCATTAGCGATTTAGGGTTGGTTTGTGAACCGAAGAGTGTTAATTAGTAGTCATTTATCATATTAAAATTGCGACTTTTTTTACTAAGACCAACTAAAAAACGTCAAATAACAATTCCCTATGTGATAACACAAAAAAACTAAATAAAAACTAGGTCACTCACAACAATAATAGGAAGAGAATTCGGGGTGGTGCTATTCTTCATTATACTAACAAGCTAAATAAAAAACATCTAAAAATAGTTGACCTTAAATTGCATCGCAAGTTGACATTGAAATCATTACAAATGTTCGGTGGAATCGTAAACGTTTTACCCAAAATAAATTAAATTAATTTCATGACTATTGATGTTTCGTAATTCTACGCATTCTGTGTTGACAGCAGATCGGCTAAAGTAAGATGTAATCAAAATGTAGCTTCAAAGTACCGTAAAATTGAGGAGCAATAAAAAATCATGGCCTCCCGAACTAACAATTACTTTTGTTTATGTTATTAGGCCTATAGAGTACCTATTGATTGAAAATGCAGAAGCGTCATCGACTCATATCAAAGTTCTTGCCTATTCTTGTCCATGGTTCTTGTTTGATTCAAAGTGATGGCATTGTATTTTACCTAAATGTTAATAAACCGCGGTGGTGAGAAATCGGTTATTAATATAGGATACACACTTTAATAATATGTGACTAGCTTTTCTTATATACAGAATGAAATTTTAACCACTTTCCAAATTTTAATATATCAATCTACGAGATAAAACACAAATGACGTATTTTTTCTTTTGGTATAGCCCAGCACAAAAATGTCAAGATAAAGCACTTAGAAAATGTGCGCCAAAAATCTAAAATTTTTGATACGGCCGCCTAGCAACACTTTTTTTACGCGATGCGCATCTCATTTATTCATTACGATACTATTCATAAGTTTTTGTTCTTCCCTTTATACCTTAACAGACCTAGGACCGAAAAATTAAATACTATATTGCGAAAAATATTTTCGGGTGAAAACTTGATTTACATTTTTTACTTCATAAATGGGCTCTAAATACGATACCGATCGCCTATAAAAATTTTGAAAAGTGGTTAAAATTTCACCCTGTATTATACTATGCGAAGTTTGGAAAGGTGTTCGTTACTTAATCGGAAAAATAGAATTATGGAACGCAGGTAATAAAACCAAGTCGTAGCCGAGGATCAACTTAAGTGGCGTGCAACTGGAGAGGCCTATCTTATGTCCAGCAGTGGACTGCGATAGGCTGATGACGATAATGATGCAGGTAATAATATTACTATAGTCTGGTCTAGCACAGACTACTTTTTATTTTAAAACTATCATACAGTGAAAATCGGGTTTCACTATGGTATAGTTTTTAATCAAAGCGAAACACCTAAGAAGTCGCTGACAGCAGCTATTTTGCATATAAACATTCCATTTGCGGTACAGTAGCAAAAAAAATCTATAGATAGATCAGAAAAAAAGCCCAAAAAATCCTGTTAGTCGATATTGGTCAAAGATATTTTTAAATTGTCACAATAAAATTCCTTTTAAGGAAGCTATGTCCAACAATTAGACTGGTCGTGGGTATATTTTCTAAGTTTGAATTTAAAGATTTGCCTTCTGCCTCAATAATCTTTGGACGATTATTGAAAAGCGCCGCCGGCGCCGATCGAAGCCAGAAGTGGCCAAAATAATTTAATTAGTATGTGTAATCGCCCGCTAGTGCAGTCAGGATACCTACTGGCTAAGAAAACCGTTATTTTAGGAACATAAAATTAAAACAAAGACATTGTTATTCGATTTGAATCAAAATATTGTTTGATAATGTTATTCAAATATTTTAATCAATATCAGTATATAAACTTGAAAAATTATGTCTCAGGCGGGACTCGAACCCGCATCTCCTGGCAATTAAATTGCTAAAATATCAAATAAAGTATTTTAACCAATAGTTTAGCTCTATATACTTCTAGTTAAATAACAGTAATGTTAGTGAGTCAATCTATTCAATTTATTAGGTATCTAAAAGTATTGTTGTATCCTTTTTGTTATAGTTAACAAAAGAGCAGACTGTGTAAATTAGTTCAAAAACGTCATTGTAATTCACACATTCACATCACATTTGAAAATTCAACTATTTTAAATTAATTTGTTCATATTCAGCTAGATAATGTCAATCTCATTAAGTCACTAAAGCAGCCAAAGAGGCTGTAGTGCTAAAATGATACCTCAAAACAGTAATTAAGTATGTTTCTGTAATCAGTAATGACAAAACATTCAGTGACATTCATCTGTTTTTTCTCTCGATAGTGTAGATTTTATCTGCCCATTTCAATTCTCGATCGCCGTTTACCAGTTGGTGAAATAAAATTAAATATTCATTCAGATTTCGCGTATAATTTTTCATGCAATATACGCCATCTTTAAGCATCACGGCCTATCATTAACCGGCTACTGTGTTAAACTTGAATTATTCATTAGCCAAAAATAATTGTATTAATGCAGGATGTGTGTAATTATCGCCCGTGGGAGAGGGCTGGTAAGTTTCAGGAATCAGATTTGGGTTTTTTAAATCAAATGTCCTTGGAGGACATTTTCTTGGAAAGATCATTGTCATTATGTAATGTAGAATACTCGTACTTTAGTGGTTTTTAAGTTTTCGTTTAGATTTTATCTTTCTACTTAATAATATTTAAGACATGCCTCACTGGGCCACACAGAGCCATCTAGTCCCAAATTATGCTACTATTAAGTACCCTGTCGTATGGGGTACTAGACAACCGATAAACTTACTTATATACTTTTGTTTTGTAAATGCATACTTAAAATACATAGAAAACACCCAGACCAGTCAGTACAAACAGACATGTTCATGCACACAAATATTT
This sequence comes from Anania crocealis, assembly GCA_949315895.1. NCBI lineage: Eukaryota > Metazoa > Arthropoda > Insecta > Lepidoptera > Crambidae > Anania > Anania crocealis. Next base: position 672,070 of record OX438885.1, on the reverse strand, counting down.
GTACTGTGCGGGGATCGAACCCGCGACCCATGGCTCAGAAGCAGCGTTTACTACCGCTGATCCAAATGGTAGTCATACTTGAATCATCGTCGTCATGATCTTCAGGCGAACTTCACCCACTGCTGAACATAGACCTCGTAAGGCTCTCCACAACGATTGGTCCACACACACATGCATCCAGCGGCTACCTGCAACGCCAGGTTGGTTGGTTCACATAGTGAGGATTCTTTAATACTACTACTTCGTATGCCATGACGGGTAGGACGCACTGATTGAAGACTTTCGTCTTGAGGCATTGTGGGATCGACGGTGAGAAGACTCGACGTAGTTTCCCAAAACGCTGCCCAACCCAACTGGATTCTTCTATTCACCTCATCGTCAAAGTTGTTTCTACCTAACTGCCACTTAACCTGTTCTTGAGTGGAGACCGCGTCTCGGCATACGTAATGTAGGACGCCCTCAGGCCAGGTGGAGTGATGATTTGCGCAAGGTGGCTGGCAGGAGCTGGATGCGAGAAGCCGAGGATCGATCTAAGTGGCGTGCAACTGGAGAAGCCTAAGCCCAGCGATAGGCTGATGATGAACAATGATGACTACTACTTCTTATTGTAATTTGGCAATTTTTCTAAGATAAAAATCAATGTAAACCCTTTCTTTGGAACTATCCTTGCCTAATTCCGCAGTGCATTTTGCTTAGTCATTGATTGTCAGAAGTCAATTTTAGGGTAACCCACAAGTGTGTAAGGGTACTTGGTTTTAGATTGACCATTTGCATGCCTTATCAAGTATAAGCATACTTTATAAGGCATGCAAATGAATGAGAAAGCTCTCAAACAAAAGTTTTCTTTAAGAACCGATGCTGATAAAAAAGGCCTTGACAGTTTTACGTAACATATTAGCGAGTGCGGAAGAGAATTAGTCTAAAGATGCTAACAAGCGAGGACCTAGTGGGTGATCTGACAATTATGGTAGAAAATCATACCCTAAGACCAGGCCCCATATAGAAGGTATATTCTGCCCTCGCATTCTCTTAAATAAGATTCGTCCCTGCGCTTGTGGCTGACATCACGGATGTCTCAGCCTTCACATCAACGGCTGTTGTCACGGCTTTTGGTTTGGTAGCCATGCGGCGCTAGTGTCGATCAGCGTTAAAAGAAAATACCTATCGTGCGTTCATTGCTGTTACAGCAGCTTTGATAACATTAATTGCACTCAGAGAATCGCACTGCTGAACCGTACAACAAATACATATACGCGTGATGCTAATAAGCAAAGTTGTTAGACCATACTCTTAAAAAAAGCCTCTACAATTCAATGAATTTAACCTGCAGCCATACAAAAAGGCTATAAACTCGAACAAATCGCCTTATACACACAGACAGGCCCGACTGCATTCTCTGCAATATTAATTAACATGCGCTAACTGGTCGCTTATCAGTTCCTAGTTCAGATGAAACTAGGGCTGCCGATCAAAATTATCGATTATAATTAATACCTAGAGACAAAACTTTGAAGAATATAATAAACGAATGAATTTCTTAAATTGAATAGTGAATTTTATCTTTGTTTGTAGTCAATTGATTAGGTATTTGTCACCGACGATTTGATTCCTACAAACTGCATCATTTCGGCAATAAAGTACTAAGTATTTTTGTTTAAAAAAATATATAAATAGCCATTTTGAAGCGTTGTTTTGGTAATTTTAAATTTGATTGATATTTATAATCAAAAAGTTTGAGATCAAATTAGAAGGTATTCTTTCTTTTCTCGATTCGAGTACGATATTACGGCTTCTGTTTATTTTGCTAGTCATAAAATGTGGTATTAAGGGTTTAAGTAGAATAGTGGTATCTACCAACCGTTGATTATTGCACAAAAACAAATAAATTATTATAAACCAATGACGTACAGCTACCGATAGGGACTAACATAGACGCAGGTATAAGTAGATGTGGCACATTGGACAGAAAAATGGAACATCAATAATTTTTAACGAATTTTACCTATAGGTACAGATTCCGTGGATAAGATTGAATTTCGTATGGTATATATTTAATTCAAATCTTTTGTAGCATGATTTTTTTAAATCATTTGTTTCACTGTCGACCGTTTGGATGACAATATCTGAATCTTAGCCATTATTTCATAGGGTTTCAATGGCTAGCGATCGCTGTTTGACCAGTATGAGAAAAATTACACTGCTGTTCATCTTCTTCTGGCAGCACTCATTTATTCAATTCATTTAATTATTCATTTAAAGGGTGACGTAAGAGAAGACCTCTTACGTCACCCTTAGGAAGAGTAGAGTCAGAGCTTTTCTTTTATGAATCGGCCCAACACAATAACATGCTATAAACTAATAATTTCACACACATCCATGTATAATTCTTCTCAACTCTGCGTCCGGATAATGTACGGCAGACATGAGGTGTTATAGCCAGACTAACTACCGGATTACTATTTCCGCGCCGCAATATTGCGCTATGATGGTATTAGGAAACAAACAACCATACAGGCGTTTAAATTATTTATCTTAGGGCGAAACATTTTTTATTTTATACTATACTGTTTATTATTTATGCTGGATAGAATTAATTACCTGGAAAGGTAGAGATACCTAATTGTTTGATTATAGAAATGTTAAAGTTGGACCCAACAGTAAAAACCTACATTCCCTTGTATCTAGATGTACTTAATAAATTTAAGTGCCACATTTTTATTTCTGGTTGTATCATATTAAATGAATAAAGGATTCTAACATAATAGGGGTTAAAGTATGAAATTGCCGATTATTTTCCCACTTTTTATTTTGTTTATAGCTCTTAATTATAGTCATATTATTGCGTAATTCTTTTTGTATTATATCAAAAACTAAATAAAGTAACTTTTGAATAAAAAAAAATGCAATACTAGTGCCTATTACTTCAAAGGAAGTCGTTGAAAAGACCCCTTACAATGTGTCAGCTGACCTTCTTGCTTCAATTAAGTATATTTGTATTATATACTTTGATTTTCAGATATTTAAATACTATAATGCGTAGCTTTATGACCATCTAACTTTCATCTTTAATTGCATCGCAAACGGTTCAGGCGTTTTTAAAAAAACTAAAAAATTGTTAGTATGGAAAAATGACTTTTGTCGATTTCGTCCATACAAAACGGCAATTTCATACTTTAACCCCTAATATTTGTAAGTACAATCGTAACCACAAATACCTATCTTAGTTTAGTAAAGCTTTGTGTTGTAAAAAACAAGGTGTACTTTTTTTTAATATGTCAAAAAACAAATGAACGTCTAAAACAACAAATGTAAGTAATGACAAACAACAAATAAGTAAGATTGAAAAAGGAATGTCCTTTTAGCTCGTCCGAGGTTATTGCTCAGTGAATATATCTATTACAGAGCTGAGTATAAGCCACAATATAAGAGCCAATACAGTAAAAGCGTCATCAAACCGAAGCCGATAACAATAATGGCGGTTATGCGTACCCGCGTCCGCGCACTATTTAGGATATACATTCCGCACTATTCGTATATAAAGACATGTTAGTTTGTTTGATAGTTGGAGACATTTTTTGTTCACAGAAATGGGGCAGCAAAAACACTTGTGGGCATTAATGTGACGACCATTTGGATCAGCGGTAATAAACGCTGCTTCTGAGCCATGGGTCGCGGGTTCGATCCCCGCACAGTACAAATATTTGTGTGCATGAACATGTCTGTTTGTACTGGTCTGGTTGTTTTCTATATATTATAAGTATGTATTTACAAAAAAAAAGTATATATGTAAGTTTATCGGTTGTCTGGTACCCCATACGACAGGGTAGTAGCTTAATTTGGGACTAGATACTATGTGTGGCCCAGTGAGGCATGTCCTAAATATTTATTTATTTATTTTATTTATTTATGTATAGGGTGTTTGAACTACTTGCGACCATGATTTGTGCAACGGAATCTAAGTAGTGTACATTTTATTATGAAATAGCTGCCCATAAAAGCTTGTTAGAGTAAAAGGTGCATATATAGGCAGTTTTGTTTAAAGGTGTGAACGATTCCTTCGCTTGTATAGAACAGCTTTGCGAAGAAGCTGTTGGTAAATTTATTAGCGGCTAACTTTGAGAGGAAAATCTTTTGATATGCAGATATCATTATAAAGGCTGTTAGATAAATGGTATAATAAGCTGAATCCTGCCTAAGTATGTTAACATGTGCATATAAATACAATGGGGAATCCAGAAATTTCTTGAAACCAAGTGAACGCGTAAAATATATAAAAACTGAAAATACAAAGATATACTATAGCGCTTAGAATCAAATTTGAATGCCTTCTAAAAGGAGCACAAGAGACGTGACAAATTCAAACTCCTCACAGGCACATCCGTGGGCGGAAGCTAGCTCCGAATAACTCCGGATTTTTTCCCGCCATCGAGTGCATGAAATATATTAACGCCATAAAAAGCCTCCCGGATCGTAAAAATAGATGTACAGCGCGTAACGCGCGATTCGCATCAATAATTCAAGATTACTTGACTCACTCTCCTCGGATAGATTTCTCATTTCTAGTATTCATTTCGATATGTGACTCCGAACAAATTTGCACTTAAATAATCCGGCACAAAGTTTACTTTTGAATGGGACGGTATCTGGTACATTTTTCAGATTTCTTGATATGGCGGGATAATACTGTTAATGTAATTACAATAAATTATTATCAGTGAGCCAAGGACGAGCTTGTTTAATATTGAAGCGGGTACAAGAGTTACGGGAGTCGGTTCTCCCTTCAGTAGTTTGGGGTTTGATGGTAATGTTTGAAACGTAAATGAATAACTTGGATGCACTTATATAATATCTTCAATCAATTTATTGTTTAAATATAGAGTTACTAGCTGACACCGCGAACTTCGTATCACCTCAGAATAATATAATTGGATTTTGACAAAAGACGTCACACAATGTCATTGGCATCAAATATGGCGTTTACCTTACCATGTTACACAGAAAATTTGCAATAAAATAATATTGCGACTGTAAATTGAGATGTAAGCTATCCTATCTTTCAAGTTGGATCAAACTGCACACGGTGTGGAATTTGATTAAAATCGGTTTTGTAGTTTAGGAGTCCATCGCGGACAAACAACGTGACACGTAATATATATATATAGAGTTATTTTACTTTTATGTGCAAATCATGTATTGATTAAACAGTATTATGTCTACTTAATTGTAAAGTAAGTTTGAAGAGTAACATTAACAATGAATAACATAAATTAACTTTAATTTAATAAGCCAAACGCCCTATTGATCGAGTGGTTTAAGAACTAGATTAAGATCTCGGGCCCTTTCGATTCCCGAGTCGGGCAACAAGAGTTTTTAATTTTCAAACATTACTCGGGTTTGTGATCACCAACCCGCATTTGGAAAGCATGGTGCATCATTGCTGTGGTATTTTGAAATATGATGGAAACCCTTGGATTGCAGTGGGATGATTTTAAGCCTTTACTTTGCATTTTTCAATTGCATATTATTTCTTTTATACTTTTTTATAGTTCAAACATTATTTTAGACAGTGGAAATGTTTATGCGGGGTAAAGTTTCATATTTTCACTATAGGTACTCCAGAAATGTAATTACTATTTTAACGATACTACACCGGGAAAAGTTTTGAGCTAGCTCTTTTGGAATTATAAATAAGTATGGTTAAATTAGTTCTCTACTGATTTTGTTTTCAAGTTATTGGACAGTTTAAAATTACCCCAGCTTATTGAATCACAACTATAGCTTTAAGCGGCAAGGCAGCCGAACAGCGAGTCCCCTCGCCACGCACGTTCGCATCGTTACAATATATCTCCCTAAATGCGAAGCGTTATTTTTTTGACAGAGGCTGGGATGTACCCGATGCCTGTCCCTAAACTCTGTTATCATTTTTATTGCAGATAGAAAAGGAATATGAGTGAGCAGGTATGAGTTTGTATAAAATGATGCATTGTTGTCTTATCTATACTAATATTATAAAGCTGAAGAGTTTGTTTGTTTGTTTGAACGCGCTAATCTCAGGAAGTACTAGTTCGAATTGAAAAAATATTTTTGTGTTGGATAGTCCATTTATCGAGGAAGGCTTTAGGCTGTATAACATCACGCTGCGACCAATAGGAGCGAAGCATCAGTGAAAAAACAGATATTGACGCGGACGAAGTCGCGGGAAACAGTTAATCTTATAAATGAGAATGTCTGTTTAGATGTTTGTTACTCATTCGCGATAGACGCTACATACAGGTGACTTTTTTATTACCGTCAAACATTTTTATAGGCTTAGGTATCGTATTCAGAGCCATTTATGAAGTAAAAAAATGTAGGTGAATTTTTCACCCGAAACTATTTTTCGCAACCTATGTAGTTTTCAATTATTACAGTCCTAAGCCTTTGTGTAACGCCCCTTGGTCTAGTGGTTTACATACCGGGCCAAGATCTCGGGGTCCTATGTTCGATCCCCGGGTCGGGCAACAAAAAGTTTTCGAACGTTGCTCGGGTTTGTGATCACCAACCCGCATTTGGCAAGTGTAGTGATTCTGTCAGTTCCCATCACAGCTGTGGTAACTTGAATTCAATGATGGGGGCCTTTTCCCTGCAGTGGAGTGATTATAGGCTGTTACTTTACTTTACTTTTACTTTAAGCCTGTGAAGGAATGAAAGGAAGATCAACAACTTATGAATAGTATCGTAATGTATGAATGAGATGCGTATCGCGTAAAACAAATGTTGCGAGGAGGCCGTATCAAAAATTTTAGATTTTTGTTAAACATTGTTTATGTGCTTTATCTTGACATTTTTGTAATAGCCTATACCAAAAGTTAAAGTATGTCATACTTTGTTTTATGTCTCGTAGATTGTTGTATTAAAATTTGGAAGGTGATTAACCTATATTAAGGCAGGAATAGTATATTTATTCCGCAAACATGTACGGTTCCATTTGGATAGTTTTCATTCATATAAAGTCAAACTCGCGGTCGCGGGAATTCGTTGGGTTTGGACAGTACAGGATCGATCTTCGAGGAGATCCTTAAGTGAGCAACGTCAGGCTGAGTTGATGGTGATAAATTAAAGCATCGGAAATTTAAAAAAAATGTTTTTCAGTTAAATGAGTTTAAAATAGTGGTAGGATGTTGGTTTAGCTCCGACTAAGAAGACGTAGCTTAATTCATACTCTACAGATTTTATTTTAGTCCTCTGCTACTCTACTCTACTATGTCTATCCAGTTTTTTTTAAAATTAAAATTGAATCATATCTATTACAGCTATTGCCGAAGAGGTGAACCTGGGGAAAGGAGGAAGATGATGCGACGGTTTTTTTTAGTCAATTAAGGAATTAGAAGTCATTGGTGATGGACGGAGGGCGGTGGAGCAGCTTAAGGGAAAAATGACTCGAGCTTTGCTCATCGCAATGAAATGTTGATATTTAAGAACCTAATAATAAATCATAAAACATTATAATATTTTAAATTAGCTTTCATGTTACTAAAACACCCTAAACACTGCACAATTCCAAGAGGCAGTGTCACGCACGTACTCACTGCACCGGCCCCCTTCACGCACGGAAGCTTTCGAAGAGCTTCGGGAGCCTATGACGGGTTTGGTTTTGACTGGAAGCAGGAAGTTTTAATGCCATCTTAGATTGCACTCTACAGTTTAGCTAATGGGAAAACGGAACGAAGAAATGCTGACAAAAAGTTCATGTTAGGGTTTCAGTTTCCAGTTCGAAAGTTCGTCTTACTGGATTAAAAACTTTTACTCTAATATCAGAGAAAATCAGACCACAGTCGCGTCCCTAATCTCGCTGAAAGTGGTAAAACTGGTGGGTCTGCCGTATTGTAAGTGTCCACGTCTCAGCACAATAGGTCATGACAGGAGGCATTGGTCAAAATCTTTTGTTTTCAAACTTTGTATCATTTAGGTATTGCGTTCGTATTATTCAAAATGTGTTCTAATTTTAAATTAAACGATATAATTATGGCGGCACCATACGTCACAGCGCTTGACTCGGCACTCTCATATATCCTAGCTCCTGACAATAGCCCCTTACGCACTATCTCAGATCTGAAGACCTCCAATTAAGTCTGCAGGATATCTGGCGTCACGTATGAGCGGCGCGGTATCGGCGCTGTCCTGGGAGGCATCGATTGGCCGAATCCCGGCCGAGCCTGCGGGATCGACGCGTAATTTCTCCAGGAGGTACGTGAGCCGAATGCGGGATCGCGCGCAATCGCTCACCCCATTACGTTGCGATACGCCGGGTGGGCGCAAGTTTGGAACTGCAGCGATTTCATGTATAGCGATTTACGTATACGTTCATACACTTGCTCTTTTTTTTAAATTTATATTTTATTTAGGGGATTTTTAACCCAACGGTTATGTCAAACCCTTTTTTTTTTAGACGGACCTATCACTGAAACCTTATATGGAAGGCTTTAATCAGTGAAACCGGGCAGATTGTGGCGAACGCTAGCGGTACGCCGGTGCGGCCGAGGGTGAGGCCTCAGGCTCGCTCGCACCGGGGCCCATACTAGCGGGCGTGATCGGGCCAGTGTGGGGTGCTAAAGGCACCCTACCAAATGGCGAACCCACCAGTGGTGGCGCCGCCGGAACCGGAGATGCCGTGGCATGCCGGATCACGGTCGGGCTCCATTCTGGCGGGCCCGATCTGGGAGGGGGGATCGGACAGCGACCTCAAGGGCACCTCTGTAGGCTCGGACCTCGGCTTTTTTGTCAACCCCATCGTATTCATTTTACTTTTATATTCAAAGTCTAACTGATTTACAATATTATTATGACGGGAATTACTTTACACTTGCTCTTGTGTAGAGAAATTTACTACTACCTATACATTAGTAGTCTGCCAATTGAAACAGAGAAAATAATGATATTTGTTCAATTATATCTTTTAGAAGAAAGCTGAGACGAACCGCTGCGGGTGAATTCCGAAGCATAATAACCCACCCAACTCTTGCAGACCCAACTGTATTTAGAAAAAAATATTTCCTAAATTGATTCAACCGGAAATCTAATTCGGGACCCTCAAAGTAGGTAGATCTCTGTGCATTATACAAATTTTTAAATCTTAAAGACAATTTATGTAACTGAGTGAAAGAATAGTAGTGTTAGAATTAGCGTTAAAAAAATATCAAAATCGTAGACTGCGAAAGAGGCACCTACTCTAATTTTCATTTGTTTTTTGTATGCATAGTTATTAAGGTTGTGTTCGTATTAACAAATGTGTTTCAACGCTTATCATTTGTGATGTGCATTTTATTATCCAGAATCGCTTCATTCCGTCACTTAGACGCACTATAACGCATTACGCGGATCGATGTCAGATCGAAGCGGGAGCAATCAGGCAACTTACAGCTGAAAACAGCTGACTATCGCCTCTATTGTTACAACCAAAGACACACATTTGCGTCCCAGCGAAGCCTTCGGACGATTTATATTGATCGAGATAACGGATATTTTTTTTATTTTTGTGCTTTGTGTTTGTTGTTGTCAAATAAATATTTTCTTTCTTTCTTTCTTTCTTTCTAATTTGTTCTACCGTAGTTTCTTAGTGGACAATGTGAGCCTCGTGGCTGAAGTGTCGCGACTATTACAAGGAATGTGCGTAATGGAATCTTGGATATAAAATGAATAAACTATATATGCTTCTGTGGAGTTATTTTCTTTCGTTTGCCCGATCAGTTAAAAATCTAGATGTCTTCTTCCTAGTCTCTTCCCTTCCTTATCATGTCCTATAAAGCAGCATTTTCCGATGAAAAAAAAAAGGTGTTGCTTAATTCGAAGCGTAAGTGTATGTCTTTTTAAATTTATACTTTACTTTGTTGACCTATGACTAACTTAGAACTATTATAGAGTATCAGGGTTTAGTCATTACCAAAAAAAGGTTTTTTTAGCTACAAATTGAACTGACAAAATATTGTGTGAAATTAGCAACCAGTTTTTAGTCGATGTTAAACAAGAAAATACCAACAAACATAATGTAATGATTTAAATCGGTGGTTTATTTTACGCGATTAGTCAGTACGATTTTTGTGAAAAAAGTTTTCTGACTTTTCTATTTGCAATAGACTATTTCCTATATTACTAATACGTATTGGTTTTAAATCCTTAATCTCTTCTTGTAGATTTTTTGATTGATTTGATTTTTTAAATGCAATATTTCCTGTGTAGACACTTTATGTGTCAATTTAAAAAGCGTCATAACTGTATCTATTATTAATAATCTATAAAATATTTGTTTTTGATTAAATAATATTGGTTGCTTTTGTGTGCCTATAATAAAAGCTTGACGTGACAACTATTACGCACTTGTTCTGTCATTAAAAACTTAAACCTACTCGTACCTACTACACCTTCACCAGATAAGACATCCGGGTTCGTTCAAAATATTTAAGTTTGTAAAAATAAAAGAGCGTAAATCGTTATTTATAGTGCTGTTTATCGGCGCGGGAGTCGCGGCCTTGGCGCACGCGCGGGCGCTACGCACGTCCTGCTATTATTTAATTTTGATAGGCTATTTAGTGACGTCAGTTCTCTAATACTAAGATTAAAGTGGCATAGGTAAAAGTCACTGCTTATAATCATCCCACTGCAGAGCAAAGGCTACCATTATTGAACTTAAATTACAACAGCAATGATGGGTACAGGTATAATCACCACGCTTACCAAATGCGGGTTGATGATCACAAACCAAAGCCATGTTCGAGAATTCGAAACCATTGTTGCCCGACCCGGGCATCGAACTTAGGATCGAACCTAATATAGGATTTAAGATACTACTAACCAAAAGCATGTCAAATATTAAGTGTTTTGAATAAATGAATGAATGAATGAGATCTTGGCCTGCTACTTAAACCTCTAAAACAATACGGCTTTTTTAAGGGCAATGGTTCAGTGGATTCATTCAGAAGACTATGCATGAACCTGCGTAGCAACTTTACTTCAACTTTGGTCGCCATTTTCATGTTGATTATGTCGTCCCTAAATTAAATAAACTTTAAGAGGAAACACAAGGGCCATTTTTCCATACAAACGTAGTCCCCTGTTTCCTCCCTGGATAAAGCCAGTAGAGCAATAATTTTTATAACAAAAATCTATAGCCACTATTAGCATGTTTATATGTATTCTGTTTTTTCATAAATTAATTAATAAAAAAGATATGAGCCCTCAAAAATCGAAAAAAATCGTCAGATTTTCCGCTGTGTTCAAACAACCAGAAAACAAATTTGGCTAAATTTTAGAAAAAAAGGAAAACATACAAATACGGCCAAGGAATTTCTTTAATAAAATTTTTAATGAAAAAAGTATTTAAATCGGTCTAGTTTTGGAAAAGTAATCGGGGGACTACGAAACGTTGATTTGGTGTGCTTTCAGTAGGTATTTTCGGTCCAAGAAGCAGTTGTCTTTATCACACTCTGCGGTGAAGGCGTTTGGCACTGCGCGACAGCAATAGATTTTACAAATACCTATTTTTCAATTCTCTTGCCCGTAGTGTTTCCTCTTTAGAACTAAAACTTCCTACAATATTCATAGAGTTGGCACAAGTAAGCACACAAGTTAGCAATAATACCAATCAATTATTCACCTAGCTACTCATTATCTAAGACAATAACGTTACGATACACACCAATTACTAAAACAAACAAAGTTAACAATCGTAGCGTAGTAAATCGTATCTTTTTATTTAGAATCAATCTTTTGAATAATTGATAAATGCGTTGAATAATTTTTACAACTAATTATGAATAACTTTGCATACATTGCCGGTTGTTCGGTAGCGACGAATGTTTCAACTTGTTAATAATGTTCTAATGAATACTTCTAATTACATTTATTGATCAAATAAATGATCGCGGTTGTTAAAAGTGTGTTAATCGACCGTTCTGGTAATAAAAATTATACTAAAAATACTATTAGATTAAATAAATTGCATAAGTAATGTCAAATTTTTTCGTAGACTAATTAATCAACAATTTACTAAGTCAAGTATTTAAAGCCAATATGTTGGTTTTTTAATACCTTTCAAATTTATGTCTAGGTACATACTTTAAAGTACCTAGACATAAATTAGCTTAACATTAACATTAACATGCAAATTGAAGCTCCACAGTGAAGAATGGTTGGCAGTTTTCGTACTGAGAAATTGGGCTCCATTTTACCATCCATCCATTCGTTTTCTAACAAACGAGTGAGATTATTATTAGTAAGTACAAACAATAGTATAATTAAGTTAAATACTATTACGTGGCGGAGTGGCGTACACACTGGTTTTCAAGGTGTCGTCTGCTCCGAGGTCCCGGGTTTGATTCCCGGACGGGTCAATGTAGAAAAAAAGTGTTTTTCTACATTTTCTCGGGTCTGGGTGTTTGTGGTACCTTCGTTGTTTCTGGTTTCCAAAATACGAATGCTTTGAATAGTTATTCAAATTGGGATCAGAACAATGTATGTGATGTTGTCCACATTTATTTATTTATTTATTTATTTTAGGTAAAATTACTGATTTATCCCTAGGCAAATTAAAGCACTAATCAAATTAAAGCACTAATCAAATTAAATCACAGCAACCAGTTTTGTTAAATTTAAAGTAACAGTACAAGAAATCCCATATGCCAATTATCCGAAATTGTTCTCAAAGTCACTTGATTCGAATTGTTCTAGATCCCATCATGGGTATTTCGAAAATAATTGATATGTACCTACCACTGGTCTGATAATAGTATGACCCACAAGTCAGTTAAAGTAGGTTATCTCTGTTTTCAAGCAGTAAATACAATTTCTTTAAATAAAAACTGATCGACTGTCACAGGAGACATGAACAACTATCCGCTTACCGGGTGACTCCTGGTTAATCCCCTTTGGGGTATTAAGTACCTATAGAAAAGGATAAAACATAATAGTATTTTATTTTTTAAACTTTGTTACTAAAGTTATAATAGTGAATTGAAACGTCCATAAATATTGACAGCAGATAAACATACGTTGTCAATCGGCTTGATGTCTTGTAAGTGGTAAGTATTATTATCAAGTTCACTCTCGCTAGTGTAGAGTCGTTTAGTGACGTAACCGGCCTGATTTAATAACCTTAATTCGATCTAATCGAAATCGATCAATCGAATCAAACGCCAATCACCGCGGCCTCGTGGGTACACGCATGCTGCGAACCTACTATTTTTTATGATGAATATGATTTATTTTGAACATGGAATCGCAGACTTACAAAAAACCGGTGGTATAAAAAATACCATAAAAGAAAACTGTCTACATGGAAGTAACGTTTTAAAAGGTAAGCTGCTAAGCCTCTTTTATGATTTTTGTTCAGTGACAGACGAAATATTGTTACTAGGTACTTAGGTCTCATTAACTAGATTTAAAAATAAAAGATACGTTAAAGATATATTTAACTTTTACCGAAATAAAAAAATGATTCAACATTTTTGTACGTATCAGTAAGTTGACTGGAACAGATCTTATTTAGCGATAAGTCCTTATTGTATCTACTGGTTTTCTGATTTTAAATTTTGTCACATCTTTTCCTGTGCAATTAAGTATAAACTAATATTATAAAGCTGAAGAGTTTGTTTGTTTGTTGTTTGTTTGTTTGAACGCGCTTATCTCTGGAACTACTGGTTCGAAATGACAAATTAACTTTGTGTTGGACAGTCCATTTATCAAAAAAGGCTTTAGGCTATATATTCTTTTAAAAACCTCTTAATTGCGATCATAATAGCAGAAATTGACGCGGACGAAGTCGCGGGCAACAGCTAGTATTGAAACAATTTTAATAATGTATATTTATTTATTTATTTATTTATTTATTTAGAAACAAACGGTCATATACAATTTAGAAAATAAATATTATTGCTAACAAAAAAAAACCTATAGTTTCCTTATTTGCAACAAAAGCAGTGATAAATACAAAAAACTACTAACAACAGCTACGTCCTAAACAAAGAATACAGTGTATGCGTACAAATTTTATCTATACGTACTAACTTAATAGTATAAGTGAGAATGAGGAAAATAATTAACATCTTTAAGAGGTAAAGATACTAGAATAAAATATAAACTAAAGTTTAAGTGTAAAACCAAAAAGAGAATCATTTATATGCTTTTTTTAAATCAACTAGCTTACCACTAAATACATCAAAGTCCTTTAATTTGCCACTGTCATTAAATAATCTGCACGCACGCCTGATAAATATGTTTTTGGCATAGCATGTCCTACTTGGAGGTATATAAAAAATTTTTTTTTTACGACAATTTCGCTCACGTCTACGAGGCACTCTGAAATAAATATTTTGTAAAAGTAAGGGGACATCGAGATGACCCTGTATAATTTTGTACAATAAGACAGAATCAACACAGTCACGACGTTGTTCTAAAATTTGAATGTTGTGGCGTTCTAGGGAATCAATATAATTTGTGTAAGTATTACCAGTTCTATAGTCAAGAGATTTGATGAATTTTTTTTGGACTCTTTCTAGTCTTTTACTATGAACAGCGAAGTAAGGGTTCCAGATAGCGCACGCAAACTCGAGATGGCTTCGCACATAACTATTATAGAGAATTTTATAAGTTAATGAATGTCTAAAAGGTTTACTAACTCTAAGAATAAAACCAAGTTGCTTATAAGATTTTTGTAGAACCGATTCAAGGTGTGGGATAAAAGTTAACTTAGAGTCCATAATAACGCCGAGATCCCGAATTTGCGTTACACGTGTTAGGTTTTTATTAAAAAGTTTGTAATTATAATTAGAAGAATTTTTCTTTTTGGTAAAAGTTATTATGTAACATTTATCTAAATTTAATGTAAGATGATTAATTCTACAGTACTCTTCAAATCTATTCAGATCTCCCTGTAACAAGTTATGATCAATATTATCACGTATAACTCTATAGATTTTGGTGTCATCTGCATAAAGTAAGACATTGGAATGAGAGAATACCTTTAAAATATCGTTAATGAAAATAATAAACAATAAAGGCCCTAAATGGGACCCTTGAGGGACCCCAGAGCTGATTAATTTGCTTTTTGACGTGTACCCACCGAGAACGACTGATTGACTTCTTCTTTCAACATACGACTTGATCCAGCGGAATAGGTCACCATGTATACCCAATTCCCAAAGCTTCATCAAGAGTATATTGTGACTTATTTTGTCAAAAGCCTTGGCAAAATCCGTATATATAGCATCAACTGAAAAGCCTTTATCCATAGCACTTAAAATGTCATTCGTAAATGTTATAAGATTGCTGTCGACAGATCGTCCCCTAAAAAACCCATGTTGATTGACTATAATATGTCGCCGTACAATTTCAGATAGTTTATCGGTTATAATTTTTTCTAGTATTTTACTAAATTGGCATAATTTAGAAATGGGTCTATATTTTTCAATATCAGGACTTACGGGCCCCTTAGGTACAGGAGTGACCCATGCACATTTCCAGATATTTGGAACACAACCTTCCAGCAGAGATCTTTGAAAGAGTAAGGTAACTGGTATTGCCAAGGCTGATGAGCACCTCTTAATCAATAAAGGATGAACCCCATCCGGTCCGGCACCTTTATGAATATTAATGGAGGCTAAGTATTTCTGAACCATGTTTACGCTAATATCAATAGAGTGTAAATCAATAGTAGGATTAGATGGCGGAATTAAAGTGTACTGATTTTGCGGATTATCATTGGGTTCAAAAACGGAATGAAAATGATCATTAAATAAGTTACAAATAAGATCTCCATTAGACGTCTCAGTATTTTTATAAAACATTGTGTTAGGAACCCCATGATATGGAAAAATGGATTTAACGTAGGACCAGAATAATTTTGGATGGGATTTTATTCTATCTTCGGAAAAACGTACAAAGTTATAATAACATTCAATCTCCATCTTTTCAGCTCGCCTTCTTAGAATTTTAAAGGTTGCGTAATCTGAGCGATCGTTATATAGTTTCCAACGTTTGTGATACTTACGCTTCTCATTCAGCACCTTTCTTAAGGCTCGACTGTGCCAGGCAGGTGAAGATGTAGAAGTACACTGTTTGCGACGTGGAACGTATTTACAAATAAGATTATTTAATAATTGATAGAATTTATGTACACAGTCCTCTATGTTTAAGTTCGAAAAATAATCCGGCCAGTCAATTTGAATTAATTTATCACTAATCTTGGAAAAGTCAGCAGAATGGAAATTGAAAATATAAGTAGGTTTAGGTTTAAGGGAAGGCAAGTTACCGACTTTAAGGTCGATTGACAGTGACATGTGATGATTATCCTCTGGAGTGAGTGGGTAGTCACAGCCAGTTATAGAGCATTCACAATTGCTAAGTACTAAATCAAGAATTCTTCCATTCACATTTTTAATACTATTATATTGCTTCAATCCAGAGAGATACATAAAATCGAATAAGTATTGAGTTGAAAAACTACCGTTTGGTTCAAGTAATAATTCACTATGCAAAAAAATGTCGGGAGTTTGCCAGTTAGCTTCGGGCACATTAAAATCTCCCAAGATTAAAAACAAGTCATTAGGTCTATCGTTTATAATTTCACTCGAGATGTCGAAGAATGACCCGAGTGCTTCTTTATAGCCGGGCCCTTGCGGTATGTAAATGCACGCAATATTTAAGAAACGTTGGCGGCTATTGCTCGCATCAGGCGATAGCAAAAATGTATTATCGAGATTTAACGCTATAGACAACCATAGGCATTCAGAGTGCGCGCGCGGGGGCACGGGCCAGTCGCGCCGCAGCGGGCAGAGCCCCGTCCGCACGGCCACAGCCACCCCACCCCCCCGCAGCGCGCCGCTCTCGCTAGGAGACCGGTCGCATCGAAGAACACTATACCTTCTATCAAAATACTCATGGTCATAAAAATCAGAAGTCAACCATGATTCGGTTACACAAATAATACTATAATCGGACTGTGCGACCCGAGATAAAAACTTGTGAGACTTAGTTCGAAGACCCCTTACATTTTGATAATAAATGCTCAAACTATTAGGTGCCATTTGTATATATTATAATATTATGATATTTCATAAGAGCCCTCGAGACGTGATATTTATAATTATTTATAATGTGTTTCATTAAGCAATGGTTGAAAGTTATAATTATTTTCGATGAAGTAGGTAAGTTGATATTTATGAGCGGCGTGCAAGTGGTTGGGTTACGAACAATGGCAACAATAGCATAGAAAGTATGAGGCAAATATTTTTGCTGATACAGTATATTATAAGATTCAGTGTGCGACAAATACAAAAAGCAACAAATTACTTCAATTAGTCACTTAACCTTAGACAGATCTGACTCATTGTTAATGTATAAAATCTTACTTTTCTCATTCTTACGCATAAAAATTTT
Source organism: Anania crocealis (assembly GCA_949315895.1). NCBI lineage: Eukaryota > Metazoa > Arthropoda > Insecta > Lepidoptera > Crambidae > Anania > Anania crocealis. The sequence goes on along the minus strand of OX438885.1, from coordinate 654,664 downwards.
ACAATCGCGTACCCATACGTAATCATAGTTATATTCGACTTTTAACTGTCTAGCGCGCTTCAGCAACAATTTATTTGTTGGCGTTAAGTGATCTCCCACATAAACAGTGCTGGCTGGTCCCTGTAGATCAAGGTCAACTGTGGTGAGTCCACGACGTGCACGAATTGCTTCAAGCAGTTCATTTTTACGCCTACGTTGGGTAAAACGAACAATAATTGCGGGTGGTCGAGAGATATTTTGTTGTACTTCGTTTTGAAATCGACGGACGCGATGAATCGTGTCTATGTCGCTATTCATTGGCTGGAAGCCGACCCGGGTACAGATGTTACGGAAAATCGTCATTAAGTTTTCCCCTTTTACGAATGGCACTCCGGAAATCTCAATGTTGTTGAGCATTGAAAATTGTCTATTAACATCATTTTCCGCCTTCAAAGTTATAATCCTCTCGTTGGCCTCATCGAGGTTTTTTGGTAGTGACGATAATGTTGATACTTTATTTACAACCGATGTCACTCTCTCATCAATAACAGATAAGTCGTGCCTAATTTTGTCATGTTCTTCTGTAAGACGTCCAGCCAGGTTTTTAACAGAGTCGATCTGCTCCTTAATTTCGGTACGAAAATCCTGCAGTTCTTGTCGCTGAGAGGCTCCAAAACTAGCAAAAAATGACATAATTTCTGTTCGGAAATTGGCTAAGTCTTTTTTTATATCACAATCGTCATCTCCTGGTTGTTTACGCTTGCGAAATGTTATTTGCTGATCAAGCATTTGTCGATCGGTAGTATTAAGCACGGATAAATCTGGTTGAGAACCACCTCGTATGTATGATCCCTCGGATGGTGGTGATCGTAGGGTGTTCATTATCGAGAGAATCGCACTAAGTTTGTAGTCAGCAATAACAACAACAGCGCAGTGTTGAATGAGCGGCGAGCGAGCGAGTACAAAAATAAGAGCCCGTCTTGTTTACCCGAGGAGGTGAAGGGCCAGATTCGCGCACAACACTTGATTCACACATGCAATTAGTCACAACTTCACACGTATATGTTTAACTTAAAAGTTACTTTATCACAATATCATAAAGATAGAAATGCAGTAATCGGACAGTAGCTATTATCCCGCAATTAAGTAACACGACTGCTTCCTATCAACTCCAAGCGAAAGTGAGTATAGAAACAGAAGATGATGATGTTATGACCTTGACGAGGTATAAGTCAGTAAGATTTAAATTATAAAATATCAAATTACTGAAGATTTCAATCAATAAAAAAAGCACAACAGGTCAAGTAAAGATAGATCATATTATACATACATGTCAATTAAAATTACAAATATTTGGATTAGTAATTAATATGAGTCAATATTGATTAATTCAGTTTTGCTAATTATACAATATTTAAAGATTATCTTAATGATAAATTTATGAAATGAAAATGTCAAGTGGTATGTTAAATTAATAAAATATTCATTCATATCATAATGTAAAATAAGAAATAAACATTTCTCTAACACAGTATTAAATTGGGTCAATAATGGTGAAATAGAAAGTAATATTAATAAAATCACTTCTTTTCTAAGTTTTCAATATGAATGCAACCAAGAACAAAAAGAATAAAAATATTAGGCTATTCAAAGTACTTGTACTAAGGATTCTACAAGTCTGTTTTTTTTATATAAATAATGAGTTTGCTCTTGACTACATACTTAACTATACGGTGAAGAAGAAGCCTAAAATGGAGCGAGCTTACTCAGAGGTACTGGTTCTCCCACACACCAGCGGAACACAGAAAAACGGTTTGGCGCTGGACTCCGGCAGGAGGGTGGTAGCATCCAGGCGGCCTCTTACGAAGCCTACCACCGCAAAGGGATCTGTTAGCCGTCATCATTGGTTAGAAAACCAAAGATGCCGTTGCCCAGGGTGGACAACTAAGAAGTAGATACCACAACCCAAAAAAAAAAAATGTCAAGACCGTTGTGTTGATAAGATTAAGATGATATATTTTAATTGTAAACCTAACTGAACATAAACAACAACACTGAAATTTATAGGAAATGTTACAAAATTTGAACCGATTAAAAATATGTAAGTAAGTAAATTTTCTCCGTTTATGACAATTGTCAGCGTTGGTTTGTTTTGCACTGACTTTGTGTTGTTATAGTTATTTATTTTTTGCGTCCGCTTTCCCTAGAATGTATTCTTTACAGACTTAAAGTTCAATTTTTATGTATAAATAGATACGAGTAAGTTATGTTAAATAATAAAGAAATACAAAATCAAAATATTATAACTTTCATTTTTTTTTGTTACGCAGGTAGCTACTTATATGAATATTCACGAGTATTCCGCAATTTGATGATAATGACTAAAAACTCAAGCATAAAATCAAAAGGTGCTAGAAGCAAATTTTATCTATCGATTTAATGCAAATTAATTCGATCCAAAACCAATAGATCATCAATGTTATAGCTTTAAAAATCAATAATCATACGCATGAATAATAGCGCGATTAAAATGGCGCTTATTTTATGTCTACACACAAACATACAAACATATAAATAACGTTCAAGGAAATCAAGCGATGGATCTCGGAATGTTTTTATTACGGCTGTGTCAAGGTATTTTATGACCAATTATCTACAGCTTTACATATTATTATAACTATAGTAATCAGTAGGTACTATAAAAATATTACTTAGGAATGTTTTCTAGTACCAAACTTTAGCCTGATCCCATAAAACTCATACAATATCCCAGTATTAAGCATAGTTTGTGAGTGGTGGTAATCTAAAAGATTTGCACCTTACATCTGCGGGTCGTAAGTTTCAATCCAAGTACTCGTACTTATATCACTTTTACGGAAAAACTTAAGAAAAACCAAAACCGCACGACATCCTATTATTTTATAGGTAAAATAGCTTTTTGTGACCTCACAACTCTTACTTTACTTGTGTTTGTTTAAATAAATGTGGACAACACCACATATTATGCTCTTGATCCCAAAGAAAGTAGGTAGCTATAAAAGCGTTTAATGGTTTTGTGGAATTGAGAAACAGTCCCGAGAAATATAGAAGAATATTTTCCTATATTGACCTGTCCTGTTATCATACCCAGGACTACAAAGCTGGCGATCCCTCGAAAACCGGCGTCTTAACCATTCGACCTCAGAGGTCGTCAATATAAGTTTCAGATAGTGTATCTATTTATAATAATTTTTAATCTCCATGATTTTAATCCTTAATTATATACCAGGGCTTCCTTCATTTAATGTATAAGTATTATACCAACATCATGTTCAAAAAACTGATGAAATAGAATGACATTGACATTACGTTATAGATAGACAAAATATCGGATAGACAGACCAATTGATACAGTCAAAGATTTATGTTCTGTATCTATTTTCAAATATATGCAATAACTAAATTTGGTTTCAAAGTATTAAAGTAAAGTAACAGTCTTTAATGATCTCACTGCAGAGCAAAGGCCTCCATCATTGAATTCAAGGTACCACAGCAATGATAGGTACAGGCCAAATGCGAGATGATCACAAACCCGAGCAATGTTCGAAAATTCGAAACTCCTATCGTCTAAACCGGGTATAGAACCCACGACCCCGAGATCTTGGCTTGGTACTTGAACCTCTGAACCAACGGGACGGGGCGACACCACTAGACATTGTGGTAATGTGGTAATGACCAATCGTCAACCGAGCTAATGGCATCAGATTGTATATTTTTCTCATGCTGTTTCTTTTTTGTCTGACCAATAAATTGATGCTTGTAAAAATAAAACATCCAAACAAAAGTAAATGGGACAAGTAGTCCCGTTTCAACCTTTTATTTGCCGACGTATTACCAAACCGTATCGGTGCATTTTGTGTTTCTTTCATAAATCAACAGACGTCATGCGGTTAGGAGGTCGGTTTCCTCACAGATTAGTTTCGAAACGGCGCAGGCGCCTCTCGGAGGCGAACCGCTTTCGTTGAAGGTCCATCCTCGTTAATTGATCGAAGTTTTGTAACGATAAATGGGTCAGGGTGCGATGAAATTTGATACGTTTTTAGTATTTTTTCTTTTGGTTAGTACAAAAATGTCAAGATAAAGAAAATGTCCGCCAAAAATCTAAAACTTTTGCTATGGCTGCCTAGCAACACTTTTTTTATGCGTTGCGCATCTCATTCATTTATTACGATACTATTCATAAGTTTTTGATTTTCCCTTTATACCTTATTAGGTCTAGGACCGTAAAAATTGAAACCTTTATCGCGAAAAATATTTTCGGTTAACAATTTGATTTACACTTTTAACTTCATAAATGGGCTCTAAATACGATACTGAACGCCTATAAAAATTTTGGAAAGTGGTTAAAATTTCATCCTGTATAAAGTAACACATCATCAGCTTTCATCAAACGACATATGGACATAGGTTGCTATGCCAAAAATCCAACCCGACCTATGGTTATTAAAAAAGCGATTCCCATATTAAAAATGTTGACTGCTTCAGGCAGGACCCTGACCCAGCCATCAAGACATTATATTTATTTATTTATTTTATTTATTTGGCTTTTCAACAACGTGTACACACTATTACATACATGAAAAACAATTATAAACGTTTAACTAAGTGCCCCATTACTTATAGAAAAGCACCTCATGCACCAAACAATGCGTACGTTGTTAGTCTAAATTTGTTATTTAATTATAATTATGTGGGGATGAGGAGAATCTATTCAAGGTTTGAAGCTTTAAGCCAGCCTACGCTGAAACTACTGTCAGAAATCACATATTATTAATGTCCTATTCAATGTTTAAAATTTATATGCCTTATTATAATGACGAGACGTGCCGATCTTGTGATCGTCCTATGATTTTATTGTCCCATGTTTCTTTGTAAATAACTGAAATGATTTTTTTTTGTCATTATTATAAGTGTCATTTGTCTATAGTGCTTTACCCAAAAATTTGGCGAGTTTATTAGTATCTTATTGCATCAACATGGCTTCCAAGAAATTTGCCCTACATACATGATAAATGGTGTGTATTTGTTGTTGATAGTACAGATGCTGACGTGTATAACCGGTTCTCTGACACTGTCTGTGAACTGGAACTCTATCTCTTTCTTTTGGTATTGTTAGATGTGACTTAACGGGTACTGACACAAGGAGACGGTCAGCAACATCTATTCGCCACCATTGGCTGCCCGAGTGAGGCAAATATGGCAAAATCCTTCTTACATAGACCCATATCCAGCAGTGGACTTAGGAAGCCATGTTGATGATGATCATTAATAGGCACTACAAATATTTAACGACCCGTTGGTCTAGTGGCTTAAATGCCGGGCCAAGATCTGATGGTCCGACCCCCGGGTCGAGCAACCAAAAGTTTCGAAGTTCCGAACATTTTTCGGGTGTGTGATGAGCAACCCGTATATGGCAAGCGTGGTGATTATGCCATTAACCTATCATTGCTGTGGTAACCTGAATTCAATGGTAGATGCCTACAACTTAAATAGATTTAGTTACTAAATACAGATCAGACAAGACATGAATTTGGTATCATGTCCATTTATTTATATAATTGATCATGATTTGCCTAGTTACCAGTTTTGTAGAGCATATCCATTACTATTTCTTCCAAAAAAACCGGCACGATTTATTCTAAAAACATATTTTTTGCAATAATTTTGGTGCAACACTAATCAATACTAATCGATTGCGCATTTATCGAATCAATGCCTTGCGGAAAGCATAATCTGTGACCTTGTCTGTGGATCCTAAAGTAATGGGCGATGCTCGTGCCGGCATTTATCGATTTGCAACGATCGCTAATAGTTATCCTCACGAGATCAAAAGGTCGGTATTAACCGTTTTTTGTCACGGACTGCCCAGGAAATGACTGTTAGTATGTTAGTTTTATCTAATTTTAGATTTGAATTTTGGTACTGAGTCGCATGTAACAAAATCTAGCTGAGTTACTTTATGTTCAATACTACGCACCTGTTTGACGTTTATAAATATCTAGTTACAGTTTCTTTTTTCTAAAAGTTTCATGGTAGGATGAATACTTAAAAAAAAAGAATAAGAATTATAAATGCGTTATTAAAAAGGCTTTATCATCAGTATATAAACTTAAAAAATTATGTCCCAGGCGGGACTCGAACCCGCTTCTCCTCGCATGCCGACATATCAGTATATAAACTTGAGACATAATTTTTCAAGTTTATATACTGATATTATACTTGCAATTTAATTGCTAAAATATCAAATAAAGTATAAGGCTTTACTATTTGTGACGACAACTGATTTCGGGCTTTTCGATTTAAGTAAGCGAAATGTAGTTTCATCAATTTTTTGGTGGTGTAGGTACTCTAATTATAATGGAGAAGGAATATTTTCCAAATGATAATCCTTATCACCAGCCTATATCAGTTTACTGCTAACACGAGCCAATCCATGGCAAGGTAAGGAAAGCTTTCCCATAACCGCCATGGCAGGCGGGCAGTAGGCGATCACGGTTTGGTCAATAGTGAGAAGATGATCCAAGAGGAATTGTAGTGCTTTTATTGTATTGGCATCACACGACATTATTAGGTACATGACAGGTTTTTTTTAATGGTACAGTCAACAGTACGTCAACCTACCACAAAATGTCAAATTTTCTCAATTGATATTGATCTCTACTTGTTGGGCTTAAAGTTGGAAATCAATTCAACTTTTTGGGTAGTTTGACCTGACGTTGTCTGACATTCGGTGGGTCAAGGAAGGTTTTGGGTCAATTTCAAGAAGTATCACATTTTGTATCAACTCATTTTTAAATTATAAATTGGATTAACAAAACAGAAGTGCACTTAATTTGTCACACACTGCAGTGAATCGCAAAAGTGTCGTATAACATGATTTCAACAGACACAAGTGGTCATTTTGTTTATAAGAGTTTCGGAATAGCGGCACGTCTCAGCAGTTTTGCTTTATTGGCTTTTATTGCTTGGCACTTGTTTTAAAGTGCTCGGAAAATTTAAAATGACACTTTGTCGTCTATTAACTCCTCTTTACAGCGTTTAACAAAACAATTGAGTTTAAGTGCACGGTAGTTTTGACCTATAAAGTAAAAAAGTGTTCGTATAGAATGTGCTCTCATCGAGAATGGGTCCAAATTTATGGTTGCAGTCTTGAACCATACGGTTAATTGTTTGAGCAGGTTGGTACAACCTGACACAACCTACTTGCAAAATAACTTTTTATAAAACTCTTTTTAAATTATAGCAAAATCCTCAATTTCATTAAGATACAAAAACATAATAGTTTTGATAAAATATCACATATTATAGTTTCCTAATCAAATAATCTGTAAACTAGAAAACACCGCAACTAATTTCGGACTTCTCGATATAAATCCAAATAAATTTCTATTTCATTTTAATTCGAAACTTTTCTTTTAAGCAATTTATGCCCGAAAAAAGTGCCAAATCACTCCGCCTAATTAGCCGATATCAATTTACTGCATAACCACTCTTTCCCATATCACACAGCCAGTAAATACCAACGTTTTCGATAGTATACCGGTTCCGTCAGCTCTTACTTTCCCATGCGTTACTCGTTCATCCATTGAGTCCAGTAATTCTATTACGCGTAGAGATGGGCATTGACGAAATAAATTCGGTATCAAAAGTAACGGGTTCCAACCAGATACCGGATAGCTGGCAACTTTATGGGCAATAAAACTGTGAGCCTGTGTCCCCGTGGCGAGCTCGCGCCCGCTAGAAACGGGTAGCGGCAGCAGAAAAGCTGGTTCATTAGTTTTTAACAGAATTACTAGCTATGAGTTAGAGTAGTCAAATTACTGTTTAAATGAGGACTGATAGCTTTTGGTAATAAATATTTATTTTGTAGTTTGTGTGAGTTAATCCCAAGAAATTGCTCAGGTACAGTATCAGCTCACAGGAGCTAGATGTTCACAGTAAGAACTTATTATTATACTTAAGTAAAACAGCTGATCCTAGATCATTTCAATGGTTATGAAATTTAGCCTGTGTGTAGGGTAAATCATTTTGTCTTAGATAGTTGTAGGTTCTTAAAAAAGGCAAGTGTAAAACATCAGAAAAAAATAAATATTTGTAATCTTTAAGGACTATGTAACGTAAATCAATTGAATTGAAAAGTCACTTGCATTTGCGATGCTAAAATAAAAACTCTTATTGTATTGCTCTATTGTAATTAAATTCATATTTTGTTTGTTGCCTGACCAATCATTGTGAGTAAGCACTCAAGTGTTTTCCTACAAAATGTTAAAAACCAAGAATCTCAACTAGCATTATCTGCTGTCCGTACATTACGTATTTCGTAAAGAGGACTATAAATTCAAGGTTATTTCGTTATTACAGAGAGATTGTACAACATTTGTGGGTGATAAAACGTTATCACGGACCGTAACTCATTCCACAATAACTTCATATTTCACACATTCGGACTTTACATATTCGTGCGGAGATTTATCTTGGGGCAATAAATGCGCTGTTAAATACTAAAACGGAGATTTAAATTAATCAGTAATTACCATAATCACTCGGTGAAAGTCTCCCCACTTGTAGCAGGTGTGTTAAAGCCAATAAATGAATACCGAGTTTCTTGCGCTGCTTCTTCTCGGCACTAGCCCAGACTTGTCCCGAAATAGTGGTAGGTTTAAATGATGGGACGTGTAAAAGTGCCTTCAGGGGCCTAATTGCGAAAATAAAACAGATTTTACTGAGTTTTTACATAGTAGTATTGAATCTTACTTCAATTGGAAACAATCGTCTATTTTGTTGTAAAAAATGTACTAAAGAGTCTTTGTAAGGTAATACCGTTGTCATACAAATAAGTTAATATAAATGAGTTTTGTGCAATACTATCACCTAAAATTGATAGTAGCACCCCTTCTATGGGTGTCATAAGAGCGACTAATGGAGAGGTACTGTCAAAAAGAAGACGACCAGTGTCTTCTCACACCATTAGCCAAACCACCAACCGGCCTGCCAGCAGGGGACTGACAAAGGTTTATAATGATGATGATGAAATAAAAGATTCGTTTAAATAAAATAACCTAGCCTAGTGGAAAGGCGTCTTTGACAATTATGTCACAATGTGGGTTGTTAATGTGTACATGAACATAATGTATTTACTAAAGAAATGTGCATTTACTCATAAACTTTTTAAATAATTCTTTTACTATCCAAGTTATTCATAAAAATATCATCATAGTCGTCATCGCAGCCCAACCACATCGTTAGGCCACTGCTAGACATTAGCTTTGCTCGACCTTCCTCAGTCGGTGCACCTGGTGAGGAGCCGACCCAACAGAACGTCGATGGGTGCGCGGTCGCCATTCCAGAAGTTTAAAAAAAAATATATATGTGTAAGTTACAATACGAATTTTCTCCCAGCTTAATAATCTGTAGCTTCTAATGTCGTAAAGCTTTTTTTTTTCGTTATTTCAACTGACAGTCTTATGTTTTTTAAACTTCATCAAATATATTTCTATACATATTTCGTCATAACTGCACATTTTGCCTGACGCTTTCACCACTTAGTAATAACAATGTAGCGAAATCGCGAGTTTTACTTAAAAGTTTTCTACGAAGGCAACACATCCTACTTATGGTGAAGCTAAAAAGCTTTATGTTCAAGTAGGAATACGCATTTGGAGACAAAGTATTGCTCATTGTCGATATGAAAGACAGCGGATAGTATGCCTGACGCTTTTAGTGTCTTTCTTATCTTTAGTTTCATTCGAAAGCGCATGTCTGATTTGATTTTCAATTACTACTATTTATTTAAGTATTTGTCTAGTCAGTACATACAAACACACATCACACTTATTTGATGTAAGTGAATATTTTAATGCAAACTGACATGCAGTCATGTATTTGTTCAAGACCTAACTAAGTATTCATTTTTGTTATAAAGTTGCTTAATAGGTATTACTAGAGATTTATAAGTCACAAATACCTCTTACATATCATAAAGCTATGTAACATCTATTTTTGGCAATTTTAGACGGCAAATATTTAATAATGTGCAAAATTAATATAAATATTTATAAAATACCAAAAATAGTTCCGATTCTACATGTGTTTAACGAGTAATATGTAAAAAATATTTTTTAAATTTTGGCGTTCTAAATTGTCATATGTATCTTGCCCCAAACAGACCCGCGGGCAAATGCTTGTACAAGTTATGACTACATTAAGATAATCAGCATCTACTCGTATCAATCTCCGATAACATCAGTAATAAAAACTCTTGTTAGAAACGCCACCAAGAATTAACCTTACAATATTTCCTTGTTAAAATCATGTCAACGCCTAGAACATGTTATCTTACGGTAATAAAGTAGATGCGAAATATATCCTTAAGGTATAAGGTGAGATCGTTAGTAAATAACTTCGAATCAAAACGTGTTATATCTGTGTATACATCCTCGGACTCTAGGCAATCTACTCATTAAACACACGAACTTATACTTTTAATGTGATTCAAACCTGCAACTACTGGATTAATAGTCCGCGCCACACACCTCGCATATTGATTTTGAGCATTCCGGCACAGAAGCAAAGTAGCACCACACCTAAAAAGCAGTACCTACTGCAAGAAGAAGCCTGGAAGCAGTACTTGCTTAAACCTTTTGTAAACATTTATTTATAAAGAGGCTGACAATAGGACCGAGTTTCTTGCACTGCTTGTTCTCGGCACTAGCCCAGACTTGTCCCGAAGCAATGGTAGGTTTAACTATTGGGACGAGTAAAAGCGCCTCCTGGGGCCTATTTGCAGAAATAAAACTGATTTTAACTGATTTTGCAGTGTCTTTTTCCCACCACTGGAAAAATTACGACCAACAACCAGCCTACCAAACGACTATAGGACTTATATAAAAAATTCACCTTTTGGAGACGCGTAGAGCTGTGGACTTTTGTTGGTATATATTGGTTGATGCTGTTAATTTTGAACAACTGATGAACTCAAATATATTAATATATAAAGCGTTCCCTACTAACCCTTCGACATAGATAAAATATAAGAACTACATACACAGTAGATGTAGGATAAGAATTCGCTTAATTGGCGTTCTTTGAACTTGTTCATGTGTAGTGGGGCGCAAGCGGCGACATTGGATCTCATACAAATGGCGCATCAGAGCCCTTTCCATGTTCTGTGCAGTCCCGTATGAATATGTCACTTTAAATTGTCCAAGTTAATATACATGGTGAAACTTTCACCACTTTCCAAAATTTTTACAGGCGTTCGGTATCGTATTTAGAGCCCATTTATGAAGTAAAAAATGTAAATCAAGCTATTATATTTTACGCAATATAGTTTTAAATTTTTACGGTCCTGGGCCTGTTAAGGTATAAAGTGAGAATCAAAAACGTATGAATAGTATCGTAATGAATGAATGAGATGTGAATCGCGTAAAAAAAAATGTTGCTAGGAGGCCGTATCAAAAATTTTTGATTTTTTGCGGACATTTACTAAGTCCTTTTTCTTGATATTTTTGTACTGGGCTATACCAAAAGAAAAAATACATGAAACAAATATCATGTGTCATACCTACCGTAATGTAAATTCAACCCTGCATACTTGACTAAAAAATGAATTTAAATAAGGTAAAATAGCATACAAATGTTCAGTGGGTGCTAATTTGGTAAGAACGTTAATTGTTCTGTCGCTAACTGTGTATATAGTTTTCATTATTCTACATAAATGCCTTCCTATTACAGTCTTTTGCAACTATAAAAAAACGCCAAAATTCGCCAATCAAAACAGATTTGTCAAATTCAGTTTCGCGATGAATATGGAGGCGAACCGTCAATCTTTAACTGAGTTAGTTTTATGGTTGTATTATCTCTGACCGGATCTATCTGGGCAAGGAGATAATTATTGAATATCTGATGATTGTCATCGTAAAATTCATGTATTCTTAATGAGCGATTAGTCGCTCCGAAGTGGGTAAGCGACAAGATAATCAGATGCCGCTTAATACATTAAAACGCTTGTGTTGGAACCATGCTGTCTGCAAGTTGACGTCACTCTTAAGGGTCCGATGTATAAGCTTAATGATTAGGCGAAAACAAAGATGGTGGTTTTCAGCGATCTTACCAATTAATAAGTTATTTTAGTGTCAGGTAAAGAAGAAGAAGAAGAAGAAGTAAAAAGAGCATTCTTCGCATTTTTTACTAAGAAATTAGCAACGATAAGACTAAACTATTAAAACCGGCCAGGTGCGAGTCGGACTCTTTAACTAAAATACCACAATATTTTGTTGACTGCAAAAATAACTTTGTTTTTCATAGTGTTTGTATAAAGTATTTGTTAAGATCTACATTACGTACTTTTTTAAAAATTTTCACTTGCATAGTTTAAAAGTTAGAGGCCCCCCCCCTCTTATTAACACTTTGGAAGCGTCTATCTTCCAAATGTTAGACTTGTGGAAAAAATGGTTTTAGGAATTTTAAAAGACCTATCCATAGATATCCCATACGCATAAATATATTTTTTTTTGTTTTAGTTGTATGTATGGGAAGCCCCCCTTAAATATCATTATGTTTAATTTTTTGTATGAGAATCGTAAAGCGGTTAACAGGATACACCTATCTACCAAATTTCAACTATGAAATGCTAATACTTTCAGAAAAGTGGCTGTGACATGTCCGGACGGACAGACAGACAGACAGACAGACTTGACGAAACTATAAGGGTTCCGTTTTTTGCCATTCGGCTACGGAACCCTCAAAATGAAGTTACTTTGAGCGCTTAAAGTATAAAAATATAGGAAACATAAAAAAGTGCGAGGTCTTTGTCTAGTCCAGTACCTCGGTATACCGCCTGTAAATATGTGTCCAGAGTCTTGCAGTTCCAAAGGTAACTTCAATAAAAGTTTTATCACAAAAGCATTATCAAATTTTCATCTTCGAAAAGTTTAACGTTTATAAATCATCCACAATTTGACAACGATTGAAGTCACCAGAATCGCTGCTTTATTAAGTCATTATTACAAACATCGCTCTAGAAAAGACATGTGAAAGTATGCAAAGCGCTTCAATTGAGCATTGATTCTGCCACAAGTCAAACAAATCGGACAACTCAGTTTTTGCTTACTGACTATAATGTGATGTTGAAGGCTACAAAATTACTAGACTTTACATATACATATATTTATTACTAAACTTATTACGCAATGCTAATTTAAAATACACTATTTTATCCATCATGTCATGCGTGTAAAAAACTTTGCAATACCTTAACACGAGATTATTGTAATTATCACTATGACGAAAAACTAAAGATGATTGCAAATTCCCCGCTATTAGGAATCCTGTTATACCAGCAATAAAGTCTACAAGTACTATAACAAAAAATTAAGACACAAAAGCTTTTAAGATTTTGTTGATAACAAGTAACTTAAACGTGATGATAGAAGGTTACGCCGGTATACTCGTATATCATGACAATACAAAACATGATTTAAATTTGTAAAAATCTTGATGTTACAGTGTTCAAGTAAACTTAAGTAATTAATAAAGTGAGCTTATAGAATAAAACGGTCTATAAATTAACACTACACGGGGTTTACTGCAACCGAATGAAATTATTTAAAGGTAAAATATACTAATTTACCTTCCCGACGTTTCGATCCGATTGCACGAATCATGGTCGCGGGCAGACTGATTCGTGCAATCGGATCGAAACGTCGGGAAGGTAAATTAGTATATTTTACCTTTAAATAATTTCATTCGGTTGCAGTAAACCCCGTGTAGTGTTAAGTTTTAAGTATTTAAAAAATGCAACAAGATAGTTTAAAATCCTTTAAAACGGTCTATCTACTTTAACTAAGCATCATTCTAGTTTTGACTTTAAATGTTGACATGAGGTAACTGATCTAGTTGGTATGTGACACCGATACGAGTAATAGACCGAATACGATTACAGTAATGGTAGTTACATTGTATTTACACATCCACACTTGGCAGTAATTTACTTTGAGTAATTCGATCTTTTTGTAAAGAGTAAAACAGATGCCTCGTTTACTTGTTTATGTTGTGTGAGCTGTTTATTTGAGATATATTTATTCCACACGCGATATGATGCAGTGACATGCGATATATGGCTTTTAATTTCCCCTGGAATGCTCATATCAACGAAATATAGTGTTGTTGAATTTTTATCTCTTATATAATGTATCGTGTTATTGGTATGACGTCTTGTGGTGCCGGCTCGAAAGTAGAATATAATTGTAGCACATATTTTCAAGCTTAAATACTAAAATTATTATTGCAATTAAATTGCTTAAATATCATAGCACCCCTTATTCTATTCCGATATGTATTGTAGGCAAATGAAAGGAATGCCGCCAGAAGAAGACTGGCAGTATTGTTCCTCTCCAGCATTTGCAAAGCTGCAATCACAAACCCGATTGCCAGGCGACAGCGTGGAAATTATGGCAAGATCCTTGCTAAGAAGAAACCTATGTTCAGTCAATAAGTGAAATAGGATAACGATGGTGTATCATTATTGAATTTTAATATAAATACAAACAGATATCACTCAACTTACTCAGAAAAAATATCAATACTATTCAAGATGTTAAATAAAAAGGGAAAATAAGATGTTATTGCAAAAAAACTATTGATTATAAAAAGCCGACTGTGTTTGTGCAAGACTTATGAGCAGTTACCTTACCCAGACACAAACTTAAACATTTAAATTTTTAAGAGTTAAGAGACTAATAGGTACTTACAAAAACTACAAAAAAAAGGCATGCAATGCTTGGACAATTTAAAATCTGAATTTCATAATTTTCATATATTTTGTTTGTCTTGAAAGAAAGTTCCAAATTAGTTCTACTCTAGAGGCGATAAGAATATAAATGTACAAATGTGTTGTTGTTTATTGTTAGTTTTTTTATAGCACAAATTAAAACCGTAACAAACCCTATCTCCTCCCAATAATTTATGTATAATATGCAGAAATGCGCTCGGTGGGCGCACGTTTACGAGCGCTAAACGTCGGAGGTGCTAACAGGAATCCAAACCGTAATTATAATGATTTATAAGACAAATAGACCGCACCTTCGGTGATATACCATTACAGTTATTGGTGCAAGATTGTTTGGTACCTACTTTGAGGTACACAGAAAAAACAACCTTTGTGTGATGAAATAGAAACAACTTTAAGGAAAAAGCTGTTTTTCTTCCTTTATTCACCTGTCAAGGAATTATTAGATATACAAAATCTATTATTTGAGTATCACAGATGTTCCCAATAAGGCAGTCCAAGATAAATACATCTAGAATAATATTAGAAAAACTAGATACCTACACAATCAATGAAACAAAAACGTTGTGACAAAATTAGCAACCAATGAATAGTTTGGCATTATTACCTTAGCTGCTTAGATTATGCCAGTATACCCATCATTGCTGTGGTAACTTGAATTCAATGATGGAGGCCTTTTACCTGCAGTGGGATGATTATAGCTGTTACTTTACCTTAGCTGCATACATGTTTGCTGTAACTACCCTTTGTGTGAAGTGAATCAGACACCGGTTTCGAGATGCCCGCCAGTTTTGAGGTCCGGTGTTAGATTTTCAAATGGGTCAATAAAGACAAAAAACAGCTTTCTATATTTCTTGGGTTCTTTTGGGGTACAGTGGCCTACATATCTAGCTATTTCAAACAACTATTTCAAAGATGCCCCAGTGTTTAACTTAAAGTTCTGCTATCTGTACCTTCGGTTCTTCTGATTTCCGCAAAAACAAATACTTCCTTTAGAGCAAATAATCTTATTGCCCACTTACAGTGTAGGATACCTACTAATGAAACTAAAGTTTTATCAATCAGCCAGATATTTTGTGATTGTAGCCCGATCCCAGCGCGGATAGATCAGGTTGTGTCGCAAGGCCCGCTCTGTTAGCCGGTGACCTGTCGCCAAGGAAGGTCGTCCGGTGCTGATGCCTGCGACCAGTATGGCAACTTATCGAGACCTGCTACCGTTGGCATAAAAAGGATAAGCATTCGGATTTATACGTAGGTAATAATTATATAAAAAATACTTCCTATCGCATATTCAAAGCAATTTTAATCCATGCCTATGCTTGGTTAGAAAAAAGGTTAAGTTTCTTTATAAAATTGTTGATTGCTATAATAGGGTTTTGAAGCTAAAGAAAGGAAAACATAAAGAAACAGTTAATCCTGACGGATACGACAGATACACACACGTTACAAAAAGTAAATTAACAATCATAGAAAATAAATAAAAAAAACAAGCGGTGATGACAACATAATACTAAAACTTTAAAATAATTTGAACTTTGGTCAAAAAGTAGTTTTTTTTTTTCAAACTTCCATAACAGTGGAGCCTGTGGAGCTGAGTGCGACGCGAATTGCATCGCAAAACGACCTATCTCGGCGTAAGTCATAACTCACTACGTAGGTCAAGACGATCGTTTTCAGTTGTTCCTCGAGTATCATTATGTGACTAATTTATACTAAACTAAAAGGTGACTCCGTCTATTGGTAGATTAGATTAGATTAGAATACTTTTTATTGCACACCAGAAACAAGAAATAAATTTACAGAAAATGATTTCTTCCAGACAACCTTTGGGATCCTGTACCCTACTACAAAGAAAGGGGAAGGTGCACAGAATACCTTTTGTAAAAATAATCAAACCTAACAAAACATATTAACTTAAAACACTTTATGTCTACATAAACATACATATACATATTTAAATATCTAAACCTAAACACAACAATACATAAATACCTAATAAAATACGTGGTGGTGGTAGTTAAAAAATTTAAAAGTAGATTTTGTATTTGACCTTTTCACAAATAAGCAGCTCAATCGATTAGAGACAGTATTGAAATAGATCAAATATCAGCATAGAAATGGCTCTTTTTGTTGCAAGTCAAATTCGTAAGGGATTGCTACAAACGTTAGACATAGATATTTTTTTCTAAAAGAAAGTACATAAAATTCTGCTCTTTTTCTTTTGAGGTGAAATCGTTCTCTGTTTAAAACATTAACTATTATGTCTTAAATTTACTTATTAGATACAGATACTTATTAATCCTCAGAAAGAGAAAAGTGGCATATAGTGGAATAGGAGCTAATTGTAAGTCTTATTTTATATTTAATATCTGTTGCTACATCATGTCCACAAGTTTCAACCGTGTCCGCATCACGCGTTCACGTTTAGCTATCTCTATCTGAAACGTAAACAATCTGGTCCGCGCCGATTTCAACACAAGGAATGTGTCCACTCGATTGTCAACCTGACGACATTTCATTTATTTTGTTGTGTCCGCCATCATTAACTTTTAGTGGGCCTTTAATTAACTGTGGAATGGTAACTTAGCCTAATGTTTTGGTAGTTAAAACAAATGACGTAATCCAGAACAAGACAACGTTTTGTTTATTTGATTGAAATGCGGTTGGCAGGTATCATGATTAAAGTCGGTGCTGGTGGTGTAAGGTTGTGCTACAGAGTAACAAATAGTACAGATGGGTCAGGCCATCGTTAATGTGACCTTATTAACAGTAATTGACAAGTAGAGACCTCCTCTTCCTCATCCTTTAATTAACGTGTGTGTTTTTATCTTCACATCATAATTTTTTTAGATGCATGTATCCAAATATGATTCAACGCCTTACTTATGAAGGAATTTCGATGTTTTTAAGGATCGATTAAGTTGTAGATCAAATAAAGCAGTGGACGTATTTTGGCCAAGATCATAGAAATAGGGTAAAAAACGTCAAAAATAATAATAATAATAATAATAATTTTTGACAAACATCTAAAGTAATAAACGGCTTAAAATTTCGTACTGGACAAAACTCTTGGAAAATGCATTGGCTAATATACCTATTACCTACTAGATGATCTAAACTGAAACAATTTTGAGGTCGCGTTCTTTTGCATGTCTAAATCCAAGATGTGAGTTCTAAAAAAGGATTGATGCAGTTCTCAGAACACTTGGGTGTCCCAGACATGCGCTGCGTTTCATCCTGATCCGAATACCAGACAAAATAAACCTAAATCTTTTGACACTATTGAAGCAATCCTTTGTCTATAAAATGTTAAAAAAGGTTAACTTTTTTGAGATTTTGGCTAATTTCAAAAACTTTTAGTGTTTACCATCATAAAAAAAATACTGTCTTTGATAGGATGTTAACTAACTTTGCGTTTTTCCTTTAAAATTATCTGACTTATGATCCTTTGACGTGATTTAATTCAACATTTTCCATCTTGCGACAGAAAACTAAAGCAAAAGTTTAGTGTGCCTTCTGAAGAACTACTATAACTCAACCGCCCCTTCCAGACTAAAGCTAAGTTACAAAATGTCGTCCTACATCGATGTGACCTGCAAGAGACCCGGGAGCTTTCCTGCGTTATACGTGAACCTCCGCACCAGTGTACTCATACGACCCAGGTCATAACACTTGACATAAATAGTCTCAAATAGTGAAATTAGTTTATCATTTGTACAATGTATTCGATGTTAGAAATGTTTCTGTACACTTAAGTACCAATACGTAGCTTTTAAGCTTAGTGGTACCAAACACACTTCGGTACTCCTTTCTTATCTTCTTTACCGATTGCAAAGCACTATCCAGCCATCTCTTCTCGTCTTAAAATCATTTCGTTATTTATGGCCAACGTTGAAGAAAGCAACGTTATGATACGTATTGCTAAGATGAGGTTTCTAATAAGAAATGTAGAAATCTTTACCGCGCTTGCGAGATCCAACAAAATGTTAGCGGCACTTTCCAATTTAGATAGCAGATGATGGGGCACATTTTGAATGGTTTACAAACAAAATCATTATATTTAAAATTATACCGATAAAAATGATATATCTGGACACAGCTATACTTATCTCCAATAGTAAGATACTGCTATGATTCCACGGTTGGCAAGCTGTTGGAGAGAAAACTATACTATCCATCTTCTTTAAATTATCGTCCGGAATATTTCAGTCTTCTGTTATGGCACCTATTAAACAAGAAGAAGTGGAGCATTTTTTTCTGTAGACATATGTAATTATTAATGATCAAATCTGCCTAACTAAATGCAATACAGAATATTGGACAAAATAAAAAAAGCCTACGCAGAAACATTCGTGGAATAAAATCTGAATGGTGTTATCATTCGTTTGACAAGACCAATCATTTAATTCCATAAACTACTAATACTTGTAAATCCAAGAATATTAAATGCCTTTAATACAACAAACAATTGGAAACTATTACTTTATACCTCAGCAGCAGTTTGCTTAGGAGTCCGTCAAACCACCAGTAAAGTCCATATACTATGGAAACATTTTAGATTAGTAGATTTTGTACGACGACTCGCACCGAGTCTATACCTTCTTAACGTCATAAAGCAAAATTATTCTTCTAAAATGATATTGACTGCGTAGTATTTATTATTTTTATTTTATTTTATTCGGTACACCAACAGCAACATTAAACAAATAATAGATTACATAAATTATACCTACTTAGCTATTTATAAGTATTCGCATATGAAAGCAGCATAATATAATACCTATACAAACTTTTTCTTAAGTCTTTTTCTTTTTTCGCACGCTACTGTCAAATGATTATTTTCGCTTTTCTTTTGTTTTAGATTTACGCCCTTCTGAAAAATGATAGAATAAACCATATTTGTTGCTTGCTAAACGTTTTAAATGAAATTGTGAAGTTTTGTGCTCTTCAAGTTTACATCAAAACGAGGAACATTTATTTATCGTCCGGAGCCCTACCTAATCCAGATTTGAAAACTCACTCAGATATTTTGAAGACCTACGATGTGCAGGTCAGTGCATTTTTTCTTTATTTGAATTTAAGCTAATTTAAATTATTTATATATTTAATATTTTAAACTATCTTGTTGCATTTTTTAACATTTAAAACTTAACACTTTACTGCAACCGAATGAAATATTTAAAGATAAAATATAATAATTTCTGTATTTGTTATTACACATTTTTTAGGGGCTGGATTTTAAATATTCGATTTTGAACAAAGAATAACGTGAAATATTGTTCCTGAATACATAAATAATCTCGGTTAGGTTAAAATGGTGTAAAATGCTCTTTTATATGGTACCTACTGCAAGCTTTTTTAAAATTAAAACAGTTAGAAGCCTTATAATTGTGACATATAATATATTTAATTTTTATTATTAGGTACGTAATTAACATCTAAACCCTGTAAAACTATAATTATTTTTTTACTTTTTAGTTTAGTTTATAAGATTTGATTCCTTCTTTATCGACTGTAAGTCCAAAGCTATGCAGGAATCGTAATTGATACAGATCGCGCGCTAGCTCTATCTCTTTTACTCCCTCTTACAGAGGAAAACTGGGAAACTGTTATTAAATTATTGCATTGTCATCGGTCCTTGATACGTGTGCAAAGTTTAAAATTAATCAAACTTCTGGAAATTGGTGAAAATTATGCTCAAAGATTCCATTACATACATACATACATACATAGATACTGTAACAAACCCCCATTTTTAAAAGAGTTAAAAACTTACAAAATAAACCCCATTGAATAAACAATTAAATAATTTGGCAGTGTGATCGTCTAGATATAATAGTAGGACCGTACGTTGTGTGAGAGTAGTAAGCCTGATTTTTTTTAGAGGTACGTAGATGTTCAATTAGATATTCTTCAAGAGTCTAATCTGAATTGTTATGCAACCCGGCATCGACTGAAACTACAGACATTTACCTAATATAATTATTTGATGTTATTTAATTTTACAACTTAATGAATAATCCACCAAAATAGAAAACTACTAGATTAAGCTAAAATCCTTGCGATGGGCTACTTTGAAAATGTTTTAAACCATACTCCAACAGTAAAACAAACCTAAACCGAAAATACCGATTACTCCTTTAAATCAACCTAATCAGATGGGTTTCAATAAATTTAAATAAATTCAGTCTGAACGAACCGGAAAGAATTAATTAAACATTGTTTCAAATTCAAATCCTGTTTTGATTCAAACTAATCCAAAAATACCGAACACTCCTTTAAAGGTCCATAATGAAATCATTGGTCGACCTTAAAAGCCCTCGGCATTATCACATCAGCTCGGATCAAGAAGATTTAATTAATTGAAACAAACTCAAGATCCTACAGTAATACAAACAAATCCGAAAATACCGAACACTCCCTTAAAGGTCCATAATGAAATCAGTGGTCGACCTTAAAAGCCCTCGGCATTATCACATCAGTCTGGATTAAGAGGATTTAATTAACAGGAAAATTCAGGATCCAACAGTAATTTGAATTAATCTGAAAATACCGAACACTCCTTTAAAGGTCCATAATGAAAGCAGTGGTACAACCTTAAAAGCCCTCGGCATTATCACATCAACCCAGATTAAGAGGATATTAACAACTTGAACAAGTCCAGACTGAACCAATCAGAAGGAATTCACATAAATATAACTATTTTAAAATTAGATCCTACAGTAATTCAAACTAATCCGAATTAGATGGGTTTCTATTAATTTAAATAAATTCAGTCTGAACGAACAGGAAATAATTAATTAAACATTGTTTCAAATTCAAACCCTGTATTAATTCAAACTAATCCAAAAATACCGAACACTCCTTTAAAGGTCCATAATGAAATCAGTGGTCGACCTTAAAAGCCCTCGGCATTATCACATCAGTCTGGATTAAGAGGATTTAATTAACAGGAAAATTCAGGATCCAACAGTAATTTGAATTAATCTGAAAATACCGAACACTCCTTTAATGGTCCATAATGAAAGCAGTGGTACGACCTTAAAAGCCCTCGGCATTATCACATCAACCCAGATTAAGAGGATATTAACAACTTGAACAAGTCCAGACTGAACCAATCAGAAGGAATTCACATAAATATAACTATTTTAAAATTAGATCCTACAGTAATTCAAACTAATCCAAAAATACCGAACACTCCTTTAAAGGTCCATAATGAAATCAGTGGTCGACCTTAAAAGCCCTCGGCATTATCACATTAGCTCGGATTAGGAGGATTTTAATTAAATAATCAAATTTAGAAGGAACCCATCGGAAGTAATTTAAAGAAGTACTATTCTAAACTTAGATCCTACAGTAATTCAAACTAATCTGAAAATACCGAACACTCCTTTAAAGGTCCATAATGAAATCAGTGGTCGACCTTAAAAGCCCTCGGCATTATCACATCAGCTCGGATTAGGAGGATTTTAATTAAATAATCAAATTTAGAAGGAACCCATCGGAAGTAATTTAAAGAAGTACTATTCTAAACTTAGATCCTACAGTAATTCAAACTAATCTGAAAATACCGAACACTCCTTTAAATCAACCTATTCAGAAGGGTTTCAATTACTTTAAATAAATTCAGTCTGAACGAACCGGACAAAATTAATTGAACATTGATTCCAATTCAAATCCTGTATTGATTCAAACTAATCCGAAAATACCGAACACTCCTTTAAAGGTCTATAATGAAATCATTGGTCGACCTTAAAAGCCCTCGGCATTATCACATCAGCTCGGATCAAGAGGATTTAATTAATTGAAACAAACTCAAGATCCTACAGTAATACAAACAAATCCGAAAATACCGAACACTCCTTTAAAGGTCCATAATGAAATCAGTGGGCGACCTTAAAAGCCCTCGGCATTATCACATCAGTCTGGATTAAGAGGATTTAATTAAACGGTAAAATTCAGGATCCTACAGTAATTTGAACTAATCCGAAAATACCGAACACTCCTTTAAAGGTCCATAATGAAAGCAGTGGTACGACCTTAAAAGCCCTCGGCATTATCACATCAACCCAGATTAGGAGGATATTAACAACTTGAACAAGTCCAGACTGAACCAATCAGAAGGAATTCACATAAATATAACTATTTTAAAATTAGATCCTACAGTAATTCAAACTAATCCAAAAATACCGAACACTCCTTTAAAGGTCCATAATGAAATCAGTGGTCGACCTTAAAAGCCCTCGGCATTATCACATCAGCTCGGATTAGGAGGAATTTATTCAAATAACAAAATTAACAATAAAATTTACTTTGGTAGTCTATTCAAAATTATCCGGCATGAAATTTAATAAGTATTTTATAAAATGTTAACATAATTAATAAACAAAATCACACTACATTCCAGTCTCAGTCTTTTGATTAAATGGTATAATAAGATCTAATAACCTAATGCTAGATGTCTAAAAATAGCTCAATTAATAATAACCTTTAATTAGGCCAATTTGACAAATTTAAATTAATGAAATAACTTTCAGAGTGGGGGAATTTATATACTTCTAGGGTTCTATGAGCATGGTTCTTCATCTTATGCCCTAATAAATTCATTGAAAGTTATTAAAATTAAGAACCATTTAATTTCAATATAAAAATTAACTGCCGTTTGGCTCCCTTGACTACTCATATTCTGGTAAATTAGAGACAATCTTACATGAGTATGTAACCTGTTATTAGACTGTCAATCTACAAATTACATACTACTCATAAAAAAAATATAAAATAAATCATTTGAAATAGGTTTAAATCTAGTACAAATTGGAATCATTAAATTAAACTATATAATTCATACAAAATATGATTAGCAGTCAAGCTATGTGTGCTTTATTTGTATTCTGGTTAAGCTAAAACAAGAAGGTATTTAATCTGAAATAAAATTCTTGAAAATATTAAAATTTTACAACTAATTAACAATTGAAATCAAATTACTATATTTCACATAAAATCTGAATGGCGGATAAGATAACTTTATTTGTATTTTGTTAAGTCTAAAACAGGCATCTATCTAATCTGTTATATTATATGTTATGTAATTCATGAATTACATAGATATTATAAGGAAGAGGCAAATTCTTAACATTCCATGGATTCACCATGTGAATGCCCGGTCTGTAGTGTGACAGAAAGAGAAACTCCGAGTAGCCCCGAGACTTGTGACTCGGATGTAGGTTTAAGGGCCCTTTACGATATCAACACTCACCTTCACTACTCGTGTTTCTCTCTCTTCCCAATCAAATCTGGTATGAATCTGCAAAGGCAGATTTAGGTACTTGATGAGATTAGGTACACAACTTTCAGACCAAATTCTTTCAACAAGTTATAGATTGATTCTGCTGGTATACTTTTCACTCCCACTCTTACAGCTTAATGACTAACTACATAACTATTTTATGTTAATTCATTTAGAAGACTATCATATTATTTGATTTGTTTCAAAAATATCAATATTAATTTTATCAGAAAATGACCTACTTCCCAATAAATTAACAATTGAAAGCAATTAATATTCTCATATATGATATGAGTAGCGGTTAAGATAACTTTACTTATATTTTCCCAAGTCTAAAACAAATATGTATGTAATCTATTATACATCTCAGTCAAACTGCTAGTTGCCTATTATCAGAAAATAACTCAAAATTCTTAAAACTCACTTATTGTTTTGCATTTAGAGATGCTTTAATTAGTAAGTATGTTCAAAGATAGTTGCTTTAAAGTTTGTGACAGTTAATGAATAAGATTATGGCTTCTTTACCTGTAGTATAAAAAACACAAGATAATAATTATAAATTAAGCCTTAACTTAAAATATTATAAGATCAAACTTTATCTGTCTTCTTGATTCCGGCTATTACAAAATAAATATTATAATGTTGAAGTAAATAGATAAAATTTAAATAATAGTCTTTCTAACTAAACAGGAATGGTTCAAACAATTGATATTATTTAGAGCCAGATAACATTTGTGTAAGTGATTTAATTGTTATTAATTTTCTAAAAAAGGTTAAAGTCATGGACATTTGTTGGGTTCTATGGATTTTAATAGAAATAAGATAAACCTCACAGGTCTTGATTGAGAACAACTTTGCAAAAGTTTCATAGAAGTTGTTATAGATTGCTAAGATAGTTGGCATTGAATTGGTAATCTTACAATTGTACTAAAATCACTCACCATTAACATCCTGGCATACCTTTTCCCTAAGCATCGCTGACTCTTATGTACTTTCTTACCAGGACTTCTTTTACACTTCCTAAACTAGGAAAGTACGCGAGGCTCTTCAATTTCTATGCTAGCTTGCATATAACAACTATAAAATTATAATTCAAGGTTGCTGAAACCTTTTAACTAGCCATGTAATTGATAAAAATCATATCGCACTTATTATTACAATATCTCAAACAATTTATCCTGACTCGACAATCACATAGTTTTCTCACAAACTTCCACTTTTGGCGCAATTTCCAGCGCGTCCCTTTGAAGACGTCAAAACCAAAGAGTATGTAAGTCAAAGCTGTCAAACCGGCGCGGCGGTCCTTGGATTCGTCCGTTGAGCCAAAAACCAAAGTATACACACATTCGAAAAACTATTTCTTAATTTACTGTATTTTGATTTTATGTATTATTAGTACATTGTTTAGTTATTCTACTGCATAATTATTTTCTAAAATAGTATCTATTAGTGAACTGTGGCAAATGTACTAGATGTAGACGAATTTATTTATTACGTTGGTTATAAAACAAAACATCTAAAGGTTTTTTTTCTCATATCAGAACAGGTTGGGTTGTTACAATACATACAACCCAAGCTAATAAAAGCGTGGTAAAAAGTAAGTAAAACCAGTTTACTCGTTTTCAAAACTACGTCAATTTTTCAATGGGTTCACGTCTTACTTCGTGGTGATTTTTAAAACAAACTTCTACCAATTACGTTTTAGCATGTTTGGTAAGATCGTTGTGTTGCATTATAACTTAAAAATGATATTCAATGAGTAGTCGTTCAATTTTATATTGATATGGCTATCTCTCCCAGTCAATTAAGGAAAGATGGCCACATGCAATCCGGTAAAGATGACTTTATTCTAAATATTGTCTGCGATATTTAGTTTTATCTTTCACCACTTTACTGCAGATGCCTAATGTCTATAAAGGTAGACTTCGGAGCAATGCGGCTTGCGGCTTGCGTCGTGCGACATGCGACACTTGCGGCCCACGCGGCCAAGAGTGTATGAAACCCTTTCCAACCGACGCATGCGGCCGCGACGCTTCGCTCGGAAAGGGTTTCATACACTCCTTTAATTCAAAGTACAGCCGCATGGCCGCGTGGGCCGCAAGTGTCGCATGTCGCACGACGCAAGCCGCAAGCCGCATTGCTCCGAAGTCTACCTTAAGGCGGCTATTCATTCTATCTATCTGCATCGAAAACCTTCGGCAACCCACGAAAAACTTGATAAAAAATTTACACCATCACAGATCCAAAGAACTTTTTCCAATACCACAGAAACTTGTTGAAACATGAAAAAGGGCAAAGCAAGTGGGGTACACTTTTTTTTCATTTCAATCTCACAAAGAGGTAAAAATAACTAAATAACAGCAAAAAAATGTTAAAGAGAAAAGTTAAAAATTAAAAAAGAAAAGTTAACAACAAAAAATAGAATATGACTGAGAAAACTATAGAACCTAAAAAGCGAAAGGCTGTTCGGAAGATTTTAGAAAATAGTGAGGATGGAGAATAGCCAATACTTTGTGATTCAGATATTGATACAGAAAATGAACAAGACAACTGTGCGGGACAAATGACGGTGTGGGGAAAAATCAAATTTATTGAGGACTGGTTCCAATGTGTCAGATGTTTATTTTGGGTTCATGAAAACTGTACTGAGTTTGACAGTATGTGCACAAAGTGTGGCCAAAAAAAGGGAAGCAGAAAATTAAGAAAAGTACAAAGTTAAGTACTGGCCATCATCCCCTCACTACCATGGCTATCTCTCCCCTCACTACCATGGCCATTTCTCCCGGACATCTTGGGAGAGATGCCCAATCGAGAGTTTGTTATATATTTTTTTTTAATATTGCTTGATTAGAAAATGTTTATTACTTATCCTTTTATAGTTTAATGATTAAAGACTGGTCACAAATAAATATTTTGGAAAAAATACCACTAGTTTAATTTTTATAGCCTCTCATAAAAACTACGGCCATCTCCGTACGTACACTTTTTTTTCTTTTTATTGGCTGTTATATCAATTGATTTAGCACAGGTTAATAGAAGATATTTAATTACTAAACATTCGACGTACGTAAAATTACCTTACCGAGTTTTTTACTCCTAATCCACGTAACGAACGTATAAGAATTTATTTAAAACCTACAAATGGTTTCGAGTTACCACTAAGCCGATTGGTGTTTAATTTTTTCAAGCAATGATTTAAAACAAACTGCGCCTGCGCAGTGGGTGTCCCGCGTTTCTCGGCCTGTTCTACTAATATAGGCAAAAAGTGTGTTTATTTTTTACGATTTGCAATCTCTGAGGATATTCTAGACGCACAAATCGATCTAGCAGCCGACTAAGTAAATCTTTTAATGTTGCCATTAGTCAAACCTATAAGGCAAGTACTTTGCTGATTTTTTTTATCTTGCATAATTAAAAAAAGCAAAAGCGAAGGCTGTTTAGTTAGTAAATTAAGGATTTAAGTACTTATTAAGACTGACATAAAATGTTTTACTTTTCTATTTGAATTGCCATTTCTTATTACTTACCTATTTCTGTAACCATCAACAAATGGTTGATGTAGACCAGTGGTTCCCATTTGCTGGGTCGCGACCCGGTACCGGGCCGTCAAAACATAAAACCGGGTCGCAAAATACCTACCATAAATAGTAGGCATAATCAAACATAATTATGCCTACTATCGTTCAACGCATCGTAAATATTCTTCTTAAACTTTCGTCATTTTAGGGGAACTTGAATTCTTTAGTAAACACAGGCAGCGTGCGAAGTATTCGCACTAAAATTAGTATTAATAAAACATTTTTGCTATTAATAAATATGTATTATTTTACTAATGGAACCAATTTGGTTCTAAAAGTATCAAGTAGGTCACAAAGGGGCAGTGTAAAAATTACCGGGCCATGGCGGAACAATGTTTGGGAAACACTGATGTAGACATTCTCCAAAATATACATTGTTTTGATCCCAATGTTCGTTAAGAAAGCTCGGACGAATGTGCAACCACTTCCTTCGTGAAGCCAAATCCAAACTCAAGGCAATATAGAAAAGTAGACCACGGTCCCCGAAAGCCACTATTCATAGAAATGTGGCTTTCGGAAGCTGGGGCTGGCGACTTTGAAACCTTATAAAATAATTAATGAATTAATAAATAAATAACTTAATTATATTTCATTGCTTCAACGTCACCATATTGAGCACTGGGCCTCTGTAGTGAGGCCCAAACCCAGTCATCACATAATGCGGCCATTCGTTTGTCTCGGATGAATATCGTTTGAATCTCCTATTTTAGCTAAAAATTAAAAGACATAGAAACTCCAATCAGTTGATACTTACGTTGTATACGTTGTATACGAAACACCGTTGAACGGAGTTGACAGTTTTTGACGTTCATTTTCTCCATGTAATAAATCACTAGTTTGGTTTTATTTGAATTAGAAATAAATTTGTTTCTATTACTATTACCTTATAATATTCGTTGTTGATTTTTTACAGTTTTTACCTGTTATACAATATTTTATCAACGCCAATAATCCCGCAGAAGATCACTTTGCGAAACAAGTTCTAATACAAATCTACAATATAATGTAACCGTAATTTACGCCAAAGCCTGTCATTAAGTATAAATAGATAAAGTTGGCTTACAACACTTATATGGTGGCAGTTAGCCAGGGTAGTATTCAGGGTGCAGGGCTACAGGTGATGCATTTTTGTTTTTCTTGTATAAGCAATATAAATTCCAGAATTTTTGGTTACAATACCCATTAAAATAACAAGAGAACGTATGCGCTAGTATTTCTAGAGCACCAGTTATTAGTTTTTTTATAAAGTTTACATTAGTAGAAAAAAAATGAGGTTCAAGAAAAGCTGATAAACGGCATTTAATATCCATTTCTGCATTTTTCGGTAAAAGTTTTTCCATTTTCTTTCTTTTTAGTAGTAGATGTAGCTCCAGAAGTCTTTTATGATCGGCGCTACCCAAAGTTAGGTGCTTAAATTTTCTTTATCGTTTTTTATTTGAAAATCATTGATAAGATACGTTTAAACGTTCAAGATATGAAGCACTATTCAGACACACGGAACAAATGCCATCGATATAAATTTAATCAAGTAAAAAAAGTGGCCCCATAGTGCATATAAGATCCATCCCTGCAATGGCGTCCATCGGGGCTATTAAAACTGCTTTAACGAATTGCGGAGTTTAATTTTTTTCCACTAATCACCGGTAATCTTGGTGCGTTCCTCTATTAACACGTAACACTTGTACAATTAGACAAACCACCTGAATTCTATGTACGTACTTATTCATCAGTCCGTAAAAACCGATAAAAAGGTTGATGGGCGATGCAATATCGTGAAAAAATATTCGCAAAAAAGTTGTAGCTGCGTTTAGTACGAGTATCACGCACAAAGTAAGATTAATATGGGAACAGTTACAGTTAGATTTTTTAAAACTACCTAACTCAATCTCATTTGATTCTTCAAACTGCTTTATCTTGTATGAAAAATAAACAAGTTTACAACTACTTGCTTTGACAATTGTCATGGCCGAAGGCTAGAAATTAAAGCCTTACTCTGATGACAGGAGTTGATTTTTTCCACATTCATAATGTTTCTTATGAGCAATTCATCAAATTATATCATTTGAGTATTGATTTACGATTTTGGTTATACAATTAGACTCCAGTCATATAACTGTATTTTTGTTAGTTGATGATCCCATAAACATAATCTTCTCTTTTAGTACAAATAAAAAGTTATATAGCATTCACATAGCTCATGTCGTACTCGCGATGCATTTCCAGTTTATCGTTCCGGATTCCGAGCGGAGTCAGACGCAAAAACTATCATGTCCAGTCCACTAACCACTCAGCCGTGTTCGTACCATGATATGTTTGGTTCTGAAACCCGCTGGTCAAACGGGAACCAGTTAAGGTTACCAATGGGGGGTGTAATATACATCTTGCTCGGAAGAAATGGGATTTCAAATGTTGTTGTTGAGACTCAACAACTTACTGAGTGGAACGGTAACGGTCGCCGTTACAGCTTGGCTCAATAACACTGGATCTTTGAGCTAGAACAGCAATTTGTTTGTTGCTTTCTTCCCTGTTATATAATTATGGCTGAGGGTAGTAAATACTGTAAGAAACGGTTTAGTTTTCCAGGGTTCTTAAGCGTGCTCCGCGATCTATTAGGCGGATGGACACTGTACATTGTTTTTAGTTATCTTTAGTTTAGTTTTAATGAACGATGATATGATTCTTTGCTTTCAGATTTCCAAGTGTTCTATGAGCAAACGTTTTTGTTTTAAATAACTAAGTATCTATGGTGTTTTATAGCGAGCGGATTGAAAAATGACGTATTCTTAAATCTATGTTTAGCCAGGTCTGATCAAGGGTTTTGTTTATCCAATTTAATCCGACAGTGTCACATTTCAAAAGCACCGATCTTGGAATGATCATATAAGTTTGTATCAAAAAATCAAGCAATAGAAAATAAAGACCAATATTTTATTAAGAAAACATTTAAAACATTGTTCGCAAACTATGGTTGATAATTCACACAAACCAACACACCTTATAAAAATACAATTTAAATAAGCTCGTCACAAAACAACGACGACGATCAAGGCCTTAATAGTGTTCAACATAACAATTTCCCTGTCAGTCCGTCAGTGTGTATTGTAAATCTTTCATTCATCATAGTATAATCGAAAATAAGATCAAAAGCACTGTATGAGCTCCGGATTATTGAATGAAATAGACCGAGAAGGCATTAAGTTTGTGTACGTGCGAGAAGGATGCAACTAATATTACTGCGCCATTCGATTTCTTCTCAAGATCGATACACAATAAATCTTTAGAATGTTTTCTTTTTGTGTTCTTGTCTGGTAAGTACTCTCATGTCGGCCGGAGCGACAGCCAGTGGCTACTGTGTTTGGGTTCGATTCTTTATTTATTGTAAACTCAATTTATCGTCGCTTTACAATCGAGTCGATGCTAGAATTTTTTACAATAACTTGTGATATAAAAAGGTAATGCGTTTCGATTTAAGGGAGGATATGCATTGTTTTATTAGACGTAAAATCTACATCGCGTATTGGTTGACGCTATAAAATAATATCGTTTTGCGGAGAACATAATACACATGTACTTTGTTCAGTAGGTTTACTCGGTCAGGGGCCTTATTCAGCTATTTCAATCGCAGTTCGATCGTGATTGAATTGGACGATTTTGACATTCAGCCCATACTAGAACTGTCAAAAACCTGCTATTCAATTACGATTGTGATACGATTTGGATGACTGATTTACCAAGAATGTTTCAGCTTATGTGGTACATTACTATCAGCCCAAACCAATCCACTGACTTTAATAGGTCTCTACAGTAGATCTTAACCCCCCGTTAGTCTAGTAGTTTAAATACCGGGCTAAGATCTCGGGGTCCCAGGTTCGATTCCCGGGTCGGGCAACAAAAAGTTTCGAATTTTGGAACGTTGCTCGGGTTTGTGTTTGTTGTTTCACCAACCGCATTTGGCAAGTGTGGTGATCACCCATCATTGCTGTGGTAACTTGAATTTAATGATGGAGGCCTTTTCTCTGATGATTACAGGCTGTTACTTTTACAACAGGTGAATTTCACTAGCTATGACCCCCAAAGTTGTTGGGTGGGTTGATTAGATGGAACTGGCTAGTTTGACCAATATTGAAGAGAATACTTTTTTTTTACCCATCCTCTTTTGACAGTTCTCTCGCTACGTACGTCACTTTAGGCTGAAAAAGATTTCCCTATTATACATACTCGTATTATATGCTGGAACCCAATTTACCTAATAAGCATGTAAGTACTTACCATAATTATGGGATTTCTAGGTACCAATCTATACTTAATATTATAAAGCTGAAGAGTTCGTTTGTTTGTTTGTTTGTTTGAACGCGCTAATCTCTGGAAGTACTGGTTCGAATTGAAAAATTGTTTTTGTGTTGGATAGTCGATGTATCGAGGAAGGCTTTAGGCTATATAACACCACGCTGCGACCAATAGGAGCGAAGCATCAGTGAAAAATGTTGTAAAAATTATCGCGATCATAAAAATAGAAATTGACGCGTATGAAGTCGCGGGGAACAGCTAGTAGAGTATAAAGCCCGCGTTAAGGAACAAAAAGTGGTAGTGTTCGTAGGAACAGATAAGTTCTTGGATAATCAGTCAATTTAATGTTGACTGTTAGTAATTCTGGTTCTAAAACGTCCTTCTTTATTTATAGTACTGTTGGCTTATGTCATTATATTTGTAAATCTGGGGAGATCACAGTGACTACTGGGCCAATACTATTTATGACTAGAGTTATTTGTGGGTAGGCGCGCCCGTCAATCCGCTATGTGGCTAGCTAAGCAATATTATGGCATTTGTATCGAACGCGCGATAGACTAGGCCGTTGAATAAATAACCGCGTTGAGTTATTGAGGCTAAATTGAGAGTAATTTTGTTTATATTCTACATTGATTTAAACACAAATTTGGTATTATTCATATTCATATTCATATTCATTTAATCACATTAAATTTGTAACAAAAGATACAGTAATGTCAGTACTTCGAGGTCAATAAATTGGTTACAAATTTACCTTTTCTAGGCATTGTGAATTTTGATGTCAAATGTAAACACGTAAATGAAATCATGCAACCATTATAAAAATGTCAATACCTATTACTAAATACAATAATTAAGTCATTTACAATAAAATTTACATGTCAAAGAAAGAATCTATATAAACATTATTACGAGGGCGGGTCAATAAGTCCGTGACTTTTTGAATTTCTGACCTCTTTACTGAAAAAGCAACACTACTCTTGTCAACAGGTATCTGTCAGTTGATTCCTACCAAAATTTGAACTTGCTGCGTCAGTTAGTTTGTGTTTGACAGCTATTTTTATCAGACTACCCAGTAATTTGAGGAAAAAATGGAAAAAAGTGAATTTCGTTTGCTTATTAAGCATTATTTTTTGCGAAAAAAAACCATTACCGAGACCAAGGCTAAGCTTTATAAATACTATAGGGACTCTGCACCATCGATTTCAATGGTAAAAAAGTGGTTTACTGAATTTCGTTGTGGCCGTAAAAGCACTGAAGATGCCGAACGTCCTGGACGCCCAGTTGAGGTCTCTACACCCGAAACAATCGAAAAAATTCACGATATGGTGTTGGCCGACCGAAGATTGAAAGTGCAAGAGATTGTAGAAGCCGTAGGGATCTCGCATGGCTCAGTGGTTTCAATTTTAAAAGATCAATTGGGCATGAGAAAGCTTTCCGCAAGATGGGTGCCGCGTTTGCTCACAGTCGACCACAAACGCAATCGTGTAACAACTTCACAGGAAGGTTTGGCGTTGTTTAATCGCAATATGGAGGAGTTTTTGCGCCGTTTTGTAACCGTGGACGAAACATGGATCCATCACAACACACCAGAGACCAAACAACAGTCAAAACAGTGGGTTTCTAAGGGTGAATCGGCGCCAAAGAAGGCCAAGGTGGGTTTGTCAGCCAATAAAGTTATGGCGACTGTTTTTTGGGATGCACGTGGGATAATCCACATTGACTACCTTCAAAAGGGAAGAACAATCAATGGGGAATATTATGCCAACTTATTGAACCGCTTCAATGACGATTTGAAAAAAAACCGACCTCATTTGGCCAAGAAAAAAGTTCTTTTCCACCAAGACAATGCAAGGGTGCACACATGTGCAGTTGCCATGGCAAAAATCCATGAATTGGGCTATGAATTGCTCCCTCATCCACCCTATTCTCCAGATTTGGCTCCGAGTGACTACTTTTTGTTCCCAAACCTGAAGAAATGGCTTGGTGGAAAAAGATTTGACTCCAATGATGAAGTCATCTCGCAAACAAAGGCCTATTTTGAGGACCTCAACAAATCATATTTTTTGGAAGGGATAAAAAAATTGGAGAAGCGTTGGACAAAGTGTATAGAGCTCAAGGGAGACTACGTTGAAAAATAAAATGATTTATTTATCAAAAAATCTGTGTTTTATTCCAAAAGTCACGGACTTATTGACCCGCCCTCGTATACATTTGTATTAAGAAAAAAAAATGTCAAAAAAATAAAATAAATGATATTCATGTATTTAATTAATTATAATTTGTCTTCAAAATATTTTTTAATGTCATAGTATGCTTTCTGGATTAGTAAATCCTTTATTGCACCTTCATACTTTCCACCTTGGAGGGCCTTTACATATTTTGGCATATGATTATAAACTTTGACAGCCATAAAATACGGACCATTTCTATACAGAGCATAGACCATTTCTATATATTGATATCTCTCGTTAGATAAAATCTAACGAGAGATATAAAAAGTGGTTGCTTCCGAGAAGATGTTGGTATCTGTATGGAATGATACATTATTCGATATTTTTTGCAATATCATCGTTTTTCAGTAAAATCCTTTCAATTCCTGTAAATAGGACTCTGTCTGAAGGTGCTTTTACACATCCCATTATTGAAGCCTACCAACTAACTTTTAAAGAGGTCCATGGTGTGTGTCCTTCAGAGGACTGAAATGGGCTGGTAATAATCATAGCAAGTAGTTTAAAACTGCAAAAAGTTTGACAACTAGCTAATTAAAAAAATAGTGTCATAACTTGTCAATGTACAAAAATTATGAATGTACATTTATAAATACATTTTGACAAAAGTGTTTTAACAGAGAACCAAAGCTACCGATATAGCTACTCGGATAGGCAAGCTGAAGTGGCAGTGAGCTGGTCACATCTGTCGCAGAACTGATGAACGATGGAGTAATCAAGTTCTGCAGTGGAGACTGCGCATATGCAAACATAGTGTTGCACGCCCATCTGCTAGATAAAGCGACGATCTGCGCAAGGTGGCTGGCAGCAACTGGATGCTCAAAGCTCAAGATCGAGAAAACTGGCGTGCCTTGGGAGAGGCCTGTATCCAGCAGTGGACTGCCATAGGCTGATGATGATGATGATGAAAGTAAATAAATAAACAAATATTTTAAGACATGCCTCACTGGGCCACACAGAGCTATCTAGTCCCAAATTAAGGTACTATTAAGTACCCTGTCGTATGGGGTACTAGACAACCGATAATCTTACTTATATATTTTGTTTTTGTAAATACCTACTTATAATACATAGAAAACACCCAGACCAGTACAAACAGACATGTTCATGCACACAAATATTTGTAATGTGCGGGGATCGAACCCGCGACCCATGGCTCAGAAGCAGCGTTTACTACCGCTGACCCAAATGGTCGGAAAGTGTTTTCGAAAAGATCGATACTCATTCGGTATTTGGTTTAAATTAAAAAAATATATAATTCGCAATGCCAGCTTCCGTACTAAATCGTTTGCCATTATTGTACCTCACAGGCGGCTGATCATTTTACAAAATAACCAAATTTATGGTCCAACTGTGGCGATATATCGATGGATGAATATTAATATAAATCGTTCCAGCGAAAACATCGTTCTGCTATAAAAGTGATAAACAATCGGAGCGCACTCTTACGATAATGTATATTTAATTACTGAACACTTTTGATTGGAAAAATAATTTATAGATACGCGCCGCCTGATTTATCGAAGCTTAATTTGTCTGTGTGAAATATTATCGATGGAAGACGGCAAATATGCGTATTAAAGTATGTTTAAAGACAAGGTAAACCTATGAAACGTTCATTTAAAAAATATCTTTCTAATTGATATTACAAATTTATTTGATTTGAAATAAGTTACCAACCAACCAATATTTGTTTGATATCTTTTTAAATGAAATGAAAATCATCTTGCTTTGAACGCTAAATCGTTCAATTGTAGATTTGTTTTTAATTAAAATTCTATCCTGATACTATATCAAAGTTAATAACTAAAAAGTCGATTAAAGATCTCATGGTTAGGCTTTCATCTATCGCAGAGTCCTTACCAAACTCTTCAAAAACTAAGTTGGTCAGGAATTGGCAAAGGCGTGGAAGAATTGTTTGCTTCTCACACAATTATTGTCACGGGTGGCTGTTTTGTAATATAATATGTCTATGTTTTTCTCCATCGCGCCGCGGTCATGCAAGCGGGTAGAACTAAAGGTCAGTCGTGGTTAACGATCACCAAATTGAAGTTTAATTGACGCGCCATTTAACGCTAATCAATCATCGCAGCTGTGTGTGCGCTTTCTTCGCGCGAAACTGCGGTTTTTGACGAACAATCCAGTTTTTTGTAACACATCGCATCAGCGATGGTTGCTTTTTAAAGATACTCGTCAGTACTTTTTGTATGATTGCGCTCTCTACTAGCATTAGTGCGTCAATGAAATATTAGGGGTTAAAGTATGAAATTGCCGTTTTGTATGGACGAAATCGAGAAAAGTCATTTTTCCATACTAACAATTTTTTAGTTTTTTTAAAAACGCCTGAACCGTTTTCGATGCAATTAAAGGTGAAAGTTAGATGGTTATAAAGCGCATTATAGTATTTAAATTTCTGAAAATCAAAGTATATAATACAAATATACTTAATTGAAGCAAGAAGGACAGCTGACACATTGTAAGGGGTCTTTTCATCGACTTCCTTTGAAGTAATAGGCACTAGTATTGCATTTTTTTTAGTCAAAAGTTACTTTATTTAGTTTTTGATACAATACAAAAAGAATTACGCAATAATATGACTATACTTAAGAGCTTTAAACAAAATAAAAAGTGGGAAAATAATCGGCAATTTCATACTTTAACCCCTATTACTCAGTGTCTATTAAAGTCCGGCTGTCAATAAATGTTTTTAGACTATTTTGTTGGTATAACCATCAACCACAATGTCTGTGCGAAGCTGTTTTTTTACGTCAAACTTAGATTCAAGAAAAAGTAAACATAGACTTAGGCATTATTATTCATGGGATCAGTGTTAGCCTTAATATGAATGCCAAACGATGTAACATAAATTTTGTGGTAAATAATTACTTGCCTGCTTACTTGTTGCTGCAGCTGCCAACCTAAATTTATTGAATATTCGAACGCGTTACATACTTTATTATGTATGTGCTGTACCTATAACTATGCTTGATGAGGATTTTTAAATAATCGCCTCCCTTGGTAAACAGATTGGCGATCGCAATCCGATCTGTGGAGGAAAGACGCTGCTGCCCCTCTCCATCTCTTTCGAAACCCATGGAATAAATACTTCTCTTCTTTCATTATCTTTTAACATGCCGGCATCACGAGACAATGAATTATTAAATTCGTTTAATTTTTTAAGAATAATACGCATATGCAGTTTCAGCAAATACAATAATACACAAGTACACTCCAAAATAAGAGATTCCTATCATACAAAATATACAAACCATGTGAAATTAAAACGGAATCAGAACATATTGGATGGGTGCAGTAAACGCATATTTGATTCATAAACAAATGCGAGGCAATCCCAATAATTCTACCTTTCAAATGCACTAACATATTTCTATTAGCTGTAGGCGAGTATCCGCGCCTGCGCGTGCGCCGATTTGTTCTGCCTTCGACGCTGGGCCGACTCCAGGAACAGATTAATCTGGTTGTAACCACAGGACTTGTAATGCACACAGCCTGTAGCTGAGATATGTTACATTGAATTGCTACCGGGCACTAGTATTAAAGATTTCAAATAGTGTTCGCGCTAATTTAAGACAATACCTATATTAAAGATGGGTTGGAATTGGAGGACTACGGAAATACTACCTTTTTATTTTGGGTTATTCCCAAAGGTTCACGACTCTATTGTTCTTTTATTCCCACCGGGTCCATGAAGTGTTAAAATGTATTTTTTAATTTTCATATATGAATTCGAAATAGGTCCACGAGACTTTCCAAAGTACAAACAGCAAAAACAACACAAACTCTCTTTAAAAAAATACTTACGATGTTATACCTAAACTGTGATTTTTTAATGTTTAAGACTATTTTTGTGTAAGAAGAGATGAATAATATTGATTCTACCAAAACTTTAAGTTTTTAATGATTAGGTAAGTCTGTTTTAGTGTAATTTACGGTAATTATTTTAAAACTCTTTTTTTAAGTCTATTCCAAAGACAACAATAAAGACTCCTTGTTCGTCTAGCCTCTTTCTTTTACTTCATAATTAATAATTTTAATTTCTATCCCTTTACCCAGCTTTTACTGTTGACTGTACCAAATATTCTCATGGACCCGCTGGGAAAGAAAATGCTTCTTTATTTTTAATGTCGTGGACCTCTTGGGAATCAAAGTATGAACTTATATTACTTAGTGGTCCCAGGATTATTACTAAATCTTAATGTGTTCGTTGCGCAATGGTATCAATTCCTAAATTTGAAGATCACATTTTTTATTGTAGATATATTCATAGCATCATAAATTTGAACGAGAAATAGCAGCTGTCCCGTGGAGAGTGAATAAGATATTATTTATATATATTATATTTTAGTGAACAAACGTGCCTTTGTATTGCTATAAAGATATTTTGTTCATTTGTGAAAATTAAACAACGTTAGGTATCTGAGCATGACTAAAATAATTACCTAAACTAAGTGTCCTGTTGAGAAGGACATTTAAAGTATCGCAGTCGACTTCGCAAGTAATTTGTGAAGTTTTTAATTTTAGTCTTATTTGTTGTGATAAATTAATAATTATTAAAACACTTATCCTTCCTTCATCTCATTTACATTAACATTTTTCAAAAATCTTCTACCCACTTAACTTGGTCAAAGCCAATAATCTCAAAGCAGCTGCTGATTAGTTACACATAATATATATATAACCTTAGTGTGACGTAGCAAAGAAACCACGTAATAAAAGGATATAATAAATGTATTAGAACTACTATTTACAATATAATAAGGTGATGGCTACCAAACGAGAACAATATCGCAACTATTTTTCTATACAATACTGTTGCTAGGCAAAAGTCAAAGACAAGACCACAAAGTAAAAAAGTAAAAATTACTATAAAGGCCTAACAGCAAGGTTGCCTGATCTGTTGCCTACACTAACCCCCGTATTTATAAAGAAGTAATTACTTATTGCTTAAGAAAGTCTTAACTTAAAGTGTTCATACCTAGTGCTTAAGTGAAAGAAATTGGTCACCATTAATAGTCACATTATTTGGCTGAAAATGCTAACTTTTGGTAGTTATAACTTCTAGTTATTTCTTGATTAAGGCATACAAATTGTCTCTCAAGTAATTACTTGTAGTCAAGTAATTACTTTTACTTGTTTATAAATACGGGGGTTAGTGTGTGCCATCATTGAAAGGCTTGAGCTACCGCGTTTAGGAGAAAATTGATATAATGGTCGCTCGCACCGCGCCCTGTTCGGTCTCGCGATGGTATTGTTAATGGAATAAATAGTATAATACAGATAGGTAGTTTATTTGTGCGAGATACCTGACGGATCAAGACACACTTGAAACTTAACACTTTACGGGGTTTTTTTAACTGAATTCATTATTTCAAGGTGTCTTGTTAATTTTAAAAGTTGGTGAAAAAAGCCGAAACTAATAAATATCACCTCCCGTTGGTTAATTGCTGCCAAAACTTTATCTAACGTATAATCAAAACAAAAAAATAATTCGTTAATCAAAAGTAGCGTCAAAAGATGTTGATACTTGACGACCATTTGGATCAGCGGTAGTAAACGCTGTCTGAGCCATGGGTCGCGGGTACGATCCCCGCACAGTACAAATATTTGTGTGCATGAAAACGTATGTTTGTTCTGGTCTGGTTGTTTTCTATGTATTATAAGTATGTATTTACAAAAAAAAAGTATATAAGTAATTTTATCGGTTGTCTAGTACACACTAGACAGGGTTCTTAATAGTACCTTAATTTGGGACTAGATGGCTCTGTGTGGCCCAGTGAGGCATGTCTTAAATATTTATTTATTTATTTATACTTCTTGTTGCACTAGGTCACATGTCTAAAAATTTGCCTACCATTACTTGCATTGCAAATAATCAAAATAGAAAAGAGTGCAGCTATTATTAAATACCTTTAACATACGCGAATCAACAGTTTTTTATTTGTTTTATTTTATCATTGCGACAGCAATCAGCTACAAAATAGTGACAAAAAAAAAGTTTATTTAAAAAAACAAAGTAATAAATTTGCAGCCCACAACGCTATCCCCGTGTTAATTATAATATTATACAATTTGTTGCGGGCTGCGGTAAAATTGATAAAGTTGCAACAATGAGGTAAACTAAACTAAGCGACATGAAAACAATAACATAATTAAAAGAACAAGCAAACAACATATTGTATATCAGCTAACTTACTAACTAATGCAGCCGTATGACGATAGCCGCTTACGAACAAACTTTTTAAAGTTTCTTAAATTGTTTGCAAATAGGTCTATATTACATTAAGGCCTTAATCATATGACCTCATCATTCGGCAATAGTGAACAATAGAGTAAGTATCGTATTTAGAGCCTAATTTTGAAGTACAAAATGTAAATCAAGTTTTCACCCGAAAATGTTTTTCGCAACATAGTTTTCAATGTTTACGGTCCTAAGCCAGCTAAGGTATGAATGGAAAATCAAAAACTTATAAATAGTATCGTAATGAATGAAAGAGATGCGCATCGCGTAAGAAAGTGTTGCTAGGAGGCCGTATCAAACATTTTAGATTTTTGACGGACATTTTTTAAGTGCTTTATCTTGACATTTTTGTACTGGGCTATAAATAGCAAAAGAAAAACACGTCATTTGTTTTTTGTCTCGTAGATTTTTATATAAAAATTTGGAAGGTGGTTCAAATTTCATCCTATATAGACGCCCCATAAAATGACATTTTACGATCTCAACTTGTAACGGACGAACCCTTCATGTTTAACTCTTGTACTTGTCGTGTTTTTTGTTAAAAATATCGTTTGGCCATTTACGTCATATTCCAAATACCAATAGGGCACAAAGAAACGTGAATGAAATGTCTGCTGCTCCGTTTCAATGGGTATTGCATTCTTGTCGATCCCCTAATCGACTTTCAACTCTATTGTTGTGTTCTAGAGTCTAAAATGAATAGTCGGTAAACTAGATGATGCTCTAAGTTGGATAGGTGCGCAAACATAGCCGTAGTATAAAAAGAAGGCCCTATGGCCGGCGGGTACCAGGAGCGCAGCGTGCGGAGGTGGCCGGTAGCAAGTAATGATACTATTGCCTTATAGGGCGCGTGTTATGATGCCTGATCAAATAGTGTGGACATGACAAAAATTTATTTAAACATTAAATAGTTTTTCATATTGGTTTTTTAAGTAATTAAATGTTGGTTAAAATTGAAAATATAATTCCTTAAATAATATTGGGCGAGTGCTCTAACCATTTAAGCTATCAATTTTCAATTCAAATCATTGTCTGTGTCGAAGAATTTATTTGCCCATTCATATTTTGTCGGATAAAAAGAACTGGTGCCCATCGAGTACTATTGGTACAACTTCACCCGTGTCTTAGTAATGCATGATGTATATTTCATATTTTTTTGTTTAATCTGTTAATTAGATCCTGCGTTTACTTTTGTGCCTTAAAATACAGTAGTTTGATAGGACACAGTCATGCATATTTAATCAATTCTTTCGTTTGTACGAGTATGATTTGATTTTAGAGTAACTAAATGTTTTTTTAAGAGCACTAGTTTTTTTTGTTTTACTTTAGATTATTAATTATTTAAAAAAAAGTTTAAAATAATGTACCTATAAATAAATACCACTCAATATTTTTTTCTCCTCTGATGTTTTTAATTTACGAAAATCTCAACATTTTTGCCAAGTTACATAATATCAACGAATATAACTCATAATAAAAAAGGCATATCCACGCTAACCTCGCGCGTCGGCCCTCAGACATCCAGTTTGTCCACTCTCATTAAGATCGAACAGTCCGTACTTACTCGTCACGTGACAACCTCTTCGCGACTCATGCGCTCCTGGTACTCGGAGCTTGTCTAGCTCAACTATAATTGTAGATAAGTGTTGTTTGCAGTGGTTCTATGAATGGAGAAGAACTATAAATGGCGATCTCGTAATTTATTGAACCCTAGTTCGAACTTGTGGATGACTAGGCGCTGTTTTTCTATGATTATAGACATGATGATTTGAAATCTAAAATAAAATTTAGAATAAAAGCGATTCGTAGTTAATTTTTAGGGTTCTGTACCCAAAGGGTAAAAACAGGACCCTATTACTAAGACTTCGCTGTCTGTCCGTCTGGCCGTCGCTCTGTCACCAGCCTGTATCTCAAGAACCGCGATAGCTGCACAGTTGAAATTTTCACAAATTATGTACGAGTATTTCTGTTACCGCAATAACAACAAATACTAAAAATAAAATAAAATAAATATTTAAGGGGGGCTCCCATACAACAAACCCTTTCTTTTGACCTTTATGGTACGGAACCCTTCGTGCGCGAGTCAGACTCGCACTTGGCCAGTTTTTTTTAAATCTCGGATGGGTTTAAACTTGATGTCACATCATTGATTTGACTAATTTTTTGACTAATTTAGATTATTATTATTATTATTATTGTTATTATTTTAAGTATATTGTCTTTAACTCTAAAATGTATGGATCGAGGCGGTCTGAAATAAACGTTTTATTATTATATTATATTATTGATACTTGTTATTACTATTTTATCATTTTATTTTATATTTGTATGAGTATTGAGATGGGCAGGGAAAATAAGCCATTTTTGTTCAGATATCATTGAAATTCGGTTTTTATCAGCAGCAAAACTAATCTCTCAGTTTAAAAGATCATCAATTTTTCTTTAAACAATTATACTTTAAACTAGTTTTAATTTATATCTCAAGGTAACAAAATGTCGTGTGATATAATTACCTTTTATAGTGCGTAATTATACGTTCCCATTAAGGAGGTATAAATTGATGGCATTGCGAGGTATACGATAATACAACCAATATAATTAACTTTTAATTATTTTGACTCGTTGCCGTTTCAAGTTGGAAGGTGCTTTGCTGGTCTTCGATGTCATTTCAATCATATTTATTTAACTATCTAATGTTAAATAAAAGTAAATGCTTCTTCTTTATCCAACCCATGTTCCCAGTTTATCTGGGGTCGGGTCTCCCTGTACATTTGCGCCAAAGAACTC
Organism: Anania crocealis; assembly: GCA_949315895.1. Taxonomy (NCBI): domain Eukaryota; kingdom Metazoa; phylum Arthropoda; class Insecta; order Lepidoptera; family Crambidae; genus Anania; species Anania crocealis. The sequence continues at coordinate 611,430 of OX438885.1, read as the reverse complement.
TGTTCTGGGTTGTCTGAGTAGGTAGTAAGGTTGTCCCGGTCCATCTCTTTCCCAATGTTGTTCCACCAAGTGGCGGGTGGCCTGCCTCTTCCCCTGGTACAGTTTGGTATGTTCAGCACTTTCTTAACTACGTAATCGTCTGCGCGTCTTTGGATATGGCCATACAAACGTAAGCGACTTTTTCTCACTTTTTCTACGATACCTACTCTGGAGTAAATAAAAGTAAGTACATTGCTTCTTAAATTGGTATGACCATGAAAAAAAAAGGTATATTAGTAGTAAATAAACTTACGGAATGAGAAATATTTGCTTATCTGGGCTACAGAGTCAGAGTACTTTGATCAAATCAAAATATACGAAGTTTTTAACGACGAAAATATTTGCCTTGTATAGTACTTCGACAGCCTCAATACAGTTTGCCTAAATATGTTTGTTACGTTGTTCTGTCGAATGTTTTTCAGGATACTCGATTTTATAGTCTATTTCTGATTTTGCCGTCTTGTTTGACTAGTAGTGGAGAGATTGCTGCTACCGTCTTCTTCTGGCAGTACTCCTTCAGACACCTCTTGCTATGCTATATTTTAGTCAACCCTTACAGCACCTGTAAGAAGAGGTGGTGTTACTGTGATAATAATATTAATACTCTCGTACTGTCACTTGATCACTAAAAATATCTACGGACCAGTTATAATAATCTATAAGGCCATCATCAAGATTATCTTAACATCTCATTAAAGAAAAATATTGGTGATTAACAGATAATTGGTCACAATTCTCAAAATCAGACTTGACCAATCCGATTTCACCAGGTCATTACCCTTCAATGAGATAAGAAAGTACTAGTGTTAATACTTAAATGCATTCTGGCCCACTGGTAGACGGACTCGGGGTGTTATTTTTTAAATTTTTATTAAATAATTATAAAAAAATGGGTAACTGAATTCGATATTTTACCTACTACAGTCTCCAATGAATATGTTAATCATACCGCAGAAATAGTGTTTCATAAAACTGAGACAAAGACGAGTTCTTATTCTTCGTCTTTTTCCATTTGACTGTCCTCAAAGGCTGGTCTGATGAGAGTTTTTCAAGCCAACTATTTGACTTGTTTTTACGACTTACATTGTATCTCTTGTAAGCGAAATCAAGGCTAACCACTTAAATTGTTTTCAGAAGCACGATTTTAACCCCCCCCCCCCTCTTCCAGACCCAAGCCAATTAAAAAAATTAGAAAATATCGTTATCTTATTTTATGTAACCTAATATCTAATAAACCAAGGGTACCCTTCGTAGAAGGCAGACTTCTGTACCACTACACCAACCGATTTAAATCGTAAGCTATATTCCTTGAAATGGTTTCACAATTTTAATATCGCTTTTACAATTGTGATTTTGAAAAGTAGTATAAAATAACCTAGATGATGGATGAGTCCTTATTTCATCTCTGCCCCACCTGCTTATCTCGAAATCGGTAGCGATAGCGCCCGGCTACCGAGTGTCGGCTCAAATGCGTTTCCCTTGTCGCCTCAGTACGGCCCTGTCCGCCGACCTTGGCGCGATAAGTGTCGGAATTTATGATACGCACCAGATTTGGAGATATACCATTGATTAGTAAATGCTCAAATTGGTTGGAATGCTAAGATTGTAAAGGTATTTAGATTAAATTTATAACATGAAATCAAAAAACTAGGGAATTCTGTGGTTATGGATCAAGTTAACTTGCCCTAGAACCTTAATGACATCAAACTATAGATATGCATTTTCTTTTTCAATAGACGGAAACATTAGGATTTATATTAAAATGTGTTTCTGATTTGTTTATGTTTTATTCGAGCTATTGATATTATAATATTATTGCCATACAATATCATAGTTTGATAAACTGCAGACAATATGATCATTAAAATTTGATAAAACATTTCGGTCACCGTATAAATGTGGTAAATGCCCGCTAGGTAAATTAATTTAGTAGGCGTGGTCATTAACTTAATAGCAGAAGCAATAACATATTTTAATCCTATAGACATTCATAAGAAGTTTCTGTTGATCAGTGGCGTGCACACCATACATACAAATAAGCACTGCCCGCACACTCTGTCCGCTAGATACGCCTAATTTAAATAAAAAAGTTTTTTTTTACCGTAGACACTGCATACCCTACTCAGAATGGTTGCTGTTGATAATAAATATTAATGAAGTGTATAAAAAGTGTCATGATTTATGTAGGTATATTACCTATAATCAAGCTCAAGCAAGCATCATGCAATATTTTATGTTCAAAAGCTGTACGTATTTTAAAAAAACGTACTAAGAGGAAACTTATAAATTACAATAAAAAAAATATTTCAGTTGATAAAACCCATATTCTGATAATTATACTCGTACATTCAAATTAGATAATATACAGTAATAAATAAGAAAAAAAAATGCAATGAAATACATGTTCGATAAGATCAATAATATAAATGCAATTTCAATACATTAAATAGTTAAAATTTAAACAATAAATAGTCAAAATTAAAATAATCAAAATTAAAACATTCTAAATTAAAATAATCAAAACTCAAAATTAAAATAATTACAATAGTCACAACATAATAAGAATTGAAAAATAAAATATTCAACATTAAAATAATCAAAATTAAAACATTCAAAATTAATAATAAAAAAATTCTAAAATATTCAAAATTCAAATAATTAAAATAGTTAAAAAAGTCTCTCGCACCGGCACTGTGGAGTGTGTCTTTCACAGCAATGTCGGAGCCTACTGGCAATCATTGCCACAATGGTGATCATAAAAAAAAAGTAAATCACATTAAATGGAGACTATATTTAACATTGAAGAATATCTAATCGTTAAAATAACTATGTAATTGTATAGTTGCGTAATTATTGGATAATTGCCACCGATTAACCGGTGAACAAATAGACCACGCGATCGCGAAACGTGAATCAAATTGCTGCGCCTACGCACAATACCAAATGTTTTGATTCGATAACACTGAAACATTTAGACAGTCATATTTTTTAGTGTTTAATAACGTCGTATACAGACCGTTTATGACTAGCGAATGGCGGCTATTGACACTCTAACATCCTATTGGGAAGATCATCTATTTTCGTTGTAGAAAGCAAAAATATATAAATTTAACGACATCTTTTAACTTTTTTTTTAACTTTTAATATAACTTTATTTTTCTTCTCCCACATAGAATTATTACTTACATAGAATGACTTAACCTAAAATTGTATTACAAATTATTCTATGCAAGAGACTGGTAGCCGTACTAGGAGGCCCTGTATGACAGATCGCCAGTCTCTCCACATCCGAACCGATGAATATTTTCAGAACTATAAAAAGCATCAGAACAAAATCGACAATTACAAGTTACAAGTTGTGTGCGTGTGTGCGTGTGTATGTGCGTGTGTGTGTGCGTGTGTTTTTTTTTAAATGAGTGTTATGAGTTATGAGAGAACTGTTAACAATTCTTCAGTTGCATTATAATCTAGTGTTTTCAGCCAATAAGTAGTATTATTTTTACAGTCATATTTAGTTTGTGGATAGATATTATTTACTTTATTTATTTTGTTATATAAACAACTACCTAGGAAACCGAAAAATCTTCTTGCGAACGATTTAGCATACTTTATGTTTGGATGACAGACTTTGAATTTGAGACGCTTGTTTACATCAATGGTGGATACCAACACATACGCCGCTGTTGCAGGTCTGAGGTCGCGGGTCAAACACCCGAAGAGGGTAAAAAAAAATTCTTCATCTTCTCAGGGTGTACCTTCCTTTGTTTTTGATTTTTATTAGCTATACACTCATTACTAGTGGATACTGTATACATTATAAGGAAATATACCTACAAAATGTGGAATCAACGTCATCTAAACCACATAACTATCTTAACCGCAATCACAGGTCAGGACTCGTAAATTGCACAAACTATGCTTGCTTTTTATTCGTACAGAATCAACTGTTTCCTGCAATTAATATAAATCCTTAGTTGATATTTTAATGTAAAAACACACCCGGCGCTTGCGTTCACTTACTAATTACCTGCATAATCACATTTTACCTGTATTTATCGGTAGCGCCTGCATCGCCTGCGCCTGCGCTGCGCACTGCCACAACATACAGTAGGTACAGAAGCCAATTTACAAACAAAGTTCGCTCATGAAATCTCGGACCAGTTTGGACCATTAGGAGCGTGAGTGTGCATTGCTTAAAATCACATTTATCTGCATGAGTTGATGAAGTTTTTCATGCGTCTATGAATTTAGTGCATTAATGGAGCAATTTTTTCATATTTTTTCAAGGCTAAATACTTAAAAATTATTACGCTTTAAAATAATTATGATAACTGTGCATTTCGTCAATGTCAAAAGCGCTACAAGATATATTCTGTGACAAAATTATTATATTGTATTTTTTTTAAATATATTTTCGTGCTTAATGTTTAGTCCTAAACAATTAATCGAGTGCCACTTCCACGATAGTTTTTTTGCATAAGCCAAAGTCGACGACCCTAGAGACCGCCGACTGTAGGTATGAAAAGTGAAGTATGTAACATGAGATTGACTTCTACACCTATCTGTCTTTTGATACTCCCATCTCAATAGAGCATGCGGGCTGCGCGTGACCTGCCCGGTGCTACCGGCCACAGGGGCACGACGATTAAAAACTATCGTGTTCTATCATTAGATTGTTAGATATTGTTCTTAGCAAACCATAAATAAAATAAGACATTCGTTAAGATTCCTGACTTACTTGAAGTAATCAATCTAATAAGATTTATTGTTTTCTGTGTGCTATTAAACATAATCTATTGTTTATTGAAAAATTGGTAAATTTACGGAATATACTCGCGTATTACGGGTTTTTGCTTATGTTTTGGTTGTCCTGACGTTTCGAACACTTTTAGTGTTTGTGGTCACGGATGTTAGAACTAAAACACAATGTAGAACCCTGATAAAGGCAAATTGTTTATCATTAAGTGTTTTCGGGAATCCAAGAAAATAATACTCTTTTGAAACTGTTCTAATAGTTAAATTGCCATTAATTGATTGAAGAAATTCAATTGCGTGAATAAAAATTTTGACTCCCAGAGATGTGACTCAAACCAAAAAATAAAATTTTCAAGGAATTGTGTTTTCATAAACTTTTTTATTAGTGTCACTAATGGCAACCAAACATCTGTTAATTTAATAACATCCCGTTTTAGTATTAAATTTAAATGTACAATGCACCAAGAAAAAAAATGAAATCTTATAAAACAGATTCAAAATGTTTAAGGGCTGTTTTTGTTGTCTTTATAAAGCAAAAAAGGTAAATCTAACTGGTTTCAATAAGACCAAATAAAGCGTGGAATTGGAATCAACATTTCGTTAAATCGGACTTCCTTATAGGCCCTCGGTAAGGCGATTAGAAAAAAGCAACCGCATCCTTAACCTTATCCCAGCCACGAAATCCGGTAGCTTAATTTATTCGTGTCGTTGTATCCACAAAAAAAACAACTGATCGTATGAATATACTTATGGAGCAAAGGCACCGCTATCGGCCGGTAGAAAGTCCAGTAATTATGTTGTTACCCGCTAAGTGCAAGGAACCAATTACAAGAGTTTTTAATAAGCCGAAGACGGGATGAGGTATCTACGAGTATGTGAAGGTTGGATGGTTTGTTTGTGTGCGGCTAGCGTTAAGTAGAATGTTATCGGATAGAATCGAATCCGTTAATGGATTGCTACTGTTTGAATTGTCGTGACATGGCGAACTCTTTCAGTTTTGCAATTGTAATATATCATCGTTGTCAAACCAAAACCAAAAACCTGTTTGACAATATGCAAGTGTTATACTGCCAATTAAGAAACACAATGTTATACTAATCTGTGATGTTTTAAATGTCCAGTGGCCTGTATATCAAGGTTTTTTCGCTAATTTGCACCTATTTTAAAGAAGTTAAGATGCGCTAAATATCATGTATATCCTCATGTGCTGTCGTCTGTACAGCAACATAACAATGTCTATAGCAAATGTAAGTCTTTATTCTTGATTAAGTAGGTAAGCATGCAATCATTCACAAACTCATTTACTCATTAGTAACCAGCTACAAAAGCCTATTTTGTTCTAGTTTATACACCTGACACAAGTATTTGATTGAGCAGATACTTTACCTTACTATCTGACCTCTCACTGCTGGAAGTGTCCACTGTTCAGTGGGCTTCTGCAAAAGAATAATTTTGTCATAATCATATCGATTGGCAGGTGGTTTAACGATCGCAGTTAGGCAAATAGTGGAAAGAAATTACTACGCCTGTTTACATTGAACCCTAATGGTCTGCGCAGACGAGGGACTTTTGTCCGCGGACTTTTTTGTCCGCTAAAATAGATTGCTTACAAATGTATCGAGTAACACAAACGAGGGATTAAAAGTACAGCGTACAAAAAGTCCCCCGAATTGCCGAGGACATGCAGAGAGCGGACCGGACAAAAGTACGGGGGAGTCCCCGAAAAAAATAGAACTCGTGTGACTAGGCGAAGCAACGCACTTGGCGGACTTTGGTCCGCATTGTGCACATGACGATAAACGAGCAAATGATAGCACACCGTGTGCGTTGAGTTCGTGGTAAATATGTGTGATGTTGGAGCTAGGTAGGTCAAATGATGGACACAACCATTCTAGTAGAAAGTCGTTTATTATCTAACTCAATTACATTAAAGGTATAAAATAGCTAATACAGCAAAATGCATAAAGCTAGTTTCATACTAGACACACTTCACCTCCCGGGGGTGAAAGAAAAAAAAAGTTAACAACCATTTTTTTTTTACCAATTATATTTAAAGAGTTCTGTATTATAATCTTAAACTTTTTTTTTTTACAATTTAAGTTCTTAACTTATATTTATTCATAAAATGGGCGCGTCCTATTTTTATGAACTATATCTACTTTATTATTTTTGCTTATCTTAACATTACATCCTAAATCTTCTATTACAACATATGGACCATTATACAGTACATCTAATTTCCGATTGGCTTCATTTCTTACAAGTATTAAATCATCTTTATTATATTTAATCGAATGAACAGTATTATCATAAATTTCTTTCCTTTTATGTTTACTAGATAACAAATTTTTCTTTGCCTCTGCATGAGCTAATTGTAATCGATATTTAAGTTGCAAAGGATAATCATCATTATTGTATAAAGGTTCTACTTTATCATAGATTTTAGAAGGTATGTGACAAAGTTTACCGAAAACTAGTTCATATGGCGTGTAATTTGTTTCAGAATGTACTATATTATTAAAACTAAAACACCAAAAAGGTAACCAATAACTCCATGTATCTGAATAATTTTCACATTGAATTTTCAAAAATGTACCTAAAGATTTATGAGCATTTTCCAGAGCACCTATTGACTGGTGATGGTAAGCTGTTGATGATAATTTTTCGATATTTAAAATTTTACATACCTGTTCCATGACCGTAGAAATGAACTCTGTCCCTCTGTCAGTTGCTATAGTTTCAGGAATGCCAAATCTTAAAATGAAATGTCGTACAAATGCATCAGCAACAGACACGGTTTCTTTATTTTTCAAAGGAATTGCTTGAATAAATTTAGTTAATTCGCACTGTATGGTCAATATGTAAATATTATTATCTACATCTCTATCTAAAGGTCCTACTAAATCTAAATAAACTTTTTCGAATGCCGACGATGCTGTCGTAGTTATTTCCATCGGTTCTTTAATATAACGAAAGTATTTAGTCTTCTGACATTTAGCACACTTTTTTACAAAGTCTTGGACGTCTCTTTCCATATTTGGCCAATAATATCGTCTTTTAATAGTATTTACCATTCTACGCACTCCAGCATGTCCACTGGACGGCAGTAAATGAAAGTCATTCATAACAATTTTCTTTTCATTATTATCCATAATTCTTTTTACTCCTCGTAAAATACATAAGCGTGGTCCGGACCATTTTTCTAACGACTTTATTTCTTCACAAACATGTTTAATAAAATCAATATTACTAGTATCTTTTATTATGCAAACTTCATCTATATTATTGTCTTTACAAAATAAACTTAATTTCTGCACAAATTCGGCTCGCGAGAAATGCGCCTTAAAATTAAGATTTATGCATAACAACATTTTATCTGAAATCAATGCAAAACATTCATATTCTTCAGTCACTTGATTGTTACATCTCATTTTACTTATTTGTTTCTCTTCCATAAAAATCATTTCAAACGAACTACACGGTTTTCTTAATATATCTACAATTCTTGGTTGATCAGGCCAATCATCAGTAGATTTACTAAGATCCGTATTATCACAGTCATTCACTCTCTCATTCTGGTCAATCCTTTTTCTCTGAGCCCTCGTCAATACATTCACAACTTGTCCATACATATTTTTTAATTCGTCCGATGTTATAGTTATCCTTGATAAAGCATCTGCTACTGTATTGTCCTTTCCTTTAACATATACAATTTTGAAATTATATTCTTCCAATGTTAACCTAAATTTAAGCAGTCTACTAGATGGGTCTTTCATGCCAAAAAGATATATTAATGGTTTATGGTCAGTCATTATTGTAAAGTTTCTACAAAAAACGTATGGCCTAAAATATTTTACAGACCAGACTATTGCGAGAAGTTCTTTTTGTATTGTTGGATAATTCCTCTCAGCTTTATTTAAGGGCCTACTTGCGTAAGCCACTGGTCGCATATCTTTATTGCATAACACAGCACCAATAGCGGTTCCAGATGCATCTGTTTGAATTACAAATTCGTTATCCTCTGAAAAATCCGGGTATTGCAATACAGGGGGTGATATTAAAGCATTTTTTAAGAAAGTAAAGCTTTTTTGACATTCATCCGACCAAATAAATGGTTCTTTTTTTCTAGTTAATCTATTCAACGGTAAAGTTATATCTGCAAATGATTTAATGAATTTACGATAATAATTGCAAAATGCTACAAATCGTTTGACTTCGATAGCGTTTTTCGGGATGGGATATTCTTTTAAAATATTAGTTTTTTCAGGGTCGGGTGAAACTCCTTTTTCTGAAACTACGTGACCAAGATATAAAATTTCCTTTTTTAAAAATTCGCATTTTTGCGTGTTTAATTTTAGATTTACCTTTCGCAGCCTTTCCATTACATTTATTAAATTTTGATTATGAATTTGTAGACTTCTTCCAAATACAATTAAGTCATCTAAATAGATAAAACATTTTTCAAAAGAGAGACCAGACATTGCAACTGACATCATACGACTAAATGCACTTGGACTTATTTTGAGACCCATCGGTAAACGCTTTATTTGGTATTGTCCTGTATTAGTAGTAAAAGCTGTAAATTTACGACTGTCAGGATTTAAGGTCACTTGAAAATAGCCTTGTTGAAGGTCAAGGTGACTAAAATAAATTGCGCCAGAGAGCGAATCAAGAATTTCGTTAATATTGGGTAAAGGGAACTTATCATCGCATACTACTTCGTTTAACTTTCTGTAGTCTACTACAAGCCGCCATTTCTTTTCCTTACTTTCTGTATTTTTCTTTGGTACTAACAGTATTGGACTTGACCATTCACTATTGCATTCCTCTATAATATCGTTTTCTAACATATTATTTATTTGCTCAGCTATTTCCGGTTTTAATGCTTGGGGTAATCTATATGGCTTTACATAAATAGGGGTAGAATTAGATTTGATAGTAATTGATTGCTCGTAAATATTTGTGGTTGTCAGTTTATCTCCAGAAGTATAAAATACGTCTGCATACTTAGCACAAATTGATTCAATTGAATCTTGTTCTTCTTTATTTAGATGGCTTAAATTTAATTCAGATAATATCTTTTGAACTCGATTAACGTCAATATTACAATCATTAAATTCACATATATCGTACTCTTCTAAAAAATTTAAATCTGGAGTGAAAACTGGCAGACATAATTCTTTTTCACTTACGTTCAATATTTTAATGGGTACTCTATTATTTTTAACGTTCACTAAGGTATTTGCTAGAAAAACATCTTTGGCTAATTCTTTCCCACATACAACAAAATCTCCATTTTTACAACTATCTAAGTAAATATAATGTATTGACTCAGATCGTGCCGGAATTGTTAATATTTCGTTAGTCCTATCATGCTCACTTACTAAACCTAAGAAATAATCATACCCATTGTTATTTAATGTCAAAGTATTTGTATTTAAGTTAATGTTTGCTTTATATTTATTTAAAAAATCCAAACCTAAAATTCCATCAGCTTTTAAAGGCAATGAATCAAAAATCAAAAAATTATATTCGAATTTTACATTACTTTTATGATTAAGTGATAATTTCACAGAGCCTCGAGAACGAGTTTGTCCTCCGATGCCATTTATCAAAGTATCATCTTTATGTACTAAAGTGTTACTAGGCAATACTGCACTTTTTACTATAGAAAGTGTCGCACCGGTATCAATGAGCCAATAATATTTGATTTTATTGATATAAAATGTAACATACTTTGCATTACCATTACATGTAAGAACAAAATGTTTAAGATCGAAAAAACTGCACATTTGAATTATGAGTATTGGTTGAATTATGAGTTTCTTCGTTTTTATCAGAGTCGTGTTTGGTGAGAGGTTCCGCAGCATAAACATTTCGGTTAGCGTTACGATTATTAAAATTTACACCTCTACTGCCTCTACCACGCTGTCCTCTATAATAACTCGTGGACTGCTGAAATTGTCTCCTAAAATCATTAAAATTTCCGCGCTTCGATGTTTGCCCTACCTGTCCATGATAATAATTGTTTCCATATTGACCATAATTATTTTGACAGTGACCGCGTTGGTACTGATTACCACGTGCGCGTCTTGCAACATAATAACCTCGTCCTTGCTTAGATGCATGCATGACGTTACCTGACTGAGGAAGGGATGTGATCTCTTCATCCTTAGCTGCCTGAATAGCGTCCTTCAAGCTGCTGTAGTCACGAGCGGCGATGACTGTAGCCAGCCTGGAGCTGCGCAGGCCGTCTGAAAACCGTTTAATGGCAAATTTTTCATTCAAAGGCTTTAGGACCGAAAATGCCTCAGTATTTCCATCGGCTTGTGAAATAGTTAATTCAGTAAATAAATTTTCAATAGCAGTTCCATACTCATCGATGGTCTTTGAGTCTTGTTTGATATTTTGTAACTGCGTTTGTATGGCCATGAACGATTTCTTAATCAAACAATGTTTTTTTAAATCTGTGATTAAATCTTGGATTGATTTATACGTAGCTGATAAACGCATTTTGGCATTTTCAGACAGTCTACTTTTGGTGACAAATGTTATTAATAATAGTTTACCTTTATCATCGATCATATCTGCATACATCTCCACCGCGTCTATTAGCCTTTTTGTGGTTGCTTCCGTACCGTCCATTACTGGAATCAAACTACACGCCTCCTTTAAATCAAACTCCATTTTGTCACACTTTGTTACAGGATTAATACATAAAATATTTATTTCCTCACATAACCTTCTAATTCTTTCAAAAATATCAGTAGCTGACGAGACAAGTTTAGGATCCTTCTTTGTTTCTAAATTAGAAAATATTTGCTCACACTTACTGTAAATTGAATTAGCTTCTTTCAACTTTAATTCAGTAGTCCTACATGTATATCTACTTTTCCCTTTCTTAACTAAGTATTTACGTATCTCTAACAAACTATTACAATATTCAATTAAACTCTCAATCATACCTCACAATATTACATAAATTTAAAACTTACAATTAACATAATGCCAATCTAATATTAGCTTCACTTAAAACACAGTGCTAAAGTACAACAATGTGCAACGCAAACAATTTACGCCCGGGATATCATATTCGCAGTGTATTCGTGCACTCTTTTAGCTACTTTTAAATTACTGTGTTATAAAATGTATTGACCTTGATAAATTTATCGTATTAATGTACATTATTTTACGAGTCACACTCTCTTAATTAGTTTTAAAAAATACTCAGGTTTCACCAATAGACACTAATTGCACGTAACAATGGAAATAAAGATTTTTTCTACGTACATACTTCGTGAGCAGCTTACTTAAGCAGCTGGTTGCTCTTCATGCGCACGTCCTCTCAATGAAGCTCGAATTCGCCGTACCGTCTGAAGTCCAATTTCTTCTCGAATCCATTGCTGGTGACATTTCTTGTAGAGTCGGGACGCGAAGTATAGCGCGAACAACATGATGATGGCCAGTACTACCCAGGTCACGACACTAAGGCGGTCCACGTGGCCTCCAATGTCCTTTACAATTGCGTCATTATTGCCACCCGCTGCGTTTTGGTTTAGGAAAACCTCTTCTTTTTCAACCGTAGACCGACACATTTTTCAATTTGTTACCGCAAAGTTATTTAAGCTACTCTCCTGGAGCCCCTTGGCAAAGCCCTATGGCAGGGTCGCCATGTGATGTTGGAGCTAGGTAGGTCAAATGATGGACACAACCATTCTAGTAGAAAGTCGTTTATTATCTAACTCAATTACATTAAAGGTATAAAATAGCTAATACAGCAAAATGCATAAAGCTAGTTTCATACTAGACACACTTCAATGCGACGGACTTTTCATTCGTGGAGCGTACTTTTTTCTCCGCCGCGGAGAAAAGTCCGTCGTCTGCGCAGGCCATAAAGTTAAGATGAAGCCTATAATGGATGCATGGAGTGACCTTCCTTAAAAGCGCTCTTCCCATACAACGACGGAACACAGCAAGTGCTATTTGGCGGCGGACCCCGGCAGGATGGTGGTCGCAAGCCAGGCGATCCCTTGCAGAGCCTACCTATTCCAATTTTAGATGCTCCAATACCCACACAGCGTTTCCCAAAATAAGCCTCCAGGCAATTCTGCTATGGAAGCAGTACCTTGCGTGGCGCGGACATAACTCGCCCTAGATAAGGCGCAGGCGCACGCTAATGAAAGCGTTAATGAGCTAGCGCGGGCGCAGCTTATCGCGCGATAGCGGCTATCACGACTCTGACTTAGCTGGACCATGCATCTCACAGATACTTTTTTGTGAGTGACTTAAGGCTAAAGGAATATCGATAAAAAGTATTCTCAGTCCATAGGAATGTTCGGATTTGAAACAGCACGTAAAGAATTATTGTTTCCCTTATATTGTACAAGTAACAATAACTATTGCAACGTATCTACGCGCTTAACTTTGGATAGCCAAATTTGCTACTTCGGTTTCTAATCTATCAATGTAAAATTTATCATCCTTATACCGTTGGCCGTTCCTGGCGTATTTAAGTTACAAAAATCCATCCAAACTATCGTATAAAATTTGTGAGACTGAATGTTCTGATAGGAATCTGTACTGTACTGCAAGTCTATAATAAAAAAATAAATAAAAACAAGTAATGTATAACCACTTAATCCAGTCAATAATGTTATGGTTTATTCCTTTTTGGTATTCCTAAAAAATCTTATCTACAACTAGACCCAGACCTTCACATAGAAACCAAAGATTAACATACAAAGGTTTCGCAATCTTAAAACCCGGTCATCAGTCTAGGAAAGTCTGACGCTGAATTTTCCATTTCATGGTCACTATTTGGAGATTTTTCTTTTATAACTGTATGTTCGGCGCGTCAATATAGCCAGCCGTGTTAAATCTTATTAGAATAACAGTTTGCAGTAAAATATCGATCATAATAATAATATACAATTTGTAGAAGATCTAATTGGGAAAAAAGATTAGATAGAGTTAATTTTGGATGTCAAATTCCTCATTTCCTGAATTGACCACAATCTATGATTCCATTCCAACGCCATTCACACCACCGAAGACAGAAACAGTTGGAGAAAAACTACGAGGGAAAAAGTGATCCAGAAGGGCGGTCACGACCCTCAGCACTGAGGAATACGACGCAAGGAGGAGGAGGATGATTCCTTACCTAATATCTTGCATGTATTGTTCAACACGCTTCGAATTGAGAACCGCTTTTTTTCGGTTTCGTCACCAACGATCAAAACTTGTAAACCAATATTTAGAGTTTGATTTAATATAATATTGTTATATTAAATCAAACTCTAAAGTGTCCTCTTGATTTCCATTTTCTACAAATTCTGTTGTTCCGTTATCACTTTAACAAAACGTAGTTGGGGTGGCGGGATCTACCTCCTAGTGGTCCACCCTGGTCAACAGCATCTTTGATTTTCTAACCAATGATGACGGCTAACAGATCCCTCTGCGGTGGTAGGCTTTGTAAGAGACTGCCGGGATGCTACCACCCAGCCAATTAATTATATTAAAAAAAATAGTTTCTCCGTCACAATTTCTGTACAGAACAAAAAAAACTTCGCTTAGAAAAAAAAACAATACATACGGGAGTCGTGAATGTCGTGATGTTTGCAAGTGACTTTAACGCCGAAGTTGATACTCCTTTCGGCACTTCCAAAAAGACCTCGACCACTACATTAAAACATCGTACCTTTTGACTTTTAATACACGCTACCGTTTGGTATCGGGCGTCGGCCGGCCGATGTAAATAAAATGTGTCCCATAATAAAAGTGTGGATCGAAAAAGGATTATTTAGAAAAATAAAAGCGTGTGAGACACACGAGTGATGAATTGACATGTTACCGGGGCCATTAGGGCGAGATAAGGAGGCATTTGACTCAATCCGCGGCGCGCGCGCTGCGGCCGTCTACAGGGGGCTGCTGTGTTGCAAGCAATGATATTTTACAGTATCGATATGTTACCTTCATAGTAATTCGCATATTAAATCTATTCCGAGCAATCCAAAACTGCACACATTGACAAGTTTCACTGATAAGCAGAACAAAAGATGCGAAATAGCACGCAAATAAAAGAGATGGCTTAGTTATAGTGACTGCACTCAACGTGGACGTTGTGAAAAACGCCCTAATTAGGGCGTATTTGAGTCTTCACAACGCGTGCTCATTAACATAATATCTGCTTCGTTTGGTTTGGTTGCAAAAAACGGATTTATGAAAACAAGCATGGAATACTTAATATGATAATATATATTTTTTTATATTATTTAAATATTATTTTTAGCGATAATAATATCAGCTTGTAATTGCAATATTAAAAAAATGAAGTTTAAATGTTGAAATAGAATTTTCTACTCTATAGACCACCATTGATTGTCCCTGAATTAGTTAAATCAGTCGTACGGTAAATGAACCTCCGATAACAGTCAAAATTGTTTGTATAAAAAATGGAATTATTATTAGCATTGATCTAGTCTATCACTTCTTCCATACATTAAATCTTCTATAATTATCTTTTTTAAGACAATTTTATTTATTTATTTAATATAACGTTAGCATTTTTGTTTCAAAAAAGCCGCAACGTTCATTTTTAAATGTTTTTTGAGCGACCCCAAAAGTGTTTTTAAAAAGATTATAGCGGCTATAATCTCTATATATCTCTTTTATTTCCGGGTAAAGCATTTTAAAAATATTTGCGGTAAGCAGGTATTATTGTCTCTCTATAGCACAATTGGAACGCATCCGAACAGTGAAAGATCAACGCATTTTGCAAAATATATGATTGAAAACATTAATGACTTACACACCACACCGCATGCTTACTATAATCTATTCTAATAAGATATTGGTAAAATCTTTTTTCACATCGAATAAGTAAAATAAAGTTCGTATTTACATTATTATAACAGCCTGTATATCAAGTGAAGCGTGTAGCGAGATAGGCGCAGTTTATGCGGCCGTGGCTCGCCCGGTAGCCTCTTAATGAGTACCGGCTTCCGTCAATACCGGGTGTGGGAGACCCGGTCCGGAGGAACATAGCCGGATAATAAACGCAAAGGTTAAAACCTCATGAACCGATTTTGACACTTGCCTAATAATTGTACACTGCGATTGATAGAAGTGTTGGGTATGAAAAAAATATAGATGATAATAACATTAAAGATTTCCGTTATTTCGTTTGCTACTAACTAAAAATATATTTTTAACCGACAAAAATAAGTAAGGAGGCTAAAAAAAATATATCAAAAAGCGTTCAATAATTGTTTCAAACAAGGAATCACTGGCTATTGTCATACACCGACTCACAGTTGGGGATTTTCGATTCAATTTATTACGTGAAAAAGTTTTTATTTTGATATTGTTTTGATTAGAAATAAATAAATAAATAAATAAATAAGGTTAACATTGATTTAACTTAGCTTGGTAATGTATTAAAAAGTTTAATCAGTATAATACACTTAATAGATAAATGTTTAAGGAGACATATTAAATAGATTTAAGATATCCGATTAGGAAAACTATAGAAAAAAAGTTAAATCAATTTAAAAATTTCCTTAATCCTTTGACGATCGGATATTCCAGACACAATTAAAATCAATTGTTATCGCGACAACCGGTTGTCGCTTGGGGGTTGAGGGATTAAGAGGCGAAATTGTGTAATGATCACATCTAGTCTAGTGATTCGTCATAGAATTAAATAATAAGTGATCCGTAGGTATGGCCGTTTTTCCCATAATGAAGTTAAGCTTACACAATGGGGGCTATCGCTAGTGAAATTGCCACTAGAGGCGCTTGTGTCGCGTGAGGTCCAATATCATTCACCTTTCACTGGTTTTAGCGGAATTTGTTGCATAAATTATAATTTATTTAATTTACCTGCTGGAAAGTGATCTCCTTCGTAAAATATCGCAAATATGGATTATTTAGCGATTAATGTGAACGCTTTAAAAGCGGAATTATGAAAAAGCGCAAAAATAGGAGGCCTCAAGAGCAACTTCAGAAGTTAGTTTGTATTTTAGTTAGTTTATAGTTATTTATAAATAATAAACCTTAATTAGATTCAAGATATTATAACACTTTGTTTCGGCGCCAATCGCCTTTAACAGCTATACCTCCGGACCTCAATCTACAGTGGCGCCAACTGGTGAGCAAAGAAACGGTAGTCCCCATTAGCTACATTAGTCAACTACTGGACAAACGTTTAGTGCACGTAACTATATTGAAATGTTTTGATGAAACGGGTTGGGGAAAATATGAAGAAACAATGCAGCTTCCCGCCTTTTTGCAGGTACTCTTTCAGTCGCCTCTTAAGACACTCAAACTAAAAAATTGAGAGGAGATATTGTAAGCCGGCACCACACTGTATTTCAAATAATCAAACTACTTATAATATGGCGTTCGCTAATAATAATCATTTAAGCGTAAACAAATCACGTGCGAAGTTACAATAAAATGTTGTGCGCTTTTATTGGTCGTAAAAACGGCGCTTAAACTCTGCGCATAAGCTTTAGTATTTTTATGTATAACATCGAGAATTTGTAAGATGCTGTATGCTGTTCACGGGAGATAAAATTATGGCTGCTGATAAGGGAGTAAGTCAATCTAATTGTAGGTGCAGTGAGTTAATAATAAAAATTGTTTTGACTACAACTTTGAATGTAAATAAAAGATTTTACCGGTTTAACTATCGTTTATTGTGACATTGTATTCGCGAACGTCGGGATAAATCTGAATATAATATATAACCCTAATCCGTAAAATTATCTTTCTATGTATCTGCCAATAGAGCTCGCGTGAATCAAATAAAACCGGCCAAGTGCGAGTCGGACTCGCGCACGAAGGGTTCCGTACCAAAAAGGCCAAAAAAACTAGTTTGTTGTATGGGAGCCCCCCTTAAATATTTATTTTATATTGTTTTTAGTATTTGATGTTTTTGCGGTAACAGAAATATATAATTAGTGAAAATTTCAACTGTCTAGCTATCGCGGCTCTTGAGATACAGCCTGGTGACAGAGCGACGGCCAGACGGACAGACGAACAGACAGCGAAGTCTTTGTAATAGGGTCCCGTTTTTACCCTTTGGGTACGGAACCCTAAAAACGAACGAACTACGTGTACTTCTACTTCTAACTTTTATGATTTATTTTAATTCTAGCAAGTTGAATACTTTAAGAATATCTGTTAGGTTTTTTAAATATTTTTTAATAAGAATCTTATTAGAGTATGAAATACCTACCAACTTTTACAAAAAAAAAAAAACTTACCAGCTTTAATGAAAAAACAATTTAGGTATTAAACGGCGGTGTGGATAAGGTAAGGGTAAAACGTCGGGTAAGTGAATAAATACTATCTTAAGTAAATAATTAAGTTTTTTACTTAACTGGCTTCTTTGAATAAAATTTACTAATAGCCGGGCAGAAACGCAATGTCTTGTTAATTAGCGCTCACTATCCTTTTGACACAGATTATACATGCTTATTAGGTACTTAATTTCATGCAATTTAAATCGCTTAAATTAGGCGTCATTGGTCAAATTTAAGGTACACTTACCATCGGTGCTGTTCTAACAAAAAAAAAAATAGTATTTCAGTTTCTATGGATGTTGTAAAAGGCGACTGAAGGAATACCAGAAGTAGCCAGGCAGCAGCGTCATCTTTCAAACTGCGATCGCCAACTCGCTTAAATAGTTAGGTTAACTAATAGTTAGGTTTGCCTACCCAATTATACTACTACTTATGCATTATGACTGTTAATTATTAAAATGAGACTGAACACGATATACATTGCCATCGCTTTGTGACCACTGCCATTGTTGTACGAACGAAACGTCAAAGAAATAAATGGTAGTGTATCAGTTACGCAACGTGAATTTTGAAATTTTACTAACGACAATATAAAATGAACAGAATCAACCATCGTCACATGACCACTACTAATTAGAGGCTCATGATAATCTTTTCGTATTTTTTATTATTTTATAGCTAACTAAGTTCAATAGATCTAACAATAAGCCTACATCAGAGTCACACCAAAGCCCACAGCTACCGGCTTAGGTTTAAAACAAAAAGCGAGCGGAAGCCGTCTAAGCGATAGCGGCGGCACAAAGGCTAATACTCGCCCGCTATAAATCACTATGCCATAGTTATCGGCACAATTAAGACGTAAATGTGTCGACACGCGGGATATTTTTAAGAGCTTCGGTAATTAATGGAATTTTAAAATTCGAATTGGTCAGAGATTTAATGGGTCAATTGGGATCACATAATATTTATAGCAGCGAATCTATGAAATGCTACAAATGGTTTTGAGTTAAGAAGAAACACAAGAGCCGTTTTTCCATACAAACGTAGTCCCCTGTTTCCTCCCTGGATAAAGCCATTAGAGCAATAATTTTTATTACAAAAATCTATGGCCACTATTAGCATGTTTCTATGTTTTCTGTTTTTTCATAAATTAATTAATAAAAAAGATATGAGCCCTCAAAAGTCCAAAAAAATCGCCAGATTTTCCGCTGTGTTCAAACAATCAGAAAACAAATTTGGCTAAATTTAAGAAAAAAAAAAACATACGAACACGGTCAAAGCCTTTCTTTAATTTTTAATGAAAAAAATATTCAAATCGGTCTAGGTTTGGAAAAGTAATCGGGGGACTACGAAACGTTGATTTGGTGTGCTTTTAGTAGGTATTTTCGGTCCAAGAAGCAGTTGTTTTTATCACACTCTGCGGTGAAGGCGTTTGGCACTGCGCGACAGCAATAGATTTTACAAATGCCTATTTTTAAATTCTCTCGCCACAGCCTACATAAAACGTCTATTTTTTTTTTAAAACAATTGATTTTGATCAATTAGTTTAATTAATGTACTGTTAGTAGTTTTGAGCATTTATGTGTTGTTCTAATCCTTGATAAAAAAGGTAATTTTAAATTCATGTGTAAATTAATATGTTGTCAAAAGTGTTTTATTTTAGTCCTCTTCTGCTTCAATTATTCGTTCCTGTAATCTTTTTGCTATAAGTAACAAATTTTTATTTTGTTTTTAACTTTTTTTTTATAATGTTCGTATTCTAACCTCTTAATTCTAATTCGAATTACCACAATAAGTCTCTACCAGCTGCCGCAAACTCACTATGTCGAGCTTGTAGTAGACCATTCTACTCCCGCATTGGTTTGATCATCATCATCATCACCATCATCAGCCTATCGCAGCCCACTGCTGGACATAGGCCTCTCTTGTTGCACGCCACTTAGGTCGATCCTCGGCTTCTCGCAAATCTAGCTTGTATAGCCATCAGAAACGTTGTCTTTCGGATCAGACATAACATTTTTAAATCATCTGATAAAGATATAAAGGCCTACGATAAATTTAAAAACTCTCACAGAAATATATATGCGAGGTTTGTTAATATTTAGATGTTAAATGATTAAGGTGTAACAGAGTTATTTAGAACGTGCGTCTGTTCAGGATTATACTTCTGTTTAGGTCTTGATGTAAATTAGTTATTATTATTAGCCAACGATATATGCTGGATGCAGGCATGTCCTAACTAGGGTGTGGTAGTTTTTCATAGTACCTATGAGTTTGCCCCGGCAGGCGGGTTGCGAATCGCAGAATAGCGGTATTGGAGAAAATATCGCTGCTGTCTATATTAATCTGGAAATACCTATAACTTAACCCTTTACGGAATCAGATCGCACGAATTATGATAATACCTACTTAGTTCTTAATAAGCCTCTTACGACTTTTTTGCTATTCCATTCCAGGCCATATCAAACATAACCTTTTAAATCACATTCGATTGAATTGGATTCTTGTGTTACCAAGTAATCTTATAGGTTAAATAAATGCGATTCGAAATAAGAATATGGTACACCCCTAAGATGTGAAACAATTTTTCAACAAATTTAAAAACAATGGAATGTTTAAAACACAAATCCAAAAAAGACAGTTGCAATTTAAAAATATCGATTATGGAAGCCCTGGACCGGTCGGGAGCAGCTATCCCTCAAAAGGAACAAATAACACGTCCCTCGATAACAACACTCGAGAATCGATTTTGAGAGTAACCATTTAATTATTTTATCGATAATCTCCCATCGGGACCAGCAAGAAAATAAGAAGAGCGGAGAGTAATCGTCGCTTAGCTGACGCCCGGTAGCCGGCGGCGGTGCGAGCGATTTTATCGACTCATAACAGACTCGATTTATAAGTATTGATTATGTATCGAAACGATACGCGCTCGCGGTCATGCGGCCGGTTTTTTCGCCTAACTTCTAAATAATTTTGCAAATTAATTAATAGTGATACGATTTATCTACACTGTAATAATATGCCTCCGCTGTGTAGCGATGTGCGGGATCTAATAAGAATTTTAACTTTATACTGTTTGTTTATAATTATGTGATCATAGGTTGCGTCGTTTGTAAGTGAAGCACTTTGATAAATATTTCATTTGTAATGTCATACAAAAAGTATTTTTAAAATAAATTTAAAAAAACTAACTGGAAAGTTGTTATATCTTTCGTGTCTACAAAATTCACTTTGCAACATAAAGATTAGTTAGAATAAATCACAAGAGATGTCGTAAGTAGTACCTGAATTTTTGTATTATGCGTCATTTATGACTTGAGGTGGGTTGATTAATTAAATATAACGTAATCTTTTGTAATTATGCTTGCCTAAGTTTAAAGCTATGACATTGCTCAAATTGTATTTTCTTTTTATGAAAATTCTTCCTATTTACCTTGTATGATAAGACAAATTAAGTTTTTTTCTTTGAGTCTGTGTAAATTACTTAATAACTACTCGTAATAATATGTTTTTTGCTGAGGCTAATTTTGTGGAGACAGGTTTAATAATTTGTTTGGTTGCCAGTAAGGAAGTTTAAAAAATTACCTAGTCAACTACTTAGGCATATCTACTGGGATTAACAATATCATTTTAAAATTAACTTACCATTTAGCCTCTTTATTTTAAATTGTAATTATTCCTTTTTTATTTTATTCATTCTATACCTGAATCTCTATAATGTTAATCATAGTCACTAACCTAAGTTTAAAATGATAGAACTTTATTAGTCAAACAAAATTAAATACTTATACGTCACTAAAACTAATGTTTTTAGTTAATTCTGTCTTAAAATATCTAAATTAGTGTTCAAATATGTTTTTTTTTTGGTTTTGTAGTTGGTTCTAGGTATGCAAAGAGATTCTGTCAGACACGAAAACCTTAGTCTCAATCGTCGAAACCAATGCTGTTATTACAAACGTTCAGAGTTTCGACGTGTTTTCTAAAACACAGATCAGAAGCTAACGATTGATTATAAAACCCTAATCGTCATACTAAGCTGATGTAACAAAATTAGTAAGATGGCACTGCAAAAAAGCGTTGCTTTAAAAATCACAGATGGAATCGTCAACCCCTTTAAAAATAATTGTTCCAATAACTGCGACAATAGCGCTAAGACATTCGGGAAGTCCGTGGCGAACTATTGGACGTGTGCTAGCTTTGTTTGTGAGTCGATTTGCATAACTTAACCCTTTACAGCGTACGGACAAAACGCGGTTTATTATAGCAAAAAACGCGCATCAGCCGACGATCTCTTTACAAGCGGTGAAAGGCGAAAATTTGTAACCGTAAAACAGCGTGTTCTCTATTTAAACACACATAAATACTATCCCATTAAACACAAATAGAAATTCATTTATTCGCGGCAACTTAGCGTATGCATAATTCACAAAAATGTATTCTTAATACAAGGGATTAAAGACCATATTTAGCGGTAGAATGCTAATTTATGATAAATATAAGTAGTGTAATAATTTAAAAATCAAACGATGACACAAGTATGACGTGTCAAATCGTAATTTGTGTATCGTCAGCGACCCTAATTGGATACTAATGAAGTGCTGTATATTTTACTATTTATCTTATGTTTTCTTTAAGGTTATGAGATGGTTTTATTTTATATTTTCTAAAGAAAGTTTTTTCAAATTTGTGTATGGAGAAAAACGATGATAATATACCTACTTACAATTTACTTATCTACAAGTAAATGTTTCACTAGATTAGAGAAAAAGTTCCAAGAAAGAAATAGTTAATCAAATTGAAATAGCATCAATAGTAAAGCTTCGTAATACCACAATAGGACTAATTAAAATTAATTAGTCAATAAAATTCATTTATTTAATTTTAGTTAGCTAATTAATTATAATGAATTTTTAATATTTAGTGTCATAATGAATTCTGATTATAGATAATTTGCTTTCTGATTATTGATTTGTCTTAAATGTATTTTGAAAAGGTACTGCAACTACTTTAAATCAGAAAAAGAGGCTAACAACGAAAAACGTTATGCCTTTAATTTCAATTAAGACAACTGACAAACGTAATCTTACAAATCTGATAAGTATTAATCATATCATATAATATTTGATTCTCTCATTTTACATCACAACAATTTGTTTTAATCTTATTTAGATATACGTTCGCTAATTTAACCACCCTGTAGTAAACAATTATCAGAACATTTTAATACAATTACTTTACGAGACGTTTTTGCTAACTTTTACCCTTTGTCCGTCGGTTGCTTCTACCTCAGCCATTAACTACAATGTTGACAAACTATTCCATTTTGCTATTGTACAAAACTAGAGCAATAGCCACTTTAGGCGAAAAAAAAACACCGCCAACCAAAGGTATTGATTCAAAAGGGTTAACGTTTTGTTCGTATTTGCATAGGCGAAATGGGCTGTACAGTTAAAATATTTTAACTGTTTTAGTAGGCGTGGAGGTACAAACGATTTTTTGCTATTTTGCTTGCCGTTCAGTTGGGATAAAAGGAAAATACGTAACATTTGTATTTTTACAACTAAAAAAACTACTGCTGCGGTCGAAAAAATAAGTTTGTTATTTATATTTTGCTGTGTATTGACAGTTTTTTTTGTACAGAATTACTTACGCAGATTACTATGCTTCCTATTTAAAACGATTTATGTTTTACATTTCAGATTGTTGCCAAAATTAAGAAGGCCCTACTTTGCTTGTATGTATCTATCTGACTCTTTCAATTAGGTTCCTTCTTCCTTATCACTGCCTTTGAGGCATTGGTATGAGTGTGAAAAAAAAACGGAGACGTAGGTATTATGAACAATATGCCATTGTAGTTGCCTCAGTTGCAAGTTGCAGAATCGGTAAATCGTGCCAATAGCTAAAATAAGCCATTCTGCTAAATATTATTTTTAAATTTGCGATTATAATAGCAAGGACTATCATTAAGTAAAGTAAAGTAAGCTTAGATGTCTCTGCAAGACTGATTTATGAGGTACGAGTTAATTGTTTTTGGATATCTACCAAATAAATTTGCTAAATAGTATCATTGAAAGTTTAAATCAGTGCATATCAAGTTATGCATATGTACATACTTTACTTGAAGAGTTCATTACAATGTTTATTTATTTTTATAGATATTAATTTAAGCTGGCTCATATCGGGACATTAAGATAGACCATGAACAAAACATCTTATATCCGATGACAGTTCAACAAAAAACCCACATAAAACAGTTACCATTTTAACCGTTTTGCTCCTACAAAGCATTTCTGAAACAATGCCCCGCCGGACAGTAGCCCTCAGCCACCGAGAAAAAAACTGTAACGGTTCCGATTTTTTAACGATCGTTTTTTAAACCCTTTAAGAAATACCGTTACGATCGAACAAAACAAGTCCACCCTGATAGATTATGCAAAAACCTAACTGCTCTTCCTATTCTTGTATCAATTCCCAGGCTCTCTGAAAGGATCTCAACGGCAATCGATATTCACAAAGATGACACCTTGTTTGAATATGCAGCTTTCCCATGAAACTCTTTGATTCGATCCAAAGGGTTAGACTAGGGTGGATGAGTCTATAGGCAAATTCGATTATCTCAATGCATTCTCACGCACATCCCGCGTAACAACTATAAATCTTGCATAAAACCCATACAGAAAAAACGCTATTAAAAAAAGAACTATCTATGCGACCCTCGTATGCATAAGAAAGGATCCGAACACACCCAAATTATACGTAACGTGACAAGTGCTGCGCCCCATCAAGCTTTGAGTAACCCCAAAACTATTTGCGCACCGAAAACCCCGTTCTTTCTGCGCGCGCGCGGCCTGCGATTTTTTTTTCGCTACCTGTATTGATGTGGGGACAGTTATTTGCATTTTTTTTGTATTATTCCCTTTCAAATTGTATCTTAACCCTATTCAATAATGTCAGGGGTTAGGTTGCACTTAATATTCAAAAAAGGGCAGGTACATTTCTCTTAATATTCTCGCATAAATTATAGTCAGGTACATTTTGCTATTGTGCATCGCGAAATAGGGCATCGAGCAAAAGGGTGTAATGCAATTTCTATAGATTCGCGAATTGATGTCATATTACGTTGATCGTACGGACTATTTTTGTTATTAAAATCGGAATACCTTTGGTATCAGAATCACGTTGCAAGCGGATCTGCGACGTTTTACTTCCTGAATGCGTTAACCCGTTTCCTTTTGTAAGAATTTATGCAAAAAAGTTCTACCCATCCTATTTTTTTATTCAATAAAATTTAGGGGCTATGCACATTATGCAAATGCGCGCATAAATTTTAATACGACACACGTGGGGTTGGTTTTGTAGTATGATACTTAAAACGTAATATTTAAGGATGTTTTTTGAATGATAACAAATCGTTATTTTTTGTGGATTACAAGTAAGTATGCGATTTTTTCGTGTCGCCGACTGTTTAGAATTGTTCTTTATGATTTTTTTTCTCAGGGCCCGTCTTACCGTTATAAGGAGTTCGTTTTTATTGTATCGCGAGTGACATATGAACCGGGACCGTGGATTTGGATTAGAATATGTAATTACTTCCTTTACGGTTTTCGGAAACGGTTTGGGCCGTTATTCGATGTGGCACCTTCGCACCTTTGCCTTGCCTCGGGTCGCGGTTAGCTTCGATCCCATATTGTCATGTAAACGACTTTTGTATACTAATGGGCACTATTGTGTTGATGCCAGGAAAGATGACCCTTACAACTATGTCAAATACCTATACAAGTACATGACGTATTATTAAGAATAGAATTAACGTAGTCTTTACATAAGATAACTTACGTCGTTGACCGTCGCAAACAATCAACAAATTTAACAGGAAAAGCTAAACTATATTTTAAATTTGAATGATGAAAGATGAAAGACGAAACATGAATTTCAAAAAGTTCATTCTAAAACTTATTAATAATAAATGTTGCTTACTATCTCTAACAACTATTTGAGGGTACATTTTTATTGCATTTAAGTTGACATTGCGCTAATTGCGGAAGGGTTTACGTCCTTCATAATTGTTTAAGAATTTAAACTGGTTTATTGAAAGAAAGAACATTAGCAATAATATCTCCGGACCAACAAAACAAACAAACCTCAGGTCCGTTATCAAAAAAAGTCCCACTGAAAGGGCGGTACTGATTGTTGTCGAAGAGGGCTTTGCAAAAAACCACAATATTTTTTTGATAAAAAAACGACTTGATCCCTTTTTGCGCCCGGCCCATTGTCTCCGTTCTATTGTTTTGCCGATTTGAAATATTTTTATGCTTTCCGGATGACGATAATGTTTTTGACTTATTTTCAATAACTATTATTTAGCGAATTTATAGGAGATGCGTCCATTGTTTTTGTGGGCGGTATCGGATGGATGTGACTGTATGGGTACAAATTAACTAGTAGCGATACTGATCTTATTTAAAGTCGATTTGTGCACGGATGCCGACTTCTAATAGCGTAGTAAAGTCGCCTAATGACAAGTTCAGTGACAGTTTTGTGATTAGAAATTAGATTGACGGAAATGAATGTTAGATACACGATTAAAACAAAGCCGTTTAGGTAATTTTATTCTGCATTAAACCTTTTTTGAATCTTAATTTGAAATGGCATTGTACACGGAGCGTAGTGCTGTGATGTCAAAGATTTTTTTATAAATATGTGCAGTTATTTAGCACATGACATGTATCTATAGATTTGCTCCGAACATCTGCATACTGTCAATAAATTAACCCGTTGCAAATGTTTGTTAGTAAAATAAATGATTGCCCATTAAATGATTTATTACGGAATTATTCAAATGCGGCATCGGTGGGTTTTTGCTGATCTGCATGCGATTAGCATGATAATACAGAGGTGTTCGATAGTAGAAATCATATTGATAACGCATTGTTTGATGGCTTCAGCGACGTGTGCAGCTGTAGTCTGTGTAAGAGGTAGGTACGGTATGCGTGAACTGTATGACTTCATGTTTAATATTTGCTCGTAGCTTGCAGCTGACTCTGTGCCTGTCGTTGCATGTGTTATGTTTTTGAGTGAGACCTCATTTACTTGAAGATAAGCTATGTGAAATTTAATTTACGTATTTATTTTATCTATATAAAAATGTAATATATGCATAGGGGTTTAGACTTTCTCGTTTCTTAAACCACTTAGTACTTGTTAAACCTTATTTGAATAAGTCTCTAAAATTTACCTAAGAGATTCTATCAATTAATTGAACTTCATCTACACTAATTAATAAATGTATGTTTGTGTGTGTCACTAGATCAATGGGTGCAGCAGTAGTAATCGGTAAACGGACGGTTGTGGGCTCCAGTCCCAGAATGTTTGTTTCAGGGATTGGATTTAATTTTGATTTGTCATTATTACGAATCCAAAATATAAGGTTTTAAATTATGATACATTCAGTAGGTACTTAGTATTAAAAAGTACTACCTAGCTAACATGGCTTAGTTTTTTAATCTTAGTAAACATCGTTTAATAGCTGGTATATCTAGTTGGTAGAAAAACATGTCATTTATAAATGCGTATCTAGTTAGTAAATAACATTTTATTCACTCTATATACTCTCCTTGTAGTCCGCAATGACCAATTCTATAGACGCTGGAAAAATGATAGTGGTATATAAAATAAAATTTTCGTAAATCATCTCAGCAATTAAACGCTTTGATTGTACATTGAACAGTTGCCCTCAGTTAATTGTTGAATTGGAGCAGATAAGTCATTCTTGAACTAAACTTGTTTAGTAATAATATATGCCGTTTGTAAGGCTATCGGAAAAAAACGAGGTTATATTCTTTCGGGAACAAAATAAACAATTAGGCATCATTACAAAAAACGCCTCGTCACAGCTGCGTAAGAAAAAATAATCGCGCAATTGAACCTTCGCCCCTGAATGCAAATGCGCCATAAATATCGACTGTATCGATAGATCAAGTATATTTATATGTTAATACGATAACCCTTTGCACTATTTTGTTGGTGACATTGGAGGACTCATTTGCAATGCAAAGCAGGAACGTTTCCTGTGAACTATTGACGACCGATGATTAGGTGTTTCGTTCGATTTTTGCGTGTAATGGCAGATGTGCTTTGGGTTCCGGCCGTTCGACGGTAGATGGCGTTAGTTGTTGCAATTTGATATTAATCGAACTAAAGTTTAATACTGTTTCATGCATAATTTTTTCCTAGCATTTGCCTCAATCATTATTTATTTTAAATATTAGATTCTGTGGTCTGATTTATAATATAAAGCAAACCGAAAAGCAAACTATTTATTATGTATGGTTTAATGTTTTATTTATTGTTTTTGTATATTATTATCCTGTGATATTGTATTGTCATCTGTAACTCGTGTGGTATTATTGCGTTTCTGAATTCTATAATTAGGATACCTAGTTTTCCCATTAACACTGATCTATCCTTCACCTGTGATGGAAATTACTTCTATTTGTGGTTTTTGTGGTACCCTGGTACCTACTGAATCGTTTAAAATTCTGTACATATATCATTGAAAAATCACAAATAGAAGTAATTTACATAAATTTTATTTTTAGACAATATTTTAATTAATTTATTTCGCCTTGAAAAACATTACTAACTATATAATTTTTTATATGGGTGTCAACCTAAAACCACAACGTTTGTCATCCAAGTTTGTACCCTGTATACTTAACGCTCATCGTCCGATCGAGTCATACAAGGATATGTCACCTGCATTTACATCGTGGCGGGGCAGGCTAACATCATCAGTCCTCATCAGTCTACTGCAAGACCTCTGCAACAATAGAGTCCTAATAATATAAGAACTTGATACACACTTCTAACTTTCTACGTCTAAAAAATAAACAGCTCATGTGAGTGTCATACCTACCGTAATGTAAATTCAACCTTACGAACATTACCCAGAGGTTAATGATTGATTAAGGAAAAATAACACTGAAATTAAGATCTATCTATTTTTTTTAACCTATTGCATAGTTTCTATGGCGGGCCTTGAGCGTGGAGACCGAATCCAGAAATTCCGTAACGAAAATAACCTAACCTAACACTCGGGGCGAGGCACGAGCGAACAATTTTGAATTTCCGACATTTAAAAGAATTTAGAAGAAAATAAGGATTTTGACAGTATGGTTGCCTATGGTAACCATATCTGCCAAAATAACAGAAAAATTTAATTACAAAAGTCAAAATTAGAAAATACATAAAATTATAAAATTAAGCTATTGCATAGCTTCTATCGCGGGCCTTGAGCGTGGAGACCGAATCCAGAAATTCCGTAACGAAGATAACCTAACACTCCCCCCCCCACTCCGACCGGCACAGCGGTGATACTTTTTAGTTTTATAATTGCATAAGTTGATAAAAAATGCTATGCAATAGCTTTACCGCGGCAGTCTCCGAGTGCCACACGTCTTTTTTTTTCATCATCATGTCATGTTTTATTGACTTAGTCCTTACCTCACCCTAGTGCCGTTCGTAGGTAATCAATGAGGTATTATTATCATTATAAACTTGTAATGAAAAGTAACCCTTAAAATCAAAAGCCATCTTCCATTCCTACCTAAAGTCACTTGAATAAAGCAACCCACTAGGGCGTGCGGCGTGCGTGCGCGCAACCGCGGCATGTTATTTTTGTCACATTGTCATTACGACGGTTCCGTCCAAATTGCAGCGATGCCACCATGCATATTCAACAGATGTATTGTTTTACCTGTATTGTATCGGCGCCACCGTAACGAGACCCGTCTTGAGCCTTACAATTGCGTCTAAGTTCATACCAACTGTTGTGGGCAAGGGAGGGGTTGGAGATGAAATTATGATGGATATGTAGACAAAAGATTGGTCATAAAATGTCAAGTGAGATCTGAAGTTAAAACTTAAAAGATTCGAAAACAGTAGGTTCGAGACTCGTAATAAGTTGTAATCTATACAAGCACTCCCGACAGAAATAAACTAAATAAACCAGTCAAGTGCGAGTCGGGACACGCGCAATAAGTATAGGGTTTTGATACTTCACGTCGGTTTTGTTATATATATTTTCCCCATGACTGTTGATATTGCAATAAAACATTTTTTGTATTACTACTATATGTACTGAATGGTTTTTGTTAAATTTTTCATTTTAATACGTTAGTGACTGTCCTGAAAATATCTGATAAGTTTTCAATTAACTTGTTTATAAGTGCTAATCCTGCAACTTTGTTTATGTAGGTATAGCTATTTAGCGGCAGAAAAAGAGTCCAAGTAGTAATTTAAAAATATAACAACGTTAATAAATTCTAAAAATCTAAATCACAAACCCAGAATATTTTATAAAGACCTATCCAATGACACCCTACTATGTACTACGTCAAAGAAGAAAAAAATTGCATGTAGAGGAAGTAAAACATAAAAAATGCTTGTACTGGTCTGGGTGTTTTCTATGTATTATAAGTATGTATTTACAAAAAAAAAAGTATATAAGTAAGATTATCGGTTGTCTAGTACCCCATACGACAGGGTACTTAATACTACCTTAATTTGGGACTAGATGGCTCTGTGTGGCCCAGTGAGGCATGTCATGTCTTAAAATATTTATTTATTTATATTTATATTTATCTACATCTTTTTTATTTAATGTAATAGTTAATTATTTAAATGTCCTAAGATATTTTATGGTAGGCTTAGTAAATACTACTATATTTTAACGATTCGTAGTAGGATGAAAGCGTGCCTACTGAACAAAATATAGTTTTGTACTAAAAGAGTGTGTAAATGTGATGTGTAGTAGAGTCAATCACGGCTCTCTTATTGTTTAGCGTTCAATGTACCTGTAGGTACTTGTGTTGCCTAATTTTTCATACGATACAATATTTAAGTGTAAAACAAGCAAACAGTGCTGCAACAAAGATAGTATTTAAAGGAACTTGACCCTTCGTTGCAACAAAAAGATTTTTAAGAAAATAAATTTCCCAATAAACATCAAAGCGGTGCCAGTCAAGCAATCACGTACTATAGTTATCGGGGTCGTATTTTATTTGAAAGCTCGATGACTGAACTTCAATCTTACTTCCTACTAATATTATAAATGAGAAAGTCTTGATGAATGTTTGTTACCTAAGCACAACTGAACGGCTCGACGGATCCAAACAAAATTTGCACGAAAGTAGATCATTGGCTTGAATAGCATAAAGGCTACTTTTTATTCCGGGAAAACGTCCGAATCACTTTAAATTCAAAGTTTTGCGCGTAAGAAGTTGTAGAATACAGCTAGTTATAAATAAACGTGATACTCAAGAAAGTAAGTTAGAATACGAGTACCATCAAAACCAAAACAGTTTAAAAAACTTGAGAGGTGTCAAGGGACACCCGGGTGGAACGAAGTTCATTTTTAGTGAAGGAATTGTAATAATTTTTTTATTTATTTTAAATTTAGTTTTAATTCTCTCTCTCTCTCTCCCTCTCACCCTCCCCCCCTCCCCCCTCCCCCTCTCCCTCTCACTCTACATCTTCCATCTCCCTCCCCCTCTCCCTCTCACTCTACATCTTCCATCTCCCTCTCCCTCTCCCTCTCCCTCTCCTCTCACTCTCCCTCTCTCTCTATATCGCCGCACGGCTTACAACTATAGCAAAAAGTGTCTGTCAAAAAATGTCGGTCAAAAATTGGTCGTTACAATTTTTTCCGTCTAGCCCCCTTTCGCAACGCGCGATAAGGAACTTCGTTCCAATATGGACATATTATTGGCGATATATCTGCTATCAATAGTGTCATAAATTATATCGAATTTAGATTTATAACTTCGGAAATCCGGTGTAAATGCGGTCTAATGTTTAATAATGAGTGTTGATCAAGCGACTCGATCGATCACGCGGATCGATATTTGATGATAGGCCATTTTGTATTCTTAACACGTTATAAATTTTAAAATATTGTCATGAAAAGCGGTTGAGATATTTGATTGGTAATGTTGCAAATTAAGTCTGACGCAATTTTAATGTATTCTCGTTGACACGAATCCAGAAGGTTGGGATAGATAAACATTAGTCGAGACCTAGCTGAGTTAATTATGCCCAGCGCTGGACTAACGTTAGCGAATGATGATGATGTATTTTTTTGTAGTTATTTATATAAGTAGTACCAACTGGACTGGAAAAAATCTGTATCGCATCGGAATAAATAAACGTTCTGTTAACTTATTGTGCAGAATTAAATTGGATTAGATTTTGACGCAAATAATTATGATTAAAGTTTCATTGTGATTATTTATGTTTTTGTTTCTTTCGTGTCATCAATTTTGGCATGGTATACGAAAAATGTTTGGAAAATAAATACGTTTTGTTAAATTTTATTAACCCGGCTTTATTTTATTCTAGAAATAGAGTAATTATATTCGAGTAAATATGTATTTAAAATCATACTCAGAATTATCGGAAAATACAGTTTCGTTAACAGTTTTAACACGCATTACAAAAGGTTACATACGCAAAGTCGTTTATTTTAATATCAATCATAATTCATAACTCTTGCGCAAATATATACCATCAATGATGTCAATAATATGACAGTGATGGATATTTTAGTATGTTAAACTTTGAATTTTGGTTTATTTGATTAATTGTGAACCTTCGATTGTGATATTCGAACATAAAATATTGTTAAGCGGTACAATTACCGCTTGCAACTATAACAATAATTTACACATTTTACAGTTTTAAAAACATTACACGAATATTATCTTTGTGATGGTTGGACTTGGACATAGTACGCAAGGATAGTAAAGTTTATCATACTCCGACAAAACTTCAAATTTGGTGTTAAATAAAGTCTTTATGTATTATTTTGAAAGTCGTATACAAAACATTTTAATTTCAACTGTAGAATATCTGCATATTTGCTATATGTTGCACATTTTCTTTACACATACTCTATTATTATATATTATTATATTTATGAGTAGGTACGTAACGATAAAAACGGCAAATACTCTAGAAATTCAAGTTTGACTTAATCGAAAATATCATAAAAATAAAGATGTTAAAAACTATGACCCGGAGTAGTAAAGTGTTCGGTAATGGACCCTAGACCTGTCGCGGACCAGTGACCTTTAATTGCGAGTCAATTAGACCCAGAAACACCTGATGCCATTTATGTATTTAACTACAACAAAATAATAAAAGAGTAAAAAGTAGTTTTGCTTTAAGGGTAAAAGTGTTGTAATATTTCGCTCATTCTTAATTGCTTAAGGCTTTTTAGCTTCCTAAATTTGTAATAAATTATGACTATTTTTTTACTGACAGATTATTTGAAAACATGACAAAGGTAACTTTCGTATCGTATACAAATCCAAGAAATATTGTATGAATGTAGATAAATAGATAGATAGATAATTCTTTTATTACACAAAACGAAGGTAGATGTATTTTTATTCAATTGAGAAAATTGAACTCTATATTGTTTGAGGCCCAGTTCTGATTTTATTTTCTTTACAAAGTAAAAAATACGCAATTTTGCAAATCCTGGAAGCCTTTTCCCGAGTCTAAGTTTTGCTCCGTGGGCAGGCCCTCTACAAGGTGGACCGACGATCTGGTCAAGGTCGCGGGAAGCCGCTGGATGCGGACAGCACAGGACCGATCGTTGTGGAGATCCTTGGGGAAGGCCTATGCCCAGCAGTGAGCGTCGATTGGCTGATATGATGAAGTTTTGCTCAGTTCAAGCAAGCTATAGATATAAATACTATCAAAGATGCGAAGATATTATCACTACACTTAGAAGTAATGTTTTATTCGTTAATATGGACCAATTGTTCAAATAAATAAAAGAAATAGGTATTTGATTATCCCATCTGCAAGCAGTCAGGCAAGCTTTATTCATTAATATGAGAAATAAGATGATATTAATTACAAAATAATTCGTAATCTTCATTCCACAAACAGAACACGAACCAGTTCGAAACTAACATCATAAAAAAGTTAAAATAAATTCATGCACCTTATCGTGATTACCGCAAATATAAGACATAAGTAATTTCATGAGAATGTAATTAAGAATTCTTAATAAGCGCCTCAACAGTTGTTTTAAGTTTTCTTGTAGAAAGCAAAGTCTTGTAGCAATTACAAGAATCGGATACTGTGCACACTTTAGTTTTTCATCGATTTAATTATTGTAAAAAGTAAAGTGCATTTAACAGGAACTCTCAATTTATTAGGTTTGTTGTTATGTTTGGAGTTAGTTTATTTGATATTTTAACAATTAAATTGCAATTATAATATCAGTATATAAACTTGATGCGAGGAGATGCGGGTTCGAGTCCCGCCTGAGACATAATTTTTCAAGTTTATATACTGATAAGAGTTAGTTGTTTCGAGATTTCTACCATGTACCTTGTTTTTTATGAATTTCTGATATCATTGTTGTTATCACATGGCTTGAGTTCTATTTGTGGGTTGTTAACGAAGTTTATTATTACATGAGTAAGTTGTTTCGAAATTACTTCCACATACCTTGTTTTTTATGAGTTTCCAATATTTCAGGTGCCATGATCAAGGAATTACTTTGTAGCCTTAGAGATTATTAGAACTTAGGGTTACTACATTTGTCGGAAAGACTTAAAATTATTAAATTTAACTATATTTTATTAAGAGATGAATTGAAAGCAGATGCAAGGTCCTTATTTTTTGTGACATTTTGTATTAACAAAGAATGAACTGTAATAATTTATGTAGATAATAAGAGGAATTTGGCTTCACACCAAACCCTGTTGAGAGGAAGCCTACGATGGAGCGAGCTTACCCAGAAGCAGCCCATTTACTTCTTACTCGACACCTCCATTTACGACACTCAAAAAAGAGTAGAAGTGATGCTAATAATTTTTTGTGCCAGTACCACAAAAGCTTACAAAAATTTGTTTAAGATAAACTACAGAACCATCTCAACAGTAGCACGGTGCGCCCGCGCCCGAGGCCTAATTATGTCGGTCATTACTTTTATAATTAGCTCAATTGAGACGCCTCGCGCGATCCGTGCTTATGTCATTACTAGATACCAATTACCGGCGCGTATGCTTAGTTTCCTGCACTCTTTAATGTCTTCTCATAGCTGCAACAAGTTGGAGAAACAATGAGATGAATGACTAACGGAGTTGTGTGGAAACGTGGTAGGTAGACACCTGATTATTATTTTAAATTGCATCACTTTTTTACCCAAAACAAGGGTAGAGATCAGAAAGGTAGGTCTGTATTTACGTAGCTTTTCACGGGGTTGAATACCGGTATTAAAACAAAAGTTCCGGTTGAAAAGATTAGGTAGAGAGATATTTGTTTAACTTTAAGATTATAATCTTTTAGAATTTTATTAATTGATTTGCATGTAATTGGTAGCAATATTGTAAAATTGCAAATATCACTCCTATACATAAAGATAACAACAGAGCAGATATAACTAATTATCGGCCGATCTCAATTTTGTCTGCCTTGTCGAAGGTTTTTGAAAAATTAGTCCATCAGTCTCTTTACCCAATGATTGAAAAACATATAATACCAAATCAACATGGCTTCGTCAAAAATCGTTCTACGATTACTAATCTTGCATTATATACAACTTTTTTGTTTGAAGCTATAGATAAAGGGGAGCAAGTAGACTCAATTTACACGGACTTTAAAAAGGCTTTCGACAAGGTAGATCACTTGATATTGTTGAAAAAGTTAGCCTATAACGGTATATAAAAGGCTCACTCCTAAGATGGTTTGCCTCATACGTTAATAACAGAAAACAGAGAATTGTAGTAAATGGACATGAGTCAGATTTGTTTAATGTCACATCTGGAGTACCACAAGGTTCAATTTTAGGACCTTTTCTCTTTATACTTTATATTAACGATATTGGTAGTTGCATAAAACACTCTAATTTTGAACTATACGCTGATGATCTTAAAATTTACAGAACAATTCGTACAACAGAAGACTGTTTACTCTTACAGGAAGATTTGACATTACTTCATAACTATTGTATTAAAAATAAACTTCAACTAAGCTTTAATAAATGCAAAATTTTATCTTTTACACGGAAGAAAAATCTCTTAACTTATTCTTATGTCATTCAGCATGCTGCTCTTCAAAGATCAGATAACATTAGAGACCTAGGTGTCATGTTAGATGCCAAGCTTACTTTAGACTTACATGTAGATTCAATAACGTGTAAAGCTTATCAGATGTTTGGATTCATTTCACGTAATATTTCACCTTTCAGGAAGGCCAGTACTTACTTGAATCTGTATTTCACATTAGTAAGAACCATTTTAGAATATGCAGTTATTATATGGGATCCATTTTATAAGATATATGATGCAACAATAGAAAAAATTCAAAAGAAATTTCTAAAATTAGTAAATTACAGATGTTTTCATTTTTATGATAGTTATGATAACTTATTAAAAAGGTTTAATCTTATTACTCTGCGTCAAAGACGTATTCAATTGGAGGCAGTTTTTCTTTACAAAATTGTAAACAACTACATCGATTGCTCAGCGTTAGTTAGTAAAATATATTACAGAATCCCATCAGGCAGACTTAGAAATAAAAGTAAAGCTCTTTTCTCTATACCTATCTGCAGAACCAATGCTGGAAGGCGTTCACCACTGTACCGAATGTTAAATCGTTATAATGAATCGTTTGCACGCGATATAGATCCATTTCAATATAATCTTGTAAGATATAGAAGCCAAGTTAATAACTTTCTTAAGAATAGTCATAACCACTAATACTGATAAATATTTGCAATTTTAGTATTGTAGTAAAGCCATAAATATTTAAAAAAATACAATCATATTTGTTGTTTAAATATTAGTACAATTAACTTTTCTTATACATATATGGAAACTTGTTTTCTTATAATTTGTAAAATTCAGAATTCATATCTTAATTGTTATTGTTTCAAATAAAAAGGCAAACATTGTCAACAACAGTAGCCTCATTAGTGTAACTTATACGCGGAATACGTTGTTGGTGTGTATTAACATATAGATTAAAATTTTATGTAATCCAATTTATACACTACTGTTTGTGTTCTCCTTAATAAATAAAAAAAATGACTTGAAGTTTCAATGAATAGTCATCATGTTTGCTATAATATTTTGAGGACAAATATAATTAATTTTTAAATTTTTGTGTTTGGTATGAGTAAGAGTTGTTGCATAGGATTATTGCTTCCTTTAACAGTCGAATAGCCAAGATCACAGTCTAAAAGATAAAAAACTGCGGTTTTTTCCACCTTTTCTAATAAAAACTAGGTACCGAAGAAAAGGAATTTTTCTATTTGCCTTATCTTCAAATTTTAAAAGTTTTGACTAAATTAAAGAATTAATTTCAAAATAAACAGTAACTAGCAAACAATGACGACCATTTGGATCAGCGGTAGTAAACGCTGCTTCTGAGCCATGGGTCGCGGGTTCGATCCCCGCACAGTACAAATATTTGTGTGCATGAACATGTCATTTTTTCAAACAGACATGTTCATGCACACAAATATTTGAACTATACGGGGATCGAACCCGCGACCCATGGCTCAGAAGCAGCGTTAACTACCGCTGATCCAAATGGTCGTCTAATAACTATTCAATTGTTAAAGTTTTATTTATAAAATTGTATTTAAAAATTAACAATTACCTCTCTACCTAATTTATTTGAAGAAAGTGTCATATTCAAGATATGACAAGATATAAAATTATTAAATTTTATACCTTCCAGAAATGCTGCTCACATCTGAATGTCCTTCATATTTATGACTAGCTCTTCCCCGCGACTTCGTACGCGTCAATTTCTGTTTTTATGATCGCGATTATTTTTGCAACATTTTTCACTGATGCTTCGCTCCTATTGGTCGCAGCGTGATGTTATATAGCCTAAAGCCTTCCTCGATACATGGACTATCTAACACAAAAATATTTTTTTTAATTCGAACCAGTACTTCCAGAGATTAGCGCGTTCAAACAAACAAACAAACAAACAAACAAACTCTTCAGCTTTATAATATTAGTATAGATTTTCCAAAACAAAAACACAATTTGTTGACATTACCTACATAATGTATATTCAAGCCTAAAATTTGTCTCAATCAGATCTGTTGATCCGTTCTAGCGTGATGACAAATATTCATATCTATAATATTAGTAAGGTTTGAAAGTAAAAAGCAGTCGCCGCAGCCGAAACTAAAAACTGGACTGGATGACTGGTTTGAAAATAAAAACCTTACTAATATCATAAACTAGCTGTTTCCCGCGACTTCGCTCGCGTCAATTTCTGTTATTATGATCGTGACTATTTTTGCAACATTTTTCACTCATGCTTCGCTCCTATTGGTCGCAGCGTGATGTTCTATAGCCTAAAGCCTTCCTTGATAAATGGACTATCCAACACAAAAAGAATTTTTCCAATCGGACCAGTACTTCATGAGATTAGCGCGTTCAAACAAACAAACAAACAAACAAACTCTTCAGCTTTATATATTAGTATAGATATGAATATTTGTCATCACGCTAGAACGGATCAACAGATCTGATTGAGATAAATTTTAGGCTTGAATGTACTTTCATCCTGGATAAGAGTTCCGTTGCATAAGATAGTTTTAAATTTGAAATTCCTTCTGACGAAATTGCGAGCGACACCT
Organism: Anania crocealis; assembly: GCA_949315895.1. Classification (NCBI taxonomy): domain Eukaryota; kingdom Metazoa; phylum Arthropoda; class Insecta; order Lepidoptera; family Crambidae; genus Anania; species Anania crocealis. Next base: position 572,643 of record OX438885.1, on the reverse strand, counting down.
ATTATTATGTGCAAATATCCATGGTTTTTAAAATATAAAAAAAAATATGATATTAGAATAAAATCGATTGAAAAAGACCGGTCACTGCCTGTCGGGAACGCATCTATTAATATCATATGTAATAACGCGATCTTGTCACCGACACAACATGTATCTATATTACGGTATTACCGATAACCGGTACACAGCCCTAGGTGTGAACGACCTCACTCGGCATATGGGCGACAATGCGGTGACGTCATTGTGTAAAACCAATATGGAACAAAAGGTATGGCGGATCGAACTAAGCCGATTTGGGAGGCTAGTTGGTAATAAGATCACGTAAGTAGTGACGCCATGGAATCTTTGGATTCGCCAATATGGAGGCATAAGCAGAATATTAGCATGTCTGGAAGGCCACGCCCATTTTGTAATTTAAATATTGCATAGAGTCAAGAAGGAGATGTCGTTTTACGGTTAGCTAGGTCTGCGCCCGTGGGTCTGCCCGCGTGAGCAAGACGTTATATGGCGTGGGCGGAAACCTGTGCTCAGTAATACAGTCCATTCTCGATGTCAAGTCTTATCTTAGTACCAAGTATCTAAAAAAATCGATTTAGTTTAGGCGAAGAAGTCGTACTGTCCAGACAGACAAAGTTTCTATCGCATTGAAAATACATACTAAATAGTAAGGATGTGCGATTTGCTCATATAGACTACTATCACGGCTACATGAACTGATTACCAGATAAATTAGGCCTTTGTACATTTAAGGTACTCTTCAAATTGGGTTTCGATGGCTAAAAACATGATATATAGAGCCTTGACATACTACCTGTGAAATGATGTAATGGTTATGCTAGTCTCAGCCTAATTAAAACTCTGTAGGAGTGCCTTTTGTACTCGCTTGATAGATCTTGTTAAGATCGAGTTGTATTTTTTCATTCTGATAATTATTTACAGATTTTTTATTTAATAATAATTAATTAGTGTGGACAATATTATGACATACATTATTCTGTTCCATAATTAAGTAAATATTTAAAGCAATTGTTACTGCGGAAGTCAGCAATAACGAAGGTACCACAAACATCCAGACCAAAAGAAATATAGAAAACCACGTTTTCTCCTACATCGGCTCGTCCGGGAATCATACCCGGGACCTCATAGCAGGCGACACTTCAAAAACCGATGTGCACTCCACTCTTTTCAAAGATGTTCTTTACACACTGACGACGCAGCAATATTGTCAGGTGTCAGAACTGGTATCAAGAGAGATAATTCACTGAATAGATCTATGCGCTCGCATCGTACATGTCAACTCTCGCTGACAGCGTGCGTCTGCGCGGGCGCAGCTGACGAGAGACGCGTCAATCAAAGATAATTGTTATCGGCCGCCATTAGCGCGGAAAATTCTGCTTTCTACCGGCCATCAAACCGTGAGGTCTAGTTTTTTGTCAGATAAATATAGCACACCTAAATGAATACGAATGTAACTCAGAATTATATTTTTAGACACGTCAAAATTAATATCCTTGTGCCGACCATCTACTTAATAAAGTAACAGTATAAGTGACCTAACATCAGGACAATGGATGTTTTTTCATGGCCTATATGGTTATTCAGGTAAATGTTAAATACCTGAAGCGCGTAACATGAATTTTACTTTCTCTTCAAGGTAGCATATTTTCGAGTTACAGCTGTTAAGATAAAGGTATGCGATAAATATTTCAGATGGATCTTTTTCTTTTATACATTTTGTATTTTATAGTAGAACAATAATTTACAAACACTTAGTATTTTGAAATGAAATATTCGTTATATACCAATTATCAAAATGGCACCCTTTCACAAAACATAGGATCTGGATATCACTTTCTCTGTTTCACTTTCCTATTTATCTAATCTTTCATCGCACTCTCTAGATGTCGTGTTATCCATTTATTCAAATAAGCGGTGGTGAAAATAGAATTATAACGTTTCTGTCTGCGCCGGCGCGACCCCGATGCGCAGGCGCACGCGTCCGAGCGCACATTCACAACTTTTTACACGCCTCTTGAGTCTGTACTTCTGTAGAGTTCCGTAGTTAAGGACCCACCTTAAGTCGAAATAAGGAAATCAAATAATATATTAAAAATTCGGTTGTTTACACAAATACATGCAATGTATATTAGACTAGTTGTTGCCCGCGACTTCGTCCGCGTCAATTTCTGTTATTATGATCGCGACTATTTTTGCAACATTTTTCACTGATGCTTCGCTCCTATTAGTCGCAGCGTGATGTCATATAATTGAGTCTTAAAAGCATAGCAGCACTAACGCATTAGCGCATGCGCGAAACTAAGCATGTTGCTGTAATGGGTCTGGTAATAACCTGAATTTATAACTAAATTAAAAATTTATAAAATCTGGCATTGTCATCCTTTAAGCTGAATAGGACGTTTTGTGACAACAATTTTATAACATTCCCTTTATTCAGTTTGATGGTTTAAACATTGACAATATTATAATTTATAATACCTTATGTCTTTTGTTATATAAATGCACAGAAAATTAATTCCGATAATTTTGATTTACTAAGTTTTATATAAATTAGAACTTCACATTTTTCTACAGAACCTCCAGTGCGTAACACTATCTCACATTCATTTGTTTCTGAATGTGTCTGCATTCGTATAATTATCTCAAAACGCTCTCATTCGGGGGCTAACGGCGCGGTGAGTTATCGTTCACAGTTCACCTCCGATCCGCTAGTAATGAGCAGGGCTTAATTACTATTTTCGTTGGTAACTATCTTTTATTAAATACCTCAACGCGTCGGAATGTACCGTTTTAGTTAGATTTTTATTTTTTAACTATGTTATCTTTTGAGGAGGAACCTATCTCTGTAACACCAACATTCATCACTAGTTTGTTAGAATGTTTAAAACATATTTTAAATTTTATAAAACATCACATTATGTTATGTTGGGTTTATTTTATTTATTTTATTGAAAAGGTACACCAACAGTACATATATAAAAACATTAAAAATTAAGGATATTATAACATAAGCTTCTTATATATATACCTCTTACAGGCGTACACAACGTTTATAACAAACAGTAGGTAATTGTTAGTAATTACACAATTAGAAAAGAAGTTACAGCAAGGTAGTATGCCTATTAAAATAACAATAATCATGGTTTCGAATTCCGATACCATCTCAGTCTTCAGCGCTCAGCAATTCGCGGAGATTAGCTTTAAATTTTGGTAACTTGTCGCGAAAAACATCCAGGCCTCCATTCACGTCCCTTTTCATTAGTGAGTTATATTGGGCGCAGCATCTAACCAAAGGAGCATGTCTTCCTACATTCATTCTGCATTGAGGAAGTGCAAACGTCGTTTTTATTGGCTTATTGGGTTTTCATCTTTTAGGATGGGTTAGATCGGATATTGATTTTAGTAGTCCTGATTTTCTTTGTTTGCCACAACATAGATATCTTTCATCGCATTCAGTGAAATTTTTAATAAACCTTATGTATTATCAGTTTTGAGCCATTAATCTATAATTAAACATATTATATTTGTCATTGTTATAATACATTTTCTATGGAAAAGAATAGTGTAATAATTATAAAGTTAACTATAAAAATGTGTTTTTTTTAATTACTTCTTTTGTAAACACATATTTAAGTGTGTTTTTATTTAATAACCATTACGATAACTATTTCGTATTGGTATAAAATTGAATGAAAATCATTCCGCTACATTCATGGCTTTGATTATGAACTATTGCGTTATCATTGTTGTAACTATATTTAAATAAAATATAAATAAACGTGAACTAAATGTACAGGCGGCAGGTATCACCGTTGTTAAGTTATATTAGTAAAGAAGTTGTACAAAAAAAATAGTATCAAACAATATACATAAATAAATAAATAAATAAATAAATATTTAGGACATGCCTCACTGGGCCACACAGAGCCATCTAGTCCCAAATTAAGCTACTATTAAGTACCCTGTCGTATGGGGTACTAGACAACCGATAAACTTACTTATATACTTTTTTTTTGTAAATACATACGTATAATTTATATAAAACACCCAGACCAGTACAAATAGACATGTTCACGCATACAAATATTTGTACTGTGCGGGGATCGAACCCGCGACCCATGGCTCAGAAGCAGCGTTTACTACCGCTGATCCAAATGGTCGTCACATAAAATATAAATTCATTATAGCCTTCGTAAACGCTACGCTACTCGCGGCTTGACGTCGCTATACAAACATACGAACATTCTATCAGACATATCCATAACAAATAATATGAGAACTGTCTTGCATGCACTGAGACCTCAAGTTCAATAACCATATTCAAGTGCCGTGTAGACTGTGACTCCGTGCCCGCTGACGAATGGTCTCCGGCGGTCCCGACGTGACGCGCCGCGGAGACGGCTCAGGAAACGGCTTTGTGACGTGTTCTTGTATACGATTCTTAAGCGCAAAGATATGTCAACTTCTATTCATAAAAATTATTGATACATAGGTACTTTGTGTACTCAGGAAATCAATACAGATATAAAATTACATAATGTTGAAGCGCCTGTTTGTAATTTGAAATTAACAGGTTTTCGCTTAATGTAATAATATTTCAAAAGTGGTCTGTCTGTCTGTTCCGGCTTCTTTGAAACGGTTAGACCTATTTTGCCAAAACTTTCACTTGCGAATAGCTAATGTGACAAGGAGTAAGCTTTATTAATTATAGAAATTTTATTTATTTTATTGAATACGAAAAGAGAGTGAGACATGCCAAGCAACCTGTAGTAAATACGAACGAAACGTTAGCACAGATATTAGTGCTAAAACGAGATACAGAGAGACTTAAATTATATTTCATAAAAGACTTTGGAGAACATTTGATTATGAGCCAGATAAATATAAACAATGAAATTGCCTTTACTTTAAGTACTTTTTTACTGCTTGATATTAAATAGTTTTCCTCATAGTAAGCATTAACAAAAAACAAGCTATGTTGTGGAAAAATTAAATGAATATTTACGTTAAAGTTATAATGATAAAACATGAAACCTACGACTGCAGCTATTTAATATATGCAATCTATAACCATTAAATCAACAAGTTGAGCACTTGATAACCTAGTCTTAAGAATTCAACACTCGAGAAATATGGATAAATGATAATCATGTTTTGCCTATGAATTTTAATTAATACACGCATAAGATCCCGTAGCTTTCAAAGTAGCACTCTTCATTGCTGGTTTTCTTCCAAGTAAGACCTGTGGTACTTGTACTGACAGATTAATGTGTACATGTTGGATTAATATCAATTTGGGTAGTTGTGTAAAGAGTAGATGGTTTGATTGTCAATATAATGAATTGGTTAGTTCTCCATTAAAATAATAAATAGTGCGTCCACTTGACTTAATATTTGGTAATTCCCGTGCAAAGGAAATTTAATGTGTGTTTTGATGTCAAAAATACAATAATTCATGTGAATTATTGTATTTTTTTTAAATCATGCCTTATTATGTTTGTGTATTTTAACGATCAAAATATCTTTAAGTAGAAATTGTGGAATTAAATAATTAATAATTAAACATTCGAGAAGGAGATTGCAAGATGCAAACATATACACAATTAAAAAGTGACCACCATGAAATGACATTTAGTTGTTGAACATGTTTTTACTTTATTTGAAGCCAAACTAATTTAAGATTAAATATTTATTGTAAACTTTACTACCCTTTGGCTTTAACTGATACCATTGCACAATCCTTCTCTAAACTACGATCTTAGTTACCTGAAATAATATTAAATGAACTAGGCATATTGTAGCAATAGTAGCTTTTTGTATATATACTTATTCGATAATACATAGATATGCATGCAGAGATAGTTTTTCAGACAGAGCCAGAGGGCGAACGATGGTAAATAGTTGCGCGCGCAAGGTGCAGCAAGCAAGGCTGCGCGCGCCATATTTCACTGTGAAGGCTCAATGCCAACCGCTACTGGTACCTCTGCTCCTCTTTGTCATAAATGTACTGTGGTCTATGAATTCCAGAAGTTGGTTAAATGATACTAGATCTGTTACATTAACTACAGGAAAACGTACACATACTTATGTATACGTAAAGGTTTACATAAGTGATTGAATTAGAGGTAAGTTTTGTGGTAAAAGATTATAAGTTACTTTGCAAATTAAATGTTACATAATCTATCTTATTATAGGTATGTATAAAAGAAAGTCTTGTTAGTTACACCGCTTATAACTGCCGGATCCAATAACCTATCTATCTTCAGTTTTGGCATATCGGAGATAGGAAACAGTTTGTATCTCTGTTTTTGTCGTCCAGAGAAACAAAGACAGAAGTTGTTTTCTATCTCCGATATGCCAAAACTGAAGATAGATAGGTTATTGGAAATGGCCGTAAGTCGAGAAAGGCTAAACCGATTTTTATGATTTTTGTGTTATTGGATTTGTCTGCTTCAGGAATAGGATAATAAATATTAAAAACGTTGGAACGTTAACGTTTAAAAATTAAGAAATGGAATTTTTTTAACCACGCCATATTTGATGACGGTGACATTTAAGACGTCCAAATCAAATGCCATTCTGAGGCGATACGAAGTTGACGAGCTCCGCTATATCATAATACGAAAGTTTGAGTGGATGTTTGTTATGACCTAAGCAGATCTTAGTGAAATTTGAAATGGAAATATATCATAGGCTGGAATAACCAATAGGATACTTTTGGTTTTGGGAAAATGTACGGCTCCCAAAGGACAGGTTATAATTTGAAATTCTACGCGTGCTAAGTCTGGCTGGAACAGTGCCCCTTATAAAACACCGACATTTTAGATAAGACTACAAAATAAAGCACCGTGTACAACTTGACTTAGTTTTAAGTTAAATTGGAATTAAATGAATGACAGTCTATGTGACTACCTATGGTTTGAGAACAGTTAAATGACGAAGACCGTTCACTAGGAAGTTATTGAATGGAGTGGCCAAGCATTCTTGTTTGCCGCGAACCGAAGGTTGCTCGCTGAGTCCCTCATTGGTCAGGTTCCTCTATTATCTGTGGCAGTTGTATGTCACAACAAATATATCTTAAAAAGATAAGCGCTAAGTAAGCAATCATCGACGACCGTCAAGCATTTTCCTGTTGTTTTTATTCTCATCAAACCCCATTTTATTACTCTTAGGGCGGAGTTCTATTACAATTTATTGAGCACAAAATTAATATAAATCCAGCCCTCATGTCTTTTACATCTAATATATCACAACCTATTTGACCAGTAAAAATCATTGACATCAATCAGTTCCTTAAAAATCATGAAAAATACATATTTTCTGAATCTTTTTTTATTTCGTCATTTAGAAACCACAATAAAATACCTTCTGTTTTTAAATCCGTGACGTATTTCTAATCTTCGCCGTATCGCTGCTCGGGTCATATTTCACGGTGAAGCTTCAATGCTAAGAGGTGTTACCGCGCGCCGCATTGCGCGTACGCACCGTGCGTTATGCCTACTTAACGAATGTGTGTGTGTAATTGCTATGTATGCGTAGATATTATTTTGGATTATTATTCCAATTATTTATAGCAAGGCAACAAGCTGCTTAAGATTTTGGAGAAGATTATTTTTTGGACTTCAACCCTTCTTCTTCTATACTGTGTCTTCACAGTTATCGGAAAAAAAGTCTTGATAACTTTTCATTTAAGCTTAAAAAGGACAATGTACAGCTAAATGCTGACTGATGACTTATTATGTGACTAATTCAATTAAGTTTTTTATTATCCAAAAAATAAAACAGTGTTTAAAACACATTTTTCTGAAACTTGTATAATGGTACTTTGAATATTTAATATAATTACAGGTATCTTTGAATTTATAGTATTGCTATATCAGGTAGTGAGTTCTTGTCGCAGCTTTCCTTATCTATTACTGATTAAAATATTTGCTTTGTTTACATCGTGGGGATACCAACATATCTAGGTAACACTGAATGTATGACCGGGTTAAAAAATATCTGTAATACAATATTCTTAAGAACAAATAGTATATGCAGCAGTATTCCAATCTCAAGGGTACTTGTAATTATGTAGTTGTTGAAATGTAATGCCACTACATTTCAACAACTAAATAATTACTAGTCTGATCCCATGTAGAATATACTATACATTACACATATACATTACATAAGTATATATTTAAATTAAATAAAATCAATTGTTTCTTCTTGTGAACTTCGTAGCAGATGGACTTGCTACGAAATTCAGTTGCCATCCTGAAATAGACATCAACGCGGTAGAACTTCGTAAAAAGCTTTACTACGAAATGTTTCATGTACAGTAAAACAATGATATTGCTATGTAATCAAACGTTTATATCAAGTAGTTTGTCTGAAATATATTTTATAGCACACTTAGCAAAGGTGTGCATTAAGTAATTAGGTAGGGATAGTAACTTACTTAAAAAAAAAAACTAATGATAAAGGAGTTACATTAGGTGTTGATCTACAAGTTAATTACATATAAAATAAACCTTTGACTTTAAAATTTTATTTATTTCCAGTGCAGTTAACGAGGTTTTACATTTTAATGTAACAATGTTAACAAAAAGTAAATTTCGTGAGTGCTAGATTTTTTTGTAATACATTTTTAGAAAAATTAAGTATCTTTTACGTAATCTTTTCCTTAAAAATGTACCGACATTGTTCTATATTCTTAGCCACTGTATATTCAAATAGTCTCCCACTAGCTAACTGCAGTAGTCGCGACTCGCCCATATCTCTAGGTTATCTTTTAGATACAGCGGAGGACGCAACTAACGAGTATCGCTATCTCCGACCGAGCGGCTACAATTATATGTCCTAATAATAAATTAATTACAATGTACCATATCTGGTTCAATACTTAACTCAGTCGGACTTAAGTAACGGCCATTTCCAATAACCTATCTATCTTCAGTTTTGGCATATCGGAGATAGGAAACATCTTCTGTCTCTGATTTTGCTGTCCAGAGAACCTGTTTTTTTCTATCTTCGATATGCCAAAACTGAAGATAGATAGGTTATTGGAACTGGCCGTTAGTATTCAGAAAATTTTTTCATCATAACTTTGACTGCTATCTTTTTACGAAAAACCGCGTTACCACGACATTAGTAAAGAAAGCAGCAACAATTTTTTGTTTAAACTTATTTGGATGTTCTCTCCAATGTAAAAAATGACTACATTAGGTTAATAATTACGCAAACATAAATTTTCTTGTGGACTAATAATTGCTAAATATGAAATAAGATGTATGTCTTGTTTGTTTAAGTACCAATCACTTTATACTGGACAACATACCTACATTAAAGGTAGTTTTTCATTACAAGTATATTTATTAATATCAGTATTTAAATTTGAAAAATTATGTCACACGCGGGACTCGAACCCGCATCTCCTTGCATGCCGGGCGCGGCGCTTTACCATCTAAAACTTGAAAAATTATGTCCCAGGCGAGACTCGAACTAGCATCTCCTCGCATGCCAAAGCGCCGCGCCCGGTATGCGACGTGATGCGGGTTTGAGTCCCGCCTGAGACATAATTTTTCAAGTTTAAATACTGTTTATACTATTGCAATAAAATTGCTTAAATATCATATAAAGTATACATTTTTAAATCTGACAGATTTTTTTGTTACTTGCTTAAAAGTATAACTAAAAGTGTAATTATTATTTTTATCTCTATTATTTTAAATCGGAATGAAATCTTGTGTTGACAGATTTAATTGTTTTATTTTTCAAATATCTGGATCATTTTAATGATATCACAAAAGGCATCTCATACATACTCAATCGTATTCATTAGTCATACATCTCAGTCATTATGCATTCCATTCTGCCACATTAAGGCACGTGTTCGCGAGTCATGAGAGTCACTCACAATGAGACGACCGGAACCCCAAACATGGTATTTGCTTTTTAAACGTATGTAAACAGTATTGAATGAACGTCTTTTGATAAGTATTCTTGTCCGTGATTGACTTTAATTTTAAAAACAATCACATTAGATTTTATTATTAAAATTACTTTTAATATTAGTTATAAGCAGAATTTGCATATTAGTGGCATAATAATTTTTTGTTGTAGTTATATGATAATCCACATATTGATGACCCTAAAGAAGAAAACAAAAAACAAGTGTCGTCCGATAGAGCAAGAAAAAAAAAGATCTTCGTTGATCGTTTGTTTTACACCAACTCAAAATTTGTTATGTATGTTATAATAAAATTGTTAACGCCCTGTTGGGCTAGTGGTTTAAATACCGGGCCAAGGTCTCGGGGTCCCAGGTTCGAATCCCGGGTCGGGCAACAAAAAGTTTCGAATTTTCGAACGTTGCTCGGGTTTGTGATCACCAACCCACATTTGGCAAGCGTGGTGATTATGCCAGTACACCTATCTTGGTAACTTGACTTCAATGATGGAGGCCTTTTCCCTGCAGTAGGATGATTATAGGCTGTTATTAAAATGCTAGGATAAATTACTGGAAAAAAAATACCGTTTCAATTCTACTCAAAGTTATCAATTGAGATAAATCTCGTTATGTAATGAAGCGTCCAATGAAGAACTTTTATACTGTTTGTTTTCTTGAAAAAGAGATCGTCATTGTCTTTGTGACAGATGTCAGAAAATACGCATATATATATTATGAACACTATGTGTATTTGTTTATCAGGATATACGACTCGTGACTGCCCCCTCACGTTTGCCGCGTTGCCTGACATTTGCAGTGTTTGTTTATTTCAATTAATTATTATATTTATCGAAGTAGATATTGATCTTTATTATTTATTGAGATAAATCTGAGCCGAGTGATAAAAGGAATTTATTGAGGCTATTAAATATAGCAAATAGATGATAAGAACAGTAGCAATGTTGAAGTGAAGTAAACAGCTATTTAGTTAAGTTAAGCGCTGATAGCTTTAAAGACAGACATTATTGTCGACCGTAAGTATATTTCAGTTATTTGTACTTAAGTTGTACATAGCCAGGCCATATACAGGGTGAAATTTAGCCACTTTCCAAATTTTAATATATCAATCTACGAGACATAAAACAAATGAAGTTTTTTTTTTTTGGTATAGCCCATTACAAAAATGTCAAGATAAAGCACTTAGAAAATGTCCGCCAAAAATATAAAATTTTTGAGACGGCCGCCTAGCAACACTTTTTTTACGCGTAGCGCATCTTGTTCATTCATTACGATACTATTCATAAGTTTTTGATATTCCCTTTATACCTTAACAGGTCTAGGACAGTAAAAATTGAAAACTATATCGCGAAAAATAGTTTCGGGTGACAACTTGATTTACATTTTTACTTCATAAATAGGCTCCAATTACGATACTGAACGTCTATAAAAAATATGGAAAGTGGTTAAGATTTCATCCTGTATAAATAAAAATGATATGCATTGAAGAAAAAACCCAATTTTATCCGTTATTTTTACGTTTTTGATACGAACACCTATAATTTAAGAGGAAAGGAGTAGATTTAGCAGAATATACTTATGTTGGTTACACGTGAAGAAATATATTAATATGACTCACTTGTTCAACAAAACATGACTTGTAAAGTTTGAACCTGGTCTAGGTAGGTACGACACGCCGAGGCCAATAGAAAGGCGTAGGCCTATCATTTGAACCAATATATTATTGGACAGATTCAAAGATTTTGATGTGATTTAAAGATATTATTTGTGGAACACATCATTTTATGAACCGATGGCTAAATATTTATCAAATTTTAAGGAGCAATATTACTTTTTTTAATTAAATTTATGATTGTAACATCTATTATGTAACTATTTAAAAGTTGACAGTAAAATTAATGAAGTGTTACACGCCAATAGATGTCGCCAGCCACTCTACTCTAGCCAGTATGGGTCAAATCGCTGCCCGAATTACATACGACGTCATTCAGATTGGAGTTTGATTACCACGACTACCTACACCCGCTTTTACCTTGCAACAGAAGTCAAGAAAATTCAATAAATTTTAAGGTCAAATTAGCTTATCAAGAGTTGCATAAAAACAACTTGCACTAGCTTAACTGCTTTTGTGCAACCAAAAGTATATTCCCTTCGTATTCTTCTTGGTGCATGATTATTCTTAAAGGGTAACCTGGTAGTATAGTCACAATAATTGTTATGACTTTATAGATTTACAAAAGAGAGAGTATCGATAAATATTACGATGCCGCCTGTTTGATGCATTATGCATAAACATCAAGGACGTGCTTAACGTTAGACTAAATTACATTATAAAAGTGAACTTTAACATCATTTGCATATATTTGTAGATGTGATCATTCTAATTTTGGTCTCAACTAATGTCGAAATGGAACATTTAACAAATTTTTGCGAAACATATTCGACCTACAATAAAATTCCACGAAATTTCAACAAATAATAATAAAAAACGTAATAATAATGGTTTTGTCTTAAATCATAAATAAAAGTAAAATTAAATAACGGCTTATAATCGTCCTACGACAGGGCAAAAGCTTCGCCAAATTATATGTCATATTACGTTATTATTAGTTTTAATGTTTATTTTTTTTTGAGAGTAAATATATTTGAACGACTTACTTAAAGCCTATTTGTGCAGTTAAGAACTGATAAATAAACAGAGAGAAACAGTATGATTAATACACGCAATTAAAAATATATTCATATAACGTTTGTTTAATATATCTCATAATTCTATCCGCTCTGCTCATTTACAAGCAATAAACGGTGGGTTTATGGGCGTAACGTCGGGCTAATCCATTCGTCAGCGACAGAATGCGCGCAAATTTCCATAAGGTGCGCAGGCACAGATATGCAGCTATTACGTCAATGCAGCTTTGTTTGATTGTTAGCATCGCGCGAGCAACGATTTAAATGAGTTCTTTGAAGAATGTTTCTGATTGTTTAATCTTGATTGGGGTTCATCTAACATTTTAAGTGTAATGTCTCGAATAAAAAATAAGAAATGTATGATTAATATTTAAAAATTAGATACTCGCAAACTTATTAGCACAACTTATTAGACAAGGCAATTAATTGTACCTTACTAAACACAAATTACAGAAAAGAAACATTATAAACTGTTTCCTCTAGAACGTTTGATACATTCCCTGTAACATTGTATTTTTTATGTCTACATTTCATATAATTCGTTCCCTGTAAGAGTTATCTTACAAAATGTATGACAATTGGATAAAAGTATTGCTCGTACCTATAATTCGTCATTGTCATAATCAGTATTATTATGTTCTTCGCTGACAAAGTTAACAATAACATTAAAGTCAATTTGTAATATGGAAAAGCAACTTTGACCTATTTAGCAACTGATATAATCACTTTTGGTCAAACCCACAAATTTAATTATCACCCTTCTTTCTCAAGCTTTACTGAGATTTGAAATCAATGACCACCCTTAGTATGAATTCAACTTTTTGGATCTTAGGACAACGTCACGTTTTGATTGCTTCGTTTACGATGCGTATTTACATTATTTGTAAAGTTTTAAAACAACGTTTGTAAATTGGTAAGGGTACGGTTGATTGTATGAAGCAAATCTCAGACTCCTACAATAAATTAAAGAATGCTGGAGACTTTTTCGTCAAAACTAAAATGTATTTCCTCTACCCAAAAATTGTCTGATAGAGATCGCTTAAAGCGATAAGGCCTATTTGTATTCCTTCCTTTCCACTTCTATGTAATTTATTTGTTTTCTTGTATTTTGTGCAACAAAGTGTTATCTATCTATCTATCTGTCTAATGATGCCTGCCTTTGTTAACAACCGTTCATTGAATGAATTTTAGATAAAAGATGATGATATGTTACTAGTGATGTCACTCGATAATTTAACTAATTGCTTTGACAATATCTAACTGATATCAATGTTGTTAGTTCAGATTTTAGTACTAAAACAATATAAGTATCATGCAAATGTCAATTTAAAAAACGTTTATATATTGAAAACATTAATGTGGGGTCTACATTAGCTCGACCATAGCTCGACGGTTTTCAAGATAGAAACGTTTTTTAAATTGACATTTCTACGATAGCTGAATAAAGATCACATACATGTAAATATCTCTAGCTTATTCAGTTGAGAGTACAAAACAAGAAACGGGTCGCCCAACTTTAATATTCTCTTCAGGTTTAAGGATGGTGTTGCACCATAGAAGAGATATGGCATATCATATGCCAATTGTTGCAAAACGTTTTATATCAACTATTGAATGTTACCTCAGACTTCATATTGTTATGATACCTAATGGTTTGATTATTATTTTAAACTGCATTTAGCAAGATGGCTAGTTCGTTTTTGGCCAGTGTGTTGGCGAGTCGGTGTGGCGTGATAGGCGACTCATCAGTGCTGATCGATCACTGTTGTGACAGCGGATCAGCAGCCGCGGGCCGCGCATTGTTGGAGGTTTATAAGGGTGTCCGCAATATTTTGATGCGGATGTGTGAACGTGTTGCGATCAGAATTTATATGGATACGGTTTTGCTGTAAAATATTTTGGTGTTGCTACAGATACACATAACTTATCGAAATGTAGAACAACCGAATATTTATTTTTTATTATGGATTTAGAAAATTATTTTGCTAAAGATTTCCGCTTGTTAATATACCGGCCTAGATACCTTCACCACACTACCCGCACTAACACTGATTTGAGGAAGCACCTGCACCACACCAACACTGATTGAGCAAGAACTATTTCATGCAGGAAAACCGCCCGCCCTCCCTCAAAAATGCATGCAGTACAGTTAATGCAATTATTAGTACCCAACACCAATATAATAAAAACCTCAGTGTTGGTGTGGTGCAGGTGCTTCCTCAAATCAGTGTTAGTGCGGGTAGTGTGGTGAAGGTATCTAGGCCGGTATATTAACAAGCGGAAATCATTAGCAAAATAATTTTTCTAAATCCATAATTAGTTATGGATTTCCGCAAAGTAACGCCTGAGTCTATTAATTTTATTTATTTTTTAGACAGTTTAAACAAACCTCTAGCAATTTTTCTCAACTAACATGCTAAAACTGTTGTCAAAAACTAATAACAATTGCTTTAAATAAAGTTGAAATTATATGATATACAATTTGATTTCAAAATTGTATTTGGTTTGAAAAAGACTAGATATGTAGTACATATCAAGTCTTTTTCAAACCAAATAAAATTCATATCAAACATCATTTATTCTAGTTTACCAGCCATAATGTATAATTTAAAAAATGTAAACACTTTTAATTGCACAAAATACATTAAAATTGTATCTTAAAACCAATGCTTTCGAAATACCTGTACTCAGAATATTAAGTTAAAAAACTAAAAATGCCGCATCCATTTGTCCGCTTGCATTGTATATTTGGGTGGTTCATATTGAGCTGCAGCAGTAGGGTAAAACTCAAAAAGAGGGTAATGCTATTGTATTGCGACACGTCTGACGATTGATGGCGCAGGATTACTGATAACGGCATTCGATAGTGGACTTTCGCTTGGAGCTTATGAGCTTCCTAAATAAAAATATTGCTGATCATTGGTGTCTAAAAGCCGATGAGACAATTTATGATGATATTTTACTTAAAATTAATGTTAACTTCGGATGAGATTAGAATCCTTCGCTATCCAGACGACTTCTCTTTCAACTGTGCAACGTTAACATTACTGTTAATGGGTTACTCAAAGTTTATACGTTAGTAAAAATTTTGTGTATAAAACAAACAACTGGATTACTATAGAAAAGTAAGATTTTATTTGCTGTTTAAAATAGCACAAATTGGTATTGCAAAAAGTTTATTTCAACGACAACTCAGCAAAATGATCGACATGATTTTGCATAGTGTCTGAATGCCAGCAAAAGCAACATTTTACTAGCGGAAACGTAGATAAATTGGAGATCTGACTAAATACCTGATCATTATCGCAGGCTAAAACAAGTTTGACAGGAATTGATTGCAATAAACGCATCGTGTTGTTCGCATAAATCTCGCCAATTTGGCCAACAGTTTAATATGTTAGGCCCGAAGCAAACCAAGCGTCGCTATGTTCAGGAAGAGAACCATTATGGTCTTTTGAGATGATTTTTTAACAGATTAATTGGGCTAGATGACTTAATATACAAAAAATAATTATCGTTTGATTCGCCTATAGCCTATAACCATAAAAATGGCGTGATAATTGCTAAATGTAGGCAGCCACGTCCTGATCACTTTTCTAATGGCTTCTCGAGCCTATCATTTTTCTAGTAATCAAAACCTTATTCACTCCAATAGATTTGATTATTTAAAATATTCGATTGAACTTTTCTATAGCAAAAAAGTTATGAATGTAATATGAATGAATTGCTATGAAACGAGATTGCCTATAATAATTTCTATCAGTAGTGTTTTAAAAGCCTTGAAATTTTAATTAATTTGGAAATGAATGTAGTGTCTGCTTTGCATCTGCATGTGCGTAACAACAAAAACGAAAAACACAGTCTAATCCTGCTATCTTAATAATATGCTGGGCCATAATATGTACCTAGCAGCATTTCTTTCTTTTCAAATCCCCTTGCTTTAATATACTCGTACCAAATAATTATATTCTCATTAATTAAAAATCATATTGAATTTAAGGATAACGTTCGTACTTTAGTGTTTTGAGCGCAGTTAGAGAAATCGTAACGATGCAGTCTGCCTAAACCAGCCAGGCTGACATTGGGTGACCTTTCGAAGTGGCCCAATAGGTCAGTTCGCCGATTAAGAGATTATGTACGGTCAGTATCCGGAACTGGATGCTTCTCGAAATTTTCCATCATGCAAATTTAATTTTGCAGCTGATATGCTAAAAGGATGGCGATTCAATCGAGTTGCCATCTCTTCTTTTTAGCGATGTAAATCAGGTTCTGCTAAGTCATTGTATCTGTGGTTAAACTATGTTTTATATGACTTATTAAACTTTGATAGTATCGCACATGCATAAAGACATTGAATATTAATCAATTTAAAACAAAACTTAATAAGTGGCTCATTTCACATACGTTTTATGACTTAAAGGAGTTTTTTTTAAAATAATAAATAGGTATTTCTTTTCTCAATGTAAATCATCAATGTAATGTTATAAATTTAATACTTTTAATCAATCAATTTAATAATTTATATTTAGACATAAACACAATTTAATATGTTAACATTTGCATGCCATTTTGTTGGCTAGACATGCATTGAACTTCTATTTCATAACACCTCTTTATACCATGTTCTCTTTTCACCACCAAGCAAATAAATATTATTTTATTGTTTATTTTAAATTATTCTATCTGATCCCCAAAGTAAGTAACTTATACCACTAAACTCTGTAGATTTAACTACCTTTTTAGGTATAACTGTAGACTCTCATTTGCAATGGGGTGCTCATATTAGGGTGCTGTCTGGAAGACTTAGTTCTGCTGCTTATGCTGTGAGAAAGATAAGGCAATTGACTGATGTTGAAACGGCAAGATTAGTATACTTTAGCTACTTTCATAGCATAATGTCATACGGAATTCTGTTGTGGGGCTCAGCGGCAGATATTGAGTCAATTTTTATATTACAAAAACGTGCTGTACGGGCTATTTACGGCCTTCGACCCCGTGACTCGCTGAAAGAGCTCTTCAAAGAGATTAATATACTTACAGTGTCTTCTCAATACATTCTCGAGAATATTGTTTACGTTCGTAAGAACATACATTTATTTCTTAAGAAAAGTAACGTACACAATTTCAATACTAGAAATAAAGATAAACTTGCCGTTCCAGGCTTCAGACTGCGAAAAGTAGAAAAATCGTTTATGGGAAATTGTGTCCGTATTTTCAACAAATTACCAAAGGATATTGCTGAACTCCCTGTACATAAACTTAAATCGTATGTCAAAGTTATTTTAATGAAAAAGGGCTATTACACTGTTAATGATTATTTAAATGATAGAAATGTATGGCATTAAGTTGTCCCAGCTCGTACTTGCTTAAACCTTGTAAAAATTACCTTACCTTGTAAAAATGTATTTAAAAAGAGGCTGACAATAGTGACCGAGTTTCTTGCGCTGCTTCTTCTCGGCACTAGCCCAGACTTGTCCCGAAGCAGTGGTAGGTTTAAATTGGGACGTGTAAAAGCGCCTCCTGGGGCCTATTTGCAGAAATAAAACTGATTTTAACTGATTTTAACTGATTTTGATTTTATATCATTTGGTTTGTAGAAATTAAAATGAAGAAAGTTGCACAATCACTACTCGAGAAAATATAGGAACATACTTTTGTTCTAACTCCCCGTTGGTCTTGTGGTTTATATACCGGACCAAGATCTCGGGGTCCCGGGTTCGATCCCCGGGTCGGGCAACAAAATGTTTCAAATATTCGAACATTGCTCGGGTTTGTGATCACCAACCCGCATTTGGCAAGCGTGGTGATCATGCCAGTACCCATCATTGCTGTGGTAACTTGATTTCAATGATGGAGGCCTTTTCCCCGTAGTGGGATGATTATAGGCTGTTACTTTACTTCCAAAAAAAAATCATTGCTATGGAAACTAAAATTCAATGATAAAGGCCTTTGCCGTGCCGTGGTATTATTACTACCATAAAATTTGCGGAAGAAGTATTTTCGATATCAAACAAATTCTTCTGTCCAGTTGCCTGTGCATAAGAATATTTTTTATGTGCATTGACTAAACTGAACCTAGTAGTTTGTTTTGCATTGAAAAAACTGTGCATGATCATTTTTAAATCGCGCAAACAGTTTCACGATCTAATAAAACGTAGTATATTTAATTTAATACTTTTCCTTCTACGCGCTAAAACACGATAAGTAGCGCCACAAGAGAGAAATACGACAGTAAGAATACTTCTTAGTTCTTACTAAGAGCGAAGAGCTTGTATGATAAATAAACATTAATTTGTTTATCCCACAACGCTCTTCGCGCTAAGTATGAAGTAATCTTACAGTTGTGTAATCAGAATGCATAGTTAAATTTGACTTATGATGCAAAGTAATTGAAATTCTGACTGGTAACACGTTTCTGTGAGAAGTGAGTTTTTGTATGCTCTCGTACTGAAACGACAGGAAGATTTATTTTTGATCTCTGGGTCTGTGGCCAAGTCGTCTTCTAATATTAGGGGTTAAAGTATGAAATTGCCGTTTTGTATGGACGAAATCGAAAAAAGTCATTTTTCCATATTAACAATTTTTTAGTTTTTTTTAAAAACGCCTGAACCGTTTTCGATGCAATTAAAGGTGAAAGTTAGATGGTTATAAAGCTACGCATTATAGTATTTCAATTTCTGAAAATCAAAGTATATAATACAAATATACTTAATTGAAGCAAGAAGGTCAGCTGACACATTGTAAGGGGTCTTTTCAACGACTTCCTTTGAAGTAATAGGCACTAGTATTGCATATTTTTTAGTCAAAAGTTACTTTATTTAGTTTTTGATACAATACAAAAAGAATTACGCAATAATATGACTATACTTAAGAGCTATAAACAAAATAAAAAGTGGAAAAATAATCGGCAATTTCATACTTTAACCCCTATTACATTAGTTCTTTGGGCTGTTTTAAAGGGCTATCTTAAATTTATAACGGGCATAGTTATGCCTAACATTTTACTTTGGGACCACATTTTAAAAGCATCAATTACGAACCGACATACTCGTACAAGTCCTTTATCTCCTTTCTGCATCCACACTTACAAATTATCTTTATACGTGTCACATATTTTTATATGTATATAGCTAGACGATTGATATTATGGACGAAATGATACTATGGTCCATTTGATGAACTAGACGAAATTATACTGGTCGTTACGATACTATGGACGAAATGATACTATAGACATAATGCCACTATGGACCTTATGCACCAGAAGGCTCGATTACTGCTTCTAGAATTTCCATTATATCTTATTAATGATTTTAGGTAAATTATTTTTAGACTACAAAACCGCTCTCGGGTGAAGGAGTGAACCTGCTGAACCTAAAAGCATTGTCATAGAACCAAGTTTATTCCGAGTTTCTGCCTCAAGGATGCAGGCATTAGGAAGTCTTTAGTTGATTTATCGGCGTCTTCGAGTTCCTAGACGATATATCAAAATGAAGAACATCGTGCGCTAAGAAACCATAAGGTGTTTGTTATATAATTAAAGCTGCTTTAACGTCTGTTTGTAAATAAAAATCATAGTTGTTCTTTATCGTTCCTGAATCCGACAACGCATTGTGTATCCATGAGTGCGTGTTATTTCTCCCCTTATTTTTGTTTTCTGTCTTGGAAGACTTATTGGGTCAAAAAGATAACATACAAAAGCAATTGCCGTACCAAGACATTACGTGTAAAAAGATACAACCGTTTTTTTTAAGTGTTGGACTAAAATCTCGGGGCCCTGGGTTCAATCTCCGGGACGGGCAGCAAGAGTTTTGAATTTTCTAACATGCTTGAGTTTGTGATCACCAACCAGCATTTGGGAAGCGCGGTTATTATGCCTTTACCCATCATTGCTGTGGTAACTTAAATTTAATGATGGAGGCCCCGCAGTGCGATGATTATGCGCTGTTACTGTTAAAACAAAATAAAATAAAAAAGTTACTTTACTTTACTTTTTTACAGGGTATGTTTTGAAATATTTTTTTTGTAATCTTCTTCTATACAGAATGAAATTTTAACCACTTTCCAAAATTTTTATATGCGTTTGGTATTGTATTTAGAGCCCATTTATGATGTAAAAAATGTAAATCAAGCTTTCACTCATAAATATTTTTCGCAAGTTAGTTTTCAATTTTTACGGTCCTAGGCCTGATAAGGTATAAAGGGAAAATCAAAAACGTATAAATAGTATAGTAATGAATAAATGAGATGCGAATCGCGTAAAAAAAGTGTTGCTAGGCGGACGTATCAAAAATTTTAGATTTTTTGAGAACATTTTCTAAGTGCTTTATCTCGATTTTTGTACTGGTCTATACCAAAAGAAATAATACATCAATTGTTTTTTATCTCGTAGATTGATGTATTAAAATTTGGAAGGTGGTTGAAATTTCATTCTGTATATATAAAAGAAAGTCGTGTTAGTTACACCGCTTATAAGCCGAAGACGGCTTGACCGATTTTTATGGTTTTGGTGTTTTTGGATTCGTCTCCGTCGGGAATAGGATGATAAGAGTAAACACATTGGAAAAATGACGTAACGAAAACCAATATAATATATATATTTTTTAATTTATTTATATTCAGTTGTACAATTAGTTGTTACATTTGTATCATCTGCCAAACTGCTCAGCAGTTTGTCGGCAGTAGTTCTCATCTAGTATGTAAGTACATTAGAATCTTAGCAAAACCACAAGACGAGTTATTCTATTTCTTATAATTACAACATTTAACTAATATTGTAATACTGTAGCGCCGACACACACCACTCGGTAGGCAAAAGTGTAAGGCACCTTTGCCACCAAGCAGTGCCCATCAGCGCCACAGGATCACGGGCACAAGGAGAGATAATGTTTTTTTAATATACTCTTCAGTTGATGTTTAGAGCTCACAGCCTGAATCAGATCTGGTGGTAAATCATTTATCAATCTCGGAATAATACATCGTCTGGTTCGTTTCCCATAATAGTTTTTAGATTTTGGCACTACATATTTTTTCCTTTTCGATTGTCGTATAAGATGCCTATAGATGCGCTCCTTTTTAAACTCGTTATTATTAAATTGTTCTATTATTAACTTCATGTTGACTTTTCTATCTATATCTCTTATTCTTTATTACATTTATTTTTGACCTTTTTGTTTACCAATAATTTTAAAAACCTTATTTGAAACGCTCTAATTTTGTTGATATAAGTCGGGAACGCAAGACCATAGGCACCCAATCCGAAATTCATAGTGGACTCAGCTAGTGCGTGGTACAGCATATATAATATTCCTGTACTGGTCATATATTTTAAGTGACATAGTTTTCCTAATATTCTGTGTAACTTTTTACTGATCTGTTCAACATGTAGACTCCATACAAACTTACTATTTATAATCAAACCTAAATATTTATATGAAGATACTTTTTCTATATATTGACAATTACAGTTGAATAATTCATTATTATTATGCAAACATTCGTATGTGTGTCCAATAATACTAAAACGTGAAAATCAAATACTATTCCGAGGCGATGCAAAGTTCGCGGGGTCCGCTAGTTAACTTAATAAAAGGCGAATAAGTGGATAAACCAGTTACGCATATAGTATCACATTCACAGTAGCAGGCGCATCCTTGACGTGACGTCAGACAGATAGTTGCCAAGGCGTTTCCTACACTACACTTATTCAGTTAAGCTTAGTGCACATTAACAAGCTGTCATTTTAATCAGTAAGTAATACTCGGTATAAAAAAATATACACTACATTCTAAATTTATATTATCATCATCATCATCATCATCATCAGCCTATCGCAATCTACAGCTGGACATAGGCTTTTCCATTTGCATGCCACTTAGGTCGATCCTCGGCTTAATATGATCATTTCACATAAAAACATACATTCCAAAACCTATCCCACTTATATACAAAGACCAATTTGATTATTTACCATTTACCAATATTCAAATGGTGGTCCTATTCTAATTATACATTATGATCTAATGATCATCAAAGGCCCTGTTTGGTACCGGTATCGGTATTTGATCACTGTTTGATGCAGACCGTTTTGACGACCTCCGTGGCGAAGTGGCGTACACACCGGTTTTCAAGGTGTTGCCTGCTCCGGGTTTGATTCCCGGACGGGTCAATGTAGAAAAAAAGTGTTCCTACATTTTCTCGGGTCTGGGTGTTTGTGGTACCTTCGTTGTTTCTGGTTTCCAAAATACGAATGCTTTAAATAGTTATTCAAATTGGGATTAGAACTATCTATGTATGTGATGTTGTCCACATTTATTTATTTATTATTATAGGCATAATCACCACTCTTTTAGTAGGTGATTTGTCGGAACGGTGGAGAGAACACATTGTTGCCCATCTTCTTCTTACGGTACTCCTCTAGTCGCCTCTTACGACTCCTATAGGAAGAGATATGGTGGTGATGTTTTTACCACTTTTTTATTAGCTTGGGTTGTATCTATGTATGTATGTATGTATGTATGTAATGGAATCTTTGAGATTAATTGACGACCATTTGGATCAGCGGTAGTTAAAGCTGCTTCTGAGCCATGGGTCGCGGGTTCGATCCCCGCACAGTACAAATATTTGTGTGCATGAAGATGTCTGTTTGTACTGGTCTGGGTGTTTTCTATGTATTATAAGTATATATTTACAAAAAAAAAAAAAGTATATAAGTAAGTTTATCGGTTGTCTAGTACCCCATACGACAGGGTACTTTATAGTACCTTAATTTGGGACTAGATGGCTCAGTGTGGCCCAGTGAGGCATGTCTTAAATATTTATTTATTTATTTATTTAATTTTTACTGATTTCCAGAAGTTTGATT
Source organism: Anania crocealis (assembly GCA_949315895.1). Taxonomy (NCBI): domain Eukaryota; kingdom Metazoa; phylum Arthropoda; class Insecta; order Lepidoptera; family Crambidae; genus Anania; species Anania crocealis. The sequence goes on along the minus strand of OX438885.1, from coordinate 549,124 downwards.
AATTTTAAACACGTATCAAGGGCCGATGACAATGCAATAATTTAATAACAGTTTTCCCAGTTTTCCTCTGTAAGAGGGAGTAAAAGAGATAGAGCTAGCGCGCGATCTGTATCAATAATGTTTCCTGCATAGGTTTGGACTTACAGTCGGTAAAGAAGGAATCAAATCTTATAAACTAAACTAAAAAGTAAAAAATAAATTATAGTTTAAAAAACTAAAAAACCACGCTTTTAAAACAGATTGAACTAAAAAATTAAAAATAAAACTGTAGTAATCAATTGAAAAATTCATATTATTGTACAAAAAGCGTGGGGGGCTTGATTAAGATTGTTGTAAATATTTTATCAGTAATTTACTATATCTGTGGATATCATAACAAGCACCCCACGCTTTTTGTACAATAATATGAATTTTTCAATTGATTACTACAGTTTTATTTTTAATTTTTTTAGTTCAATCTGTTTTAAAAGCGTGTTTTTTTAGTTTTTTAAACTATATTTTTTTACGTGCCAGCTTCACACGACATAATGCGACAGCGCCCTTAGACAAGTTGCTTACTAATATTGTTTACGCCAGACAAATAGATAACAAATGTATGAAAATGACATCAACAAACAATCGAACGATAATAAGCTTATGTCTTTTTCATACATTTGACACTTATTCGTCTAGCGTAAACGATACTAGAAGGCCACTTGTCTAAGGCTGCAGAATATAATAGCATGTATTGTAGGAATACATTTGGTTTGAATAGTTTATTTGATACAATTTTTTTTTCAAGTTAGAAAAAAATATGAGGTATAGAGTGTGTTTTCGAAAGCTTTTGTTTAATTTTCTTTAAATGTTGACAAGTATTTACCTGATTCACGAATGTCAGTGAGCACAAAGCCTTACATCACGAGCAAACAAAAGGAAACTAGTAGTCGTTCTACGTGCGATAGCGCTTCCTTCTTGATAGCGCTTCAAAATAGTACGCTCGGCTTTTTGCAAACGATCAAATACTTGACGTGATCAATAAATAACCGACGCTTCCGCAGCCCGCAATGTATAGTTTTAATGGTCGTGCAGTCGTTAAGTAATTGATAGTGCGATAATAGCTGTATAAAAAACACTACATATAAATTTGAAAATAAATGCGAATTGACTAACGAATACAGTGAGAAAAATAATGTTAATGGAATTAATATTAAAGAACAATTTGTCTATATTCTGATGGCTGACTTTGTCTTCAAACAACACTTACAATATCTGCATAAAAAAACACATATAAGCTTTTTTTTTAATTTTTAAAATATTGATTTATTTTTCGTAATAGTGCTAAAAAGATTTAATTTGAATGTATTATTTATAACATCTTATTTTTAAAGCAAGAGTGAATAGGCTGCTTCTGGGTAAGCTCGCTCCATCTTAGGCTTCTTCTATAAATTGCTTAGATATTGTGAACAATTATTGCAGTGTCACCTTTAAGTACATATCTAAGAAAACATAATTCAAACCCTTCCTAAGTATTTTACCTGTTCTTATATTTATTACGGTGATATGCACCGTAATATTAACTTATCAATCAACATCAGCCGGAGACGTCCGCGTCCGCGTCGTGTCCGCCGGGGTCGTTACTACGGAACCCGGCACATGGGAATTATGAAGTCAAAACAATAGCGAGATATCGTCGAGATAACAAACGTGTGTATTCTCCGATGGACTTATTTTTAAGATTTTTTGAAACGTTTTGTAGACGAATTCTACTGCCGTTATTTTAAAGTGGCGTCATTGACGGAAAAGGAGATTTTTCATTAAAACCAATTTGCGGTAACCCATAACTTGATATGAACGGAATTCGCCTGAGCGAAGCAGAGGTGGTTCCGGCCCTAAACAATCCATTTCGCAGATTTACTACAGATGGGTAACAAACTGGTGAAGAGTGGATTAGCTTATTGTAATGATGGACTCTACCTTTTACCTGAGGTTATTTAACTATGAGTCGACTCTCAAGCCGACTTAGGTTTATCAATTACAAACTTATATTCAGAAAGTGAGTCAGTAGTGTGACGTACTATAGGCATACAGATCACCATCTGGGTTACTTAAACTGTACGTAAGGAACAATATTTTTTTATTATCATCATTTGTATACAATCTTAACCATAAACAAAATACCAATACCATGAAACGCAAATATATTTAGTCTGAAATAGTATGTAGAGTAAATGTTTATGTAACAATATAGCATTTGTGTAATGACCACATTTCAAATATCTAAGTTTTAAGACAGTACGGCAATTTAATATAAGTCCGTATCGAAACAAGATATCGTATGGAAATTTAAACGAACTGCTTTCTAAGATCTCAATGTCATCTCTACCATAAAACATAGAATTCGCCACCATCGGCTATGAACCAAGTGTTTCATACGTCAATGGCGGCGCTCCCTCCAAACACATCGCGATCGGAATGCGTCCAATCCGTAAGTCTTTTAATTGCCACTCTTACGTAAGGAAGTTTATAGACGTACAGCTCATTGTCTGGTCTTCCCACGGCGGGGCACGTCCTATCAAGATTTGGACGGTGGCCTTCGCGGGGCATGACCTTTGGTTCTCACATACGTCATTCGGCTTCCGATTGTGGGTTTGTTTATCCTTCCGTGTGGTGCGAATTTCAGTTGTTTTAATGTTGACGCTTATTGTTTGAAATGATAATTATATTTGTTTATCAAGAAATAGCTTTAATGGGTGCAACCAATTTTGTTTTCTGTAAAATGCAGTATCCTAGTCATGCAGCTTATACCCACCAGGCAGATAACTAGGTTATCCTTTCAGTATGATCTTCATGGAACAGAAAGATGGTCTGCAAGATACTACCTTTTTTTTTGTTTTATATAAGGACATTTTACGTAAAATTTACTGACGAAGGTCCGTGGTAGAGTGGCGTTCACATCGGTTAACAAGGTGTCGGCTGCTCCGAGTTCCCGGGTTCAATCCAGAAGGGTCAGTATAGAAAAGAATTTTTATTTTTATTTTGTCGGGGCTGGGTGTTTGCCCCCAATACAAGTACTGTAAATAGTTTTGGGGTAATAACAATGTAAGTTCTGTTGTCCACATTTAAGTTAATTTGAAATCAGAGAACTGTTTTTAATGCCTGATTATGCTAGTTACTATTAAAATTGAACTCTCCTTGCATTGGTTATATCACCTTGTTTATTTCATCGATACAACATCTAAAAGCTTTCAAATCGACTTGCCCCGATTGACGTTCCGTTTCCTAGAATAAGTCGATGTGACGAACAAAAATCTCGTCACTATCTCGATCTTACTCACAATAAACCTCTGTATTTACGGAACATTGTCAAGCGAGATGGTTCCGATACAGCAAGCATTGTCAATGAATCGCCTACTGCATTATCGTATCTGAACTAATCGGATCTCGGTACTACACAATTAGAAAAAGTCGTATCACAAACAAATTTCGATTCTATACATGGAACAGTAGGGTTCATAAAGGTGTAAATACGAATTTCGTAAAGCTATATGTGACACAAGGATTTGTCTGGATCGTTTAGAAATAAACGAGATGGTGATTGTGTTAGTTGACGTTCGAGATTTAGATTTCTGTCTGTCATTCAGTTCTGTTAGGATTATGTCTTGTTTTGTTTTTGCGTGTTGCGATGGAGTGTTGGGCTACTATGTAATGACTTTAGTTTCTCTTGCACAACACAAGTTTACTTCTTCATATTCTACGGCTATCTTCCAAGGGTATTCTTGTGTTAGTTTTCCTAGCAGCCTATTAAAAACATCTGGCTTGACTGGTTTATGTGACTTTCAAATGTGTCAGAAGTCGGGACTGCTGCTTGGAGTGTTTTTCGAAGCACTACTAAAATTGAAAATCAATTTAGTGACCTTTGACTTTTTGGGTGGGTTGACCTGCCGTTGTGTGCATCTACTCCTCTGCTTTATTGATTAATATTATATTGCATGCTGGGTTTACTTGTAAGTAGTCACTACACTTAGCATAAGTATCGGAAATGTTTTTGACTTTGTTGTGTATGTTGACTGTAAGCCAAATAAATAAATAAATAAATTCAGAAATAATCGTTTTCTGCTTAATTTGACCCTACCGTTGCGTACCATGTGTACCACCGGAACACACCAATATACCACACATAACCATTTTTTTTATCTGCAAATATGCGCCAGGATGCATTTTTACGTCCTAATATTTTACCCTGCCACTGCGCACTGGTTTTGGGATAATTATGAACTAGTGCCTAGAACAAGCAACGCAAGTAACTCGATCACTTTTGTTAGCCTATTTACTAGAAATGCTATAGCATTTCTATAAAAATTATAATGCTATTTATAATATTCTGACCTTTAGTGTAAAATAATTCATATTTAAATTATGTTGTCTACTTTATTGTTATTGAATGCCATAAAAATAATAATGGGTGTTCGTGGAAACAAATCTGTAATTTGTCCAAAGCATAATCCATATATCACAAAGATCATGTCTTAAGTCGACTATGTCCATTTACTTGTAACAGTTATGTCTTTCCAAAAACGCTGAATTATGAATCAATTTCTGACACATCTAGGTCTCGTGGGCGTTTATAAACAGCCTTGTGTTAGTTCTAAAACTGTCTCATAAGGTAACTAAATGGCTGAACGCAATATTTGAGGTATAAAAGGAATTTATTGGATTGTCAAATAGCGTTATTATATTAAAATAATGGAATATCCGCCAGACTTTGCAAACAATTGACAGTATTTCAGACTATACAACTATAGTTTATTTGCTTTTTTAAGTCCACGTTTGGACTTACAGCCATGAATGCAATATGACTTTAGGCCGTTTGTATTTAACGGCTTCCCAAATTTAATCAGAAGGTTAATTGGACTAAACTTGGTCTACAGAATAGGTAGTATTTACACTAAAAACATTGAATATCATGACTTTTCATGACGGATTCTAACGACATGTAGAATACAAATTAGAGGAGGCAGAATTAAATCATGAAAATTTCTGCTAACCCTCATAATTAGCTACAGAAAGTTTAAATATTCACCTGAAGAATACTAACAGGACGTATTGAAATAAGAAGACTATTTTAAGCTATTGCATAGCTTTTATCGCGGGCCTTGAGCGTGGAGACCGAATCCAGAAATTCCGTAACGAAAATAACCTAACACCCCCCACTCCGATCGGCACAGCGGTGATACTTTTTAGTTTTATAATTGCATAAGTTGATAGAAAATGCTATGCAATAGCTTTACCGCGGCAGTCTCCAAATGCCACACGTCTTTTTTTTGTATATTTTCATTCGCAAGAAGTCTTTCAACAACAAGATAAAGGCTTTATATCGTCTATACGCAAAATACTATCAAAAATAAGAAAAATCCTTCCCCTGAACTTTTAATAATCAAAATATTATCACCTTGTTTATATTGGCAGGTAACATACATCTGATAAAATATGTTAATTAGGAAATTAAAAAACCTTGTATTATTACAGTTTTTTTTTTGTTAATATTGCTATTTTTAGTTTATTGACCGCATTCCGTATTTTATGGATTGATACAGTATTTTGTAACTAAAAAATTTTAAAAGTCTACTACTTTTGGCACTCAAATATATATTATATTTGAGTAACGTTAACGATATAACGTTTTTATTTCAATTCCACCCAGTACAGAGCTATTTGTTTTCAAAAGTAAAACTAGCAACAATTCAATCCAATCGATTCATTGTTTCAACCCATCAAACGAGCTCATGGCTCGAGCATTGCTTTTTGTCTGTCCGTCTGTCCGCCGTCGCTCCTAATACGGTGACACAAAAACTTAGTATAATATCCTCCACGGCTTTGTTGGGCACGTTCTACATCCTCCCCATTGTAACGGCCATGTCTGGGCGAGCAGCGCCCGGATCACGGGCTAGTCTCAAAAAATAATCCAATCGATTTTAGCTTTGGCGTTTTTTAACGATTATGCGGGATACATCGATGAGAAGTGAATCATTACAGTTACATCATCGGAACGGTTTTGGTTGGATTGTACAATTTTGTTTGTGTCGTGACTGTTTTTATTAGTCATAAACTATGGGTGTTCGATAAAAAATATATGTGGTGTGATATTATTAGCGCTGAACAAACTGGCACAGAAATTGTTTGTTTGTACATTACCCTTTGTGATAGCAAAATAGTTCCTTACGATATTTAGCATACATTAGTTTTAGAATTGTTTAGAATCTTGGTACTGTTATTAGGTCATATTATTAACATGTAATCTTGTTTTATTTTTTGATGAACAAGATTTCCACTTAAGTCGTGAATCATAAAATGCAATATCGGTATGTATCTTCAATGTATATCCGTCGTTTGTTAGTACAAGACACATATTTAGTTTTGGGAGTTGTTAAAATAACTATGTACTTGTAAGCTGTGTAGGAAGCCAATACATAAATAATAGTTAATATATGTTTTGTTGAATTTCTTTATAAATAATATTATTCTTAAATATTTTGACATAAAAAATAGCACAAATGTTAAACATTTGCTCGCTAACGCGATGATAATAAATTAATGTAAACACTTGTCACTCCCAAAACTTATTTCAGATGCTAAATTTATTGACCACTTAAATACTCGCCTATTTACAAGCCTACTACATTCTACAACAACAGTCGAAGTGGACACAGTAACATCAATATCAGAGTACTGTTACTCTATTAGAGTTCAGGTTATTAACTTTTAACACTCTAGTTTTATTTTTATATGTTGTTCTAGTGTTATATTAGCAGTGAATGCGATAAAGTTCAAATTTTGGTGTCTCTTGAGAAGGTTGTACGGGAACCTACATTTTTTCGAGGTAAAAATAAGCCTTTGTGCTATTCCAGCCTTATAGGCTTTGTGATGCTATAAGCTCATGCCTAAGAGCTTATGCTCTTAGTGGTAAATTTCATCTAGATAAGTTTAGCCGTTCTGGAGTAATGGAATAACAAACGTCAAACCATTAGTAAGATTTCTTCAATATTTTGTAAGTGTGATGAACGTTCCTTAATCACGAAAAAAAAATCTTACAGTCTAGCACACTTATTTTGTACTGAAGCTACTGTCAGGAGCTTTGTTGTGCTATAAGATCAAGATAAACTAAAGCAAATAGTTACACTTCAAAAAAGTATAATCACACGATTGATAAGCTAATTGCGAACAGTCCACGAGTGGTCCTATCGGGTCCGCGCCGGTATCGGCGATCTATTCAAATCCTCGTATAAATATTAATACCAGCCACTGAGCTGCATTATTATTCACGAATTTGTTTAATGGAAACGGCCGATTGTCTTCTTTTTATTGTCAGACTCGATGATTTCGCCTGCGGTCATGTGAATTTTTGGATACAGGCTGTGTTTTTTTCCGATAGTTTTAATTTTTTTTTGGTTTGTGAAAAACTTAGTAAGTTATTGTTTTTTTTTTAAGTCTAATTGTAATTAACATGGAATTAGTTTATTTCTCTTTTAAACTTTGAAACTTACCTATAGTATATGAAAAGACGTTGTTATAATTGTATTCTTAGGTTAGGTTAGGTTATTATAATTAGTATGTAAACTTAAAAAAAATTGTCTCAGGCGGGACTCGAACCCGCATCTCCTCGCTCGGGTTCGAGCTCGGGTTCGAGTCCCGCCTGAGACAAAATTTTTCAAGTTTATATACTGATATTATAAGTGCAATTAAGTTGCTAAAATATCAAATAAAATTTATTATAATTATATAGACCGATGCTGTTTGAGACCGATGAGTTTATTTTAAGGCACCAGTGGGGAATGTTTGTCGTTTAAACCTTGTTTATCAAATCTGAGGATTATTTTTTTAATAACTTTATTTCTACTTCACGTTAATACAAAATTAATATATTTTTAAGCTATCCTAGCATTTAAGCGTAGCTATTCTGAATTTATCTAAGCCGATAAGCATTTATATAAAGTTTTTAGTCATTTTAATCATGGGAATGGAACTGTAAGCATCTGTGAATACGAGATATGTGCCAAGCATTGTCTATCAACTAGAGGCCAAGGCAAGAAGTGGGACGTTAGAAATCCAATAAATTCGAAGTATCAGCTTCGTACACGACGAAAATAGAGATGTTAGGTGTCAACGGTTGCGTAATGCGATTTCTATAAGCAGATAAGGCTCATTGTTCGGCGCGATAGTGTCGGGGCGCGTGGGCGCAACCTCGCTCACCTTGAACGTTTTATTTGACGGTAGGATACTCCGAGATACTCAAAATAGGTAACACATAACATCATATTTGCAATGTATGAATGCTTTGTACAAAAAAATAAATTAATAACAAAATAACTATAAAGACGTGAAACGATAATTTCTATGATCTTACATCAATATTACTTCAACCATGTTTTAAATGACTGATAAACGTTGTCATGTGTATGTGATAATATGACAGGATATTAAATAGTGACGCAATTTCAGTACAATGAAGTAGTGCTAAACATGAACATAAAAAAGCGTCTAGTTGAATAAGAAATATACTCACTGAATCTTACGGCGTAAATATTATTTTCCTTGTACTATAATTTTAAAATTTTTAGTGCTGTGAAATAAAAATTTAGGTTTTTATTCATGTTTTTTTTTAATACTTGCGAAATGAATGCATGTCATACTCATCACTTTGCGTTGAAGCAAAAGCATACTGTACGACCTCCCAAAAGTTCACCCTGTATTACTACGCCTTACGAGTATTTGTTTTAGTAATGAACATTCCGCGTTTTAAATAATAAAATTTATTCATAAGCCGGCACTTACCATATTTGAGTGCGTCCATATGTATGAGTGTAAGATATTCTTATTTATGGGTCTGTGTCAAGGCCGCATCACCGCTTTGCATAATATCAAATTATTTATTCGCCCCGCTAAAACTGTCTGGTGTGTTCACTTTGTAATTCAAATAAATTCTCGGCATTATTACAATTGCGCTTAGTGCGGTAGGCTTCATTCGTGCTGACCGTTGGAAGCTATCATGCTATTGATAATGAAAAACGTTAATTGTAACGTTTTTGATGAAACGTGAACCTGTTACAAATTGGTTTGGCCCTACTTTCAAACTTTTGCGTTGATAATTATTTTCAACTCTCGTCAACTAATTCCTTTGCTTAACTATAATTATTTTAATATACATTATAATATTGACCATGATCTCCAAGTAAGGATATATATATCCGAGTATTATCCGAGTGATAAAAATAACTAGCTAACAGCGTTTCTTAAAATATTGATAATATATAAGCTGCACTATACATTAAGTTGATTATCGAGTCCAAATACAATTCAATGCAAAGCAACCAATCTGACAAAGATATTGGGTTCTCCAAGTAACTGATATAATTATGAGCTCTTACCTTTTCTACATTTGAACTAGAACCACTCAAAGATCCAGTATCACGACTCTGAGTTGGCTGAATAGTGGGCAAATTACTGTCACTACTTCTACTCTGCAATAGCCAACAATAAATATTTCGATGCACTGGTATTTTTAAATACGGGGTCGTGCAAAAGTGCCTTAAGACCCTACCCTTCAAAAATTGTATCTGTGGATAACATCAATGCTTTTATCCCATATCGTAAATTTAATTACATTTAGGATTACAACAATTTGATTAAAATTGATGAATGTTGTTGATTAGATGCATAGTAGCAAAATCAGTTAGAATACGTAAGCGATGTTTGTGGCCATCGCTTTAGTGATGATCCTACTGTATGCCTATTGACTGTAGTATTATTCTCTTGCTCGTCATAATTGTAACGTGTGGGCTTTTTTAATGTTTGGCTAGCGGGTCGATCGGCACGCGTCTTCGCTGTCTAGTCGCGGTGATGATTGAAATCGGTCAACGCTGATACTATCTTACTGATAAACTTCTTATTTAAGCAAATTACTTACAATTACTTAAGTTACACCTTTAAAGTTTCGGTGGCAAGTCAAACCACAACTATTAAAGTACAATATTTATATCCAAAGTTGTAGATAAAATTTTGAATAAATCTACATTAAACCAATAAAATTTACTGTGCAAAAGTCGAGAACCGGTTGGTGTAGTGGTTTGGTATTCCACCTACTACACGTGGGGAATGATCTTTCTTAAATTGACTAAGACCTGGAAATGATGGGGGCTATTGACGTGTTTCAGAAGGCACGTTTAGCCGTTGGTCCAAGCTTCTGTACCAAGATGGAAGTCGTAAAAAAGCCATTACAGAGGTCTGTAACAGGCGCCTTCGAAAACTTTGACACCAGAACATCTTTAAGGAATAATCACAGGATTAGATAAATAAGAAGTGTAAAAAGATAACACATTTATATTCTCCTAATTCATTTTCTATAGTATTAGATATTTTTGAAAATTTAATTTTCCTTTCCAACGTCTACTCTCTGATAAACTGAAGCTCATGGAAAATCCATCTGTAATAAATATACTGACTTCCCTCTGTTAGGTTCTATTCCTAGTGTCCGATTTCCAGTATTACCCGAAACATGATTAATTATCCGAGAGTGCAGGCGGGTGAAGGACCTTTGTTTCCATTACTTTGCATATTCATTCATGGCTTGCGGTAGGTCGCGTTTTTGTGCGTAATTTACGAGTTGCTAATGCGCCCGAATCTCACAATGGTTATTAAAACACGAATTAGTTAGCAAACACAATGTGAGAGCATTAACAGTGGCTTCATTTTCAATAAATCGGATAAGTGCGAGCCGTATTCACCATACTTCTTGTATATGCCATATTACTTGCCAATTTTCATGGTCTAAGGTCCAAGTAAACATACGGACGGACGTTCAATAAAGTGGTCCTATAACGATGGGCTCGTTTTTTCATTTTTTAGGCACTAAGCCCTTCAAACTGTAGGTATATATAGACACTGCGTATCGCTAAGTAAACTCGGAGCAAGTAATGTAGGGGAATCTTAGGAGAAAATGTGTTTTGTATTGAAACTATGTTACAGCTACATTTCAAGTAGCTTAGTGGTCAGAATACCATGTCTTGGTACGTCGGGAAAGAATTCGTCAATGTAACTTCAAGGCCCCAAAATTCAGTCAGAAGTAGCCTAACTTTTCAGACCCCACTACGAAATAAACATACACACTACTACAAATAAACACACTGAAAATCAGCGACATGGCCTACTCGGGCCATGGCACATGCTGAGTGAGGTCCTTTTAAAGTGGACGTCACGGACACGTAGTGGCACTGCTCGATATTCTTGTTGTTCTGTTTTAAATTATTTTTTTGTGTTAGTTTCATTATTATTTCTTACCGACTTCAGAAAAAAGGAGGAGGTTCTGTGTGTGATGTCCAAATTTTAATAAATGTATTTTCTTTCTTTCTCTCTTTCAAATAGAACCACCCCTTTTTTAACTAAACAGCGATCATGTATTAGCGTAACGATTATAGCAAAATATTCCAAGGACATTCCCGTAAAGATTAATATGGACTGGTGCCGATGATTCAGGAACCCCAGCTAACCACTCTCTTTTACAAGAAATAAGTACTTATGTATCAGTTACGATGTGACAACTAACTTTACAAAATTAGTGCAGTAAAACTCTTAATCAGGTCTTACTATGGTCCCTATTGCAATTAAAATAAGTGTGAATATCTTCCATTAAATATAGTCCGCACTTGACACATTCTGTGGGAAGTTTGGTAATTAGCATGTTGTGGATCGGACTATGAATAGGGCTATGTGATACGGGACTTGTATTAATTAAAGCAGACTTTTAACGGTTGGAAGACGATGACGGCTTCGAAGTCAAAGTACTTTAATTGTTTTTAGAAAAACAACTTCAATTACTGTAGATATTTTTTCCACATGAGTAGCTTCAGGTCTACGTAGTATACCATTGAAGGTACCTAACGATTAGGTTCTTAACGACTCGTTTTATATTTAAAATAAATAAACACTTTTAGTATACAGTAAATAAGTAAGCCCATGCTGAATAACAGTTAGATAAAACTAGCAGTATACATTTTATACATACCTTTGTTAAGATACCTTGTTGAATATGGAACCCTAAAAGGCAAAGATTCCATCGCATACATTTAGTTGATAGACTTTATAAGAAAAAGTACTTATGTATGTACGTTTGCATATTTATACTTAAGAAGAAACACTACGGGCGAGAGAATTAAAAAAATGGTATTTTTAAAATCTATTGCTGTCGCGCAGTGCCTGAACGCCTTTACCGCAGAGTGTGATAGAGACAGCTGCTTCTTGGACCGAAAATACCTACTAAATGCACACCAAATCAACGTTTCGTATTCCCCCGATTACTTTTCCAAAACTAGACCGATTTAAAATTTGTTTTCTGTATATTTGAACACAGCGGAAAATCTGGCGCATTTTTCCGATTTTTGAGGGCTCATATCTTTTTTATTAATTAATTTATGAAAAAAAACAGAAAACATAAAAACATGCTAATAATGGCCATAGATTTTTGTAATAAAAATTATTGCTCTACTGGCTTTATCCAGGGAGGAAACAGGGGACTACGTTTGTATGGAAAAACGGCCCTTGTATTTCCTCTTAAGGAGTTTCAAATGGAAGTAAGAATGCCGAAGTGCCTGTGATGGCCTTTTGATACCAAATAGCAGTAGTTTATACCCATTATAAAGATTTTTGAATCTCTCTAGTGGTTTTTTACTGCTATACTGACGAATGTGCCAAATAATACCGCCATTGGCGAGAATTTTGATCCAGTTCACAAATATAGCTCTACGCAATTGTATTTTTTTAGGTACATCTAATTAAAACAAAGGAGTTCGAATCCAAAAGCATCAAATATTTTCAGGCATTTACTTTAGAAATAGTGTTACAAATGTAATACGATTAAAATAAAGATAATTACGCCTCAATTTGCAATTCTACGCAAAAAAGAAACACTTAGTGTGATACGGAAAATTAAGGAATTTAATTTCGTTTTTATCTCGACTAGGCAACGTTTGCTGGCCTGCGTCGGTGTCTCGAAATCGGTGAAGCGTGCTTCCTTGAGCCAATTAAAACTAGTCTGACTTGCTCCCCCCTCTCCCCCCACACGGCCTCGGGGATCGTCCCCTCGCAGCGCAAAAACATAGATAACATTGCTGATACGCGGTGCGCGCTTCGAAAGTGGCATGAAGCTATGACGACCGAGGCACTGGTAATTGCTAGTAACAACTACTACCTTACCTACTGTTTATTTGCAAAAACTGAAAGCAATGGTGTTAGGGAAAATTAATGTGGGTTACTTAATTTAGGTAGACCCTAAATTTGATAATGGCTTTGTCAGCTCAGTTGTTAACAGTACTAAGGTTTGTTAAATGTAGTTCCTAATTTACAGTTTAAAAGAAGTTATACGCTGAATACTTTAAGCATTTTGATATTATACAATTTTATTTCTGTTTATTTCAATAATTTGCAAGATCACACCACACTCATATTACATATCCTAAAACCAATCAAACCAAATTTTATTCGAAAAGGAATTAGGAAACACTATCAAACAAGAAGAGTATCAATAGATATCACAGCAATCATGTTTAAATAAAATTTTCGACTACCATAGATAGTTCAGTTTGGGTAGAGCAGTAGGTCGGTTAGCAATCCTGGAATCAAATCCATGCGGCTACTACACTGCTACGAAATCGCAGCTACTTTGCTACGAAACGGTTTTCTACCTTGATCCTTGAAGCATCACTACAATCTTGGCCGAATAGAATATCCCTTGTGCAAGTCGAAATAAAAAACAAACAGGCATTCAAGTTCTATTCGAAGCTAAGTGTCCCAGGCTATTCACTTTAACAAAATGCCAGCTTAAGTAACGTAGCCAGGACATTGACTCGACAGAATGCCATGATCCATGGCCATTTCGTCGCGACATCGCAGCGGTTCAGTTGCGACGTCGTCACAAATGGCTCGTGTGAAGCTGTTAAGTATATTTTTTATTTGTTGGCCAATAGTCGTGGGCTTTCAACATTTTAGGTTTATCGTGTATCGGTCGCATAAAGATGTGGTTTCATTCGAGTCCCGATATAGCGTAGTAATTATGAGGCGCGCGCGCACACGGGCGGGTAACCGCGACATCTTTACGAGCGGGCGTTTGCCGCTGCCAATTTATTATGAATACGGATAAACTGTTCAAACGATTTTAATGTGCCGAGGTTCGATGTCAGTGCTGCTGGCTCACGGTTGAACGTTTCGAATTAATTTTACGATTCGAACACCGTTTATAAAATTACTTAAAGACTAACTTATGCTCTTCGCGCTGAGCGCGTTTAATTGTATTCATATCCGCAACGGGCTGAGAAGCTAATAACTAAAATATGTAATTGCTGGATATTACATTTAAGCCATGGTGTTTCGTTCTTAACTTTAACTACTTTACAGCTATAAGTTTTGTATTTTTATAAATGGATATTAAAATTTTTCTGAGGTTCCTATCTAAATGCCACTTGTTTCCAAATTTATTGCTAACTGCTATATTATATCCAAGTTTCAACTTTGAAAAAAAAGTTTTTACGAACTTGCAATAAAATTGGCTATATTTGTCATTAGTCATCTGGCTGCGGTTTGACCGCAGCGTTTTCCCGCCCGTCTGTGTGCCCCCACCCAATACCGTTCGATGTGTATCTAGTGCGTAGGATCGTCCGTTGCGATAGCAAGACGTGTTTATTGCCTCCAATAACGAGATAGATATAAAAATTGTGAAATTCCACTAAACAGTGGGTTAAGTTGGACGAGTACCATCTGACTGTTAGTGGTGCTTTTAGTGTTTTGAGGGCAAATGATAGAGTTTAAAGTTTAATACAATTTTAAAGGGGAAAAAATCCCAATCGAGTCCGAGTAGAGTGGTTGAAACGTGGCCATGATTTTGGAGTCCGGGTTGTACCCCGAGGTCGGGCAACAAAGTTTTGAACGTTTTATTAATTGCATTTGGCAAGCGTCAACCCATCGTTGCTGTGCTATCTTGAGTTCAATGATGAAGGCCTGCAGTTGGATGATTATAGCATGTTACTTTACTTTACTTTATTATTTTTTCTGATTCTTTTATGAGATCTGAAACCGCAACCACTGGATGTGTGGTCAGCGTCACAGACTAGACGCCCGTAAAACTACTTATCTCAAAGAAACTTATGCAGAATCAATTCACAATAAATACATTATTAATTCATTGACGAGTAGCGTGTAATAAGCGCGAGAGATACATCATAATGTGCCATAATCCGCCTCACTGACAGACTGACCGCAAGAAATCGGCTAAACAATCGATTTGCCAGTAAATATTCAACGCATCGCGTGCGCGGGCGCTGCCGAGCATTCGTTACGTCACACATGCAATTAGGTTTTTGCATGTCTGCGGCTGCATGGGCTGTGTGGAGTATTGACAACTTATCAATGTATATTGATGAGGACCCTGTGTAGTGGTGGTGGACGTTCCTACGCAACTGTCCCGGGTTCAATTACCACTTTTCTCTTGTCAATGGATTTTTTTCATTCTACTCTATTTTCCGCCATTTTATTGACCTAAGTTATACAATAAACAATACAAATATCTTTATTGATAACAAAGGTATAATTTAAAGTAAAGACTCTGATCCCCAAACTAGACGAATCTGTATCTTGGGAATCAGTCCCCTCTTCCAGAAATGTGACAGCAATTATACACGGCTGTGGAAACATTATTAATACTCGTATTTATTTATTACTAAAAATTCCAAATACAAAAAAAAAATTATGTATTTCTTTATATTTTTAATTTTTTCCCTGCAGTGGGATGATTATAGGCTGTTACTTTACTTTACTTTTATATTTTTAATGATAAATACGACATCACGTTTTACTTTTCTTTTTTCGTTGCTTTAGGTAATCTTGATCGTCGTCACTTCCTTCTTCCTTGGAAGAATACACCATCTAGTTTTGAAGACAAAACTCAAAGACATACTTAAAAAGACCAAAACCTTGTCTTGACAAGTTTCAAAACATCTTATGCGACTTGTAGTACCTACATTATTTAAAACAGACATTTATAAATCTTATTATCTTTATAACAGTACCAAAACATCGGTCACTGATGGTATGGAAATGTGAAAATAAGAAAAATTTTAAACTTTTTTTGTTCGAAAATTCTTGCAAATAGTATGTGCCCAAATCATATTATAGAACAAGTTTTTTCTTCAAGTATTTGAAGTTTTTGTTGTTATTATGAAACGGTTCAGTACCCCATGGTAAACTGTTATGATGCTATATATTAATCCATTCATTTGCATGTCACGGTATTGGTTTCTTTTGGATGTTCTGTAAAAAGTTAACAAGTATAAATGGCGGGGTGTATTTACAATTTTTTTCTCAAAAGGCGGATCAGTACTAAGATACTTATGCTAATTTTTGACTGCTCATTACCACGTAGCCGCTGTTCAATAACATCATTGGAGAAAAACAATTGTTTTGCATCGAGGGCAACGGATCTCAAACAGTCATTGCGTAATTCGTAGTCTATTTGAATTTCTTAGTTTAACTTGAATAGTTCAAATCAACCTTTTCATTATCAAAAAACTTATCTTAGACAAATAGCTTACTTTTTTTTTAAAGTAGTAATTGAATAGCGAACTTTTTATAATTCTGTTTAAAAATACTTACCGTTTCTCTTAAACACATTTGAAACTGGTTGGCTCTTTTTGAAGGAAAAAGAAACAATTTGCCCAATTTAGATCACATTTGAAAAATAAACTCATACCTGTGTACTTACGATACGACGATTAAAATACGACAATTCACGGAAAATTATATTGATGAAAAAGAAGGCAAATAATAAGTTTTAGGTCGATAAATGACAAACACAGAGTAAATTTTTTGTCGGTTAAATATCTTGTTTTTAATGTTAAAAGAATTTGATTTTATTTTTATTACTATTTTTAGTTTTTCATTCGTAAGTGTAGAAAAAAATATCTCTTTTCCGTCAATTTTTAATGCATTTCCATGTAAGTCTATTGCTATCAGTATAATTTACATACGAAACTTTAACAAACACTGCCTCCTAGCGTTCGAAGTTGGGGAGCACAGGCGGGCTGCAGCCAAGACCAATTGAAGCGTGTAAATTTACGTACATTTGTGCAAAAACATTGTGCCAACTACACCGCACTCGGCCACTATCTACCATCTAAATAACATAATTGTGCCGCTTCTTCTTACACCTAATTGCCTTTTTATCTCCAATCTAATATTAAAAATAGTTTCAGCTAAAATATGTTTAATTATACATTAATATATTCATTACAGTACTCCAGTTATTGTAACTGAACACAGCAACTTATTCGCACTATAAATGCGTTTTTTTTACGCAGTTAACGTTTCTTTAATTGTATATCAGATTATTTGCACCATGCTTATAGTCAATTTTCGTCAAATTTTCTAAATTATTCAAGACTAGCTGTTGTCCGCGACCTTGTACACGATTTACTAATAAGTAGCCTATATGCTATTCTAGTCTAAAATCTATCCCTTCGCCAAATTTCGTCCAGTTCTATTCAACTTAATGGTATAGCGCCGCGCCCAGTATGCATGGAGATGTGGGTTCGAATCCCACCTGAGACATCATTGTTCAAGTTTAAAGACTGATTAATTCGATTATTTAAAAAAAATATTTACTGCCTCAGATTGTCTTCTGAGTGATGCATAACATATCTTCTCTCTTACTCACGAATGTCACAAGTCTGCTACGACGCACTCGACATGAAAGGCAACATAACCAACCGTTACTGATGTGTGGCCAGTACTTCACCGTTTTTTCCCATTGTCAACACATACAACGGCAAGGGTTGCAGAGGTCAGTCGAGTCTAACATGCGTATTTTCTTTTGTTTTACAGAAGTAATTTATCGCTAGATGACACGGTATAGCATGCTTTAAATTTATAAATTACTAGCTGTTGCCCGCGACTTTTTACGCGTGGAATTTTGAATTTATTTATAGTACATTGATCCCACGGGAACCGTACCTTTTCCCGGGATGAAAAGTAGCCTATACATGATTCCAGCCAATAAACTAACACGGTGTTAAATTTCATTCAGATCCGTTGGATCGTTTTAGCGTGAAAGAGTAACATCCATACATTCTTACAAACTTTCGCGTTTATAATATTAATAGGACTAGCTTTTCACCTGATGCTCTGCCCGCGTGAAGATTACGTTATGCATATATCGTTGGCCGTAAACCTCTGCCAGCAAGGGGATTTTAAAGCATAACAATCAGATAAAATTTACTTTCACATGCAAGTCAGAAACAACAACAAGAAAGTCTGGATTTCAAAATGATTTCAGTTTTAAGTCATGACATCAGAATCGATTACTGTCATACATCATCGTCATAACCAGTCCATATCAGTACAGTGCTAGAGATAAGGTCCTCCAAGAGAAAAATAAATTCCTAAATAAATATATAAAAAATAAACAAATCAATTAATTAAGTCCAGGTTTGAATGGCGGGTTGGCGATCGCAGTTTGGCAAATATTAGGGAGAAAATGCTGCTCCCAGTCTTCTTCTTTTCTTAAAGATTGTCTGGTAGAGATCGCTTAAAGCTATAAGGCCGCTTAATTGTACATTTTCTCTGGGTTGTAATAGTTTGTCTTTTTGTATTCAGTGCAATAAAGTGTATATTATTATCTATCTATCTCTTTATATAGGTACTCCTTTAATCAGTGGTGCCATTTTCATTGCGCTGGCACTAATCGATATTCTGTCATACATCTTTACTGAAATAGTCTTAAACTTAAGTTTTAATTAAATAGCAGATATTTACTGATAACAAAATATCCAGGAATGCTCTTGTATGAATAGGATGGGTTAGTCTGCGAACTCTACGCAGGTTCGCTTTAACTCGTAAGTGATGGCACTATGAATGATTTATTGATTTATGTCAGTGCCAACTTCAACAACCCAGACATGGGATTCGGAAGGAGCATCGACCTCAGGGGGGTGCCATATAAGGCACCCCGGCCGGCGCCGTTTTCACCAGTTTCCCAGCGCGCGCGCAGCCGGCCGGAACAGCAAAAACGCACTGCATCACGGTCAAATGAAGATGTGTAATTAGATAGTTTTTGCCACACTATCGGTATTTTTTACCGCCATATATGGACGGCCGCAAGCCAATGCCCGTTTACGCTCTATGGACATAAAAATAATAACTCGTGAACTCGCTTCAGTGTTTTTTGTCTCAACATTTCTATTATCCCAACCCCCTGTAATTACTTTTAATACCCAAGGACGGCGATTTAATTTTACGCACAACTACTTACGCCGTAAATAATGCGGCCGTATAAAGACCGATTCCACAATCGATCGTACGGTGAATTATATTTTATCACAAACTTCCAATTTTCCTTCAAATCGGCAATAAATTTTAGCCTGAGGTGCGCCCGCGCCGCCGAGCGAGACGCGCCGCGTGTTAATGGCGGCCGCAAAAAAACGTGGTTAAATGAAAGAGGCGAACAATTATTTTTATTATACATACGGCTGGCCGGCCTAAGAGCCCCCGCGGGGCCCTCTGCGCCTGCGCACGCGCTTAATTTAGCCACGAAATTCACCTGACTTCAAACCAACCCTAGCCCTGACAGGCAGATACAACTGAAATATATATCCGTAAAGATGTGTAATCAAAAAGCAGATGTAACCAAACCAAAACCAGTAACCTTTTATCCAAAAGTCTGAGTCTTATTAACTCTCTTTCAATTAATTGAACAGCAAAAAGTAATATACTCGTATGTATTACATACGACAAGTGCGTCAGTTAGTGCATTAAAATATTATCCCTAACTACAGTCTTAGAGAAATTATTTGCAAAAAAAATTACTAAATTAATTAATAAATCAATCATTCACTAAAAGCCAGAATTCTTTTTTTTAGCTATACGACCCAGAGCTACAAAGCCAAATCAGATCTAATACAAAAAAGCATCACGTCGCCGCTAGAATAGCTGCATAACCCATTCTACCGTTAATCGCTTCTACAAATGTTTTAAACAGTGTTGTACAAACGTGCGCAAAAACCACATTGCCTTATTAAGCTGTGCATCGATAGCTACTCAAAAACTCTTCCCACAGAAAGGTCTGTCCCACAGTATTATGGTTTAGACGATCCACGGTTTCACATCCCATGAAAACGAATCTGAACAATCGTTTAGGTACGTTACTTCAAACTGAGAGAATCGTCTGAGTTTTTTAAGGTTCCGTTGTTCTTTAATTGCATTAAAGATAAGTGCGTGTTTGCCTTATGACATGCAGAACAAACGCATAAAGTTGATCTTGGGACCAGTACCGTCATAATAATTTCTAAGTAATTTTTATTGTTTCATTATTGATATGAATAAAAAATTTAAGTTTCATGATATATGAATAAAAATATGAATGACAAAATACATTATATTGTTCAGTTCCAAGTCATTTGAGGTGGGGCAATTGATCAGAAGGTTTTAACTATTCTGCATATTAGTTGATGATAATTAATTATCCATTCCCTTGCTAAACCAATTAACCCCTTTAGTAATTTGGCCTCCCGGTCCCTATCCATTTATTCTGTATTGAGAAAATTAGTTAACTCTAGGTAAAAAAAATCTTCTTTTTTTAGATGACGTACGAAACTAAATTTTATCATCACCATCATTGTCAGCTTATCGCAGTGGACTGCTAGACATATGCCTCTCCACGTCACTTAGGTCAATCCTCGGCTTCTCTTCAGGATCAAATTTAAATTTACTATCAAAAAAATAGTGCAAGAGCAGTTGCAAGAATAGGTTTTAATATAAAACAGTCTTTGTTTTTCTTTATATTACCGTTATAATCGGATCAACCAAAACACTGACTGACTTTGGAATTCTGTACATTTCTTTTATTCCAATGTTTACGAGTGAGCTCGACTCGTTGAAATAATAACCCGCGCCATCCACTCTTAACACCTGAAGATGGTCCATTAAACTGTTTACGACCAACGGCCACAAGCCCAATATAAAAACCAGGGCCCTACTACCAACGGCTAACTGTTATGAAACAAGTACTATTTCTATGATAGCAACAGTAATAGCCAAATGAAAAAAATAGATAATTTTCCGTATTGTGACATTTATACTCTAATAAATTTATTATTACCAGTATTTAGACTTTAAAAATTATGTCTATATTAACTGTGTGGGAGTGTTATATGGACTCCAACCCGTATCTCCTCGCATGCCGGGCCGCGGCGCTTTACCATTTAGCCACTGAGACACCGTCATCTGCAAAGATGTTTCTTTCGGGTGTTAAGGGTGTAAACTCCTAACATTTTGATGAAGCAACGCTGGCTTACAGCGATAAGAATATGCTTGAAAAATTGATGCCTGTGACATAGTGTCTCGGTGGCTAAATGGTAAACCGCCGCGCCCGGCATGCGAGGAGATGCGGGTTCCTGAGACAATTATTTAAGTTTATATACTGATATTACAATTGCAATTAAATTGCTTGAATATCATATAAAGTATAATTAATTAATGACAACGGGGCATCCGTTGGTTTACTTAGTTAAGTACTACTAGCCAAGATCTTCGGGTCTTGAGGTCAATCCCCAGGTCGTGCAACAAGCGTTTCTAATTTTCGCATATCGCCGGTCGGTCTGATAACAATATGATCAACAACCCATTTTTGGCAAGCGTGGTGATTATTCCTGTACTCATCATTGCTACGGTAAGTTTAATGATGGAGGTATTTTTTCTGCAGTGGGATGATTAAAGGCCGTAAATTTACTTTTTTTACTATCAACACTTTGTTTAGAAAACGAACCTTGCCCCTAATTCAGCTAAACAAATCGTATCACAATCGTAATTGAATAGCAGGTTTTTGGCAGTTTTAGTATGGGCTAAATGTCAAAATCGCACAATTCAATCACGTCGAACTGCAATTGAAATAGCTGAATAAGGCCCCAGATGTCATTTTACGTTTAAGCTGTAACTTTAACTAACTTTGTTTGTTTAATTTTGCAAAATGCATTCTTAAACACAAATCATACGTGTAAATTATTCTGACTTCTGGGTATTACTCGTACCGTATTGAAATAAATTCTATAAGAAAATTAATCGCGATGAGAGTTGCGAATGAAACCGCTGATAAATCAATTTTAATATTATTGCAGTAACATTGCTACACGTTGCAATGCAAAAACAATTATTACCATATTAAATATTGCACTTAATTATTGTAATTGCGATATTGAAAGATATTTGAAATTAGATTCAAATAAACTATCTGCGCCGCTGGAATTACTATATCGTAACTTTAAGTCGGATTATTTATTAGCTATTTTTATTGCTTAAACTAAACATGGCATTATGCGTGCCATTTAAAGTAAAATTTATAGTAACAAGACTAATAAAAATATAATTTTAAAACATAACTTTTTACGAGTAAAACTACTCACAGATGCCAAGGAAAAAATTTAAAGTAAGACATCATATTTTGGCTTAATTTAAGTATAATAGCTTTAAAGACTTAGATCGTCTTAAAGTGTATAAGTAAACAAACAAAGTTGTTTGATCTAACACTACATTTCGTTCCACCATCTTTTTCATCTAAGTACCTATTACTTCACATTCTTAGCTTGATACGTGATAAGCTTAATTGTAATGATAGAACAATATGTACTCGATCACCTCTAAACTATTGCAACCGTTAAAATTGGAAACATGTATCGGTCCATTTCGGATGAATTCGAACCAAATATCCGAGTATCGATTACGTAAACTTCGATTTACGATTTCGATCGATCGCTCGCGGAACTCGGGAGCCATTGTCTAGTCCTTGCTTGCTCAATCACCATTGTCAGGTAATAACTCTATCTATCCAGAGTTCTACAATTGATTTACTTATTGTTTCATGAATTTTAATGCCTTATGTTTTGATTTAACTGGCACAAATTGATATTAATCTTCTGAATTAACAACACTAACGTAAACTTATTTTAACGACAAGAAAAACATATAGTTTTTGGAGAAAAAATCAAGCATAAATACTCGGCACAAAGTCTTGTGGCTCGTTTAGAGACGATTGAAATTTTAAAGTCATTGGTAAGAACTGTTACCGTAGGTAATTTAGCTAAAAAGTTATTCGTTGTAACACACGTTTAAGCTTGGTATTTGCTATCGTAAGTTTCATTTCAATTATCAAACTTTCATTGCCAGACCAGCCATTTGACAAATACTTACTTAAAGGATGAAAGTAGTTTTTAACTCCTATCTCAACCTAAATTACAAATGATAGTTTGTCTTGAAGCTTCTATCACCGAGGTTAGTACATAAATACATAAACAAAATGCTAGTTTATATTTAAGTACCTAAAATTTTTAAAATTAAGCAACGTCTAATTTGTTTATTCTTAGTGATTATTTATATAGGCAGATGCAATAAAAGGATTAAAACAAAGATTCAACACTTAGTGCAGTCAAAGCCGTAGATAAGCTAAAATGGATTTTAATGCTATTAAAACGGTTCACTGAGAAAACTTGCAATAAGAAGCCTAAAAATGGCCAATTAGAGCCGGGGCTTGACACGTGTCGAAGTGGAGCCACGGACGTCGGATCAGCGTTTAATCCTGAGAGGAATTGACTGTCGGACAGATACGCTCCATTACTCGTATATGGTCTATCAAAGCAAAACGGTACTAAACGCGTACGCAGCTCGGTCATGCCACAGCGCGCAGGAAACAGTATAAACAGTAGAATTGAAGTTGGTTCAAGTATAGAGCACCCAGATGGACTTGAATAGATATCAGTATATTTCCACAACTATAACACTATCACAAAGATAATTCAATGATAAATACGTTTTTGTTCTATTTCAAATTTATCTAATATTTAATACATGAAAAAGGCGATAAAAAAAAAACTTTCTATAAAGTTTTTTAGAAACAGTATCTACACTAATATTATAAAGTTGAAGAGTTTGTTTGTTTGTTTGTTTGTTTGACCGCGCTAATCTCAGGAAGTACTGGTTCGAATTGAAAAATTCTTTTTGTGTTGGATATTCCAGTTATCGAGGAAGGCTTTAGGCTATATACACGTAACATCACGCTGCGACCAAAAGGTGCAAAGCATCAGTGAAAGATATTGCAAAAATAATCGCTATTGTAATAACAAAAATTATTGTAATAACAAAAATTGACGCGGATGAAGTCGCAGGCAACAGCTAGTCACAGTATAAATTTAAATTACATCATTAACATGGTAGTAGAAGGTAGTGCATACTAGACCTATTTCATTGGCAGATTGTTGTTAAAACAATTTATGCCGTCTTACTTTTAAACTTCAGTAGGCCTTTGGCATTACATTAAATTTTTCCCAAATGTTTTAAATTGAATACTTTCATATTACATGCCCATGAAGTCGCAGGCAACGACTAGTGATTGATATACCAATGCCGGCTGTACTGCCTGCCCTATGAATGCTTTATAGATGTTTTAAATAAAATAGCCTGGAACGAAGTGGAAATTACTAGAAGTGGTCCCATTACAGCACGTAACGCGGGAGCCCGCGCCCATTTGCATAGAACGGCGCCCGCGCAGGCTCCGGGCTTATTTATTGGCACGACCCGCGAACGACGCACCCGTCATAGAAAACTAGTATGGTAAATATTCTAAATAAAGTTGATTAAGTTACAATAATAATATCAGTATATAAACTTGAAAAATTATGTCTCAGACGGGATCATCATTCTCCCGCATCTCCTCCGCGAGGAGATGCGGGTTCGAGTCCCGCCTGAGACATAATTTTTCAAGTTTATATACTGACTAGCTGATGCCCGCGGCTTCGCGCGCGTTGTATTTGATCTGTTACAAAGTTTTCGTCACGAACCCCCTCCCCTCCACTCTTTTCCTCCACTTCCTTTGCCTACGGTGCCGAGGGTGCCCATCTCGGGCGAGGTGATGGTGGGCACTTAGTGGGAGCCGATACGTCGTTGCCGACTTACCGGGGCCCGTTGATACAATAGTTGGATAAAAGGAGCCGATTTAAACTATCGTTTTAGGGATCCGGTGTTGGTTCTCCTAGCGTACCGTGGTCCAAGCGAACTCGCACCACATCTGTTTGCATTTACATTAAATTTGAAGTAAAACATCATTTGAAGCTTTAAAAACTGCCAATGCTGTAGTACAACAAATCATTCAAAGCAGCTTGCAAGGCTTTATTCGAATAAGATCAACACTAGCGTAGAGCCCTGGAAGAAGTGGCCCTGTGTAAAACACCACATTCTTAATTTCTAACCAAGTAGGTAAATCCATTTTTCTCGATCCATAAGCGTTAAAAAGGCGATTTACAAAGACAATTTGCTTGCATACTACGTTTGGATAAAAGACCTAGATCGGACGGTGAACGACGACCTAGACGGTGTAGTACCAGTATCGGTGTATAGAGCTCTGGAAAAGGCAGTCCTATATCATTCTCATATGTCACCGTTTTTCACCCCCTGATATATTAAATTATAAAAAAATCCTTATAAACAACATTACAAAATTTATACCAAAAAGATAACGTAGTTTCACAAAACTTTCATGTGGGATGTGGGTTCGAGGCATGAATGGTAGAGGATGATCAGCAGGATAAGCTATAGTGTTCAGAAACTTGACAGGATAGAGAACTGATTCGTCTGTACTGACCACTGTGTCTATAAATTGTTGTTTATTTCTTCAGCTTCAAATTATATCAGCGAAACATCATTAATTACTACTGCTTGGTCATTAGTGGGTGGGTGGTGGTAGCTATTCCTAAGTTGAACAACACGGAATTATGAAGTGAGGTGTTTTTTTTTCTCAACGTTTTATTTTCATGTTTTAAAAGTTTCTTTTTTTAAACATTGAGTTTTGATACATTGAGGCAGTTTCACTAAACAAACTTTGCCAGGACCTCAAAAGCGGTGCGTCCTAGAAAAAATAAATCGTTACTAAATAGAAGTTTATCAAATTATCTTCTAAATGGAAGCTTGTCAAATGGTCTACCAGTCTATATTGATTTAATCCACCAGTCAGCTGCGTAGTGTTGTTGCAACACACCTGTTACCTATTTCTGCTTGAGATACGGGTCTATGCCCAGTTTAGTACTTTTGTACCTACTGCTTAATATAGTTGATAATGTCATATCAGTGTAATTCATACACTTTTTTTAGATTTCCCAACATTTGTCTCTACCGTATAAACAAAAATTGGCCAAGTCCAAGTCGGACTCGCGCACGAAGGGTTCCGTACCATTGACTACGTAAACAACAGTAGGTACCCTACATTAATTTAGTTAATGTTGTGCCTACCTGCATAGGGAAAGAGATTTTTTTTTCCCTACGCTACCTGTTACCATTTATTGATCTCAAGCAAAAATAGGCAAAAAATGGCATTTCTTGTTTGGGAACGCCCCTTAAATATTAATTTTATTTTTTATTTTAAAGTTAGAAATATGACTGAGTGTTTTGTGAATATTTCAAGTGCCTACCTGTTGCCATTTTTAATATCGAACTAAAAATCGCGTTTGATGTATGGGATAATCCCCTTTAATATTTATTTCGTTTATAGTATTTGTTGTTATTGCGGTAGCAAAAATACAACTGTCTAGCTATCGCGGATCTTGAGATACAGCTTGGTGACAGGCAGACGGACAGACGGACAGACAGCGAAGTCTTAGTAATAGGGTTCCGTTTTTACCCTTTGGGTACGGAACCCTAAAAAATGATTAAGTTCTAAATAATACCATTCTTATAGTAAGTACTAATATTTAATTTATTTTCTGAATACATATTCATACTTGAATACATATTTACCTATTATATTGTACCTACATAGGTACAACATATTTACCTATTATATTGTACCTACATAGGTACAATATAATAGGTAAATATAGATAAGACAGTCAATAGGAATTTTCAAGTTTTGTCAAATTTTCGTTACATAGCCTCCTTATTTCTTCGTCAACTTTGTCCTTCAGGGTGTATGGAATGCGTCGCGGCTAGACGAAAATTGGTGTCACATTTTCTTGAATCACTAATTGAGCTTTATAGTTTGATATGCAAACAAGAGTTTCGTCAAACACCATTGTTAAATCTTCTAGTAATCTGTCCAATTTTGAGTTGTTGATGATTTACTAACTGATTTTTTTCTAACTCCTCAAATTCTAACTTATAAAGATCCCGTGGAGCGCATAAATATAATATAATACGTTTTTTTATGTAATTCTGGGCTCAAAGATGTTAGAAACGTGTATTTCGATATCGATATCATCACATCTGTTCAGTTTTAAGTAAGTATCCAACCGTTTAATGATGTTTTTGAATGTTTCTTCCTTGTCTAATGGTACTGAGTTCAATTTAGAAGTCCTAATATTTGTTTGTGACTGACCTTTGCTCTTCAGTATCTTCTGCATACATGGAATTGTTTCGTGCTATCGAATTCAAACTCTTGCTTTTAGTTTAAGCTGTGTTGTAATATCCTGAAGGTCATCTTCAATCTCATTTTCCAACTGTGGGTCATCAGTAATATTATTTGTAGTCGTATCTCTTCCAAATTATTCTTGGTAATTGTGTTCATTTGTCACTGGTTACAAACTGGTCACTCACTAATTTTAATTCATTATCAGGAATTTCTCGTAGGGTTTGTATCTGGCAGCCGAATTTTGTAATGCAGCCTTTAATTAAAGTTTGTGTACGTTTTAATTTAGTTAATTCACCCATTTCGGCGCTAATTATTAAATTCTAAAATAATACCATTCTATTTGTAAGAATGATATTTATTTTCTGATTGACACATTGAATGTCATAACAAACTAAGTGAAGTCAGAGAGTACAAATATGTAAAGAGTATGGATATACCGCAGAACCGAACAAACTTTGCCCCCATTTTTTATCCCCTCAAAGATTAAATTTTCAAAAATCCTGAAAGACGTAATTCATAATTTTTAATCAGGTAGCTGGATACCAATTTTCATCGACTTAGTTTCAAAACTGACGGAGTTTCATACAAACTTATGGGGCCCTTTTTACCCCCTTAGAGGCGGAATTTCCAAAATTCCTTTCTTAGTGCTCACCTACACTATAAAAGGAAGCACGGTTAAAATTTTCAGATTTTAAATCCCAGTAGTTTGGGCTGTGCGTTGATATGTCAGTCAGTCAGTCATTAAATCAGTTTTCATTTTTATATATATAGATATTATAATTGCAATTAAGTTGCTAAAATATCAAATAAAGTAAGTTACAATAATTTCTGGGAGGTTATGTCCAGTCGTAGACTTTGATTGACAATGAGATAAAACATTATATCAATACGAATTAAGCGATTTCTTGATACCAGATAAATTTAAAGTTGTATAAGTTGTTTCTGGGTAATAGACTTCCTTCCAACTGTATTGTTCAGTGTAAAACCGAGAGCAAGCCCATCAAATTAAAAAAACCGGCCAAGTGCTAGTCGGACTCGCGCACGAAGGGTTCCGTACCAAAAAGGCCAAAAAAACGAGTTTGTTGTATGGGAGACCCCCTTAAATATTTATTTTATTTTGTTTTTAGTGTTAGTTGTTATTGCGGTAACAGAAATACGTATATCGTGAAAATTTCAACTGTCTAGCTATCGCGGCTCTTGAGATACAGCCTGGTGACAGAGCGACGGACAGACGGACAGACGGACAGACAGCGAAGTCTTAGTAATAGGGTCCCGTTTTTACCCTTTAGGTACGGAACCCTAAAAAACTGACTCAACACAGAAAATATTTTGTAAAAAATTTTAGATTCTATAAAAAGTTGATCCTACCTCACCGCAAGCTTTATTTATCATCAGAGTCAACCAAAAATGTATTGAAAATACTGCTAAAACATATAAAGTGCAGCTTCCTTGCAGATAACACAGGTAATAATTAAAATACTAACAATTGTACAGATGGCCTCGATGTCTCGGCGACAAAGTTGACGGAAGCTTTGCATAGTATTTCCTAGTGGACTCAAGTTCCGTTCCGTTTGGACCAAGGACTACACACTCATGCCTTGCTAAAAGAAATAGCAAAAGTAACAAAGTTATGCTACTTTAAAGGTTTTGAGGTCTTACATTACTTTTTACGATTGTGACAGATGAATGTTGACATACTTTAGAAGGTACTTTGTTCGATATGATACAGGTACGAGTAAAAGGAGTTTTTTTTTATTAGAAAATAAGTCTTAACCCTTGATAAATAGGCCTCACATTAGTTTTTACAGTTTGCCAGATGTACTTCGACGTACCTTATTAGGTTAACAAAGTATTGGTCATTAAGATACAGCTTTAAGGCAGTCTTTTAAATTTGTAAGAATCTCTTTTCTTGTGGTGGTAAAGTAGTGCTGCTGTGTGATGCCAGTTTAAAATGAAATTTATAACACAACTCTTTATTGCTTTAATGGATACTCTATGAGGCTACGGAGGTACTTTATGATTAAGAGTTTACTATCCATCATGGTCCAAACTGCAATCGCCAAATGTGACTTTTTTCGTGAAATTTTCACTATGAAGAGGCCTCTCTAGCTGTGAATTGATAGAGGCTGTTCAAGTTTATGAATAGATACCAACAATCATTGTTATGACTCAAATTTTTAAAACAGTTTTTGTTGAAAACATTTTTTTGCCCACTAAACAGATTAGTACGTATACAAAAATAACTTAACCGGATTAAAATGAAGATAATAACATATAACTCAACTAACAAAAGGTTTGTCTAATTAAATAATGCCTGAGTTATTCCATAATTAAAATGAAGACATCAAGATAGCGCTAACAAGGCCGCAGAAGCGCTAATTCGTAACTGTTCACGGCTGCGTTTGCGCACGTGTACTCGTGAAACTTGACATTGCGAGTAGCGAGCTCAAATAGCAGTCTGCAAACACCGAACGCACAGTGGGATATATCAACAGTATGTAAAAATTGAGATATGTGAAAGACGAAACTTTAATAAAATCCTTTTCATGTTTAATTCTAAAATCGTACATTTCAAAAGCATAAAAGAGGAGGTTCTATTGCACCACAAACATACAGGTCGTCCAGAGATCTAAGGGTCTTAAGAATCACTCCCATATAAGTATAATCTGAAAATTTTTATATTTCTTGAAGTTTTAAGGTGGTAACTGATATGGTTTATAAAGCTCATTTGTTGCTAACACTATTAGTCCTAAATATTAAAGCTTATACTTATCTTTTATTTAAGTCTTTCCTTTTTTTATAGATTTTCTTGTGCTATTTTACAAGAGAAGTTTTAACTTTTATACCACAAATATTATGTGGCATAAAAGTTGAAATACAAGGTATGGTGGTTGCTCTGTAGTAGGTTTAAAGCTACTCCCCTGTGCGTCTCTACCGGCTAAGAAACGCAAACGTAACATTCCCAATAACAAACATCGCACACTCGTAAAAAGTAAAACCACAAACGTAGCAATAACAGGGCGTGGACCACCGACAACACTCAATTACCCGCCTTTAACACTTGCACACCGACAAATTAACATGTCATGAATATTATTTAACTTTTTCCACATAATGATAATTCGATTGCAATGCTCAAAGTTCTCTTGCCCTAGAATTAAGTCGAGAGCAAAAACCACCGGCGGATCTTTAGCAGATATTTGCATACATTACAATACTAATGCATGCTCGCGTCTTGCGCGCGCATAAAAAACATTACACCCGGAAAGCGTCGCACGCGCCGAGATTTGAAAATGTAAATCAACGCATTACTCTACGGTGAATCATATTCAGTTAAACAGATTATCGAGCTGTGGGTCCGCAATTTAAATACTGGTATTTTTAGTGACGGCTCACTGGGCCGACTAGTACAACGGGTACTCATCAATTATAACTGTGCGTCAAGGAAAGTTACGTGTCAAATTTATTTTGGTTATGTCCAACAATTTAAGGTACAGACGCAGATTTGAATTTCTTGCGAATAAAGTATATTTAAAACTTTTTTCAATAGTTGAAGCACTGTATGATAACTTTAAATGTATTTTTTTTGTAATTTTTGTGAACTTGTAGTAGGTATATTAAAACAAGTAAAGATATATCAAAACTACACCTGATTGCAAGTCAATGGTTTGGATATAATGTAGTCGTTTACATACACAATCATACGAATAAAATATATACATAACCTTGTTAGGGTTCCGTAGCCGAATGGCAAAAAACGGAACCCTTATAGATTCGTCAAGTCTGTCTGTCTGTATGTCCGTCCGTCCGTACGTCACAGCCACTTTATTCTGAAAGTATTAGCATTACACAGTTGAAACTTGGTATAAGTGTTGTAAGTGTAAAAATAATGATATTTAAGGGGGCCTTCCCATACATAGAACTAAAACAAAAAAATTTTTACTCAAACCTATGCCAATGGGGTATTTTTGGTAGGTCTATTTTTTTTAAATGACAAGGTTTCTAAAACCATTTTTCCAAAAGTCTAACGTTTGGAAAATAGACGCTTCCAAAGTGGTAAAATAGGTGTCCCCTCCCCCCTCTAACTTTTAAACTAAGCAAGTCAAAAAAAATTTGTAATGTAGATCTTAACAATAACTTACAACGAAAATTGGTTTGAACGAGATCAAACCGGTAGTTTTTGAGAAATAGCACATTTTTAACAACCGCAAATATAATGACTTTTTGTCTTTTGTCCTTTATACAAACACTATGAAAAACAAAGTTATTTTTTGCTGTCAATTAAATAAATATTATGGTATTTTGGTTAAGTGGAAGTAAGTGGACCCCTAATTCAGTTAAAGTTGGCAGAGAACCCTCAGTGCGCGAGTCCGACTCGCATTTGGTCGGTTTTTACTTATTGGTTTCTTGAATATTGTGTTTAAAGGCATTAATTTTGATTGATCACTCTTCTTACATAGGTACAATGTTAAAAAAAAACTTTTTTATTTACAACCTCTTCATTGAAATAATTATTTAATACATTTCTATGAGAAGGTAGTAAAAGCAAAAACTCATAAGGTTTTTTATAGACCAACTTTTCATTGCTATGTACGAGTAATAGTAAGAAGAGAAGAAGCAGATGGTAAAACAACTGAAACAAATGTAGGTGGGTTACATTTTTTTCTGATTTTAACATCTAATCAGATTAATTTGTCGAATAACAAATAACCCAGTATAGGTAAGAACTCTTACTCAATTGACCAATTTCAATGTCATTTTTTACTCGTTAAAGTAAAAAAACTCCAATCCGACTGCACGTTATAAGATCTATTTGTGTTATTCTGTTTGAAGGTGAATTTAAACGAAGCCAGTTGCTGACGTCTCTGTGATACAAACAACAGTCCTAGATCAGTGTTGGCGCGATGGCGCCGAGAATACGTGTCTGACAGGCGCTTTAACTGACACAAAAAATTTAAAGGCTAATCTAACCGCCATTACCCCGTATTGTCACTGATTTTTAGGAATTGTAGACAGAGACTGTTTTTGGATGTAGTACTGTGACGAACTTATTTTTAATTGCATTTGTATTGGCAGGATGTGACATTGTTACCATTTATCTTGTATCTAAAACGTAAACTTTGTAGGTTTTGGTATTGCTGTATTTAAAAGCTTTGTAAAAGTAAATAACGGTCTATAATCACCCCGCTACAAGGTAAAGGTCTCAACCATTGAGTTCAAGTTACCACATCTATGATGGGTACTATGGTTGATAATGACAAACCCGAGCAATGTTCGAAAATTTCACACTCCCGCTGCCCGACCCGGGTATTGAATCCAGGGCGAGATCTTGACCCGGTATTTAAGCCACTATACCAGCCGAGCGTTGAAAAAATAAACTTTGTAACTCTCTTTTCATTGATAAATAAATTTATAAAAACTAATAGGTGTTGTCTTATGACACTGTGTCTATGAACTTGCGACAAGCGGCTCCGCAAAATTTGCAGTACCCTAGAATTGACTAAATTGGTCCCACATAACTTTAATGAGTGACCGAATCATTAGAGGTATTTTGACGGTGCCTATTTTAGTACTGATTGATTGTCGTCGCGCGTTATCAGATGTATCCGAAGCGCACGCTTGTCGAGTGTAATTAGTCTCGCTCGCTGACGTTTCCTAATGGGTGTGGACACCGGCTCTCCTTGAGCTGATAGTGCGCAAAAGATCTGTACTCCGACTTAGCTAGCATGAGATAAATAAGTTGGAATGTCGACATAGGCATCAAATAGAAATTATGACTTATTTAGGTTAAAGCATTGTTCGCTAAATTTTGCGGATTTTTTTTTTTTCTTTGGTGCTTGTCGAGCTTAGCGTAGTGTAAGGTTCCGTAGTGGCACGTCGCAAATACCAAGTAACTTTTTTGTTTAGCATAATTACTTCCGCTTAGACTACTCATTCTATGTCAATCACATAAAATAAATAAATAAATATTTAAGACATGCCACACTGGGCCACACAGAGCCATCTAGTCCCAAATTAAGGTACTATTAAGTACCCTGTCGTATGGGGTACTAGACAACTGATAAACTTACTTATATACTTTTTTTTTTTGTTTTTTTTTTTTTTTTTTTTGTAAATACATACTTATAATACATAGAAAACACCCAGACCAGTACAAACAGACATGTTCATGCACACAAATATTTGTACTGTGCGGGGATCGAACCCGCGACCCATGGCTCAGAAGCAGCGTTAACTACCGCTGATCCAAATGGTCGTCAAAGAATCAGAACACACAATACACACATGGTATATCGATGTCAAAGACTGAAATAAAAAAATACTAAAATTAGATTTGTGTAGGTATAGTCAGAGTAAAATAGTAGTTAGCAAGTAATGATCTAGGCCAACCCTGGAGATGGTCGAAACATGTTAATTTGACACTTTAAATATCGACCGACGATAAATATGTACCACGTTCTGAATCTGCGTTTCGCTTACACCGGCGCCCGCGCACCGATCTCATCATAATTATATTACGATCATACATTATTTACACCAGCTTCATATTTATTAGTGTTTTGTATGACGCAACCGGTGCATCAGCGATTCCGTCTGTTGCAATTTACGATTATGGGTGAGACGACCTCGGCCACTTTAGATTTGGTAACTGAAACTTGTTTATCTAGCGGCGATTAAATTTACTTTTTTGGAAGCAATTGTTTTAACATTCCTGCGCAGTGTTTTTGTGACCACTTAATTATGTAGTTATTTTTTACTTAGAGTGATATTTATATTGTAAATAACCAGCGGAAAAATCCTGAGTGGACAACCGCGCACCAAACGACGACTTGTTGCCATTTGTTTTATTTAATATATTTTCAACAGTTCCTGAAATTAGACTCAAAGTCTTAGAATATTCTAAGCTCAAAGTCATGAATAATGTAGTTATTGAATGACAGAGTGACTTCTCACTTTCAGATACAATATCAAACAGTCATATTTAACTTATAAAAATGCATACGTATCGATCTGCGATAAATCGTACTGTAATGAAATACTGCTGGAATGTAAAAACAAATAGTTCTAATCAAACGGGAGATTAATAACATTATTAAGTAGAAATCATTGAGCAACTCGGCTGGTTCGGGCTAAGCCTACGACAATGTCACGCGGACCCGTCCGACGGGTGACCACATGCGGCTTGAGCAATTAAAGGCTATATACACTTACTCGGACCGCATCGCAACGTTTCACCACGATCCTCACGACAAATAACTCCTACTAAGCTACATTGGTTCCAAAATTAATAATAATAATAATAATAATAATAATCATTTATTTCAGAAAACAGGTTCCATATACAAAAATTCATTACATTACAATACAACACATTCATTACATTAATTACATTCAATAATTTATTAAAAATTTAAATAATAATAATAATTTCCAAACATAATAAATATAGCCTTAATTAAATTAAATTGAAGTAAAAATAAAAACAGGATTAAATTAAATTAAATTAAAATTTTAGTCAAAAATTATACCTACCTAAGGCTCACCCAACTAGCACAGTCGTCCAATGGTGGCTAATAGGACACTCGTACTTACCACCCACGGCCTGCAGGATACTGTTACGGCTGCCGCACACTCTGTTCATAAGCGAGGCAACTTTTTTACGCATTATGGCATAAAAATCATTTGTCCGCGCCTCGGCAAACATGCCAGACGCGCTGCAGCGCCACGGCAGCCCCAAAAGCATCCGGAAAGCGTTGTTATATTGTACACGCAGAGCGTTGTAGGCTTTCAGCGTATACTTCACCCATAGGCTGCCAGAGTAGAAAGATTGGCAAAATGCTTTAAAAAGAGTTATCTTTACCTGTTCTGAAGATCTAGCAAACCTACGGGCGATCATATTGCTTCTGACCGCCAACGCCCTACGCTCACGCTCTATGTCTAGGTCATCTTTCAGGTCCTCCGTTACAATGTGTCCTAGGTATCTGTACTGCTTTACTCTAGATAAGGCTGTCCCGTTTAGCTTGACAGAGGGCACGACCCGTGGATAGTTATTGGTTGTGGCGAAAACCATGAACTCACTCTTTTTACAGTTATATTTTAAACCATGAGCCAGCGCATAGCTCTCACACACGTGCAACAACCCCCGAAGAGCACCGATCGACGGGCTCAGCAGCACCATATCGTCCGCGTAACTGATGTTATTGACATTGACACCATCGATTGAACATCCCGCATGCATGCTGCTAAGCTCGCGGACCAGCTGGTCAACGTAAAGGTTGAACAACCTAGGAGAGGTCAGTCCCCCCTGCCTCACCCCGCACTCCAGCCTATACTCGGCCGAGCACTCATCCCCCCATCTCACACAGTTTACCTGATTTTCGTACCAGTGCCTGAAGATTCCCGTAAGCTCAGGCGGGACACCAGCTCTTTTCAGCTTACCCCACAACACTGGATATGACACCAGATCAAAGGCCTTGGACAAATCTAAGAAGCATGCGTATACTGGTGTGCTTCTATCCGTATAATACCTGACGGTGTGCTTAAGCGCCAGGATGGCACTCTCAGTCGACAATCCCTTCCTAAAACCGAACTGGGCATCATGGAGACCAATATGCTCATCCAAGCGCTTATCAAGCACACCGTCAAGCACCTTAGCTGTTATTGTGGCCAACGAAATGGGTCTGTAGTTGGTTTTGTCCGATGAGTCACCGGTTTTATTTTTAACGATCGGCACAACTAAGGTCTTCATTAAATCTGGTGGCAAGTACGAGTGCTGTATACATAGATTAAATAGAAGAGCTAAGACCCTAGGTAAGTGAGCCCCCGCATGTTTAAAATGTTCTATGCTAAGTCCATCATGTCCAGGTGACTTTCCTCTGGTCATGTGCCCAATGACATTCGCAACTTCTTTAGCGGTAATAAGAATTAGCGGTTTATCTGAAAATTCGCGTCTTTTTGCATCAGTCTCATCAGTCTGACTAGTAACCGAAAGCTGCGATGCCACCCTGAAGTGTTCCTTAAACATCTCGGCAATGGCTCTGGGCTCACTCACACCATCCACACTCACGGGCAAACGTGGCTTGCCATTTAGCTTATTGACATTTTTCCAAAAAGTTTTAAAGTGTTTCAAATTATGTGAAGTAGCCAAAATATCCATCTTTATATGTTCCTCGTGCTTTATGCACCATTTCAATTTAGCTTTAAATTTCTTACGACTTTCACTCATATTATTATAAAATATACCGCTATTCGGTTTCCCTTGCCCAACCCACATCTTATAATCAAGCCGCGCCTGCCCATGTAGATGTTTTACATGCTTATTCCACCCAACAACGTACGGTTTTTTGTTAGGGCGTTGTTTAGTCTGTCTATCACAACTATTGCTAGTTTGGGTAGCCGCGTCCTTTATTATATTAATCATTCTATTATACATACTGTCAATAATATATCTATGGTCGTTATTTGTGCACACATGACTACAACAATGTTTACATTCCGTAGGAAAATCTAACTCTCTTAACATTTTATGACAAAATTTACTATAATTACTAATTTGATTTGTGTTCCGTTCCCCCCATATTACATTGTTCTTTGATTTAATTTTCGTATCAACTTTATATTTTAATATATCTAAGTTACAGTTTATAAATAACGGATAGTGATCGGACCAGTAAACACCATAGAAAACACGTACATCCAACACCGAATCCCATAACGCTTTCGTGACAAGGCAATGATCGAGCCAACTATGAGTTCCGTGTATCTCACTAACATAAGTATAACAACCCGAGTCAATACCCAGTTTTTCTATGTCTGCACACAGCCACTGTTGTTCTTTACAAAACAGCAAAAGTTCATCGCCAAACCGCCTACCGGGATGGGCGTTAAAATCTCCCAAGACATAAACACTGTCCTCTCCCTCACTCTCAACAATAGCACTAATTGCGCTCATACAGTCTGTAAACAGCACTAGGTTTTCAGTGCAGTCCGTCGGCAAATACGCACTAACTACCATGAAAGAACAATTACTCACCGAGACTTTAATGGCACAAATCCTTTCATGATTACACTGCACTACCTTCACATGAGAGAACGCGTCGCGACGCCATAGCAGAGCGACACCGCCGTGCGGACGCCCGCGCAGAGGCCCCGCGCCCGTGTCCACCGCCGACACGCCCGTCGCACTAAACTCGGAGTGGATGTCACCCAGCAGCGGGATGTCGTGTGGAAGAAGCCACGTCTCCTGCAGAGCTATCACATCAGCCCTATTACATAATCCTCGAACACATTCCATTGATTTCTTTATATCCTTACAGTTGAAGGTGATGAGTCTCAGTTGTGTTTTATCAGCCATAAGTGTTCCTTTACCACAATCCACTATATCTGTTTTCGGTTCGTGTTAACCGAGTCACGAAAGTTTATAAACTGCCTGAACTTAATATCTGCCGGCCATAGTTTAACATCTAAATAAAGAGCTAGTTTACTTTTTGATACAAATATCTTATATGAATCATAGTTTTTTGCACGTCGCATCTTTAGCTTATATATTAATACTTGCTCTTTAGTCTTGCTATATATATACTCTTTAATATCCATTTCCGTGACATCCTTCGCTACATTGTAAATAAACAACGGCACTCTAACCTCAGCAGCCTTAAACTTTCCGCTTTTATTTATTGCACTGCCAGTTTTGCCTATAAACTGATTACGCAACTTTTTTCTCTGTACTTGAATCCACCCCTCATCACCCTTTTCGGGTTTCCACTTAGTATCATCACCGACAATTTCAGCTAACGATTTATACTCGCATACCTCATTTACCATATGATCTTTTTGCAACAAATCTTTGTTTACATCAGCTGACCGTAGCGATAGCGGCGACTGTGCGCTCGATTGTATAGATGTCTCGACCATAACGGAACCGGTCTGGCGGCCACTAGCACTCACCCCGTCGATGTCGCTCTCGTAACCAGGCCTCGATCTGTGTTTGTTTATTTCTTGTGGCAGTTGCGGGTGCGACAATATTGTTGCACTAATCATGCTGTCCTCTTTGTCTTGATTGCTAATTTGCAAAGCGCTCGTTTGTATCACTGAAGAAGGCAACGTACCTATGTTTGCACTGACATTATCGTTCCCATTTGTAGCCAGCGGAGGCTTGTCAATGTTTATTATGAAGGCAATATGATTATAATTTCTAAATAACTGCTTGTTGCTCTTTAGTTTAGGGATCAAGGTAAGGGTTACGATACAGTTTAGGGGGTGACGATGGACTGAGAGCAATCGCTTTAAATACAATATCTTAAATTCATACGCTTGACTGAGATCCAAGATTAACATCTCAATCGGGCGTGTTCCAGGATAATGTCAATCAGCAACAATAACAAATGATCAGAAACAAAAACTATCTACAGTCAGGTTTTCTTAACTTAGATCAACGAGTTAAATAAATAGTTCTATCTTAAAACAAATTGAAACTTTGTGACCGATACTATTAATATATCCTAGTGCTAATGATTTTATCATTAAGGCAGTATTTTTATCATTATCCATTCTAACAAATTAAAAGGTGTACAAAAAAAATACAGAAAAGCGGTTCATTTGTATATA
Organism: Anania crocealis; assembly: GCA_949315895.1. NCBI lineage: Eukaryota > Metazoa > Arthropoda > Insecta > Lepidoptera > Crambidae > Anania > Anania crocealis. The sequence continues at coordinate 510,066 of OX438885.1, read as the reverse complement.
AGCCTTAACGCTTGCTCGTTCAACCAGCTAGCCTTCTATCGGGTCCTTTTCGCTGCCTACACTTCTTCATAGACTAAATTATTACAACACATGTCACTTTTTACGTATGCCATTGTATATTTTGCAGGAAGTCATATTTAATTGAAATTTTGCGTCCGCAGGTGATGGTTTTTATCGATTTTAAGTTGACACATGTCTGCTTATTAAGGCGCATATAAAGTAGTACATAATACCTACAATGCTTAACAAGTTGAAAAAGTATTTACGCGACAAATATTTGACTGAGTTTTGTAACTTTTATGTTGTGTCGTGTATGGTAAGGAACAAATACTAACTTGTGTAGTACGGTCGACCTGGTTTGTTTAGTGTTGCGGTGATATACTTAAAGGCCAGTCCCAATAATCTATCTATCTTCAGTTTTGGCATATCGGAGATAGAAAACATCTTCTGTCTTTGATTTTGCTGTCCAGAGAAACAAAGACAAAAGTTGTTTTCTATCTCCGATATGCCAAAACTGAAGATAGATTAGGTCAACCTACCCAAAAAGTTAGAGGTCATTGAATTGATTTTCAACTTTAAGTCTAACAAGTAGAGATCAATATCACTTAAGAAAATTTGACGTTTTGTGGTAGGTTGACTTGCTGTTGTCTGTACATTGAGGAAACGATCTTTTCTTGATGTATTCTCTTAAGTGATGGTTAGCGATGGTAGGGTAGCCATGTTAAGCCGTTTTTCTCGTCTTTTATGCAAGGGGGAACTCGTAGCCACAATCAGGCTTGTTCAAAATATTGGGAAAATTCTTAAAACAAAAGAGTTTAAATTGAAATAACATTATTTATGGAATACTTATTCAAGTACCTCAGTCAAATTAAAACAGATGAGATCGTTTTGTGTAGAAACTTGATCATATTTTAGTGAAAATGCGTCAAACTGACAAGTTTGATGGCGCCTTCTTTTAAATTAAAATTTTATCTAGTTACTTTGTTATAGCAGGCAAAGCAGGGAATCAAAGCTTTTTGTTAAAGCTTTATTTTAGTAAAGACATCTGTTTAAAGCTCTCAATATTTATATATTTAACAGCTATCCGCCTGCAAAATTAAATCTATACAGGTTTTGATAATTAGCAAACATGATAGCGGCTCTCTCTTGAAAAAAAACCAGCCAATTTCTTACACCAAAATTAATTGAGTGCATTAAGTTTTAAGAAGTTCAAAAACATCGAGTTTCTAACACTCATCGCACCGGTTCGTAAGTACATTTAGTTTGGAGCAGTAATTAAAACACCGTCGTTACGCCAATTAATTTCTCAAAGTCAAAGTTTGTTATGTTCTTTCCAACTACGAACACACGGACACTGAGACTACAATAAACTTTTAATCAGTAGCTCACTCCATGTTTATAACTGTACCACTACTGATGTAATTTACAAAACAGATAATCGACGTCAATCAAGTGTCTCAACTAAAAATGCATCTGTTTGACATAAAGGTGCAGATTTAGTAGATACAACCGAAATTATCAAACGATTGGATAAAACATGACATATCTATCCATACTATAGCATGACGGCATAATTTTAGCATACACTGTGTTTCTTGCTAATCAACATTTATTGTGTTTTGTGCACTTTTTAAGGAAGAGAATAATTACTGTGCTTTTCTTTAGTGTGACAATCGTACACAGTGTTAGAAGGTAGTGGGTGTTGAAGGTTCTGTTTTGGAGACTGGATACGGCTTGCAGGCTTTATTGCGTGAAACAGAGGGGCTTAATTAAATTTGACCGACTAACTATGGAAAGCTTTTTATGATATTTCAAATCGGTGCGTCAATTTCTCTTTCTATTAAATTGTGCAAGAACCAATAGGTACCTACAATATTTCAATTAAATTGTATAATTTTGTGGAGATTCGTACCTGAATTTTTAAATATGCCATCAGACTTAATACAAGACTAGCTTTTTACCAGCGACTTCACACGGAGAAAAAAATATTTTACAATACTACCAGAACAACTTGTAAAAACAAATCTTTTAAAAGTTAACAAAAAACTGCGAGTGCTATCAGAATTAGTTTTAAGGATCAATAGTCGCTTAATTGCAAATACTAAAAAAATCTCGTAAATAAGTTAAGTGTACGAAACATGTCAAATAGTATCAGTTACTATACTATTTTCTTTGTAAAGATCAAAATAATGAGTTAGTAATGGGCACAACTATGTTTAAGTATTGCTAGCAGTATAAATTTGATGGTAAAGTGTACCGAAAAATGTGTTCAATGTATCAGAAAATTCACGTTACTAAAAACTAGATTTATAAAATATCATTTACAAAATGTATAGTTGTCACGTATAGCACTATGCGTTCTAGTTAACTTCCTCGAAATTCTGGTCAGTAACACTAGACCTTTTCCCCGTGCACCCACATGAATAACATGTTATATGGCGTGGGCCCAGTAGTGGGATGAAAAAATAGCCTATGTTCTGTCGTAAGTTGCAATCAATATTTGTGCCAAATTCAAATTCTTTATAGCCGCGTAACAAGCAATCTACGCCTATTAGTCCGCCATTAACACCGCGGAACCTGTTGCGCGGGCGCATGCGTCTAAATCTGCGCGGGATTGTGATCGGAAGCAGGGCTGGCTTGCTTCACATGATCTGTCCCAGATACTAATACAATTAGTAAATGTATAACTATACTAGTTTAGTATAATAATAAATACAGGGCGATGTGTTAAAAGTTGGTGAATTGTGTTCAACCACTAAAATAATTTTAAAAAATGTGTTAAAGGGAATTAGTTATCATTATTACCCACCGATGCAAAACCCTTCTCCGAAGAATGAGTGTAAATTGCATGGCACCGAAAATATATAATAAAATTCCATTGTATATTAGATCAATTAATGATAAAAATCGATTTAAAACTGCGCTCAGTGTCTTCTTAGCTGAAAAAGCTTATTATGATATTAGGTCTTTCTTCGATGACAAGATATAAAACAATTTCAAGCTTTCATTTAGAATTAATTTGTAAATTTAAATACTAATACTGTAATATTTGTGACAATAATTAAATAGAAATAAATGTACTTAATTTAGCATGACAAATAATAATAATCCAATATATTCATATACCTCTAAGGTGAAACATGGCTGCAACTAAAACATTTGTAACTAACATCTTATAATACCCTTGTTTATGAAATAATAAATGAATTGAATTGAATTGAGTACTTTTTCAATGAGCAACAATTTTTCAAATTAAATTTATCGTGCATCTATTATTCTAGGGAGTCTTAATCAGAGTAACGTCCCGTCCCGTAGATTTTATGGCATGCATAAAAAAACATACGAGTCACAATGTAGCGACCATTTTTTCCATGTTTAATAACGTAAAGACGCCACTAAAGGTCGCTACTCTAAAAAATATTTTTTAGGAGAGCTTTGTTTGAGCTTTGTTAAACGGTGGTTCAAAAAACTGGGTAACTCGGTCTTTTGTGTCACGGTCTTATTAAATTGTATTAGAACTTTTGCCTTAAGCCTTACAGCCCTATATAAATCCCTTGGCGGTGGTCATTTGCTTCTTTGCGTCGGTGGGTAAAATATGTTATGAGTTTACGCTGTGCGTGATACCTCTAATTAATTTCGCCTCTGGCTCTACTACCGATTGAGTACCAGACGAGAGAGATGGCTACTTGCAGTGCGACGGGCATAGGCCAGGAGGCGGCGGCATACAATATCACCTGAAGTTGTTGAGGGTATTATTGGAAAACTTGTAGACGTCTGTTTATTTTTGGACATACACAAAATTTTTACTAATATGATCGTTTTCATAGTTTTTTTGTAGCAAATGTTTCATTTTATTAATTTGTCAATCAATAATTGAAGTAATGCCTGTAGTTAAGGTTTTTTTAATTTACTTTTGAGCTAAGATCAGTGATATCTTACTATTTACTTACTTTATATCCAATAAATATCTAAATTACCAAATTGAACACATGAGGGACCTAGATCCTCTAATAAAATCATTATAAGTTATTGATTGCTGTGATTTCTATTCATCAATTTGTTTAAAGTAATTTCAGGCTTACTTTTTACTCATGAATGTTCAATACAAAAAAAAAACTTTAAAATTACAAAGATATTAACTAACGTTGATTCTATTTTCTTCATAACAAAAGGCAAAAATAATCTAGTCACTGTATCAAAACGAAATCAGAAGAACAAAACTTCTGTTTTTATATCAATGTTACCAACAATAGGTAATTTAACTCTTACAATGACGAATAAAAGCACCTAATTAAATCCGTACAAATCATTCTCTTCCGTACGTAGAGCCTTCAAAATTATGACCCTGCTTGCTATTGCACGAGGAGGGCTATGCTATCATAGTGATATTTAATTAATTCAATACTACCGTAGGACGAACAAAAGGAAGTTTATTTTGTTGCTAATTGTTCGATTTCTAAAATCATTCAATTTTAAATTGTATTATTTATTACCAAAAACTTTTTTGATTGCGGCCAATTGACAACATAGATATCGTATGGGCTTTTATATGAAGGGTCTTTTGTGTGGCAATTTTGATTTTATTATAAATTTTAATATTAAAAAATATAATGTATCCTAACAGGAACTGATTCTGCTAACAGATCTTATAAAATATTAACAAATTGAACACTTTCTCGACAAATTAAGAGGTTCATCCATTTGGGACTACATTGCCACAAAAAATACAGTAAACAATACATTTTTTGTGACGGTGACTATGTTTATGTCTAAATAATGAGAGCATTTGCTTAACCATTAATTCCTCAGCTATTAGCATACCTACTGCAATAAAATTGAGAAAATTCAGTTGCCTAAGTTTAGCGGTAGATTTCATAAGACTGATTATGACGTTCGAACACATAAACAAGGCTTGACCATTTTCACACAAAGATGTGGTGACCGCTTTAGCAGTGGCGACGTGTTTGGCAAACTGGCAAGAAGATAGTTAATTTTTTCACTCAGATCCAGGACTAGCATTATTAATAGAAGGGTCAGTTTGTTCGTCCGCTTCACAGCGTCATGTTGACGTCGCACGCAGCGATGAGAGTTATTTGCCCGCGACATTCCCTTTATAGCCTTGTAATATCTCAAGTACTTGATAGATTTATTGTATTCATTTATTTAAACACACAATATTATTACTTTAATCTAGTTTTTAAACATCGAAAGTTTGCACACAGAATTCCAATTTATTTCTTCAGTTGTTTTAAGTTTAATAATAAAGTTAGACCGAACATTAAGCAGGGCAGTGTCCGTGACAGGCGAAATCGTAATTAACGTGTATCTCGATCTAAACGCGTCCACGCAGTTTGGGCTGTGCCGGCGCACTAGGGATGTGCTAAGAAATTTTCCATTAAAAAATATTTTGGTAGTAAAATGTTTTAATATATATTTTTATATATCGGTAAATTCTTTGTTTCACATGATTCTGATAAAAGAACCAAAAGCATTTCAAGTTTATGCAAAGAAAACTCTCCTGCTCTCGGTGTCTATCCTAACCATAGGTCTGTAGTGTAACTAAATTGAGGCTTCAGAGTGTTTACGGAGTATCAAAAATGGAAACCAAAAAGATAAAATGCTCTAAATCTCTTCTAGCCTCCAGAATACTCCAGATTTAATGTGCATTCTTTGAGGTTTAAAAATTTCGTCAACAGCATAAGAAACTGTTAATCGAATATCTGGAAATAGCAAAACTCAATATTTGCAATAGTTAGTAATGGCTACGTTCGCAGTTTGGCCAATGGAAGAAATGACGCTACTGCCCGTCTTCTACCAGTATTCCTTTAGCCGCCTCTTATGACACACGACTGCAAGGGATGGTCCTATGCTCTTAACGTGCTGGCACGACAAGACAATATTCAATAATGACTGCAAAAGAATGGAAACCATTTTATCTAGCCCCTGGGCATGTTAGCATCCCTACGGAGCCGCTAGTTTGGGCAACGCGGCCGCCGACCCGCGCCGACACTTTATGATAGCGCACGCGCAGTGGCAGCTTGATAATATTCTCTCTTTCACACCACGGTTATTCAATGGACGACCATTTGGATCAGCGGTAGTAAACGCTGCTTCTGAGCCATGGGTCGCGGGTTCGATCCCCGCACAGTACAAATATTTGTGTGCATGAACATGTCTGTTTGTACTGGTCTGGGTGTTTTCTATGTATTATAAGTATTTATTTACAAAAAAAAAGTATATAAGTAAGTTTATCGGTTGTCTGGTACCCCATACGACAGGATACTTAATAGTAGCTTAATTTGGGACTAGATGGCTCTGTGTGGTGAGGCATGTCTTAAATATAAAAAATCAAAAATTCCAAATACGGTTTATTAATTTAAAATTTTATAAGGACTAATCCAATTTTTTTGTTAATACAAGTATCTCATCATTACTAGCCTAATATCAGACCACTGGGGCCTTATTCAGCTATTTCAATTGCAGTTCGATCGTGATTGAACTGTGCGACTTTGACATACTAGAACTGTCAAAAACCTGCTATTCAATTACGATTGTGATACGATTTGGTTAGCTGAATTAGGGGCCTGCTGCAGGCCTTTCGTACGGTTTGGCCAACTATAGAGAGAAATCGCTGCCTTTTACGACACCCATACGAATATAGCTTTATATTATGATGGTGTTCCGGACAGCAAAAAGTTTCGAATTTTCGAACATTGCTCGGGTTTGTGATCACCAACCCTTATTTGGCAAGCGTGATGAGTGTTCCCTTACCCATCATTGGTATGGTATCTTGATTTCTATGATGGAGGCCTTTGCCCTGCAGTGGGATGATTAATAGTCCGATACTTTACTTTTATGATGGTGCTTCTATTCTTTATATGCCGGCATCATAAGACAAATACCTACAAATATTTAATTTAAATAATATTAAGGTTATTAATTACAAAAAAAATACCTACTTACTATAATTTATGAATAATATACCTTTTCTAGTAGTAGAATTAGATAGGCCATATGAGCTTACCCATTATGATTGTTTACACAAATTTTATTCATAAACCCGTTAATTTTATCGTACCTACACAAGACTATCATTTTCATATTTCGTCTGCTACCGGATTATTAAGGCTCCGTTATAACTCGACCGATCTCAACCCACCCACCAATTAATAACGGTCGTAATCTAGTTTCGAGTGATATCAGACAATGCGCAGGGCTGCGCGCGCGCCGTGACCGAAAGCTAATAAACGCGGAGCATTAGCACTGCTAAACTGAGTGTGAAAGAATCCCTCAATGGCACAATAAATCTTCCGATTTGCATTTTTATGCCAAGCGACGCTTACACAGACCGATTGGTAATCCATAAATCGATTGTGTAAATGCCAATGCTGTTTTCAAACTTGTTTTATTACTAGGTTTTTATGCAACGAAGGTACTTTACGAACCGGGATTCGGGGGCCTGTCGAACTTGTACAGTCACTTCGTTCGATTTGACAGTTGGCATCGATTTGGAGACACCGATTGATGGAAAGAGTTGATACAATTTATAACCACTAAAACTGGTATCAAAATGATACCAGTTTTAGTACTGTGTGGAATGAAATCATTACCCGTAATTTAAAAAGCGGAAAATGTTACCTGACTCCCAATTCCGCTAATTTACAATTGGCTCAATAGAATCGTAATTGCATCGCAATTGTATATTTTGACATTACTACCTGAATAAATGTGTCAAAATATACAATTGAGATGCAATTGCGATTCTATTGAGCCATTTGTAAATTAGCGGAATTGGGGGCCTGGATAAGCAAAACCTTCGTTTATTAGCTCAATAGACTGAAGAGATTGCGTTTTGTTTTTAAATTTAAGTATTCGTATTTTTTTTGTTTCTTCTTCTTTTCTAACTTGCTTGGATTTATAATGTGTGTATAGAATAATGTCAACATCACACTCTATGCTATGCTACAACAACAGATTATATCTGAGCGTGTAAATGACATCCCGCCCACGCCTGTCGATCGGTGTAAAGTTCGATCAGGCCTCATCTATCACGTCTGAACAAAGGGTACAGCAAAAAGTGCTCTTAACACGAATATCAGTTATCTCGTAAACGAGTTATTATCAGTTGGCTTGATTAATATTAATGAATATTACTTAACACCGTTTACTAATGGAAATTATTACGTTGCTGAGATCGGAATTATAAAATAGTGTAATGAAATGCGGTGTCAAATGAAAGCGCAACGTTGAACAGGGATTACTAAGGTGGATTGAATTATATGAATAAATTTTCAGTGCCTGAGGAAGATGACGACTTGAGTAATCTAAACTATTTAAGTAATCTTTATTGATAGAGCAATGGGCTAATACCACTGCGTAAAACAGCAGCGTGCCTAGGAAGTTACAATGTGACTGCTGTAGACGTATATTACTAGGTAACCCGGCAAACGTTGCTGCGATGTTCTGCCATGTACGCACATTATCAAAGAGATCGAACGTATATCAAATGCAAGGCGAACTATAAAAGTGACATGACAGTTCTTGTTCAAGTCCATGGACGATGAGAGAAGAAGAGTAAAGAATATAATATTACGACTTACTCTTTATTTATCAAATATGCATTCATAGCATTTTTAAACCATCACACGGCATACTTCCAGCAATATAAATCCATGTATTATAAGTTTAGTTAGACAAAAAAATACTTGACTTTTAATTTAAGTCTTACATAACTTAAAATATGTTTTCAACACATAATATTTACAGGTTTTGATAAACTTCTATTTGCAGTCAAACATAAAAATATAAAGTTCCTTAATTGAATAAACATGTCCAAGTTAGCGATCGGTAAAGATACAAATGTTTGTCAATACGATATCGCCAGCACTGTACACTCGTTCACAATTAATATCTACAGTGAATGGACCATTACATCATCAGTATCAACAATCAAGGAATCGCAAATGCTGCGGGACTAGTTTAACTCCAACTAGATGGAGGCTTAACTATCTAACAGTATTAAATAATACTATATAAACAAAAGTAATAGAAACATACAAACATAATGAGATAATTTTCCTTGATACAGTTTTTTAACTGTCAAGTTTTTTAGCTATCTGTGTAACTGCTCCACCATCAGAAATAATGAGACATTTATTATTTATATTTTATTTACCAAATGAAGTGTATCAGTGAAATACTTAAAAGATTCCAAAGGAACATCATTTACCTCAGTAACAATAAGTGGATGCAGCTTGCAAAAATACGTAAAACATGGCTTTATAGCAACATCTCCATGTGTTCTTCTTTGATATAAAATTTTCGTAGACATAAGTATAAGTATAAGTATTTAAACTTGTATTTTTTTAACGCCTGAGACTACATTTTTTCAAGTATAAATACTGATATTGTAATTGCAATTCAATTGCTAAAAATACCATATAAAAACATAAGTATTGTTATTAAACTAGGGTACTATTTTTATTTTTTTAACCCTCACACGTGACATGTTTTTAAAAATTCTACCTTTCGATAGAAGTCAAAAACAACGGCCTGACGTGCCTTCCGAGAGCACTACTTTACCTCCAAAACCCCATCCAGACTCGAGTCTGTCATCATTTTAAATATGGGCTTGAGCCCATTTAGAAAATAACACTTTCTAAATTGATATTGATACACCAACCTGGTCGTCGTGTGTAGTGATAAAATATGCGTACTTTATCACTACACACGACTACGGAGGTCGTTTATGTATTCCATTTTCATTGTAGGTTAACTTCTTCGGCAGCAACTTCAGCACAAACCTGCCACTTATAACCGGATTGTGAATGCTAACAAATCAGTTAGTGAGCCCTATTATTTAAGATTATCCGTTTCCATCTCACCGTCGATACTTAATTGGAGACGGTCCTGTCCATAACCGATATTATCGGGAGATCTGCAGTTGCTAATAGAGTCGCTGGAGGTTGCATTGTCGATGGCTATCAGTGAATTGGACAGTCCCACTGTTGTGCTAAAAACACTCGCTCCTTATTCAACTGGACGTAATTAAAAGAGACGGAACGTTTCCGCACTTTATAGAAACTAGTATTGAAAGATAAATAATTAACTTGTTGGCAAAGATCGTTTGGATGTTCTTGAGTAAGGCACTGTTCTGTACATCAGATGTTGAATTTATTATCTGGTTCTGTAAGTTTGAAACTGGTTAATAACAGTATTTTAGTGTAGTTAATACAGAATACTGCCCTTTAAGATAAAAATATGAGAAGAATTATACTATGCAAAACTGAAAATACGTACGTCACTTCTTAGTCGAGCAATGATGCAGTTTAACACCAAGCGAATTAGGAAAACTGTTTTTTTTTATTTACTATCCTTTATATTGGTATGCAACGATGTTTAGTTTTTGCTTTGATATGACCGTAGTGTGTACTCAATTTTGATAAAAATACATTTTTATATCTAATTTTATGATCATTTCGAAACAAAATAGTCACTCAAAAGGAGAGAACATGATAACTCGCAAGTACGAGTATCATAAATAGAATTTTATTTACAACGACAAAACCTACTGTTTACCAATACTTAGCCGGTCTTAATTTTAGCCGTGACTCAAACTAGAAGTGTCCACGATGGACAAGAAGAAAAAAAATCTGTAAACCTGTATGCCTGTGGCACGGTTTCATCAGAGAGAGACCGCATAACGCGAAAGTGAACCAGCTGATAAATTATACAAAGTAATAAAAGATAGGTTTACGGATTTAACCTTGCTTCGGTGGACCAGGTGAACCGACGATTAAACAAAGGTCACGAGAGCCACTGGATGCGGATAGCGCAGGAGCAGCATCCTGCAGGTCGTTTTGAACTAAAATTACGATGATGTTGATTGTCAACTGCAGGACTAACCACGTGTGGTCAGCTTGTTATCAACTGACCAGAGATTGTTCATGTGTAGTAGTATGCTTGGCATAACTCTGATGCACCGAAAAAAAAAAACGAGTGGGTCAGACAAAAGACAAAATCTGTAGAAGTAGTGAAGTAGATCGAGCACCAGCAGAAGTGGAGATGGGCAGGACATATATCCAGAATGAATATCAGCCGCTGGGTCAAAAGAGTAATGGAATGGAGACCGCGCGCCAACACCTGCGTTAGAGGAAGACCCCCTGATGGATGGATTGATGACATCCGGCAACAGGCCGGCATAAATTGGATGATGGTGCCAAGTGACGGTGTGATGAAAAAAGTGTGGAGAGGAGGCCTACGTCCGAAGACGGACACAACAAGGGCTGCTATAGATAGATAGAAGCGTGCTTAGTTTACAAGGATTCTCCTATGACTTCCTATATAGTGACACACGTGACCACGATATGCTAATGTGTGTTATCGGCTGACGTCAACCAGCGCCGCGTGATCACGTTTGCAGAATTCCGTTGTCGTTTGCAAGGTTACGTTGACAGGTGATAGGATTTGATAGCGGAGTTGTTGCGCATTCAATTGTCTAATCCGCCATTTGTTTTTCTTGTATTAACCTTAACTAAAATGAAAGATCTTTTAAGTTCTGTATGTTCTAAAGTAAATATTTTACCTAAGTAATATAAAGTATTATTTAAATATACATTTAATAAAAGTATATTTTAAATATTTTAAAATTCTTAATTTTCTTGAAACCCATGTTCTTGAACTTTTAATGAACTAGCTAATGCAGATAATAATTACTTTTAAATAAGCATAAGATTATTCAAAACGTGCTACACTTACATTCGATATGTATGTTAGTGCAACATTTTTTTGATCCTCATGCGATCTTATTATCGATTATGTTAATCGATACTAGTAATCGGTGATCATTTCATGCTGTGCTGTTATAACCGTTATTTTATGCATTACGTGCCATGTTGAGCGTTTGTTTTTCACACTAAGCGGTTTGGAGGAAATCGTTAAGAACTGTTACTGTATTGGCTTTGACACTTTAATACCTCTGTAATTATCACCAGTTCGCGCTTTCATCAAATTGGAAACTTGGTGACGAAATATCTATATAATTAGCAAAAGCTCTTAATCACAATCATATTCGCATATTCAACTTGTGACAGTAGTTTCTAAATTCCTTTTTTCCTGAGATGGATCCCTTTCTGCCAGGACCTGAATACTATTAGTGTACCTACAGTTTTACCTAATATATATTTTTATATTTTTTCATTTTTTTAATATTGTACACTTTTAAGTCACTCTCTGGGTCTCGACAAAAAAAAATGTTTATTTTTGTGTGTCTTTGATTATTGAATAATAATGATGGTAACCTCTAGCATATCACGGTTCACGTTTCGACGGCAGATGTCACCCGAAGGCGCGGGCGGCTATCGAGAGCAGCGAAGTACGACAGGTTGTGTGCACTTAGCAGAGAAACGTAGCCCTAATAAATCAAAAAATATCCTTATTAAATTAATGTAATTGAAATTTGACAATTAGGACACCTTAAAGAGGTTGTGTCATCTAGCTCAAAACCGTTCGAGTGATCTATTTACTTTTGGCTACTGCTACATATTAACAAGAACCAGATCAACATCTTGAACTGTACATGAATGTAATTGAAGAGGACCCGATGATGAGTGTACCGTAAAACTAATAAATGTGAATAACATTACAAACTTTGTTCTGTTCCAAATTAAGCAGAAATAAAAGCACATTAAACCCCTCTTTTATGGATATCAAAAACAAAAAAGAAGCCACAAATACCCAAATCCAAGACAATGTATAAAATGTGGTTTCCTAGCCTTAACAACATTGAAGAGAATCGATGAGGGACCTTTGAGTTGTCGACACGTGTATACGATATTCAAACAAGTGAAGTAAAACTGTACCTACATCTGTCAGAGATCATACAAAACTTACGATTAGCTTTTCAGATTGATTCATGTTAATGACACTTGCATAATACGAACAAACGACTAAACATAAGTATTTATTAACTTGTGGCATGTATTTTGTTACTGATAAACGCTACGAAACCGCAACATCGAGCCGTGGGCAGCGAGCGGCGAGCGCGCGCGCAGGTGCCGCACACACGCGCCGCGCTGTGTCAACACGTCCTGAGCGTGTGTGGGTAGGGTGCATACGCGATCGAACTTTTAAGACATTCCTATTTTTATTAATGAAAATGTCTTAGCTATATAAAAATACTAGGAGTTCCTGATCAAGTAGTAGATTATTCTGATAATTGATGCAATAATATTAATGCAAAATTTATTATAATTGCACAGATGAATTTGAGGTTAGTGGACCGGTGATCTCGTGAAAGATGAAGAAAGACCGATCGGAATTATGAGCCTTAGGGGAAGCCTATGCCCAGCTGTGGACGTTGTTAAGCTGAGATGTTGATGATGAGATTAATTTATGAAATTTTGTTTGTTCGTAAGATGCAGTCTCTGTACTTCTAGATCATGAGCATTGTTGTACTACAATCTAGTCGTCACATCTAGAACTTAACCAATAACGTCAAAGACTATCTCAGCAATGCTTCCTTTAAGTTATTCGTGACATGATTTTTCGTAATTCTTTAATGGCTTCTGTTTTTCTAGTCCAATTTTTATTCGAAACATTTGGTCACTCCAACCGTAAAGCCATGTTTGCTCACTCATCTGTCCCGAGTTTACTTTCTTTTGCTGCCAAAATCAACTCTACCGTACTCTTGAGATAGTGAAGTTCCGTTAGACTACGGATAAATGGTCGGACAATTCACAAGTAAAAGGTACATTTAATGTTGTAAAATAGGTCATAATTCGGCCACTATTAACGAGTACTAATTTTTTAATATACTCTGTAAATTTGCTACAGTGTGTTGTGATTTGCTGTCAATTGTATGTTTAAAAGTATATTTATGATTAGTGAAGTGATGCATTCTTTATATTTTGCAGCTTGAAGTTGTAATCACGGAACTTATTATAAGATCTTTATTGAAATTAAGATAAGGTATAGTACTGGCCCATCGTCCTTGGTAGCCGAAATTCGATTATCGATTGACCGCATCTCATTAATTTGGCAAAATAGCGAAGACAAAATCGTAAAATTTTATGTCTCTAGTCACGAGATTTTACGATTCTTAACTATTCAATGATTTATGTTATTGCCTGATTAATGGTCATTAACTCGACCGTTAACAGCAAATATTTAATTGGCCTCATAGTCCGGGTTTGTGTCCAACTGTGTTACCCAATATTTTTAAAATATACTTGTAATTAGAAGTCATAAAGTTAGAATAAGTCGTTAAATTTAATACCTACTCTGTTGAGATACGGTTACAAGTTTTGTTAAAGATAAAACCAGAGATAAAGTTTAAGTTAAGATTTATAACTTCTTAGAATATTTTGACAATTTCATGCAAAACAGTGCAATGCCATGGCATTTTTTTTTTGGGCAATAAATCTTTTAATCTTCAAAAAATTTCACAAATATCAATCATGGACGTACTTTTGCGTTTACACGGCAATTTTTTTGAGCCATATTTTAACATCTTAACGGGAACTCTCACAAAATAGAAATCATAACATTCAAGTTTGGAATTTGAAAATCAAACGGACGTCCCAGTGTGATGCGCATCGCTTAGCTACAACATTAACCTTCAATATTCTATACCTTATTCCTCAAACAATAAAATTCATCGTTTTAACATGTTGTTACACTCCTACGCAGGACTTGTCCACAATTCAAGTGGGCATAGTAGACTAATAATAACTATCAGTGTATATGCATAGTTCTATAAAAAATAAATAATGGTTGATGACATACCCGTTGGTAAAGATCTTATAAGCCATTTTATAAATCAAACTCAGGTCTTGGGAAGACTTAGGATGGGTCCACTTCTTCACAACTTTCTACAGAGGTATAAAAAAATGTAACGCTTTAATTTGAGTAAACGAATAGGCAAAAATATTAATTAAGGATCTCAATATCTTCGTAGCTAAGTATTTTTTTTGTGTCAAAATTGATTTTTGATAAAGGGGTTCCCTACCGTATCAAAGTCAACAGTGTCATCTCCCTCAATACCTGTGTGAACTTTCTTGTTTCACTTTATCGTTATTTTGGACGTGTTATTGGGACATTACAGTTTGGTGGACATAGTTTATGTTCCCGGCCGCGGAACAAATTGTTCCGTTCTCATTTGGAAAGGTTCTTGTCCCATGGCCGATTGTTGTAGTTTCACATGATGTTAGATAGTATCGCTTACAATGTACAAGTTTTTGTTAAGACAAATGTTTGTGAGTGCTGTGCGTATAATGCGGCTTAGACATACTTAATTGCAGCCATAACTAACAGAGTCGAATTGCAATATCGTTATTAGAATTCCTAGATTAAAACAGGCGCAAATGTTTATTACGAGATTCGTACTTATGTGCACAAGTACAAATTGCTGTAGGTTTAAATTCTAAAAGATACTGTTTACAGAGTACCTTAGTTAAAATGCTCATAGTGATAGTTTGACGATTTTACACTGATCGGACAATATCTAGTCGAAAGTAAACTTATTAAAATCAAAATGGTATGGACAATAGTTTGAACATACTTTTAAATGTATGGTATGATATCCAAAAGTCCAAGCAAATACATCGACATTGGTATCATAGACTAGTTAAGTATCCCTAATACCTATTATGCAATAAAGGTATGTATGGTGTATAATGAAAACAGATAATGTGCAACATAGTACATATTTTGTCAATCACTGAATATCAGTTAAACAGTTTTCTCCAATAGACAAAAATGTCAACTACAATGGCTCGTCAAAAATGAAGATGTGAGGGCATTCCTACGGCGCCGACCTTGTCTTCGCTAATATTTGCGCGCACGCAGCTCGAGACGCACCATTACCGATGTTTGAGCACGTTGGACTGCCTCATCATCGTAGTGTAGATCTAAGGTACGGTTGGTTGAGATATCTGTACGTTATTGAAATAAACGCCCATGACTTTGGTATAGAGTGTGGAATACCTTAAGACAGAAAATTAAAAAATTGTTCTCCTGTCAGTACTAACTGTAATGCCTTTGCACAGACAGACAGTAACAGCTGTCAAGCTTCAACTGATAGTTCTGTGGAAGATTTGGTTTGCAGGATAAGGTTTGTTTTTGACCAGAGTTTTAATTGACTTTTATAGACTTTTATTTATTTTGATATCCACCTATCAAATTTATTGGTTTACGTCAACTCTATGCATTTCCTGAACTGAAATATTTAGTAAGGGATTCATCATCCAAGGCATTCCACGTCCGTCGTTCGTCTCAAATCCATGGACAGACAAATAGAATTAATATTGTGTCAAATATGGATGGAGCTTAGCTTAACTAAGGTGCAATAGAGAAAACATTTGTTACCAAAATTAGATTTAACTACTTCAGTTGTGGCATATTATTATGTCATATGGAGGAACTTACATAATTTTGTTTTTTTATGTTTTCTAGTTGGTCAAACGAATACTCACACCCAGTAATTTGGTGTAGGTACGAAGTGATTGAATGTATGAAATTCAAAACAGTAACATTGCACGTAATTCGCAAAAAAACGCAAAGGTTGCGACAAGTCGCGTCGCAGTAGCACGCACGACAAATCGCAGTTCGCATAAATATCCGTTTATCGCGGCGATGCGCGACGTCGCGATTATTACTCACCCTTTCCATGATTCCATGAGTTAATCTCAAAGGACCGTGGGCTATGTTAATATGGACAATATCTGTTTTGTTATTACCTGTTTAACATCATTTTATTTGACAGAAAATATTCTCAAAGAGAAATATAACGCCATTAATATTTTTGCTATAAGAAGGACGAGTAGTTAGTTTCATAACCTTGTCCTACTACAGTGCGATAATGGCTAAGTTTAAACCATCTTTAAATGTACATGTTTGCTTTATTAATGTTTTGAAACGTTGAGAATATAACAGCAATACATTTGTTTTAGGATTGGGATTAAAGTTTGATAAATATTAATGCGCCACCAAAACTATTTTTTGCTTTGATTTTTCTAACAATGTTAAAAAAGCTATACATCAGAACAATATTACAAGTATGTTACAAAAACTATTCAAAACGCGGGATGCAATACATAGTTACCTAATTCTGCTTTTAATATCTCGTGTTCAAGATAAATCTAATCGCGAACCCGCCTGCCAAGATTGACGGTTAAGTGACTGATTCCTCTTTTTGGTTAGGCCTGTATCCTAACCTACCTAAGACTGAAACAGGTTGATGATGCTGATGATGATGATTTCAATCAGTAAATAAATACCCAAGCAGTCATAAATTTTTCAATTGTCTGTGGAATGTCCACATTACGCTATCTAAGATATGATTGAAAGTAAGAAGCGATCAGATTAACCGAGCCGAGGCTCGATCAGGCGAGATAACGCCAAACTCCTGTCGTGACCTTGGTGTTTTGTGTTGTTGTTGTGTTGCTGTGACGACATCGGGTTGTTGATAAACGACCACGTTGGAAGCTCACCGATGGGCGTGGCAGAATACAATTAGCAATCCTGTTTAATATAAGAAAAATATTTTTAACTAAATTTTAAACGTAAAAGTGACTGTCATTTTTGTTGTCAGCACGTTTGTAACATTTTCACATCTTATCTGACTAACTGATTTCGATGAAATTTTCAACAGAAATAGAATAGACCTCGATAGGTCATAGCAACTATTCCAAAATGGCGAGCAAAATCTAGTAATGGTATAATTTTTAAATTGTAAAACTATTTTTCAGAATCAAAGACAATGAATACACAGTTAATCACAAGTGTCTATGATGAACATTGTGTGCTTTCTTTAGATTTTTAAACAGTTGTTATTTGTAACTTCCTCTTTTACCGACGTGTGTTTGCCCGCTTGGTACACAGCGCCCGCGCCGCCTCACTTTGAGCTGCCGTGCGTGTGCGCATAGAATAGCTGACTTGATCGAGCCATTGAGTAATTGAAATTTGAGCTTTTATTTACTAAAATTGGTATATGCAGTAATTAACATAACATTTGATTTTACAACGACTAAAATGATTATGTACGAAGTTCACATAAGTCCTTAATAATATAAAAAGTTTATGTGAACAGATGAACACTACAGTTATGTTTGCAGAACTTGCGTTCTTTTCTAGAAATTCAACCGCATTATGCTGTTTATTTTTCTTCCTACTTCTGTCACAACTAAGTCAAATTGCTTATGAATCCGAACCAAAAAAATAAAAATTTCAGTAAGTATTTAAACTTGAAAAATTATGTCTCAGGCGGGACTCGAACCCGCATCTCCTCGCATACCATTAAATACTGATATTATAAATGCAATTAAATTGCTTAAATATCATATAAAGTAAAAAAATAATGCCTATTATTTCTTCAAATATTACACGTTATGTAAGGTACCTAAGGCTTACGATGATTTAAGTAGGCTCTTGTTTGTTAGTACCTACCTAACAGTTCTGTGCAACGTACCTTAATACCTATCTGCTAACGAAGTCAGTTAAAAAAGACTTTAATGAATAGAACAACGCAAGTAAGGCAGCCTATAGTTTTTATCATTTGCAACAAGTACAAGAGAACAAAACTCAATAATCAAATACATATTAAATGTTTATGTAACGTCTCCTCAAGATGACCGCAATGGTGGGTAGAAATTAAACAGGAATTTAGAGGTTTATGTTCTAAAAGTGAAACAAGGAAATTACGTCAACAGAAGAGCTATAACATAAATTTAATCGGTCACAGTTCGGTTACTTGGAGTTCTCTAAAGTTTAGGCATATTAAAACGCTTCCGAGCCATCGCGTTTTTGCTCTGCGTGTTACTAATCTTTCGGTTGACATTTCACAGGTACAAAGACAAATAATGTTTAATTAGTGTTATGTCCATACGATATTGACTCTCGCGCCTACCGCCTCTGCGCGCGCTTCTTAGAACCCGGTAGACATCACTGCTTTCGTCACTGTGGGAAACTAAACTTAGTTCGGTTACTGTAACTTATTGGAGGCAAACATTATAAATCCAATCACATAACGTCGTGACAAGCAAACAAATTTCTTGTCGTGTCGGGGCATGTTTATCGTTTCCGCTGCGCCGACGACATCCGTAATAGAGCTATCATGACGTTTACTTGCACAAAACTATCAAATTACGTACCAACAACCCTATGGTTAAACTTGACAAAGGCACATGTCTCTTTCTCCTTTTGAGTGAGTTAGTATTTTTAGACCGGGCAGGTGAGCGGTGACCACCGGTCAGCGGGTATCGGGTTACCGATAGGCGATGTGAAATTTATTGCGCCGGCGCACGCGTGTAAGAGTAACGCAGTGAACCATAGATCTAAACAAATGTTTGGGGAAAAAACTAGGAAAGAGTAACGGTAAATACTACTGAGTAGAGTAGGTATAATGCATACCTAGTATATACCTACTCGTTTGGTGATTGTTCGATGAAACTGAAAGATCTTGAAAGTCAATAAGCATTAGTTTTCTAAAATTTTATTTTATTTTTTAGGTTCTTTATTTAGTTTATTGAGGTCGCTTTCCCAGTCGCGCTGTTGATCTGTGTTGGTTTAAGTTGGCATGATAAGAATTAATATTTCATCTACGAATCTAAATTATAGGTACTGTAATAAAAACCATGATATATTATAATTATGTTACTGAGTCTGTCATACGTCGCTCTTCATCTCACTACTTCTATTCTACGAAACATTTTTTACCCTCAGCCTTTGCCCAAAGGTTGTGTGAAGGAAATTTCAGGGATATGACCACATCTAATCGTATATTTTTGTCTGATGCGTTAATTTTTTCACTCATGTTATTTTGTGCAGAAACTTTTAGGATTCTTATCACTTATTAAAACAAAAAACTGTACTACAACGATTCACCTTTATACTACGAGTATTCATGGGTATTAAATACATTGTTAAACTATTATAATGGCTTATAAAATACACTTACGTTTCCGTTAGTGCCTTTACGTTGTTACTCTACCTTGGAAAATGCCCATCCACGCACCCGTCATGAGTAGGTACACAAAGAAAACAAAAGAAAGTGTCCGTTGCCCGCCAATTCGAAATGTCATTGTCGATCGTGTGAAGCTAATTTGAAAGTGTAATTGATGTTTGATGAATAAGTGTCGGGGTCAGTGCGGAGGGCGCCAGCTTCCTGGGTGCAATCGGATTCTTTTGTCATCGATGACCACTGGTAACTCGATATTTAGTGGTCAGTAATCATGGCTTACTTGTACCATTCATTTCGTATATGAAAGTAACTAAATTGACGTTTGGATGACTTCGATATGCTTGATTTGAAAGAGTGCAATGATGTTTTTGTGTTTGGTGACCTTTTCTGCTATGATACATTTTGAATAGAAAAGAAGCATTTGATAATAGCTACTGTAACTGTTTTCTTAGTTAAGATGGAATAGGAGTCGCTCGGATGCCGAAAGTTGGTGGATTCAATTCCCACTTTACACTGTCCACAAATAGTTCGTTGTAGATAATGTAAGAAGATTCCTTTAGAAAAGGATTACTTGAGAAAAAGAAGAGACGGGTTAACGATATTCATATTAGTTAGAAACATTCGTCTGTTTCCAATATTTAAAATAACCCTAAGACGTCAATAAACATCCGTGACTTTACGGTACTTATGTTGTTCATAACCGTTTTTGTCTGCGGGATTCGAAGCCGCAACTGCTGATTTTGTAAAACCAAAACTACATGTAGTACGGGTCGCGTATACCTGGATACAAATTGGTCATACGCTGGTCAGCAAAACCCTTAGTGCTAGTCCTAATCGTACACTGAACCGGTTTTCCATTAAATATCACATTTAAAAAAAAGATAACGTAGATATACTGTTAATTCACTTATCATTAAGCTGACAATCTTCAAAACTAATACATTTAGTTAGATATTAACTACCAATCAATGATATCATGGGAAGTATCGCCGTGGTATTCTGTGAACTATAAAATATGCATAATTACAGATGTTATATTTGGCTACGAGCTAAAAACGTCTCATTACCATACGCTAACGGTTATCTTTATTAATATCCAAACAGTAGTGGGTACATTACACGTAATTACTACTTCGCTAGATAAAGTCAGAACTGTTATGGGTTTTCGGTATTATGGAATTTAATCAGTGTTGTTTTAGCATCAAAAAATGAAGTAACATTGTTTTCAGACAGGCAGACAGATTACAAAATCATAGTTAACCTAGCTTCATCGATATTATAAGTATTTGAACTAACTTTAAAAAACATTTAACCGTTAGTCGTTACTAATTCAAAGCTAGCTGGAGTTAAGGTGATACTTTAAATTGATTTCCTACTTAAATTAATAGCAGAAAGTGACAGGTTTATATCGGTGGATGGTATTTCTGCTTAGGCCCGAGTTCACCAACAGCGTTTAAAATATTATTTGACATATTTTGTATGGGAATTATGTCAAACTAACCGTCAATCTATGTTTACCGGCTGTTTAAGAATTGGTGAACTTGGGTCTTAGCCTTATAGTTGATTGGAAGATATTGATTTTGGTATTAGCAAGAGTGTAAATAAATAAAACAGTTTTACTTTCTAAAGTATCGTTGGAATTTTATCAATTAAATTCCAAAATAAGCAAAATTTTTACTAAGTATAACAAGTAGATAGAAGGTGCTATAGAAACAAATTATAATATGGGAATCATGACTGATTACACAAACACTAGTTGCTTCTTCTGGGATTCGAACGTTTGATACAGCAATCTCTTCTAGAACCTCAGGTAGAGGACAAATATTAACAAATGTGAAGATGATAGTATAGTGCTTAATGTAATACAGCCATAGATCGTGATCAAAACATTTTTGAATATATTTTAAAAGGCCCTTATTGTAATTTCTAAATTGATTCAACTTGTGTTATTATCTGACACATTTTTCAAGTGAAATGTAAAGAAAGCTACAGTTTAACAATAATTTACACTAGTTATACAAACCTGAGTCAGGGGATCTACGTATACTGTTGTCCTCCTTGGCCCTTATAGAGCGAGTTATTGTCTAAAGATAAGGTACACTTGCTAAAACTCAAAGCATCGAATATAAATGATAATTACTTTGAAGTAATGTCTATGAATTGCTTCATAGATATGAAACGAAGATAAATAAATAAATAAACCAGATGGTATTGGTGGAAAATTATAATAGATACACAAAAATCACCATTGTTCTGGTCCCTAATAAAACAGTTTTTTTTTAATTATCAGAAACAAAAAAGAAATCACAAACACACAGATCTGCACAAACACAAACATGTCTGTGCAACGAAGTATAAATTAAAGTTAATTTAACTTCTATTTTAAGATAGATAGATTTATGACGACATACTACAGTATAAAAAATGCTGTCATTTTATTATTACAACGTCCAAAGAAGGAAAAAGACTTAGTTTTAGGTAAATAAAATCTTATAAATATTAAATATAGTAAGGTTCAGTAGCGATTGTTTTCTTAATGTAATAGCGATGATAAATAATAGTTTTATGTTGGAAAATGTATGAATAAACTAACAGCATAGCATGTTTTAAAACGGTAATATTTATAATAAACTCGACTAACTCTTTAACGAAGTCCTACCCTCTTGAAGTTGAGTTATCGAGCGTGGTTAATGAGGGCCGGTACAGTCGGGCACAGCGCAGCTAATTCGGCGCCCGCGCACACCATAAATTTCCGTAGCGCGCAGCGTGATGCCATATTACATTACTCTAGCCCAAACCTTAATTCCCGGGCCTCTACTTATTAATCTCTCAAAATTTTATTGGCTAGACGTATTTTATATTACGATGCACATTGCGAAAGATACGGATAAATTTATAACGTTCCGAAGTTGTCTGAGTGGTCAAAAGATTTATAGGAAGAAAGATTTTATTACAAGAATGATTTCTTTATTTATTCTCGAGTCTAAATACCGTGAGAAAATGATAGCTGTTCTAAATAAGTACTTCACTGTGGTATGTAGCCATGGAAAACTATGCGGTGGAATATTTTTCAACACTGGAACTGAATGTGCATAGAACTATGAGGTTTTTATTATCTACAACTGATCAAGCGAATCAAACTTTACGAAAAAGAACTTTATGATAGAATGTGAAGGCCAGTACCTACCTACCTCTGGCTTAAAACAGACGTGTTTTTTAAATTTCTCCTTTGGTCTATTTTAATAACTTATAATGTCATAGCATAAGTACCTTCTCTAAAAAATAAGGTTGTATTAGGGTAATCATTTAGTAAACACGGAACAAACGGCGGACTTAGGCCAAGTAGAAATATTAAGAGCGGTGTAAACAAGAGATAATAAGAAATAAAGGAATAATACAATATAATTGTATTTATAGAGTTCAATATATATAGAGATTAAACAAAAAAAAATTTACAGTAGATTTGAAAATCAATAATATATGCTTATAACTAGTTGATAAGTAATGTGTATTAAAATTGAGAGTACAATCAAATTCCGTCATCCTGCAACAGTTCTTCAATCCCATTACATAAACTTCTTTTATGAATTATATATAATAGGAAAGCAAAAATACATTTTTGTCAACAACATTCTAATGCATGATCATTGCAAAGATAAAACTAAGTTACATGTTATAAGTTTTTACCTACAATATTAATACTAACTTCTGAGCATACAACGTTACCTACTAGAACACGTCTGTTCATAATCGAGCTTGGAATGCCGACTCCCTTGATTAGACTAACACATTTCTGCGACTGGTTTTATCAGATCGTAAGTTATCATTCCACAATTCTGCGCAAACCAAGTGAGAACAATTGTGATACGGTTGTTTATAGGCGATGGAAGACAAACTGGCCGAATGGCAGGCAATAAATACTCGATTAAATCTATTCGTGTCAACTTTGGACAACATTATGTTTATAACAGGAATATATCAAACACTGGGTGGAGGTTGGTTAAGCTTGGAACATATAAAGTTGACAATTAGGTTATCTTGTAGCGTGAAACAAAAAACTATCATTTCAAAGCCTTTTTGGATTCTATAAAATATCTCAAAACAAAAACTGTACTGTTTCAAATAAATTTCTAGTATTTTTTTTTTCATGGAATTCAACGATCCTTTCGCGATTGAGTTTGTAAAAGTAGCAAATTCAAGAAACATATTAATAATGAAAACAATGGTCATGGTAGAAATCTTAAAACAATTCTAACTTCTTAGTATTGGTATATCAGAAAAGAGTTCCTGAATTTTGCTTTAAATCAATTTATTTAACATCTACTACTAATATCTGAGGCTTACAAGAAACATTATTTGAGTATGATTTTAAATAAAAACAGATTATACTGTTGTTTTTTGTAGTATGGATCGCAAAGATAAATAACGATGTAGTTTAGAATAAATATGTCGATAAAATAATTAGAAATTTAAAAGTAAATTTATCTATACTAATATTATAAAGCTGAAGAGTTTGTTTGTTTGTTTGTTTGAACGCGCTAATCTCAGGATGTACTGGTTCGAATTGAAAAAATCTTTTTGTGTTGGATAGTCCATTTATTGAGGAAGGCTTTAGGCTATATAACATCACGGTGCGACCAATAGGAGCGAACCAATAGTGAAAAATGTTGCAAAAATAATCGCTATCATAGTAACAGAAATTGACGCATACGAAGTCGCGGGCAACAGCTAGTATTTAATACACACATTTAAAATGTAACTAGTACTTAAGTACGTCGTACCGGATGGGTTATAGGTATGTATTCCAACCCCATGAGAAAGAAAATGATCCAAGATTTCTTTTTATTATATGTTTTGCTGATTTCGGAACATTGTAGATTAAAGACTGTGAGCCAACATTCACACTGTTTTAATAATAAATTATAAGAGTTATTGTAACTTACGATGAGTAGAAATGAATGTCATTACTGGCCACTAGTCGTGAATGTTTCTTAAAAACTCCGCGCGCTTCTTCAAGTCAACATGAGGAGCAGTTTTATCAGAAATAAAAAATCTTATCTTTTTTAAACTATTTAACGAAATGTGCGTAGTTTTTGAAAAACATAAAACCGTGCTAGTATTATTAATATTATTATTTATGCCCCACTCGTGCGCACCAACCTTAACTGTCACAACACTTTCGATGAAGTGACATGTTTACGCGAAACATATTCAAATGCTATTGCTTAATACTAGTCCCTGAACTACCAGACGATAAGTCAGCATCGGGTATGAGTATAAGTGATATAACAGTAGCCAAATAGCTGGACCTAATCCGAGTCGAATCGATTGCTTTGATAACGAAGCCGATTCGATCGGTTACTTAAAAAAGGTAGCGTATAAACGGTGTTTTGGAGTTCCACGTGAAGCATTCAAAATAATTCCTATACATGGAAATACTTGATCTATTTTTACAGTCGGAGTTAGAAATAAGTTGTACTTTTAATAGTTACAGTAACCCAGCTGAACTTTGCTGCATTACACCATTTTAAGAGTGATTGTTGATATAAAAGAGTTGGCAGGTAACGACAAGAAACAGACTATAAAGGCCCGAGAGGTATACAGGATGAAATTTTAACAACCTTTCATATTTTAATATATCAATCTACAAGACAAAAAACCAATGACGTATTTTTTCTTTTGGTATAGCCCAGTACAAAAATGTCAAGATAAAGCACTTAGAAAATGTCCGCCAAAAATCGAAAATTTTTGATACGGCCGCCTAGTAACACTTTTTTTACGCGTTGCGCATCTCATTCATTCATTACGATACTGTTCATAAGTTTTTGATTTTCCCTTTTTACTTTAACAAGTCTAGGATCGTAAAAATTGAAAACTATTATCGCGAAAAATATTTTCAGGTGACAACTTGATTTACATTTTTTACTTCATACGGCTCTAAATACGATACTGAACGCCTGTAAAAATTTTGGAAAGTGGTTAAAACTTCATCCTGTATTTATTAGAGAAATATTTATTGGCAGCTATTGGTAATAAACGGTAGACATTTAACTACATCAGTGCAGATTATAAATTATATAAAACCATCCCATAATCGCTCAGAAACCTTTAAAAACGGCTGTTCTTAAAGTAAATCCTTAAATTGAATGTGAAATCTATTCGGTTCCGCAGATACTCATCTAACAGTGATATGCGGAACCAATCGTAAACTAAACCAGAAGCTCTGGAGGCTCTTTTTTGTGTGAGAAAGGTTGGTTTTTCAATCAAAGCTCGATGCGCCTGAGACTGTCCTATAAAGTCCCTAACTTATGACCGCGCGGTCACTTTGACTGCAGGCCCTGATGTCAGATCTGGAAGAGTATTTTTTATCTTATTGCTATGACAAGTAAGGGGGCCTTAAAAACGTGAACAAAATGTAACAGGAAAGATGTAACTATCATTCTGACGGGGTCAAGTAAAAGTACTGACGCGGTTATTGGACTTAGGTATGCACGCGAGTGCATAGTAGGTTAGGTTTGTGGAAAATTTAACTCATCAAGCTAAGTTTAAGCTTTTCCAAATCTAGGTTTAGAAAAAATAAATCCCCCATACTCAAGGTACTAGTTTCTTTTTTAACGAAGATGTTGTGCCCTCAGTTATGATATGACAAACCAACACGACACTACTCTACAAGCTCATAAGTAAGTTTATTTTTGTAAATGTTAAAATAACTAAACTTACGAATATGTTTATTTATTTATAATCTAAATGTGTATAACATGTAAATTTTAATATATTAATAAACTACCTGACTCTATTAAATTATTGGAGAGGCATAAATTTGAGGTTACCTATTTTGTCGAAAAGGTTATCTGAAAAATGATTTTACAGTGTTAATGAGTACCTTCATGGCCTCTGTTAACTATTAGCTTTAGCATAGTGTTTAGTATACATATGAGTAGCTAGCTTTTAAGGTAATTTGCACGTCTGTTCACAGACAGTATACGATCTCTAGTTAAATAAACCCAACACCATCAATCTTAAATGTATTCTTGCAAATAAATTTAATTCTATTCTATTCTACTCTATTAGTTAGTTTTGTACTCTGTCACAAGTCATTACCGATAATTTTTAATGTAGGTATCCATGTGCTAGTAATCTTCAGGCACATCTAACGCTCATCGTCAGTTTGGAATTTCATTCTGGTTTATCAAGTCTATATTATATTTAGGACAATGTATTAACATATCTGCTTATCTCGTTTCTTGTTATTTATTTATCTGTAAGGTCGCGCCGGCCAGTTTACCGCGGTAATAGTAAATATTACGCAGACGACATATTGCACAAGTTTAGCATTAATAAAGCTAGTCGTTTGAATAAAATTTCAATTTAAAATCGATAAACGGTAATATATATTCGTTTTGCAAAAAACAAACGTCACGCATAATTAGTTGATCGGCGTCCATTAGCGAAACGCGAACGGGAAACTAGAGATGGTGCTTACAATAATTTCTTGAACTTATGGTTTTGGTATTATCATTATTTATACTTCTTCGTCGAATTAATTTATAATCATATTCGTTTATCTACGCAATGTAGTAATTAGTGTATAAGTAATGGTTAGAGCAGACGCCAATTAGCGTAAGGTTGTGGGTTCATTCCCAACTGAGGAAGTATAATTTTTTTATCATGGAATTGTATTTTCAATTCCAGCAACTCCATTGCTTAAAATCAGTTCAAAAAACGATTAAAAACAAAATAAAACATCAAAATTAGGTCCAGGAAATAATTGACAATAATCACACTCAATTACATAATATTATTTTAATAAAGAACTGAATTATCAATTTTTAATATTCCTAGTATTATTTTGGTTCATTGTTATTATTATTTGAATTAATAGTTTCATGCCAGCCAGCCATGCCATTGTAACGGACCATAATTAAACATGTGATCTTGCAGGAAGCGGCCATTTGCTGATTACAAGTGCCTTGATTTAGATAATTGCCGCTTTGTAGTAATTACAGAGAAACTGAGCAAGATGCGTAAAGGTCACACGCGTGTTTGATTTGTGCGATTACCGCACAACATCATTAAGACCATGCATTGCAAATTAACGCTAAATTAATTCAATGAAGTGAGCTAGTATAAGTAATATTTGCAAAAATCCTTAATGACTAGTGCCGTTGGATTGTCCGTTAAAAAATAAGCTAAGTTGTACTCTTTATTAAAACAAGAAAAATAGTGTTTTTTATGCAGGACGAATTTTAAAATCATAAGATCTAAAGACACGATAAAGTTTCATTTTAGTTTGCAATTTTTTTTATTCTATAAATAACTAGCCGCTGCTTCTTCTCTGAAATTAATAAATAAAATGAATTCACTTATATTCTATTCAAATTCAAATTCAAATTCAAACATTTATTTGCATCACATGTGTATGAATAACAAGGTATTAATTTATAATTGTATGTGTGTAAGTCACATGCACCCTGCAAGGGTATAGCAAAATATTATATAATTTTAAATTCAATTTAATTATACTTAGGGCTACGTAAAATTATTAGTTTAAATCTAGTTACATTATCATTTTATTATACTTATACTCATTTTAATATACATGCATTAACTTATTTATATTTCAATTATATTATTGTATTTATTGCAGTTTCGTATAGTATTCATTTAATGCATAAAAACAGTTTGAACACAGAAAATCGTTTAAGGATGTCATAAATTTACTATATATTTCGATGTCTCTTATATGCTTTGGCAGAGCATTATATAACCTTATTGCCATAGAGTAAGGTCCCGACCCATGTAAGGCTAATTTACTTTTTGGCAATACAAGCTTATTTCTTTTCCTCAATGCCATGGAACCTGCGTAATTTTCATCAGACATAACAAACAATGACATATTTTGCCTTACCAACTTACATATTTCAAATATGTACAATGATGGAACAGTCAATATTTTATAGTTTTTAAAGTATGTCTTACAGCTTTCCCTAGACCCTATATTGGCAAGTATCCTTATACATTTCTTTTGTAAGGCAAGTAGTTTGGACGCGTCGGTGCTGTTTCCCCATAGTGCGATTCCGTAGCGCAGCCATGAGTGCGCATAAGCATGGTACGCAATTTTAGCAGTATTTGTATCTGTGGACCTCTTCAGTTCGTTTAGCGCATATATAAACCGTGATAGCTTGCCGGATACATACTCAATATGGTTTTTCCAATTCAAATGACTATCTATTTTAATGCCTAGTAGTTTATAGGTTTCAACGCATTCGAGTTCTACATTGTCTATTAATATTTGCAAATTAAGTGGCTGTTTTTGATAGGGGTGAAAAACCATTAATTTTGTTTTATTAAAATTTATTATTAGATTATGATCACTTAACCACGAAACAATTTCCTGAATGATTTTATGTACTTTTTCTGTTAGTTTTATTTCATCTTTAGTAGGTAATATAATCGATATGTCGTCCGCAAACAATATACTTGTTTCATTTATTATTTTTGGTAGGTCGTTTATATAGATTAGAAATAAAAAACATCCTATTACACTACCCTGTGGTATCGATTTTGTTACTATAGATTTTTGTGACTTAACATTTCTTACCTGATTACTATCCAAACATGTGTGTTGTATTTCTACGTACTGTACGCGATTTTCAAAATAGGAAGTCATCCATTTATGCGCTGCGCCCCGAATGCCTATGCCATACAATTTATGCAGTAGGATACTTGGTAGGACCCGATCATATGCTTTACTTAAGTCTAGTAGAATACCGACGGCGTATTGCTTATTATTAATATAATCTAAAATCTTTTGTATGTACTTAAAGACAGCTATTGAGGTGGACCGGTGTTTCCGAAATCCATTTTGACTGTCATTGAAAATGTTATATTTTTCGCAGAACGTGTAAAGTCGGCTTGTCATAGCAGCCTCGAATATTTTTGAAAAAGACGGTAATAAAGCGATTGGACGATAATTGCAGCATAAGTTGATATTACCGGATTTATGGATAGGTGTAACTTTAGATATTTTTAACTTATCAGGAACAACACCTTCAGTGAAAGATTGATTGATAAGTAAAGTAAGCGGTAGGGCTAGCTCATTTACACATTGCTTTATTAGGCAAGTTGGTATTTCGTCATATCCACAACTCATCTTATTTTTTAAATTCCGAATTATCCGTGTTGTTTCCGCAGTATCGATCGGTCTCAGGTAAATTGAGTTCTCTATCGGAGAGGCCACGGGACGGCCAGGCGGTGGAGCGTTACTGTCATGCGCACCAACCGATATAAAGAAATCATTAAACGCATTTGCCACCCTGTCGGGGTCCTCTATCAAACTTTTATTATCCAATAAAGCAATATTTTTCCGTGTTTTTTGAGATAACTTATTTGTTCTTTCCTTTACAATAGTCCACATAGTTTTATTTACGTTAGATGATTTTTTAATTTTCTTTATGTAACTTAGTTTTTGGATCGCAATACTGTTTTTCTTAACAACTTTGTATATTGTTTGTAATGGTCATCTAGAATAGAATTAGCCCACTGAGAATTAATTACTTTTAATAATCTTTTATGTCTACAAGATATTTTAATGCCTTTTGTTAGCCATGGTTTTGTTTTTGCGGGTTTTATTTTAATACTTACTTTTGGTATACAGTTATTAAGTAACTTACTAATGATGTCCAAAAAGCAATCATAATTTTCATTTACTGTTTTATTTTTAAAAAAAATACTCCAATCAATTTGTTCTAACTGTAATTTAAAAAGGTTTATTAGATTTTTTTTGTAAAGTCGTTTCTGAATATACATTTTGGGGTTAGCAGTGCATAGCTTACTTTTTATTTTAACTGTAACACCCTTATGATCTGATAAGCCATATTCTTGTACTTTTATGTCAGCGTGATCAATGTAGAAGTTAGTAAACAACAAATCAAGGCATGTAGCGGTATTTTTTGTGATTCTAGTTGGTTCTTTAATTTTTTGAGTGAAATTAAAGGATTTCATTAAGTCTAATAGCGATGTCGACAACTTAGTTGTTTCCAAAGTATCAACATTAAAGTCACCGCCTATTATGATATTTTTCCGGTAATCTTTTTTTGACAATATTTCAAGTAACTTTTCAAGCGACAAGAAGAATTCATCCGGACTTCTATTTTTGTCGGGCCAATACACAGTAACAATTATAGTATTTAATTTAGATATTTCTATACAGCAAACTTCAAATAAATATTCTATCGAAATATTATTTATATCTTCGCGTACAGTGTATTCCAAATTAGGATCTGCTAGAATACAGACCCCGCCCGCCCTGTGGTCCTCTCTGTAGAATGCCGATGCACACTGGTATCCTTCCAATTGTAGTAAATCAATTTTATCTTTAGTAATCCATGTTTCTGTCAAGCACATAATTTTCAAGTCTTTATCACTGTCTGTTATATCTTCAATTAAATGTTTCTTTTTACTATAGCTACAAACGTTCTGAAATAATATTTTAGTATCGAAATGTACGGTTGTTTCTTTTAAATTCTCTTCGAAATGTCCCGGATGTACCCGATTGGCGTCCTCCTGTTTCATGTTTACTATTATTATTGTTTGTCGGGAGTGTTTGATTCAGTTTGACTATATTACTTCCTTTATTTGTGGTCCGTTCAGCTTGATACCTATTCTAGTCTTTTATCAATATTTGTGTCATTCGAATCCGTTAAGTCGTATTGGCATGGTCGCGTTACAATCATCCATCCAAACACCTAAACTTAATTACACTTATTCCATTAATAAAAGATTTTATCGTAACCACCACATCAGACGGCGTCTTTAGCCACCTCTTATGACATCCTTTCCCTATGAAGAGTTTCTATTTAATACTATGTTTCAATATGTTCACAAGAATTTTGCAAATTATTGACACTAACAAAAAACGGTCAGTAGCAAAAGAAGAGAAATAAAACTTTTCTATCAAATTTGCTGTCATATTAACTGCATCTAATATTTAAAATATTAAGCCGTGTCCCGTTACACAGATGTTGGCCTTTCTAACGGGACAGCGTGACAACTCACCTACAGATCAGTGGAAGTGTGCTTCAAGAGAAAATTACTTAACAATGAGTTTCCTTACTGTACGTACAAAGTATGGTGCTGATCTTTGCTCCTCGCATTCGGGTCGCGGATCCTTCTTTCACCTGTCCGTCTGTTCGTCACACATTGCAACTGTGTCACCAGGCGTATGACTTGAAGTATAGTCGACCGAGTATTAGCAGGTATTTAAAGTAAAAAAATTGGAAAGACACGGCCTGTAATCATCCCACTGCGGGGGCAAAGGCATCGTTAAATTCAAGTTGGCACAGCAATGATGGGTACAGGCATAATCATTACGCTTGCCAAATGCGGGTTAGTGATCACAAACCCGAGCAACGTTCGAAAATTCAGAAATTCTTTTTGCCCGATTTGGAGCTCGAACCTAGAACCCCGAGATCTTTGTCCGTTACTTAAACGACTGGAGCAACGGGGCGTTCGGGGTATTTAATTTGTGGTAAATATCAAGAACATAAAGTTTTCTGATAAGAAATCAAAACGATGAAAAGTAAGAAGCCAACAAATTTGTAAGGAAGTAACAGCCTATAATCATCCCACTGCATGGCAAAGGCCTCCATCATTGAATTTATGTTACCACAGCAATGATGGCATAATCACCACGCTTGCCAAATGCGGGTTGGTGATCACAAACCCGAGCAACGTTCGAAAATTCGAAACTTTTTTGTTGCCCGATCCGGGGATTGAACCTGGGACCCCGAGATCTTGGCCCGGTATTTAAACCACTAGACCAACGGGGCGTTCGCAAATTTGAGTCGATGCCGAATATTAAATGGCCAACAATCCTCGTATTTACTATACGAGAGCAAAGTACTTGTAGGTATGTTGTCATTTTATAAATAGAGTGTACGCAAATGTATATATTAGTCTTCTGAATTTTCTTATTAAGTAAATGATTTTTTGTGTATAGTAAATATTATCTAAATGTTGCTTAAACAGGCCTTCTTCCGACTAGCTAGGTACTATTGCTACTAAGGTCTAGAATGATATGAATTCCTTACAATTGATATTTTAGAATTGTCATATTTATTTACTTTACGCATTATACGAGTATTTTATTCGTCTTTACAAAATATTGTTACTTTCTGATTTTCAGGCTGTCTATAGATACTTATTGTTTACCGCACTTTTCCAAAACAATTGTTTGAACTCAATAATAACTTGTTTTCACTAGTCCAAGAAATTATTAATGTCCCTATCACACATCTCCATCTTCGCATTAATTTAACAAACAATACACACCGCGGCCATTGTTCAAGAAACAAGCGATTTGTGGATAAATATGTCCTCAATGAAAATACATAATGTATGTCAGTTATTTCTTACAATAATTTGAGGGTTATACCTACCGCCGCTGCGTGGTGTGCGCGGGCGCACTCGACACGCGCGCAACAAAAGACTCAGGTGACTTTTGACTTTCGTCGTGTTTAAGCTTCATATATAATTGAGAACGAAATCCGGGCGCGCATTACCATACAATGGCAACGCGGTTCCGTCGGCCGAGGGTCGAAAAGGGCAAAAAAACACTACTGCTTGCCTTTGTCAGCGATCGACAACGTACCAACGGTACTGGCCTACAACAAAATATGAAGCTTAACCCTCAACTTCAAGGCTGAAGATGGGTCTTGTGGACATCTGAATGTGTCGTTCTCAGTTAGCTGGGAGGTTGGCAGCCGTCCGTCGAGGCAGCCCATCATGAGGCGACTGACGAGTGACGAGACTCCAAAAAAATAACGTCAGCGAACGTCACCGAGCCGAGTTTTGAGTTATCGCAGGTTTTTCGGAGGGGTTGACGATGTGGTTTTTGGGTATCGATGTCGTCTGTTTACGTTTTGTGTCTCATCTCAAAAGATGTCAAGTGATTGTTCGTTTTGTTGCCGTTTGCTCTGGTAATATAATGTGAAAGAATCTCTGAGTCATGTTACTGATTGAAAGGCACAATCAGAACAATATTCTTTTAAAACTAGTCTATATTTAAATGAACTGAACACGAGTATTTCTCTATTCCTCTCTATTTTTGATGAATTTTCAGTTCTTAATATTATTAAAAACATTTAGTGCTCTTCTTCAATTGTATAAACATCATCATATATGATGTTCGAATTCAGGTATTTGAATTAGAATACGGATTAACAAATCACACGTAAACGTAGACCACACAACACGTCAACACCAAATACCTTGAAAACATCTAATTCTACCTAAAGCTAACTAGGCGTGTAGTTTTCTTAAAATTCCCATCAATATTCATATCACCACCACCCTTGAGTACCACGTCCAACGAAGGCAATAAGCCATAGACGCGACACTTTCTACAAGTCCGCTGCGCATACGCAATGGGTATAACTATGATTGAACAATTTGCAACCTTATCACCTTAGATGGAGAGGTATGTTTAACAGGTGACCCTGGCGCATCCGGGTGACATTTTACCTATTTTTTATATATAAATAATGGGTTTGCTCTTGCCTACATACTTAGCTATACAGTTTAGAAGAAGCCTAATATAGAGCGAGCTTACCCAGAGGTACTGGTTCTCCCACACACCAGTGGAACACAGAAAGACTGTTTGGCGCTGGACATCCAGGCGGCCTCTTACGAAGCCTACCACCGCAGAGGGATCTGTTAGTAGTCATAATTGGTTAGAAAACCAAAGATGCCGTTGATCAGGGTGGACCAATAGGAGGTAGATACGACCACCCCAAAAACCTACTTGTACCTAAGAATCTAGAGTTGTTTAACTTATTTGCTATTCTAAGCTTATTTGCCTGTCTAAGAAGCCTACCCCAAGAATGACATAGGTTAAAACTATAAATTAATTCAAACCTCTTAATATCGTTTCTCTTGGATAACTAAAACTATTGCACTTAATCTAGAAATCTAAATTTTTTTACAAATGTTTGGCTAAGAAAAGGTGTTTGGAAATACAATTTGGTGATGGGTTTTTTTTTAAGTTACAAATTTAAAAATATATTTGAGAAATAACTAATTAATAGCTTTTAGGAAGTAAGCGATTATTAATAATAATATATCGTATATAGTTAGGAAACAATGAGTACCAAACACTATGAGGAATGTTACATATGTCAAATTTTTACACTAATATAACAACATAATTATCAACAATAGATATTTAATGACATGACACAATGACTGACAATGAAGTAAGAATCAACATCCTGAAGTAAAAAGAAATGAATGGAACTTACAACGAAGTGGGTCAGAGTAAATTGTGTGTCAACCATGTAATGTAATAAATGAGATAGAACAGTTCACTTCTGAAAAGTCTGAGTGCAGTCACTGAGATTTGCTCAGCGGCTAACGAGCTCGGTACTTTTGTCTACGTTACGTTCTTTCTACGTTAGTTATGGCATCGCAGATGTTCTCAATAGTGGTGTAGGCATTTGCATTTGCCGCTTAAACATCGGGCAAATTAGCCATAAAGTATATGTTAATTAGTATAATATCTAAATATTTCAACGTTGGTCAAGTGGTTTAAATACCAGACAAAAAGTTTCGGGCAACAAAAAGTTTCGAAATCTCGAACATTGCTCGGGATTGTGATCACCAACCCGCAATTGGCAGGTGGTGTTTTTCTACATTTTCTCGGGTCTGGGTATTTGTGGTACCTCCGTAGTTTCTGGTTTCCAAAATACGAGTGCTTTAAATACTTATTCAAATTGGGATCAGAACAATGTACGAGTATGTAATGTTGTCCACATTTATTATTAATTCATTTATTTATTTACGAGATATACTTTAACATTCTCATTCGAAGCCAACTTTTCAGATTTTATCATACTCGTAGCACTCATGCACTTGCCAACGTTGAAAACTATTCAAGTCATAAAACAAAGTATGAATTTTTGATACAAACAAACCCCCATGGCATTTTTACTCAAAAAACTGCGAATGAGTCCCCTCGTGTTTACAAAATCCTAGCATTAATAATAAACATGCGAGTGTGTGTGTAAGTCCGGTAGCTAGATGTGTCTGTGATTACTCACACGCACAGGCAGACGTGACCGCCATACCGATGCGACGGTGTTATCCGATGGGGGATATTTGGTGATATACATACAGCTAGTATTTATCGATAAATTTTAGGCAAGACAAAATGAATACTAGGGCGCCACAGATTCTTGTCGCAGGCATAAAATAACATAGGCTTGCCGAGTACCTAGTACCTACGGACCTTGATTTTGGGTTTTTACCTTCTCGATCAACCTACATACGGAATTTGATGTGATATCAGTGGTAAGGAGAGATGGAAACTATCGGAATCCAATCACTTTGGTTTCGTTCCTTCATCCTTATCGCAAGATAACATACATACCTACTTAATATTTATAATGAATTGTGTGGTTTTTATATAACTCTAACAAGAAATAAAAGGCTTGCTGTAAATTAATTCTATGAGGCAGTGCCTGACAAAAGTGTTTTATGTTTGCCAGGCATTGCCTAATAGAATTAATTTATTGAATTTCATTATTGAAAATCAGTTTAGTATGTGCAAGTTCAATGGTAAAACAATGCACGACAAAACACACATGCACACCGATACAACTACAAAATATATAAGATTTTTTTAAAGTCCTAATACATTTGTTCAGTAAATATTTAATGAAAAATGAGTATTTACCCACCGTTTAAATAAAATACTTCATTATAGCGCGAACTAGGTTTTTCCGCATTCATTTGCATAAACCGACTAACAGAATTGATATGAGCTTGCTCTGCGGATTACAAGTGATTAACACGATTTGTCTCGTGCAAGATACTGTTCTTTGCTGTTCTATTTTGTTAATTCAACCGGCGTAATAGCACGTATGATGGCACCTAAAGGTTCTCGGATTAGATTTCCAGTTTTAATTTCATCATCATAGACATAGGCCTCTCCAGTTGCACGCTCACTCCACCTGGCCTGGAGGGCGTCAAATGGTAGAGTGCAAAACAATGATTAGATAGTATTCTTTATTGCACTAAACACAAGAATACAAAATATTACAAACCAGAGAAAATGTACTATAAGGCGGTCTTATCGCTTTAAGCGATCTCTACCACCTTCTGTGAACAGGAATATATGTTTTGTTTAGATATTTGATGTGTCACATAATTTAGGTTTCATTGTTGTTGTTGAGTGGCTCAGACAACGGTTTCCAAGAGGTCACCAGTTGCGAGGGCCCGCGTTTGATTTCTGTATTATAGGTTTATGTAGAAATAAGAAAATTTCCATGTTTTACCGGGGCTGGATGCTTGTACTATCTCAGCATTTGAAATAAAACATTACGAATAACTCTATAAATAGTTTAACAGTTATTATATTTCTTTATCTGCATGATTTACAATCTGTGAACTCAAGTGCTAATTGGAAGCGCCAAATAAATTGAAGTGTGAAAGTATTAGCTACTAATTAATAGCACTTGATGACGGTCATAAATCTTGTTTTCCATTTGGAGTTCACCTTTTATAAGCCCTAATATAACGTACAATGTAGAGAAAGCTTAATTTCGAAGGTGAGATACTATATCTCTGTGATGTTGAAAGTTATGTGGGAATGGTTAACTGTTAATATTTTTCATCCACATTCCTTTGTGAAAATGCAATAGAAGATTTTTATAAATATTGTAATCGTCTTTTTGAAAACTAATAAAATCTATAGCAACCCTTCGCTAAATTTTAAGTAGGCAAATTTCATGCTGTTTTTCATTACCATTTATAAATCAAAAGAGAAATATTGGCATCCTTGAAATCTTGTGATGATGGCTGATCTCTGGGCGTCTAACCTATATTATAACAGTAAAACATAATTTTCCTTTGCTTTTTGCATTGAGTTTTAACAACAAATTACTTATACTGTTATGATTGTCACAGTCCAAATTACAGGTAAAACGGACGATAAGCAAACGTAACAAATAATGTTAAGGATCTAAGTTGTCATTATTATTATAAATGATCAAAAAATCAGAAGCACTCTTCACGCAAGACATAGCAAAGAATACAAGAGTTTAGACCCTAGAAGCAATATAAAGCAAGAATCACAGCAAAAAGATTTTAATCCTATATCCTCCAAACCTATACTTTTTCTTAATTCCCAAACAACAGTCAAAAACTAGACAGATCCTAACCCAAAATAAGTCGGCGACTCGGTTGGATTTCTTCAACATCGATCGGTTGTTTAGTATGCCGTCCCCGTGCGGCCGGCCGGCGCGCCCGCGCATGGAAGGATGCTCTGTTTGGCACGGCCCTTATTCAGCCCGGACGTCTGTTACGTGATACATCCCGAGGCGAAAATGCACGCTATATTTATATGTAGACAATGGTGTGTGAAGAAAAGTGTTTGGAAATTGTATGGTGGTATAAAGTTGCAAAAGTTTTGCTGTAGTTGAACGTAAAGTAAAGCTAGACTAGCTTAAATTGATCTAAATGGGCACTTATACATACGTGTAAGCAGAAATCACAACACTAAGAACAAACGCAGTACGCAGTAATGAGCTGTATCACTAGGATATACAGTTCATGGTACTTGTGTATTTTTTTTTAAATAAAAAACTGATAAGCTCTATTGTCTATTAAAACAAACATTTTGAAAGTCAAAAGGAAAATTTTTAAGAACAATATTCAGTGCGAATCACTCTCTCTTTATTGTCATCATCATTAATAACAATGTTAATACAATATTCTAAAAACAATAAGCGATAAGCCTGACTGTCCGATTCTGCGGCACTGGGTGTACACACACACACATGTGGCCGGGGTGTCGGGCAGTACGGGCAGATATTTAAATTAGTTTTTGGATATTTTTTTTTTCACATAATGATACTACTAACATAAGTATAAGTTTTCTGTTACTAACAAATATATGGACACATCGTATGAAAAAAATCAATTTTTTTTTTATTTATTTATTAATTTATGTTAGACATCAATACTATTTTATATCAATATAATTTAAATTCATATTCCCTAAGTATTCCCGTATAATAATGACGAAGGGCCAGAAAGGGTTTATTAGTGCTACCCCCATGGCTTGCATATTATAAAATCAAATTTTAAGCCAAACAGTAACAGTCTCGAATATTTTCCGCAGTAACGCCAATAATAATGCTTTCTACAAAACAGGACTAACTGCAATACTTCGAAAAAACTTTCGGAAAATCTCTCTTTTCCAAGTAGAGCAGTCTTCGCTCCGCACTGCAAGAGGAAAGCATTTCCCTGACATGGTTCCTCGCAAGGTCGTCGCCCGCGCCACGGTCGCGACCAGCTCGGAATGCTCAAAGGACTTGGAACATTTCGACACTAAAACTTAAACCATACTTTAACAATAGTATTCGCTGAGCGGCAAAAGTTAGGTAACTGTAAAAGCGTTGTTGAGTTTATGAAAATTGAAAAATGTTCACTGATATGTATGAATCAGGCTTGCTTGTTGCTGAAATAATAGGGGTTAAAGTATGAAATTGCCGATTATTTTCCCACTTTTTATTTTGTTTATAGCTCTTAAGTATAGTCGTATTATTGCGTAATTCTTTTTGTATTGTATCAAAAACTAAATAAAGTAACTTTTGAATAAAAAAAAATGCAATACTAGTGCCTATTACTTCAAAGGAAGTCGATGAAAAGACCCCTTACAATGTGTCAGCTGACCTTCTTGCTTCAATTAAGTATATTTGTATTATATACTTTGATTTTCAGAAATTTAAATAGTATAATGCGTAGCTTTATAACCATCTAACTTTCACCTTTAATTGCATCGAAAACGGTTCAGGCGTTTTTAAAAAAACTAAAAAAATTGTAGTATGGAAAAATGACTTTTCTCGATTTCGTCCATACAAAACGGCAATTTCATACTTTAACCCCTAATATTAAAGAAATATATATCTTCTTTAACGCCTTGCACAATTCCTCATCATGAAACTAGTTTACGGTCGGTAAATATAAACTTTTTCAATGAATGCAGGCTTTAAACTTATCCAGGCAATAACAGTGGGGAAACGTAAAATACCATTAAATTATGTTTAGAAGATAGACTATTGAAAAAAACGTTTACCTTACTCACTAAATAGTTTATATAATAAGAAAAGAAAATGACTTGAGCCTATTTTTAGAATAACCTTAAAATATTTGTATGGGTAGCTCTACCTAATCTGTTATTTTATACATGACAGTGTTTGTATGTTACACTCTTACATTTCTATTCAAAAAATTTAATAAAACAATCAAAAATACTACCGTATTCTCAAATAAATAAATAAATAAACATTTCAGACATGCCACACTGGGCCACACAGAGCCATCTAGTCCCAAATTAAGCTACTATTAAGTACCCTGTCGTATGGGGTACTAGACACCCGATAAACTTACTTATATACTCTTTTTTTTTTTTGTAAATACATACTTATAATACATAGAAAACACCCAGACCAGTACAAACAGACATGTTCATGCACACAAATATTTGTACTGTGCGGGGATCGAACCCGCGACCCATGGCTCAGAAGCAAATGAATCTTCGTTTTGGAAAGCCATTACTTATATGTTGCTCGATTGCTTCAATCTTAAAAATTTTAACTCATTACATTTAAGTTGTTTGTTAACCATTATCATGCAACGAAAACTATGTACCTATGTTAGTAAGTAGCAAGGCATCATGCTATCGCAAGGTAATTGTATGTTATCATTACTACCAACGTTTTAACTAAATGTTCGTTTACCTTTATCAATTCTAATATAAAAACGTAGCATGCGCGTCTAAGAGCGGGTGCTTTTCAATATCAATTTACGCGATAGTAGCCGCGTGGTGCAACAAACGGGGGTCAAGCGGGACAGGTGTCCCCTGCATACCAGGCACATAGAGCAGGAAGCTAGCAGATGATCAGGCGTTATACACATATAATTGACCTCCATGGTAGAGTGGTGTACACTCCGGTTGGCAAGATGTCGCCTGCTACGTGGGTCCCGGGTCCAATTCACGGATGGATCACTGTGTAAAAATTTTTAGGTGTCATGTTCTCGTTTCTTGTGTTTGTGGTACCTTAGTTGATTTTAATTACATCAAAACCAATGCTTCAAATAGTTATTTGAATGACATTTTAGCAACTTAATTGCCATTATTATAATATCAGTATTCAAACTTGAAAGATTATGACTCAGGCGTGGTCCTTCCTGTCTATAAGCCTAACACTTCTTGTTCAAATTCAAATTCAAATCCAAATAACTTTATTGGTATCAAAAACAAGTGGTGCAATAAAAATGTGATCGTTAATACTTGCAAAGAAGATGGGTAACAACTTCTGTCCAGCATTGGGAAAACTGCAATTGCCATTCTGCCAGCAAAGTATGCCGATTATGGCCTACTTTACATGTGGTCAGCGGTGGAATGATCTAGAACGGTGATGAACTATAAAAGAGCAAACAGTCTAATAAACCTATTTTAGCAATTACACTGTTTTGTCACATTCTTTCAAATGATGACAGCACTAAGAAAGAACGAGACAAAACAGTGTAACAGTAAATTAGATTGTTTGCGTTATTAGTTAAAATCAGATTTACGAGTATTTCTGCATATAGGCCCCAGGAGGCGCTTTTACACGTCCCAATTTAAACCTACCACTGCTTCGGGACAAGTCTGGGCTAGTGCCGAGAAGAAGCAGCGCAAAAAACTTGGTCACTATTGTCAGCCTTTATTATGAACTAGCTGTTGCCCGCGACTTCGTCGGCGTCAATTTCTGTTAATAAGACCGCGATTACTTTTTAAACATTTTTCTATGATGCTTTGCTCCTTTTGGTCGCAGCGTTATATTCTATAGCCTAAAGCCTTCCTAGATAAATTGACTATCCAACACAAAAAGATTTTTTCAAATCGAACCAGTACTTCCTGAGATTAGCGCGTTCAAACAAACAAACAAACAAACAAACTCTTCAGCTTTATAATATAAAAAGTATAGATAAGAGGGCGAAACTATAACCAGAAAACTCGTTGATCATCATAGCTCAAAATCCCATTCTGAACATCCAGATTTCAGGTTTCTACTCAAGCCTAAAGCAATACATGTGGCTAATTTAGTCTGTGGCCAGGCAGGCGATAAGCCGCGCGGATCGCCACCAATTAGCATAAACTGTGTATATTATGTGTATTATACGCCCGCATACAGCCTTCCGCTCGCTATGAGCGAAACAATATCCTCTACGAACATTACCTAGTATTTCTATTCTCGCTTAATTCTTCCTGCTACTGCTAATGTTCGGGTTACAATTTTAGTTTTAGTAGCCACCATCTTGGTGGTTTTAAATATCCGTAGATCTATTGGGACACAAATATAAAAGGGGTCAGCGATGTAAGATTAT
Organism: Anania crocealis; assembly: GCA_949315895.1. Classification (NCBI taxonomy): domain Eukaryota; kingdom Metazoa; phylum Arthropoda; class Insecta; order Lepidoptera; family Crambidae; genus Anania; species Anania crocealis. The sequence goes on along the minus strand of OX438885.1, from coordinate 467,675 downwards.
GCAAGGATGCAATTGATATTATTAACACAAAATTGTAACTTAAATGTAAAGATTCTGATACTAGATTAAGGTAGAAAGTACAAGGATTAAGATAATATTCACATGGAGCAATAATAAAATTATATTCCACTTTGTTATTAACGACTTACGGCCATTTTCAATAACGTATCTATCTTCATTTTTGGCATATCGGAGATAGAAAACAACTTCTGTCTTTGTTTCTCTGGACGGCAAAAACAGAGATAGAAACTGTTTCCTATCTCCGATATGCCAAAACTGAAGATAGATAGGTTATTGGAACCGGCCGTTAGTAGAGTTTGACTAAATTAACATAGCTTATCATTTAGACAAATGTTTTGCAATTTTAACTTACCTACTTAAAAATGTATGCATATATTTTTTTCGAAATTAACTGTGTTCATTTCGGCTTTTGATTTGATATTGATTAGATAGAAATTGTAAGTCCTGCCAGATGGACCGACGATCTGGCTAAGTTCGCAGGAATACGAGTAGCGCGGCACCAAGTCGTGAAAATCCTTAGCGGTGGCCTATAGGCAGTATTGGGCGTCGTTTGTTTAAGATGATTATGATGATGAATGACTTTCAAAACGGTTTGGTGGTGAATAAATAATTAATCATCGATAATTATCGAGTACCCAAAGGTTTTTTAACGCGTCAATGTTTCATATGCAGAGTTTTGTATGCACCACGCGTTCCCATTGCGGATTAAGACGCTGACTGCAGCCGATGACCTTGAGCAATGAACACGCCCACAAATTTATTCGTCTTTGAATTTCTTTGGAACGCGCCACAGCTATCACTGTCGATTCTCGTAGGAGTGACAGAGAAAAAGCGCATGGAATAGAAGGGCCTAAGTGCCAAACAACAAAATTCGTTGTGCAATTTAAAATTTCCATTTTATTAAAAATCTAAATCAGCCATTTGCTTAAGCAACATGTAATATACAATATAGCAAAACTTTATTATCATTGTTATACGGACTGCTGAGAAAAATGGTAATTTATGTATTTTCAGAGGCTACTTTAAGATTTTTTTCTATCGAGAAAATTTTTTTGAATCGTGTTTTGGAAACAGCCACCTGGTCGAAAATATGATCAATTACAACTACATAGCATTTGGCTACAATACGAGCCATAGGCTTAAAGCAAAACAATCGTCATTGAGCTCAATTTGGCTCATGTCAGCGTCTTAAGCTGTCTACACACCGAAGCCGACGGCCCGCCGTCACGAACCCGGCGGTTTAGTGCCAGCGCGGGTGGACCCGGCGGCTTTAGAAGTTGCGAGCTGGACAATTTTCCCGGCGGTACAACAGTTGCGGCATGCAGTGTTCACAAATATGCCGCGGGGTAAATGGCGCGGGCGCAAGCCGCCGCCGGCAAGATCGTTAAAATCAGGCCGCCGGACTTGCCCGCCGGGTTCGTGCCGGCGGGCCGGCGGCTTCGGTGTGTAGACAGGTTTAGTGGGGGGCGATGTTATGCCTAGTTGTTCATCTGTAAAGAAATTGATACGAAAGCAGCTTTGCTTAGCAATTGTTTCGTTTGTGGTTAAGCTTTAGGTCCAACGGTTCATTGCAAGTATAAAGAAAATTAGGTTGTTTTCTTATATCAAGAAGCATAGTAAACGGTGCGTCTATTTTGAAATGTCAAATTTTTCTGATACATTTTTAACTTTTGGTCGTAGTTGTTAAGAAAATAGAATTAGGGTTCACCGTCGTCCAATGATGATTGGATGAGCTGTTGAGTGTTACACACCCATGAGTTGTATTTAGTAGCTATAGGTAGTTACGTATTTAAATAATTTGGCAACCGACAGCTTATCTCGAAGCGACGTCAATAACACCTCAGTCCATTGTAAGGTAATATAGAAAATTCTTATTTACTCGTGTACATTTAAAATGCGTTTTTGCAAAGTTAGCTAATGATCCATTTGGCTCCATAATTCGCCACGCCTCTATCTTGTAGACACGGTTTAATGGTTCGGTACCACGTATTTGGTTTAAATTTTAAATACATGTTACGCTTTCAATACCTAATATGCATAACAGTTTAAGTCAATAACACTACTTACCAATATTTTTAATGAGGTTTTGTGATAAGGTTTTATTTAGATTCAAAGTTTGACTCGACAATCACATAGGCAAAAATAGGTTTTACAAAAATATATATGTTATCAAAGTTCGCTCGTTTGAATAGCAATTTAAAGAGCAAATTTTTTTTTACTACGCCTTTGTTTTTTGTCTTTTTTTTATTAAAAGTTAGTTTTTATTTCTTATTATTTTTAAACGTATAGAGGATAGATATTAGAATAGAAAACAATTTTAATATGAAAAGAGTTTTTCACTTTATATAATTTTAATTGCAATCATAATATCAGTTAAAAGATCAAATTATATTTTGCCTGAGACAAAAAAAAAACGATTTTAAATACTAACACCTCTCGATTGTATGTTATTCCAGACACAATTGTTATCGCGACCGCCAGCGGTCTTATGATCCTGTAGGAGTAAGTTTATATTTAAAGTAGGTTAGCTGTAAAAAATTAGGATATAATATTTTTATAAACACATTTTACCGGCAAAAGCATGGTGACCAGTTTAAAGTCGATGCTAATCAAACATTGACAGAAATCGTCACGCGCCATGTCATGTCTTGTTATTATTGCAAATATAGTTAACATTGGCAACTGTCTTGTTATATACCATCTAATTTTTATGTATTTTACGAGCTTCGGACTGTTCTTTTTTTCTGTCAATGTTCAAAAATATCTTATGTAAGTGCATTGTGTTTTTTTTTTTAATTTAAAAAAACACAATGCACTAAAATATAGTTTAAATATTTCTGTGCATTTCTGTATATAGTTTTAATATAGTTAACCTCCCTTATATATTTTTCCAATAAACAAATAGAATCCGTAAATTCTTTAAAGCACTACCGTTTCCTTGAAATTAATTTGCAGAATATCTTACTTAGTAGATCCCCAAGGCACGAAATAGCGTTATCTTAGTGTACCTACTTCTAGTGAGTTTAATGGCTTATGCTAATTGTCGCGAGTAAAGTAAGTGAAACATGAAAATGAAAGTTGCTATTAGCATGACAATACTCTGAGCTTACTTTTTGGGCTAGGTGCAGTTCGTGACACCCATACAGCGGTGGCTGCAAGACTGCAAGACTATGTTACTAATGAGCATAAAGATAGGTCACATTTAAGCATAGTTTTTATTTATTTATGTTGTTGGTTTCCTGGGTTTCGAACATGGCTCGGGTTTGCGTACACCAATTTGGCAAGCGTTGTGATTATGCCTTATTATCATAATTATGCATCATTGCCATGGTAACTTGAATTCAATGATGAAGGCGTTGTATTATGTGGTACCTTACCTTTAAACCCTTTTTCATTCCATCATTATTTAGTTTATGTCAGTATAATCTTATAATTTTATGTAATTTCTTAATTTGACATTTGTTAACATTTTAACTTTGGCAACTGTCTAGTCAAATACATTTTATTCTAATGATTATGTCAAATTATTTGAATGTTAATGGGAAATTTAAATTTTATGCTACATCTTTTAAATTTCTGTAAGAAAACTCTATAATAATGCCATTTTTAATTCAAACTTACCTTTTTCTGTATTTTTTTATGACTGCCTGTAAAAGAATTAATTATGTGTAGAATATTAAATTTGAATTTTAATGTTGTTTCAACGAATCGGCTATAAAAAGCCAATGTTTGGTGGTAAGATGACAAACTCTGGATTTGGACACCAACAAGTAAAGAGCTAACTAAACCCTAGTGCGCCGTCAATCCAACCGCCGGCTGTCACACCTTTCCTCGTGCAACCTTCGCTCGTAAAAATCTGGCCTGGCCTTGCTGAAGCTATAAGTCTGATCGCCGGGCCACTTATCCTTTCCTCGTGCACCTCTGACCCAGCATTGCTGAAGCTGTCAGTCTGATCGCCGGGCCACCTCTCCTATTCTCATGAAACTCTGCCCCGGCGTTGCTGAAGCTGTCAGTCTGGTCGCCGGGCCACTTATCCTTTCCTCGTGCAACTCTGCCCTGGCGTTGTTGAAGCTGTCAGTCTAATCACCGGGCCACCTCTACTATTTTCGTGCAGCTTTGCCCCGGCGTTGCTAAAGCTGTCAGTCTGGTCGCCGGGCCACTTATCCTTACCTCGTGAAACTCTGCCCCGGCATTGCTGAAGCTGTCAGTCTGATCGCCGGGCCACCTCTCCTATTCTCATGAAACTCTGCCCCGGCGTTGCTGAAGCTGTCAGTCTGATCGCCGGGCCACTTATCCTTTCCTCGTGCAACTCTGCCCTGGCGTTATTGAAGCTGTCAGTCTGATCGCCGGGCCACTTATCCTTTCCTCGTGAAACTCTTCCCCGGCGTTGCTGAAGCTGTCAGTATGATCTCGGGGCCACCTCTCCTATCCTCGTGCAACTCTGCCCTGGCGTTATTGAAGCTGTCAGTCTGGCCCCCGCCCATTTTCCTTTCCTCGTGCAACTCTGCCCTGGCGTTATTGAAGCTGTCAGTCTGGTCGCCGGGCCACTTATCCTTTCCTCGTGAAACTCTTCCCCGGCGTTGCTGAAGCTGTCGGCATGATCTCGGGGCCACCTCTCTTATCCTCGTGCAACTCTGCCCAGGCGTTGCTGAAGCTGTCAGTCTGGTCGCCGGGCCACTTATCCTTTCCTCGTGCAACTCTGCCCTGGCGTTGTTGAAGCTGTCAGTCTAATCACCGGGCCACCTCTCCTATTTTCGTGCAACTTTGCCCCGGCGTTGCTAAAGCTGTCAGTCTGGTCGCCGGGCCACTTATCCTTTCCTCGTGAAACTCTGCCCCGGCGTTGCTGAAGCTGTCAGTATGATCTCGGGGCCACCTCTCCTATCCTCGTGCAACTCTGCCCCGGCGTTGCTGAAGCTGTCAGTCTGGTCGCCGGGCCACTTATCCTTTCCTCGTGCAACTCTGCCATGGCGTTGTTGGAGCTGTCATTCTGGTCGCCGGGCCACTTATCCTTTCCTCGTGAAACTCTTCCCCGGCGTTGCTAAAGCTGTCAGTATGATCTCGGGGCCACCTCTCCTATCCTCGTGCAACTCTGCCCCGGCGTTGCTAAGGCTGTCAATGTGGTCGCCGGGCCACTTATCCTTTCCTCGTGAAACTCTGCCCCGACGTTGCTGAAGCTGTCAGTATGATCTCGGGGCCACCTCTCCTATCCTCGTGCAACTCTGCCCCGGCGTTGCTGAAGCTGTCAGTCTGGTCGCCGGGCCACTTATCCTTTCCTCGTGAAACTCTGCCCCGGCGTTGCTGAAGCTGTCAGTATGATCTCGGGGCCACCTCTCCTATCCTCGTGCAACTCTGCTCCGGCGTTGCTGAAGCTGTCAGTCTGATCGCCGGGCCACCTCTCCTATTTTCGTGAAACTCTGCCCCGGCGTTGCTGAATCTTTTCTGCCTCAACGGCCACCGGTTCTTCTTACTATCCTTCCATGATTTCTATTTATTTATAGGGAATTCATATAAAAAGTTTAGTCATATTAACTTTTGACCCTTAGCTCTCTTCCTTCATAGTTCACACTATGAAGGTTTATTAAATTTAGATTTCTGAGGTTAGTCCTCTATAAAGATAGCCCCGTATTTTCTCCTACGCTATATAGCCTTTGCCCTGTAGTAGATCGATTATAGACCGTTACATTAATTTACATGTAGTAGTAGTTTTCTCTACCATGGGCCCAACTCCGATCGCCAAGCCGCGTACCATGTCCATGACAGTGCAGTGGATAGCTACTTTTGCGCATAGCGTAAGATTTTTTTTAGTCTGTTTTTTTTGTTTAGTTATTTGTATGTGTTTCGTGTGAAGTTAAATTATTAATATTTATCAGTATATAAACTTGAAAAATTATGTCTCAGGCGCGGCGTGCCGTATGCCGGGCGGCATGCGAGGAGATGCGGGTTCGAGTCCCGCCTGAGACATAATTTTTCAAGTTTACATACTGATATTATAATTGCAATTTAATTGCTAAAATCTATACTAATATTATAAAGCTGAAGAGTTTGTTTGTTTGTTTGTTTGTTTGAACGCGCTAATCTCAGTAAGTACTGCTTCAAATTGAAAAATTCTTTTTGTGTTGGATAGTCCATTTATCGAGGAAGACTTTAGGCTATATTACATCATGCTGTGACCAATAGGACCGAAGCTTCAGTGAAAAATGTTGCAAAAATAATCGCGATCATAATAACAGAAATTGACGCGTACGAAGTCGCGCGCAACAGCTAGTATCAAATAAAGTATATTATTATTTATTTATTATCATGAAATTCTCTTAAAAGCTAACAGAACATAGATCCAAAACGTATTATTATCATTGTTTTTTTCTATTTTTTTATTTAATTTATTCAAATTCTAGGCTCCCGCAGGATACCAGCATCGAGGCACGCCTTAAGCTGCCACGACATATGCTGAGCGGGAGTCCTTGTTGACACCTTTTTAGTTGTAATGTTTCTGTGTAACTGTTTATCAAATACTAGCTGTTCCCCGCGACTTCGTACGCGTCAATTTCTATTTTTATGATCGCGATAATTTTTACAAAATTTTTCACTGATGCTTCGCTCCTATTGGTCGCAGCGTGGTGTTATATAGCCTAAAACCTTCCTCGATACATCGACTATCCAACACAAAAACAATTTTTCAATTCGAACCAGTACTTCCAGAGATTAGCGCGTTCAAACAAACAAACAAACAAACTCTTCAGCTTTATAATATTAGTATAGATGTGTCGAATAACAATCTTTCTTTCTTTCTTTTTTCTTTTGATTTAAATACCAGGCTAAGATCTCGGCGTCCCGGGCTCGATCTCCGGTTCGAGCAACGAAAAGTTTCGTATTTTCAAACATTGCTCGGGTTTGTGATCACCAACCCGCATTTGGCAAGCGTAGTGAATGGTGATTATGCCAGTACCCATCATTGCTGTGGTAACTTGAATTCAATGTTGGAGGCCTTTTGCCTGCAGTGGGATGATTATAGGCTGTTACTTTACTTTATATACATAATACCAAAACTCTTTTAGATTTATGGTCGCTGTTTACACCTGTAAATAAATTACAAAGACCTTGAACGTCTGAGATTATTTTTAGTTTTCAAAAGAAAAACGTTCGTCAAAAGAATATTTGCCAGTAGAAAAGGCACAATATACCAGCAAAAAGCATGCTTAATGTTGTAAAACGTCATCAGGATATAATTCATGGGGCAAAACTCATAGAGCAAATGTTCAGGATTTTTTGCAAAATATCAACGATTAAAAAAATTACACAATACTCTTTAGTTTTTATGCACTACGTTGCTCGGTTCCGACTGCATAAATAAGTATATACCATGAAAACTATGTCATGCTTATTCTTAATATATATAAATTACGTGTCACGTTGTTTGTCCGCGATGGACTCCTAAACTACTTAACCGATTTTAATCAAATTTGCACACCGTGCAATTTGATCCAACTTGAGAGATTGAAAATTGAAATGTAAGCTATCCTAGCTTACATTTCAATTTATAGTCGCAATATTATTTTATTTCAAATTTTCTGTGTAACTTGGTAAGGTAAACGCCATATTTGATGCCAATGACATTTAAGACGTCAAAATACAATGATGTTATTCTGAGGCGATACGAAGTTTGCGGCCTACCTAATATACAGGTTGAAATTGTAACCACCTTCCAAATTTTAATATATCAATCTACGAGACAAAAAACAAAGGATGTATTTTTTCTTTTGGTATAGCTCAGTACAAAAATGTCAGATAAAGCACTTAGAAAATGACCGCAGAAAATCTAAATTTTTTGACACGGCTGCCTAGCAACACTTTTTTTACGCGATTCGCATCTTATTCATTCAATACGATACTACTCGTATTCATAAGTTTTTGATTTTCCCTTTATAACTTATCAGGCCTGGGACCGTAAAAATTGACAACTATATTGCGAAAAATATTTTCGGGTGATAGCTTGATTTACATTTTTTACTTCATAATTGGGCTTTAAATACAATACTGAACACCTATAGAAATTTTGGAAAGTGGTTAAAATTTCACCCTGTATAAAATGTTATGATCTTGCAAAGTATAGTATCAGTTTTTTTTTTTAAAAGGCACACACCAAAACTACCGACCAATTGTTGTCATGGGTCGCGGGTTCGATCCCCGCACAGTACAAATATTTGTGTGCATGAACATGTCTGTTTGTACTGGTCTGGGTGTTTTCTATGTATTATAAGTATGTATTTACAAAAAAAAGTATATAAGTAAAATTGTTACAAGTTTTAAATAAAATTCACTTTTATACAATGTAAGTTCTATGAATATGGAAAGCTAAAAAATGGCTGAATAGTAATTAATATGGAAATAGTCAGACAAAAAAGCTAGTCAAACAAAAAAGTCTGTCTACTGACTTCTGCTACAAGAATGAACAATGTTTTTTTTTTATAAATACCTTTTGAAAATACTGAACATCACATCAAATGCTTTGTTTTATTTATGTTCACCATTACCCAACTTTGTATCGCCACGCTTAACCACAACTTGATATTAATCGAGGGATATTACATAATGGTATGATTAAGAATAAAAACATGATTAAATATAGCTCAGGTTCATTAGTGTAATAGTCGTAGGCAGGGTGCCCGCAGGAAAATTATACAAACCTGTTCGATTGAATAATGCTGCGCGCGCGCAGGCGACACGGCCGAGAATGCAGTTAGGTGGAAGGCTGTTCTCTAGGTTTCATTACGGATTTCGGTATTGCTAGCAATTTTGATGTCCCGAGTAGGTAATCATATCTGATTGGCAGTTTTAGCTCAATCATATTGGGCTTAATTCTCGTTTGTTTGTCCATCCAATGAATTATCGTACAGTCACACCTATCTGTACCGATTACGCGGTAGTTTGTATGATGTTTACTATAATTTTATATATTCATTGCACTAACAGAACTACGAGTATAACAATAATGTTGAGTACAAAGATGCTATTTGAAAGTAGTTATTCACATACGGCCGGTTCCAATAATCTATCTATCGCTAGTTTTGACATATCGGAGATAGGAAAGTTTCTATCTATGTTTTTGCCGTCCAGAGAAACAAAGACAGAAATTGTTTTCTATCTCCGATATGCCAAAACTGAGGATAGATAGATCCAATAGGAAATGGCCGTCAGTGGAAAAAATCGTACAACACAGTCCACTGTGCAAAATTAATGCAACAATGGTATTTAAAATACGATGAAGATGCAAAAAAAATATTGATGCATTTTAACTTATTAATTTGGATTTCAATAGACATGTCGGAAAAGTTTGCTTAAAAAAATCTTGCATAATGGAGTACTATTTAATAGGTACACATTTAAATAAGTTTTTTTAATCACGTAATAAATACATAAATAAAAACAGTTCGATTAATAGTGAGTACTTATAGACTAATTATAGGTTGTAATTCTAGGATAAAAATTATCTAAATGTCTCATTTTCACTTGCTAAGCCTTTACAATTTATATTAGGGGTTAAAGTATGAAATTGCCGTTTTGTATGGACGAAATCGAGAAAAGTCATTTTTCCATACTAACAATTTTTTAGTTTTTTTAAAAACGCCTGAACCGTTTTCGATTTGCAATTAAAGGTGAAAGTTAGATGGTTATAAAGCTACGCATTATAGTATTTAAATTTCTGAAAATCAAAGTATATAATACAAATATACTTAATTGAAGCAAGAAGGTCAGCTGACACATTGTAAGGGGTCTTTTCAACGACTTCCTTTGAAGTAATAGGCACTAGTATTGCATTTTTTTTTAGTCAAAAGTTACTTTATTTAGTTTTTGATACAATACAAAAAGAATTACGCAATAATATGACTATACTTAAGAGCTATAAACAAAATAAAAAGTGGGAAAATAATCGGCAATTTCATACTTTAACCCCTATTATTTAGCCATAGGTGAATCTTAAATTTAATTACTAAACAATTATCAATTATTTTTATGGTGTGCAATAAACAGTATAACTTCTATATAACAACGATCATTGCAATGTATGATCAACTGATTGTGATCTGACAAATACATAGTCTGCTTACTTGTTTAGAATTATTGAGATAAACAGACAAATCGATTACCGGGAACAATTAATCGGAGGCCACACCCGCGGGCACAGCGCGTGTGGGCACGTCGGAGCGTATCTGCGGAAAACTATTTCCACTATGCGGGCCGCCTGCGCCTGCGCAACCTTAATTGTACCTATCAACAATAAACCTAACATTCTTTGCACGCATTCTGTGTTATACAGAAATGTTTCTAATCGATGCCCTAAGGTTGACTCCGTGAATTGTCACATGGTTGACAGCTGATGAATTTATCACAGTAGGTTGTTTTTTAATGTATGATCGGGTTTTTTTAAGAAATGAAAGAGGCAGATAATCTAGTGCTTGTGACCTTATCGTAGATTGGAACTTAAGCCGTGTTAAACCCCATAGTCTACGGATATAGCCACTACATCAAGAATTACTAGTACAAATAAGAAAAATTCTTTCAAAACGTCTAAATCCATAGGTTACGGTAGCCAGCACATCTGACAATATATTTTTGTTGCAATTCGCACCTATGTCAATTACATTAAGATGACACAGTGTATAGTCTGATTTGCAGTCGTCTATTCATAACCTCACAATTGTATTCATAACCACGAATGTAGGTAGATACTCCAACAGCGTTGGCGCTGTGGTCAAAAGAACTCGATATGGTTTTTAAAACGCTTTCAAAATATAAACCCACCTGCTACATAAAATACCATTGAAACTCTGCGGATGTCGCCGCTGACCAAATAAGGACATATTCAAATTTTAAAATTAAAACAAAATAACCAATAATCGTAAAGTAGACGTGTCACGTCATTAAGTGACCAACAGTCAATTAAGGTCAAAGTTTAGCTCATTAATTTGCGAAATCGTCCGCACGAAGCGACCGGTGGAGATCATGAGAAATTTTTCGTAAAACAGTAAATCACGGTCGTATATTAATGAAATCTGTGTCTAGCCGAAGAAGCGGTACTGGCTCTAGATTGTCACAATAAATTTAAATATTGATAGTGTAGAGGTTTGCTATATGCGCCTAACGAGCGCGCGCACTAAAAAAGCAATATCAGTATATCACGGCGACCATCCGCGTTTTGGGCAGCGCGGCGAGGCGCAGCGGCGGCGTGGAGTCGCTCACACATGACCGTTTTTGCGCTCAGCTTCGGCCGAGCTTGCGCATAGCGGAGGTTTCTTTCTGTATTCTAATGCGCAAGGAATCGCGCTTCTGCCTATGCGAACACAATCAACCGGATCGTTCCGTCCCAATAGGCGCGCGCGGCCATTATTTTGTCTTGCGCGTTACTTTACGACGGCTCAGTCCGCAGCCGCTCGGCGCCCATTTTCAGTTAGTTTTTTGTATCGCGTGCGATGTGCGCGGGCGGCTCCACGCCCGCCGTAACCCACAAAAACGTGTTCCACTCATTATGAAACACGAAACTATGATATTTCAAGTCGCCTTGCCGTTCGTACGACAAACGGCCTTAGCGTTGCGCAGCCGCAGCGCGCCCAATAAATATACGCTTTACTGTTATCTATAAACAACCTTCAGCTAGGAGCGACCGGTATCGAGGCGAAACTATTCTAATAAAAAAACCCAAACCAGTCCAAATTAGAGATAACGCAGTGGAAAATGTTGCTCGCGGCCGGGAGCCGAGCGGCGTAGGTGTCGTGTGCTTATTACGCATACCGCACTACTCGCGCGCCGCCGACCGACACTTTCGTATAAAAACTACCATCATGTCTCTGTAACTAATTGAAGAGACCTATCGAGTTTCTCGCTGATGACTTTTCATTAGAAATAACCATTCGGGCAGTAGATATATTCTTTTAGATAATTCAATAGACGGTTTGAATTGCTGCTGCATTAGCAGGTGGGTTATAGTCGGTAGCCTGTTAATCAAAGTTGAAGACAATGGGCCGTGGGAAAGATCACTGGCACTGACGGGACGAGCGAATGATGTATCGATCCAATTCACTCCTAATCTATAACTTTGTATGTGCTATTGGAATAAGTGATCGATATATATGATTGTTTTTATTGTTGCTTAACAAGCTGTAACAAGGCATCAAATGGAATGGGATTTTATGAACATCTTAGTATACAATTATATGTATAAGATACTAGCTGTTCCCTGCCACGCTGTGCTGTGATATGTTTTTTTTTTCGCGGTCGCGGATAAATATACAAAAACAATCCTTGATGCGGATTATTTATCATGCTCAAATTTCAGCTCGATCGGTGCAGAACTTTTTGAATTTCTGAAGCGTACACAAACCAACATAACATTTTTATATATATAGATATAAATTTTCTTCCCTTACCCTGTGTCTTTTGTTTTCCATATTCAAATCTCTCCATCTTCCCGTGTATTTAGTTTTATTAATGTTAACTCTACCAACGAGCTTAAAGACCGTCTGAATATTAAACTTTTTGAATATGAAATTGAAAACTCTCACACCAGTATGTATGGAGACAGTTATTCAAAAGGAGGCTAACAAAGTACTAAGTTATTACACTGCTGCTTATTGGCACTAGCCGACAAAGCTCAATTTATAATTATCACAACATCCACTATCTATTTTAGTGTAATCAGTATCCTGCAAAACTTTTGACACAGTTTTTACAATGATTTTCAAAAAGCTTTTACATGTCCTTTCACTTTCAATTTTATAAACACATCAAAGTCTATATTATATAAATATAGTGTCTTTTTTTTCAGTTTTATTAGACGTTTATTAATTACAACGTAATTCACCATTACTGTAACTCGCTGAACAATGTAGTACTTTGACAAAATAATAAGTTTGTAAATGTCATTGAGATTCTTAGAGAACACACGCATGATGTTGACATACGAGTAGATAGGTATCTAACTATTTTTAGTGCAAATCTAGGACGAAAATGAATTTAATCTAAAATCTTTATGGACCTAAATTTAATGATGAATCAAGACTCCAACCTCTGGGCTACCACTGATCATTTTTACAATGATGTAGCCATTAATCGATAATCCTAAAGCCTAATAAAATAAACCTAATTATTCCCATCTGTTTATCGTTGCTTGTGGCTTGAATATGCAACTCAATAACCGACTACATTTACATATCTTATGATAGCGAACCTTTAATTATAAACGTCTGCGATACAGACGTAGTGTATTTTATCACGGCTCGAGTAAACGAATGAAGATTGTTAAAAGTTACCTTTTGGCTACCGGCTTCCATCAGGGTATCAAAGTAATCGGTGATTTATTTTGAATGAGTTATCATTCAAGATATATTATTTTTCAATACATTACGGCGCATGATTAAAAAGCAGGAATTTTGTCTTCATTTTTGTTTATTTACTAATTGACTTTAAATTGCTGGTTAAAGTTTAAAATAGAATTTCTGAAATGAAAATGTTGACTGCCTTCGGTGGAACCCATTTAAGGCTTCCATTCACAAGGCAACTACTCAAACCATTGACGTAATAATATAATTTCAACTTAATATCTTTACGTTTTCCAGAGAAGAAAATGTCTCATGTGACAGACAGACAAACAAAAACCAAGAGTTTCGTCTTCTCAAACATTGCTCGGGTTTGTGATCATTAACCTTCATTTATGCCTCTACCCATCATTGCTGTTGTAACTTGAATTCATTGATGGAGGCCTTTGCCCTGCAGTGGGATGATTGGAGTCTTTTTCTTGATTTATTAACTTTTTTTCTACTAACTTGTGTCAGTGTCAGTGTTTATAGATTTGTGATAGCACACTCGCTCATGTGTCCTTAGCCTTAAGGCTACCCACGTGGGATAATACGTTTGCAATTCCACAGATACGAGAAGAATCTGCGATTACATGTCAAGTGTAACCCGTAACCATAGATTAGGGTCCTTGCATCGATTGCAGTCATCAAATATTGAGGCTCCCACTGCTCACCGGGGAGGTATAACTCGCGAATATGTTTTACGACCCCGCCCTCCTCACCTCGCCTCCCCCTCTGGACTCATAAACTATAGATATGCTGCTGTCAAAACTTGAAAATGTTTCATGGGATATTCGACTGTGAAAAAGACAGATTTTGGCTTATAGCAATTTTCTAGTCGGTCTGGTCGTGTAGCAATAATTCAAGGTCAATAAGTAAACAATTAAAGTTATCGGTCTGTTTATCTTATTAGTCGTATTATAGATAACCTAACTGCTGCTCGCGAGTTTGTACGCATGTGGAAAATATCTCTGGGTGTTTTTTTCTGGTATGAATAATTAACCTATGTGCTATTCCAGTCCTTAAAATATATTCTTGCTAAATTTGATACAGATCCGTTAAACCGTTCTGGAGCAATTAGGTAATAATCCATGGAAACTTTCGCCTACGTCATATAAGTCCGTTTAGGCGCTTTGTGACAACTTCTTGAAATGTCCTTTTCTGGATGTGACTAATTCTGTTTTGGACCACTTCTTGTTACGCCCGGTTCTTATTGTAATATTTTGTATATGTCTGAAATTATTGTTTACCAGCATTTCTTAATTTGATTTCAATTGATTTGAGTAGCTACTGTTTTTATTTTAAATTTGAGAGGTTATGACTTAAAGTTTTACTTTTTTATTAGCTCAAGGACTTGCTGCTGTCAACACGAGCTAGACGAAATGCCAAAAGTTCGAAACATCATGTAAGTTACCTAAACTCCGTATTTCAAAGTTCCCCGCAACAGACGCAGTCAATCGCAGTCAGGTGGCGGTCGCCCGCGATTTATTATCGCCACTCGATTTTCCCTATCCCGCTTATGTGTTATTGAATTATTGAGTTTTATTCGAACCGATGGTGATGCGGCGGTAAGTAGGGCGAGTACTGTTGTTTTGATAGATTTAAGATTAAATATTAACCTGTATCTATGGACACAGCATGGTTTTAAGTACTAGAGTGGTAGGGTACCAAGGATTATTGTTGGCTTATTTTAGTGTGACTAGAAGAACCACATATAAAGCAGACAACATCAGGGAAACCAAGGTTTCCTCTTGGTATTTCTAACTCCTTTGTTTCCAGTGCATTTAAACCAACTTCATTCGAACTTGGAACAAAATTTATGACAAGTTTATTAATTATTATTTATTTATTTATTATTTATTTTGTTTTATTTCGGTACTAATAAGGAGACCGTTAAGATAAACCTAGTAGATACGAATCTTTGTTAAAATATTTGCAAAATTTGTGTTATGTGCAAATATATGACTTCTAGCCATTAAGTAATAAACATATACATTATTACTGCTGCCTCATTAACATTCGATTCACTTTTACAACACTTTATTGGCTGTTAGTTTCGTTAGTTTTATACATATTTCGACATAGAGCCCCCATCTCATTCCGTTTGAAGGTCGAATCTAAAATTATGCAAAAATATCCAATTTCAAAAACCGACTTGGCAATTTTTGGCAAATAATTTATGATGAACTGTGACCCGTTGATAATAAATTCACATGTATGAGTGTACCTACGCCTATTTATCATCAGATAATCATAAGTCTTTATCTATCATGATATTGGAGAATAATATTCACTAACTAAAGGTCACCTGATATCGTACCTTGCGTTTCAGATTAAAATTCATTTCATTCATTCATTAAATTTCATTTCGGAACTGACCTTTTTATACCCGAGCAATATTTTCATTTCAATGTTTTCTCTTTTAACTTTTACAGTATACATTATAATTCTAATAAATATCTACTCCCAAAAAAAAGAGACGGCTAGTAGTCTTCTTCTAAACCAAACTGAGATGACCTACTCGCATGGCAAGTGTGGCGCTAATGGCAAAATCGTTCGTTTTGGCAGGCATACGTCCATCGGAGGACTGACGTGGGCTAGTGACGATTGCCCTTCATACACTGTAATATAACTATAGGTATCTTCTGAATTAAAACTAGAACGAAATTCTTTATGCTTTCCAATGTCGTTATCGTCAGGTGTAATTAATTCCTTTTCGTTTACAACCCGAACCCTTTCTTAGGGCTTCGCAAATGAGTTAGGGCCGTAGTAATAAGGCAGGCCGTAAATCGCGAGCCGAACTGCGGCCAGATGTAACTTTTTATATTTCATTTTCCACTTTTAACACATCCAGCAGCACTGGCCGCCCACAGACTTAGAAAAATTGGGAATCGACAGAATTTTTTGACTACCGTAGTAAAAGGTAACACGTTGTTTTGTTCTTATAAACTGTTATGAGGTTTTTCATACACCTCAAAATTAAATGGGACCAAATTATACCGATCAACCAAAATCATTATCATCTTTTTTGCGATTGATTAAACAATGATATTTTTCGTCATGCAGTCAAAATAAAGAAGAGGCAAACACATCGAAAAAATATAAAAACGTTTCGGTAGCTAATGTCATGCGTCATACATATCGTACCTAATGCAAAAATATCTTACGTAGGTAGGAGACTCAAAGACAGGTGACTCAGTGGGTGCTCATTTAATTTGGACGTTTTTCTGCTATTAATTTTGAACCTAGCTCGTCGTGTGTAGTTTTTTTAACTAAAATAAATGCAAACCACGAAACTGTCACTTAAAATTTTAATACTGTCACATATATCAGTATATAAACTTGAAAAATTTTGTCTCAGGCGGGACTCGAACCCACATCTCCTCGCATGCCGGGCGGGCGCCATACCATTAGGCCACCGAGACACTGCGACACGGCGCGAATTTTTCAAGCATTTTCTTACGCTGTGAGCCAGCGTTGTTTCATCAAATGTTAGGAGTTTGCACCCTTAACACCCGAAAGAAACATCTTTGCAGATGTTTGACAGTCAGTTAAGATGAAACAGCTATTTATATACTTTATTTGATATTTTAGCAACTTAATTGCACTTATAATATCAGTATATAAACTTGAAAAATTTTGTCTCAGGCGGGACTCGAACCCACATCTCCTCGCATGCCGGGCGGGTCGCATGCGCATGCGAAAATTTTTCAAGTTTATATACTGATATTATAAGTGCAATTAAGTTGCTAAAATATCAAATAAAGTATTAAAAAAAAAACTGTCACATATACTTCATTTGATATTTTAGCAACTTAATTGCAATTATAATATCAGTATATACTTGAAAAATTATGTTGTGTCTCAGTCCCGCCTGAGACATAATTTTTCAAGTTTACACTACTGATATTACTTTAAAATATTTAAACACAAATGTTTTTGTTTACGTTATTCTAATAAAAGATAAATGTTAATTTTGAATATTAAATCTTATCACGCGTGAATGTTCTTTGAGTTAAAAACACAGTGGAATAGAAAACCTGTGGAATTTTAACGCACTCTAGCTACACTTAGGAATATTAATGTGTAAGCGCGTGGCGCTTGCGTTTATAGCAAAATAAAATATTTCTATTGACTAAGCGTAAGAGGGTAGCTGTTAAATAAGTATTAAGTGTGTTATAGGCATAACTTGTAATTTTACCGGACCGTTGAAACTTAACATTCATGGTACTTGTTATTATTGGAATCGACACTGTAGTAGATGATACTATAGGTATTTAGTATCTTCTACATTTTCTTTTAAATTGAACTAACAATAAATTTCATTTCATATATTTTTTGCGTGTCCACTAACTACTTTTAAACTTTCGGCATTAATAACTAACAACTTCAGGTCAAGAAAATAAGGCATGTTGCTTGTTCACTGTTAATCACAAATATTTTTGACCGCATTAATTTGCTCTGTTATTTAAATGTACGTTGTTAAAAGAAAAAAAAATAGCAAAAGAGCACTTTATGTCATGCAACTTTCTCTAGAAGACATTTATTGGGCTAAACAGAAATTTTCTGTTAGCAAAAAACAAAAAAAAAGCTAATAGTGACCAATATTTATTTTTGCATAAGTACTTACGTCACACATTGTCAAATGAACGAAACGTTTCATTTCTTCAAAAATCCTACACATTATCACGTTAAATAATTCCAACATTTCATTAAAATTATGAGCTTAACGGCCATAAAAAAGATTTGCCACATCTAGTAGACGCAGAGATCTGATAACTAAACCCTTTCGCGCGGACCGGCCAATAATGAAATCTGGGGTGTGAAATAAAAAGAAAAACTCTCTTAATTAAATTTTCTTTTGGGGAATTTAATAAGCGGGGTGCAGGCGCCCGTGGGCGATAGTAAGCTGCCGTCAACGGGTTCAGTACCATTACTTCACACCGAAATCTGTACTATTTCTCGACGATTGCCTTATTGTACAGATTTGTTAGATTTTATTTCATGCCACCTTTGTTGTTTGCTGTGTGATGCCGCCATATTAAAATAGTGGCGCTACCCATTCTGTTCCTGACTCGTAAGAGGTGATTTAGGGAGTACTGCCAAAAAAATAAAGCGACTTGTGCACCGGCTTTTTTAAAATTTAATCTGTGGCAACTGCAACCTATCAGATGAAAAAACTTGTCTAAAAACCGACGGTAGGTATTACTGAGACTGAATCATTATTTTGACTGCGAGAAAAGCAAGACAAGTAAAAGTTAGAGTACCTCTATGTTACGAATCGGTCATCGGACCGTATTCTACGTAAATACTTTTTCTACTCCTCTTTGTCAATATACCTACATAGTTTCTGTTTTCTGATATCATCTGTTTATTTTAAAATCTTCTGTTGACATTCTATCAATTCTTGTCATCCTATCTGTTCGCGGTGTGATTTTCCTTCACTGTTCTGGTAGGTAAGCATTACCTATTTAATACACATTATCGTCTATTCCTTTACTTAAGTCCCTTTCTGTTTTACTCTACCACTTCTAACAGTATAAGTATTACACGGTACGTAATATCATAACCGAACAAACGGACCATCTCCGGCGCGCAGTACAAATCGGCGGAATCTGCGCATTTCAGCGTTTTCCCAGCGCGCGCGCAGCTTCGGCCGCTGAAGCCGCGATGCGAGATAGCGCGCGCAACATTTAAATAAACACTTAGCAACAATAACCGAGATAGCCGTGCTCAAACCTCGACTATGCAGTAGCGATGGGAAAACAAACTCCTTACATTTATAATATCCGTTAAGGTTTTTTTTATGATCTTCATTCATTGAATTTGAAATAAGTAATAAAAATTCTTAAAGGAAAGGAAAACTATGGACTCAAAATTTAGGTAAATGTTTGTTTAAAGCTAATCTATGTTTTAGGACTTAGGTCTATCGCAATGTATAATAATAAAACGATTTAACCTAAATAACTACCAATAAATGGTTTAGTCATTTCGGTCTCAAAAAACTTTTGTCATGAAAATGTGACCAACGAAAAGTGTGAAAGAAGCTACCAATTTGGAGTCCTTGCTTGATGATTGTCAGCAATATCTTGTTCGGCACCAATAATCCACTAACCTACCAATAGTAAGGCTGGTTTTACAGTCGCGCTGACCATTGGCGCCGACCGTAGAAATGTATGGAAATCGCTGTCAGCGCTGAGCGCCGACAGCGCTCAAGTTCATACATTTTGACGGACAGCGCCGATGATCAGCGTGACTATAAAACCAGCCTTAGTGAGCCAACACACCAATTGTTATGAGTCTTCGCGCTTTTCGTCGGTATAGTTTGTTTATCGATTTAAACTGTCAACTGCTGCTGTCTGAAAGCTGTCAACTCCATTTGGGTGTTTTATTTTTGTATCAAAAAAACTTTACAATCGGTATAAAGTTACACGAACATACACAATAATATGTTTCACGGGTCGAATTGAAAACTCCCCTTTTTTCATTGGTTCGAAATGCATTTTAAACTCTAATATACCTACACCTTCCAATAATCAGCAACCCCATATTATGTTATAACCTTTCTACATCCCGTATCTGGTCTAATTCACTTTCAAAAATAATTAGTCAGTTTTTGTCAAATTCAACGTATCGGATTATGTTAGAAATCCGCCATGCTGGATGATGAGCGCTCGTTGCACCGCACCGCCCAGTTTTTATTTTTATAATTAGTTCTTAATACCGCACGAAGCAAACGCGTGGACCGACAACTATTCACTATATTAATTACAAATACCTATATAATTAGTAGTAGACTATCATCATTTTACATCCGTTACGCCACGCTACGTCAATGTTTCTCTAGAACGGCTTATTTGGATTCCACTAAAACTATTCGCGTTATTCTACCAATTTAGCTGCTGACGGTACCGTGAACCTTACTCCACGTATCATACTCTCATGAATAATACATTGCGCTCCAAATAATATACGATTACAGTGGAGGAAAATGCACTTTCTTTGTCTTGCGATGTTTTTGTGGCTCGTCCCGAAAGCGGGTAACGACCGCGGGCCGGGCCGCGCGGCGGGCTAGGTCTATGACGGGCAATTAGGCGACTGTGACGCCGCGCGCCGTAGCGTAGACGCGAGCAGTAGCTCTACTTTAAATTAATACGAGTACTCTTGTGTGTGTCCTAAAAATAAAGGTTTTACTAATCTGAGAGGTATATGTGTTACTATCTACAATAAAATATGTGAACGTTATCTCCAAATAAATATATTTTAAATATAGTTAGTATTTTGCATTTTATATATATTCTCGTCTAAAATATGGATTTTTATTTACGAATAAACGTGGACAATATCAATAACATTGTTTTGATCCATAATAAAAAAATATTACTCTATAAGTTAATAACGTCGACTTCTTTCCACCATTGACCAAACTAGATTAAGATGATGAAATATTTACCTAATTAGATGTTAATAGTAACATACTTTTATTTTAGGGACATTTCTTAATAAAACTTTATTCTTGTTTAAAAATCCAGAATTGACATCAGATAATGACTGACCTTTCTGAGTACATCTGTCCTATGGTATTGACCAGACGGCCGGCCGCGGTGCTTCACCGTGGAATCACATAGCGGGCTCTGGTCACCACCAGCTACTGCTTATTTGATATCGCGGATACGACCTACATTATTGCCTTCAAACTTTATCAACTACTAGCTGACATTAAATATTAAGTACACAAATAATTTGCAATAAAAAAAAATTTGACTATATATTGAATTATAAACTATCCTATATTTCAAGTTGGAATTAACAACACACAGTGTGCTTTTATTAAAATCGAGTCAGTAGTTTGGGACTCCATCGCAGACAAACAACGTGATGCAACACTTTCATATGTTTATTAAGATAAATATTTCATTGATACATACGTCGGCGACTATACTTCGCCGTCAATGATTTCTTCGTAATTAACGATAATTGTATATGATTGCTCTTAATTATATAACGTATCTAATAAAATGTTACTACTTCTGTGACTTGTTTATGCCTTGTTATCTCAAAAAGAGTACTAATCCATACCAAAAAAAATTATGTGCTTAAGTAGTTTTAAAATAAATGCCAAAATGTAAGTAAATCAGGCATTACTTTAAACAATTATTTTTAAAATATTCTTTGTCTCTTTACCAAAAGGCTCGAAATTGACTCAAAAAATATGAATGAATATCTTTAAAAAAATTGTTTGATTCTGATTAAACTGAAAAAATTACGTGACTTAAAACTGAAAATTAAATCATTGCATCGACTAAAAAACATAAGTTTTGTTCAGGAAAATAAAAAAAATATTGTAAGTAATCATTTAATCAAAAAAAAGCAACCAATGCACAATTGAAAATTGTCATCGAGTATTCGCTAATTGGATGTTACAGCCGAAAAAGTTGAAACGAAATGCCATGCCGTCTGCTAAGGCAATCCTAATTTAAATGAACTTTGCATTTCAACAACAATTTAATTACATTGTAATTTTATTTCTTCCAATATCGCTTCTTTTGCTTTTTAAAAAACACAAGGTATCGTCTATGAGGCTTTTAATAGTTTTGACCCAATTTGAAATCTGCAATCATAGATATTATTGGCTATAAAAAGGAGTAAATCAAGTATCATTGTTTGTTTTAAGAAATCGCCTGTGCCAGATATCGACTATTATCTAATGTATTATCTGCTAATCACATAATTACCGCCACCACTTAGTGCGGGCGCAGCATACCAACCGATGCCACAGTACGTATTAAATCCAGAAGTTTGTTTTAAATTCATTGCCTAGTTTTGTATTATAAACGAGAATTTTAAACTTTTTATTTTCTTAAGTACTTCCTACTGCCTAGTATGGCAATCGAAACTAATTAGAGCTTTTGTTATCCAGTTGACCTCTTTTCCAAGTTACAAATAAGTTTGTGATTTTCTTGTTCTTTGTACCATCTTAAAAATATGTTTTGGTCCATGACATTTCCCTTTATCTCTTTCTTTCATTATAAGCCAGCTGTCCTATTAATATTTTACAGCTGGAATATCTCGACCAAGAGGTCTTATTTTTTATTTAGGTGCTCAAAGTACTTGTGTTTGCAGCCGTATCAATCCACTTTTATAACTTAATCATCCATTATTTAGGTTCCCTACTTAACAACTATATTTTCAGCTAAGAATATATTATTATCAGTAGTATTTGTAGTCGCCGAAAAATTATTTTAATATGTATTATCGAGGACTTAAAACACTTAATTTATTTTAAATGCCAAACTCTACATTAAATAGTCAGAAATGTAAACTCCGGACAATAGGAGGAAACACTACGGTTGAGAGAATTGAAAAATGGGTATTTGTAAAATCTATTGCTGTCGCGCAGTCCCGAACGCCTCCACCGCAGAGCGCGATAGAGACAACTGCATTTTGGACCGAAAATACCTACTAAAAGCACACAAAATAAACGTTTCGTATTCCCCCGATTCCTTCTCCAAAACTAGACCGAATTAAATACTTTTTTCATTAAAATTAAAGAAAAACTTTGTCCGTGTTCGTATATTTTGCTTTTTTTCTAAAATTTTGCCAATTTTGTTTTCTGGATGTTTGAGAACAGCGGAAAATCTGGCGAATTTTTTAGATTTTTTGAGGCTCATATCTCTTTTATTATTTAATTTATGAAATCATAGAAACATGCTAATAGTGGCCATAGATTTTTGTAATAAAAATTATTGCTCTACTGGGAGGAAACAGGGGACTACGTTTGTATGGAAAAACAGCCCTTGTGTTTCCTCTTAATATTTTAGATTTAGTAGTATTACTTCTAGAATGTATTCATTGATATTTATTGATTTGTTCAACTCTAAGTCTCCACTATCAATCTATAGGAAGTTGGTCAACTCAACGTCTAGAATATAGACCGAACGAGCTACTGTTTCTCAGCCTAATGAGCTGTGGCGCCATTGAGGCGTTGTTTTTCGCGTGATCGCCGCCCAGCGCGGGCAAGACGCGATTATCATTCTGGGAAGTTTCACTTACTTGAGCCAGGCTAGCACAAGACACGCGCATAGATACCTGCTGAGAGACCTTCCTAAATTATTATTTATATATGATCTTCATCTGATCAGATTGGAATGAATAAATTGGCATATTTAAATTTTCTTTTTTTTTTATTTGAAAAACATAAATAACAGTATAATAATTAAATATACTACTTTATAATGAAATAATAATAAAACTATCTAACATTTATATCTTTTCGCTTAAAGAACCCGCAAAATTATTCTTTGGAATTTATTTTGTATTGTGATTTAACTCGACTTTTAAAATTACTTTATGCACATAGCCACAAAAAAAAATATAATATATATTTTTTTGTGGCTATGTGCATAAAGTAATTTATTATACTTATCCCCGAAGCTAACAAGTAATCCCTAAAGTGGTGGACATAACTTATGTTCTATTGTTATATCTTTTTTTTCTCGTTCTAATTATATTATTATACCCCAATAATAACAGAATTACTGTTGCTACTGTTTATCCTCTGGTTTACAAGAGCATTTTCTTCAGTTATATAAATTGCTCTTTTCTCGATGTCTTCCACGGCTTCAAAAAACATAAAACATATACAACCTTTAACAAGTATCACCAAAAATATAACAACTCCTCATGCTGAAATTAGAATTACAAGAATTCCTTGGTAAGCTCGCTCTATCATAGGCTTCTTTTAACACTAAACATCGGTGTGATACCAAGAGCAAGCCCATAAAAAAAAAGAATGAGTAACGTTGATAATAGGCTTCACAACAAGAACAGCGCAAAAAGCGAAACATTCACAAAACTATTTACTGTTGAACGATAATCACAGCTATTAAAAGAGAACTGTCTAAAAACCCGCGGCACGCACAGCCGAGAACAATACCGCTAATGGGGTAGTTTAATTAACAATATCTACGAAATAAATGACCGATGTCTTCGCGTAGGATAAGGGCCATTATCGCTCCTAATTAAAATCGCGTCACAGACGACAGCGCCCGCGAGTTGTTACTCAAATGAACAACTATAATTGTATTTTCTTTAGAGATTGTTAGACATTCTACTGTTTTTATAAGCTGCTAGGTGTGTCCGTGACTTTGTTCGCGTATTTGAAACTAGTCCATTAGCCGCCCTTTATTTTTCCGGGATAAAAAATCTTTGCGCTAATTCAGCACAATAATACTAACTAGTATTATATTATCTGTGACAATAATCTACCTTCATGCCAAATTTAATTTATATCTATTTTGCAGGCTTGTCGTCATTTAGTGACTCCAAATCCATCGAAACATTGACATTCATAATATTAGAAAAAAATATGGAAAAATATTAGGTACATTTGAGCAGTAGAGTTTCATCCTAATTAAAAAAAAACAAGCGTAACCACGAAATACGTATTCAGTTTTGAGTCGTTATAGTCGAATTACTATCATTGTGAATAGTTTACGTCACTAACTTATCACATGCACACACACATCTTATTATATGCCAAAAACTATCGAAAATAAATCATGCAAATTAGGGCAACACCAATAGGTACATGGTCATCAAAATCACCACCAGAAATAGCGAAAATAGAACTTTTATAGACTTGTATAATAGTCGGCCAGGTTTTGTCAGTTCATAGTGACTTACAAAGTACATTAATATGTGTACTACTTCTTATAACAGGGAATTCTCTATATCTATTAGCAGGTAAGTACTGCAAGTAAGTTTGTGGAAGAAATCCAACAAAGTATTCAGTCGTCGCCTTCCTTATCAGCACACCGTCAGACTAGATATCAATCAGTCGCAGTGATCGCTGGTAATTAGCATGCTGTGGCCGCGGCTACAGCTCTTCCACACTTTCTAAGTGTCAAGCCAGGACGAAGTACGCACAGTAGGCTTGGTGCACACCTGCTGTTATAAAGTCGACTATAAATGTCGATTTAATGGATATTTCTAAGATAACGGACATCACTTGAAGAATCGGTGAACTGAAGTGGCAGTGGGCTTAGTAAAAAGAACCAGAAATCTGTGGGTAGGCTAGACCAAAAGCCACCAGATGAACCGACGGTCATGGACCTTCTTAACAGAGGCCAATTAAATAGAGGCCAATGTCCAGCAGTGAGCGCCGTTGGGCTGGATTGATGGTGATTTTGACAGGATAGGAGCTGTATCGTGGTCACTTTAGCAGTCGTTTTTTTTGTGCCAGCAATAAAACAATTTTAGTGAGTTATTAGGTATCTGCCTAGTACGCATATCTATACTAATATTATAAAGCTGAAGAGTTTGTTTGTTTGTTTGTTTGAACGCGCTAATCTCAGGAAGTACTGGTTCGATTTGAAAAATATTTTTTGTGTTGGATAGTCGATTTATTGAGGAAGGCTTTGGGCTATATAACATCGCACTGCGACCAATAGGAGCGAAGTATGAGTGAAAAATGTTGCAAAAATAGTCACGATCATAAAAACAGAAATTGACGCGGGCGAAGTCGCGGGCAACAGCTATTGTAGTAATAAATTACGATTATTGTCTTAATCATTTATTTGTTTTAATAATCGTATTGTTATGATACAATACTCCTATATTATGCCCAGTTGATATTACGCTATGCAATAGTGATGTTTGCAATCCTATTCCTAAATTAACGGAATGAAAATAAGACAAACCGATTTTGCTACCAACTTACCTTAATTGAGCGACATGTTGCTCAGCGAGCTATGGAAAGATCTATGCTCGGTATTTCGCTGCGGGATAAAATCCGTAACGAGATTATCCGGCAGAGGACCAAAGTTATGGACATTATCCAAAAGTGTAGCAAGCTGAAGTGGCAGTGGGCTGGCCATATTTGTCGCAGAACCGATGAGCGTTGGAGTAGCCGGGTTCTCGAATGGAGACCACGGTCGCTGGTAGTGGCTGGATGAGGAAAGCGGGGGAAAGAAAATCGTGCGCTGTGGCGTGCCCTTGGGGAGGCCTACGACCAGCAGTGGACTGCAATAGGCTGATTGATTGATTGATTACTCGTACCTTAATGAATTTGTAAAGTAACGTGCGTGTAAGAGGCTTTATTTTACTGGATCAAAAATATATAACTCCTTTTAAACTTTTTTGCTCTTTTCTCTACGCAATGAAGCTCAGCCTTAAAAGATCGTGCAGAGTGTTTGTTTTGTAAGCTCACTGTGCCATCGTGAACTATGGAACCGTTGCAGACAAGAGCCGACATTGTCTCGAGTCCGTCATGGCGACAACGAAGTCGCTGGCGCGTCATGCGTCATGCTCGTCACGCGCGAGTGTCGCCGCCGCGTCGCGCGATGTCGCGTAGTAGCACATGTGGGGGGCCGAATGCTCGGTGCAAGGCTTACATGACACCATATTACAGAAAACCTGCCCTTCATTTTTGATAAATAGGAAAGCTGATTTCTATTTATACGATTTTATTTTACTGTTATGTATGGTGTCCTTAATCCAACCTCGGGCTCACCTTACTTAGGTAGATACATTTTTTTGTTACAATATTCATTTTATTCAAGTGCCACGACAGGTTATTCATTTTTATCATCATATCAGCTAAACAACCCCTAAGGACCTCCACAACGATCAGTCCCGTACTACGGGTAGCCAACCGATTCCTTGAAACCTTCAGTAAATTGTCGGTCCACTTAGTGGGGCGCCTGCTCACATCGTTCGTCGAACGTAGACACATATTAAGAAAAACCGATGGCCGTTGGGGTAGAACCGAGCTCTAGAGTTTATTTTATTATCATAATATAGTCTTGACGACTTCCGTGGTCGTCATATGCTGTTTTCAAGGAGTCGCTAGGTCTGAGACCTGGTGCGATTTCTTATGAATGTAGAAAACCATTTGTCCGTATTTTTTGCCTAACTATTTATAGTTCTTTGTTTGTTACAACATAAATGTGCCTTACTTTGGAATCAAATCAACAAATTCTAAGCTATGGCCATGTTCTTACAGAACAAGTTTTACCAACGGCATGTAAACTTTCGCTTATGTTAAGCCTTACCCTTGAAACAGAGATCCGAAGCAAAAGTGTATTAATATTCACTCCATCTTGCGCGAAGGAAGTTAAATAGCCGTGTATTTGTATTCATTATCCCGCGGCTAACAGCTTACGTGTGAGCCGAATGGCGAGCGGTGCGCCGTGCGTGCGCGCATCTCCACTATCCTACATAGACAACTACAAGACAACCATTTGGATCAGTGGTAGTAAACGGTGCTTCTGAGCCATGGGTCGCGGGCGCACAGTTCAAATATTTGTGTGAATGAACATGTCTGTTTGCACTGGACTGGGTGTTTTCTATCTATTTTATAATTTACAAAAATATATATATAGTTTATCGGTTGTCTAGTAGCCAATAAAAGAAGCTTCTTAGTAGTAGCTTAGTTTGGGACTAGATGGCTCTGTGTGGCACAGTGTGGCATGTCTGAAAATATTTATTTAGATTTTTTTTTTCTTACCTCATCATCATCACTAGCATATATCAGTCCACAGCTGTACACAGGCTTCTCTGAAGGAGGATTTTGCCACAATTAATTGCTACGCTTTCCAGTCTTTACAATTTTAGTATGGGCAATTGTGGTAGGAAGACGCTGATGTCCATCTCTTACTGGCAGTTATCCATAAGTCGCCTCTTACGACACCAACAGAAAGAGATGGAGTGGTTTTTGATATACCAAGAACGATGGAAAATAGACGTCTTTTTCCGCCGTTTCCTTAGATATCAGCTTTGTGTGTATCAGAATATCTTTTGTAGGATAAAACATCTTCTGATTTCACGTATCGGCAACTAAGCAAGTCTGTGGTTCAGTTTTCGGTCGATTAAATTAAGGAACTGATCTTTGTGGTCTGTTGTGTCTGATGGATTGGGTCTGGGAGGGATAATACTCGTGCTTCGGAAGGCACTTTAAGCTGTTAGTTTCGTCTCCTGGCGCACGCCAATCAAGTCACTTCGAAGTTCTGTAATAGGAGACTCGGAAGACCCTGACAACAAACTATCCTTAAATGTTTTTTTTTTTATATTCAATGGGCTTGCTCTTGACAACGCATTTAACCCTACGGTTAAGAATAAGCCTAAGATGGAGCGAGCTTACCCAGAGGCACTGGTTCTCCCACACACCAGTGGAACACAGAAAAACTGTTTGGTGCTGGACTCCGGCAGGAGCCTCTTACGAAACCTAACACCGCAGAGGGATCTGTTAGTCGTCATCATTAGTTAAAAAACCAAAGAAGCCGTTGCCCAAGGTGGACCACTAGGAGGTAGATCCCACCTTCCCAACAATCACTGCAATGACGCAGAAGCTGTTAATAGGTGACTTGAAAACTCTCCCACTAGACTGTCTTTGAAATTTAGTTATACGTTAGATGACGTGCCGGCTCTTCCAATGGGCACGGCCAGCGTGGCGCATTGTGGCCGCAGCATTAGTCCGCATTAGACACGGGCTGCCGGTACATGTGTTTGTCCACGCGGGTCACTCGCTGGTACACGTGAGGCACAATGGCTGGGGTTATCCAACTCGTCTCATACATTTGTATTCAACTATTATAACGCTTAGAGCGGGAAAAGTTGGTAGAGCAGTCCAGTGGTCAAACAGAAAAATTGTATGCTTGTAGATCAGTGTTTCGAATAAACAGTCTTGATGTAACTAACTAATCAACATACGTATATGTGTGCTAGATTGTCTTTTTGTGCAAGCCGGCTCTACAACACACATTCTGAAATACTTTATATGATATTTTAAACAATTAAATTGCAATTATAATATCAGAATGTAAACTTGAAAAATTATGTATCAGGCGGTACTCCAACCCGCATCTCCTCGCATGCCGGGCGCGGCGCTTTAACCATTTAGCCACCGAGACACTATTTAGAAGACCAATTCAATCATGTGGTTTAATTATATTTCAAGATGTCAAGCTAAGCTACTGCTAAGCTTAAACTACCTATGGGTACATATAGGTAGACTAGACAACTGATAAACTTACATAAATACTTATTTTTTTTGTACATTATATACAGGGTGAAATTTTAACCACCTTCCAAATTTTAATATATCAATCTACAGGACTAAAAACAAATGACGTATTTTTTCTTTTGGTATAGCCCAGTACAAAAATGTCAAGATAAAGCACTTAGAAAATGTCCGCCAAAAATCTAAAATTTTGGATACGGCCTCCTAGCTAAACTTTTTTTACGCGTCGCTCATCTAATTTATCCATTACGATACTATTCATATGTTTTTGATTTTCCCTTTATACCTTAACAGGTCTAGGACCGTAAAAATTGAAAACTATATCGCGAAAAATATTTTCGGGTGACAACTTGATTTACATTTTTAACTTCATAAATAGGCTCTAGACACGATACTGAACGCCTATAAAAATTTTGGAAAGTGGTTAAAATTTCATCCTGTATACTTATTATACGAAGATTACACCCAGACTATCACAAACATATATTATTAGACGCAAATATTTATACTATGAAGAGATCAAATCCTCGACCCTTGGCAGCAGATTTCCTTCACTCAAAGTACGTCATCGGATTAAAATGACCATACCTGAAACCGAACCATCACTCGAGCACTATCTTATTTACTCGATTAAAGTAAAACGTATCGATAAGTTAAAAGCGAGATGAGAGGTCCCGAGTGCGTGCCGCAGAACCGTTAATAATTTGCTCGGGCGGGACGCTTTGGATAACACGCAAATATGGATCAGATTCAGATTTAATAATAATAATAAAACTTGATCCTATTTTTCAGCCCTATAGTGCTGATTTTGAAGTTTTATTTTTCTCATTTTTTTAAATTAATTAAATTAAAACTTAAATCAGTGCCAAATACACTGCCGACGATTGTCATGCATCTTCTCCTTCTTCCAATTTTTTTTTATTTTTTATTTTTTGCACACGGACGACCGGTCGTTTCAGATTGAAACGATCGCTCGACCGGCAACCCTCCCACGGGGGAAGGAGGTGGTGAATCCTCATGGATACCTCACAGCCGGCTGTGAGGTTATGTGAGACTTCTACTCACTAAACACCACCTTTATTCGCTACCACCAAGGGTGACGTAGCGCATCTGAGGCGACCACCCCCCAGGAAAGAGGGTGGTGCCGGGCGTCACTTGCCTAGGCGAAGTGCGCACTGAAGGAGGCCGGCATTCGGGAAGAATGCGAGCCTGACATGAGTGACTGGGTTAAAAATTAAAATGGCCGTCGTCCAAAGTGGACGTAGGCCGGAATGTATTTGTTTTTAGTTCGACTGACTCCCAGAAGGGGAGACGGTCGGTTGAGAGGACTGGGGTTGACCTGAAGGGTCCTGTGGTATTGAGTGGGGTTGACCTGAAGGGTCTTGAGGTGGGGTGGCATTTACGGCTTCCTCTGCCTCCAATAGGAGGTTCAGCTGGGCCGTGAGTTCGTCGGGTGGGTCATTGAGGACGGATCTGGGTTTACGTGACAGTGGTTTAGGGGAGTTGGGTAGGTTATACACCGCCGCCGATTTGATAAGTGGGTTGGAATGGTCCTTCGCTGATTCAAAGAATCGCTCGGAGACCTTTTTGAAGTGCTGTTGGAGTGTGGGTAATTTGAGGTCCCTGTGTAAGTCCACATTGCGAACATAGAAGGGGGCATTAGCCGCTCGGCGGCAGAAGATGTTCGCACTCTCTGCAGCTTTTTAAGTGTTTTGTAAGGGGCATGGGCGAATACTACTGATGCATAAGACATCCTCCTTCTTCCAATTACACGGTTATAAGAAGTAGTAGGATCAGGCCAGACCAAAACTGATAATCCTTGAAAGGTGATCTAGTATGTTCAGAGTTTTCCAAGTCACCTATTACAGGCCTTTGACGTGACTTGTTGTTAGAAATTTGATAAACAATTACACGGAAACATTAAAAATAAAAAGGTGTCAAAAAGGACTACCGCTCAGCATATATCAGCATATAAAGCGTGCTACGACGCTGGTATTCTGCGGGAGCCTAGAATATAAATAATTTAAATAAAAAATTGATAAAAAAAATGAAAATAATACATAACAGACAATAATTTAACTTCACAAGAAACACATACAAATAACTAAACAAAAAAAAACAGAAACCAGAGAAAAAATCAAAAAAGAAGTGAAGGCCATAAGAACATTTTGTGCCAGAGGGAATACAACTATGCTAAGCTCAAATGCTTTTTAAAGACCCATATTGTTACAGAAGCCGAAACCAACGGCTGAACGTGCGTTCCGAACCAGGAGGACTATCCCGCCTACCCTTTTGCAGACCCAAGCATTAGCAATGAACTTATAGGTTATTTTCTGGGGGTTATCTTTTGATAAACAAGCTGTTTTCTCTGGTTTAAACTTTAATTGTCTCTATCACTAGCGCTATTTGATTCGGGGTTTATATCACGCAACTTATAATAATGAGTTTCCGATAATTCGGCACTGTTGCAAGCGCCATGATCACGGGTGAACTTCAGTTCTAAACCCTGAATCAAATAACTCTAGAAACAAGCTTTTATTGCTGTTTTTTTAAGCTATTGCATAGCTTTTATCGTGGGCCTTGAGCGTGGAGACCGAATCCAGAAATTCAGTAACGAAAATAACCTAACCTAACACTCGGGGCGAGGCACGATCGAACAATTTTGAATACCCGAAATTTAAAAGAATTTAGAAGAAAATAAGGATTTTGACAGTATAGTTGCCTATGGTAGCCATATCTATCAAAATAACAGAAAAATTTAATTACAAAAGTCAAAATTAGAAAATACATAAAATTATAAAATTAAGCTATTGCATAGCTTCTATCGCGGGCCTTGAGCGTGAAGACCGAATCCAGAAATTCCGTAACGAAAATAACCTAACACCCCCCACTCCGACCGGCAGACAGCGGTGATACTTTTTAGTTTTATAATTGCATAAGTTGATAAAAAATGCTATGCATTAGCTTTACCGCGGCAGTCTCCGAGTGCCACACGTCTTTTTATTGATTATACATAGATACGCAAATAGCTTACTTAAGTACCTAATTGTTTCAGTTATTTTTGGGTTGTCACGTGCGATGAGATATGTAGTAAGTACTAACGTTTTATAATTTTTTTTGTACATTAAGTATACAAATGATTTCGTTTGGAATCAGTATAACTTTAAAATGTAAATAATTGAATATCAACGTAAAATTCAAAGAAGAAGACGCCAAATATATTTTACCTATTATCTACTTGTGCTAGTTCATTAAATGACAAACGATTAAAAGTTATATGACAAGGTAATCATGACTTGTCGCCATTAATATAATGTTCCACAAGTTTTTACTAAAAATACATCTAAACTTCTTATTTAACCTTATATTATGATACGTCATGATTATTGTAATTAAACAATGCTGTTACAAAAATAAATAAGAGTTTTGTTTCAAATAACAGTCAACATTATAATTAAGCAATATTTTGTTTATTCGTAAAGTTAATCAACTTTGACATAAAAGCAGTATTTTAAACATGATTTAATGATAATGATCAGGTCCTAATATTGCAAGGAAACAGATATAGTAAACTAAACTTGTAAACGCAGTGATTTTTTACAAATATAGGAGTAATATATTAAAAGATTAGAAATATATTCAGACTGCTAAATTACAATAAGAAAATCGCCAAAAACATAATAAACACGAGTTTATAAATTATCAGCAAAAACTTGACGCGCAAAGCCGTCTGTCTGTCCCATACATTAGCGAACAAAACTCCAGGGTAGCCCGTGATCGGCGTAAAATTGCGCTCCGCAGGATGAAAAATGATTATAAACCCGAAATCGCTCAAAATCCACAAAGACACGGCGCGTTACCCGGCTTTGTCTGCGTGTCGGACCTTGATTTATCGTCCTCGGGCATGCAAAATGTTGCGTCACTGCGCGTACACATTAAACTCGATCCCTTCTGCAAACACGCACAAGTTAAAAAAACTTTCCAATGAAAAAATTGCACACTGCTACTTTTGATTTGGAAAATAAAGAAGATAATATAGACTGTGGTAAGTTTAGCTAAATTTGATCTCGTACTGTGAACGTTCAATAAATCGGATGAATGAGACGTCATTCCGATTCGATACGTATCGACTGCGTGGGGGACTTAATGCTTAGATTCTCATTGATTAAGTATACCTATTTAGCTCGCTCGAGGATTATGAGATGTTTTCTATTCTTATTTTCAATGATTTATTGTTTCGAAGATGAAAAACGCCGCCGAAATTTAGAAAACACCCGTAGATAATGCGGTAGGTCCTAAGCCTAGTCCACATCCATCTTATGGATTTACTGTTATTATAAGGTTTGTTGAACGCCGATTGTGTTGAATTACTGTTAGATTAACTTCCGCACCAAAAATTAAAACGTATTTTTATTTTGCGCGTATCCTGGGCCCATAACCTGAAGGATTTAGGGCAAAGTAAAGCAGGATTATTTGGTTTAACAGAGATTTATTATTAGAGAGCTTGCAGAGTTACAGATACAGACACAAGGTAATAACCGACCATGAAGAGGAGTATAAAATGAATTTATTATAGTACTAACTTGCGCCACCTAGTAACAACTATGTGCAACTGTAAGACAACATAAACTGTTTGGTTTATAACTAATTCCAACAGTCGCAGTATTCATCTTGTCATCATTCAAACAACAATACTATTATACTCGTAATATAGCATTACATCACTTATATTAAATTCAGAATTTCATTTTATTTCTTTTTATTATATTTGTAAAATTATTACTCAAATGCTATGTGCCACTAATCAAACAAATTAAAAGAAAGGATTTTTTTCATACTATCTTTAAAGTCATGGTCACTATCACAAGAGGTGGTAATTGTTACGGGGTTTATTCTATTTACTTTTAAAAAATATATTTTTTAACAATCAATGATTTCTAACTAAAATAGTCAAATAGTTGACGTCATGACGTGTTGGTAAGTTTAAGGTTTCAGACGTCAAACGTTCGTTTTGGATGACTATGATAGTTACTCACTAAGATACAAGTACCTAAATAATACTTACAAGTTTGCACGTAACGACAACATATTTCAATAAATTTTTAACTTAAAATCGTGAAGCTGTACCAACGATAAACGTTCGAATCAAGATAATTGCGACCGAGTCACGTAATCAGAGATGTCACTTGAGCGACAGCGGCCTCGGGATATCGGCACTCGATTCATTTTCCTAGAAACGAAGCAGAAATATTTGCGATTTCAATTCTTTTTAGCTAACGTTATAACAAGATATAGTTAAATTTCTACATTACTTCTTCATAAACAAGAACCTTCATAAGATTAGGTTCTTCCTTACACTATCTTAAATCATGATACATTCATTCTTTGTCATGCATAATTTACATCAAGGTAAATGAACCTAAGAATTATACTTACCTAACCTAAGACTGCCTTAAAATAAAGATATAGAAACAGTTTTTAAACAAACTGTAGATACGTTTCTTCATATAAACACAAGAACCACAATCACAACCCCACTATAAGCAAAATCGACTAACTACAGTCGGCTTGTGACTACGGCAACTCAGTCAAAAATTCGTTCGGTTAAGTTCACGTTTAAATCCCGTTTTACAATCTTAAATAGTCATGAAGCGCAAAAGTAACTTCTAGACAATTGAATATTAGCCCACAGCCGGACCCAAGGCCTCTCTAAGAAGACGATCTTGCCATATATTAGCAGAGGATTTTTAAAAAGGATCGTATTTGGCCCGTTTTTGAGACGCTAGAAGAAAGAACTCTTTAGAGATTAAGTATGTCTTATAAGCCTCATTATAGTATCATAACTTCAATTTCCAAAAAAGGCTCTTATTAATGGCTACGGGTATACAACCAGTGCACACCTTTGAGAAACGGCTACGTTTAGTTGTCACAGTGTGACACAGCCCTTGACCACGGTTGATTTACGAGCGAGCTGATCGATGCGAGAGATCGATAGATCGGTTCGATTGATTATGTAAGGACACCTTGCGACCGAACATGTGGAATATGGTCAATCAATTTCGTGAGACCTTGCCGCAGTCCTGGGCTTCAAAGAAACCGCATCTTGAGATATCCATATGGTAGCACAGCCAGTGTCAGTTTCACCCAAACACTTTCACATTTAATGCGTTGTTTTATTAATATCAGTTTTATTGGATGAATCGAAAGTGACAACTTAGGTAATATTGTTGCGATGACAGACGTTGCGAAAATTACCTGCTAAGGTTGGTAAACTTGTGCTTGGTAGTTTGTTTCATATACTTTGTTTAACTCGTCGCTGTTGCAGTTTTAATTATTATTATTTTTGTTAATTTTACCGTTTTCAAGTTTAGGCTCAATGATAAAATGGTGTTAAAAGTGTGTATTTAAAAATGACAAGCAAACTTTAGTTATCAGAGAGCAGTGTTCCTTCTCAGTACTGACTGACACTGGCTGTGCTACCATATGGATATCTCAAGATGCGGTTTCTTTGAAGCCCAGGACTGCGGCAAGGTCTCACGAAATTGATTGACCATATTCCACATGTTCGGTCGCAAGGTGTCCTTACATAATCAAGAGTAAAATTATTACTCAAATGCTATGTGCCACTAATCAAACAAATTAAAAGAAAGGATTTTTTTCATACTATCTTTAAAGTCATGGTCACTATCACAAGAGGTGGTAATTGTTACGGTTTATTCTATTTACTTTTAAAAAATATATTTTTTAACAATCAATGAATTCTAACTAAAATAGTCAAATAGTTGACGTCATGACGTGTTGGTAAGTTTAAGGTTTCAGACGTCAAACTTTCGTTTTGGATGACTATGATAGTTACTCACTAAGATACAAGTACCTAAATGATACTTACAAGTTTGCACGTAACGACAACATATTTCAATAAATTTTTAACTTAAAATCGTGAAGCTGTACCAACGATAAACGTTCGAATCAAGATAATTGCGACCGAGTCACGAATTCAGAGATGTCACTTGAGCGACAGCGGCCTCGGGATATCGGCACTCGATTCACTTTCCTAGAAACGAAGCAGAAATAGGTATTTGCGATTTCAATTCTTTTTAGCTAACGTTACAACAAGATATAGTTAAATTTCTACATTTCCTCTTTAAAAACAAGAACGTTCTTAATATTAGGGTCTTCCTTACACTATCATAAATCATGATACATTCATTCTTTGTCATGCATAATTTACATCAAGGTAAATGAACCTAAGAATTATACTTACCTAACCTAAGACTGCCTTAAAATAAAGATATAGAAACAGTTTTTAAACAAACTGTAGATACGTTTCTTCATATAAACACAAGAACCACAATCACAACCCCACTATAAGCAAAATCGACTAACTACAGTCGGCTTGTGACTACGGCAACTCAGTCAAAAATTCGTTCGGTTAAGTTCACGTTTAAATCCCGTTTTACAATCTTAAATAGTCATGAAGCGCAAAAGTAACTTCTAGACAATTGAATATTAGCCCACAGCCGGACCCAAGGCCTCTCTAAGAAGACGATCTTGCCATATATTAGCAGAGGATTTTTAAAAAGGATCGTATTTGGCCCGTTTTTGAGACGCTAGAAGAAAGAACTCTTTAGAGATTAAGTATGTCTTATAAGCCTCATTATAGTATCATAACTTCAATTTCCAAAAAAGGCTCTTATTAATGGCTACGGGTATACAACCAGTGCACACCTTTGAGAAACGGCTACGTTTAGTTGTCACAGTGTGACACAGCCCTTGACCACGGTTGATTTACGAGCGAGCTGATCGATGCGAGAGATCGATACATCGGTTCGATTGATTATGTAAGGACACCTTGCGACCGAACATGTGGAATATGGTCAATCAATTTCGTGAGACCTTGCCGCAGTCCTGGGCTTCAAAGAAACCGCATCTTGAGATATCCATATGGTAGCACAGCCAGTGTCAGTTTCACCCAAACACTTTCACATTTAATGCGTTGTTTTATTAATATCAGTTTTATTGGATGAATCGAAAGTGACAACTTAGGTAATATTGTTGCGATGACAGACGTTGCGAAAATTACCTGCTAAGGTTGGTAAACTTGTGCTTGGTAGTTTGTTTCATATACTTTGTTTAACTCGTCGCTGTTGCAGTTTTAATTATTATTATTTTTGTTAATTTTACCGTTTTCAAGTTTAGGCTCAATGATAAAATGGTGTTAAAAGTGTGTATTTAAAAATGACAAGCAAACTTTAGTTATCAGAGAGCAGTGTTCCTTCTCAGTACTTCTACAGTATTTCACTTTAGTAATATTTACAAAATACCTATTTTTTGTTCGCTTCTAAATCATCTTTCCCGGCCTAAAACATCACCCATCACAAGCATCACCCTTTATAATCTTCAGGGTGTCGTGACATGAGTGGTGACTTAAGTAGCATTTCCTGAAGAACACTAGCAGCTGCGTCCTATTCGCCATTTGTAAAACTGCGATCCCAAACTCTCCTCATCCCAAAGTCCGTGTTTATCTGCCGTCTGATGAAGTCATAATGATACTAAGCGAACACCGACTGTTTATGGTAAATACCTGTCAAAACTCTACCCTACTGATAGGAAGTAAGGAAAACTTACCGCCTCATTAAATTGCTAAGTGAATAACATAATTAAATAACCAGACCACACAGCCCGGATATCGTTATAGTGGCAATGTCATTGTCAAACAAAACGCAAGAGTTAGTCAAGAAAACCGAACGCTTTTGTTTGTAATGCGGGCGCCTGATTAATGTATGTGAACGCAGCCGACATGTATGTCGCAGTGGTGGCATCAGCCTTAATTGACCATCTAAGTATTTCATTATACATTTGTCTTAGAGTTTTGTCTCGTTGCTAGTCGGGATGTGATTGACCATGATTCAGTATACTGTCATTAAAGTCTGGTTAATTATTTATTTCGTTTGGAAAATGGGTAAAATATATATTTAAGAATAGTATTTAAAATTTATACAATCAATTACTCACAAGACAACAAAATAAGTATCACATTGTCAAGATTCGTGTAACACAGTTGTCGTTGATATTATTACCGGGCGGCGCCTGCGCACCCGCTCCATTGTGCAAACCCCTTTATAACTCGGACACGGTGACGCAGTACACTCGGACGTGATAAAAGGTGCACTTTACGCGCTCCGATCCTAATACTAGATGATGCCCGCGAGCTCGTACGCGCTGAATGCTGATCGTGAACTTGTCCCACGAGAAACGTACTTTTTTTTAAAACAAAAAGTAGTATATGCTTTTCTTAAATATAGTCTATCTCCGTGCCAAATTGTATCCGGATACGTTTAGCCGTTTTGCCATTATCGAGTTACAAACAATTATTAAAAATTTCGCATTTATAGAATTAGTAAGATTATCAAAATTTGTTTCATACTGCGTTACCCTACTACGCTAATGTATGATTTTCTATAACCAAAAGTTGTCTGGAAGAAATCGCTTCAAGCGATAATTCGCCTCGTTGTAGGTACCTACATAAATATTAAAAATTCTGCAATAAAAGTGTTTAATATCTGTCTAAAATAAAATCATCTTCAATGTAAATGAGGCATTAATTCATTTGTTAGATCCTATTTCAATCCAAATTTATCTTCGATGACCTCCGTGGCGGAGTGGCGTACACACCGGTTTTCAAGGTGTCGCCTGCTCCGAGGTCCCGGGTTTGATTCCCGGACGGGTCGATGTAAATAAAAAAGTGTTTTTCTACATTTTCTCGGGTCTGGGTGTTTGTGGTACCTTCGTTGTTTCTAGTTTCCAAAATACGAATGCTTTAAATAGTTATTCAAATTGGGATCAGAACAATGTATGTGATGTTGTCCACATTTATTTATTGGTGTTGACAACGCTGTTTTGTGAAATAAAATTAATTCTACTATATTATTACACAGTCGATTAGCTCAGACGGCTTGTGTGTGAAAATTTTACATATTGAGATTTCGATTTTGTTTCCGCACTAAATGTTGTAGGTACTTAATCTAGATGAGATGAGTGGGTACTTCTTGATTACAATTTTAAAAGAGTTAACTAATAAAATGTGAGTTCACATAGCTTGTTTAATATCGTTCACTATTACACCTGTGTAGTCAGGAATTTCAATTGACACCATGACAAATTATGCTTAGACGAACAATTATGTAGATAGCTATAGGTACAAACCTACTTCGGAAATAATGTACATAAGTACTTAGATAACGCAAACATGTACTGGTAATTATAATTTTACCAAATTTTTATAATAAGTCTCCTTACATTGGTTTACCTTGACAAAATGAAATAGGCCTTTAAAAACAATTGTTGTTAGTCTCACAACTAAAAACATTTTTTTAATCATCAGCCTAGCCAAACATTTAGATGCTTACTAGCTAGGTCTTATTATTACACATCCTGTGTATCTTTGTAAATTAAATATAAAAATGAAATTAGTTATTGCTTCCTATTTAATAAAACTATTGGGTACTTAACTGATAGAATGCTGAACTATTAACAGAGCATTATGTTTGTATTTTTGCGGGGTTCACTGCATGTGAGTCCGGAAGGGTCTGAGAAATGATTACTTTTAAATAATAAATGAATAATACTTATAACATAGTCAATATACGAAACTGTTTATGGATTTGTAGGGTACTTTGTATATGTTTGTTGGTAATCTAGGATAACGGTGTTGACTGTACAATTACATAGTTTTTGTCAAACTCTGTATGTAAACAATATGTATTGTTCAGTTGTTTGTTCTCCTAAATAAATTTAAAAAAAAGAATGATTAAAATATTACCTTGTATTAAGATAGATGTGTGTTACTTAATATTTAAAAAAACGCTAACATAACCAACAATAGCACATAGATGACTAGTTTATCCAGATTTAAAAACATTTCCCATCGGACCCAATGCCGTGATCATGCAAATCAGCATCTTTCGGGGTGAATTGTAACACATTGTTAACGGATTTCTTCTTAAAACTATCTGAATGAAATAAAACTAATGAAAAAAATGTGAAATCAGTATGGGAATTATTCAAATTAGTGTACTTGCTACAAACCTGTTCTGAGTAGGGTGGTCCCCCGTGCGGGATGCACCCGGACTCGGCAAATATTGTTGGATGTTCGCTACTGATTGAGTTGGGTGGACTGCTCTCAAATTTTAAAAATAATTTTTCGTATGACGTTGATCAGAATTGATTTTGTAAGAAAGATGTGTTATGATTACATTTAATGTTAATTAATACAATTTATTAATTTATACAGAGAAGAATTAACAGCATTTACAAAAATAAAATAAAGTTAAAATAAAGCAATCAACTTAATGGACATTTGCTATAAATATCTTGTGAATTTATCACAAATTGCTTAATAGTACAATCCAAAAATAATGCGAGCAATAATATGTTAAGAAAAATTATTTTTACAAACCTCATTTTAACACTCCAGCCAAATACAGCATTATATTCTTGTTACACTTTAAATTATTTTGTATCTGAGATAATAGTATCGTTTTTGACAGAAAAACTATAATAGAACCTGTTTTAATACTTAACCTTCTAATCATTAGTTACGCGACTGCGGCGACTTTTAAAATGAAAAGACGAATGTTAGGTGTGTCAAGTACCTACTTCAATTTAATGTTAGCAATCAATTGTGTTCGCGTATTCAAGGAAATAACAAACACAGGTATGATGCTGTTTTTTTTGTGGTAGTTAATTAATTATAAAATATGCTAATAGTGTTCAGTCACGATATCAAAAACTATAAAATTAATATTCTGAAAGATCCGGAAGCGAAAGTTCTATTATGTCTCCTCACTATCAGACTTGAAACCAATGACGCAAGCGCAGCCGATAGAGACATATCGGCAAGCAATATCGATCGTCGACGTCAATCAAACACTTTAACAGAACCTCCAAAACATTCAAACTCCATTAGAATTCAAATTTGTCCATCTACAAAATCAATAAAGATTTAAACAATGTAGCACTACGATTAGTGTGCCGTTACGGACGTATGCAAAAATCGTCCTTGGGCCGGTCGCCATTTAGCGTTAATTAATTTAAATGTATGCGAGGCGGGTTCGCTTTCGGCGGACGATTCAAATGATCCTGCACCGGGCGGAAATGAAACTAAGCTTATTATGGAGGAGACTTGCGCACGCGTCGCGCACCTGCGCCGTCCCGCGCACCAAATTGATTGCACTGCGTTTGCGCCGGACATTGTTCGACTTTTTTGATGACGTTACGCAGTAGTGTTAAAAATCTGACCGGCAACGTTGCCAAATTTGATTTTTGGAAGAAACGGAGAACATGATTGACGATATTGTGAAGATAATAATATATGATAGTTTTACGACTTTTTTTTATCCTGCTAACCCTCAAGTATAAGTCTGTAGTCAAAATTTTTAACCTACCTATCTAATAGACGCCTCTAAAGTGACTTATTTTAATGACTTCTACCCTGCAACAAAAGCCAGAACCGACATTTCTACGCCTTCCGAAGCATGACTATAATCCCTTCTAGACCTAAAGTAATTTGGAAATTTCATTTCCTAAATTTACCCTAGTAAGTAAAAAGTAACAACCCATTTCGCCCACTGCTGAGCACGGGTCTCCCTTCTTTTTATGGGAAGGGGTTAAGGCCTTAGTTCCACCACGCTGCCCTAGTGCGGGTTGGTGGACGGCGAGGACGACGCGCTGTGGCAACATCATCCCGCGTTGGACGTTTCTCCGCCCGAAGGCCTCCAACAGGGCATAACGACTATATTGTGACAACAGCCGGGACCGACGGCTTAACGTGCCCTCCGAAGCACGGAAGCGTTCATGGTATGATTCCACAAACGGTCACCCATCCAACTACTAGTGACAGATACTGATCACTAAGAAGCATTGGGCTATGGGCACTTCCAATTTTACCCTACCGGGTATTATACGGACCCTTGCGTAGTAAGCGGGCTACCACATCACTTCATTCGGGTTTCAACAAGAATAATTAGTTAGGTCTTGTATTCTATATCCTGCATTTCGTAGATGAAACATTCACGTACCATGTAAGGTATGTTCCGCTCTTTGTAATAGTATATTGTTAATTACCATAGAAATGAAGATAGTAATCAGTGTCATGATCGGTCTATTGAGTGCACGAGATGCGGCCGCTCCGAATACACTGTTTTTCATATCCGCGATAATCGATAGAAAAACTTTTAACAGATGCTTAAAGCGTGTAAGAAGATTGCGAATCGAAATGTACACTTTAATTGCATGTTTTCATTTTAGGATAGATTATGGCCAGCGTCTTAATTAACTGTTTGTTTTAATAAGTTAACGTTACCTTTTTTATAAGATTGATAAAATGTTTAGTGTTACTGTTTCTAATTAAATAAATAAATAAATATTTTAAGACATGCCTCACTGGGCCACACAGAGCCATCTAGTCCCAAATTAAGCTACTATTAAGTACCCTGTCGTATGGGGTACTAGACAACCGATAAACTTACATATACAGGGTGAAATTTTAACCCCTTTCCAAATTTTAATATATCAATCTACGAGACAAAAAACGAATGACGTATTTTTTCTTTTGGTATAGCCCAGTACAAAAATGTCAAGAAAAAGCACCTAGAAAAAGTCCGCGAAAAATCTAAAATGTTGGTTATGGCCTCCTCGCAACACACTTTTTACACCGTGCGCATCTCATTCATTCATTCATTCATGCATTCATTAATTCATTACGAAACTATTCTTGTTGTTGACTTTTGAGAGGCTTAGGATCGTAAAAAGCAAAAGGCTCCAATCAGCTAATGAATGTTCATTGAACAAACTAAAACTAACTTAACTTTATTAGAAACCACAACAAAAACAATTACAAATACAGTATGGAACAGTATGAAAAACAAAAACATTACCATAACCTACAAGTGTTCATTTTAAAACGAAGACATGAGTTACTTATTTCTCTTACATCTTTTAATCCTCTCCTAGCTCCATAGGCAATACATTCCTATGTAGTTTACCTTTTACCGAATTCACAATACATTGAACAACACAATACATCGAAAACACGCACATTTGGGTTCACAACATGAAGAAATCACCAAAATTGAATTTAACGAGTTACCCTGTTGGCTTGGTATTTGCACATAAACTCACATTAAATGTTTTTCACATTCACGATACCATAATAATTAAAACTATGAATAAACTAAAATAATTAAGCACTTGCAATAAATTAGACTGACAGCTGCGTTTTTTGTTTGTTTATTGCTCCTTTCAGAACCAGGCAGCTAAGGTCTGAGACCGCATGCTGCCATGGCATTAGTGCGAATTCGATCATTCTTAACAAATACATAAAATATCATAAACACTTACTTACACTTAATAACTTAACCTAACCTAACCCTAAACTAACCTAACTTATCGAAATTTATGGGTGATTTATACGATACTTTGACTCAGTGAGTACTTCTTGAAAGGTATTGTATCGAATAAATTAAAAAAAACACACTTTAAATTTAGCACATTGCTCTTTTTTATGGCATTGCAAATTGACATTGAATTATAAACAGTGCAAAATCGTACATTCACTTCAACCGTCTTATTCTTTCCTTCTTCACTAGTAATCAATCACTAGCTTGTTCATTATTGTGTCATTTATTCAATATTTTTTCATTAAGCGTTTCGCATCTTGGACTTCTTGCATTTATGCGATTAATGTTATTTGTGCTTGGCTATTTCAGTTTTTTTTTTTAAAATACTTCAAACCGGTCAGACGTCATTAGTAACGTGCAGACAATAATGCATAAACATACCTTCCAAATTTTGCATACGTAAAATTCGTAAGATTATTTTTGTTATACTTACTTTAGAATCGTACTTACTAAAGCAAGACTAAAGTTTCGATCCTTTCACGTATCGAGTACTTTTCTTAGGGTCTTATTTGCTGTACGATCGATTACTAAAAAAGTACTTAATCACATTGTAGTAACGTCATTTCAGTTTGATATGACTTTGGTCATTTCATTATTTACTAAATCAATCGATCGAGGTTCGATTGGGGCCGTATTTCATCGAGGGTAGACTGACCGGTGGTACCTATCTGGATA
This sequence comes from Anania crocealis, assembly GCA_949315895.1. Lineage (NCBI taxonomy): Eukaryota > Metazoa > Arthropoda > Insecta > Lepidoptera > Crambidae > Anania > Anania crocealis. The sequence goes on along the minus strand of OX438885.1, from coordinate 423,150 downwards.
TGTTGACTAATGTTGTGGCGAACTTTATGGACGATGTGCCTTTATTGAACTATCGTGATTTTTATTACCAACATGATGGTGCACCCCCCGCATTACGCCGCCTCCGTACGAGACTATTTAAGTTCTGAATACGGTGACCGCTGGATCGGTCGCGGGGGTCCCGTCGCGTGGCCGCCGCGATCACCTGATCTGACACCCTGCGACTTCTTTTTGTGGGGTGAGATAAAGCGACGCGTGTATGTAGAAGAAGCCCAAAGCCTCGAGGCATTAAAAGCTCAGATAGTGTTAGCTTTTAATGAAGTGAAAAATGAAAATGTAGTTCTCAACAAACTTAAAGAAAATATTCAAAAACGTGCAAGATTATGTTTGGAGAGAAACGGTCTGCATTTCGAACAGTTTTTAAAATACTGTTAATGTTTCTTTTCTTTTAATTAATTAATAGTTTCAACCAGTAACCAACCAAACCAGTTTAAGTAAGTGTTTATGATATTTTATAATTAAGAATGATTAAATTCACACTAATGACATGGCAGCATAGTCTCAGACCTTAGCCGGTTCCGAAAGGATCGAAAAACAACAAGGACTGTAAAGAATTGACACATTGTTGTTCTGAATACAAAATAATTAATGTGGGTTTTAATCATAGTTTTAATAGTGAATACGTGAAAAACATTTAATGAGAGTTTGAGAAAGCTTATGGGCAAATACCAAGCCAAGAGTGTAACTCGAAAGACAAGTTTGGTGATTCCTACATGTTGTTAACCTAAAATGTGCGTGTTTCAATTTTATTATGAATTCGGCAAAAGTTTTACTACATAAGTAGGAATGGATTACTTAAGGGAGCTAGGAGAGGATTAAAAGAGGTAAGATAAATAAAGTACTCAAGTGTTTAAAACGAATTCGTTTTACAATGCAATGTTTACGTTCAAGGTTGTAGGACGACCACTTTTAATTAGAAATTTTTTTGCGAAAAATATTTCAAGGTCAAAACTTGACCTACATTTTTTATTTCGGAAATGGGCTCTAAACACGATATTTAACTCCTATAAAAAATTCCGAAAGTACATAAAATTTCATCCTGTATACTTTTTTTTTTGTAAATGTATACTTATAATATATAGAAAACACCCAGACCAGTACAAACAGACATGTTCATGCACACAAATATTTGTACTGTGCGGGGATCGAACCCGCAACCCATGGCTCAGAAGCAGCGTTTACTACCGCTGATCCAAACGGTCGTCAAAATTATGTTATTAATCCAGGAAATAAATCAACCAACTAACGATTCCTTGTCTTGAGACTGTTTTTAAACAAGTAAATTGCTGGTGTAATCTGAAAACAATTCCTTAAACTTTTTTTTTTACCTAAGACAGCCAAAAAAAATTATACAAGAAGTTTTACTTACAACGATTTTTTACTTGATTTACAAACACTATCAAATAGAAATGTTCAAAGCAAAATCTGTATAGAACAAACATTTAAGGACCTGCAAACTCCACAATGTAATATCCTGCCTGCGAAATGTCAGCCATCTTTTTTTCCACCCACGGTGCGCGCGCGCATTCAAATGCTAATCCCGCGTTATGACACCACCACTGAACACTTCGGCTGCACTTAACACATGCAAATCATTATTGATAAACAAATAATGGTATTATAATTTTATTACGTATTGTTGCCGGGGCCGGTGACCGCACTTTTTATAGGTGGCGCTACTGTGCTTGAGATTTGAATTTATAATTTTTACATTTATTGTTTGCAATCTTGTTGGCATGATTTGTTTAAACACTTGTTTTTGCATAATAATTATGCTGTGACGCAATTGCACTGCATAATTAGGCACTGCGGTGTTGTATATATTTTGTTCATTGATTATAAGTTTTACATCGAATTGAAGTGTATAAACCATGTGGATTTAGGTTTAAAATTATTGTATCTAGTAGTTGTGCATATTATCAAGAAGTTGTGTAATCAGTCAAATCACTTTTGTCCTAATTATTTTATTTACAATCCCGCGACTGGAGAAGTATTCTAATCTAAAACAAAGTTTTACGAATCACTTTGTCCTTAATAAAGTCAAACCCGTACAAAGAATCAGAAAAATATATAGAAATAAATGTATTTAGAATCTAGGAGCGAAAGATTCAGACTACTCGTAACTCGTATTACTGTTCAACTGCTGATACATTTAATAAGTGCGCGACAAACATACACCTAGTGCTAATTGAAACGCAAGTCCATCCGCCATGTTGCCGACAATGACAACTGACTGACATTTACACAACTGCGTTACTTATTTAATTAAGGATGTCCATTTAAACATTAAAGAATAATAACTCATAACTGTTGAACAATAAAATACAAATTGTTTTGATAATTGTTGCGGACAGCGAGCGAGTCGGCGAGAGCGAGAAAGGAAGTGTGTGAAAGGGACGGATGATGTGAGCGTGATTGGCTAGTATGTAAGGTGTAGATTAGTCACTAGGATAAGTCTGATTTATTGTATATTAATAAGCATGATTTGAATAAACGAGTTAGTTAGCAAGTCAAATCGGAACCAGTCTTTTAATTGCAACCTACGGAAGAACATACAGTCCTCAAAAGTAGTTGGTCCTTAAGTCGCCGGATCAGAAGAATTTGAAAAAAAAATTAAGAAGATTTTGTCTGGTGTATTTTTCCATGGTCCGAACCAGAAGCCAGACCATGGATAATCCTGAAGATCCACCGAACGTGGCAAGGGCACGAGTATTCCACACGCCGCCACGATCGCCGTCAACTGTTTCTCGACAACAACGAGGGGAGTCAAGCCGCGCCTACGAAGAGGCATGGAACACCATGAGGCCCGCGTCTTCCGCAGCGCACGCAACATTCGAGGTGCCGGCAGCGCCCGCGCCCCCCGCGGCGCCCGCACCCCTCGCGGCGACCGCGCTCCCCACGAACTCCGCCTACGCAACCGACTTGGAACGTCCGGCTACAGCGGCGGAACGTCGCGACGCATCGCCGGCGCGCTCTAATACCTCAAGAAGATCAAGTACGGAAGCGCGTATACGCTCTGTCAAACTTGCCGCAGAGGAACAGTTAGCGGAAATTAAGAAACGAGAATTGCAACTAGAAGCTGAATTAATCAAGAAAAGGCTTGCAGCCACTATGGATTCTATCCGGGAAGAGGCCGCTAGCAGCGTCGTGGACCCGGAAGAACGAATACAGAGCTGGCTTCATCACAGTACAACCGTGGGGCAATCTTTTGAACCGAAAGATAAGCCGCCGCTTCCCGCGCACGAACCGCGCATATCAAGACCCGAACGGGGGGAGCAGCACCAGCCCGAGCCAGTAATGTACGAAAAGATACGCCGTCAAGCCCGATCGCCAACGCCGACTAGAAAACATCGAGGCATCGAACAATTGGCGGAAGCAATTGAGAAAATGGCAAGAAACCGACCGGTGCCTAGACAAGTCACCGACTTGCCTGGATTTTCGGGAACGTTTACCGAATGGATGGCATTTGCGGCTGCATATAAGGATTCTACTGCGGTGTATAAATTCACAGACGTCGAGAATATGGCACGCCTCAGAAACTGCTTAAAAGGAGAAGCAAGAGAAGCCGTCGCCGAGCTGCTATATAGCGGAGGAAGCCCCGAGCAAGTAATACGAACATTGGAGCAGTGCTTCGGGCGACCGGAGTTTATAATAGATAAAGTGCTAGAAGACATCAAGAAACTTCCACGGCTGGGCAACTCTGCAAGAGAACTAAATATGTTTGCCGTGCGCTTACAAAACATCGTCTGTGCATTGAAAAATATTGATCGACGCGGATACCTGGAATTCCCAATGCTGATCAGAGAAGTAATGGATAAATTAACGCCGCATCTGAAGTCTCGTTGGTGTGACTACGCATATGAACACGAAACATCATCGCAACCAGAGATAGTTTTGCTATCGCGCTTCTTAATGCGCGAAGCAGACCTGGCGCTTCGTTACACATTCGCTCAAGCCGCAACCACGACCGCAAACCCGAGGCAGACCGCTACCGGGAAGAATTATCTCAAGAAGAAACCCGCAGAGGTGTACGCGACTGCTACTACTACGACGCAGAGTGAAACCCCGAAGTGCCACAGCTGCGATGGTGATCACACGTTGGTGAAGTGTGATAGGTTCAAGAATCTGGACACAGACGCACGATGGGAAATAGTGAAGACAGCAGGTCTTTGCTTCAAGTGCATCGCGAGCCGACACAAACGAAACACGTGCCGTGCAAAACCGTGCGGAGTAAATGGTTGCCGACGCCCTCACCATGAATTGCTGCACGCCGAACGCACTACGCCGTCACCGTCATCCGAGACCGCATCAGCCGACAGTGAAACGGTGATGTCCGTTGCCGCCGTTGAAAACAAAGAAACCGCCGTGCTACTGAAGGTAGTGCCCGTTACTTTAATGGGACCCGCGGGGAGCTTGGACACATATGCGCTCCTCGATGAAGGTTCCACCATCTCACTTATTGAAGAGCATCTGGCACATCAACTGGGAGCGGAGGGACCTAGAAGACAGCTGAACATTAATGGAATAGCAGCCAGCAAACGTCAAGAGCAAAGCAAGACAGTCGACCTCGAGATCCGAGGCAAGAAGAATCGCGACTGCCACCAGATAAGACTGTGCACCATTCCGCAGTTAGTGCTTCTCACTCAAACTATACCGAACCGAGTGCTAAAGTTTGAACACCTACGCAGCTTGAATCCTGACGACGTGTGCTACGGCAAGATCAAACCGCAAGTGCTTATCGGAGCCGACAATTGGCATTTAATAGTGTCGCGCCAACTTAAGATGGGAAAGAAGAAGGAGCCCGCCGCCTCATTGACCGCACTGGGGTGGGCAGTACATGGAACAGTACCGCGCTTCATCCACGGACGTAATCAAGAATCTGTCCTGCACCTGTACGCGCCCGAACATAGCGTAGAAGACGATGTGCTTGACAGCCGTCTGGACACAATGATGGAGGAGCACTTCCAGATAGACTCGCTGGGCGTGTCTGTCTGCACCAAAACGAAAATAAAAGATCAACGAGCCATCGACATCTTTGAAGCCACAGCAAAACGAACCAATGGACGCTTCGAAGTCGGTCTACCGTGGCGCAGCGATGACTTGGTCACACCTCCGAGCTACAACGCCGCGTGTAGAAGACTCAAAGGACTAGAACGTCGATTCAATGCGAATGCAGACTTCGCGGCGCGATATAAGAACGAAATAGAAGCTCTGGTGACCAAGGGATACGCGGAGGCCTGCGATGGTACCGAAGAACAGAGTCCAAGGAAATGGTACCTACCGCACTTTCCGGTGTTTAATCCAAATAAACCGGAAAAACTTCGCATGGTCTTCGACGCAGCTGCAAAGTCACATGGAGTCTGCCTCAATGACTTCCTACTGGAGGGGCCGGACCTGCTTCAGCCACTGCAAGGCATCCTGTTCCGGTTCCGAGAGAAGCCCATAGCTGTGAAGGCAGACATTCAAGAGATGTTTCTCAGAGTGAAAATCAGACCGGAAGATCAACCGGCCCAGATGTTCCTGTGGAGAGAAGACGTCAACAAACCGCCTCAAGTTTTCAAGATGACGTCAATGATCTTCGGCGCTTCGAGCTCTCCATTCCTAGCTCACAGTGTGCGCAACCGGAACGCCAAGGACTTCGAGCACACACATCCAGCAGCTTACGCATCTATAACGCGTGGGCACTACATGGATGACCTGGTAGAAAGTTACGAAGACATTGAGACCGCAGAGAAAACAATCAGAGAAGTGATTTTCGTTCACCAACAAGCTGGATTCAATTTGCGGCAATGGAATTGCAACAAGGAGGAGTTATTGGCAGAGCTGCCCCAAGAACTACGGGCAACATCCACGACACGCCTAACATCACCACCGGACAAGGCGCTGGGACTTCTATGGGACGCCGGAACAGATGAGCTGGCTTTCAATACGACGCTTGCTCGAGTGCCAGAGGAAGTAATGAAGAACGGCAGAACACCTACCAAAAGAGAAGCGCTCAGTGCAGTTATGTCCGTGTACGACCCACTCGGACTTCTGAGCCATTTCACAATAAGAGCTAAGATACTTCTGCAGAACCTTTGGAGAGCCAAGATCGGATGGGACGAACCACTACCTGACTCCGAGGCAACAAACTTCAGAAGATGGCTACGGGAACTAACGAATAACGTGTCTGAGCTGCGCCTGCCTCGCTGCTACGACCCCAGCGGCCACATGCGCAGAGACCTGCACGTCTTCTGCGACGCCAGTGAACAGGCCTACTCAACCGCCGTCTACTGGAGACTTATACGAGAGGACAACAGCGTGTGCGTCATTCTAGCTGCCGCCAAAGCAAAAGTGACACCATTGAAGACGCAGAGTATCCCGAGATTGGAGCTACAAGCCGCTGTGATCGGAGCACGACTTGCAGACGTAGTCGTCACAGAACACATATGGCAACCTGACAGCGTCACATTCTGGAGCGACTCTCGCACCGTGCTCCATTGGATTAAACACGACGCACGCCGGTATACGCCCTTCGTCGCGCATCGTCTTGGAGAGCTGGCCGAACGAACAAAGACGACCCAATGGCGCTGGTTACCATCCGAGCTGAACGTAGCGGACGACGCGACAAGGCTAAAGAGCAACGCAATAACCACAGAAGACCGATGGTTCACCGGGCCTAGTTTTCTCCGAGAACCCGAAGACACTTGGCCACAAGAAGACACTGTTGAGCTCTGCACAGAAGAGGAAACCGTCATGCTTGCGTACGAGAACCCATGCGCAGATCATTTACCAGACATCAGCCGCTTTTCTTCCTTTGAGAGGCTGATTCGAGCAACAGCATACGTCCTTGTGTTCGCCGAGCAATGCCGAGGGAGAACAAGAAGCCTAGAGGTTCGACATCTAGAAGAAGCCGAACGGCTATGGATCAAGAAGAGTCAACGAGATAGTTTCTCGATGGAACTAAAACTGCTCGAAGACGGGAAACACATTCCAAAGTCGAGCAGACTGTATAAACTGGACCCGAAGCTGAAAGATAATATATTGAAGCTAGATGGAAGAATAGGCGCTGCTAATGTGCCACAGCACATGAAGGAGCCTGCAGTGCTGGACGGGCGCCATCCATTCACACGCCTGCTCATCAAGCGAGAACATGAGAAGGCAGGTCACGCCAATCGGGAGCGTGTTGTCAACGACCTTAGACAACGCTACTGGATTTTGCGTCTACGAACGACAGTGCGGCACGTGAGCAAGAACTGCACTACCTGCCGCCTTAGAAGGTCAAAGCCAACAACGCCGATCTTCGGAGACCTGCCTGCAGCGCGTATTGATCCGTACCAACGTCCATTCACCAATTGTGGGGTCGATTACTTTGGACCCATGACCGTCACCATTGGAAGACGACACGAGAAGCGATGGGGCGCAATCTTCACGTGCCTCACAACACGAGCGGTGCACTTGGAGTTAGTGGGATCCTTGTCCACTGACTCTGCAATAATGGCTATAAGAAGGATGGCAGCTCGAAGAGGATGGCCCGCCCTCATGATGAGTGATAACGCTACCAACTTCAGGGGAGCGGATGTAGAACTCTGTGCCGCTTTCCAAGAATGGGCACCTGCACTAAAAGAACTAGGACAGCTGCACCGTATGAACTGGAAATTTATTCCGCCGGGAGCTCCAAACCAGGGGGGAGCCTGGGAACGCCTCGTCCGCTCAGTAAAGACTGCGCTAACCGCCGTGTTAACGGAGAAAACCCCTAAAGAAGAAGTGTTGCAGACCGTGTTGACGGAGGCGGAACACTCCATAAATGCACGACCCCTCACCCATGTTTCGGTCGATCCAAATGATCCCGAAGCTCTTACGCCGAATCATTTTTTGCTGGGGTCATCGACGGGACTGCCCTTTACCGGACCGTGCCAACCAGCCGATCGCAGGGTTTGGCGTGCCAGCCAGGCTATCGCCGATGAGTTCTGGCGGAGGTGGATACGTGAATATTTGCCTACCCTCGTACCCCGCCAGGCAGCCACCTCAAAGGAACGCCATCTGGAAGAAAATGACATAGTGATCATCGTGGACCACACTATGCCAAGAAACACTTGGCCACGCGGCATCGTCCAGAAAATCTACCCTGGACCAGATGGCAGAGTACGCAGCGCTGACGTTCGCACCCGAGGAGGAATCTTCCGAAGACCGACTACCAAGCTCGTCGTCCTTACCGAGAAGAAGGCTGCGACGGAGTCTGCGCCGGGGGGAGAACTGTTGCGGACAGCGAGCGAGTCGGCGAGAGCGAGAAAGGAAGTGTGTGAAAGGGACGGATGATGTGAGCGTGATTGGCTAGTATGTAAGGTGTAGATTAGTCACTAGGATAAGTCTGATTTATTGTATATTAATAAGCATGATTTGAATAAACGAGTTAGTTAGCAAGTCAAATCGGAACCAGTCTTTTAATTGCAACCTACGGAAGAACATACAGTCCTCAACAATAATCTTAGTTTATTCGCATGAAAGTGTTTTTAAGAATTTATAAGTACAGTAATTTTAAACTAAAAATCAGCAATAAATATTACCTCTGATGTTTGTGAATAACAAACGATAATAATGTGTACTTTTCAAGAATATCAAAGGAAAATCATCGACAATGCAAAGAAAACATTATTATTTATATCTATTTTATACTCGCTGTTGCACGCCACTTCGTTCGAAAATAAAATAAAATATAGTATTTAAAATATGATAACTCTGACCTTTCAATATGAATATTTTAGCCTGGATAAAAAGTGGCCTATTATATGTTTTATTCCAGACTGTTATCTACTTATCATCACCCTTAAGCATTCTGATGTGATTGTATGAGTGACTTCCATGGAAACTTTTGCGTTTTTGATATTTATAAAATTAGGTACATTAACATTGGTAAGATAAGTTGAGATTGAGACACACGATGTAAAACTACTGAAGTGAAAAAAAACACAATGCTTCAAATGGATATCGAAACCACGGGCCTTGACCGAGTTACTTCTTTCTTACTACTGGATGACTCTTACCCTCAAATGACTATTTTAAGGAACACATCAGCTTTGCTATTAAAGTATAAGAAAAAATATAACTCTTTAAACCAAATGTTTTGAAACTGGCAGTCTATATTTTTTAATCAAGCAATCGTATTTACATATAACTACCTACCTGATTGACATTTGTATTTTGCGTTTATGTTGTCTACTCTGGAATTGGAAACACAATATTTCCGCGTAACCGTGGGGTTCAAAATTTTATTTAAATTTCCTCACGACCGCCAGGGGAATACTGAGGGTGACACATTGTGATTTTAAAATATTCCTTTTCGGTGAACCGAGCTTTTAAATGTGAAGAATGTTTATTCGTTTGATATTTAAACACGTTTATTTTATAAGTTAAAATTTCAATCTAATCTAGAGTTTTCCAAAGTCTAAATTAAACAAAAATAAATTAGATTTTTACGAATAAAATTTTAAACTTTTTCTACTTAAAACTTAACACCTAATGGGATTTACTGCAGTTGAATTATTTAAATAGTAGTAATTCCCATTAAATTTGATGTATCATAAATTCTTCATAATAAACATAAACAGTTAGATAAAAAATCTGCAAAATAAACATTCTACTTATGGGAAGAATCCCATTTTTATTTGGTGTTTGCTCTCCAATTAGACAATAATTCTTAAATATTTCACAACAAATCCTAACAGTCAATTCAAACAGAACTCAATCAAATTACCGAAACAAATGAAAGCCATCAAATCAAAACGTTCTATCTTTTATCTAATTATCCAAATTCTAAAACAATAGACAATCTTTGATAGGCTTGTTGCAGGGTTTCTAACAAATCAGTGCATCTGTCGAGCGGTCGGGCGGTTTTTTGTCGCGACCGACAACCGCGCAAATCTAGTAACGCGTAATCGGGTTAGCCGCGCCGTCACTTGCGCCTTGATGAGCCATTCTTTGGGGGAATCCCGGCGAGGGCAAGGTGCGAACAGTTTGGGGTTTCGAGTAGGCATTTTGTGGTTTGCATAACTTTTGATTGCAATAACTATCACGACTTTTATGTTGTATGGTGACTTAAATGGAACTCACAGAGCAAATAAACTAACTAATAAAGAGATAAATAAAAATCATCATCAGAGGGGCTCAAAAAGTAATGAATATTGTAAACGTGTAGTTATAGGCGCTATAGGTCTTTAGTTATACTTATCTTAACCATATTACTGTTGTTTTTTATATGACTGTTGTTGCCTTAAATAAATTTAAAAAAATTTAAAAAAATCATCAAAAAAATCTACAGGCTGTTACGCAAATGGTATATCAAGCCAAAACTAGCAGATGTAAACATATGCATGAAATAGTATTTATAGTGAAGTCAGTAATTTGCAAAGTACCCTTTTTTTCATACAAACAGAAAATTTGGGTAAAGAATTTTTCAAAAATGATGATATCAAATTTCTGACTTCAACATAAAATTTATATACATTATGTTAACAGGCCAGTTTCGGCTTGATATAATTATCATTTACCTAACACCCTGTATATTAGTCTAGACACAGACCTAGACCAGACCTAGATTAGTTCAAAAGGAGGAGGGCTTTGCTTGGCATGCGGGTTGCGGTCGCAGTTTGGCTAATGGTGTGGAAAAGACACTACGGCCGTCTTCTTCTGGCAGTACTTGGCCTTACCTGGCCAGATCGACGGCAATAGGAAAAGAAGGTGGTGCTATTCTTGCCATGATGCGAGCGTAGATATTCTCACAAGGTCTTGAGAATACTCTGAAAAGATAACAATTATGGTCGTTGTATAAAACACTGAAATAGCAAACGTTACATTATTTGGGGTAAAAGTCACAAGTTTATTGTTCACAGAAGTATTTAGAACTGAAAGAGATAACACACGTTAGCCCACAACAGAACAATATTCGTAATGTTTCTAATAAAACGGTACAATATTCCGGGTTCTGATAAATTACAAACAATCGCCAACAAAACCGAATGTCCACAGTCGTAATGTATCCGCATGATCATTCTACTGTTATATTTATTATTATCATTCGTATTAATTCAATAACCGCAAATGTGATTGCGGGAATCGGCTATAAATTTCAATATCTGTGAATGGAATATCATGTGTGCTCGCTGCCCCCGCGCAAGCGAGCGAACTTGTAATCAATTATCGGCTGGACCCTTAGCTTCACATGACTAGTTTAATGTTATATGCTATGTAGATTCTTAGGAGTATGTACCATTTTTTTCTATCAGAAATTAACTATTCAAATAAACTGTACAAAAGGCGGAATTAATGCCATATGTGGCTGAGACGACCATTGAACTAGACAGAAATTTTAATGTTCCGGCTGCAGAGAGAAAGAAATTCAATTAGTGTCGTGTGGTGGGTGCTGGCATATTAAAAAGAGAGCACCACTCCTTTTCTTTCAATGGGTGTCGTAAGAGGCGACTACAGAAGTACTGATAAAAGAAGACAAGCAGCGTCTTTTCTCTACCATTAGCCAAACTGCCAAGCGTGGCAATACTGGCAATTATGGCATTATCCTCCTCTTGCGAGATGCCTGTGTCTGTATATTGTAAAAGGCTTATGGGTGATGATTAATCAGGTTGAAAATCTAGACTCTTCTTTAAACATACTTCGTAAGTTATATAAAATGTTTGTTCAAATAATATTGTTTTGTAGCCAAACATTTGTTACAGAAAATGATAGTTCACTCGTCACACTATCAATAGTCGATACTACAACAATTAATCTTCCCATATTACTGCACCGATGACTATAGTTTGCCAAATCACTTCCTACAGTTATAAGTCATGCGGCCCGCTGACGCGCGATCAATCAGCGGACAGACAAATGGACGCAGTATCGTTTGATTGTTTTGAGAGTTAAATAGACACGCTCGCGGAGGGGGAGCGACTGCCTGAGGGGTTAGTTTTAACTGCGGTTAGTGCATTTGACTGCTTTGTAGTCCCGCATGTTAATAGAATAACATAATTTCGCTTCTAATATATGTCGTAATAGGCAACTGTAAGAAAACCGCTATATAGGAGAAGAGAGTCAGCGTCATCTCTCTACCAATGGTGAAAATACGATGCCAAATAACTACGAGCCGAAGTTTATCAAACATGATAGGTCTTGGATGGATCTAGGTGGTCATTGGTCATAACCTTAGTTCTAAGCGAGAGGGATGTCAAGTCGACCGCTCCTCCAGTAATTTCGCTATTTAGACAATCCGTCTGATATATCGTTAATGCCAGAAGTATTATTCGTATAAGCCCATACCCATACTTAAAAAGTGAGAGTAAACATTGTACTGAATGATAATGATACTTGATAATTCATCATTTTATCTTAGAAATGTCTTAATAACATTAATTATAACAACATCATAACATCACTAAGTATAACCTAAAAATGTTTACACTGTGTTGATCGTCAAGAGTATATTTTGTTTCCAAAAATGTTTTCATTTTAGAAATAATGTTGAATGACGAGTATCAAAGGCAGCGTGTACTAAACAAAGACAACTTTTGGGCACCTGAGTCAACAGCGCCTCAATTAGCTACGTGCTGTCATCATGCCTTCAAATTGGGTAAATTATTTTACTCGTAATGTACGAAGCATCGAATGCGATGATCGGAATTGCTGAAGGACAATTCTAGAAAGAATTGTAAGCAGATTGTATTTTTTATCAAATCCGTGGGCTGACGACCAGACCATGATGTTTAAAACCATATTACTTAAAGTTAACATACATGCTGTAGTTGTTATTTCAATTAGCGGACATTTGCTTCATTTGACGACCATTTGGATCAGCGGTAGTTAACGCTGCTTCTGACCCATGGGTCGCGGGTTCGATCCCCGCACAGTACAAATATTTGTGTGCATGAACATGTCTGTTTGTACTGGTCTGGGTGTTTTCTATGTATTATAAGTATGTATTTACAAAAAAAAGTATATAAGTAAGTTTATCGGTTGTCTAGTACCCCATACGACAGGGTACTTAATATTACCTTAATTTGGGACTAGATGGCTTTGTGTGGCCCAGTGAGGCATGTCTTAAAATATTTATTTATTTATTTATTTATTTGACATGACAATTGTTTTATATTTGAAAATAAATTACAAACGTTTTTGAAGAAGTGGGCTAGTGCTGATAGAAAGCGCAAGAAACTTGGTCACTATAGTCAGCCTCTTTAAGGTAAATATCGTACATGATAATTTAATTTAGGAACGTAACTTAGTTAATCGATAAAAGACAAGTCAGGCGCCATAATGTATATAGTTCCATATTTATTGAGTAAGTGTTGGTCGTCGTCGTTCTTAATATTCATTTATAACTTGCTAAAGTAGGCGTATAATCTATTGACGATATCGCCCTGTGCACCGTATTTCATACACATCATAGCAATAAAACTAATTTAAATGACCAATTTGTAAGTGTTGCGCGCTCGTCGATCAAGATACGATCAGCTGTCAATGACAGACGCCGTAATACAGATTTTATTAAATCCAGCTAACACTATGCTGTTTGCAAAACTACCCACGAGACCCTTAGAACTTGTCCTTTAACGTAACTACCTTATTCTGATAGGGGAATCCGAACTCTACCTCAGTGAGCGAAGGTCGGTTACTGTTTGGTAGGTTGGAAATTTGGCTTAGAGAGAGTTCGGCAGCCGTAACATCTGCTTTTATTTACGTTTTGGCTCGAAACCGACACAATAGGCCGCGGACAACCACAATAGAAGCCAGATACAGTCAGCTGCAAAAATATGTTGTATCAACTTGTAATTTTGACTCAAAACATAAGGAAGGATATGTTTGCGTTTATTTGTGATCAACTGTACCAACCCTCGCGGGTTTTATGGGCAAAATAGCAAATACCGAATGACCTTTGGTCTTGGCTCGCGCCGAATTTCGTTTAGGCCGCAAAAACCTATTGAGCTTCGAATCAGTTCGCTTTGTGCCCCCGTGTAGATTAGCTACAGATATTTAATCGTAGGGTAATGTGAAAGGAGCGCGATTTTGTTTTCCTACACAAGCTTGTGTGTCAATTGCTACACTGTTTTAAATAGGGTTGTATATTTTTTGTACAGACGTTTTATGAAGTAGGTCAAATCAAGACACGTTTTATTTAGATTCCAATTATACTTTTATACAAAAATATGGCTTTTTCGTGATAACTGCATATTTGATGATTAAATGCCGTTATAACCTGTAAAAGGCTAGGAAATCACAACAGCTAAAATAACATTCATAAGTAAATAGTACACAAGTGGACAACACCACATACATTTTGTTGAGCAATAAAAAAAAATGTGGAAATCAGATAGGTATAGGTATCCCAGACATGTGATTGTTAAAATCTTTAGAGCACCGACTTCGAAAACCAATCTAGGTCGTCAATCCCCGATAAGCAGAATTCTTAATGACTACAACAGACTTCAAAGCAAAATTCAAGATCTTGATGTGTTCAGTGACAGTCACGCCAATTTTAAAAGAAAAATTGTTAAGTTTCTAAGCAGCTAGCCATTGTGACCAAACTGCATCATTCCTAAAAATAATTATAAATTGTACCGTGTATCTATGTAAGTTTAAATAAGTAAAATAGTAGATAGGTAAGTTTCTGATATTTAATTTTATTTTTTTTCTTAAAATTGTCAATGCTGTGCTCACCTATAAGTGACATGTGTATCAGAAATGTTTTGGTTAGTGTTATGTTATTAGTGTTTAATACATTATGTTGTAAAAAATAAAATAAATAAATAGGTACCACAAACATTTTAAAAAAAAATTTTCATCAACCTGGCCGTGATTCGAACCCAAGATCTTAGAGGCCTTTTAAAACCAATGGTTAGCCACTTAACTATTATTGCCTTCACTGAAAAAATTATTTAACAAAACTAGTTGAGATAACCGAGGAATAGTCAAACTTTGTTAACTCACAAATAAATTTCGTTTACGTCAAGACCAACTGCTACTGTTGCATTTTACATAATCATTTCAGTTATTTGAGTTTGGTTCTCAGCTACTAAAGTTTCTGTCATTTACTGTCAAACTCGGTTTTGCCACCTTGTAACATAACAATGTATTGCTTTAATAAACAAACTTAAGGTGATAATTTACCTAAAGTTGGCCTAGCATTTTTTTTTTACTTAACTAATGTGCTATTTATTAACTTAGTAAAAAATTGTTTCCAATTGCATAGTTTTGTTGAAGATTGTTTAAGAAAGTTACTACAAACAAATGAAATATAATTGAATAAAAATAAAAATCTCAACAATTTTGTAAGAGGTGATGTAAGTTATGTTGCGCGTAACGAAACGTTTTTGGAATTTACCCGCCCGCAGTCGTGTCAAACGAAACTTAACTTGTATAAACCTGTTCTTTTCGTGTTGAGCGTCATGGCGGCGAGGTGCTGTTTGCGCTATATTTTTCGAAATAGTGTACGATAATCACCTGTGTAGCGAGTAAATTAATTATTTAACCTGTCATACTCGTATTATAAAGCCGCTTACAACAATGGAGTCAGCAGACGAGGCAGCAGAAAAAACGATTTCTGATTATCTGCGGTCGTGGGGTCTGAAAATGTATATTACAACATTTTTGGGTGAGTACTATAAAACATATTAGGCAATAACATATACTTAGAGGGTTTCGTTGCATTAACCCCGTCAGGCATTCCACTTTGAACTTCAACCAATATTTGAACTTTTGTGAAACTTGTAGCTTCAATGCTCAGGTACTCATTATAGTCTCTATCTCTTTCCTAAAAGTAGCCCAATTTTGTATCAGATTAGAAATACAAATAAATAAACTGAATGTTATCTGTACGTAAGGCGCTAGATATCGTTACCATGACATTATTAGCCACCCATGGCACCCACCCATACCCACATATAGTTAGTGCCAAATTTTCCGGAGCGATTAATTTATTTATATTAATTTTACAGTGTCGCACGAAGAGCAACTTGATTTAGTCCATCGCTACCTTTCTTAATGAGCACAGCAAATGTAATGTCGACTAAGAAAACTACAAAAAAAAAGCAATGGAGACCATCAAAACAAGAGGTTTTGGAAGGCTTTATCAGTTAAGTAACAAGTTCAGCTGAGATAGCCGCAGCGATAACAAGAAAAAGGGAAAAGCTTATGGAAATGGAACTATGGACTGGATGCCCCGCCTTTTTCATGTGTTTATTTCACATTAGAAACAACTAAGCATGTTAAATGCTTGAAAATAACATAAAATATAAATTACATGCTTGTTATATCTAAGATTATAACACCTAAAACAAATCGACCGCCTGAGGAAGGATTCTAACTCACGTCTCTCCGCATTCAATCGAATTTATGCAAGTGTTACTAGCTGTCAAAGCCAGCGTTTTCTGATATTGATCATGATCAGAAAAAACGCTGGCTTCGATAGCAAGAAACACTTGCAAAATTTCGACAGTTTAGCCAATATCTGTGTAGCTTAGTGGATAAAGCACTCGCCTGGCATGCAAAGAGACGTGGGTTCGAATCCCACTAAACTCGTTTTTTTAAGTGTTATAATATCATTGGAGTTTTGCTTTTTATAAATAACGGAATGTTTCTTTTAAGTATAATTTATTATATTTTAAGTATTAAAGTTTAATGTTAATGAATATATAAGTAGAGGTACATATTATTAACCAATTTGTTAATTAATAAATATATAACAAAATAGTATAAATCAAGTTTTTATTTTTATAAGTGTCATAAGTTTGTAGTCAAAATTAATATAAGAAGAGTTTTAGTAAGATTTGGGGCACGTGCCAATGAATCTTGTTAAACTTCTTATATATTTATTTTGGCTACATGCTAAAAACCTGTAAACAAAAAAACACTCTTAGTAACTGAAAAGCGATGTAACTGTTAACCGAAAAGTTCAGTTACAGATTACAAGAAAGTACTGTTACTACTAAATTCAGAGTAAAGCTATTATTAATCAGTTACTCAATTAATAATTCAGTTACCAATTACAAAATAGTTTGGTTACGATAACAGTATAGTGATGCTATACAGAAGAAACCATTTTGTAAATAATAACTAAAAAAGTATATGTAAAAAATACCAAACCCGTAGTTATTTATAACAAAACAGTTTTATACGTAGTAACATAACAAGTGGTCTATTTTTACACTACTGTTTTATTCTTCATAACACTAATATCATATACTTTATAACATAAATTTATCGAACACTTTGGTAACCCGTAAGTTATAAATTTGTTGGTAAGTAATAATTTTTGTTGATCTATTGATAACTAAACTATTTTAACAATACCGAGTTTGTCTACTTGGAACTATACTTATGTAGTCACTATTTTTATGTAATAGGTTACACAATTGTTGGTTATTTATTACTCGAAACTTTTTTTAGTGTTGTATTATAATAATGGGTAATACTTGTAAATGATTCATTATAGTAGCAATATTCGCTTTATTTTTTAAATGTGCATTAATCACTAAATAACATTAAAACTGTTACAAACTGGTACAGTTCGTAATTATTTTCCTTAAGAGATTTTTTTTTTATTACCAGTGACTATGATGCAGTCATTGGTAATAAAAAAAAATTGATTGGCATTGGGTCGAAAGAAATCAAATAACGTCTAATAAAACCAAATCGACGCGTTGCACTCTTCAATCCAACCGCAGATAAGTAAGTACCATCAATTAGCCACATTAAGTGTTCCGAACCCCACACTAGACATAATTGCACGATTAAAATGCGCTCCACAGAGTCAAAACTCGCGGTCCATATGGGCACAGCTCGGCATATGGCGGTCTGGTCGACCCCAACGAACGACAAATTGCTCTTTAAGGCCCTACACCCACTCAATCTGTGCAAAATTTTGCAGTTTCCATAATAACTGATGGAAAAGGTTAATTCAGGGTTACCGGAGAAATGCAGACCGAGGACTTGCCCGGTCTGCATGTTTCTCCAGACACTCTTGGATATCGATATTGAGGGCAATAGCTAATGAAAAAGGATAACTTAGAATTTTTTGAGACATATAGTTCAGTGTGAATGGTGGAAAAGGCTAATTTCTGGTTTTAAAAGTAATAATAATAATAATAATAATAATAATAAATATTTAAGACATGCCTCACTGGGCCACACTGAGCCATCTAGTCCCAAATTAAGGTACTATAATAATAAACAGACTGAGGACAGAAGTTTTTTTTTTTAAATTGAACTGCTATAATGACTCCAATAACTAACAAGGGGAGGGGCCCATTATTATATTTATAACTGATGCTTATGAAAAGTGCTTATGAAGGCCTTACTGAACATCATTACTGTTACATAATTATAGAGATTGAAACAAAAACAACATTGTTTAGGTTATTATGCGTTTACGGTAGGTCGTGCCACATCTTATGATTTGCCTCCACTACAGTTTCCACAAACATTCATAATTTTTGTTTTTCTAGTATTATGTACATATTAACTGACTTAAAAACATATTTCCTAAAAAAACTAAAGGGGCATGTCACTAAGCAATTCATGCGAAATACAGTTTAAGTCGCTTCCTCTTGGCATACACCTCATGGATGCTGAGCCTTACTTTTCGAAAGATTGCCATCAATGAGACGTACAAACTGTCCAATCCATTACGAACAAATGGTGTTATTTGAGCCGCGAGCGCGCGTTAATCGAAGATCATTATCGCGCGATTCAATCAGAAACGTGATTAAAAGCGATTTAGTGCGTCATATCTCAGCCATTCGGTTAAAAACGCAATACGTGCGCCTGCGCTTCCGTGCCGATGAGCGGTGCGTAACGCAAGGAACGCTTCGACGCAAGGTACAACATTGTTTTTTTTCTATTAATTACGCGGTAGGCTGAAGTTTAAGTTCCTATACGTGAATTTCACAATGTAAGGTAAGGAAATATATAATTTTTAACGTACTTGTCGTATGGCGACGATACATTTTAAATAATAGCACTTCCTGTAGTTGTCGTAAGAAGCGACTAGTTCTCCTAGAAGGAGAATTTAACAGCATATTGTCTTTCATCCACCATTGGCTTAAACTGCAATCGCCAACGCGCCTGCCAAGCGTGGCAAAACTGGCAAAATGCTACTTTTGGAGAGGCTCGAGTCCAGCTATGGACTAATATAGGCTGGTAATAATCATTTTGTACACTATTTTACATTCGAAAACAAACCAGAAACCCAAGCCCTTATATGTACACATATTTGGGTCGTTAAATATATCTTAAGACTTTTACGATCGCTACCAATTATTTGATACTCAACTTTCGATGAATGACAATTGTATTATTTCCATAAAAGTGTCATGTAACCCACTAAACAGACAATCCACAAAAGGTCACAAACCAAGTTTTGATAAAGTGTTCCATCACGGGAACGGCATTAATCATTCACCCAACGCCACAAAAGACGCCAAACAAATAATGAATAGCGCCACAACATACTATGATGATGGTTACAGGAGATTGGCCGATTGCTGGATTATTGAAAGTTCCAAAAGTCTTTGAACACGAAGTTTTTTATCTCTCGGTATTGTTGCACACAATCTGTCACGGGTAGGTTTTGTGTAGAGTCGATAAGGGCCAACAATCGCGAGAACCCTTCACCGCCCCGCCCCCGCGTCGACAAATGAATTAACATAATACGATATCGGCCGGTGCAGATGCGACAGCGACTTTTACTTTTCGTGTCGTCTTCAACTTTCACCTCGAATAAGGTGATTTACATGATTTTGATGCACACGTGTCTAGTCGCAGCGGATCGATCTTCCTGTCGATTGTGCGCACAATGCGCGTGGGTGCATTGTCGTGTGCGCGGCTTTGTCCATTGTCTGCCGAGGGTGGTACTGTGACACATTTATTTTGGGCCAGTTTTTTACTGCCATTGTATTGGAAATTAGACATTGGAGTTCACGAAACACGATATTATCGTCTCCCTCCGCCGTTCTACATCTCCGCGTCCTCCCTCGATCTCTATTGACGGTTTCTAAACGTGCAGTAATTTAAAACGAACGTTAAAAACAGGTTAGCTTTCCATTTCTATGATGTAACCGAAAATGCGTTAGGATGAGAGGGGAAGCTGCAGGACTAGTGATTGATCAAGAGTAACCGTTAGCGAGGCGCGTCTATCAGCTGATTATATACAAATTTCTCGACCGTTGATGAATGAAGGCGCGGTCTTTGAAAGGGCAGCGCTAGAGATCACAAAAAGATGTCCCAGGGCTGGTTTTATAGTGTTTGTGACCGTTTTATCGATGGCGAGAGGCAGCATCCGGTTCTTGCATTAATCTCACAATGCTCTATGTGGCCGTTTGGTCAAACTAGTTTTGGACGTTTCCCTAGCTCGCCACAATGCACGCCTAATGCCGAGCCTGCATAGTAATCGAATTCCTTTCATTTGACAATCATATTGAACGGACATTATATCTAACGGGAATAGAGACGTTGGAAATCGAGTATTTTTAATATTTTTATTACTAAATGATTTATTTAACTCCGTTCCAATGTAACATAGCCAGGACACACTGCTCGTTGCATATCTAAGTATGTATTTTTACGTTGCTTTGGCATAAAATTTACAAAATTTACTAGTTTAATGTATTTGGGTTTGTAATGAAATGAAATGAAATGAAATATTTTTATTTGTCCTTGAAGAAGGTACATTTTAGTTGTTACATAGAGTTGCGAACCTCTTCCTCAGCAAACCAATGTTGCATACAAATATATTAAATTTAGCTACAGTACATAATTCTTTAATTAATTCAATCCTTTCTTAAAACACATGCATTATTTATATTAAATTTCAATTTAGATTCTTTATGTAAATCAATGTCAATCTTATAAAATCAATCAATTATACTTAATGTCAATATTAAAGAAAAACAAATGTCAAAGCTAGTGTTAAAAAAAAAAGAAAACAAATTCAAGCCTTACAAGGTACATGCATTATTATAACAATCGTGCTTTATATATTCGTCTACAGTGTAAAAGACATGTGTAATTAGCCATTTAAACAAATGTGTTTGGAACCTTTTACCAGTCAGTTCTTTAATTGTTTCAGGCAATTTATTATAAATGACCATACACATCCAGGCGACATTTTTTTTTAAACGAGCACTTTTTGGGACAAATCCTGACACCAACCTATTTCCATTCCTTGTGTTTCGTGGATAAATATCACGTGCCTGTTTGAAGTAATGTAGATTTTGTTTTACAAACTTGGCTATTTCATATATGTACAGGCATGGGACCGGCAAGATGTTTAATGATTTAAACAGAGGGGTACACGGTTCGTCTGGTGGAGCACCGCAGATTGCTCTGATGCACTTTTTTTGTGCAAGAAATACCTTTTTGATGTCCGTGCTATTGCCCCATATGATGAGACCATATCGTAGGATTGACTCCACATAGGCAAAGTATGCCGTAAGAGCTGTATTTTGTGATGCAACTTTAGTTAGTTTATAAAGTGCGAATGAAAACCTATTTATTTTACTACATATTTTTATAATTTGTTGTTTCCAGTCTAAGTTATGGTCAATCTCTATACCTAAAAACGTAGTCGCATTTGTCTCTTTTATATGTTTTCCCTGATAGTTAATATTTAATTGTTCATGAGTTACATTATTGAAATTTATATAGTAAGTTTTGTCAAAGTTTATTTTTAGATGTACTTGTATGTGTATATGTTATGTATGTATATTGAGTGTATAGTTTATGTAGTTTATTATACATGTATGTAATACTGTATTTAATGTTATTTATGTAGTTTGCTATGCGTGTAATATTAGATATATATCAGATTGTAATTTTACATCTAATAAATTTTGTTACGTGTACCTTTGAATACTCTCCGCCGCCTTCCCCTTTCAAATCTATTTCAACTTTCCTCTATCTGAAGGTTTCTGGTAGAGATCAGTGCAAGCGATAAGACCGCCTAAATTGTACTAATCTAAGTCTTACTATTTTATTTTTCAATTTTATGGTATGCAATAAAGTAGTCCAAAGGTGAGAAAATCTATATATAGATAGATAGATATATCTATCTATCTATCTAAATTAAGTTATTAGATGCAAAAGGTTAATAACTTATTTGTACATGACTTTAAAGTTTTTCTCACAAAAGATATTTAAGACGTGGAATTAGTAAGGAACCCAAATGAGAAACTGCGTTTATGCGCTCTTGTACCGTAGCACACATCTTGCAGATGCCCGAGTCCTCAATATTATTCCGCGTTAGTTTTATGTGTTATTAAATCCGGATAAATATCTCTAACGACGCAATCAAAGTCTGCGCTGCAAATGTAAAGTCTGATCCCACGGTTCTAAACAGACTCCGCCCGATGAGTTGTAAGTTTTAACTAAAGTCGCAGCATTTTTATCCGCAATAAATTATACTTTCTTTAATTTGAAGCCAATATTTTATCGCTCGCAGCGGTATAAAACACGGCCCTCTCTTAATTTCTCGCCGCTGACATCGCGTATATTTTCGTTTAAAGCATTCGAATGTAAACTAGGAGCTACCATAAACCAAATAATTTACATAAAACCTCTAACGGATCTCACGGAACCAGTTTCAAGCATATTAATGTTTGTGATCTATTAGAAAATCGGCAAGATCCACCAAACTTGTTACGTGTGTTAAATCTTGTTTAATATTATTTTTCTATTAAACTGTCCACCTTTCCAGGAACATGCTTTATGAACTCTGATTTGCATATTGTTGTAATAAGTTTTGCTTTCCTGTAAAAGTTGTTTATTTTTTCTTCTACAATTTCACGAACAACATCTAATGGTTTTACTTAAAATGCGTACTTAAGAGCATCGGCTTGTACTTCATTTCATCAAAAGTACCTAGTGCATCAAAAATATCGCGTTACCATTGTACTAATAGAGAGCGGTGCGCGGGGGCCTGTTCCCAGGATTCCGTTAGTTGTTCACATGGACGCCGCATCCCTTTCGCGCGAGTCAAGTGATGAGCCAGACAATGCGACCCCAGCAGCCGGCCCTGATCACCAGGTGACAACATATCTCATACAAAACAAACCAAAATAAACTCTATCACAACTCTGCAAAGTTTATATTCAAAATGTACTTACTGTGATTGAAGATGCTTCATAAAAATATTGGGACATGATTACTCTCAACTTAATGCTGATGCAAAAGAACGCATTTTTGATCGCCAGAAACGAATTGTCGGGATGATTCCTTTAGATAACAAAGTGCTCAGTGATCTGTAACTAGTTCGACAAACAAGAAAAAATCTCGGCCACTGCGGCTGTTTCTATGAGAGTTGGCGCCAAAAATAATAATTCTCAACAGAAATGTCTACTTCATTAAAATACTAGCTAAATCAAGTATAGTTCACTTACTTTTAATGATATTGTTATAAATGCAGCGGTCAGTTGCAATGCAAGTGTCGTTGAGATGACTCCAGCTAAATCGCGTAGCGTGAACAATTGCAAAAATGTTAATTTATGCAAAGGGGAAGTGGAAGCAAAAAAGTTTAAATAAAGATTATGCACCTGAGTGGCGCATGCGCCGGATTGTTTGCAATAGGAGCCGACGCAGGTATCTGTTGTCACTGTTGAAATTAATTATACAAGCATTACAGATGCTCCTGGCACAAGTTCACACAAAAGCGACCGGAGCTTTTTTTTCTTGCCCATCTCAATGTTTGTTTTTGCAAATTTTCAACCTCCGTCCGGATTTATGATCCGCAATTCTCACGCGTAACTTCTGCAATTACCGATCATGACTGGATTTTTGAGGGTGACAAATTGCGGCCGCAGAACGGTTTCTCGATAATTACTGCTCATCGGGACGTAAACTCGGCTTCCCTGTTTTGCAATTGAATGGTACGGCTGAAAGAGGATTTGACTCAAAAAATAATAGAGTTCAACAAAAGCTAATTATACTTCATGTCGACAATGCCGCCACCTATAGGGCGGTTTGCTTCCGACGTGATAATTAGCGGATTTTCTCACCTTTGGACAAAGATTACTTTTGTTATACACACGTTGTTTTGTTACTGTAAGTTTTTTTTTTGTTTTTTTGTTGGGACTTGTTATTATTTTTTGTATTTTATTTTTGCAAGGCGTTGTAATGAATTCCATAGCAAAACTTTTTTGACGTTGTCATTGCACCACATTATTGAGCAGACAATATCTTTGTCTAGGTGCCTACTTTATTTACATGAGTGAATGCGCCTCGAGAATTGTACGTTGTTAGAAGAAAATGATAATTTTAATGATGATGTTTTGTAAGTGATATTGGCAAAATTGAAAATATAATTTAAAAAGTCATGAACTCATTGGTGGACAGAATTCTGAACATATTTTTTTTGTTACTGATATAGGTGATTAATATACTACATTTTATTAATAAATCAGATATTATACAGTAGGAAATTAAAGTTCAAACAAGCTTATTACATACGGTTTTGTTTAAGCCATGAAACTTATTTAAAAATCCTAATAAAGATGACGCAGCAGCAGAAGCCTCGGCCACTGTCAGAAACTTCGCGGGCTCGTGGAGTGTGTCGCAACGCGCATGTCTGACCCGGCCACCTGTGCCCATTGTCTTGTCACTCGCACCACCTGCCAGCTTGAAGATCCGCTAATGATGTATTAGACAATTAAACGTTGCTACTCTTTTGTTTTAACTTTTATGGTCATGCTGGGTTGTCGCTGTCAATAGTGTGTGGTGTTAGTGAAAAATTGTGACGAGAGATCGCAATGGTTGATTTGACATTGCCTATATTTTCATTGGTGGTAGTTTAAACATTACTCTTACAATAGCATTATTGTTTTACATCAAACTAAATACAGGCGAAAACGTACCAAGTTTCAAGTTTTTACTGTCCTCACATAGGAAGCAGCTTGATTTATAAATTTTAAATTTGCAATAAACCAATAGGAGGATTTCATTTAGGAGAATTTTGATTTGAATAGAGTAAATCAATTAAACGCATCTAGCAACGTGGTTGTCGTCGTCGTTTGTCGCACAATGCCGGCGAGGAGTGCTCGCGGGAAACCAAACAAAATCAAAACCGGATTTCCAAAATCCCGTTCAGTCGCATTCGAAAGAAATGCTGTTTTCGATTTCTATTCGATTGTTTGTTTTTTCGAACCATTGTTGGCTGTCGGGGCTGCGACACGCGTACCCATTTTTGCAAAGTCTATTCCATTGTGTTGGCTCGAATGACATTTGACGGACGAGCGCTGACGCCTGCCGCGGGCGACACGGCTCCTGTGAGGTCACAAGCAGATCTTACATTCGTTTGCGATCGTAAAAAAATGATAGCATCCATATTCCCGAATCCGCCGTCTCCGACGCTACATTACGAGTACAAAAATTGGGCACAAAGACTGGCACCCGAGGCTACGCAACGGGATTCCTGTTATCATATTGGATCCCGTCATCGTCGTCTAAATTACTTTTTGTGCGGTGTAAAAGGAACGAGACGCCTCGGCGGTCAACCATCGCTCCGAGCAACGTTCGACCGATTTTGTTTTAAGGGCTCCGTACCCCTTTTCTTACCTGCCTTAGACGGCTATCTTTTTAGATGTCTCGCACGTTGCGTGATTTGATTCATTATTTCAAACAATGACAACGCGTTTTGAATTGTTAAAAATATTTACATAATTCGTAATTAAAGACTCTCGTGCCGTTATTTATTTCAAATCAGTTCTTTTGAATTATCGCAAATTACTATCGTTTGCACAAAAAGCATGTCCACGTAGCTATTCTAGGTTTAAGCAACCGGCATTATAGGATTGTAAGCCCTTTTACTGAGTAACGGTCGATGTTCTAGCTAGCATTAGGACGGATTCCAATCAACATAGTCGCGTGAATGCGACGATACGGGTCCGTTACATACATGCGAAGGTTATCAAACGGACGTAAAAAGCGCGCGCCCGAGCCGGCGTGCCAATTATGCCCTGCGCACGCGCCTCCAAAAAAACAACACCGGGCCATCCGAACGATTTTTTAAAAGCCCCAACTTAAATAATAATGCAGTAACACGCGAGAGTATTCGCAAAATGCGATCCGCGAATTTCGTTTTCAAATTCCGCTGGAGCCCAACTTTCGGTTTCGTTTTTTGCCGTGACTATTGTCTGTTTATCTTTAGATTTGTGTTTCTGCATTCGAGGCTTTGTCGGTGTCGGATCGCAGTTTCGGGAGCCTGCCGGGTCGCGGTCGTGGCTACATTCAAATTTGATAAACCCGTTTGTTAATTGGTTTCCCGTAAGTTCCGCTGTCAGCGGCCGCGTCCCGCTCCACTCACGGTAAAAGAATGCAAAA
The DNA here is from genome assembly GCA_949315895.1 of Anania crocealis. Taxonomy (NCBI): domain Eukaryota; kingdom Metazoa; phylum Arthropoda; class Insecta; order Lepidoptera; family Crambidae; genus Anania; species Anania crocealis. Next base: position 396,777 of record OX438885.1, on the reverse strand, counting down.
TCTGTCTGCTCGAAGTCCCGGGGTTTAATATAGCAGACGCATAACGTATAGCTATAATGAAGTGCCCAAAGTTTTTGTGGCGGGTGCGATTAGGCGCTCGCGGCGATGCGAGGTCGCGTACCTCGCCCCTATCATTACTAAAAACGATCCTAATAATATAATAGTCCTGTCACAGACCTTCGGAGGAAAAAGTTTTTAAAGGACAATTTTCGTAAGAGCCTTTAATAGGCTATAAAGTTTGGCAGTCGCTTAGGAAATTTGATAGTTTATTTATTTTTGTCGCTTCCTCTAATATTTTGGGTGATTTAATTTGAATAGGGCTATAGTTTTTGTGTAACATCTGCGTTTAAGTAGTGTAATTATTTCGAAGTTCTACATTGTCGTCAAGGTTCGATGTTAGAATAAATTGTTACTGAACCGGTGATTAGTTTAGGAGGACATGTCGAGGGATCTCAGGCGATAATCGTGTGCGTAGGTATGTGGTGCCTGCGCCCGCGCCGGCGGGCAAATGGCACATTTGTATTGTTCATTACGGAGCCCGGAGGTGAGAGATGTTGGCGCACCGCCGCGGCGGGGGGCAGGGCTGTCGAGGAGCCCTCGACTCCTCCACAACTTTGCTCAGCCCTCAGCGCCGCTTGTTGAACACTTAAACGGGAATTCACATATCTCGATGTTCGGTGCCATCTTTTTTGTTCATTCAAGAGGAAGCGAGGGTTAACCGATGTCTGCACATGCTATTTCTAAATCGTGGCCTTCGTGGGCTTTAATGAATCTTTTTGGAAAATAATTTTGAAATATCGGTCCAAAGGTAGGAATGATATTTATTGTACTTTCTGTTTCTCCAGACAGCGACTGCATATTCTTTTTACAGTAATTGAAAAGAGTAATCTTATGATGGCTGTTTTAGGAGTAATTATAATAAATTCTCAATACTTCCTGCCTTCTTGTCGTTTAGCATACCTTCAAGAAGATTCTCTTTCTTATCGTGTGATTATCCTTTGAGGATGATCTAGTATCAGATTTTTCTAAGGCGTCTGTAACAGGCCTCTGACGTGACTTGTTCTTACGACTTTCATCTTGCGACGAAAGCCGGGACCATTGCTTAAGGTGCCTTCCATAGTACGACTTCACCCCCCCCCCACTCCCCCTCCCACTAATTTTAGATGCGAGCCAATTTAGAAAAAATAATTTCCAAAACTGAAACGACCGGGAATCGAACCTGAGAATCTTGCGTAGTAAGTGGAACGCCGTACTGTAGTGGTCGTCTGTCATAAATAAGTTGCTAAAAGTTAGGTTATAGAAAAATACTGACAGTTGAAATCTGTCAGAATAGTTTCCATAGAGCGACCGAACCGACCGTTTGTATGCAGTAGTCTTGTTATGCGATTACCTCTACTTGGCTTTACATAATATTTTGCTCAAGATCTTGTTTTTATTGAATTTCTGTTAATCTGTGGTCCAGGCCAGCCCTGGTGGTGTCGAGGCACCGGGGGTCCCGGCGCGTCGGGGCGCGTTGATTTGTGCGCGGACTCCCGCCGACTGTATTTGTACAACGCGTGGGCAGCCGCCATTGAAAAGATAGAGAACAGAAGCCAATCTACATTCAAATTCTGATCGAGTAACGCAGACATGGACACAGCTCGCAGACGTGATATCTCGGACCAGCGTTCTTAGACAGGTTGCTTTCTAATCGCTTGACGAATAGATAAAAAATGTATGAAAATGACATTAGCTTAAAATTAATTGTTTCGTAGGGCTAAAGGTCTCTGTTCGGAACATTGCGAGCATGAAAGCCATCGCAAATATGGAGCAAGTTCAGTTATTATTGGTTTACATTACCGTTATTCCTATATCATTCTCAACAACAAATCCAATAACTTAATACGAGTGCGCTACTTTTGATAGTTTTTAGTGCATAAGGCGAAGTTGACGACCCTAGCGCGACGAGTGTAGGTATGATAAGTAAAGTACATACATGAGATTGACTTCTGTACGAATCTATTTAATGCCGCCCCGCGCCCGCGCACTGCCCGCTATCGCCTGTCAATCTGCCACGTCATGCCTAACAAGAGCTTGTACCACGTCATCACTGGGAATCTTGAAAACTTATGTCCCCAAGAAACGGGGAATGTATGATAAGTAAAGTACATACATGAGATTGACTTCTGTACGAATCTATTTAATGCCGCCCTGCGCCCGCGCACTGCCCGCTATCGCCTGTCAATCTGCCACGTCATGCCTAACAAGAGCTTGTACCACGTCATCACTGGGAATCTTGAAAACTTATGTCCCCAAGAAACGGGGAATGTATAAAAGTAGGTTTACTCCTGGCTCTGCTCGCAAGAGCTACACGTTATGTCGCGCGGGCGAGAACCTGTGCCGAGCGTGAGATACATAATAGTCTATGTAAAGGACATAAACTAGCGGACATAAAGGCGTGAAGCCTAAAGAGACCTAATATAATTGGGATCTGGACATAGGCGAGTCTCGGGCGTAACGCTAGTTTTGCTTGCAATGGGCTTGCTCTTGACTACATACTTAACTCTACGGTTAAGAAGAAGCCTAAGATGTAGCGAGCTTACCTAGAAGCAGCCTATTCACTTTCGCTTTAAAATTTTTTGCATTATAATTAGTTACGAAGTAAAGTAGCATTCAAACATTTGGATGAAAATTCTACCTTTGATATATTGTTGAATCTCATCTAATACCATAACTACTTAAAACTTTACTAAAGAGTTTAGAAGAGCATTAAACTAGTAAGAATAAACTTGTTCTTACTAGTTTAAAGTTGCTAACGACTGAATGAACATTGAGAATCTTATCACAGCTGACAACCTCGCCGCCATGACGTAAGATGAAAGCCGCCGTCGCACCACACCCTCAGCCGTGATCAGCACTGCCACCACTTTCGCTAGCGGCCATCATTCATTCGGTTACCGAAGCGTGATATTTATCGATGACGATTTTTAGCGAACGTAGCTAGCCATTATCATTGTCATTAATTTACTTTGTGTCAGTCTCTTGTCAATACACAGAAGTAATGGTTTTAATTTGTGATTTGGCAAGTCGATGATATAAAAATGAAAACTGATTTAATGACTGACTGACTGACTGACTGACTGACTGACTGACAGACATATCAACGCACAGCCCAAACTACTGGGATTTAAAATCTGAAAATTTTCACCGTGCTTCCTTTTATAGTGTGGGTGAGCACTAAGAAAGGAATTTTGGAAATTCCGCCTCTAAGGGGATAAAAAGGGCCCCATAAGTTTGTATGAAACTCCGTCAGTTTTGAAGCTAAGTCGATGAAAATTGGTATCCAGCTACCTGATTAAAAATTAAGAATGACGTCTTTCAGGATTTTTGAAAATTTAATCTTTAAGGGGATATAAATGGGTGCAAAGTTTGTTCGGTTCCGCGTCATATCCATACTCTTTACATATTTGTACTCTCTGACTTTACTTAGTTTGTTATGACATTCAATGTGTCAATCAGAAAATAAATAGGTAATTTCTTACAAACAGAATGGTATTATTTTAGAATTCAATAATTGGCGCCGAAATGGATGAATTAACTGAATTAAAACGTGTAGAACTTTAATTAAAGGCTGCATTACAAAATTCGGCAGCCAGATACAAAACCTACGAGAAATTTCTGATTATGAATTAAAATTAGTGAGTGATCAGCTGGTGAAGTGATAAATGAACAAATTTACCAAGAATAATTTGGAAGAGATACGACTACAAATAATATTACTGATGACCCACAATTGGAAACTGAGATTGAAGAAAAAAATAACCTTCAGGGTATTACAGCACATTTTAAATTAAAACTGCAGAGTTTGAATTCGATAGCACGAAACAATTCCATGTATGCAGAAGGTACTGAGGAGCAAAGGTCGGTCACAAACAAATCTTAGGACATCTAAATTAAACTCAGTACCATTAGACAAGGAAGAAACATTCAAAAACATCATTAACCGGTTGGATACGTACTTAAAACTGAACAGATGTGATGATATCGATACAAGTAAATACACGTCAATCATACATCTTTGAGCCCAGAATTACATCAGAAAACGTATTATATTATATTTTTGTGCTCCACGGGATCCTTGTGAGTTAGAATTTGAAGTGTTGGATAAAATTCAGTTAGTAAATTATCAACAACTCAAAATTGGACAGATTACTAGAAGATTTAACAATGGTGTTTGACGGAACTCTTGTTTGAATATCAAACTACAAAGCTCAGTTAGTGCTTCAAGAAAATGTGACACCAATTTTCATCTAGCCGCGACGTATTCCATATGCCCTGAAGGACAAAGTTGACGAATAAATAAGGAGGCTATGTAACGAAAAGACAAAACTTAAAAAATCCTATTGGATGTCTTATCTATATGTATATTGGTACATATTCAGAAAATAAATATCGGTACTTACTATAAGAATGGTATTATTTAGAACTTAATCATTTTTAGGGTTCCGTACCCAAAGGGTAAAAACGGAACCCTATTACTAAGACTTCGCTGTCTGTCCGTCTGTCCGTCTGCCTGTCACCAGGCTGTATCTCAAGAGCCGCGATAGCTAGACAGTTGAAACTTTCACAAATTATGTATTTTTGCTACCGCAATAACAACAAATACCAAAAACAAAATAAAAGAAATATTGAAGGGACAAAAAAACGCGATTTTGTTGTCCTTTTTTGTTCGATATTAATAACGGCAACAGGTAGGCACTTGAAATATTCACAAAACACTTAGTTATATTTCTAACTTTAATAATCAATAATTAGATTAATATTTAAGGGGGTATTTATTTAAGGGTTCCCACACAAAAAAATCAGTTTTTTGCTTATTTTTGCTTGATATCAATAAATGGTAACAGGTAGGCATTACATTAACTAAATTAATGTAGGTACCTAATAATGTTTTCGTAGTCAATGGTACGGAACCCTTCGTGCGCGAGTCCGACTTGCACTTGGCCGATTTTTGTTTATACGGTAGAGACAAATGTTGTGAAACTACGTCAGCTTTTTGGTATAAATTTTGTTATGATGTTTATAAGGATTCTTTTGTAATTAAATATTTGAGGGGGTGAAAAACGGTTGAAAATTTTGTGGTTAATTATTTGTGTTTAACATCATATTGAGGTACTTGAAACTTCGTTTATCGATCATGAAGGGAGAATGACATAGGACTGGCTTTTTCAGAGCTCTACACCGATGCTGGTACTACACCGGTCTTCTATCCAAACGTAGTATGCAAGCAAATAGTCTTTGTAAAATCGCCTTTTTAACGCTTATGGATCGAGAAAAATGGTAACCTACTTGGTTGGAAATTAAGAATGTGGTTTTTTACACAGGGCCTCTTCTTCCAGGGCTCTACGCCAGTGTTGATCATATTCGAATAAAGTCTTGCAAGCTGCTTTGAATGGTTTGTTGTACTGCAGCATTGACAGTTTTGAAAGTTTCAAATGATATTGTACTTCAGATTTCATGTAAATGCAAACAGATGTGGTGCGAGCTCGCTTGGACCACGGTTCGCTAGGAGAACTAACACCGGATCCCTAAATAGTTTAAATCGGCCCCTTTCATCCAACTATTGTATCAACGGGCCCCGGTAAGTCGGCGACGACGTATCGGCTCCCACTAAGTGCCCACCACCACTTCGCCCGAGATGGGCACCTTCGGCACCGTAGGCAAAGGAAGTGGAGGAAAAGAGTGGAGGAGAGGGGGGTGAGTCGTGACGAAAACTTTGTAATACATCAAAACCCACGCGTGCGAAGCCGCGGGCATCAGCTAGTCTATCTATACTAATATTATAAAGCTGAACAGTTTGTTTGAACGCGCTAATTTTGGGAAGTACTGGTTAGAATTGAATTTTTTTTTGGATAGTCCATTTATCGAGGAAGATTTTAGGCTCTAAAACATCACCCTGCAATGAATAGAAGCGATGCATCAGTGAAAAATGTTGCAAAAGTAATCGCGTCATTATGACAGAAATTGACGCGTACGAAGTCGCGGGTAACAGCTAGTCGTGCATATATCTGTAACCCAGCAGTAAGTCAAGTATACTTTGGTCTAGTGATTTAAATACTGGGCCAAGATCTCGGGGTTCTGGGTTCCCCGAGTCGGCCAATAAGAGTATCGCACTTTCGAACATTGCTCGGATTTGTGATCGGTGATCAGTATCACCAACCCGCATTTGGCAAGCATAGTGCTTATGTCCGTACACACCATTGCTGTGGTAACTTAAAATCAACGATGACTGATAGCAGTAGGATGATTATAGGCCGTTACTTTTACTACATTTAGTACATTTAGTATGGTGGTGGGATCTACCTCCTAGTGGTCCACCCTGGGCAATGGCATCTTTGGTTGTCTAACCAATGCTGACGGCTAACAGATTCCTCTGCGGTGGTAGGCTTCGTAAGAGGCCACCTGGATGCTACCACCCTCCTGCCGGAGTCCAGCGCCAAACAGTTTTTCTGTGTTCCGCTGGTGTGTGGGAGAACCAGTACCTCTGGGTAAGCTCGCTCCATCTTAGGCTTCTTCTTGACCGTACAGTTAAGTATGTAGTCAAGAGCAAGCCCATTATTTATAAAATAAAATAAAAAATGGTCAAGTTTTTTCTACGGGCTGATGTCTGAGGAATGATAATAGTGTTGACAATGTGGTTTTTGGTTCGTGGAGTCCGTTGCAGACAAGCTTAATATCTCGGTGTAAGTTGTAACAGACAACGTGAGTGAAACCTTACGTTTTGGATATCCACACATTTTCCAATCGAGCCGAAATTAGAAGGCTAAGACAACTTTGGAACCGGTCAACATAAAATTGGAAACCAACTGTAGTCTTGCGCAAGAGTCGATTTACCAGTTTGGCGCGGGTCGCGTGGGATCTATGGGGCATGCGCGCGCGCCGCAACGGCGGCCGTGCGGGGCGCGTGCGGGCCGCTTACGACCTTCTTCCGCGGCCCACAGATTTATTTAGACTGTCACTTTATTGCCGCGGATTAGGAATCTCGTTGACATAAATTATTGTGTGTACACCACTTAAAATATGGCCTGTTACACGAGCGTTAAACGGCACATCCACTAAGTTCAAGATATATGGTGCTGATATGTGAAACATTAGCCGAGGCTAATAAAATGCATTTGCTATAACTACAAAGTATAAATAATATACTGATTTAAACTTTCATGGTCACTATCACTTGAGTTATTGCGCCATGATCACGGGAGAACTGTTCTCCCGTGATCATGGCGCTTGCAACAGTGCCGAAATATCGGAAACTCATAATAAATAAGGTACATGGTATAAATCCCGAATTAAATAACTACAGTTTAAATATTTTGAAATAACTTACGGTAAATCCAAGGTTTCACTGAACGTTAGTTTAGCCTACTTATTATTGCCACCTGCCTGCTTGAAATAAAAAAAAACAGATTTCGTTGATAATGATACTTCAAACGGTCGATCTTTATTTGATATTTATTTATGTTACTCATCTTGTTTTTACTTTGATTTGAAATTTAACAAGTTTGATTCGATTCAGCCTACTACGTTAAAGTCTAAGTAAATTTCCTATTTCTGCTAATAAGCCCCTGGAGGGGCTTATACACGTCTCAATATTTTAAGCTACCACTGCTTCGGGATAAGAGTGGGCTAGTGCCGAGAAGAAGCAGCACAAGGAACTCGGACACTACTAATAAATAAGGTTGAAGTTGTGATAAAAATTTGAGCCTCAACAACTAAAACGGTTATGGTTTGAAAGTTGTGAAATTCGTCAATAATCATTATAGATAACCCTTACGTTTTATAACCTTTCTAAAATCAATTAAGGACTCGGCGATATGGAACCCGTTTTAGTTAATTTCGTCTGAAGAGCGCAATCCGCGCGCTCACGTGAACTAATCGTATAACTGAGTTTTTATGTCGCCGCGGTATTTAGATCTTAATTCCGGATCACGCGCATAACTGTCAAGTTACTCGGGATTATTGGCTTTTTAACATTTTCCGTGGCCTTTCTCTCGCCGCTTGTACTCACGGAACTGTATGAGTGTTCGACACTAATGCGTTTTTAACATAGTTCGCCGGTTCGATGAACTGTGCCGAATTATGGGAAATTCCCAAAGTCGAGTGATTTAGTGCGCGTAGCGATACAGATATTTGTAAATTTTAGATGCGCCTTCCAACATCGTAATACACAATGATAACGGTTAAGTTACGATTGGCCATTAGAAACTATAACATTTGGACAAAAAATAATATAACAATTTTAAAGATTCAGACTCTATGTGAGAGGATACTAGGCTTAGCTGCATATGCAAATTAAAATCTATTGATGATTCTTACCTATAAATAAAGACTAGTATACCAAACTTAACTGCTGGGCTTGGATTCATTTCCTTATAATTTTAAAATTATCTCACTTATATACTGGTAAGACAAACAAAACCTAAATCAATACGAAATAGACAGAGAAATCACGACTTGGTTTATTTTGCTACTAAAATTCAAGAAGATGTAAAGCGTAAAATGTGAAACAGTCGTCTAATAAATGTAATATTACGTATCCTAATACCAATACTATCAAACCAAACATCATCATTGCGGACAGTTGCTATTTACCTTCATCAATTTTCACGCTGGCAATTCCCAATAGAGTGGTCGTATGGAGCATGTAATCGGCCCTAATAAGCTCTGGGTGTAGGACAGCGCCGTGACCACATCGCTGCGGCAAGGGTGCCCGCCTGTATTGATGGCGAGTATTTATCATAGAACATTCGGGAACACCTGCTGTTAGTACGGACGCCTGCGCATGCGGCAGAGAGATCAGCCATGCCAAGCTATGGAGATAAGACACAAAAAAAATGCTATGGGCCCACTGAGTGCCTTGCAGCGGAATCCAGATTAGAATCACCTCTTGTTGTCTTATAGATATTGTAAATGTGGTTAAAAGAGACGGGCAACAGCGTCTTTTATAAACCACTAGCAAATCCTCCTATTTAATTACCATATGCATAATAGTGACCTGAAATAGGCTGGCGATAATGATCATGATAGGTAAAGTTACAAAGATAAACCAGCCTTGGTATTTTTTATTCTTGGTATTTTTTATTAGTCATTGCTTCAAATTATATGCCGGAACTTTCTAGCAGTAAGACAGTTAATTTTCGACATGGGGATGAAACAGTAAATAATGAAATACTAAAAACTCAATTACATGTTTGCCATCCCATATTAGACTAAGGTATAACAAATTGTCAGTATACGCTCAAAATCTACAATTATGAGCAATGATCATATTAAGATTCAGGAGCAAATACTGCACTCTAAGTTAATTGTTTATAATATAAAGGTTTAAATAGTTTTGGCATCAACAAGTCACAAAATGATCTGGCTATTGTCATTGGCATGTGGCTCGGATGAGCGGTATCTGTCAAATTAATACTATATCTCAGGCTGTTGCGCCTGACCCTAATGCTTTATTTGTTCGCCCAAATTGATGGCTTCGACGCCATTTTTTCTGGTGTTTCGTTTTCAATCAAAGGTTTATGACAACGACTTAATGTTTTCGTATTTTGAAAGATTAATCACGGTTTTGAGTTATTGGTTTCTCACTGAGCAAATAAATTCCTTTCAAAGTCGTAAGAACACGTTCATCAAAATCAATAGAAGTGAAATATTTCTCTTGTTTCAAAAAAAAACTTGAATGTCAATCGCGTATTTGATATAACCAAGTACAAACAAAAATTGAAATCTTACGACCAGATAAACACAAAACGTACAAATACAGAAGCCAAAAATTCACTAACCTTTCTCTTTTATTTTGCCAAGAAGAAACAGGTATCCAGCAGATAACAGAACACACTTACTGATCGATGACCCTGAAATCAATCAAGTCACACATTAATCAGATGAATAAATACTAAATTCTCTCAGAGATGAGAGGCCTATGTCCAGTTATTGGCGTCGTATGGTTGAGATGATGATGATGACTAACAGCACAGGGGGGACAACGTGAAGATACGTGTACTTTCAGATAGAACTGTCTATGCTCCAATAATGATCTGATGCAGATCTCACTCAAATATTATTTAGATAGACTTGGTGCATCATGCTCAAGTTAACGAGAAATGGGACGAATTGTAAGCAGCGTGAACAAAAAATATATTATGTATATTTGTCATAACTAAGTGTCATAAACAATTTGCTTGGTGAGACACTATCAATAGCAGATTATTTAACCTGCCTTTAGAGATTTTTAATTTTTAATGTGCGTTACAGCCTGTTACTTTTAAATAAAATAGGATAATTAATCGGTTCTTGAAATTTAGTATATCAAAGTGTCATTAAGCATCGTTATTTTAAACAAAGAGATCACTTACCAGGTGTCTTCGAACTATATTACCATTAATACAATTTCCCCAAACTCCTGACAGGCGTGCAGACACGCAATCCAGCGCTGGCGGCGCAGGCGCAGGTGTGGCGCTAGCGTCTCAGCTGTCGAACTAAAATCAACGTTAATGTTATAACAATAAAGAGTAAGCCATAGGCCATCATTTGTTTCATGTAAAATCGCATTTTTAAAAGGGTAAACCGCACATGCGTGCGTGACGCTCCACGGCTTTTAGCCGATACTTGGCCAGTTTGTTTTGCTTATTAACGGCAATGCCCTCGTGGCAGGAAATGTCACTCATTAGCTGATGCGATATGTTTTCTGTCACTATGCGTGCGGCATATCTAAGGGCCATGATCGTCACAGTTTAAGGGTACAAAAGGGGTTAATGATTGGGCATGGCTATTGTGGTTTGCGGTTTTGTCCGTTATCTTTAAGCGTTAAGGGTGGTTTTATAGTCACGCGTACGCCCGCGCGGTTGGCCCGTAAGACGGTAGACGTAAGACGTAAGACGCGCGCGGGCCATCTGCGCCTCTATGTCATGATCCAAGAGACGCCTAGCTCGTGGCCAGCGACCCTGACCAACCGCACGGGCGTAAGCGTGACTATAAAACCACACTAATGTGCCCAAACAAAGCCCATGATCGCAGAGGGTATAGCTACTGAAACATTTACCCTGCTACGACGCTTTAAAGGATTCTTAAAATAGGAAAACCACTAATTAAAACATATATGCCAGACATCGAAATGTAATTTTGGTCAAATACCATTCACGACGACAGAGATTAAAGACAAATCGATTAGATGAGTAAGCAATGGTCAAAGTTTCTTAATAATTTCCTGTGAAAAAAATCATCAACTGAACTAATAGCAAAATATTAATTAAGTCCTGATGTTAATCTAGTAAGTTTTATAAATTAAGACCATTTGTGTTTTTTAAAAATTGAATAATTTATCCGTTTGATTTAGCCTACAGCAGCTCGTGAACCAATCATAGGCAAGTGTTGCCATTGGCACGTAATTGGCCCATATCCAGCGAATTCCTGCAACATTCGTGCGCGGACGCATGCGTGGAATCCAATGCTAACGTGCGCGAAGGACTGCTTTAGGCTTGGCTGTACGTTGGATGTCTTCGTAATATGCCTTAACATGGTTAATTGATAAATACTTAGATATTTCTGGATGCCTTTTGATATAAGCTTCAAACCAACTTTGATTTACCTTATTTAAGCAAGCTTTGATTGCCGTACAGACGACTTGAACGCGCTATCCAAGCGGGCAAAGCCATATGAAAATTAAGTAAAGTTTGTATCATTATTAGTATCATTAACAGCCTAATTAGTCCACTGCTGGACAAAGCCTCTCCAAACGGAGGATTTTGTCATAAATAATTGCTTGGCAGTCGGTTTCGCAATCACAGTTTGGTCAGTGGTACGCACAAAGTTGATGCTGCTGCCAGCTCTTCTTTCTAGTACTCCTTTAGTTGCCTCATACGACGCCCATAAGAGAGAAAGGAGTGAATTCTTTTGATGTGCCAGCACTGCCAGCACCATACGACGCATAAAATATTTTTTCTGCATTTTGTCTGGTCGGGTCTACAAAATCAGTCCTTTAATAGTTACTTATTATGAGGTCAGGACAATTTAGTTGATGTTCTCCTCATGTACAATAAGGTCACCAAATAGCCAAATTCCGCAAATGTACTTACTCCACATCAACACACATTTTAAGCTTGCAGTCTACCGGTCAAAGGCTCACACATTTAATATATCATACAACGACAGTTTATAGTATGCGCGCACGCAGCCGCCGGCAGCGCCATCTGTGCGATCGACGTCGGGTATCGATAGCCGCGGGCCCGCGATTTATTGCCTTTATTAATTTTACTTACTAAACTTAGCTCTGATACTTGGACAAGGAGAAAAAATATATATTAATATGTTCATTTTATTAACATACCTTTGCCTTAAGAATAGGTAAACGGCTTCAGCGATATCCTTGTCTTTTTTTTTATCTATACTAATATTATAAAGCTGAAGAGTTTGTTTGTTTGTTTGTTTGTTTGAACGCGCTAATCTCCGGAAGTACTGGTTCGATTTGAAAAATTATTTTTGTGTTGGATAGTCCATTTATCGAGAAAGTTTTAGGCTATAAAACATCACGCTGCGACCAATAGGAGCGAAGCATCAGTGAAAAATGTTGCAAAAATAATCGCGTTCATAATAACAGAAATTGACGCGGATGAAGTCGCGGGGAACAGCTAGTTTATAAATAATGGGCTTGCTCTTGACTACATACTTAACAATACGGTTAAGAAGAAGCCTAAGATGGAGCGGAGCTTACCCAGAGGAACTGGTTCTCCCACACACCAGCGGAATACAGAAAAACTGTTTGGCGCTGGACTCCGGCAGGAGGGTGGCAGCAACCAGGCAGCCTCTTACGAAGCCTACCACCGCAGAGGGATCAGTTAGCCGTCATCATTGGTTCGAAATCCAAAGATGCCGTTGCCCAGTTTGGACCACTAGGAATTAGACCCCACCACCCCGAACACCCTTGTCTACAGGTCAGTTTTAATACAAAGTAAAAAACTGCAGTCCCATTGCAGTGCAAAGGAGTTCAAGTTATCACAGAAATGATGAGTACGGGCATAATCACCAACATTTAACGTTCGTTAGTTCATTTAAAATCCGTCCTGTTGTCCGACCCAGGGATCGAAACCCATTACCCGAGATATTGACCCGGTACTTCAACCACTAGACCAATGGGGCAACCAGGTACTATTTTTGGCGAGAATTCGATTTTCAAACACTAAATAAGTGAAAAACTGGAACTTAAAAAACCAGAAATTTCAGACGGTAAATGGTTTTTCATAGCTTGTATTATGGCACCAACTCAAAATTGGTGTCCTAATTAGCCGATTCGAGTTTTAGCCCAAAAATGTTTTTTTGCAGCTTTAAGTTAACCCTTAGCCCTATGATTATTTTCTTTATAAGCGTGAGGAGGCCATCTTTGAAGCAAAACGTTTGCCAAACACTTTCTAAACAAACCATAATGATTTTGAAGAATCGTTTTTTTTCTTTTTTTTTAAATAATGGGCTTGCTGTTGACTACATATTTAACTATCCGGTTAAGAAGGAGCCTAAAAGATGGAGTGAGCTTACCCAATTGGTTTAAATTGATAACAACTTATTTGATCTATGAACCTTATCATGATGACTGATTTTCTTGCACTTATTTACCTATCCATATTTACTTTCATTATTTCACTTTATAATTCCTTCCAAGTTTACATGAGTTAGCTTATATTATACATGATGGTGCATACATACCAATGCCACAAGGAGGTCCTTGCACCTTGAACACCTAAGCCCTTACACTTGCACAGTAATTATTTTTTTAAACCGTAACCCTCTTACCTCTGCGACTGCGCGCGCGCAGGTGCGGCCAGGAACCTCCCGCGGCCCACACGTACGAAGATTTGTGTTATAACATTATTATTCTTAGCCAGTTTGATTGCAAGTTATTTGTATTGATTTAGTTCGGCTTCTAAAATTTTAAGCCTATCAGTTTGTTGTTATGTCAAGAAAAGGTTTATCAAAGCAAAACCTGTATAGTTTAAGGTATCATGAGGTTATGAAACATGTTCCATTGTCAAGTTAATTATAATAATTAATTAGTTTACAGTTTCAGGATTCAGAACAAATTTAGTTAGACTACGTTTCATTACTTATGCCATTACTATCACAAATCTCTGTAAGTTTTCCTTTATTTGCGCTGTCGCTGAAGTTACATCATAGCAAACCTAGAGACAAAAGCCTCTCCAATATGATACTTTTGCCATAATCGCTAAGTTTGGCTAACGGGTTTGCGAGTTTCGCAGTTTGGCCATTGGTACCCTGACCCTGAGACACTGTTGCCCGTCTTCTTCTGGCAGAATCCTTTTAATCGCCTCTTGCAACATCTTAAGAAGTGAAGCCTGCTGACACTGTAGACAAGTGCCTAATTAGGTTCACTAGAGTTGTATAAAAAAACATCTAACGATTAATCAACCTGTCAACTGTCACCTTTTCCGGTGTCACACGTCCGTTCTCTAATCAGCTATGTCATCAGTAAAATCAGTTTTATGACTGTAAATAGGCCCTTGAGGCGATTTTTCATCTAATAAATATATACGTCAGCTCAGCGCATATCCACCTGGACGTTCATATAGTTATTAAGGCTGTTTCCCAGACACCCTGTATAGGTACGCTGGCGCAGGTGCGTTCGGATTCCTGGTGCGCCCACACCGCCGTGCAAGGATTTGTCGACACGTTCGTTTCGCAATGTTTACAGGCTGCAGCTTGCGCTATACGACATCTTGCCTAGAGGTTGGAGGCGGTCAAGCAACTACAAAAATATCCTTTCTGCTCTTTATATTGCTACCTATATCTAAATCTGACTAAATCTAAAAAGAGACGGGGTACGTGCTATTCTTATAATGTACCGCTACCACACAATACATTCTGCGTATATTATTTTCTAGATATATTATTCTCTCGTCGGTCGTCTATTTTGACGACCTCCGTGGCGGAGTGGCACCGGTTTTTAAGGTAAGGTATCCTGGATTGGATTCCCGGATGGGTCAATTAAAAAACTTTATTTTTCAATTTTTTCTCGGTTCATGTTTTGGTACCACCGTTGTTACTGATTTTCCACTTAACAAGTGCTTTAAATAGTTATTTATTTTGGGAACATTGTATGTGATGTTGTCCACATTTATTTATTTAAGTATCCTGGACTGCCTCATGTGCATGACGCCTGTGCAACGTAATCAGAAGCACCTTGAGCCTTTTGTCGCGAAGATTTATCGCTCATAAACCCTATCAACGCGACCGGAACAACAATTCTTGTGGACAGCAACATATTGCTGCGGACAGGCACGGACTTGGGATGTCACGATGTAACTTCCTCCAATCTTTTGTAATACTTACTTATATAAATGCTTATGTTCCGTGTGTGACTCCAGTTCAATCGCGTTCCCGATAATGTTGCTCTGAGATATCTAGAGATTTAAGTATCCCAATGTAGGCAAATTCCACCACTCTTTCTATCCCTATGAAATATTTGTAGAGTGAAAATTATGCTTGGTCCTTTTTTGGGGACTAAGACAATCTCAACTCAAAAAATTAAATCAAAGTGGCTTCGTAATTTCTGACTTCCAGAATACGAGGGCTTACAGAGTTGATCACCTTGGGCTCAAAACAATGTATGTTGTCCACATTTATTATTTATTATTTATTATTATTACTTACTCTGTGTTTGAGTACTACAATTATCATTCACAATTACACAACCTATTAAACTGATTTGATTGATATTAGATTAGGGGTTAAAGTATGAAATTGCCGTTTTGTATGGACAAAATCGAGAAAAGTCATTTTTCCATACTAACAATTTTTTAGTTTTTTTAGGAGGTTTTTCAATTAAAGGTGAAAGTTAGATGGTTATAAAGCTACGCAATTATAGTATTTAAATTTCTGAAAATCAAAGTATATAATACAAAATAATATACTTAATTGAAGCAAGAAGGTCAGCTGACACACTGTAAGGGGTCTTTTCAACGACTTCCTTTGAAGTAATAGGCACTAGTATTGCATTTTTTATTAGTCAAAAGTTACTTTATTTAGTTTTTGATACAATACAAAAAGAATTACGCAATAATATGACTATACTTAAGAGCTATAAACAAAATAAAAAGTGGGAAAATAATCGGCAATTTCATACTTTAACCCCTATTATTTGTGACTCTTATTGTCACTTAAAATTCGCGGGATTCTAACCCGGTTATATAGCGCTAAAAAGAACAGACCATCATAGAAACCTCAGCTAAGTTTAACCTACTCATGACAATTAACACTTTACCTCAAAAATGTGTATTGAATCACCTCAAAAATCTAAAATGTGTACCTAGCGTGCCCATAATCAAATACTGATAACGGCTGGACTTCTTGCACTTGTCTTGGACACTTTTGTCCTATGGACTCGTAACGTAACCTTGTTTTAAGAAAGTGACACTAGTACATACTAATTTAGCTTTATTTTTATTTAAACTGCTTATATTTCTTACAATAAGGATCGGGTACCCTATAATCCAGCCCTGGGCCAAGGCGCGGGCGCACGCGGCTCGTGCGACAACCGCACGATTTACGCGCGCGCCGCAACTGTCGCGCGACGGCTGTCGCCCGTCGCCTGTTCCGGTGACCGACACGACAAATATAAGTTATTGCATGATCCGTCGTATTGTCGCCAAACGGTGTTGGATACTGTCTAGAAATACTTGTATAGCTTAGACTTTACAATGCAATGTATCTAACTGTTTCTTAACTTGTCCATACCATATTATGATATTTTAGCAACTTTATTGCAATTATAATATCTATTGTCTATGTCGACGAACTCCATGGCGGAGTAACGTACTCACCGGTTTTAAAGGTGTTGTTTGCTCCGAGGTCCTGGAGTGGATTCCCGGACGGGTCAGGACGACGTGTTAAAAGAATGTCCCCGCCTGTGACAAAATTTTTCAAACTCCAATACTGAACAGTCCATAATAAATTAAAGCAAGACGATCCGTGGGATCTAGCCAGGTGGAACACCGATCTGGTAAAGCTCACGGGAAGTCTAGATGCAGCTCGATCATGGTGGAGTTATTAAGTCCAACAGTGGGTGTTGTTTCGCTATGATAATGGATGACTAAATATTTGCAAAAGTGTTTTTGGTTCACAGTTTAAAAAGTTGAATTGCAATATTGGTTCCATTTAAAAGGTTTCGCAAAGTGTACTGCCTTACCTCTTTCCAATCGTGAATGATTGCTCCACTGGCTTCTTTTCTTCATCTGGAAATTCAGCTTTCAAAAATAGGTAATCTTTTAAGTCGCTATCTGCTTCTACTTTTAAATTCAAATAAAATATTAAATAACATTGTTACATAAGATTTTGTTGATATTATCTATATATTGCAGACCTACTAGTTAAAAAATACGAATATTAGGATTTGGAAATCTAAGCAAACTACAAGATTTTTCCTGTTTCTAATATCTGCAAATCACTGACTTCGTTAATTTATTGTGATATCGCGTGATATGTAGCACTGAATAATATTTTTAAAATATATTGCGCATAATAACATAGAATCATTCCGATTTTAATATTAAATAATAAGTATTGTTAAGTCTAATGTGTTGGCAATGCTTTTTAAACATCACAATATTTTACTGACTACAATTCGCTAGATTTTAGACCAGTAGAGGTCTAGTCTAGCCAAATATAGATCTGATTAGAATAAACAAGCTTCGAAGTCGCCATGCGGCCTTAATTACATTCCACTCGGTAAATCCTACGGTTTACTACCTATTTTATTAACCTGTCTCGTTCGAGGTAAAAAAATAATTTCCTCCTTCTTAGGCGCGGTGCACACAAGCAATAAAACAAAATTGTCACACTAAAAAACGTCACGGATGCGTGAAGTGTGAATGTGTTGCGTTAAGGAGCTGACACGCTGAGATGAGAACAGCCAGCTCACGAAGCGGTTTTATACTGAGTCACTTGTTTTTTTCGTTTTACTTAAGTTCAAAATTAACTTAAAATAATAGCAACTATTTATACTTGTGTTCAAAAGTTGTGTTACAACGGCGTATAATAATATTCTACTTACATAAAGGAACGAAATATGTCCTGATTGTTATTTTACATAGTATTATTTTAAACATCGATAATGTAGATATTACTAGACCAATATAAGTGTAGCTTTACCAGCATTTTGAACAGACTTTCGACTTCGAATTGGAGTAGGTTATTTTTTTTATACTAAAAATTCAAATGATTGTAAGTTGTATATTGTGTATTGCCATTAACTTACACAAGTAAAGGTTGTAATTGTCTAATTTAATGGTAACACAGTTTTTTTACGAAAGTTTGAGAACATTATCCAGCAAATTTAGTTTGTGATTTTGTATCTCAAATAACGTAATAAAGCTGGCTAGTTTGTCCTGCCTGTTCTGTTTACAGTGTGTGCGCTATCGGAGTGATCGCAGCGGCGGCCGCGCGTGTCGCGATGTGCACCTGCCCTTATATAGTTTCGTTAACGATCTCCCGATAGCAGCGTGACGTTGAGATAAAGGATCGCCGCACGGAGGGCTGTTGCCCTAATTAATTTTCACGGGGTATTATAAACCCATGACTAATTTGAGAAAGTTAAAATCAAATAAAAACATTTTCAATAGATACCCATGAAGATGTTTTAGGAAGCCTCAAGGCCTTAGTTTACAATCGATGCGAGTAATATTTAGCTTGGTCAAGTATTTTGCTCGGTCCATAACTTTCATACATTTTATACATAATATTATCGATTTATGTATCATCATCATCACATAAGTCCACTGGTGCACAAAGGTAGAGGCCAAAGAGAACTTACGGAGAGCCATAATGGAGGAATTTTCGGGCCATAACTTTTATATGTACATTTATAATTCTGTATCATTATGTATCATCATCAATTAATCCACAGCTGGGCAAATGTCTCCAAAGGATGATTTTCCTATAGTCACACTCAGGCACGTCTGGCAGGAGGATTGGCGAGGTGACAGATATAGTTATCTATCTATCATTTGTCGGATATAATTACCTTCAACTATCTGTTTTCCGAATCTTTTGATCTCAAATAGGTACTTAATGACTTGCTAAATTAAAATACAACTAATTGAATATTTTCTTTTGTCAACCAAATACACCGATGATGATACTCCGCTGACTTACAGCGTGTCTAGCGTTTGTCGACACGAACAATGTCGCCTGGTAAGAAAATTTGTGGGTTGAAGTCCCACCTAAGGCAGTCTAAATGTTTATCCAAGGAATTGTGTTTTCAATCAACAACAGCCATTTAATTGTTAAAATCTGCTTGAGCTTCGTAGATGTACGAATGAAGAGTGTGCACTCACGGCGTATCATAGCCATGCCGCTGCTTGGATACGGTATGGAATTATTTTCTGGGGTAACTCGACCGATGTACACTCAATATTCGTCTTGCAAAAACGGGGCCTCCGAATCATATCACTAATAGCACCAAGAGACTCGTGCAGGATGGTATTTGTTAAGTACAGAATGCTCACAGTCACTTGCTTATTCATCTATGAACTGTGCCGCTTCGTGAGAAGGCACAGCAAGTATTTTCAACGCATCGGCGACATGTCAAGGCGTTATGGTTCGCGTCGCGAAAATGATCTTGTACTACCCGCGCCGCGGCTTGCTCTATATAGAAATGGTCCGTATTTTATGGCCGTCAAAGTTTATAATCATATGCCAAAATATGTAAAGGCCCTCCAAGGTGGAAAGTATGAAGGTGCAATAAAGGATTTACTAATCCAGAAAGCATACTATGACATTAAAGAATATTTTGAAGACAAATTATAATTAATTAAATACATGAATATAATTTATTTTCTTTTTTTGTCATTTTTTTTTCTTAATACAGTTGTTTCTTTCTTTGACATGTAAATTTTATTGTAAATGACT
This sequence comes from Anania crocealis, assembly GCA_949315895.1. Classification (NCBI taxonomy): domain Eukaryota; kingdom Metazoa; phylum Arthropoda; class Insecta; order Lepidoptera; family Crambidae; genus Anania; species Anania crocealis. The sequence continues at coordinate 376,830 of OX438885.1, read as the reverse complement.
TAATTATTGTATTTAGTAATAGGTATTGACATTTTTATAATGGTTGCATGATTTCATTTACGTGTTTACATTTGATATCAAAATTCCCAATGCCTAGAAAAGGTAAATTTGTAACCAATATATTGACCTCAAAGTACTGACATTACTGTATCTTTTGTTACAAATTTAATGTGATTAAATGAATATGAATATGAATATGAATAAAAAAAGACAAGTATCAAAATCTGCTACTATATATGATATTTAAGCTATGTAATTACAATTTATTATAATATCGCTATTTAAATATGTCTCAGGTGGTACTCAAACCCGCATTTCCTCGCATGCCGGGAGCGGGCTTACAGCGATAAGAATATGATTGAAAAATTGACGCCTATCACGTAGTGTCTCGGTGGCTAAATGGTAAAGAGCCGCGCCCGGAATGCGAGGAGATGCGGTTTCGAGTTCTTCCTAAAACATATTTTTTTCAAGTTTAACAAGTATCTGCTAGTTTAAACAGAATTTACTTGATGTACCAAGTTATGAAGTGCTGTGAAATACAAGTACTCAAGCGACCTCTGGCGGAGAGACATAAATCAGGCGGTATCTGCGGCGGTAGCGCGCCGCTGCCACAGCGCAGGAAGGCTTAAATCAAAATCGCGGGTACACGCAGCTTAGCAAAAATGTACAAAAGTTGCGACAAAATTGACCTAGTTATATTTTTGCACTCTATGTAAAATAACGATCCATAATCATCCCCCTTCAGGGAAAAGGCCTCTATCATCGAATTCAAGTTATCATAGCAGTGATGGGTACAGGCATAATCACTACGCTTGCCAAAGGCGGGTTGGGGATTACAAACCCGAGCAATGTTCGAAAATTCGAAATATTTTGTTGCCCGACTCGGGGATCGAACCCGGGACCCGGGATCTTGGCCCGGTTTTCAAACCACTAGACCAACGAGGCGTCGACTGAGCGACCAAAACTTTATGTATTTTTATAATATTTAAGTGGATTTTTATTTTTAGTGGATTTTCAAACATGTCTATTAAGTGAACCTAGTACATATACATAATCAATTATTTCACTAATGCGTATTTACGCTAGTTTAAATTTTCTTCTGGCAGATAATACATCTGTAGATTAACTTTATGTTAGTACTTACCTTACTTACATACTCATAGTCGTACTTAGTTATAGCACAAACATAGTGTTTTTGCGAGATTCGAACCTGCGTCCTCTAGGTTTGTAGTCCGGACTGAAAACTATTACTCCGGGGTGGACAACAACTTTCGTTTTGTCCTTTGATTTGTGCTATATTTATGTTTTTTTACTCCAAGGTTTGTGTATGTATTTGAGAGTGAGCGACGGGCAACAAAAACTCATACAAGTACATTATAATATTTATTCGCATTTGTTCTCAGAGGTTTTTACGAGTTACGACCTCAATTAATCATATCAAAATACTGCCCGCGACACGATGCATATAATTTTTAATTTGAAACTATCGCACCGCATCCGTATTTATTCCGGGATTTAAAAATGATCCCATTTTAACTGTTTTGCCGTGATTGAATCCGAATCCGTCCAAACTTTTTATATTAGTATAATTTGGTAGGTGGGATTTACCTCCTAGTAGTCCACCCTGGGCAACGGCATCTTTGGTTTTCTAACCAATGATGACAACTAACGGATCCCTTTGCGGTGGTAGGCTTCGTAAGAGGCCGCCTGGATGCTACCACCCTCCTGCCGGTGTCCAGCGCCAAACAGTGCCTTTTTCAAGTTTATATACTGATATTATAAGTGCCTTTGTGTTCCGCTGGCGTGTGGGAGAACCAGTGCCTCTGGGTAAGCTCGCTCCATCTAAGGCTTCTTCATAACCGTATAGTAAAGCAAGCCCATTGTTTATATAAAAAAAAAAACTTACACCGTGCCTTATAATTGTAAAAGTACCTATTTGATATTTTAAAACCTTTGAGAAAAAATATTGAGTACTTACCTATGTATGTTTTTCAAATGTTTTGAGCAATTGAGTGCTAGTTGCTGATGTAAATTGAAAATACAAAAATTTCGTCTAATTGAGGAGGGACTCGAACCCACAACTTTTAGCTTACGAAATTTTTATTCAAAACATTATGTTTGCAATGAGCCTTAAGCTATTATAACATTAGGGAAATTCAGTATTTTCAATTTACTTGAAGTATGTACCTGAAATACTTACTCAATACATCAATACTTACTCGTATTCTGTCCCCTTGCCTATGCCAGAAGCCCTACTCCACAACACGATGCCTTGTATTCGGTTCTACAGGGTGTAAAATTCAGGCAAAGTTAGATTGTTGTTGTACCAAATTTCACACCATGTGTATCTATCTCTCTCACATATCTGGTGAGTGAGAGTGACAGAATCGTGCTGCGGAGTAGCTTCTGTCTATCGTCTGCTCCAGCACTGTCTCGTAGACGCTCCTCGTAGTATACTCGTAGTCATCACGCAGTCGTAGTCGCCTCGGTTCCGTGTCGTAGTCGTAAGCTATAAAACTCCCATAATAAACGTAATGGATCAAAAACGCCACCTCGCAATTAGCTACCATCGTTACGCCGTGCAAACTAATTTACCTTCACTCTTTCCTACTGTTCATATCAAAACATAATTAATACCATGACCTCATTCGAGTCCCACATAAATACAAGTCAAACGAATCTACGCCAACAAAGTTGGGTTACCGCTGAGCCTAGATTTGCTCAAATGTTTGAACAAACTTGTTAGTTCTAAGACCAACGGTACGTGTCAGCTACTTGCCTTGATTTTTATTTACTGTATTAAAATAACTGTGCATTTTAATAGTCAGTCTTCATGCAAGTTACGTATTCACAGATTTTTCATAACATTCAACTTCAAAAACCTTTTTCATTTGTTGTTAAAATATTCTTTAATGTTTTACTGAGAATAATTTGTGCAACCTTTTTTTGTTAATTATTTATGTGTTGCATCATGATAGGAAACATAAATAGTAATATGTCATTTAAAATAATGATTAAGAATTATGTAATAATACTATTTGTAGTAAAAAACACTACTGATTTTAGCACTCGCAGTTAAAAACAGTACTGATTTTAGCACTCGCAGTTAAAAACAGGACTTATTTTAGCACTCGCAGTTAAAAACAGGACTTATTTTAGCACTGTTTTTACCAAAAATACTGTACAATTCACAAATCTCTCCGTTCCTAATGTTTAGTGGTAAATACATTTATGTAATACTAGCTGTTACCCGCGACTTCGTACGCGTCAATTTCTGTCATAATGACGCGATTACTTTTGCAACATTTTTCACTGATGCATCGCTTCTATTCATTGCAGGGTGATGTTTTAGAGCCTAAAGTCTTCCTCGATAAATGGACTATCCAAAAAAAAATTCAATTCTAACCAGTACTTCCCAAAATTAGCGCGTTCAAACAAACTCTTCAGCTTTATAATATTAGTATAGATAGATATAGATGAGGTTATCATGTCAGTGAGGCAGTGTAGGAGTCAATTAGAACCGGTCAATGGACCTTCCGCGTCGCAATTAACACTATCTGATATACAACGACACAATAATACGACTATTTCCTTAATTATATTACAGAACAATTCCTTCGTTTCTCATAAAAGATTAGAACATATTAGAGGTTAGTAGGTTTGTTGTTACAAGGTAATTTAGAATCAATCGTTAAAGGTAACAAGTACAAAATCCAATACTAAATGGTCACGTTAATATAATACACATTTTCTACTTGGGTTTACTATTGATAACATTCCATTTAATAATAATAACTATTGTGTATCTTTGACAACAATTTCCTTGGTTTAAGTTTAATACATTTGTTGACCGTTTTTAAAGTTTTTGTAAAACACCAAACAATTCTTTAGATATGACTCTAACCAAACAATAAAATGTGTGTCCAAAACACATGATATCAGGATATTAATACTGAAATATATTTATCTTGATGAACATTGAACATATCAGTGTATTTCATTCTTATGATACCTAGAAGTTTTTTTAACATTGTTACGCCTAAAAGTGTTGGTAATATTTTATAATAACCCTGTTGTTTATGAACACTACTTTGTATGTCTGATGTCGGCCTAAAAAAATACCACCCCTTCCTTCTCGTACTTCCTCTCTTCAGATCACAGTACTGCCAAAGTAAACGCAGCAGCGTCGTCTACCCACCTTTTCATTAGCGAAACTTCGATCACCAACCTGCCTGTCAAACTTGGTAGTTACGGGAAAAGCTCCTTTTTGGAGAAGACTATTACAGTCGACTGATGTAGGCACCATTCGATTGTATCTAAAGAATTTTGATGAAGTTCTCTACATTGTATTACAATTAATTAACTATAAAAATCTATTTTTGTAAAATCAAGAAGTTATGCCAAATGCGACGTCTCAAACATGGCGTGGGCATCTGAAACATGACTGATTTAGTTATCATATCATCGACCACTCAACGACCCACGTGTTTAACGACAACTTATTAATTATTCTGCTCACTGGCTTCAAACTTTATGGATATTATTTATTCACATAAATAACGTTTATTTATTTATTTACACTTTATTGCACAATAATAAAATATAGTACAATAGGCGGACTTAATGCTAAAAGCATTTTCTCCCACTCAACCATTGGGCCAAACAGAAATAATACAGGCGGTGCAAAAAGAGAGAGAAAAAAAAGATAACAACCATGAAAGTAAATTATAACTACTATTAATAAACTTACACATATATAATAAATATATAATTACACATAAATATAAATACGCAATATGATTGTACACAGAATTCGTATCAGTGAGAACCTTATAAGAAGAAGAAGAAAAAAAGAAGTTTATAGTCAATTAGTCCTTATAGTGACTTTGCAAAGCCTTCTTAAAAGAAAGAGCGTTGTGTTACTACTACTAAAATTAAGTAGCCAGAGTTGATGGTTTTCAGTCTATGTAAAATCCCATGTAAGGAAATCTCTCTATTTTGAAAATGCACTTGTACATTTCGAATTTGGGCAAACGAATAACATAAAACAATGAACTTAAAAACGTGATATGTCTATACACTATAAAGTGTTTGGCAAAAAAAACAACAAACGGTCATCAGTACCTAGGCTACTTGCTAGTTAAGGCAAATAACTGCATGTGTCAGAAGAAAAAGAACGCTGTAGCCCAAATAAAATACTTACGTTTAGTGAAAAATAACTAACATTTTAATTTACCTAACTGAAATTTACTACCAATACTTTGTCATAATAAATTAAGTAATTTTCACTCTAAACAAGCTAAAAGCCAATTTATCTATATAGCGTTTTAATATCTCAGCAATAAACATAGCTGCAATTATCTTTAATGTGTAAGCTAACTTTTTCTTACACTCAACGTATCAGGAGTCGAACCTATGATCATATCAGCCGAACGACGCCCACTGCTGGGCATAGGCCTCCCCCAAGGATCTCCACAACGATCGGTCCTGTGCTGTCCGCATCCAGCGGCTTCCCGCGACCTTGATCAAATCGTCGGTCCACCTTGTAGGGGGCCTGCCCACGAAACGTCGTCCGGTACGCGGTCGCCATTCGAGAACCTTTCCGCCCCAACGGCCATCGGTTCTCCGCGCTATGTGTCCCGCCCACTGCCACTTCAACGATGCAATCCTTCGAGCGATGTCGGTTGTTTTAGTTCTCCTGCGGATCTCATCATTTCTGATTCGATCGAGAACCTATGATAGCTATGTATATCCTTACGTCAGAATCATTTATTAGTCGGACTATATACACTAAGATCTGTTTAGGTATCACACTCATTTGTCACTTAAGCTTGTAGAAGTAGGCCTGTCAATTATTAGTACGAAAACAATCTATTTACGAACTTTAATTAGTTTGATTATACGAATAACATTAAGTGGTAGGTGTTGATAATAAACCTACACTAAATTAATGTCTATTGAATATGGATTAGGCCACCAAAAATGTTTTTTATCACTTGTTTGTAATAATGTTAACACCTGGTGGTTTAAGCTTTGTGATGGTTGAGTTAAGGTAGTAGGAACTAAAGGTACCTTCCCACATTGTACTAGCCAGTGGAAGGTAACCTTCAAAACATATAATATTAACTGGCCATACAGCATCTCCGACTTTCAGAAAGCACTGGTATCGATTGAAATTGGTCTTTGGGCCCACTCAGAGGCCTTATGGCGGTAGTATCAATTTTTATGTTCCACTTTTTCAAACAGTCGTTCTTTGTTATTATTTTTTTACCTACAAGCTTACTTTCCACTAATAAAATAATTTTAATGGTAGTCATAGAAACTGATGTAAACGACTTATAAATCTGTGATCCTTAGACAACAATATGTCTGCAAATCGAAGAAGTATCTATAACACTCGAGACATTAGCCTCGCAAATGCGACCGCCGCTAAACGAGACTAATTTTCTCAAAATAAACGTTCAATTGTTCGCCAGGAATCGATCCCGCGATCCAATTAGTATGTAGCCGGCCGAAGGCGGGAGCTACGCGGCCGACTAAGCCCGGACTCGAGCCCTGTCTTAGGGAGATTACAGCTGGAAATTAACACCTATTGTTATCAAATATTTTTAACTTCTACAAAGCCGCGTGGTGCTGGCAGAAAAATAGAATGCCACCACCCTTTTTTCTATGGATGTCCTAAGAAGCTGCTAAAGAAGTCGCGCCCGAAGAAAACGAACATCATTGTCTTACCTTCAACATCAGCCAAACAACGATCGCCAAACCGCCTGCGTGGCGATTACGGCAAAATTCTTTTGGTATGTAGGCTGATGAATACAATAGTGTCATTAGTGGACACACAAATAATTATCAGCAGATGATTATGATGTAAATACATTTTCATGAAGTAAATGTGGAGAATTGAACTTTTTTACTTTAAACAAAATATTGAAAAATTACAATAGATATAAAACATAATACTTAACGAACATAATAAGTATTTTATTTGTAGCTATCCCGCGACAATTAGTGCAATCGAGTCGAAATATCGGGAAGGTAAAGTTTTTTTATTCAATATTGTATTATAAGTAATGCAACTTTAAAATTGTTTTAGACAGGCGGCTAATTCATTAAGGATGTACGTCTGCCGCCGGCCTATCAGACACAATAAGGGCGAGGAAGTCTGCCGCCGCTCCGCGAATATTTGCATCCTCTAACAATGTCGTTATGTTAATACAAGATCGAGAGTCAAATCATCGGTGATCCGATCAGTAAACAATCAATACTTTTGGGTCATCGAATGAGCTGTTGGAACGGATAGCGAGAGAGGTATCTAATTGATGTCACCTGCATTTAAGTTTGCCAATGGCAAATAATTCAAGGACTCAATGTAGTCAACTTATTTTGTACAATAATAATTTTACTACAAATGAATTCGTTTTGCGACTAACTTTGTCAGCGGTTCAACTGCGTAAAAAGATTTTACAAACTTTATTTGATATTTTAGCAATTAAATTGCAATTATAATATCAGTATATAAACTTGAAAAATTATGTCTCAGGCGGGACTCGAAACCGCATCTCCTCGCATGCCGGGCGGGCGCTATACCATTAAGCGCCCGCCCGGCGTGCGAGGAGATGCGGGTTCGAGTCCCGCCTGAGACATAATTTTTCAAGTTTATATACTAAGATTTTACAATTTGAAAAGTAAAGTTACGGCCTAATTTCATCTCACTGCAGGGCAAGGCTTACATCATTGAATTCAAGCTACCACAGAAATGGTGAGTACCTATCATTGTTGTAGTAATTTACAAATAAATTCGTACTTATTTAAAAAGTACCACCATACATAAATACGCCTAAATCATTATCTTTCTATGTAATTTCTTAGATTCAAATCCCTTAAACTTTTTTATTTTATTAACAAACTTTGATGCACTTACAGTAAGTATCGAAGAGCACATCAAATTTGTTTTCAAACCGAAACATAAGTAAGTATCACCATGGAACTTTGGATAGGAGTCAAATTAAACATGTTAATAAATAAATACAACGAATGAATAATAGCGATTAATATTCCCACGTGGCTCTAACATTGCATAGCCATATTCCGTCGCCGTCTCGCGGTGTGAAGTGGGTAACGAGAGGTGTTAATATATAAATATTTAATACGTCCGTACGTCGCATGCATTGCGATTATACTATAGTTGTAGGTACAAATTTTTAATGGCTTGATCGTTGGTAGTTTAACTGAAGTCTCGCGCCTCACATCCTTTGGTCGTTTGGAACACGTACCTCTAGATTAAATACAATTTATATACCTACAAACTAGTGGAAGGTAGAAAGCATCAAAGGAATCCCACAAAAAATAAATGATTCGCCTGTCGTAGGCTTGCGATCGCTCTTCAAATAATAAGCTTTAAAGATCACAATTCCATTTCATTGCACTAATCTTATGGTCCTAGGGCCTGAATAGGGATATCCCTATTCAGGCCCTAGGACCACCTGGGCTATGGTATGTATGTATATATATAGGTATGGACTTAGTTTCCTAGCTGTATCAAATTAAAGTTATTTAGTGTGTTTTGAAATAAAATAAAATACATTTAAAACGCTAGAGCGATTTGCATGCCGAAGTGTCAGTTTAAAAAATTTGGTTAATAGGTATAAATACGAGTACTACGAGTAAGTGTTGTCAGTATTTAAGTAGGTAGGGGGTGCACGGAAGGAGCCTCCCAAAGCGGTACATTTTATAATCCCCAATGTACACGGCGCACCCTGGGCAACAATCTGCGAGGACAGCTTAGTCGGTAACGCAGATTGGCTGATCCTTCCACCACGATGGCAACTCACATACAGCCCTCTCGAGGGCCAAACCAACGGCTATCGACACGATAAGAAGAAGAAGTAGGCTAATGTTTCTATCAACAGTATTGAAACGGACATCTTAAGGTCAACATTGAAGTTATATAAATTAAATTCTATGCATTGTTACTAAGTAAAGCGTCAGTTTTATAGAGCACTAGCTGTTGCCCGCGACTTTGTACGCGTCAATTTCGGTTATTATGATCGCTATTATTTTTGCAACATTTTTTACTGTTGCTTCGCTCCTATTGGTCGCAGCCTAAAGCCTTCCTCGATAAATGGACTATCCATCACAAAAATCTTTTTTCAAGTCGAACCAGTACTTCCTGAGATTAACCTGTTCAAACAAACGAACAAACAAACTCTTCAGCTTTATAATATTAGTATAGATTTGATTAACCTTTTCAAATAACTAAAACAACAATTAGGTAATTATATTTTCTCATTATAATACAAAGCAGCGTTTCGCATTTGCCGCGTCGCGACCCGGTACCGGGCCAGCAAAATTCCCGCCTTGTTTATAAACTAATACCTACTATAGATCGACGCATGGTAAATACTCTTCTTAAACTTTAGTCGTTTTCGGGGACTTGAATTCTTTAGTAAAACATAGGCAACGTGCGAAGAATACGAACTAAAATTTAGTGACTAAAGAGTAGTATTAAAAAAAAAGATGTATTTACCTGTAAAGGCATATCTTTTGGTTATGCCCCCCATGTATTTTTTTTTCTTACTGAATGTGTAATGATATGTCGTTGGTAAGTCTTTTTCAATAAATAAATAAAAAAATAAAATAAATAAATAAAATATTTTAATGAACGACTATTACAATATCAGTAAAAAAAAATAATTAATGACTATTATTTTACCCAATGGAACCAGTTTGGTTTAAAAGGTATTAAGTGGGTCAAAAAGGGGAAGTGTGAAAATTACCGCGCCATGGCGGAACAATGTTTGGGAAACACTAATACAAAGTATCATTATACAGAATGAAATTTTAACCACCTTCCAAATTTTTATATATAAATCTACGGCATCCGACCAAGTGAATCGTGTAGACCATTATTCAAAGAACTTGGTTTACTACCTCTGCCGTCTCTGTATATTTACGAAGTATGCCTATTTGTACGTAGACACCCAAATCTGTTTAAGAAGGCTTGTGAGATTTATCCACGTAATACACGAAACCCAAATAGACTTGTATTGGAAGGTGCTCCCAGACTGGCCAAATACGGCAAAAGTTGCTTGATTATGACTATCAATATATTTAATAAAATACCGAATGACATTAAAATGCTGACAATGGAAAAATTTAAGAATAAATTATATAAATGGCTTAGCACGCACAATTTCTACAGTGTAAAGGAGTTTTATGACTTAAAGGAGTAATGTTAAAATATGGTTCTTGTATTCTTTAATTATTGCATGCTATTTATAATTTGGCAAAACATGAATGGTCTATAATTTCTATAACATCTACATCATGTACCGTGTTTTATGCAATTTAATAAAAAATCTAAAAAAAAAAATCTACGAGTCAAAAAACAAATGACTATTTTTTCTTTTGGTATAGCCCAGTACAAAAATGTCAAGATAAAGCACTTAGAAAATGTCCGCCAAAAATATAAAATTTTTGATACGGCCGCCTAGTAACACTTTTTTTACGCGTTGCGCATCTCATTCATTCATTACGATATTATTCATAAGTTTTTGATTTTCCCTTTACACCTTAACAGGTCTAGGACCGTATTAATTGAAAACTATATCGCGAAAAATATTTTCGGGTGATAACTTGCTTTACATTTTTTACTTCATAAATAGGCTCTAAATACGATACTGAACGCCTATAAAAAATTTGGAAAGTGGTTAAAATTTCATCCTGTATTGTCAATAAGTAGGTAGCCCATAAAGTGACTGACAGTTAGACCTTTGAGGAAATTAAACAGCAGAAGTATATAATAAAGTGAAACTTGCGAGAAACTAAAACTCTTATGTATTTGAGTTTTAATTGCATTAGTTACATAAGCTGTTGCCAACCTAATTTACTTCGGACCGACGCCAGCGGAGATGATTTTATGCACAGTTAAATACACATTAGAAAACAATGTTATGTTAAATATATTAAATTAACACTAATATTCCGATTATGTTTTTTGATCATCACAGAAATGTTTTACTTTTAAAGTTTTTTAAATAGCTTAAAAAATTTAAGGGCTAGTGAAAATATTATTTAAGTACGTACGTACGCAAATAATTGTAAATGATTTTTATAAAAAAGGCTATTGTGCTACTAATAATAATTAAAAAAAAAACAAATAATGATGGGTTCTTTGAGCTACTTTTCCTTCTTATTTTTGTTTAATTTATACAAAAGCACTAGTCGGGTAAATTATTGGACTTTGCATACTGTTTTTTTTTAATTTTTAAGTACCTAAACATTTATTTAAAACTGAATAAATAGCATTGTCCCTTACTTTAAGATTATAGCAATGCAATGTTTTCTAGTCTAATGTTGTCCCATTAAATAAACTTCTGAGTCTATATAAAGTAATTGTCACTTTGTACAGTTTTTGTAAAAATCACACTTAACTCAACGACATAAGATGCCCCAGTATTAAGACTAATCTCCTGTCAGAACTCCAATATTTTGTCAAGCTAAAGTGTGAAGTAACGGCCTATCACTATCCCACTGCAGAGCAAAGGCCTCCGTCATTAAATCATTAAGCAATGATGGGCACAGGCATTCCCATCACGTTTGCCGAACGCGGGCTGGTGATCAAACCCGAGCAATGATCGAAAATTCTGAACCCTTGTTGCCCGACCCGGGAATCGAATCCTGAGACCTTGGCCCGGTGCTAAAACCGCAGGACCAGCGGGTTTAAATGAGGTATACAAGATTAAAAAAGCGAATAGCTGTGTTTTAGGCATTAACTATTGTTCGCGAGAGGCGTCGATCGGTGTCACTGCACGCAGCGAACAAAAAGTCATCGCGTGCGCGGGCGGCTGCGCCTGCGCTGCGTGCTCTATGCGCAACACGAGATGCAAGTTCAGATTCCCATGTACAGATTAAAAACTTAATTTTTATTCGTCACAAGAGCTGTCAGTCAATTGTTAAAAGATGTCATGTATAAGTCGGGAGTCATGAACACTAAGTGCACGACTCTTGCTTTACCTTGATTTTTTTAAAGACTAAATTATTTCAATCGTATGAGGTCTAATACTAACCAAAACTTGCACTATGTATTATACATATAACTACTAGTAGTAAGTACTCGTAATTAATAAAGGTAAATTACTTACTCACTATCATTATTAGCTTCATATGAGGAAGGTTTAAGATAAAATTATTTTAAATTGATATAAGAAAAATTTATTTCATTAATAGAATTATTGGGGCGATGTAATCTGAGTGTCTTTATAAGGTAATTTAATTAAAAAATATATTTTCGTCACCCATCACTTTTAAAATATAATATATCTTAGTGATGTTAATCATGCAACTCAGCTCATTAAAATGTGAATAAAACTTGAAATTAATATAGACCATTGCACGAAATGTTAAAAAATTTTGGAGCCCTACCCGGAGATCGAACCCGTCTTGGGTTCTGACCCGGTACTTACACCATTAGTCCAATGACACCAACCATAGACATTTTATAAACCTTTTTCATTAAAAATAGAAGTCATTAAAAGTTTAAGCCCGGGTTGTAACAGGTGCCCACTGCTGCCGGTAGAGGCCGCTGCGCCTGACATAACGACGTCAGGCGGGACTGGTTATATGTGTACTTCGTTCAGGTAAAAAGTTGCACTGACAGCCACCGGGTGTACTTGTTAGCTTAGGTATGACGACATTCGATTTCTAGTTTTAGATATGGTCGGAAATACCGTTTTATATTAGTTTGTCAGATGAAATATGCTACTTTTTACTGGCTTGATAACTGTCAGCTGAAAATCTAAAAACTAACCACCAATTAAACCTTTATGACAACCAAAAACATTTTAAGATCAGAAAACTTAGGTTTTTTCTAAAATATAGTGTACCTATTACCGGTACATTTGTAATGTATGACGTATGTATTAATTGTAAGGTGCCCTATATATGATTCATGTAATTCCATGTATAAGCATGATAGCACCCTTCCTCTTCCTATAGGTGTCGTAAACTAACTAAAGTAGTACTTCTAGAAGAAAATGGGCAGTCTTCTCGATACCATTAGTAAAAGCGCCTCCTGGGGCCTATTTGCAGAAATAAAACTGATTTTAACTGATTTTAACATTGGTAAAACTGAGATCGCCAACTCGCCTGATAAGCCTTGCGATTATGGCAAAAAAAATGTAGAGACTCGAATCCAGTTAGTAGATTGATAACCCTATAATTTCAAAAATAGAGGTTCCATATCAAATCTCCTTTATTGTTCGTAGGTTGGACGTTAACAGTGATTTATTTAATAGTATTCACCCTTTACCATTACAATTTTATTTTAGGTCGAATCAATTCTCAGGCCACCAAATGGGTCGTATTCAAATCGCAATTCACGACAAGAGCTGACAGTCAGTCAGTTGTCGCGTCTTAATTGAAGTGATATAACGAACCTAGTATCTGGAACTGTTAAACTACCATCGAGCGATTGGAACAGAGGGTCTCCTCATGCCAATTATGCTCGTCTAGCCAAGCAAATCGCAGGAAGCAGACGCGACGGCGATCACCCATCAATCATCATCAGACGGTCAATCAATACGATTGGATTTGTAGAATTGTAGTCATAGGTTTTCTTGAGACTTTTTGATCATCAAACATACAGTACAATGAAAAGATTGGATAAAATAATGTATAATAGATAAAAAATTGGTAATCTATCTACCATAATTTATGACCATTGTAAATTCCATTCTTATTAAGCAGTAGTGTTTTATCAAACAAGTGCATAAAAGTGTCTCTAAACAAAAGTTACGTAAAAATGCTGAAGACCGTACTGAATTAAACTGCACAGAGATGGTTAGCGACATCTATTGGCGCGCGGATGGAAGCTCGCCGCTACAATGCTTTCATATTTCACGAACCCGGGAGTCTAAGGGTTTTGAAGTTTTAATACATTCAAAGGGAACAAGAAATTGTAATATCTTTCTCGTCATTTTATTTTCAGCTCTAAAGTTTTATAACATAAGGAGATACTAGTACATAGTTTAATTTGTAAACACTAAAACAATAGTCTGTAAATCATCAACATAGGTATAATTACAACATAGAAATAAAGCAAAAGATTGGGCCTTTTTTGTAACTAATATTTTAGAGTATACTCTATAATATAAATTACAAAAAATATAAATTACAAAAGGCCTAATCTTTTGCTTTATTTTTTGTTGTAATTATATGTTGGCAAGTCAAGATGGTCGCACCTATAAGAGATAGAGTTTTACGTTTACTTCTCTTAGATAGAGCATTTAGAAATATGTCAAGTATCCTTACTTTTATGACTACAATAAGTATATGCATGGAAGATTGCCCCGAAAATTTCACCCAAGATCGCTTACGTATTTCAAGTGTACGTGTATAGAGGCTCTTTTTAGGTGATTTTCCACATATATTTTTATATCTAAACCTTAAATATAGCGAAGCAAACCACGCCTCTGCTTCTAGAGTTACCCACGAAAGATGGGTGTAGGTAATTGGTGTCATTAACGTCGCGTGCGCAGCAGGCCTTGACCCGCGTGGGACCTGCGTCATGAGCATGTAATCGATGTGATAATGTCTTTCAAGTAACACACAGAAGCCATGTACTAGCGAAAAGTTGATGATATATGGCTGTGACTTCTATCTACAAAGGGATAACTTGTGTTTTAAACATTTGACACTTGGAATGTATTGATCGAAGTATTTGTTCTTATTTCAAATTGATAGGCAATCTTTAAAGTGTTTTATTCATATGCAATAAACTCGCCTTTCTACTTCATGAAGGAGCAGCTTATTAAAATTGACATGTATTTACAATACAACTACCTTTATCTTGTAAGTACAGTATTTGCTTATCAGGATACACTTTAGTTGTAAAATAAAACCTATTGCAACTGTGTAAGATGTGCCAGAGTTTAGCTTGATGTGCTACCTACTGCACAACGCAACTTAAGAATTAAAACTAAACCAAGATGTCGACCTCTCAAAACTATAATATTGATTACCATCATCATCACTTGCCTATTTCAGTCCACTGCTGGACTCAGGCCACTCCAAAACGGGGATTATTTCATAATTGCCACGCTTGTAGACGGCTTGGCGGCTGCTATTTGGCTAATAGTGGAGGAAGACGCTACTGCTTTTCTGCTTCTGGCAGTACTGATTTGGCCGCCTTTTTGGTAATAACACAAAAACCGACCAGCTGAGCAAAAACTACAAAGAACTAAAACTACAAAGCAACATTTTACAGGCTAAATGTCTCGAAGTTTTTACAACGAATATTTTTGAAGGAAGTCAACCATTTTTTCTATCTGTAGCGATGTTGTTCTTTTCTCAATCAAAATTTGAACTATAGCCTAGTAAACAAGAAGAAGAGTAGTGGTAGTTTTTTTTTTTAATTCCTTCGTGTGGTGACGTCAAAATATTGATTTAAACACTCCTCAACATTTCATGACGCAGCTCTTGTGTCAGATCACACAAATGTATACTCTATAACTTTAATAAACCGACGCTAAAAAGAAATATTGGTGTTATATCCCTGATAACATCATCTAATGATTATTTTGCGCCGGCCGACGAAAGAATGGCATATTGTTCAGATGCCCTAATTGACCTAGGGGTGAGGACAACAAGGGTCACTGCTTCGACTCCCGCATTATTCAGTCTTTGTTGTGCTTCGTGGCTTTTCACTTGACTTTTAAATACAAATAGGCATTTAAATTTTTCGTCGCCTTTAAGTCAGGCGATGTTGTTAGTAAACGAATTTTAGGGTGTCAATTCTATGGTCAATGTAGTTTATAGTTAGCCATTTTATTATAAGTTCCTTAGATCTGTTTCAATTTTAGTACGAGTACAAGTCTCTTGGAGATTACATTTGTAGGCACAAATTTAATATCTTATATTAAACTTACATACCTATTAGCGTAAAACGTTTTGGCCAGTAAGTACTTACCAAAGATTAAGTGTTAAAATTTGTAATTAAAACCTAAAGTTCGATTCCCAATTGACACAAGAAATAACCAATTCTCCAATCATCATCATCATCAGCCTATCCCAGTCCACTGCTGGACATAGGTCTCTCCAGTTGCACGCCGGCAGATTGATCGTCGGCTTCAATAAGTTACATTTATAGCATCAAGTGAAAATACCTGTCAATTGCCCCACAAAAATGTTTCTCGTCGGACCTTGAACCTGTCCAGTAGTAATTTTAACTCACTAATAGTATAGCTTTAATAAATCAAGACAGAGGTCCCGTCCCAATGACTCCTATAAACGTAATTGGGTGGCAATTGGGTGCGCGCGCGCCGACTCCGTCGCACGGCGATACATCACCGCGATCGCTCATTAACAATATGCTTTCTCACAGCACCTCTCCCATTAATGATAGAGCTATGTTAACAATACTTGACTGAGCAAATAATTAAGATTCCACCTAATTATGATGTGTCGGTAGTAAAATATAAAGTTTTTGTATCAAAACATTTTAATCCCATAATTGCATTGTTCTTAATCTAATTATAGCGATACGAAACTTGTTATTTAATGTTTCACTTCATTAAGTTGATGAGGAAGAAAAACGTACCATAACATTTAGCGGTTGTCGAAGTGAATATCTGTTAATAATGTTTAATAAGTTACAGTTGATAGGGGATTCGGGTGACTTATCTGTAGGTACTTATATTGTATCTAAACTAGTTATGAAGCCTTAATGGCCCTATAACATAAGACAATAACCATTAAATTAAAATATTTATCGTGCTTGTAGATAACTTCTTTTTATTATTCGGTGTCTGAATAAGTACACCAAAGATAGAAGAAGTCTTACTGTTTTTTTATTGATAGTTATAATTTAATGCCAAAATAAATGAAATAAAATAAATAGATTAATGAATTTATGATTAAGTAAATAAATAAATAATATTGTAATATGTTTTATTGATTTAAATTTAGTTTAAGTGATACTTTATAATTAATATTTGAATTTGATTTGTCGCATTTGAACATCCACTTAATGTATCCATGTTTTTAATAAATAAAACTTTGAATTAAAGTTCATATTTGAATTTCATTTTACCTGAAAGTCCATTACTAAATCAATTTAGGCAAAACTAACGACTCTTTGAAAACTAACCAATTAGATTTGATTTCTAAATACCTCAAGTAGAGAAATAGAAGCAAAAATTACAAATCAGAAACCAGTACAGAAAAAAATAAAATAAAATATTTACTTGCCATTTCTATTAGAACTATTTAGAAAGTGTTAATTATATACTTCAAGAACCTTAATGTGTTAATAGTTCTGTCTATAAAGTTACTAGAAAAGCAAACTAAGCCAGTAGTAGGTAAGAAATAGTAATAGATACGCGACCAGAAGTATCAAATATTAGGAAAAGGTGTCCTATTGTCAAATCATGCATTACCTAATATTTACAAACATATCATAATATAGGTAAGTAGTAATTTTAAATTTAAATGATTAGATACGTTAAATGTTTCCAGATTTCTCATGAGTTTTAAGATTTTCTTCTCTGTTTCTCTCAGAACCAATTACGTCTTGTTATGTTGTGTGAAGTTTGATCATGTTGCAAAAACACGTGACAAAATGGTCGACCTAGCTGTTTGTACAACTACTAGTAGCAGAACTAGTAGGTATAGAGATACGCAAAATGTCACTTGCTCCCGGTGAAGGAAAACGTCATACTAACGATGTACTTTGACTTGGTATTTAGAATAGCAAGCTCATAACTTAGTACGTAAGAAGAGCATTTCAATAAAATTAATACTATAATGACAGAAATAACTCAGAAGTAACCTGTTGTCTTTTACAGACTATCACCAAAGTAAAGTAACAGCCTATAATCATCCCACTGCACGGAAAAAAAAGATTTCCTACAATACTACAAGAACGATTAGTTAAAAAAAAAACTGTTGAGTCTACGAAAACCGGGTTGAGATAAATAAAAATATCGTATCATGAAATAAGTGACTTGTAAACATTAACATATGATTCTAGTTAAACATGATTTTGTAACAATTACTTTTAAATCGTTTTGATTAACCACGTAACATGATAAATACAAATAGGTTTGTAAAAATTATGATGCATCTGTAACGGTGAAAATACGCATTGTAATCTGTACCCGTCAAATAGGTTAATAACTGCGGTAAAAGCGGAGAGGAACGGGGGAGGGGGGCGTTAACCGCCAAAAAAACACATGCTTGCAAGCAAGCAGGTCGAAACCAGTTGCAAGCCGCCCCGGTGTTGTTTGTTTGATTTGATAATTGATTATTTATTTGTTGTGTGTCGTCTACGCCGCCGGCGCGAGTACAGTGTTTTGCCTGGCATACAAGTGATCCTTTACCAATTGATGAGGATGTGAAAGTGTTGTTGCAGGCGTGGAATTTAGAGGGCTACATCGAGCTATTTGCAAGTAAGTAAAGTATTTTTTCCTAAAATAACTAGTAGTTGATTAATATAATTTGATAAAACCAATATAATCATTCAAGTTTTCCGGTGCACGCTGTAGCTAACTATTATAGTCTAAATTGGGTGGTACCTACCTACATCATAGTGTCTTTTTAATTTACGACACAAAAATAGGTAATGGAGTACATAACGATTAATGTTGAATGAAACGGGCATGATTAAATTAGGTTTATGTTATATAGGTATACTATTAAACTATAGGACTATAAAGTACCAATATAGTTGTTATTCATGCTTAACAAATAGGTATTTCACATAAAACCCAGATCAAAAAGTGCGTGTCAGGCCACGCGCAATCTAGGGTTCCGTAGTTTTCCGTTACAGTATGTAGTATTTGCTACCTGATTTACAAAATTAAGACCATCGTATAAGTAATTTCCTTCACTAAGTAAGTTTAAGTTAACTCTGTCTGCAAGTATAGTAACATAAAACACTACATAACTGTGTAAAAAGTTTTCCTTTTAACTTCGTTAATTATACTACACTGTCGTGTATTTTTTCACATTTCTTTCGCTGTCAGAGGCTCTAATTGTAACAAAAAATGGCATTTTAAAACTTATTATATTATTACGCAAACCTAAAATAGTAACTAATTAAAGTACTATTGTTTGCAACTGAATTATTTTAAATAGGTAATTGATTTATTAGATTTTATTAAATACCTACTTATGTTTATTTACAGAAAACAAAATTACCATTGATTGTCTACATCTGCTCGATGTACAGATGATTAAAGAATTAATTCCAGTCATAGGTGGCAGGACTATATTTTCAAAAAAAAAATAAGATAATTGGATGAAATTGTCACAACAGTCAGAAAAAGTAAATCTACTTGTAAGTTAATCAAATTGTATTGCACTATATAAAATAAGTAATTGTTTATTTAGGTAATTAAAAAATAATGTGTTTTTGAAAAGTTTATAAATAAAGGCAATTATTTGTATATTAGTATAAGAGTTGGAGTTACTTCAATTGCCGACCACCTCCGTAGCAGAGTGTTGTCCCCATCTCCGAGGTCCTAGGTTCGATTCCTATAATACAAATGCTAGTTACTTACCTTAAAACCAGAGCAATGTATGTGATATTGTTCAATAGTTATTACCCATGGCAGAACAGAAATTAAAAATTATCAAACTTGGTAGGTTTCTTTAATTTATATTTTAGAAACTGTTTTAAAAAGCATTTATTTAGTTTCTTAATCAAAACATGTAAGTTTAAATGTTACTTACTAAGTAAGTTCATGGATTCCATTAATTTTAAATGATAAAATGAAAAGATTGATCACATGTTTAATTTGATTGCCTTGGAGTAAAATCTTATTTGTGTTCAGTATTTTTCTTGTGTGTGTTAGTGATGATATCTCTTAAATTAAATTATTTACATTAATTATTTTATTTTATCAAGCAGGATTTGGATTCTACTACAGAAGTCAACCATGATATAGATGTCTTATCAGATCGACATCGTGATCCATTTAGTAGCATTCTAATATAGAAATATTTCAACTTGAGAATGAAAATCAGACATGTGGGAGTGTAATGTGTTCATCACCCATTGCATCAACAAGCAAAGATGACAGCCTGTGGGATTTACAGACTAGTTCTGTTATCGAGTCTACGGGAAATACAGGAGTCTTCCAATGCAAGGTGGGTATGGTTGCTCGAGGTACAAATAGTAGATGTTGATTTTCTATTAAAAAAAACACAAACTTTGTTCCAGAAACTATTGGATATCCTTCAATCCAGTGTGGTAGACTATTACTAAGTTTGCATCAGGAAGATGGGTTGCTAAACAGTAGTTCAAGAAGAAAGCTTTGTAATATTATAATTAAATATTTACTTGGAGACGATGCAAAAATGGCAACAATTCCCAGTGCAATTTTATGTGACATGGCTTTCCAAATAATTTTTGAAGTTAGTATTTTTGAAACAGCATACTTTGATGAAAGATTACACTGTTTTGTTGTTATACGGAGAGAGACAGAAACAGAGTTTTATATGTATGATAAACTTTTTAGCTATGTGCCAAATACTTTGACTATCAGCCGCGATGGTAAAATATTGTATGTCACTGTGAGGTCTCCGTTATGATTATAATATTAAATTAAGTATTTTAGTTAAGTTTTAATACTTATCTGTTAAATGGCTGATAGCAGCCAACTAGCGCCACCAATAGATATAATTTTGTAATATCTAAATCAAACTAATTCTTTTAAAAGCTGAAACGGTAATACACACATAAAATACTTTTAAAATCTTTTAGTTTTAAAATGAGTTTTTGCCACATGTGGTCACTTTTGTTTTAAGTCCATTTGAAAGAAAACTAGTGGAGTGAAGGCAGAATTCAAATTCATGTATTTTATGAGTGCATTGCCGATCTATTTTACTAAACGTCTGTCTGTTTTAGAAGTTTTAAAATTAAATCCATAGTTAGTTAGCTAGTTGGCTACAATCAGCCCCTTAAAGTAATAGGTTTTCCCTACAAAGTGATTATATGTACATATTAATTTTTGAACACCATGCAAATTTTAATATAGTGTTGTATTTATGAATATGAACAATTTTTATTATGGAACTAATAGTGAAATAATAGAAAAAAAATCTGCTATCCCATAGACCCTGTATACAATGTGTAACACTAAATACGCTAAACCTCTTAGGATTCTATGAGACCAACATCGAAAAAAAAAAAAACGATTCTCTTAACAAATAATGTCACGTGACGAAAAAATTAGTATGTGACATTGATCTGCGTTAATTTTTTGTTCTATGTTGGTCCCATAGAAAAAGTCATTGTATTTGAGCACCAGAATCAGCACCTAAGAGGTTTTGCGTATTTGACGTTACACGTTGTAATATGTGTAAATACTTTTTAAACATTGTACAAATTACATTACAGGAAACATTTATTTATTTATTTATTTATTTTATTTATACTCTTACACTATCTTATTTAGAATCGTGCAATTTAGGCGGTCTTATCGCTATAGGCTATCTTTTTCATAAAACCTAATGTACAGGACAATTGTATCTTAGTTTGTTCGAAAATAACGCCTAAACAAAAAGACAATTAAAAAATATATATGTTTGTATTCAGACACACCGAAACACCATATAGTCAATATTTATTTGTGAATTTCTTCAATCAGTACAGTCTTAGTTTTGTTTAAGTTTTTTATTTGTAAGTATAGATAACGTTGTTTTGCTATTACGATGAAAGACAAAACCCTGATTTTATACGAGAACAATAAATGTTACAATAATGTTGCAATAAAGATGAGTAAACTAATACATTTTAAACTTTTTATTTTTTGCATTTACTTAATTTTGTAACTTTTGTCATTATGTTCATTGGCGGGATTGAAGTGGTTTTCTGTACCTATAGTATTGAATTTGAACTATTCCTATCTATACAGGATGTTTGGTAAATACCCTATCAAGCCGAGACGTACGTACTCTATAAACTACCCTGAACAATGATTGTTCTACTACTTTTCTGAAAATCGTTTTTTTTTAAATTTTTCATACAAAACTCGATCAGCGGTTTGGTCATTTGTATGAAAAGTCGATTATTTTTTGAAGATTTTCAGAAAAGTGGTAGAACAAACATTGTTCGGGGTGATGTATAGAGCACGTATATTTCGGCTTGATAGGGTATTTACCAAACATCCTGTATACAGTCAACTATCGAAGTGACAAATGTTACAATAAGAGTACAGTCCCCATTACAAAAACTACATTGTAATCATTGCATCCATGCACTGTTAGGTGAAATATATTAATCAGCACCATAAACAATATTACTGCAATCATAACAATGCATTTACTGTAGAGATAACTATTTAAATAGTACTTTAAACAAGAACCATAAAGTATAGATCACTAAAGTCTTGTAAGAACTAAGAAATGACTTGTATAAGCATCCCTAATATCTGTTATTTTTAACAATTTACTTAGTAGATCGTAATAATAAAATTGTTAGGTGAACATTCCGAATCGTGTAGCGGTTACAATGTGCTTCTTCATATTTACATTTAAAATTTAACGAGAATAGCCTGGTAATATTAACAAACAGTTTTGTCATCACATATACAGCAAAACAGTATTGTACAAAAAACCATATTCTGGTTATCTGTACGAGAATGTTTTTTCAGTGTGCAGGGAAAAGGCCTCCATCATTGAATTCAAGTTACCAATGATGGGAACTGGCATAATCACCACGCTTGCCAAATGCGGGTTGGTGATCACAAACCCGAGCAACGTTCGAAAATTCGAAACTTTTTGTTGCCCGACCCGGGGATCGAACCTGGGACCCCGAGATCTTGGCCCGGTATTTAAACCACTAGACCAGCGGGGCGTTATCACCAAAGTAAAAGAAAAAAACTTTATCCCAATTTTTTTGTCAGAAATTACCAACTTATGAGAGCTGCTGTTGCCCGCGACTTCGCCCACGTTAATTTCTGTTATTATGATCGCAATTATTTTTGCTACATTTTTCACTAATTCTTCGCTCCTATTGGTCGCAGCGTGATGTTATATAGCCTAAAGCCTTTCTCGATAAATGGACTATCCAACACAAAAATAATTTTTCAATTCGAACCAGTACTTCCTGAGATTAGCGCGTTCAAACAAACAAACAAACTCTTCAGCTTTATAATATTAAGTATAGATCAAAATACGACAAAGTAGTAATCCCCAAAATGTCTTTACCTAATAACTATTGGGTTTTATTTGAAATAAAGGTCACAGTTTGTTTGTTCAAAAACTAGGACTTTGAACCACACAGCGTATAACAGGAAAATATTACAGACATGTATTTAAGCAAAAAAAAACTTAACGCAATTTCACTTATTTTCGTATTCCTAGAATTGGACGGCTCGGTCATGTCAGTTAAATATTCTTAGACTGCAAAAACACACTCAATAATGTGAGAAATTAATGTGACACAATGTACTTGTATAGGTGCGTTTAGTGATGGATAAGTGTGCGGTTATTAAAATAAAGCCAGCATTAACAAACAATGAAAAAATGTGTTTGCAACAGAATGTCACATCTAGCATTTATCGAAGAATTTGTCATTTCAATATAGTATAGAGTGAGCACAGAACTGTGCTAACCACAGCAATTATTTCGTGTTATTATTACCCAGAAGCGTGTGCGACTGTCAGAGGCGATGATTATGCGGACCACTATTTGATGCATATTAACAAAGCATTCCAGTATTCTATAATTTCATCGACCACTCAATAAATCTAATAAACATTTCCATTATGCATTTATCACAGAAGAAAACGAAAAAATCAAAGTCGATCTAGGAAGTGTGTTTAGTAAATACGAGTATAATGAATTTCCTAAATCAATTTCGTTACCTTTAACTTGTCTCATGATATTTACAATAAATTGAAACTTTCCGTATAGATTTTATTTCGGACAATAAATTTACTTTTACATTTTTATAACAACAATTTGAGGCTTGTTTTTATTTCAGATTCACCCTACTCTTAGATATCCAACCTTTGAATACGTAATAATTTGACATTATTGAATGTGGAATCAGACACGGACCATAAAAAAGGAATTAATAAATTCAGCAAAACATTTTCAAAAATCTATACTAATATTATAAAGCTGAAGAGTTTGTTTGTTTGTTTGTTTGAACGCGCTCATCTCAGGAAGTACTGGACCGAATTAAAAAAAAAAATGTGTTGGATAGTCCATTTATTGAGGAAGGCTTTAGGCTATATAACATCACGCTGCGACCAATAGGAGCGAAGCATGAGTGATAAATGTTGCAAAAATAGTCGCGATCGTAATAACAGAAATTGACGCAGACGAAGTCGCGGGTATCAGCTAGTACATAATAATTGTAATTTTAATGCTATTAATAGGCTATTAACGTGCGTCAATTGCGTATTGCGCTTTCGTTTATCTATGTTACGGTTTATAATTCTATCCCTAGGGATATAACTATATAACGACTTTATCTATCATACTGCGATATATATACTTACTTTGAATTAGTTCTCAGAGGTAGGATCGGTCGATAAGTGCGGGCCTTGATCAGACTCAGCACTGTCTTGGTGAATCACGACTCAAATTTATTGCTCGCAATTAGCTGACAAGTTAGTTATGTAAGCGTAAACATGTGTATTTAATGCTTGTGCGTTTTCCTGGCGATTAAACTGCGTTTTACAATGGGTATAGAACCTATTCAACGACTGCTATTTGAAAATAATAAAAAATAACAACCTTGTTATAAAAAAATCGCGATCGAATCGACAGCCTTATATAAGGAAGTAGTGTTTTCTGACATTCTTATTTGAAAACTATTCAGTTATATCGAATGAAGTTAAAAAATGGCACACGGATAAGTTTAATGTGTGCCACATTTTCAAAAGAATTATGTATTTAGTCAATTATATTTTAAAATAAACCAACCCTCACCTCAAGTTTACATACAACCAAATTTCCTCTGAACTCCACTTTCTGGCTTTGCCATAGACGTGTCAAAATCTATTCCTTAATATACATTAATGTTGTAAAATCAAATGATGAATTAAGCACTGGTATTATTAAGTAAACATTCCAATATAGGTACCTACTTAATCCAAATGTTGATTCTGATGATATTTGATGATTACACATTGTAAATCAAACCCAAAGTTATGATACTTTGATCATTTGTCATTGTGCAAATTCTATTGCTGTATGTTAAGGACTTTTTCTCTGGTAAATAGTGATTTGCCATAACTAACTAAAGAATTCCTTAATATTTGTGATTAATTTAAGCAGTAAAAAAATAAAATAATAAATGTTTTGACAATAAAAATGGTTTTTATATGATTTATTTATGAATAACCATGTGAAAATACAAAATGCGTTCTCTACCACCGCTGCACTGTCACTAACACATGAGATCAGGAAGCCATGATGATAGTAAACAGAAATAAATGGCATACAATACATATAATTGGATGAGATATGTCTGTCTATTTGCATAATCTGATGGATTAAGGAGGAAAATGATTTAGATTATTTCCTCATATTTAATAATGCGTTTGGCTTGGATACTATAACTCGTTACGCAATGAGTGGCTATTAAGCTGTCGAAAAAGATTTACCGTGCAAAAATGTTTAAGTGTAATAATATAATGTTAGTGTTTTATGAATTCCTGTTCATATTTATTGTTTTAAATCGTGAATCGAAAATGTAAGTACTTTACCAGCTTCAATAAATAAGAAATGATTTCTGCAACTCTACAAATTTGCCAGTGAAATTATCTATGCATAATCGTTGGGCAATCAAAATAAATCACTGTTAATACCTACCTTAACACGTTTTAGAAATGGATGTTAAAATAATTAAGAAATTTTTGGGATTGCTGTGATTCTTTCATTAAAAGATTTGACGAGGTTATTCGGAGATGATATACGAGTATGTGCGTGTCTTTCTTGATTTATTTGTATCATAAATTGGTTAATACAAATTGTAGACATAAGAAGTTAGAGTTATCTAAGAGTTTTTTATGAGTTAGATAGAATGTAAATAATTAGATTCGCGCTCCGACGCAACTAGTCGCATGATTAACTGCGACATAATTATCCAAATGTTTGATTTGATCTAAACAAATAATGCTAATGGTCGCACTCGCCAGCCTGGGACTGCAGCAAATGAAACAAATCAATTTTGTTGAAAACATAAACTTTATTCCGTCCAAATATTCTTTGTCAACTCGAGTTCCGCTAAATGCGTAATCACAACGTTCATTTCTTTTATATTTACAATAAGTACACAGTGACAGTTTAGTTTATTCACACGCGAGACAAAAACGCAGCCGAACCGTGCGTCGGTCGAGTCCGCCGCGGTGCCGGCGCAACGTGGAAAATAAAAAAAGAATGTCACAGAAAAACATAGCGAAGGGCAAGATAGTGGCCGGGACCGCTCGCGGCGCTACCAAAACCGTGGGGCCTATAAATTTAATACAACGAAAGGCCGCGCCGCACCTGCCGGCATTTTTTGAACATATTTTACGGCAAAACGCAGAAAAACTGACGGCGGCCGTGACGCGGCCCCGCACGGTCCACGCACCCGCCGAGCTCCTCCTAGCCACACCATTGCACTTCGCGCTGGTACTTATCATGAAAACGCAACTGAAATTACTTTAAAGTTACCGTTAACATATGCAAAATACACGCTGCATGTGTTTTAGCATTTATCTCGACGTTTAAATTATAGTTAAATAATGATAACTAATTATTATTTACAAGTTTGCCTATTGGTATTAACTAAAATATGAAAAATACGCCTCAAGTCAACAATACAAGTAGCTATATGATGATAAATTAAATACATTGTAGTATGTACGTGATATTCACGGATAGACTATTTACCAAATGTTTATGACATTCCAAACACTGTTAGTTGACTGTCAAGTAAAAATAACAATAAGAACCATGTACCTACCGCAAGCTCTAGTCTTTTTTGACTGCTAGGCAGGTGTCTATGCAGGATTTGTTCCGAAACGCGAGTTTTATTTCTCCAGTCGTAGAGTTAACTGAATTATAAATAAAAGTTGCATTAATTTATCATTAACTGTTTGACTTATTTAAAATCATGTGTATTACTAATAGTATCGTAAACATTATTGCTCGATAACTAGATACACATCAAATCATAAAACTGGTAATTTTATACAAATTTACAATAAACCAGTCGTTGATAAACTATAATAATATTAATTAAATATAATTGCCAGAAATAATACCTAAATAAATGTAACAGCGTCTATACAGATATTATAACGTTTGTTTGTTTAAAAAATAGATCGGGTTGGGTTACGGCTAATCGTGCAAAGGACTTTTTTTTTCGTTTTTCAGCGAACAAAGTAACAGATGTATATTTTCACTTTTGATCTAAATTGAGCAAATTCGTTTATGCAAATCGGGCAATATCGCAACTGACTGCATTTTTCCATTCCAATGCCGTGTTGTTTTTTTCTCCATTTCTATTTCTCGGCACAAAAAATATATTGAGCGTTCCCGCTGCAACGTATAGCTTTCATGTATTCGGAATAATTGATCGTGTTAAGTATGTTTCCGAGGTTTTGCTTGTATGAACAAAAGTCGCTATTGTTGATATAAAAAATGCATGCGACAGCATCACACCGCTCATTAGATATGCGCAAAAAACAACACAACGTCGCGTCCGAGTTTCATTGGCAAAACACATATTGGATTGTTTATTATAACTAAAATATTTTCAAAGAAAACCCCCGGGTTTCCATCACCGACACTAATTTTATTCTACGTGAGCTAAGATGACTATTTCTGTTAAACTCTAAAATATTTAAACAGCTAATGTCAAAAACATACCAGCAAGCGCTTACTATCTGAAACATATTTTATCGCAATGATTATATCTGTCTGTTTGCATCTCAGACCGCTAATCTCGAGAACGAGTCAGAGATTTTTATTTCTTTTTTGACATTTTTGAAGAAGGCATGTACCCTAAATATCACTTACGGCAAGATCTTTCAAGGATATCTTGTGTCTTGAAATCTTAATCGAGAAAGGGACATTCCGCAGTCGACTGCGTTTGGTGCCAGGAGTGCGTTTATTAATAGAAACGAATGCTCAGAAATCCAGAGCCAAGTGTCTTCTATTAGACATCAACGCCCGCACTATCGACCCGAGTCTCCAAAGAAACGCGACTGAATAATAATCGTTTATCTGCGTAAACGTTGGGTTTTCCGAATAGCTATTATATCTCGCTAAGACACGCTTGTCTAGGCATTCTTTTCAGTTGCGAACGCGAATTTTGGAGTGAAACTATAATAGGCACAGCGTATTAGTTACGAGTGGTGTTTCAGCCAGCGTTACGCGCAGCTATTGTCCGCTCAAGGTCCGCGGTGCGAGGTGTTATGTCGTGGTTTCACCGCGCACCACGCTTCATTACAACCGAGGAATGTCATACTCCGTCTTCTTTGGCGCACGTTAACTTTTTGCGAGTACGCACTGTTTCAGCTCCTTTATATTTTTTGTGATCGTTACTATTGACAGGAGAAAGTTACGCGGATTCAATAAAGCGAACGATGTTTTATTTTTGTTCGACGAACGCTAGAGACTTTTGATTGGCTACTGGACAGTGTTCGTTACTTGACAAGAGCCGTGTCAAATTTCATTTCAATGTTAACCTTTTAATTTTTAAAATCGTTTTAACAAATAGTTCAATATATAAAATAATTAAGTTTGTCACTTATAGTATTATAATATAGTAATTAGAGCAGATGAACGAAGCGCAGAGCAATCAGTTGACGCGTAAACTCTTGTGAATGAGCTGCTCACAAATTATTCAAATGTAATGCAAATCGTATTTATTTTTAATAAATATACCGATTACTACAATACCTGTTACTCTGTAGTAAAATTTGGCATTAATATTTGGATTGTTAGGATATGAATTATTTATTAAAATATGTAAAGTGCTATTAAAGTTACACAACTCTGTTTAACGCGTGTAATACAACTGTACTCGTGTAATTTGAATGACAAAAACAATAAACAAATCACTAATTAGCTAAAGTAACTGTTCATATAACGAAATAACCTGTAATTTGAGAAGAAACCGTAATTGAGTACGCGTTGTAATTTATTATGGTCAAATATGTAAGCTATTTTTCACAGATATTTAACATCATCGAGCCAGCACTTAAACTTTATTAATGAATGTTTAAGAATCAAATAAATCATTGTTACCGCGGACACGTAAAAAATGGAACAACAGGTACCTATATCGAACACCCGAAAACTATTTATCTACAATGGCAAGTGGCAACAAAAGGCCGCGAGTGAGCCCGCGCCTACCTGCCTCGCGAAGAGACGACTGTGACGTTTGTAATTATGACCCGACGCGTAAAAAACACTGTGTATTGTTTGATACCACTTTGATAAACCATAAAAAGAACACCACAATAATTCGTGCAAACAAAATCAAAATAAACGGACTCTACGTCCGAGAAATGATCAGTTCGTATGCCCACCGCTATTTACAGACAGTTTATGAGTAAATATTATTAACATTTTATTCGTTGTACATACAATTGTAGAGTGCAAGAGCCTGTTTAGCTAACTGTAAGTGCGTAAGCTGAGCTAAAACATACTAAATAGAGATTCTCCGTGCGATTTTCGCACGTTGAAGATTTTTCAGGCAATTTTTGTCAGGAATGTGCAATAAAAGTCATTTCCATATTTCAATTTCTATAAAGAACTTTTTTAATATATATCATTATATACGTCGTAGGTACATTATTTTTATATAGAAAAAATACCTATTTTTACAAGTATTAAGTACCAAGGTTGGCCACAAATACATACAAACGAAAAAACAACAAAACAAGTAAAAAACAGGAATAAAACCATTTTGGCATCGTGTCTGCATCGTTTTAATATATTTTTTAATAAATTACTCGTATGTGTGGGACGTAGGTGTGGCGTCCGCGGGGCGGCGCTCGGATCGCTCAATAAACACTTAAAACAAAAATTGCACCTATTGAATCACTCGTATTTTCCTTACAAAAACAAGCTTCGACCCGATTCATATTTTTTACTTTCGTCCTTGTCTCTAATCGTTAAATTTACAGTAATAGCAACAATTTAAATTTAATCCACACCACAATGACTCCCTACTGACAGGTAGGCATGTATGAACATCGTTAATTTATAATATCTATAAATAAATTCGATGAAATCGTCCTTTACGAAAGTGTATAGCGCTAGGCACTCTCGCCGCGACGGCGGCCGGGCGCGCAAGCTAGTCTAGCCGTACTTACCGGGCTCGGCCGCGCGGCGAGGGGCGAGCGACGCCGGACCTCCTCCCAGTAAGCTCTTATTATCAATTAGACTATCTAGCTAACGTCAGCGGCGTACACTCCGAGCCCCGGCGCTTCGACAAAGTATAAACGATTACTGGCTTCGATCTTAACATTACTCACATAATTAAATGACTTCACTGAAATTATAAAGAACTTAACGTAGCGGATAGTCCACGAGACGGGTCCGCGCGCGAACTATTTACATTGCGCGGGCGCGTCGGTCATCGGTCACTTGCGCCGCGGCACGTCCCGGCGGCGGCGCGTATGTACACAGAGCACTGGTCCAGGGCCGGTGCAGGGTCCCGCGGGCGGGCGGCTAGTGCGGCTCCGCGTAGTAGGGCCGCGGCGGCGCCCACGGGGCGAACTGTTAGTGCGCGGCCAGCGTGTGCGCACCTGGCGCCAGGTGCTGCGGCGACAGCCCGGGCGGCGAGTGCGAGTGCTGCAGCGGCGAGCCGTGCACGTCGTGCCCGTAGTGCGCGTGCCCCATGCCCTCCATCATCTCGCTGCCCAGCGTGTTCGGCGGCGTCATGCGCTTCTCCTTCTGCCGCCGGTTGCAGAACCACACGCGCACCACCTCCTTCTCCAGCTGAAGGCTGTCCGCCAGCGACGTGATCTCCTGCGCCGACGGCTTAGGCTGCTTGTGGAAGTGCTGTTCGAGCGCGCCCTTCACTGACACCTCTATCGACGTGCGCTTCTTCCGCTTCCTGCCCTGTGCGGCGATCTTGTCGATGCTCGTCGGGCTGCCCGTCGTCGAGTCCGCCTCCTCGAGCCACTTCTGAAGCAGCGGTTTCAATTTGCACATGTTTTTGAAGCTCAGCTGCAGCGCTTCAAATCTGCAGATGGTCGTCTGGGAGAACACATTGCCATAGAGCGTGCCGAGCGCGAGGCCGACGTCGGCCTGCGTGAAGCCGAGCTTAATGCGGCGCTGCTTGAACTGCTTGGCGAAGGCCTCCAGATCGTCGCTGGTGGGCGTGTCCTCCTCGGGCTGGTCGCGCTCGAGCGCGTGGTGGTGGTGCAGCGGGTGCGGCGAGGGTTGCACGTCGCGCAGCATGTGGTGCTGGTGCATGGGCATGGGGTACCCGCCGTGCAGCGCCACGGGCGATCCGGCGCCGTAGTGCGAGCTGACGACGGGTGCGTGCCAGCCGTGCGCCGCGTGCTGCAGGTGGCGGTGCTCGTGCGGCGCGGGCGGTGGCTTCACGTCGGGCTGGTGCGCGTGCGAGTGGTGCTGGTGCATGGCCCAGGGGTCGGCGGGCGGCAGCGAGGCCCAAGGGTTGCCAAGCACGGGCGCGCCCGGCGACGGCGAGCCTCCCGACTGCAGGTGGTGTTGGTACTTCATGTCCGCCGGCTCGGCGGCGCTGCGCGGCGACGCAGCGTGATACCCGCCGATGTTGCCGAGATCCATCTCGGCGGGCATGTACGTGGTCGCCGCCATGGCGCCGTACCTCAGATCCACGGTGGACGGCGTCTTGCCGGCTCGAAGGCTCTCGAGCCTTCAACTGGCGTACTTATTCGCGAAAATAGCGCGTGTGTCGCGCGGCGCTGCGGCAGCTTTGGCCACCTCACATCACCGAATTCAACAGCGAGCGACATGCGCGTGCGTGCGCGACGGCAGCACGGTGCGGACTGTGGGGCGCCGCGCCGCTGCGCGCGCCCGCCGCTCGGAGAGGGGCGGCCCCGCCCAGCGCCGCCCGCTAATGACGATGTAATTACTGCGCCCCGCCCCGCCCCGCGCCCGCCGCTCCCCCCGCACCCTCCCCGCCGCCGCCGCTCGCCGCGTACTGCGATCGCCGACTACTGCCGCCGGCCGACCCGCGCGCTTACACACCTGACGTTGACTCTATCAATTAATGATTCAAAATTGTTCATAATTAACGACGTTTACATAATTATTAATGATCACTTCTACATAAAATATTGCTAAAATTATGTCTTATAAAACAAATTATGATTTATAGCAGAAGCTTTTGATTGAAAATGTTTTAGTATTTTTAAAAGTACAATATTAGTCATATCTTCATAATAACAAGTTACAAATAAATTAATTAGTTATAACATTTTAAAATGCACAGATATATCATTTATTACAATATACTGTCTGATAAAAATAATAAGTGCCTTGAAAGAAAATGTACAAGTTGAATAATTTGTATGATTTTTTTAATGTCATATCTTTCATCATCTTTTGCTCCACTTGAGCGTTTTAACTTTTATAAAATTTATTTTAATACATAAAAAATATAATTGTAATGTAAGTAAAACAGATTGTTTAAATTTAGAAAACAATTTTGGTTTTTAGTTGATAATGTTATGTTGGTAGAAAAAAATAGTGTAGGTAGTTGTTTATCAACAATTTTAAAAATGTTTCTAAATACACACAAATTTTAATAAATCTTTTTTTATCTACTATAAATAATGTTTTTAATAAATAAGTTTACTGTTAAGTAATATAGTGATGCATCTCTACATAAATAAGCATTTACCTACATTAAAATGTAAAATAATTACACACAATATCAGCACTCGCGCACCCGACGACTACAAATTACTTGTCATTGCTTGTAGTTATCAGCATATTTATTACTTTTACTATCTATAAAATTTTAATTAATTATGCTAAAATACATTTTGTGGCTAGGTCTCATAAACCATAATTAAATTCTTGTTTTTCTTATATAAAGTATAAAAGCAACATTGCATATTGGTTGTATACATTCAAATTCAAATTCAGTATTTAACTCATGTGGTTAACAAAGATGATGTTTTTGTTACATTTACAGTACCATTACTGTGCAATACAATAAACTCGTCGCGAAATAACATCAATGAATAAAATTATTGATATGTAAAATCATTAATACAAATTATATATTTCTACTTATACAACTCGCCCAAATTTATACAAAAATAACCAAAAACAAAGTTATCATACATAGTTGTAAACTCTACTGCTATAATATTTTTAAATAATTAATGTTAATATAGGCTGACTGTTGTACGTGTTTACAATACGGTAAAAAATTTATATAATAAATATACTTCACAAAGATGGAATTATTTTATGTTGCAGACATTTTTTTAAAATTGATTAACTTTAAAATTTTAAGTTGATTCATTAAAATAATTTCAGAAAGTAGGTATTTTTATTTTTATAATAACTGGTAACGTTTTGAACATCTTTGATTGTGTGAGTAATACATATCGATTACGTCGTTATTAAAAGTTTAAAAATGTCTTGTGTCCAATATAGTTTATTATATACCAACAAGGAAATATTTTATTCTTAGCAAAGATAGAGCAGTTAAGTGCTTTACTACTAGCGCCACCTATCAGCGGGTAGACGAACTAGAGGCGCCGCTCTACAACTAAAATGTTTGTTTTGGTAATTTCTCGTATGAATTATGTATGTCATAGCACATACAGAGTACGTTTTTAGTTTCTTTAATAAACTCAACGGTGTGTAGTTGCGAAAACTCTTGTTTTGGTAGTTGTTTGTTAAATATCGGTAAATGAACTCTAACTTAGAATGGGTTAATACTGCTATTATCATAAACTTAGGAGAATTTATGAAGACTTTGTTACAATGAATTTGGTACCTTATTAGGGGCAATATAAGAGTAAATGTATATTGTAAATTCTGCGATGATATTGTTGTTTTAATGCTTTAAAACAAACGGTTGGAATCATTTCAGTTCATCGTTTTCATGTAATTACAAGATTATGCGTATGTTTTGGTACTTTATGAATTCACTTAAACCTCTCTTATTCTAGTTCATATCTATTGCCCTAAAAGTTATATCTGTAGATATAGAGACTATGCAATAAGGTTTTTATATGTTCGTACATTTAAATATTCAATAAGCATAAAAAAGCGAAAGCGTTATTCATTAGATTCCAAAATAAAGTTACATAACTATTAAACAGAGTTTTACCTCTTGCTTGAAATGTTTGGCTGATAATTTACGACAAATATGTTAATTTTACCGTTTACCTATTCCGCCGATAGAGTTAAGGAGACTCACGCCATCTAGCGGCGAGAGGCAAAAATAAATAACACCCTAGCACCCTCCGTGGACTGTGAAGTGGTGGTTGCGGTGGAAAGTACCAACACAGTAACGCAACCACTGATTTGAACTATTTGTTATATTAGTTTCTTGAATTAAAGCGAACCCTATACATTGAAATTTAAAAAAATATATTTGCTTGCGTTTATAGAATTGTATTTTTTTTTATTCCGTTATATCAAAGAAAGACTTTAATTCATTCGTGGTATTAGTAAATATTGTTAGATTTAATTTATAACAACCCTGCTAAATAATATAGTTAAAATACCCGATTTTCCTACTTACATGTTTCATACTCATAATAAGGTAATAAATTATCGTAACCAAAATATTCGTGACTTTATTTTTTCAAAGTTATCGAATAATAGAGTACACAATTTGAATTTCAGTCTAATGCGTAATTAAAGCCACTATAAATGTAGGTATAAAACGTAAAAAAGTGTATGTTATGATCGCGATCTTCAAAAATAGTTATGTTTGAAGAGTTCTTTTTCTTGTCTCTTCTATTTTACAGAATAAAATTTATGTTTTGAAGCAGTTTGTTCAATAAGTGGGAAATACATTTAAATATTTAAATGAAATAGTATTTTAGAAAAAAACAGTACATAAATCTCAAAGAAAGAAACTCGTTTAGTTTGCGAACCTTACTAGTAGAGTGAAAATACAACTTTGAATAAAATTTTCAACTGCCTGAGATAAGAATTTTAAAGCCTACTGATAGAGAGAGGCTAACAAAAAATATTAAGAAGGAATTATAGTAAGAGGTATGTGCCGTCGTTTTTCTTATATACAAATAGAAGTATCGTTTAGGATTTTTCATTTGTTAGTAATGGTTTTATCTTCGTAATAAGATTACAAACAGGTACAAAACTTGTCTTTTCTTTTTATTAGATATTTCACCCTACACATATCCTAAACACAAGTGAAGTAAAACAAACCACAAGAATGCGATTGTTTCCTAGCATATCTTTTGTTTATTGATTCCTATTAGAATGTTAAACATTATGAATTTCACCATACAATCTGTTTTAACTTTAGTATTTTTCAACTGTTAAGTTTTACTTAATAAAATCAAGATAACTTTATCCTAATCTATACTAATATTATAAAGCTAAAAAATTTTGTTTGTTTGTTTGTTTGAACGCGCTAATCTCTGGAAGTACTGGTTTGAATTGAAAAATTCTTTTTGTGTTAGATAGTCCATTTAGCGACGAAGGCTTTAGGCTATATATCATGTGTGACCACGCTGTGACCAATAGGAGCGAAGCATGAGTGAAAAAAGATTCAAAAATAATCGCGCTCATAATAACGGAAATTGACGCGTACGAAGTCGCGGGCAACAGCTAGTAAGTTATAAACATATACTATGTTTGACATTGACATAATCAGACCTTCGTTAACCACTCTAATTGCAAAGTACTTACGTAACTTCATTTTCTTGATTCTTTTGCTAATTTTAAATAATAAATAAATAAATAAATGTGGACAACATCACATACATTGTTCTGATCCTAATTTGATTAACTACCTGAAGCACTTGTATTTTGGAAACTAGAAACAACGAAGGTACCACAAACACCCAGACGCGAGAAAATGTAGAAAAACACTTTTTTTCTACATTGACCCGTCCGGGAATCGAACCCGAGACCTCGGAGCAGGCGACACCTTGAAAACCGGTGTGTATGCTATCATCAAAATGCCACTGGCTGAATCTTTCTACAAGTAAGTATTTATTCTTACTAAACACTTAACAGTCGCATTGTATGCGTATCAATGTTAAGTTCCTGTTGATATCCAATAAGAACACACATTAGGAATCCAATAAACAGCGCTCTTCATAGTTGAGCAACGGTTCGCAAACAAGGGTCCGTAGTGACTAGGGAGTACCTACAAACAGGGTGGACTACTGGTCTATTATACAAACATTCGCACATCTAGATCAAAATAAAATAAATGTGGACAACATCACTTACATTGCTATGATCCCAAAGTAAATAGGTAGCTATTTAAAACGCTTGCTTTGTGGAAATAAGAAACAACAGTGGTACCACAAACACCCAGACCAGAGCAAAATAAAGAAAAATATTTATTTCTCTACAATAACACGTCCGGGAATTGAACCCGGGATCTCGGAGCAAGCAACACTTTGAAAACCAGTGCATACGTCTTTCTGTGTGCTGCTTTTAATCATTTTATTACTCATGAATTCAATCAGTATTTTTTATGTTTTAAGTATATATAAAATAACTAACGCCCAGTGGTTTAATTACCAATGCTTTAACCCTGCATTGAGAAGGCCCTTATTTTAATATATTTCATTTATACCTAAATAATAAAGGCCTGCTAAATTCTAATAAGATTCAAATAATAAAGTAGCTAATATTTCTAATATGCTACTAAAACTCAAATCACACTTCTAGCTGATGTAAAGAGTACCCTATAAGCCACATAACCGAGATTTGATTCAGTCTTTTGTTAAGAAAGTTAACGTACTCACCGATAAATTGCGATTTCCTTGAAATATTTTGAATTTCGAACGTCGGGCCTTGAGCGATCTTTTTCAATCGGCCGCGTGGCCAATGCATCGGTTCCGTCGGCCGCTCGCCTTGTCTATTGTACCCTATAGTTCAAAACATGAGATAATAAACCTCTTCTGTTTGCATTTGAAACTAAAATATGTGTTAGTACGATTAATTAATTAAATTTTTGACGTCACCCAAGTTTTTTCTACGGATTACCATCAAAAGAAAATGGGCACACGTCTTCCCAGCAGTAAATCAGTAAAATCAGTTTTATTTCTACAAATAGGCCCGTGGAGGCGCTTTTACACGTCCCAATATTTAAACCTACCACTGCTTCGGGACAAATGTGGGCTAGTGCCGAGAAGAAGCAGCGCAATAAACGCGGTCACTATTGGCCACCCTGCGATCGGTAATTCACTAAACATTACAGTTATGGCAAATAAATCCACTTAGAGAGGCCTGTGTCCAGCCGTGGAGTTTATACTAGTGTAATTGAGATAGGTTAATAAAAGTGATAGTGCTAAATAATCCAGCTATCTCAGTAATCAGCTAAACACTATTATTACAACTGTGATAAAAAAATTTTTTCTTTTTTTCCAATTAATGTCGACGTCAAATGTTTAAGAAAAATATAATCATGTTTGAGAACTGAACATAAGAAATAGGCCTAAATCAAAAATCATCATATAAATTTTTATATCTTGAAGAATTTAGCGATTTGCCTGCAAGCAGCAAAAATTTAAATCTGGGCGCATCGCAGATTGTTATCAGTATCGGCGCAATTTCACGAAATACAGATGAAGTTCCGGCACTGGGGCACTGGGTCGTTTATATGCATACTGCCCAATTTTATAAGCAAATCTAATTAAGTCCTCCAGTTGCAAAGATTCAAATTTAAAATTATTAATACTTATTATATGCAACACTAAGCTACTTTAACCATTGATCTCACTACAGTAACAGGTACTAACTATTCTCATTAATTCGAAACTTAAGTCAGCTTTACAATAGTTCACGTGACAACCTACTTTTAGCCATGCGGTGCTATCAGTATTGGCCTCTTCCAAACTTTTTAATTTTTTAATTGTCATTAAAACGAAAAGGGAAAGATGGACTTTGTTTCGTAATTTTGTGAAATTATCCTAAGCGGAATTTATTGTGATAAAGTAGTGGCATTTTTATAATAATGTGTCAGTGAGTAGAATAAATCAAATAAAAGTGAGAAACAAGGAAAATAATTGACTCTGATCCACGTTCTCGCGTAAAACTCCTGTAATCATTGAAATGTATAAACTACCCATACATTTCAATGAGTTAGGTTAGTTTAGGTTTACGTTAGGTTAGGCTTTTATGTTTATGGAAGTATTTATGATATTATTTGTATTTTAATTGACATTTTAACTCAAGACTAGGCTGTATGTACTTGTCCGAAGCCTTTAAATTTTTATGGAAAAAAAGCACGGAATGAGCGCAGTTCAAAATTCGAATTTGTGAAAAACAAACTGCCGCCCGGTGCCGCTGTCCGCTGTTCCCGTTGTGTGTTTTTTATATTAACGTTAAACTTGCAAAATATACAAATACAAATCTGGAATATTTAATGCTGCATCATAACCCATTCTTGATTCTGTCAGGATTCGTTCCGTCTGTTACTCAAGAAATCTTGTACCACTACAAAGTAAAAGATAGGTTGGCCCACCTGTCGAGGACGAGATAAATAAGTATGAAGTCAGGATACCAAAGCCACTGCAAGTAAGTGCTCTCCTGAGTCTTACCCCCGTATTTATAAAGAAGTAATTACTTATTGCTTAAGAAATTCATAACTTAAAGTGTTCATACCTAGTGCTTAAGTGAAAGAAATTGGTCACCATTAATAATCATATTATTTGGCTGAAAATGCTAACTTTTGGTAGTTATAACTTCTAGTAATTTCTTGATCCCTCAACCCCTAGGAGGCACTCGGGTGCCACGATAACAATTGATTTCAATTGTGTCTGGAATAACTCACGATCGAGGGATTATGGCATAGAAATTGTCTCTCAAGTAATTACTTGGCTAGCGAGAATTTTAACTGTGTTGAAGATAGGAGGTGGTTTTATTTATTATTATCTTCTTTCAATTTTTATCTCAAATTTAATTTAGTTATTTCTACGACTTGTTTAATTACCTCTGTACTGCCCGTGTCCTGTGGGTAATATTATATTTCACACAATAACATTTCATTAATATAAATCTAATTTTGTTTAAAAAAGTTTGCTACAAATTGTTTGACCTACATATTGACGTTATCTTCTAATTATTACAGTGTTGCATCAAAAATAAAATATCTTATAAACAAATGGTTTTTATTCAATGTTATCTTGCATCGTGTATCAAGATATCTAAACCCTTACCTACTGCTGTCTAAACGTAACAATTATATTTTGCAAACCAAAACCCAATGGGTATAGAAGCACCTATCGGACTCTATGTTAAGATAATTATGATAAGTCATTAGAGTTTCTCCAAAAAATTACGACAAGCATTTATGATATGCAAATGATTTTAGTATTGAGTACAGTTAACCGCAATTAATTACTTTTATATTGCACTTACTAGCTGTTTTTCGCGACTTCGTCCGCGCCAATTTCTGTTATTATGATCCCGATTAATATGAATAATTTTCCCCGTTTCTGCAACATTTTTCACTAAAGCTTCGCTCCTATTAATCGCAGAGTGACGTTATACAGCCTAAAGCCTTCCTCGATAAATGGACTATCCAACAAAAAAAGTATTTTTTATTACGAACCAGTACTTCCTGAGATTAGTGCGTTTAAACAAACAAACAAACTCTTTAGCTTTATAATATTGGTATAGATTTGTGCAATTTAATCAATCTTATAGTTTTTTTGTACCGCTGATGTAAGAATGAAAGTAGAAACAGCAGATTGTCCAGACAATGCTGTATCTTAGACAATTCACTTTGGCGGGTGCGTGGTCCCGCCTTTCATTTCGGCCGACTCAATCATGTGCCTGGCCGCTTCTCACCTGCCCCCCCCTCGGACGGCGACCCAAGCCGAGGTCCGAGCCTACAGAGGCGCCCTTGAGGTAGCTGTCCGATCCCCCCTCCCAGATCGGGCCCGCCAGAATGGAGCCCGACCGTGATCCGGCATGCCACGGCATCTCCGGTTCCGGCGGCGCCACCACTGGTGGGTTCGCCATTTGGTAGGGTGCCATTAGCACCCCACACTGGCCCGATCACGCCCGCTAGTATGGGCCCCGGTGCGTGCACCGGAGTACCGCTAGCGTGGCGGACCTAGGCTGAGCGCCTTCAGCGCTCGCCACACTCTGCCCGGTTTAACTGATTAAAGCCTCCCATATGGGGTTTCAGTGATAGGTCCGTCCACAAAAAAAAAACAAAAAAAAAAAACAATTCACTTTATATGTAAAACTGTTTTTAGACACAGAATCAGTAACAGAAAATGTACATCGACAAATAAGCACATGTAACTTTTGGGTGCACCTTTAACATTGCTACATCATCCTTCTGCCATGTGCATACAACCGCGTCAGCACGTCAACCTACCACAAAACGTCAAATTTTCTCAATTAATATTGATCTCTACTTGTTGGGCCTAAAATTTTAAAATCAATTCAATGACCTTTATCTTTTTGACCCGCGTCGTTGGTCTAGTGGTTTAAATACCGGGCCAAATTAAGATAGATATAAGATATTAGAATATAATGAAAACGGGACTGTGTGAAGTCCACTTGCCTCAACTTAAAAATTATAATATAGTTTAAAAATGTGTGTTAGAAATAAGTTCAAAATAGTCGCAACTGCGAACTCGTTGTTAATTTGTAAATCAAAAGTGTAGAATAGTTAATAAATACCCTGTCTATAATTAATTTAGTAATAAAAAAGATGGAAAATAAATAAAGAATAAAAAATAAAAAGCCCAAGAAAGCAAAATTCCCTGAAAAAACATATCAGGGGACAGAGCTGAGCCTATAAAGGGC
Organism: Anania crocealis; assembly: GCA_949315895.1. Lineage (NCBI taxonomy): Eukaryota > Metazoa > Arthropoda > Insecta > Lepidoptera > Crambidae > Anania > Anania crocealis. The sequence goes on along the minus strand of OX438885.1, from coordinate 335,880 downwards.
GACAATTTAAAAAAAAAAAAAAAAAAAAAAAAAACGGGTCAAGATCTCGGGGTCCCAGGTTCGATCCCCGGGTCGGGCAACAAATAGTTTCGAATTTCGAACGTTGCTCGGGTTTGTGATCACCAACCCGCATTTGGCAAGCGTGGTGATTATTCCAGTTGCCATCATTGCAGTGGTAACTTGAATTCAATGATGGAGGCCTTTTCCCTGCAGTGGGATGATTATTTATAGGCTGTTACTGAACTTTTTGGGTACCTAGGTTGACCTGCCGTTGTATGTAGATAAGTTTGTATGTACATAATTTGCCCTATGGTAGGAATGACATCATAACATTCGCTGTTTATATTTAAACTTATAGTCTATAAGACATTTAATCGATGCTATTAACTCACTTCAGGGGTAATCCAAAAACATGGGAACGTGTTATAGGTGTTCGCGCAAAGTGCCATATTTACATAAATAAATTGCTTACATATAACAACCAATACATATAATTGGCTAACTGTATTTATCTCCAATGTGCAAATCTAGTTTCCTAAAGACCAAACAATTGCAACAATGTTGCTCGTCGGAGAACTCGCTCGTTAATCGGATATCGATGCGAATATGAATCTGAAATGGGATTGAGAAGTCGCCATGTACAAGCGATCTATTAACCATAACCTTAAGGTCCAATTTATGGTTTTATCACACGGTTTAAGCTGCCGATAATGTACGGACATAAATAAATAATAATAAATAAATATTTAAGACAAATGCCTCAATGGGCCACACTGAGCCATCTAGTCCCAAATTGAGGTACTATTAAGTACCCTGTCGTATGGGGTACTAGACAACCGATAAACTTACTTATATACTTTTTTTTTGTAAATACATACTTAAAATACATAGAAAACACCCAGACCAGTACAAACAGACATGTTCATGCACACAAATATTTGTACTGTGCGGGGATCGAACCCGCGAAGCTGAAGCATGGCTCAGAAGCAGCGTTAACTACCGCTGATCCAAATGGTCGTCAAAAGCTCGACAACTTACAATAAAATGCCGAAAAAATTGTATAACTTGAAATTGGATCTGGATTATTTAACACAGGTTTTGACTGTCGTACTTCTATCTACGAGTATTATACAGGATGAAATTTTATGTACTTTCGGAATTTTTTATAGGAGTTAAATATCGTGTTTAGAGCCCATTTCCGAAATAAAAAATGTAGGTCAACTTTTGACCTTGAAATATTTTTCGCAAAAAAATTTCTAATTAAAAGTGGTCGTCCTACAACCTTGAACGTAAACATTGCATTGTAAAACGAATTCGTTTTAAACACTTGAGTACTTTATTTATCTTACCTCTTTTAATCCTCTCCTAGCTCCCTTAAGTAATCCATTCCTACTTATGTAGTAAAACTTTTGCCGAATTCATAATAAAATTGAAACACGCACATTTTAGGTTAACAACATGTAGGAATCACCAAACTTGTCTTTCGAGTTACACTCTTGGCTTGGTATTTGCCCATAAGCTTTCTCAAACTCTTATTAAATGTTTTTCACGTATTCACTATTAAAACTATGATTAAAACCCACATTAATTATTTTGTATTCAGAACAACAATGATGCAAGAACTTAATATCACAAAATGCAGCCATCTGACCTGTCAATTCTTTACAGTCCTTGTTGTTTTTCGATCCTTTCGGAACCGGCTAAGGTCTGAGACTATGCTGCCATGTCATTAGTGTGAATTTAATCATTCTTAATTATAAAATATCATAAACACTTACTTAAACTGGTTTGGTTGGTTACTGGTTGAAACTATTAATTAATTAAAAGAAAAGAAACATTACTAGTATTTTAAAAACTGTTCGAAATGCAGACCGTTTCTCTCCAAACATAATCTTGCACGTTTTTGAATATTTTCTTTAAGTTTGTTGAGAACTACATTTTCATTTTTCACTTCATTAAAAGCTAACACTATCTGAGCTTTTAATGCCTCGAGGCTTTGGGCTTCTTCTACATACACGCGTCGCTTTATCTCACCCCACAAAAAGAAGTCGCAGGGTGTCAGATCAGGTGATCGCGGCGGCCACGCGACGGGACCCCCGCGACCGATCCAGCGGTCACCGTATTCAGAACTTAAATAGTCTCGTACGGAGGCGGCGTAATGCGGGGGTGCACCATCATGTTGGTAATAAAAATCACGATAGTTCAATAAAGGCACATCGTCCATAAAGTTCGCCACAACATTAGATAACATATCCAGATAGGTACCACCGGTCAGTCTAGTAACACAATAATGAACAAGCTAGTGATTGCTTACTAGTGAAGAAGGAAAGAATAAAACGGTTGAAGTGAATGTACGATTTTGCACTGTTTATAATGTTTTGATACATTTAGCACGCAGGAATTCAATGCCAATTTGCAATGCCATAAAAAAGAGCAATGTTCTAAATTTAAAGTGTGTTTTTTTTAATTTATTCGATACAATACCTTTCAAAAAGTACTCACTGAGTCAAAGTATCGTATAAATCACCCATAAATTTCGATAAGTTAGGTTAGTTTAGGGTTAGGTTAGGTTAAGTTATTAAGTGTAAGTAAGTGTTTATGATATTTTATGTATTTGTTAAGAATGATCGAATTCGCACTAATGCCATGGCAGCATGCGGTCTCAGACCTTAGCTGCCTGGCTCTGAAAGGAGCAATAAACAAACAAAAAACGCAGCTGTCAGTCTAATTTATTGCAAGTGCATAATTATTTTAGTTTATTCATAGTTTTAATTATTATGGTATCGTGAATGTGAAAAACATTTAATGTGAGTTTTAGATAGCTTATGTGCAAATACCAAGCCAACAGGGTAACTCGTTAAATTCAATTTTGGTGATTTCTTCATGTTGTGAACCCAAATGTGCGTGTTTTCGATGTATTGTGTTGTTCAATGTATTGTGAATTCGGTAAAAGGTTTACTACATAGGAATGTATTGCCTATGGAGCTAGGAGAGGATTAAAAGATGTAAGAGAAATAAGTAACTCAAGTCTTTGTTTTAAAATGAACACTTGTAGGTTATGGTAATATTTTTGTTTTTCATACTGTTTCATACTGTATTTGTAATTGTTTTTGTTGTGGTTCTAATAAAGTTAAGTTAGTTTTAGTTTGTTCAATGAACATTCATTAGCTGATTGGAGCCTTTTGCTTTTTACGATCCTAAGCCTCTCAAAAGTCAACAACAAGAATAGTTTCGTAATGAATTAATGAATGCATGAATGAATGAATGAATGAGATGCGCACGGTGTAAAAAGTGTGTTGCGAGGAGGCCATAACCAACATTTTAGATTTTTCGCGGACTTTTTCTAGGTGCTTTTTCTTGACATTTTTGTACTGGGCTATACCAAAAGAAAAAATACGTCATTTGTTTTTTGTCTCGTAGATTGATATATTAAAATTTGGAAAGGGGTTAAAATTTCACCCTGTATAAAAATCAATAGCTGTTCGTTAGGCTCTAAATCTAGAGAACGGCTGGGCCGATTTTGCTGATTTTGGTTTTGAAATGTTTTTCGTAGTCCAGGAAAGGTTTAAAAGGTGAGAAAATATGGAAAAATAGGGAGGAAGATAGATAAAACAACAATTTCATTTCTCATATAAAATGTTCCACATCATAATTTAGGATAGATGTCGTTATGATAGATGATACGAAGTCATCTAGTAAAGTATAAAGATTTTAACATTCATGGTCACTATCATAAAATGAGTTGTTACGGGGTATTATCATGTACCTTGTTTTGTAATTTACTCAGATGTAGCACAACAAATCAAGCATTTAGATTACAACGTCTTTGAAAGTTACTAAAGTGCTACATAGATAGAGATAAAAATAAAGATAAAGATAAATTTATTTACAGAAACATGTGTGAGAAAATAACTCTACATCAGTATTTTGTCATCCCATTCTTTCTAACGTCTTATATTCGAGCGAGCCTAAATTCTTTAGCGTTTAACTTTCATCCCAATTTGACCATCCTGTCCGATAATTGCACAGTAATAAATGGCGATCATCGGTCCCCGTCCCCGTCGCGTATCATTACAAATTAGAGGGCTGACCTCCGCAGCGCCGAGCGGAGCGGAGCGGTCCGGGGTACTTCGAATGCCTTACAAACCTTATCCACAAATTATCCGGTCGTCTCGTAGTTTGTTTGCGGTGCGCATATGGTATTATGTTAGGGCTGCGAGATGGCCGGCAGGTATTTTATTGCAAATGTATCAACTCATCTATGATAGTAAGTTATTATAAGAAAATTAACTGGACGGAAGTCTCTAAACTTCTGTTAGGAATCGATATGACATGGTACTTACTTAAGTGTTCAGTGACTTACAGTGCTTATTATATAATAGCAACGTACAAGTGTGCTCATTTCTTATGTTCGTTTAGTTGTTTTTTTTTTCAAGGTATTCATACTTAGATATCTGAAATTAAGCCATATTACAAATTACAAGACAGACCAAAACGTAAAATAAGAACAGAAAAAACCAAATCAGATATTTATAATATTAAAAAAAAGATGTATTAATATAAAAAGGCCTTAGAAGTACTTAAAATTGCGTGTAAATATGAGGACGTTAAGTAAGTCAATTTAATTACAGGCCGGATGTAATGAAATTCTCACTATCCGTGCATTAGTAAGAAGTAAATTAGAAAGAATAGAAAGAAAGAAAGAAAGAATTATTTATTTTGACACAGATAATACAAGAACGAAACACAGCATATTGTTTAAAAACTAAGCTTAAATAAAGGTGTCAAAAAAGGTCCCCGCTCAGCATTAGTCGTGACAGGCGTGGCCATCACGACGCTGATTTTCAGCGGGACCCCAACGCAGGGTACGTGCGACGCGATAAAGGCCCAGAACCCATCAGGCATGCCGAATCCTCCCCATATACCTTGGAACCACGGTAGAAGCCCGAAAGCCACCTAGAGAAGTCCGGCAGCCTCAGTGAGCTCAAACGCACTGCCCGCGTTAATCTTTATCATACCTTAATGAAAAGATATATAACTCAACACACTTAACATAAGACAAATTAATAGAAATATTTGGAATTTAAATCTCCTAAGTCTAAAAACACATCGTAAATTTGCATGCAGTGCCCACTCTCGCCGTATTTGTGGTTCTTAGCTAGCAGCCCTGCGGCCCGGCAGCGCGGTAGCCCCCAGCGCCGCCACTTACGCGTAATTACACCGCGACGCCGAATATCGGCGCGCGCGCACCGCCCACGAGACGACCGCAAAACCGCAACACTAAGAAATTTGCAAAAATACTATAGAAGCTGAAACGATGTTTTTGTTTACATTAAAAATTAAGTCAACATAGTGTGGCTGAAGATTTTTTTGTTTAGACATTAAGTCATTAAATCAGTATAACCAGATGAATTTAAAATCTTGAAAATGTAATTTTTGGTAATATTTGGTTGGCGGTTTTTTTTCTATTCTTCTTGGTCCTCCAGCACTGGCTTGACCTCCTGATACGACATGTCATTTAACTTTTAAGGCCTAAAATAGAATAGCACCACCGTTTTTAGGTTGTATTACGCGACTAAAAGACAGCTGTCACAATAAAACGTGTTCTCTTCGATCTCCAACCTGCCTGTCACGTGTTGCGATTGTAAAAAAAAACCTTTGGGAGAGGCTTTGATGGGCTGAATATGGCTGATAAATGGTATTCAAGGTCAGTTTTATTACGCATATGTATTTTTACGCGGCTATCAGTGGATACGGATACAGAGACAGATATCCGGCACATTAATAAGTATTAAAGTCAGCTGCTTGTCGATTCAGCTTCAGCAATGCAATTGCAACGTAAATATTAATAATTAGATATTAATAATTATTTTACAAATTTGTAAGTTACATCATTTGACAATGAAACCGTACCGTCCGTGTACGTATGTGTGTGTCGTAACTCGTATGCATATCGATTCCGTGTGTGCCTGCGCGCGCGCAGATTGCCGTAATTTGGCAGCGCAGTCAGCTGGCCGCCGAAGACCGCCATAAAGTAAATGCCCTGCCTAATCATAAACTGACAGATATATTCTAAGCAATTTCGTTTGCCATGATTCGGTAGCAGGTAGGAAGAAATGATGCACGATGGCAGTCCCATCAAAGGGTGTAATGGGTGTAAATTAAAAGAAAAAAAAATGGTTATATAAGACAGATTTATTTTTTCGTTTACTAATTGGTTTGCAGCCTACTCCACTTTCAGATATCTAAAAACAAAATGGTTGGACACAGTTAATCCAGAAACAATTACTAACTATAATGTAGTTCTTCAGTTGCAAATAAAGATTTTAGATGTTGATAAATCCTACTAATCCGCGTAGGTAGATAGCTAATAAAAATTCGGTCGGTACTTTTTAAATTTATAAATTGTATTACTAACTCTCTATTTCCTGTGTAGTTTGGTGAAAATCCATAAAAGCCTATAACGATACGGTTATTTTCACAACCTGATATTATTTCATCTTACCAGTGTTACTAAAGTATTATAAATGCGAAAGCTTAGTTTGTTATAAGTTACTTGTTTAGAGATTTCTTGTTTCTTGATGTAGGTACTTTGTTTATTATGAGTTTCTTATATTTCGTCGCCTGCAAAAACTATGGTAGTGACTACAAATGCTTCTATAATGTTTATAACACAATCACATCGGAACGGCTGAAATGATCTCGATGAAATTTTTCACAGCGATAGATTTAGAACTGAAATTGCACATATACTCCTTTACCCTGGAAAATGTTCCCGTGGGATAGTTTCGAATACAAATTGCAACGCGTACGAAGTCGCGGGCTGCGGCTAGTTAATAAATGCACTGCGCGATTTTCTATATTTCGCGATGCAAGATGCGTCCTGCCCCATCTGAACGTCGCGACGCGCGCGCATACAATTTAGTATGCCCCATACATCGCAGGAGCCAGGAATTCTCACAATATTATGTGGCACCGTACCAAAATGATTTGTGTACTCGGACTATGAATAGAATTACGTAGTAGGAATATTTTGATTGAAAGGCGGTGGTAGTGAATTTGAATTTGATAACGTGAGGCATACTAGGTACCTATGTGAAAGAACTAAAACAAAACTCGGTTAAATCATCGGTCGTCAAGCTCGAGTGACGCTGCAAATCTTATTAATAGGGGTTAAAGTATGAAATTTCCGATTATTTTCCCACTTTTTATTTTTATTATAGCTCTTAAGTATAGTCGTATTAGTGCGTAATTCTTTTTGTATTGTATCAAAAACTAAATAAAGTAACTTTTGACTAAAAAAAAAATGCAATACTACTAGTGCCTATTACTTCAAAGGAAGTCGTTGAAAAGACCTCTTACAATGTGTCAGCTGACCTTCTTGCTTCAATTAAGTATATTTGTATTATATATTTTGAATTTCAGAAATTTAAATACTATAATGCGTAGCTTTATAACCATCTAACTTTCACCTTTAATTGCATCGAAAACGGTTCAGGCGTTTTTAAAAAACTAAAAAATTATTAGTATGGAAAAATGACTTTTCTCGATTTCGTCCATACAAAACGGCAATTTCATACTTTAACCCCTAATATTATATGTGCAGGAACTTTCATTGGACCTCCATGACTCATAAATACTAAGTCCGAAACATGATTTAGTATTAATAGATCACGAACCCCTTAACAGTGTTTTCTTTCATTACCAAGCAAAAGGTACTCGTATTAACTCTGTTCGTAGATTTCGAAACATGACTTTGATTTAACTTGTGCAACTACAATGTTTTTATATGCCAATTTGATGTGCAACTTCCAATTACCTTAATCTAATTAATTTAAGTTAATATCCCTAGTTATAGTTCACAACTGTACCACTATATTGTAACGGTTATGGCGAGAAATAAAGCTTATCTTATTTTATCACGACAAACCTCATCATATCAAATCAATAAATATAATTTAGGAAGAGTGTTTACCATATATTTAATATACTTACCTATATTATATCTATGATTTTACACTTTAATATTCACAAACGTACCTATGTAAAACGTATTGATAACATTTTGCAAAAGATTTGTAGAGCTAAGACTACTATTGATCTTTCTAACATCTCACAACACAAAGCAGCTAATCTAAACAATTTAAAAACAAGTCAATTTAGCTAATAATTCAACCAAAACCCAAACATCAATGCTAATTACTCTCCAACGAGATATTAGGGCGAACGGTACAGTCTCTGTGCCGAATCAATTTCGCGATTCTCTGGTCAAGCATTTTGAACCAAAACCACCCTCGTTCCTCGGATAATAGTTTTCACCATAGCAACAGATGTTAATCACTGCCAAATAAGGCGATAGGCCGTCGGATCGCATCCGCGCCGAATCAATTTGGCGAGCCGCGGGCGCCCGAGCCTGCGCCCGCGCCGCGCCACACGACGCTCGAAGGCTCCGTAACGCTTGACCTGCGGATTAGTTAACTGGGAAGGTTATGCTCGGACTGGAGGCTTAAAATTGAAACAAAAGACTACGTACACTTATAAACTTCTAGGTCTAAACTGATTTTGAAAACACCTTTGGTTATTTTTAGACTTTTATGCGATCTAAAAGTTTTAAAAGATAAAAGAGTTTTATTACTTTGGAGTATATACAATTTTTTAAGAATACCCTATATTTAGGGACTGTTGCAAGCACCATGATCACTTAAGGAATACCTTTTGCAAAAATAAGAAGCAAAATGTTGAGTGTCCAGCAAAATTGTCTGCGTTTTTTTCTTTCAACAGCATTCAGAGCAAATAGATTGCGCTATAAGTATAATGTCCTTATTTGGGCGCAGCGCGGCAGCGTTAGGATCATTATTTCAATCACGCTCGGCGCCGACGCTGTTCACGTCTGGTTTACTTTAACTATTATGTTGTTTTTAATACAGTTTTTTTTCCGACATTTTTAAAGCATTTTTATTACTTTACTTCAATTGAAACACATATATTAACCAAACCTCACAATTTCTTTAAACCAAATAATTATACCTAATCTTGGATAACTCGTACTAGAATATTATCACAAAATATGTATGTGACATAATGACATAATAAATAAATAAATAAATATTTTAAGACATGCCTCACTGGGCCACACAGAGCCATCTAGTCCCAAATTAAGGTACTATTAAGTACCCTGTCGTATGGGGTACTAGACAACCGATAAACTTACTTATATACTTTTTTTTTTTTTTTTGTAAATACATACTTATAATACATAGAAACATTATAATAATTATTGACAACTATCTATCGCCTGCGAACTCTTCTACGGAAGCCTTTTTTTGTAACAAAATAGTGTCATAAGTGTTAATTAATCCTATAATTTATTAATTAATTATCCTTTTATTTTTTAATTTAATTCCATGATATACAAAAAACCCACAATCAGGCCGATTAGTCAGCTTTGTGGGTCTATATGTCTGTAAAACCTGTTTATAAGCCTTGTTCTTAAATAAATAAATAATAATAATATAAAAAATCTATTTTTGCTTCAAATAATCTAAATTGAATAAGCCATTTTGCTGTGACTGAACAACAGTCATCCGTAAAAACAATCACATTTTTAATAAATTAAGATTAGTAATTAGGTAACAGCCTGTAATCATCCCACTGCAGGATAGAGGCATCAATCGTTGAATTTAAGCTTCCAATGATACTCGTACCTATACGCATAGTTACCACGGTTGTCATTTGACAGCTTGGTGAATACAATTAGTTGAACCAAATCAAAGTTTCACTGAAAACAGTAACTGTAATTAAACCTCTATTTGTATAAATAAATCTGACTGACGCGTTTTCAAAATAATCATCACAAAACGACAGAAATATCCTTCCCCTACATGCATCTACGTCAGGTCTTACTATAGTATAACTAAAAGCTGTTATCGCAATAAGTATAGCGGTCGAGTGCGCCCAGTTGACGTGTCGCGTGATGGCGTCGGCTGCGCGCGCGCCGGGGGAGGGGCCGCGCTCCGCCCCCGCCTAGCCCGCCCTCTAGGATAGCTAGCGGAACCTTAATTACACTGGAATTTGGGGTTGGTTACATACGATCAAATAATGTCATATCGAATAACCTTAAAGACGAAGACAGACGCATCATCAACTCCAGATGAATAAAACATAACTGTCAAATAAAATTAACAAAGTTATGAATGAATTACATTGAATACGCGAAATAAATGTTATATTTTTACGAACAATTTTAGGAAAAAGGTTATAATTTTGTAGTAATGGAACTCTAATTCAAAGAAAATAGGGAAAACAAACAAAACTTACTTCTTGGTTACTTAAGGTGTTCAAAATATTAATATAAATATAAATTTGGTCAGTATAGACAAACTTTACTTTGAGACAGCCCCGCACAGTGTCAGTACTTAATGAATGATTGACTTCACGTCAAAGCTTTGAGGTTTAATATTATGTATAAAGGGAACTTTACTTAAAGACCACAAAACGTTATTTCTTTTGACTCATATTACGTAAATTACCCTAAAATTATGATAAATATAAAAAAGTTTTTGGACTCTTGTAAAGTGGCAACAGGGTGTCGGATTAAAAAAAAGAGGTTATTCACGTAACAATATCATACACTCCAGCCTCCATATTACATGCTAGCTGACCCTGCAAACGTTGTTTTGCTGTGTATATTAGAGGTTATAGTGGAAGAAGAGTGATTTTGTTATAATAATAATTTATATTTTTTATACTTATTATCCTATTCCGGACTAAAACAAATCCAAAAACACAAAAACCATAAAAATTGGTACATTCATTCTTGAGTTATAAATAGTTTAACTAAGACAACTTTGCTATCACTACGAGTATACCTAAATGAAAGTAAAAACACGTTAATCAATACTGTCAGTGTCATTAAAGTAGTCTTCGACTCCACTTCATCACCTGTCAATTTAGTCTACCATCCACGCCTCAGCCGGGATGTACATAAATCTATAACCGATCCTCACAATGAACGAGAGCCACCATTGCCCATGTAGGGCGAGTGGACGCTCGAGACAATCTGCCAACGACTAGTTTTCTCTATTGTAACGACGGTTGGGAGGTGTGTCTGTTGCGTTCAGTATTTGTTAGCCATGGTTATACAGCCTTTTTTAACTATTGATGGGCTTGCGCTTGGCTTTGCACTGAACTTTTCTCCTCTACCTCCTTGTGGTCCACCCTAGGCAACGGCATCTTTGGTTTTCTAACCATTGATGACGCCTAACAGATCCCTCTGCGGTGGTAGGCTTCGTAAGGGGCTACCTGGATGCTATCAGCCTCCTGCCGGAGTCCAGCGCCAAACAGTTTTACTGTGTTCTGCTGGTGTGTGGGAGAACCAGTGCTTCTGGGTAAGCTCGCTCCATCTTAGGCTTCTTATTAACCGTATAGCTAAGTATGTATTCAAGAGCAAGCCCATTATTTGGTAGAAAAAAGAACCCTAAAGTTGAGAGGAAGCCTACGATGAAGCGATAGTATCTTGTGGTTTAAATACCGATCCAAGATCTAGGGTTCTGGGTTCGATTCCTAGGTCGCCCAAAAAAGTATCGAATTTTCTAACATTACTCGGGTTTGTGATCACCAACCCCCATTTGACAAGCGTGGTATGATGCTTTGTTAACTTGAATTTAATGATGGAAGCCTTTTCCCTGCAGTGGGACAATTGTAGGCCGTACTTCTTTTACTACGATGGAGCGAAGAAGATTATCCAGAAGCAGCCTATTTACTCTACCATTAAAAACATTGGGGTTTTAGGCATTGGAGAAAACAGACGTAGGTAAGGCATTCCACTCCTTGGCAAGGAGAGGCACAAGGGAGAAAGAAAAGCGCTTTGCACGCAATCGCGAAATATTTACCAAGAAAGGGTGATGACCCACCCACAGTTTTTCTGCTTTCTCGATGGTAGAAGGAGGATGACGGAATAAGCTCATGCAGCTCAGAAGCACACCCTCCAAAGTACAGCCTGTAAAATTGGTCCTGTTTGGTAGAGTTGACTAGTCACGAAGGGCTAGGATTTCGACGACGTCCGTGGCGGAGTGGCGTACACACCGGTTTTCAAGGTGTCGCCTGCTCCGTGGTCCCGGGTTCGATTCCCGGACGGGTAAATGTAGAAAAAATGGGTCTGAGTGTTTGTGGTACCTTCGTTGTTTCTGGTTTCCAAAATACGAATGCTTTAAATAGTTATTCAAATTGGGATCAGAACAATGTATTTGATGTTGTCCACATTTATTTATTTATTTATTTATTAAGGTAAGGTCCAAAAATGTCTAGTTTGTAGTAACATGAGGTAGAGTCACACAATAGTAATGTAAAGTTTTTTTTCTTGCAGTTTACGGACATAACTTTGAGCCTTAAAGCGACGTAACTTTTACCTACTTTGTTTTTGTAAAAAGTTTTCATTTAGAAACAACATTTTTAACTATGTAGTCTTTACCTCCAGCTTCAAAATATATTCATGCTTTTTAATTGAAAGTTGTCCGGACATACCTAGATCTTTTGTTAAAATCGTGTGTGTCATATTAGTTTTTTTTTTTTGTCTGAAGGCAGACACTTCCATCGACCGCAACTAGTGCTATGACGCTCGCAGCTACTTCGATTGGATGCCGATTACCGATATCTCATAAGGATGCAATATTATCACGTCGACACTTTATTTTTTGGAAAATCTTACATTGCACGGTGTGTTAAGTTTTGTGACTATAGTCAACTAGACTATACCTAGAATACCTATAGGGAAACAAGATCGTCCACTTTTTCGACTGGAAAATAATGGCATTTATCCGTCTTTTGACTTTTTTAAATTGTACAGTAAAGATTAAATAAAAATAATAATAAATACTACCTTACCATAAACTAAAACAGTCATTTTTCTCCACGAAATTTTCGCCTTGACCAATGACAATTTAAAGAAAATGTCATAATTTTTGTATTATAATTTCATTTGTATTCTTACAAACAACTATGTAAAATCCAGACACACGATCAGTAACTGAAAAAGCTCTCACCAAAAGAGCGCCCACTAGAGATATAGGATGCTCTGTCAACTTAGTAGTATTTTACTTTATGTCATATTTTATGGTTACGTAAGGTTGAATATCAATTTAAAAGAGTATGCATCTTGTTCTTATTTGTATCTTTGACTTTAGTGAATGAAACTGAAAATCAGCGTCGCATTATGCGTTTATCTGTTACGACTAATGCTGAGTAAATTATTCCAATTTCGAAGTGCCAAATAAACGTATTCTTTATAGTGGCATTCGCCTTATTCATATCCTTCTCGAAGGCTCACAGACCTTAATATAAACTCTAACACACCCACCGTTTTGTCTGCTATGTACTCAATTATATAGGTACTTATTGCCACGACATCGGAATGCCAAGTCGAACTATTTGAGAGGCGATGGGTGTAGCGATCTGATCGCTCGACATAATCGCCGCTCGAGCGACCGCCACTTTACGACACCAAACTGCAGTTATTGCCAAGTAATAGCAATGTATCAGTTAATAGGTATCTGTGATTTATAATAGTAGGGGGACAAGGTGATATACCAATTAGTTTTGTAATTAATAACATTTAGACAAGCTAGTACCAAGTTTATTAAGTTAAAGCTGGACATTAGTAGGGGACTTTTTTTTCTCTTTCGGTTTTTTTCTTTAAATAGCGTTCGTTTATAGTGTTCATATTCTAACTCAGTACTACTGGTGCTTATAAGCTGTTAAGGTACGTAACAGTAAATAAACTCAAAGTACAAATACCTAAATTAACTTATAAAGGAGAGAGACCCGTGATCAACAGTGAGAGTGATGGCTTGTTATTTTACTTTATTAAACTATTTATGCCTTTGTGCCTTTTAATCGTAATAAAATTTATAAGAACTAGGTGCACAGATCCCTAGAAAAATATGACTTTGACCTGTGCGTTTAAATCATCATCATCTTAGACATAGGCCTCCCCATAGATCTTCACAACGATCGGTCCCGCGTCACCCGCATCCAACGGCTTCACGCGGCCTTCACCAGATCGTCGGTCTACCTGGTGGGAGGCCTACCCAAGTTTAAATGTATGCACCTAATGTCAACGTATGTATACGAACCTACCGTACTGCAAATTAAACCATACGCACTTAACTTAATATGCAATGCTACTAAGTTGAAAGAGCACCCGAACTTTCAGGGTTGCTTTTTTAGTGAGGAGGGTTTTTCCGTCATTGATTGCGAATCTAGATTTTACTTTAAATATGTGCATGACGACTGATGATCCATGTTTAAATAATAAACTTGGACACAGATTAGCTCTTTATCGCCAAAAATATTTTCAAGTCATAACTTGAAAAAAGAAAGAGCATCATAATGCTCTTTCTTTTTTTTCTTTAATGGATCATATTGTCCTATCAATTCGAAAATTTCTTTAATGGATCATATTGTCCTATCAATTCGAAAAACGTCATCGAAAACGTTGAACCCTGTAAAAAGTAAGAGCATGTTGTGAAGGTCAAACAAAAAAGATAAACATCGCAACGCAAAACTCTCCTCTTTTCGCGGGTTGAAAATGACGAATGGATTTAATTTCCAAAGTCAATTCCACTCGTTGTTGAGGCAATGTCTTAGTAAATTGTGGGCCGTCCTCGCCTCGCAATATGAGCGCGATATGTCCACCTCGGGTGCGGCGGCAGCGGCAATTATCTACATTCGTCTCAGTAATTGTCGCCACGAGAGGGCGTGGTTGGGACCAACGATTTCCAATTGGAAATACAGTGCTGAGGTATGGACAAGAAAGGACAATTTTCTCTTTTGCATGTTTATTTCCCTCTTATTATTGGAAACGATTTTAAATTTATTAGAAGTAGACCACTTTGCAGGGACATCGCCAAAATGTCCGTTTTTAACAAACTAACCCCTTGCCAAACATATATTTTAAAACTGCGAGTAGATACTCGTAGGTGTATGAAACATTAATTTAATGCCATAATTACATATTAGGTCAAATAATAACATTCCACTTCCATAGTTACATTATTATCTATCTATGTGAGTATCTATCCTCGTATATACAGGCTGTCCAGTCTGTAAGTACCACGACAAACTTAAGGAGAAGCAAGGTGTAAAGGGTAAGCTATCAGACAAAAGAAAAATAAATACATTTTATTTCTTGACTTTTTTAACCACGCTATATTTGATGACAACGGCATTTAATACGTCAAAATAAAATACTATTCTGAAGCTTTGCGAAGTTCGCGGGGTCCGCTGGTTTATTAATAAACAGAACCTTTAAGACTTTTGAAGGGTCTAGCTTCACTATGCAATATAGCTAGATTCACTCTGTGTAGTATCAGCATTCCCTACACAGTGTTTCATCCAGAGTCGTTTGACTTAAAGGGAAGACACTCGGTTTATCAAATGGAGGCGCTAACTCAGTACACATTGGGGCATTAACTCCGGAGTCGCGATTGATGGTCCCGTCAGCGGCCGCGCGGTAGGCGACCGACGAACTTCTAACTTGTTTGCGAAGAGTGTCGGCTCGGAACATCAATAACGTTGATTCAGTTTTATGACGCAATAGTACTTTACAAGTACTTTGGCTAGTCAGCAGAAATTCAAGTACTGGTTAACAAATCACAGTTTTTGAAAATATGAATTAAGGTAGGCCGGAAGCCGAAGAAACAAAAGGCCATTCTAATATAGGCGATATTTTGACTACTAACGCCCGAAGTAGACATATCACCAATAGTAGGTACTCATCTGTTACTTCGACCCCGGTCTCTCCTATTCAGTCTAGTTCTTTCACTAACTCTTTCACTATTATCTATCAAGCCTGCCAAACTCTTCCGTAAACTATCGTTTAGATAACAATCACTCTTGCATCTTCATTCAAATATTCGGATCATGTCTCACCTCGCTGCTTCCTTTACTCCTATCGATAAATCACTCTATCTGTCTCTTTCATTCATTCCTTCAATAATTCACTATCCCACATTCACAATTTAAATACCAGTCGTTATAAACTAGTCGATCTAGGTTAGACTACACTGAGTAGGAAGTTTGTTGCATTCGCACTTCAACTAAATACTACAAACTCTATGATCATGTAAAGCACCTCAGAGAGATACTCTAAAAAGGATACTATAAGAGAGGCCATAATCCTAACTATTAATATTACAAATACAAAAGTAACTCTGTCTGTCTGTTACGCCTGAACTGCTAAACCGATTTTGATGACCTTTGGTAAAAAGAGGAACGACATCTACTATTTGGTGTCCTACTGCTGGGCACAGGTTTCAGACCGCGTGATACAACAATTAGGTCACAAGGTCAGAGTCGAGGGCGAAGGGATAGTTAGAATGATGAGAAAAATTTGAAATGTATAAGATTTATTTTTCTTGAATATTTTCCAACATGTTCTATGTTTGACCAGATTAAGGGAGTCAGTCCAATTTGCTCCGTGACAGTTATTGATTCATTTTATGTGGAATCTTTCCACTAAGCCATTGCAGACAAGGTGATAGGTACGTCACATTCTGTTTTGTTTAAAACCTGCTCCGTCTTATATTGGCGTCCATAATCTGTGATGATTTTTTCCGGGCCAAAGTCCTACCTGTGAAACCAATAAATCAGATTTGTTGCTGCAAATATTTCCCAGAAGTCACGTGCACTTTACCACTGCTTTGGAACAAGTGTAGCACCTACTTATGTGATGTTATTTCGTTTTAAAAATGTTTATTCGCTTAAGTGATGTGGTTTTTCTTTGTTTTATTCGATTCTTTTATTAAATAAAGGATTTTTTTGTGTACTTATAACCATTAGAAACGAAATTTCCTTTTTTAACTGTGGGACTATGTTCGGACCCTAAACATGTGGGTCAATAAGTAGATAAGTTTTGCTTAGTCATACAGAGCATTTTTATTAACGGTTGATAAAGTGTAATCACAAGTGTATCAAGTAGAGAACAAGCGCACATTGTATAAAAATGGCTATTTATTTCCTCACACACGTGGTGGCGCAATTACAAACTTTATAGCGACCAGTCTCCATAATAGTCGCAATTACGGAGATAACCTACAGTAGCAATTAAACTAATCGCTCTATACTAAAGTTCCAAGCATATTTCTCTTCTATTTTCTTTATTTTTAGATTTGTATTGCAAAACATCTCAAAGGAGACAAGTATGTTCCTGTTATTAAAAAAATGCCAGACAGCGTCATGTATTAAATGCTAGTAGAAAAAACAAATACATTCTTATTGTATTCTTTTCAATCGTTAACTTAATGACGCATTTTACACTGTAGACAATTATTATTTCAATCCGCTATGCAATTATCTCACGACTTTATTAAGTAACATAATAAGTCCTTCGTCTTTCGCTGGCTGACATGTAACGAAACACCATAATAATTTTCTAACTAATGTGTCTGATTTTGATATAACATCTTAAAAAAATAGTAGTAGAAAATGTATTTACTTCCCAGGTATTTTTGTTTTTGTGGAAACAAATCTGATTTTTCTGAAATATGTCTTTAGAAATCAAAACGCTGTTCGAAGAAAAGAATAAAACAGACGAACGTAGAACCTTCTTTTTTAAGACGGTTAATAAATTATGTGGAACCTGCAAAATATCTGGGCCCCAATTCTGCTAATTTATAAATGGCTCAATAGCATCGCAATCGTATATTTTGACATTACTTCCATATTAAATGTGTCAAAATATACAGTTGCGATGCTATTGAGCCATTTATAAATTAGCGGAATTGGGGGCCTGGTCTCATGTTTATCAATACTTTAAATGACACACCTTAATGAAAACAGATAGGAATTCCGTCTTTCCTGCTTGAAATCGAATCCTTACATCGGACCGATTCTTTCATAACTCAAACGATTACTTTTAAATTAAAAATATGTTAGTCGGGCCTCATTCGAGCAGTGAGACATTTCATTTGCGCGGGCGCATGTTGGCTCTAAGGCTCTAATTGCGGAGCTATTAGGATCACCGGCCGCCGGCCATTACCAACGATCATCTCATATTTTGCTGGAATCCTCGCTCGCCGTACACGGCTACTGTATCATCGCTTATGAGCCGCTGTCAAATTCCTTTCCAACCCCAAACAACCTAAACTTACTCTTCAATCAAGGAAACTAGAGTCCATATTCCATTAACACAGTGTCGAGCTTGCTACCTTGTTGAGCGAGCTCCGTGGAAGTTAAATGTAGAGTTTATTTCATAAGAATATAATTAGTGGGTGGAGTTCAATCAAATAGTTGTTGTTGTGGCTCCCGGGCTCGGCCGCGAAATAAATCGACTCGCGCGTCGATCCCACATTCGGGATGCGTGCGCAAACCTCGGCTTGTTTGGCTTGCCCTAACTCTTTTATTCACAAAAATTATACGGCGTCACAAAAACTACAATGGCGCATAAACTTACGTCACGTAAATAGATTGTAAGTCTGACAAGAAAGGCGAATGGTTTTTTCCAGGTTCGTGTCCTGCTATGATCCCGCTAAGTATTGATTTAACAGAAGTAATTATAGTTTTCCAAACTTGTCGCGGGGCTGTGTTTAGCGCAATTTTGTTGCATAATTTAAGCGGTTGTCATGAAGTAGGAGTATTTATACTTGACCGACTTTGATTATTGGTTAGATACTCAAAGTTGGCCGGTTAATTCATACTCGTTAAAGGCTTGTTGAAAGTGATTTGACTTAGTTGAGACTCTCATTTTGACTTGATGTGAATTGAGTGACTCAACTGACCACAAAATCTTCTTCTTAGAGAGGATTATGTCCTGATTGTCCAGTTGTGGACTAATGTTGGCAAATGACGAATATTAACTATACTTAGAATGTTAAGCCAAGTCAAGTAACAATTCAGCAAGTTATAGCTTCAGAACACTGCAAAAAAAACAATAAGTTTTGTTACTGCAAACTTGTTTTTAACGGATGCCACAAACAAGCGTCTTGTCCTAAACCTACCCCGAGGCTGGACGGGCTCGGGAGACTGTGCGTCTAGATGAGCCGAAGACCACAGATTATTATGATAAAGAAGCATAAAATTGATTGATGTTATTAAAAACTGCACCAAATGTATTCTATCCACTCACCGCTAGCTATAAGATGCACATTTTTGAAACTATAAATTTAAATTATTTTGTAATGTTTTTCTAAAACATATATAAAACGCAAAGGCATTTTGAAAAGTTTATTTTCTTAGCTTAAGCAAAAAGCCAAGACCTAAACCAATATGGATAAAAACCCGTAATATTTTTGCTTTTATTAATTTAATGAATACAGACTGCGAGATTTAACAATAATTGAGCAATTAAAAATACCGTCTCCTTTGTATATGTTATATACTTGGATTATATACTCGTAGTTACGAGCGTTTGGATTACAATGGACACTAAACTTTGACGTCACGATACATGTCAGGTCAGATCACATCTGGCAGTACCTACTCCTTTAGTCGCCTCTGACGACACCCATAGGAACAGATGCGTTGGTGCTTTTCTTTTAACGCAACTTTATATTTTATACACAGTCCTATTAAGAAAGCATTTAGAACTGTTCATTTTTAATTGTAAGAAGCTAATTTCATGTGTCGTGTTTACGGTTCACATCAAAGTTTTTGTCTTGTAAACTTTGATGTGAATTCGCATGGACATATTATTACAGTTAAATGCCCTAGTCGCATGAAATCTTTCAAGAACACCATGTTTAGTAGGTGCTCATTTGGTGAGGGCGTCTTCTGACACTGATGAATCTGAGTTATATTTTTGCCAACCTAAAAAATAATACAAGTAGCATACCTTCCGCCTCATATTATGCACTCTACAAGCTGGTAGTGTGCATCAGGCCTGCGGTAATCGCCGGTGATTGCGGCGGGCGGTGTCGCGCAAATTGCGGCTCCCGAGTTACCCGCGCTATGATTTAGGAATATTAAAGGCGGCCCACGCCTGCTGCCGGTGCAAGCCAGACGATCGGTGCGCTTACTATATTGCTGCGACAGTAATCGTAGCAAAGTCGCATGGTCGTTTTCTTATTGTTGTTGATGGCCTTGTTGTTAGCTTCACACTAAACCCTGGGTTGAGAGGAAGCCTACGATGGAGCAAGCTTACCCAGAAGCAACCCATTCACTCTAGCTTCAAAAATTATTTCACACTACTCCTTGGCAGTTCTTATGGTTATATAGAGAATTGCTATATAAAAATAAAATAAAATAAAATATATTTCAATGTGGTACAAAGTTAAAACAGCCTAACCTCTTCTTTCTATGGGTGTCGTAAGAGACGACTAAAGCAGGGAGGAGGTACCACTAGAGAGCAGCACTGTCTCCTCTTCACCATTGGCCAAACTTTAAGCACCAACGCGCTTGATAAGTATCGAAGTAATGTCAAAAGCATGTAGGTTCTGAGGCCAGGTATAGACTGATTTAGATTTTTTTTTAACTTTACTTTCAAAAGCTTATAAACCTAAGCGTCATTTTAACAATTAATTTTTTTACAGTCTTTGTATTTTATTAATAGGTAAGTAATGTTAATTCGTAAAATTTATTATTGCTCAAATTTGACCCATTCGTCTAGCAAATTTCTAATCATTTATACTCGAGCACTAAAACCTAGTGTAAGGCCTATAAGGATACGTAACATCGGTGGCAATTATTTTACTAGGTAGCAATCTGAGCCAAGACATTAGTCTTGTTCGCTTCGAATTGCAACAAGCGAGTTAATCGAACGCTGCAGTACTTACAGCCAGTCATATTTTATTACCAAGTTTAACAAGAGATATGTTACCTTTTTATGGACTAGTTTTTCTTGCAATTTATCATTAAAACAGGATTTGGACTTTATTTGTGGGAATATTGATAATAGTTTTCCAGATCTCGTTTAGATTAGGTAAATCCAACATATTTTGTCATCGAAATTTAAAAAATATAGCATGAATTTTGTTAGGATGCAGTAGCTATTAAAAGATGCATCAGATATGAAATACGAGTTAATAGTTTTTGAGCTCATATATAACTTGTTTTATAAAAGATCATGGCTGCACTTGCAGCAGTGCCGTAATATCGGAGTCCCATAAAAAAAATTACCTACGTTACTTTTATAAAAACACATCATTTGACGACCATTTGGATCAGCGGTAGTAAACGCTGCTTCTGAGCCATGGGTCGCGGGTTCGATCCCCGCACAGTACAAATATTTGTGTGCATGAACATGTCTGTTTGTACTGGTCTGGGTGTTTTCTATATATATTGTAAGTATATATTTACAAAAAAAAGGATATAAGTAAGTTTATCGGTTGTCTAGTACCCCATACGACAGGGTACTTAATAGTAGCTTAATTTGGAACTAGATGGCTCTGTGTGGCCCAGTGAGGCATGTCTTAAATATTTATTATTTATTTATTTATTTATTTACCATTTAACCAATCAGTACGTTTTTATTTCCGAATATTTCCGATTACGAATAGAATCTAAGCATGACTACCTATGACCATCACAACCGTTTGACATTAAAATTCTAGTCACGCAGAAACATTGTATTTAATTCCATACATTATCCAGTAACAGACCGAATGTACGTAATCGACTTTTATAGCAGACATTTTTTCTAGACTAACGCTACAAGCAGACTGCGTCCAGCAGGCTCTGCCGTGCGCCATGTTGGAGCAGCCTTCGGTACCGACAGCAAAAAATATTATGCAAGCTCCGTCTAGAAATTCCCCTTGATAAATGTCACAATGTGAGTTATTTGCGCATACAAGCTGTTTCAGTTTTTGCAAGGCCAATGATATATTCCGCGATGGGCGGGCTTGTGATTGTCAAACGTCGAAAAATCAGTCCTCAATTCGTGTTTTAGTGGTAGATAACATTGGTAGATAAGGCTTAAAGTTAGGCTATAGTTGTTACTAAAAATAGTCTGGCATTCAACTTAGAATTCATGTTGGATAACCCGCAGCAAAGAGGCTGATACGCGTTGTATCTTCCAAAGCTTAATTAAAAGCTTTTTTTTGTTCACGTTACCACGACATCCTTATTACGCGATCGGCCATTTGCGTCGGAAATTGATAGGAATTATAAAGATGGCGGAGCGTTGCGCGGACGCACCGAAATACGCAAAGCGTTAGGGCTGTCGCCACTATGGTGGGTATTATGTAGTTATTTTTTGACCATTAACTTAAATGTTTGTTTTTATCTATATTTTATTTAAGAGTTTTTGCCCTACAGATAAATTACCCCTATCGTATCCTATTTACATTTATATTCAAAATCTAACTCAATAACAATGATGATTTTTATGGGATTCACTTCTGATAGTCCTTTGCTAATTCACACTGCTCAATAGGCAATTTTGATATAGAGTTTGATAAAATAGCTTGCACTAAACAAACCTACGTCTAAAAAATTTTAATTAATTTTCTTCAGAAGTATCTCTCGTTCTCCTCGTGTATATGTGTTACGTCTAAAACAAAATCTATTTTAATTCAGTAATACGTCAACAAAAATTATTTATTCTGAGGCGATACGAAGGCCAGCTAGCTTAATCCACTTTGTAAGATTAATATTAACAAATCAATCTTACAAAGTTGTCATCAAAGTTAGTATTATTTTGAACATTATAATTAAGGTATTTAGGCTCCTTGCGATTAAGTGACTTCTAATTTTGTCATGTAATTAAAATGTATTACGTTTAACCAACTTAGATGAGATCGTTACATAATTGTTTGCATAATTATATTCCAAATGTAAATATCAATACGAGTATATCTGATGCTTAAAATAAACTTAAAATAACTTTATTATGATTTACGATTATGACGCATATTATAAACACAGTAGTTGCTTGAGAGTCTAGAGTGCGCGTGGCAGCCCTACCACACCCGCGCACAAGTTTACACTAAATAACCACCTTATAAATATGCATTGTAATCGCTGCCGAGCGGCGCAGGCGCGTTAGACGCTACTTTCGATTTTACGCTCGTTTTCGGACAGCCGTAGCCGCCGCCCGCGCGGCCGCGCCGGCTCGATTGCTTCCAAACTTTACGAATTTGGACAATTTTACAGATAATAATCGGTAATAGCTCCTACCGTTGATATCCTCTCAAATGTTTTAGAATTTATCATCTCTATCTTTTTCTCCATTCTACAGCCTAAGTTAGACCAATGCTATGATTTGCCTTTTCACGGCATTCTTTGCAGTCCCTTCTGTAGTCCATCATTGTGGTAGTATCAACCGTGTCTTATTGTAAATAACATAAAATTAGTTTTATTTCTGCAAGTAGGTCCCAGGAGGCGATTTCATACGTCTCAATATTTCAAATTATTACTGCTTCGGGACAAGTGTGGACTAGCCCACGAGAGACGCCAAGAAGAAGCAGCACAAGAAATTCGATTACTATTGTCAGCCTCTTTTCAAATTTTGTATACAGAAAGAAATACCTATGACATTGTGATATAATCATTAATAATAGAGCCTTTTTTTATCCAAATTATTTTACATACGATTTCAGTTCACGTACAGGTATTTTAGCACTAGACAGTGTATGTCCAAAACCTTATAAACAAATTTGCCATTTCATCACTTTTCTTAGGAAATAAATACTAGGTGTATTGAGAAGCAACTGTCAGTATGTCAAGTCATGTATGATAATGTTGATTTATTGCTGTAGTTCTAAAGTATGTTTAGTCCGGCACGCAGCCAAGTATTCTACCCATGAGTACCTATTAGCAAATGGCTAACTATATACTACACTGATGATGACACAGGACTATGATATTTTGTAGTGACCTAAGACGTAATTCAATGACCACATCGCCGGATCGCACAGGCCGCAGGTTAAGTCATCGATAAAATAAGATAGTCAAACATTTATTTGCCAATAACACAAGAAAGAACAAGTTGATAGATACTCGTAGTTAGGTACAGTGCGTGTGTTTATTCTGCTCGCAGACGTGCAAAACAGATTTTAAATAATATTATAAATAAAGAGATGTCGAAATAATAAGTCAAAAATAAAATTAAACAATTAAATTATAGTCGCCAGTTACAATATTCATTAAAACTATAAAAACATTTATCCACGAGCCATTCAGTCAACTTTTTTTTAAATATTGGTCCTTTTAGTATTTTTTATGTATCTGGAAGCAAATTATATGCGACAATAGTCATGTTATAAGCATTCCTTCTATAGATATTTTTGCGTCTGTTTGCGTTGTGGTCTGATTATATAGCTGTATATATCTATATTAGTCCACTGCTGGTGCTAGTCACAACAGGCCTCTCCAAAAGAAGGATTAAGCCATTACTTCAAAGATTAGCAGGCGGTTTGGTGATCGTAGTTTGGCCAATGGTGAAGAGAAGACGCTGCTGCCCGTCTCTTTCTAGCAATATACCAAGGAGTATTGCTAGAGTCGCCTCTTACAACGCCCATAGGAAGAGAATGGGTGGAATTTTTATTTGCCAGCGCCACATGACGCTTGCCCTCAAATTCTAATTAGGTTAGGAAACATTTTCATTCATACTGATAACAGTAGCATTGCAACCAGTAGGTATTGGTAATACTTACATGAGTTTAATTTGTATAAAGGTTTAACAGCTGAGATATTCACAGCCCTAATAAAACCCTTAACCGCTCGCTAGAAAATGTCGCTTTAGACGATTAACAAAATGTTAGTAAGTGAGATTTTCTAACAGCTAAAGGCAAAGAGCGAAAATAAATTGCAAATTGTAGTAAGGTCCAAAAGCAAAATTTTCACTTTGCTGCAAGAAAATCATATTCATGAGTTTTAATGACTTTGTCAGTGGTGATAGTTAGAAAAAGCTTTTGCTATACTTAAACTTTAAATGATAGTCGCCAGTCTTGGTGATGTATGGAATTGAAATGTCCATCAACCGGGATGCAGCCCAGCTGCCCGTCGGCATCGTAAGCACCTCATCACTAAAATAGCTCTCTGGTTACAAATTGTGTGAATCGTGCGCACATTAACACTTACAACAATGGCAGTAGACTTAACATTAAAACTGTTAAACCCTTAGGAATGCGTGTTTCGCAGGGTCATAAAGATAACATTTCAAATTGAAATTTCTTAATTGTTACATTAGGAATATAATTATAGCTTCTCACCAACAAAGATTGGACAAATTTACAGTTAAGTACTGGTGATAAATCATAGGTAGGTATGTTTGCTGTCGCCTAAAGTTATGTTACATTTGGCACAGTATTTTTCGCTTGTTTCGATTTTCCTGTATTGGATTTGAGAATGGCGGAATGCCTGTTTTCGTCAAAAGAATTTAGCCGTTTCCGTTATTGGATCACCTTATTTTACAATACATTTAAGCAAGCAGTACCTGTTTACATATCTTTAAGTTTTTTTTTTAATGCATATCTCTGAATATAAACTAAAATGGACCTAATGATTTGAATCAACTTATTATAGTTGAATTTCTTTTTTTTTTATAGTACACCAACGGGTCGTTATCGCGTTAAATATTAAGAAGGTTTATATACCTATTTATTTACCTGACGTTTCGGCTGGATTGCACCAAGCCAGGTATATAAACCTTCATAATATTTAACGCGATAACGACCCGTTAGTGTACTATAAATAATATGTGTTCAAATCGGGAAAGTTTAAAATCATTTCTTTTTTTTTATGAAATATAAACGACTTAGTGCGACATAACTGTTCTGCTACAATGAGTTTAATGTTAGCAAAAAAATTGCAATACAAAATTTAGTATTCACCCTGCTTCGTATGACCGATCGCTCCCAAGTGATGGCAATCAGAAATCATATCAATTTCCCTAAAGGCTTAAAAGGGCTAGAACCCAGAGCCATAAAAAAAAAAAGTTGTGCGTGTACTAGTGTACACACGTAAGAAGTGAAACTTCTTTATGGCCTTATTTTTCGAAAAATGATCTACATGCAACTTTCCAGAAATTGGTTAAATTAGTTAAATTGGTTAAATTGGTTAAATTGGTTACATTGGTTAAATTGGTTAAATTGGTTAAATTGGTTACATTGGTTAAATTGGTTAAATTGGTTAAATTGGTTAAATTGGTTAAATTGGTTAAGTTGGTTAAGTTGGTTCAGTTGGTTAAGTTGGTTAAGTTGGTTAAGTTGGTTAAATTGGTTAAATTGGTTAAATTGGTTAAGTTGGTTAAGTTGGTTAAGTTGGTCAAGTTGGTCAAGTTGGTCAAGTTGGTCAAGTTGGCCAAGTTGGTCAAGTTGGTCAAGTAGGTTAAGTTGGTTAAGTTGGTTAAGTTGGTTAAATTGGTTAAATTGGTTAAATTGGTTAAATATTATTTCACTTTACCTTTTTGCTATCGTCTGAACCAACCGTGGTAGGGGCAAGAAAAAGATGGCGCGTAACCGAAAAATGTGACGAAAATTTGATGCAAAACGTGACGGTAAATTTTTTCCAACGCCGATAAAGAAGTTTCACTTCAAAAATAATAGAAAACAGCACACTCAGGCACGGTAGAAAGAGTGGGAGATACTAGTTTCTCTCCCTTCCCCTCGATCTTACGCTTTTTCGATCAGCATCACGTGACCCTGACGCGAGTTTGGAAGTTTTTACCCATCCAACAAAAAGTGCTCAGCGCCGCTAAAGAAGTTTTCACTTCAAAAATAGAAAAAAATCTTTTCCCGACATTTTTGTGGAAAACAAATCTCTGATATCAGATGTGGTGATCGGTTGACTCGTCGGCAAGTAATATGTCGGCACTCGGCAGTAAATATAAGTCGTAGTGAATTTTAGTCAGTGCGGGCCTTCAAAGCGAGTAGCTTAGACGAGCACACGTCCATGCGTAGGGCTGCCCAAATAGGGGCTTATTTGCAGAAAGAAATCTGATTTACTGTGTTTCGCATAACTTTAGAGGCGTAGATGTTTCAAGTAACATATAGTATCTCAATGCCTAAAGACGAAAGTCTTTGGCAAAGCCAAAGTCAAAGTCAAAAATAATAATATTTATTTGCCAAGAATAGGTACACAAGATGTCAGATACAATTATTTAGATCCCTATACTAACTAATAAGATTAATATTGACGTTAGCAAAATGAAAATAATAAATTATGTAACACATTAAAAAAATTCAGATAAATTATTATACCACTTATTTACTAGCCTTGCCAAGGAATGACGACAGGCTGACTCATTAGCCTATGACTACGAGCTGTAGAACCTGATCGAAAATAAATAAACTAAGGTTTGATCTCGTGTAATTCCCGCTACACGTTTAAATAATGTATGTAATTTATGAAATACATTAGATGGATAAAACCTGGGCAAGAAAGTATTTAGACGAAATCTTTGAACAATTTTGTAATTTTATAGAGTTTCCGATGTCGATGGGCAATTCCTGGATTCCATGGATATACATAACCTATGAGGTCATTACCTTTTTTGAACTAAAACTGCAAAAAGCAACCCTGGAAATCGGTGACAGTGCACACAGTTACGTGATCACCAAGAACTCGGATAAAAATCCAATTTGCATGTGTTTAGCGGACAGATGGCGCCAGCGGGCAGCGTCTGAGCGATGCGCGATAACGCGCACGTGACGCGGCGCGCGCACAGCCCCGTACAATTAGACGACAGTTCCCATGGACCGCCAGATATCGTGTAACACATGCGCACTTGCTTGGAACCTTGAACTTTTTGGCGAATCTCTATCATGCAATCTTATTACGCCATTGCTAAAGATTGACAGCCCTGTCTCCGCTTTCTTCATTTTTTATACTTAGTAGTTCTTATTAACTTGTCAGAATCCAAAGTATAATCTACCAGGTAAAGGTATTTAAAAGCGAAGATGTATTACCATGAGTTCAATACGTTAGTTGGTTTTTTTACCATCGGTAGCACTTACTTTTTACGCATACCAATTGACATGTTTGACGTCGATTACAGATGGAAAAGCCACGAATAGGTGATTTAGAAACGAAAACAC
Organism: Anania crocealis; assembly: GCA_949315895.1. Classification (NCBI taxonomy): domain Eukaryota; kingdom Metazoa; phylum Arthropoda; class Insecta; order Lepidoptera; family Crambidae; genus Anania; species Anania crocealis. Next base: position 307,912 of record OX438885.1, on the reverse strand, counting down.
AAATTTTTGTGCACAAAATTTTCAAAAGAAACAAGGCTGCGATAATAAGTTCTCATTATCCATCAACATAGATGCACTAGTTTTCGTTGGTAAATGTATTTTATGGAAAACGTTTGATACTATTTTAATTATAACAAATATTGGAAGAACATAAATATCCATTTAAGAAAGTGCCTGTAAACAACATCAGCTCATCACGAAATAATATAAAATCTCACCGGTGAATACATAAATGACAGCAGGTTTCAGCTTGACGTACCTATCCTGCGCGGGCGCAGGCATTAGCTGCAGCGTAGTTGCGCTCAAAGCGCGATGTTCTTCCAATGCGTTAGATCTGCCCAAGCCCTTAGCATTCCTATTAGCCACTTTGTTGCAAAAATTGCATCTTAATACGAGTAGCTTTGTTGACACTGCTTACTATAAATGAACATTTCACACCTGCCCATATTGTTTCTTATGCAGGATAAAAACATAAGTGTGGTTTTTATGATAGACACAAGCACCTTTCAACGTTACTTGCGTTACTTCTATCGTTTAACGGCCGGTCCTAACTAACCTATCTATCTTCAGTTTTGGCATGTCTCTGTATCTCTGGTCGGTAATATCAGAGATAGAAACTGTTCCCTATCTCCGAAATGTCAAAACTGGCGATAGATAGATTATTAGGACCAGCCGCTAATGTATCTAATACTTTTAAACGAGCATTTCTTGTATATTTATGTATCTGGATCTCGGAAACGGCTCCAATGATTTGCATTAAACTTAGTATGTCTCTATGTGGGGGTTACTATGTGGGGGTCTCAGGGGCGATAAATCGTTTTAGATAGGCATAATTTTTAGAAAACGTCGTTTTATCCGTGTTTGAACCGTGCAATGCTCAGTCATCCGGGTACTAATCATAGAGTTTAGTTTTTCGTTGTTACTTACTTAGAACTTTCCTACGATCAACTTTCTAAATTAGTATATTCTTTCGAATCTCTGAGCACAAAAATAGCCAAGACTGGTAGTTCGAACGAATCGGTGATAGTGATGAAACTCGCCACGGTCAGTCACGGAGGTAGAGAGCGGCACGTACGGCGTTTTCTACCGCGTCCAGTGCGCCTGCGCGCGCGGAATCACAATACGCCGCGCGGCTATAACTCCTGCGCCCGCGCATCGCGCACCGGAATCGACAAATAGCGCGGCCGGCGTGCCTGCGCTCTTTGTCTCCACGAGCCTTCGACAAACGCCTACATTTAAAATCTGAGGACATATCGAACTTGTTGTTAAGTGCTTGAATGTAGCTTGGTTGCTACTCGGTACTTGCTTCGGCTATGTAATTTTACCTCAGTATTCGTTAGGTCTACTTAGATGATAATTTTTGAATCTTGCTAGATTACTAAACATTTTGTTTTACGGTTCCTGTAAATACATGTTAAATTATTTGACATGTATTTACAGGAACCGTAAAACAAAATGTTATTGCAATTTAATTAAGATGATAATTATTTACCTATTAAAATGATATAAAGTAATTAAACAGCCCATAATTACAGATAATTGTACGATTAACACATTCCGGGACACTAACCGCCTGTCGACGTGATAACAATAAACTTCAATTGTGTCTAGCATACTGTCCCGGAACGTGTTAAGGCACAAAATGTAGAACCAGTAACACCAAATCCGTAAGAAAAATTATTATGTATTTTAAAAATGGTTTCTGTATTTTATGTAAAGAGTGTTTTAAGGGGTTATTTGCTTAAACGGAACATAAGTCATAATAGGTACAAATATAAGCAAAATTATTATATCTCATGATATAACTTTTCCTCAAAAATTAGCAGCCGAAAAATCATCTCTGAAAATCTTTCAAGCCGAAACGAAAAAAATATGTATTACCGTTAAATTGACGTTAAACATTCCAAATAAAGTTTTTGTTCAGAAACAAAATAGAGAAAACCTCAATAATTACTAATACAAAGCACTTTGTATGTTACAATTTAACAGTTTCCATAAGAAGACATAGCAACAACTCTACAATGGGTTAATTAGGAATAATCACTTATTGTCTCATTGACGAGTCCACAACGATACTGTTAAATTGAAAGCCGTACCACAGAAGACAGATAGGCACAGAAGTCAACCTCATGGATATAGTTACTTATACCTACAAACGGCGGTCGCGCTAGGGTCGTCAACTTTGGCTTATACACAAAAACTATTGTGGTGGTGACACTCGTATCTCATTGATAGATTTATTGTTTGGAATGAAATATTATAAAGTCACGGAAAATATCTTGCGACGATTTCAACATAGACGAAATTTACAATTACTTTATTTTAAAGTGTAATAAATTTGCATTCTTATGTACAATTATTTACAGCTACCAACCACAAATTCACAGACGCGTTACTCAAGCAGATTACACCTATAGTTGACACTCATATTCAGTAATTACCTGTTTCCCTAATGTATATGAAATTTTTCATGCCTGACATAATGGAAACTTGTATTTATGTGCTACGTCTTTTTGTACTAATAATAAATATGTAATACTAAAAAAATCAAAAATAAATATTTAAAGTGGTCCGAACTGGTCAGAGATCGATATCTCTGACCAGTTCGGACCACTTTAAATATATATTTTTTATTTTTTTAGTATTATCCGTGAGCGGTGCCTATGTGCGTGAGCGGTGCCTATGTGTGCGTCGCTCGAGCCCACTTTGTATGTAGATTGACTTCTGTACTTATCTCTCTTTTGTGGCCGTACGTTAGTGCAGCTAGTGTCAAGCGGGTAGTGCGTATATTACAGTGCTAATAGGGCCGTATCGCGCGTTCAAATCTTGCGATTACCACAGGATCATCATTACAGCCTTGCATATTCCCCCAGCAAAAACACGACGCAAGTAACGTCTCAATTCTCTCCTCGACTAGTTTGTTAAACGCAGTTAATTAGTTATGCAACTATTTACCTTAATTACTTTTAAGTATTGCTATTTGAAAACTTACTGAAATCGTCCCTAAACGTATTGATACTACAGAAATTGCCAATACTACATGATATTCATTTGCATTAATCTTTCACTGTGTGAGATTTTCAAGTGAATCCTTTTTTACATGATGCCTATGAGGTTGGTTTTTCATGAGACTTACAATAATCAGTTTTAGAATTAAATTGAATTGTTTTTGTATTCAACTTCGACGGGAAAGTATAAAATCAGTGTAATTTTTTAAATACGAATTACGACGCTAACATAACCTTACAAACTTAACTGGTGCCAATTTTCAGCTACAAATATAACATTGCATGAAAAAAATTCATCGTAAAAAGTAGATTTGACATTTTCCTCTATTTCGCCGTTTAAAACAAGACGTTATATAAGAAAATTCTAATGTGATATAAATAGATAATTATATGATCATTCTGAATAAATGTATTATGTAACGCGCATTACGTAACATGAATAGACGCTCAAATTATGTTTTGTATTCGAAATAAGAAAATGAATTGGCCATTCGATATTCAGTCTTTAGTTTCAGTCAAGTAGTAGTTTTTAGTCAAGAAAAAACACATTATTTTACATTTATTCTGCATGTATAAGATACATTTTCGCACCAAACAAATATCAATGTAGTTTTTTCGGGTACGTAAAAAATCTTTGCAATTCAAAATTAAATAAACGGTTGAATATATGGGATTAACTTACCTTGAAATAAACAAGAATTCAAAAAAATATTCTAATGAGAAACGATCATGAATCGAGTAGGTAGGTACCTACCTGGTTAACAGTAAAAATACAAAGTAGTATAGGTACCTACTCACTTGTATTTTCATTGTTTAACTAATACACGTACGAGGAGAGATGTGATTGAAAATTGATAAATATCGCACAGGACGATTAACCTAAGGCTGTAGTAGAATAAAAAACCGGCCAAGTGCGAGTCCGCTGAGGGTTCCGTACCAAATTTAACTGAATTATTGGTCCACTTACTTCCACTTAGCCAAAATACCACAATATTTAATTGACTGCAAAAATTAATTTGTTTTTCATGGTGTTTGTATAAAGGACAAAGTTATATTTGCGGTTATTAAAAAAAATATATTCCTAAAAGTACTGGTTTGATCTCGTTCAAACCAATTTTCGTTGTAAGTTTTTGTTAAGATCTACATTATATATTTTTTCAAAATTTTCACTTGCTTAGTTTAAAAGTTAGAGGGGGGGGACGCCCATTTTACCACTTTGGAAGCGTCTATCTTCCAAACGTTAGACTTTTGGAAAAAATGTTTTTAGAAACCTTTATGTCATTTTAAAAGAACTATCCATAGATACCCCATACGCGTAGGTTAGAGTAAAACATTTTATTTTTGTTCTAGTTCTATGTATGGGAAGCCCTCCTTAAATATCATATTTTTTATTTTTTTGTATGATAATCGTAAAGCTGTCAACAGGATACACCTACCTACTAAGTTTCAACTGTGTTATGCTAATACTTCCAGAATAAAGTGGCTGCGACATACGGACGGACAGACAGACAGACAGACAGATTTGACGAATCTATAAGGGTTCCGTTTTTTGCCATTCGGCTACGGAACCCTAAAAAGGGCTATAAGCGAGTCGGACGTGCGCACTAAGTTGCCATCGTACAATATCTAAAAGTACGTAATAGATAGGTGGGTCGCATTCAAACCTTAAGTCTATTATTAGCCTATTTAAGCATGTAGGTAAATATGAAAGTGATCGCAAAAATTTTAAATCACCATTTTTAAAATATTATTTGTCATAATAAATGGTGCCTGACTGGAATGGACTGAAACTGGATGGAATTGACTTTAGTTTAAACATTTTGACATCATCATAGCATTTATTTGCATTTGTTAACATAGCCTTTACCTTATATCCTGTTTGCTATTTACTTGTTTCTTGTTTTAATAAATACATATGTTTATTTTATCGTGATAATCAATTATATTTATACTTAACAGGGAACAATTAATATTACTGATCTGAGTTAGTGCTGATGATGACGACGAATATTTTGCTTGTAAGTTTTTTATTGTGATCGTTTTGTACATTAATTCATGTCACACACTTCTAATTACTCTGCTAACAATATTATTGGTCACGTATTACACTTAGTAACACTATTAAGTTTATATTAAAAAAAAAGCCATTCTATGGAATTAATTGTATTTTCCTCTAAACAAAACTAAATATTCTGTATTAATAAGTAATAATATTCCGTATCATGATGCGACATGGTTAAATAATTCATTACGCTGTGCCCCCTTGCGGGGGTGTTTTTGTTGTAAGTTTCGGAGGCGGCGCCTGCGCACCTCATACGCAATGCTAATGCCGGCCCAGGTGGCCACACAAAAAAGTCTAACGTAAACGTTCGACCATTTTTACTGACGTAATGTACATGTGTCGTCCTATAATTGCCTCGCCGCAAAAACCTCTAAACGGCCGTCAGCAAGTTTTAGGATTCCAAGACGCGTACGCAACATTCGTACCGGCGCTCCAGGGCCCAATCAAAATGTTTAGACTCATTTAGCTCTCTCACATCAGCTAAGAGGCACTGGAATTCGGATAGTGTAAACTTCAGCATTTTATTTTTATCAAGAGCGAAAGTACCAAAGTTTGTCAGATGAAGACAAAATTTATATTATTAAACAAATCTGTTACATCGGAAACTACACTTGTACATCTTTTTGCATAGGCAGGCACCAATACATGACTTAAAGTTACGAGCATTACGTTCATTCAACAAGATTGACTACTGAATAATCGCACCACACACCACCAATTTCGGTACAAGAATGTGCATGCTATTGTCTTTGCCTTTTAAAGCATCTCGTTTCATCTTACTCTCCAAGTTTTCAAACACGAAAAAATCTCCAAACATACTAAGAATGACAATTAAAATGCGTTTCTCACAGCAACAGGCTCGCTCGTAAAGCATGGCTTTTTGTTAGCGATGAAGGATGAGAGAAAATTCGACTAACGACCGGAGCCTGCGCGTGCGCAAAAACGCCTCGCCATCAGATGCGTCTGTTAATCAGAGAATGCGAATAAGAAGCAATGTAGTCCGCAGTGGAACCGACCCGCTTCAGCAATTGCTGACAATGTTCAACCAAAAAACTGGATTATCCCGATCAAGATCTTCGAAGATCGGATCTAGAGATCAAGTTTTGAATGTTCGTCTCACCGTTTTGTTTTTAAATACTTAACATTTATATAGTACCATAAAGTCCATAAAGGTCCATGATAAATCTCTACAGCTAGTAACGCTAACTTGGTCGCAAGTCAACATTGAGTCGCCTACGATATAATTCAGCATAGAACAACGATCCCTTTTTGTATGGATTTCTTTAGGGCCCCACATCACCAGCAGTCGACATCTTTTGGCTAAGATAATGTTGCTGATGATAAAGTCCGATATGATATTTGATTGGTGACCAGTGCTGATGGTAATAAGCCCATTTCACATCATCTCGGACCTAACTATCGACATTAATCAACCAAACAATATCCACAGCTACAGTACCCAAAACTTGTCAAGATTTTTGCGCAATTAATTAATAATTTTCGTAATAATTGACTTTTAAAATAATTGTATTTTTCGACTCTAATTTACTAGCTTTTGTGTTAATTTTAAACACTGTAAACTCTGTAGGTGACGCTATGACGTCTTTCCTGACGAGTGACATTCGTTGTAACTTGTGCTGTGGCAGCGACATTTATGAACAGTTGACTGAGTGAATGAACCTTCGAAGTTTTTTTGTGTTCACAATCATTACAGTATTTTTAATGTTACTGTTTCCTATTTGTATTGATAAGAGCAATCGTGGTTGTTTGAATCGTGAAATTGGTTTTATGTCGAATGTTTTATGACCTGTATGACGTAACAAGTTTTATACGTGAGATGATGACTTCCATAGTAGTGGAGTGGCGTACACAGCGGTTTTCAAGGTGTCGCTTACTCTGAGTTCCCGGGTTCGATTCCCGGTCGTATCATTGTTGAAAAAAATATCTTTCTATTTTTTTTCGGGTATGGGTTTACCTTCGTTGTTTCTGATTTCCACAAAACAAGTGTTTTAAATAGTTACTTAATTTGGGATCAGATTGGGTATGTTTTTTTTTTTTTTTGGAAGGACCTATTTTGTGGCAGAAGGCCGTTACAGCTTCACCGGGCGGGTTTTAGGCGAGTGCGGAAGGCACTCAGCCCAAAAGCGGCCTGCTAGCGGGTACCTAGCTGCTAGCGGCTTCGCGCAGCGAAGCCTAGGACTCGCCCGCGCAAGGGCCCCGTACCAGCGGCGCGATCGGATCGTGCCGGGTGCTAAGGGCACCCGGCCAAGAGGTCGACCCGACTAGTGGTTGCATCGCGTAGCTCGGCGCTGCAACACAGACTGGTCTGTGCATACAGACCGATCTACGCGAGCCCCGTTCTAGTGGGCCCGATCGAGGGGGCAGACTAGGCCTCAAGGGCGCCTCTGTAGGCTCGGACCTCGGCTTGGGCCGTCGTCCGAAGGGCGGACTGGTGAGAAGCGGCCAGGTACATGTCTGTACCTGCCGAAATGATGCAAGGGTCCTTGCACTCGCCGGCGAGTGCGCTGATTCGACCTAGTGCTTGTCGGGTGTGTACTGTTGTGAGTGGTGAATTGTTTAATGAACGATGTGATTTTGTCGTCGGGATCTTCGAGAACGTTCCTCGGTCGGCGGAAACGGGCTTCGACATCTTTTTGGCACGAGTAGGTGGCGGCTTTGACTATAAGAGGATTCTTATGATTGACGGCTTTATCAAAGAAGTGTTGAGACGCTTCCTTCATAAAGCTGGCAATCGACGGCATGTTAAGGTCACGATGCAAATTGTCGTTACGCACGTACCACGGGGTGTCCGTGGCAGAGCGTAAGAATTTGTTTTGGAGGATTTGGTGTCTTTTTAATTCTGAGGGGCTGGCGTGAGCGAACACTGGACTAGCGTGAGCGAACACTGGACTAGCGTAAGTCATCACGGGTCGAATACAGGCTTTGTAAATTGTATTGGGTACGTGATGGTGTCCAGATTTATTTAAGTAACTTATTCTTCTTCAAAACAGGATTATTTAGCCAATTGGTAAGATCGTCCGAAATTGACAGTAATACGTGTGGAGTCTGTGCTTCACTTTACAATAGCATTACATTTGTTATCAGGTTTATCTTCACTTCTTTCTAAACCTTTTTGTTATCTACGGAATATGCGCAATCAAAATAATTACAAAGAGTTTTATTGCTTTTTCGTGTCGGGGTGGCAGGGTACTGTAGTAGGTACTACGGAGGAGGGGGGTACTGGCACGGCTCCGTCGTGGTGGGAGCGGGAGCGAAGGTCTCGTCCCGCCAGGAAGCCACGTCTCAGTACGTGCCGCCCGGTCTGCGCCTGCGCATACTACGTGCGGTAAGTTTTGATACTTGTAGTTACTAACAGAGCGTTGTAACTTGTATGTATCTTAAAAATGAGGATTATGTTAAATAAAAAACTTTACTTAAAATAATTTTTTTATTCATTGATCTTGTAAGAGTACACCAATTATAAATTTGTCGTAGACGATTAGGGATAAGTTCTGATACATTTTAGTATGAAAAACCAGTTAGAGTTTACATAACTTGCTTCAAATTTAATTAGATTACATGCAAATAAGCTAATCCAAATATTATAAATAATTTAAAATAAAAATGGTACAAAAAAAAGATATATTTACAATTATTCATAAATCAATAACCATAATGTATCTATAAGTGAGTAAGGAAACAAAACTTTGGAAACCACATTGTAGTTTTTTGGTATATTAACCTAACCTAACCTAACCTAACCTAACCTAACCTACCTACTACCTAGTTTTAGCAAGGATTATTAGACATTAACCAAAGAAAGCAAGTATTTTACGTCTGTATTACTACAATTTAGTAACTTCGTATCTGCCAAACCTGTAACTATAAAATTTAATGATTTACCAATTTTTAAAAGTAAATTCTCCTTAATAATGGCTCCATAATCTACTAAATAAACGAAAAGCTTAATCCGTGAGATCAGAATCTTAACTTGAACCACCCTCGTGGCGACAAGAAGGATACAGTACATTTATATTTATATAAAACGATCAAGACGATTCGATCGCCATCTTTGCGGGAGTCGCACGGAGCCAGCGCGCTGACATACTCTAGCATCCTCGTTACGAGCTATTATAGTGCTTTTAGAGAATTTTATTTATTTAAAATTATTTGCTCAAATTCAAGGTAAAATGTTGCACAAAAGGCCTTCTCATACCATTAGGATAAACAGAAACGTTTTGTACGTTGCGGCGTTGTCTCCTTAGTTAGCCCGCTTATTCACTCTTAGTTTATTTAAGAGGTTAATATCACTGGTAACACACTCTGATGTAAAATGTAACCATAATGCAGGGATAAGATAGCCTAGACTAGAGTTTGTTGTGTGAAAATGTTTTGTTGAACGTAGCCGACTCTAGCTCAACTCGCAGATATATCTATTGTTGGATCAGCTAATAATTATAACAATGTAAAAAAAAGCTTTTTCTAAATAGCTATAAAATGGACGCTAGTTCATTTTACCTGCATACATAGTTAGTTTTTTGTAACACAAAGATATCTGGTGTGCTACCAATTGGATCCTAATTTATTTAAAAAGCAAAGTATCTTCTATGCAATAAGAGAATTAAATGACGGTTTCACATAAAAACAAAGGCTCTAAACGGGCCAATATCACGTGTCAACATGGCGTTTCCACTAGTTCCCAGTAGAACTGTGAGAAACCGTAAAAAAAAGTGGTAACAAGTCGGCGCACGTCGGCGCGGGCGCATCTCGCTGCTTCCGGTGCCAGATAAGGGCGGAGACGTGACCCGCCCTTGTACTTCCTAAAGCTCACTCTTCATTGACTACGTCGCACCTGCTTGGTGGAGACAATCAGGTATCCTGGCTTTGTAGGAGTCAATAGGAATCTGATCATCTAGCCTTAAAATGAAAAAGTACATAACATCACAATATAGATTCACTTCTCAAAGCAAGTAAGTATTCAAAGCACTTGTTGTGGAAACGGTGGTACCACAAACACTCAGACTCAGAAAAAATTGAAATCATTTTTTTTTATCGTTCGGGAATCGAACCTGGGACCTCGAAGAAAGCTACACCTTGAAAACCGGTGTGTGCGCCGCTCCGCCACGGAGGTCGTCGTCTAAGCGACGTTAAATCAAACACAATAAAATGGTTTTGATACAAATGTCAGAGATAATATATAAAATCTTTAATATTTCATAACTTTAGCGCTATAATATGAGACGGTTGTTTCTAAATGGTTTAAATTCAGTTTAAGTAATTACTGTGCCCGTTTAAATGTATTTCTTTCACACCAGTTAGGTTGACTGGAAGAGATCTCTTAAAGGGATAAGCTCACCTTTGTAAACTATTGTATTGTAACAACTTTTATGTAATTTTGTGCGCAATAAAGACTATATAAGTTAGAACTTTCTGTTACATTAATTAGAATGTAAATATTTCACCTGTTATTGAATTGTTATGATTTGAACGTAAACGGGAAATTTAGAAGTCGTTATTGTATAGCCCTAATAATTCAGATTTATTTTTATGGCTTTGTATTTAGTACTTATTTAGAGGAGTTAGATTTCTATCTTTCAGAACAATTCAAGTCTTGACTATAAAAGTGGATAAGAGTTTCCGCGTGGACAACCGGAATATTGCATCGCATTGATTTTAATTAATTGATTGACGGAAAAGTATTTGTTTATACTTTTATCAACAGCCATTGTGCGTCCACTGCTGGACGTAGGCCTCCTTCAAGTCACGCCAAAATTGTCTATCCTGCCTTTCCCCATCCAGCAGCTGCCAACAGTTCTCCTAAGGTCATCAGTCCATCGAGTTGCAGGGCGTCCTACACTACGCTTGCCTAAACGCGTAGCTGTATGTCTACTTAAGTCAAATTTTTAACCCATATTTACAGTCAGATATTTTATCAGTATTTAAACTTGAAAATTGCAATAAATTGCTATATCATATAAAGCAGATATTTTATACTTAAGTATACCCGGTTTATAGGAATGTAAAGAGAGAACTCTATCTCATCACCATTATAATACCATCATCAGTGCCTATTGTAACACACTCATTTTAATTTTTGACTACTGAAGGCTGGGTATTTTCGATAAGTACTTAAATCCTTTAGACTTTAATGTCATGTAAGATGCAAGTCACAAAAATTATACCAAAAATGATTAGCCTTAACCTTCCTTTGGCTCTACACACGCAAAACCTAAGGGCGTAACATTTACACATTATAGCAGAAACTGAAACACGGGATCGAAAATCTAAGTTTAACAAAAAGCGCGTTGGAAATAAATCCTTCGGCATTTACGACCTCAAAGACGTGACCAGCCATTCAAGTGTTTATAATTTAACGCAAAAAAGTTGATTCAATGAATGGATTAAAGTTTTTAATGTCTGTGGAAGGGCTCTAGTGAATGAGAGTGGTGTGCGGGATTGGAAATGAATGGAAGTGTATAATGAACGCTTTATGGTTTTATGTTGCATTTGATGACAAATAAGATTTTACACAATCTTGAGTTGTTATTATCTTTCATGTTCACAACTACACCTGTGAACGAACAGTCAGATTATTATCATGAAAAAATAGTTACTTATATGTACGATTGGTCATCATCAGAAAATATAAGTCTACTGCTGGATATCCAAACAAGACAGTGGCAGTAACAAACCTATGAGGTCTCTCAAGATAATTGCCAGGTTTGCAGGCAGGTTTGCCCAATGGTGGAGAGTCGATTGTCGTATGCCCGTCTTTATCTGGTATGGCTATTTTGGCCGCCTCTTACGACACTGACAGGACAAAAAGAGGGGTTACAATTTTTCTATAGGCTGGCACCACACTGCATACAAATAACTTAATTGGTATGAAAACAATCACTACAAAACACTGTTTTTATATCTTTACTTTATCTACATAAATATTAGGTTAAAAGAGGAAAGCTTTGATTGTTTGTTTGCATTCACCTTACTATCTTACATCATCCCTGGTAATAAATAACAATGCATTCCCTGAATGTTACTTGACATGATAATTATAACACAGTTTTATTCTTCCTTGATAGATATGACATTATTTGACGTTTATAAATGACATTTACATTGTAAATTGTAAATTGTGTAATTGATTTAATTGCAATTTGTTTAATTTAAATTTTGGATAAATATTCAACATTACTAGCTTTCGATAATTTTAATTTTATACAAGTTTGACTAATTATTTAAATCTAATTAATTTATTTTGATTATGATATTGTAATTTTTTACTTGAATTCAATTGATTTCATATTTTGCATGCCCAAGCTGGGTGAATGTGTCCTGTACTTAATGTGATGAAACCATATGTAAGATCTTTGTTATGTACACACGGCGGCACATCAGACTATACATGTTGACCTTGAGACCGCCTTTATGCCCTACGTAATAAAAGCTGTTATCGCAGTTCAACTGTTTAACTTGATGTGCTGTCCAGTGTACCACATTCTTGCGAAATAAAAATATTCTATTCTATTCTATTCTATTCTATCTTTCCAACAGTATCGATAGTCAAACGTGCAAATTATCAAATGTGCGCATTGTTAGCATATTTGACACGTGATAAAAGTGCACATGTCGCGCGACCCTCCTAACGACCTCCTACTCGGAACTCGCGGCTGTCCGCATTTCCTACCGCTCGGCATTCGGCATTAAGCCGACACCTGCACTGCCGCGGAAAAATAACCTGAGCAAAAACCCATTAAGCGAAGGCCGTTGCGACGGACGCCACATACATATCGACTCATCGCAACGCTCCCAAACAATGTGCACACGGAATTGGCATTTGCATGTAATTCTTATTAAAACACCACACCTCTCCCTAGTGACCACTGCGATAATTAGACAATTTGCGTATCCACTCGCAGACGACCGCTGAGAGCGCGCCGCGGAAGACCGTCCCAAGACAAACGCCCAACTGGGTTAAATTTAGACCATCGAGCCACCAGTTTGGGTTGAATTTCGAAAGGCACGCCGGAACGTCTCAACAGTATAAACTAAGACATCAGCGGAATTGCTGATCCCTATTGTAATGTATGCTAAGCGTTGCGACCGCGACAATTAGGCTAGGATGTGCGCGCCACGCCGCGGTCGTGTTCTCGCCGTCACGCTGAATTGCCAACGACAATTAGTGCCCTCTCGCCTCATCACGACCGCATCTCATATGCCGACGACTCCCGAATGCTAACTTGACACCGACCCGGCCGAAGTCCTAACACGGGATGCGCCTACGCCGGGTGGGAGGAACAGAGGAAGCGGCCGTACAGCGTTATTATTTCCACAATTTCCAATTCAAACCACGTTATTAATAAGGAGAGGTCGCCGGCTCGTGATCGGCCGCAGCAGCCGCCGCTCGACACGAACAAAATAGTCGAAAAAGGTAAGCGCGGTCGTGACGGGAATGTCGCTGATGTTATGTATTTCAGGTCGCACTCATTGTATTTTAAACCGCTATTGTTTCGTATTTCGCGCCTGCGCAGAATGCGCGCTGCGCTCGCTGCGCCGTATTTTTCATCCGCAAGACGTCCGTCAAAACGGGGACGTATCGAACTATAAATAGAGCTCGAGAGCTGATGGAACGTCAGGACAAAGAAGCTTTGTCTCAGGTCGTCTTCGCAACGAGCTGTCATTGTAAATTATGGCGAGCGGTCGTCATGCGCGGGGGTGGTGGGGCGGCGGCGCGGGCGCACGTGGCCGCCGCCTCTCCCACGGTCGCGATTGATTAACGGTGCGGTTCGCGCTAACCGCGCCCGACGTGAGAATGCCCTACGAGCTAATATGCGGACACGACACATTCGGCCTGCGTCGCTGCCGCGTGACTAAATTGCAATCGCTGGCACGGGGACAACCTCAGCTCGGCCCTCGCACGCACCAAGCGATATCAACGTCATCAGCTAGTTTAGTTCTATAAAGCATCGACAACTTGCTAGAGACGACTCTCAAGGAGCTTCATAAATCTTCAACTTTGAGTTATGCCATCAGAAATAGACATAAAGTCACGGCCTATAATTATCCTACTGCAGGGCAATATAGCCTTCATTGAATTCAAGTTACTATAGCAATGATAGGTATACAGGCATAATCACCACGCTTGACACATGCAGGTTGGTGATCACATGCACCACAGGGATCACAAACCCAAGCGAAATTCGAAAATTCAAAGCTCATGTTGCCCGACCGGTGATCAAACATTGGCCCCTGAGATTTGGCCCGGTACTCAAATCACTCTATTTATTTGAGTTCCAAAACATACCATCAATATACGTACAAACCATAACTCTACACTATGACTAACTCAAATAAGACCAAAAATACGAGTATCATTCCAAAACAAATGTTTATCAAATCAAGGCAACCCGCAAACAGACGCATGTTACTCGCTGACAGAATTCTGCAGGTATAATACAGATAATTCATTCCCATTCACAGGAGCCGCGCGGTGTCCTATTACAATCTGCAGAAGCTGTACCGAGCGCATCGAAAACTAATTCGTACTTACTCGAGTATTGTTCCTTGGAGTGCTTCTTTTGCTTCACATGATGAAACACTTTTTAAATAATATAGCGTAACTTGCATATTTATCAGTATCTACGACACATTCGCCCATTCAGTTTGATCAGTTTATTTCTACCTGTCATTCTTTTTGTCATGTCATTTCACTTATTCATTCTTTCTCACTTTAATAAATATGTTGCACCGCTGACGGTTATAAAATTGTATTTTAAATATTTTAATCTAAGTAAACGAACATCAAGAAGAATTTGGCCTTTGATTTCATCATGAACAATCAGGAAGCAAAACCTAAAGAGTACGTTGAGGGCCCTTACCCGCAGTAGCAAATGACTGGAACCGGCGAGAAAGAGATATGCTAGTAAAGTTCATTTAACTATAAGGTGCGGACTAGCTACCCTAGCATGAATAGCCACTAGCACACCACTAGTGGGCTAATCTCGGGTATCTGGTTAGCACGCGAGATATCGTGAGGGGTATCCACCTCAGAGTCCTCGTAGGACGAGCGGCAGCACTCAAAGCGCGCGTGCATCTTGCCGCGCTTACGGATCATTTGCACACGTCCGTACGCGTCAGGTCACTGATGCTGTTTAGAGTTCCGTAGGCAAGACAAGGAACTATAGTTTAGCCATGTCAGCCTCTCTGTGCGTCCGGGTAATATAATTTCAAAATATATATATATAACGACAAAAATCTTTATCACTCAATATTTACAAAATTAAGTGTATAGTAATTAAATACTTGAGTTCAGAATCTCAAAAACAGTTAGATCTGTCTATCTTTTATATGTTTTTTTTTTTAAATAGTGGGCTTGTTCTTGACTACATACTTAACTATACGGTTAAGAAGAAGCCTTACATGGAGCGAGCTTACCCAGAAGTACTGGTTCTCCCACACACTAGTGGGCTCTTACGAAGCCTACCACCACAGAGGGATCTGTTAGCCGTCATCATTGGTTGGAAAACCAAAGATGCCGTTGCCCAGGGTGGACCACTAGGGGGTAGATCCCACCACCCCAAGATCCGTCTGCCGATTAAGGTTAATGTCCAAAGACTATAATTTGGCATTTAACAATCACTCCCAAAGAGTCTTAAACTAGTCTGCGGGTAATATAACTTTCATTGAGTACCTCCTATAAGTGTAAAGTGCAATTGAATAATTTTCTTCTTTATATCTCAGTGTGAGGTGTCGTTAGATAGGTCTCTCAAAACTATTGTGGGACTCTAACACCATTCTTCACTCCTTTGATTCATATTGTGTGTTGCGTTTTAAATTGCAAAGTTTTGTTGTTATTAAGTGGGCAGTGTCTCACAGCTATTAACGATTTTTCATGGATATGTTATAAAATTTTGCAGCAGTATCATTATTTAGAAGTCAACATTACACATTACAACTAACAGACAATATTAGTTTTGCAAGATTATCAAATCAAATCAAACCAAACCATAAATTACAACTTACTTAAAAATTACAATGCAAAAAAAATATATAGAATATATGTAGATTGTAAAATTTTTAAAGCAATGAACCTAATGTAAAGTTCTAACAAAGTCCGCTAAAATTTTGCCACTCAAAGTCCACTATTTACGTAAAACTGGTAGGTACTTAAACATTTACGAACATAATGAAACAACGCTAAAACAAAATTAAATAAATAACATTTACGACTTGTAAGGCCATTCATCTTACTACTAACTAATTAATTTCAAAGAGCAATTTAGAATAAACGTCTGAAAAGCCAATTTACCCATTTACCATCTTGCATCGCGTGCCCAGCTTAGTTAGCTCCTCCTGAGTGCAGGCAGAATGGAGGCCACGGATAATGCCATCAAAGTGGCAGATTACTGGGTCTGTAAAGAGTTCGTCATCGAGACGAAGAAGAAGCATCTGATCAGCCTTGTAGTTCATCATTTCAACAACTAAATCAAAAGATACCTTGATTTAATCACACATGAATGAAGTGTCGTAAATTATGGTACCATATTCTTTTAAGCATCAAAAAAGGATCCCGCACCTTTTGTTGTGCTGTAAGCAGTGATGATGATGTCACAATAGGCCTGGCTATTTATAGCCTACGTTTTAACAGTGGTGAATATTCATGCGAATCTGCGTACAATATCGATGTGATGGCGTCAGATTAGCGGAGGAAGGCGTCCGCGTCGCTCCGCGTTTTTAGGCCGAACCACGACGGGCAGTTTCCTATAGAAGCTTTTTCACAATGCCCATTGTTCCATATAACATAGAATTGTAGTCCCGGCCGTTGTGGCCGGTCCTTGCTTTCGATTTTGTCATTGGCATGTACACTAAATTGTTGTACTATTAGGGGTTAAAGTATGAAATTGCCGTTTTGTATGGACGAAATCAAGAAAAGTCATTTTTCCATACTAACAATATTTTAGTTTTTTTTAAAAGCCTGAACCGTTTTCGATGCAATTAAAGGTGAAAGTTAGATTGTTATAAAGCTACGCATTATAGTATTTAAATTTCTGAAAATCAAAGTATATAATACAAATATACTTAATTGAAGCAAGAAGGTCAGCTGACACATTGTAAGGGGTCTTTTCATCGACTTCCTTTGAAGTAATAGGCACTAGTATTGAATTTTTTTTTAAGTCAAAAGTTACTTTATTTAGTTTTTGATACAATACAAAAAGAATTACGCAATAATATGACTATACTTAAGAGCTATAAAAAATGGGAAAATAATCGGCAATTTCATACTTTAACCCCTATTATGTTAAGCGTAATGTACTTATTGGTAGAACGATTAAAAATCCAGACCAAAGTGTCTTGTGTTTTTTGTTTGTCCAAAGTGCTTTTTCGCCCGGCGGAGAAGAAAAAATCCTAACTCAGCAAATATTTTTTATATGATTACTCTACTACAAAAAAACGTATTAACATTTGTTGAAAAGTGTAAAAATGTGACCAAAAGCGATCATGAAGGGACTTAACATTCATATCCTTATTTCACGCTTTCCGTTGGTTATTTTATTACTAAACTAAGGACTTCTTAAATGAAAATCTAACTCACAATCACAAACACATTCTCGTGACAATTACCAATGATATTAGTTACGCCATAAATCAACTTTGATTTATCAAAAACATTACAGTCAACATCAAATAGAAATATTGTTGCAAACACTTAATTTCGATTTTCATAATACATAATAATACCTTCGTTGTTTCTGGTTTCCAAAATACAAGTGCTTTAAATAGTTATTCAAATTGGGATCAGAACACTTTTTTTTTAATACTATAAATGTTAAAGTGTGTCGGTCTGTCTAAATATTACCTTTATCGCTTAAGAATAGTTTTAATAATGGATGGATGGATTACTAACACTAATGGAATTCTTTATTTAATATTTTAGCAACTTAATTGCACTTATAATATCAGTATATAAACTTGAAAAGTGAAAAGTCAGGCGGGACTCGAACCCGCATCTCCTCGCTAATAAACTAATGGAATTGTCTGAATAAATGAATTTAATAATAATTACATTTCTGAACCGATTTTGATAATAGATTAGACCATGCGAAAAAACGTAGGCTATTTGGTATTTGGGATAGTTCACGAGAGTAGAGCCGCAGGTGAAAAGCGAGTATTGATGTAAGCTCATCTGTGGTGTTGTCTTTGGCTCGTATAAAATAAAATTGAACTACCTCTACGTCCTATGGAAGTCGTAAGCAGACTAAAGGACTGCCGAAAATCGGTTAAAATCAGTTTTATTTCTGCTAATAGGCCCCAGAAGGGGCTTTTACACGTCCCAAAGATTTCCTCAGAAAGATGCGCAGCAGCGTCTTCTCTCCACTGATCACTGATCACTAAAGTGCCTTACAAGAGCGACGATTATAGCAAAGATGTACTCCTTCAATCGGAGAGAACCGACAGACCAACAGACAGAGTTTCTTTCTTTTAAGGTTCAAGCATTATGATGGGTAATGCGGTATTCGGTAACACCTTGTAACATTTTGTCTAAGATACGAGTACTTATAATAAATCATGGTTGCTGACATCACCAACGACACAAGTGTCCAGTGGTCCTGTCATTGAGGCGTCCTTCCTGCGCCGGAGCGTGCGCCGCGCAGCCGACCACAATGGGCTGCCATTGTCCACCATAACTGAATCTGACTCATACGATGCCAATGATATATTCTTTGCGTAAGCGTAAGGGTTCACGTATTACCTAGTAGTAAGTAGTAGTAGTAACATATAATCATCCCACTGCCGGGAAAAGGCCTCCATCATTGAATTCAAGTTACCACTGCAACGATGGGTACTGGCATAATCACCACTCTTGCCAAATGCGGGTTGGTGATCAAAAACCCGAGCAACGTTCGAAAATTCGAAACCTTTTTTTATTGCCGACCCGGGAATCGAACCTGGGACCCCGAGATCTTGGCCCGGTATTTAAACCACTAGACCAACGGGGTGTTAAGTATCGAAAAAAAAAAATCTAATTTTGATGTTACTTTTTTATTTTAATTCGGCTATTTATTATTTTATTAATTGTGTTTAGTTGTAAAAAGTGTAATAAATTATTTCTAGTTATCGTGAAAAACTAAACAAATAAAACGCCACGGGGGTGACCTCGAAACAATAAAATGTGAATTGTGTCTGGGTAGTTCCTGCGCATTTAAGTCTTAAATAATTGTAGGTAATGGTAACTTGCACATGTTCTTTTTACAAAAATATGTGAGTTCAGCGTCTGTGACGATCGATGAAAGACATTCCAAAGCTTTTCCTCTCTCTTCGCGATACATCGTTAGGCTGCGTTTTACTTAGTTATATAATTTAAAATTAGTCATTGCGCAAGTAAAGTTATTTCTAGTGTCATAACATTGTTGTCTTCAACGTTGTTGTTGTGTGGTCGACTGGCGCCAAAATAATCGGCGCGCGCGCAATTTAACGGTACACGCACAAAAGACAGAAAAGAGGTAAGTATAGAAGTCAATCTACATACAAAGTGCGCTCAAGCTACGCTCATATAAATATACCGCTCACTGACACGATATCTCGGACCAGTTCGGACCACTTGACGACCTCCGTGTCGGAGTGGGGTACACACCGGTTTTCAAGTAGTCACCTGCTCCGAAGTCCCGGGTTCGATTCCCGGATGGGTCAATGTAGGAAAAACTGTTTATCTACGTTAAAATTTCCTTGGGTCTGAGGTACCTTCGTTGTTTCTGATTTCCACAATACGAGTGCTTAAAATAGTTACATACTCACTTTGGGATCAGTACAATGTATGTGATTGAGATTACACATTTATGTTATTATTTTATTAAGCTATTGCATAGCTTCTATCGCGGGCCTTGAGCGTGGAGACCGAATCCAGAAATTCCGTAACGAAAATAACCTAACACCCTCACTCCGACCGGCACAGCGGTGATACTTTTTAGTTTTATGATTGCATAAGTTGATAAAAAATGCTATGCAATAGCTTTACCGCGGCAGACTCCGAGTGCCACACGTCTTTTTTTATTTTTAATATATTATTGCGAGCGTATCAATTATATGGATGTGTAATCACTATCACAGTTTGAAAACAAATAATAACGCCGTTGTGTATTTTGGTGACATAACGTAGCAATAAAAAAAATGTTTCTCAGTGGTATTTCAGCTTGTAATTCAAAAGGTTTTTTTCATAACCATAGATTTAGTATACACTGTTACATTGATAGATAAGTGAAGAAAAGTGAAGTACATACGAGTACATGAGATTGACACTTAGTGATTGCTTGTTCAGTGATATTGACTTCTGTAGCTATTATTGATTGTGGTTCGCGGCTGTCACGACGCCTGCGAGCGACGCGGCGATGCTCACTTGTTACTTACAAACACTTCACCTAAAACAATGGTGGGAATTGTAAGTTAGGTCACTGACTACAATTCTCTAAATATTACCATTGCCACCCAAAAAGTTAACCCTAATCTTACCTACGACATGACACACGTTAACATGAGTTGCAATGTTTTAGAACTTGTGAGAGATAAGTGGAAAACTTTTTATGAACAACCGTGACATTGTTTTTTGAAATGATTATACAGATTCAAAATTCCATTGGAATAACTTTCTTTCTACACTTATATTAAAAAGAGAAAAGATTTGTATTTTTACATATCATACGACAAAACTCAAAAAGTACTAAACCGATTTATTAAAGGAGGTTTTAGTCTTGGGAAAGAACAGATACCTAATACCGTTTTTATCTGAGAAATTATCCATTAGGGGGTGAAAAGGGGTTTGGAAGTTTATATGAGCAATCAGTATTTTCTTAACCGATTTGGACATTCAGAGACTTTGAAAATTACAATAAGTAGTTTTTGTCCTCGAAATCAACGTTAAAAGTTGAACGGAAGTTAATGCTTTCTAACTTTATAGAGAATGACACAGAGAGATTGCAATAATTTTGAGTAATCCCTAAGGAGAGCGACATACCTGGTGCACAGTTCCCTCGTAATAGAGTCGCAGCCTAAACACTAGTACTTTATAAAACTTTACACTAAAGGATCTACTCACGTAGGCTCACGACAATGATTTCCAATTGCCTTTTCAAATATCTTGAGCTTACTTAAGAAAACCCAGCTTGCATATTAATTAAGCTGAGTCCTTCAACCGTGTTTGTCACTGACACTCGGCGAGAGGTTGTTACTATCACCACATGGGTGGTAATTACTAAGCCGGCGTGGCAGCGGCCGCGGCTCAAACGCATTGTCGACGCTGACGGCCGCTGAGTCAACCGCGGCTCCACAGATTTGACCACAAAGCCTCTGTTTCACATACACACATTATGATCAAAGCTAAGCATGTAACAGTACCAAAACAGCCCAAGTTCACACGTTTGGACAGTCGTTTAAGCCTTTTTGGGTCGCCAAGCAGTTCCCGTTGGAAGCCGCTCAACAAACATTGGAGACAAAGTAGAATGTTGGCTCAGAGGGCAAACATTGGGTTCCTGGTAGCGCCTGGGAGCGCAGCTGCCGGGAGCCGGTGCCCGGTACACATACAACGTACTACGTCAGCCATTAATGCAATTGTTGTTTTAATTAGCTTATTGGACGCTAGCAACACATATTTCTTGATGATTACAGTAGTTGAAATTTTACAGTTTTTTTCTGCTTTGGAATGGGAAAGCTTAGGGTTGCCGTTATGGGCTCACCTAATCTTGGATAAGGGTATTTGGTAATCCTTCTAGTCGTTATTAGATGTAAATATTAGGGGAAGCCCGGGCAAGACTAATATTTTAAGGGAAAGGCTAGAAAAAACACACAAATTTCTCATCAACAACACTCTTTTAATTATTAATTTGTACTTTAGTTATTCATCTTTGGAAAATACTAATTAAAGCTTTGAAACTTAACCAACTTCTTCATAAATATTTGGTAATACAAAAAAGTGTTCATTATCCGTTTTTCCCGACCCCCTGAGTAAAACGGATATACCCCCAGGGCAAAAAGGATAAGTGTTTTAATCGTCACACTCATTGCAGTAGTAGCTACCTACCCCTAAACAAAAAGTACAGTTCTTTCGTGTCCACCTCTTGCTTTGGTTGCACTGTATCCATTCTTCGATAGGTGGGTCAAAACATACTTCTGAGCAAACTAAACATAAACAACTTGTTTTATTCATCCTTTTATTGGGAGATGTTTTTGTTGTTTTATGTTTACTATATATTGTGTTTCCTCACTTTATATGTCGATGCAAACTTGTAAATGAAAAACCAAATTCAGTAGCGGTTGATTTTATAGATTTCCCTGCTTTATTTATAGCTTTTATTGCTTTCTCAAGTAATTTTTCTGACCATGCTCCTCGATTACTTTTGCGTTTATATTTAAACACCATCTTAAACAAAATAAATCATCTATTTAATGTAATACTAATAATAACACTACATGCTAAGGGACCTTAATGTGTTTAAATCGATTAATAATAATATATTGAACTAACCGGGCAAAACGAATAGCTATCCATTTTGCCCATATCCGTCTTGCCCAAAGCACTAATATTCAGAAGTTGTATTATTCTTCTGTAAAATTTCTATCGACGAATGAAAAGTTGCAAACACAAATTAAACTTCATTATACACGCAATCGATTAAACAAAGTTTATACGTTGATAATACAATAAATCAATACACGTACCTTGCCAAAAATAGTAACAAAACACCAAAAAACTTATTTTTTTATTTTTACAACATGTGCCGGGATCTATTATTTTGGTTAAACTTTCATGGCACGACTGAGTTGCTATTTTACCGACCCGAGCTCGTCCAGTACCACCATCTATTGTAGGTTTTTAATAAAATCGAGTATTCGTCTTACCCACCCTATGCATCTTGCCCGGGCTTCCCCTATATCTTATTTTTATTTGTGTGTAAATTTCTAGAAATAATTTTGACACTAGTAGTATTTTTAGCATATATAATCATGACGTGTGGATGCTTTATGGATTACTGTCCAATTCTGTTCTGGAATGTGTATCTGATTGTAATTTGCACGGAACAGAAAACTGTTCCGTGGTAATTTATATATCTATTTAAAATCTTTAAAAAACTAAACACAACATACCAACACCAATATTATTTAATTGACAACCAATGTTTTCAAGGGAATGATCTAAAAAATAGTTTATTAAGAAATGTTGAGATCTGTGTACCTACAATCGAAATACTATTACCTATGTATTTGTTTTAAGGCGAGGTCCATATTACTTAAATTCCGCGTCGTGACCACAAAAACTAAAAATGCGGTTATGAATTCAATGCGGTCATCGCATCGCCGAATTATTATAATGTCCTCTCCTGGCTGAAATAGACGCAAAAACCTTAGGGACACAAAATCATGCGAACTCGGGCGATCATTTAAGGACAAGACAGACAGACAGAGGGAATCGTATCAATACGCTGATGGAACGTTTAGGGTCGTATAAAATACGGAGTCATTGTCTTTTTTGCGCGTTCGGTTGCGCGCGCCGCGGAATACCAACGAGCTGCGTCCGCGCGCTGGAATGCGACGCAGCGCCTGCGCAGGGCTGCCATCCCAGCCCGGGCCCGCCCGCTGTCTAGGATTAACCCGCTAATATTAGGGGTTAAAGTATGAAATTGCCGTTTTGTATGGACGAAATCGAGAAAAGTCATTTTTCCATACTAACAATTTTTTAGTTTTTTTAAAAACGCCTGAACCGTTTTCTATGCAATTAAAGGTGAAAGTTAGATGGTTATAAAGCTACGCATTACAGTATTTAAATTTCTGAAAATCAAAGTATATAATACAAATATACTTAATTGAAGCAAGAAGGTCAGCTGACACATTGTAAGGGGTCTTTTCAACGACTTCCTTTGAAGTAATAGGCACTAGTATTGAATTTTTTTTTTAATCAAAAGTTACTTTATTTAGTTTTTGATACAATACAAAAAGAATTACGCAATAATATGACTATATATATATATATGCTTCCCAGCCGGTTTCGGCTACAGCGACTGACATCCCTTTAGTTATTAAGGGCTCGTTGGATTGCCCTTTCATGTGCCCTTTGATGGCTACAGTAGCCAACTTTGTTGGAGAAGGTGCGCAAGCATTTGCTGCACGTCAGGACACCGTCAACGTAGTTATAATAAATAACCGCCGGTGGTCTGGCTTTCAGCTCCTCACGTCTTTCATCTAACTCGGCTCTTCTCCCCTCCTCAAAAAGCTCAACTTGAAGGTGCACTAACCGCCTCCATTCTGGCCGACAGCCGGCTTTATCTTCCCACTTCAAAGGATCTATGTTGCAGCGTTTCATGTGTCTTTTCTGAACATCTTTAAATCGTAGAAACTGGCCGCCCTGTTTACGCTTGCCACTTTCGAGCTCAGAAAAGATAACGCGCTTAGCTAACCTCTGATCGTCCATGCGCAAGATGTGGCCGCACCAGCGCAACTGCCGACGCATGAGTAGCGCTTCAATGCCGCAAATATTAGCCCGCCGAAGAACATCTGTGTTTCTCACCCGATCAGACCACTTGATGTTAAGGATCTCCCGCAAGCATCTAAGATGGAATCTGTCGAGAATACGGATATGTTTACGGTAGAGCACCCAAGTCTCTGAAGAGTACAAAAGACTGGGAACAACTATTGCTAGATACACGGATATCTTTGTGGACAGCTTCAGGTCGTGTGAGCGCAAAACCTTGTGTCTAAGTTTACCAAAGGCAACCGCGGCCGCACTAATGCGGTGGTTAATTTCGGATTCAAGGTCGCACTTTGCGCTTACTATGCTGCCTAAGTAATTAAACTTTTCAACCTGCTTCAATACAGCGTCACCCAGGGAAACCTCTAAAGGTTGTTCTACACCATGCAAATCCATCGCCATCACCTCAGTCTTCATGACATTAATTTTCAGACCAAAGCGGCAACAGGATTCATGTAGGTTAGCTAAAAGGCGTTGTATTTCTGCGGGAGAGTTAGCTACAAAACACAAATCGTCCGCGTACATAATTTCGGTAACTACCGCGTGGCACACTTTCGTGTAAGCCTTTAAACGCGATAGATTAAAAATACCCCCATCTGTCCGGAAACGAATCCTGATGCCAGCAGAACTCTTATCCAAGGCTTCACCTACTACAATTGAAAAATACAGAGCAAACAACGTTGGTGCAAGCACACAGCCTTGCTTGACTCCGCAAGTTACAGAAAAGAACTGTGACTGCTCTCCGCGAATAGTTACGCAGCAAGTCATTTCCTCATGCAGAAGTCGGATCATGCGGATAAATTTCTCAGGGCATCCCAATTTCGCCAAGACCATCCAGAGGCCATCCCGCGGCACACAGTCAAAGGCCTTTTCCAAGTCAACAAAGCACATAAACAGTGGTTGGCTTTGTTCGCGACTCTTTTCCTGAAGCTGTCTAATAGAAAAAATTGCTTCACCGGTGCCTCTTTTAGGCCGAAAGCCAAATTGACTTTCTGGCAGTATAGTCTCCGCAACAGGCAAAAGTCGGTTGAGAAGAACTCTGGCGAATATCTTCCCTGGTACAGAGAGCAGAGATATGCCCCGATAAGAATCACAATCGGAACGATCCCCTTTATTTTTGTACAGAGCCTGTATGCAGGAGACTTTGAAGTCAGAGGGTATCCTCTCTTCAAACCACATATGCTCAAAAAATTGCCAGATAAGTTTGTGCAGCTGCTCTCCACCATATTTTAGCAGTTCCCCAGCCAGATTGTCAACGCCAACTGCTTTTCTATTCTTTTGCTCTTTAATGGCTCTAACCACTTCTTCGAGCGTTGGTGGATCACTCAGAGATGTTAAAGTGGGATTTGCATTTAACGAGCCTATGTGATCAAGGTCCGTTAATCGATCAACATTTAATAAATTGTTGAAGTGCTCCGCCCAACGATTCAGAACATCCTTTTTGACAGTGAATCTCTGGGTTCCATCTATTGATTTTAGGGGTACACTGTTTGAAGTGACACTGCCAACAAGTTTGTGAATCTCTGCGTAAAAAGCACCCACTTGGTGTGTGTCAGCGAGCCATTGGATCTTATTCGCTTTCCTGCTCCACCACTCATCTTTCATCTCCCTCGTAAGTTTTCTCAACCGTGCGCTACTCTGCCTTATTTCTAAGACAGTACCATTTTGCCTTAAAAGCATCCGGTGTTCGTCCAGTGCTGTTGTTATGAGCTCATCATTGTGATCAAACCAATCTTCACTAACTCGGTGTTTGAGTCCAAGAACTTCAGTGGCCGTTTTTGTTAAACTTGACACCAGTAGGTGCCAATTCCTATCTAAATCACCTTGAGAAATGTGAAGTGGTCCCAGTGATTCAGTTAACTTTTGCACATATGTCACTTGAATAGCTGGATCTTTCAATTTGTCTAAATCAACGGCTGTTATTTTAGGTCTGTTAGATCGCCGTGGCAAACGAAGACGCAGGTTGATACGTGCGACGAGCAGCCGGTGATCGGTCCAACAGTTAGCTCCGCGCATAGTACGGGTGTTGTGTACCTGCGGTATATCACGACGACGGGTAATCACGTAGTCGATAAGATGCCAATGTTTAGAGCGCGGATGCATCCAGGTGGTCTTATATTTCGTTGGGAGCCTAAAAATTGTGTTAGTGATGGTAAGGTCAAATTGGGCACATAGAGTGAGCAGTAATTCACCGTTACTATTCATTTTACCCACACCGTGCCTACCAAGCACATTAGGCCACGCCTCGAAGTCTTGACCTACTCTCGCATTAAAATCGCCTAGCAACAAGATTTGCTCTCTTGGACGTATCTTGCTGAGACATTGACTAAGCTCTTCATAAAATCGGTCCTTGACACTATCTTCGTTACTCATAGTAGGTGCATACACGCTTATGAGGTTGAGATAATTTTCATTCTCCAGAGAAAGACGCAGTGTAATGATACGGTCCGAGATGGCAATAGGACATTCCTGCAACTTCTTGGCAATAGATGTTCTAATGGCAAAACCAACTCCAGACAATCTGGTTTCAACGGTAGTTCTCCCCTTCCAAAAGAAAGTGTAACCACCACCGTGTTCCACAAGTTCTCCTTCGTCTGCTAAACGAGTTTCACTTAGAGCTGCTATATCTATGTTGTAACGATTCAGCTCACGGGCTACCACAGCAGTTTTTCTTTCAGGACAGAGGTTGCCAACATTGTCAATAAGTGTACGAACATTCCACGCGCCAAAAGTCATTTTAGATGTTTTTACGTTTTTGTCTTTTTTACATCGTCGACCGCGTGTGTGGGGTGCATGGGCAGCCGCGGTTGCTACCCCCCTCTGACAAAAGAGACGAGCAATTTTTGAGACACCTTTTCTAGTCTCCTCCCCGGCTGAGCGGGGGGAGCAGTGCTACCCTAAATAGGGCTGCTCCGTCACTTAGGGTGCTGCCCAGTCTGTGCCGTCGCCCCTACTTCAGCACAGAAACGACCACTCTCCCTAGGCCGCCAACGTGCAGGTGTAGGACAAAGCCAAGCACGCACTAATGCCTGACCTCTCTACCGCCACCCATCGCCGTTGGACTTATTTGATCAGAATCCGGGTCTGAGAAGCAGTCAGTGGCGCGTGATATATTAAAGTGCGTAAGTGATTGCGCAGACACAGACGCACTCTCTCGTCTTCATCCACCTTATCCCAATGGAACAGGTAACTGCTACGATCAGAGGTGGATAAAGATGCAGTATCTGGCCGACAGTCGCTATAGACCTCTACTGTCGCCCTCGGCCTTCAACAATGCCTTGCTGATTTGCTGTTTCCGCCAAAAATCCAGTTGCTTATCAGCGTGGCTTGCCTTCCACACCAAATCAGACTTACATACATGTAATACGGGAGGTTTCCGCAATATATCCTTTTGCTAAAGCAAACAGGATCCCCTCGACCAGGTTTAGCCCACGAGCCGACGTGGTTTACCGGGGTGTGGCCGCTGCGAGTATGCAGCATACTTGGAGCCACTGGTGAGAGATTGTAGAGCGCTTGTATTAGATAGTGACACCAAAAATAATAGCAAGCGCCCTACTACACACTATAATATGACTATACTTAAGAGCTATAAACAAAATAAAAAGTGGAAAAATAATTGGCAATTTCATACTTTAACCCCTTTTAATTTCGCTAACTTTTAAGGGGACTACTAGAGCTATGCGCTGCCCCCAATTGATTTAATTTTATCACTTCTAAACAAAACTTATTCCCAAAAAACGAGAACAGTATTTATTACCTTAGCAAATTACCTCTAGTATTTATTGAATAGCAGCAAACTTTTCATTTAGTTGTTTATAAAGTCGAATTTGTCGCTAATGCCAGAAGCGGCCGCTTTTAGCAATAATGTACGATACTAAAGAATGCCAGAATAAAAAGTACATTTGGCGTTAGCGACAAATACGACTTTATAAACAACTAAATGAAAAGTTTGCTGTGATTCAATAAATACCAAAGGTAATTTGTTAAGGTAATACTGTTCTAGTTTTCTGAGAATTGATTTTGTTTAGAAGTAATAAAATTAAGTCAATTGCGGGCAGCAACACAGCTCTAGTAGTCCAAAGTTGACGTCGACACAACAAATATCTGTAGCGAAATGGTTAAAGCAGCCTGGCAAGCGGAAAGCTGTGGGTTCGAGTCCCACTTCAGACAGACGGAATTTTTTATTAAAATAATTGTATTTCAAAGCGGAAAACTTGGAAATTCTGTGTTCAGGACAGAAAGTGGTACTCTACCTATATTATGACAAAAGTAAACGAAAAAAGCTAGATTCTGTTCATAAACTAAACTTTAAATAATTTTGTAATGAGGAAAAACAAGTATTATTTACAGCAAATAAGACTATCTATTAAATTTTGGTCATTTAAAGTGTGTTATATGCCTACTTAGTGCTAAATTATTCCTACATATTTTATCCTTACCTTATAACTCTTAATTACACATGCCTCATCTAAATAGTCACGTAAACTGTTTCACCCCTCAAATGCAGTTTCTGTTGGTGCTAAATACTTTTTGAGTTTGTATTCGTGTCAGCCCTAAACAGCAAGCACACGTCGCACCATACAAACGCGATTTGATTAAAACCTTCCACAGATCCTACTTAGCACACACTTTCCAAAACTAAGACAACGCGTAGAAAAAGCATTCTAACTCTCCAAAAAACGACAATTCATCACCAATTTTATACCGTACGATGAAACAAATAAAGTCGAAAATAGAGTTGAGACCACGATGCGGCCAATTGCAAATACTGATGCTTTTATCCGAGTTGCGGACATGGATTCGCGAAGATACGCATCGGGCCGGAATGATTCTGAAATGTTTATGAGACGGTGATTTCTTTATCAATATCATTATTCCAAAGTTTTAATGACACTTTTAAATTTTATGGTTTTATTCTGTCAATGGAAGGGCGTGAGACTATTGAAATAAAGATTTTAGCACCAAGTTTCGTCCTTGTTTGTTATTCGTTAAATTACCAACAAATAATGTTATATCACATCTGCTAGAAATATATTAAAAGTTTGTTAAGAGTGAGTTACTTCCCAGGAATTGTATTATTTTGGAACCTACTAGCATTACATTCCCGTCTCTACATAGTCCAATAATAATGGCATCAGTTTTAGTATTTTCGTCACTTTTTATTTGATCGTAGACCCGACGAGGTTCACAGCAAGACTGAGGTCCTAGCTCGGTACTTAAACCACTGGACCCAGGTTACTTCGATAGTTATTGCAATCATAGATAAGTTAGATCTAGGCTCGGTAGACTCGCTACATGGAATAGATGACATTTGGGATTCGTCAGCTTTGTTCAGTCAATTTGTCCCGCAGCGCGTCGCGAGGCCGCAGCGGCTGCGACCGCAAGAAGCCGCTGCACGCCTCATTAGGTATTCCGCGCTCGTCTATACAATATTTATGTCACTCAGCCGCGTTTTTAGACGGTTACCCGCCGAGCATATGTGCACATAAGCCGTGTACATGGTAGTAAATTTTTTATCGACGACTCAACGCCTCTTCACACCCGAATGGATTCTATAAACTAAGCGTTTCTTGCGGTCGCCGTAAAAGTACGTTATTGCTCTTAAAACGAATGCATATGACTCTATTTACAAAAAAACTGTTCACTCAATATATTGATGGTAATATGCTGTGAGAAGAAACAGTAAAATAACACATTGTAAACGCGAATAATGATTGCAACTGCCGCATTTTTCAACATGCAAAGAAAATTTTTATCACACATATTCTAAAGAATATCTAAATTTTAAATATGAACATTGGTATGTCTTGTGTTAAGAAAAACATTTGTTACAATAATTTTGTCTAATTAGGGAAGTGTTATTCTAATTCTTGTATGAATAATCTTAGTGAACATATTTGAACTCTTCTTTTTCCTTAATAAAAAAACATTTCAGACATTTCAGACATGCCACACTGTGCCACACAGAGCCATCTAGTCCCAAATTAAGCTACTATTAAGTATCCTGTCGTATGGGGTAGGTACTAGACAATCGATAAACTTACTTACATACTTTTTTTTTGTAAATACATACTTATAATACATAGAAAACACCCAGACCAGTACAAACAGACATGTTTATGCACACAAATATTTGTACTGTGCGGGGATCGAACCCGCGACCCATGGCTTAGAAGCAGTGTTTACTACCGCTGATCCAAATGGTCGTCTAATCTTTATTACAATATCTGTACTATTATTATAAACGTTTCTGGAAAGCTTTGGAAAAGCTTTCCAGAAATGTACCTTAGATATGAGAATAACATATAGGATATAATTTATCAATTTCATGTAGTTCCTGCGGGATCACGGTGTAATACCTAGTTGTAGTTTGTGTGAAGTCACGTGATTACGTACAATATATGCCACTGCTGGTTGGTTACCATTATCTTTCGTTTTAAACAAATATTCGTTTCTCTTTGTACCCAATACCGTAGTAACCAATAAGGTGAATATTCATCTGATTCATCAGATTTATTAATTTTTTTGATTTATTTATTTAATATTCGGAAGACCAACAGCTAATGCAACATAAAAACATTAACAGATAAGTATCAGAAAGTCATTAACAGGTTCACGCAATTAAAATAGACGAGATTAGAATTACAATCAACAAGAGACGAATTACAAGATCAAATAACTTTTTAGTGTCCAGGAAACTGTGAGTTTAGAGTTCATTTGTCGCTCACCATCGGTCAGGCGCATCATCTCACCGACAGCTACCGACGGCTCGCGTGTCACGGCCGTCAAAAGTCTATCGTCGTTAATCAACCGCTCGGCGCCTGTCATACGCGTGATGGATGCGCGCGCGCACGCAAATGCGATTCATTTTAATAACCGACAATTAGGCGCGACCAATGTCTGCGGTTATATGACGGTGCAACGGGAGTAGATACAATTTTTGTTAAACATAATTAGATTAAATAAGCTTAGTGTGTTGGAAAGGAGACGGACCATGGTAGGCCAAAATGTAACATGAAATATTATTCATTCAAACACTTCTTAAATAGTTAAGATAAATACAAAATATCAGTTTTATCTACAGTCTAGGAGAAAAGAAGACAACGTTAGAAGTTACTGTTAACGAATAAAATGAATTGAACATCACAAATCGATCGTTGATTCATTTGTTAATCGTTTTACTGTCAGGTCAATTAAAATATATTATTTAATACTCGTAACATCACATGCATAAAACACAGAAGTCATCTTAAAAAAGATGTTATCAACCTTGTTTTATAATGAATAACTGTAATCGATTTTTCATATACTTTCTAACACTTTGGTGCCAAAGCCGTTAAAAATTGACATTGACAGGAGTCGTTTGCTTTGTTTTGCAACACAATATCATGTTTAACACTGAGACATTTTATGCATTTGAGTTACGTGCCATTTTACAACAAAAATGTATAATCATGCAAACCTCTCTACAATCTACATAAAGCACTATTCAACTCCTAAGCCATTACCTCAGCTCTTGTTCAGCTAATTATTTCAGTGCGTGGTCGCAGCGCTACAGGGTACTAGGTAGAACACGAACAATGCGCCGTGACCCGCGCCCCGTTGCGTCTGCGCAGCCACAAGGGTCACAGTGTGTCTGTCCTGCTAATACTAATCGGTCCAAACTATTAACAGTACCGTAATTATTGTCATTCGACAACATACTTGCTAGTAAAGGTTGACAAGATATTTCTTGTTGGTGGCACAGGGATCACAATACTGTTATACAGTATACTGTTGGTTTGAATCTTTAATTTATTAAATAAGTGGAAGTAAGTGGACCCCTAATTCAGTTAGTTGGTAAGGAACCCTCAGTGCGTGAGTCCGACTCGCAATTGGCCGGTTTTTGGCCGCTTGTCTTTTTAAAAACATATCATACTTAGGGCCTGTTCCACAATCGCTGAGTAAAGTTTTGGGTAAGCTACCTAGACCCTATCTGCTCAGTAAACTATTTTTCACGTTTCACAATCCCTGAGTAGGGTTAATCACCACTTTATCTGCTCGTTAAGTTAATCTCACCGGATGCACTGCCAAGTAACCTTTTACTTGACAAGTAAATTTAAAAAGATAACCTCAAATAAGTACGTCATTTCCAAATTTTCATCAACAACAAGGTATTTTATTATTTAAATGGACATTTTTGCAGTCATTGTAAAATAACACAATGTTCGTAATGGTAAATTCAATGCAAACAAAATCACCACACAAAAAGTACCAAATGTCGACAAATTTGACATAATTATTTTGTCATTTACTGACTAACTGACGTTGACTCGACATAGACTTTTTGTTAAAACCTCGATGCGTTCCATTCTTACAGAAACATTGATTTTAGAAAAGGTGAAATGACTCATTTACATTACAGTGTAAACATTTTTTGTACGAATTTATTGTTTTTATTACTTATAATCGTAACAAAAAATATTTTTCATGATAATTCTGTGATTACTATACTTTATAGAAACACATAAACTATTCTTACCTTGAAACGAAACGTAACTTGGAAGTAAGTATTAATTATATAATCTTCACTTTAATTTACTGTTTGGAAGATTGTGAAATGCAAAGAAAGGTAACGAAAGGATTTAACCTCTATGTAATTAACTCGTTGAGTAACTACTTAAGCCTTTACTTAATGATTGTGAAACAGACCCTAACAGTATCAGTAGGTACTACATGTAAGTATGTCTAAGGGGTAACCCCAGAGCCATGGTTTATTACGACCATTTTAATTTACGAAAACTTAAAATACGAGTAGATTAAGTAATAATTTTTCTGTGTGTTTGTTACCATACTGCTGTAATGGTTTCATGCAATTTTTAGCATTTCAAAATCTAAAAATACAATTTTAGTTTTTGTTATTCATCATTGTTTATATTGCTATTACTTACATGCTTATAGGATATAAATAAAAATATTTTATCATACAAAATAATAGCTTTTTGATATTGGAAAATGATATAAAAACACAGTATAAAATATCGGCTTCGGTGGAAATTCCTCAAGAACAATTTCATAGTTACGCACGCATGTAATTAACTGATTTTTTGCGCCGATAAGGCTTATTTATCGTCGGTTATTTGCGATGTAATAATAACCTAATTGGTTATAATACCTCGGCAGCAAATTGCTCCCAACGGCACCGACGCCGCCGCCACCTACCGGCCGCGGCTCGCATTGCCAACTCACACGTACGCCATCGCTGTGTTATCGGCGAACACGAGTGATGCAGTACGTACGCGCGGCCAGGTCAACCGGATCCCTCTCGGCTCCGACGCAAAGTGCGGAGCTAGGCCAGGCTACGCTAGCTACGATGAGCGCGCCCAAGTACCGGCCGTGCAAGTGAATGCCATTGTTTTTCCTTGGTGCGTTTTTTCTCTGTGCCCCGGTGGGACCGGCCAATGGCGGGCGCGCGCGGCGGCCATTGGCGGAGTCCGCGGGGGCGGCGCCGTGAGCGAATTATTCGCGCCTTTTCGCGCTTCTTCAGCGTCCCGTGTTTGTTTCTAGAGTTTCCCGTTTTTAAAAATATTTTTCTTTGGCAGGTCACTTATGAAATACTTGCACTGGAGACCTCATTATTTATTCGCTCTTACGTTGTTGCTTATAATAAAGCTCATCAATTAGTTGGACTTGAAATACTCACACAATGTAAAAGGAATGTATAAAATGGACCGACGTAATAAACCTCATTTGTGTAATCAGATATGCATCAGTACCTAACTAAGTACTTACATATTTCAGTAATAGGCACCTATCTATTGCATATGCTCTAATGATCGAATTTAGTCATCTACACTTATATTATAAAGCTGAAGAGTTTGTTTGTTTGTTTGTTTGAACACGCTAATCTCAGGAAGTACTGGTTCGAATAGAAAAAATATATTTGTGTTAGATAGTCCAATTATCAAGGAAGGCTTTAGGCTATAAAACATCACGCTGCGACTAATAGGAGCGAAGCATCAGTGAAAAATGTTGCAAAAATAATCGCGATCATATTAACAGAAATTGACGCGTACAAAGTAGCGGGCAACAGCTAGTCATTTATAATATACCCACATTAAAAGCTCACGTGTACCTAACGTTAATCTCGTACAGAGTGAAATGAGTAGTTCTTTAGGACACATATATTGTGCAATGAAATAAAACGGTTCCGTGCAGTCTACAATACAGTACCAAGTGTACAAAACAAAATATTATTTTGATTAAAATATCTTCTTGAATTTTATCGACTATTTTCAAATTGACCCCGTCATTATCTTCACCAGCCTATCAGATACACCTGAACACTAGCCACTCCAAAAGAAATAATTTGCCATAAGCGCCACCCATTGGCGATCGCGGTTTGGACTATAGAAGAGAGAAAATGCTGCTTGGCTTTTTTATTGTAGCAGTACTACTTATACTGTAGTCGCCTCTTCTTACGACACCATAGGAAGAATAGTGGAGCTTTTATTTTAATGCGCCGGCGCTACATGATATCTCATTCAGCTCGTGGTTATGTTTTCCTGAACCTAAACAATTAGTGTATAGTACTAAGGTACTGTAAAGTAGACAGTAAATAATATTACATTTCGATGTAGAATTCATTGTTTATATCAAGTGCTGGCGGTTCGTCCCGGCTTTGCACTCTTACCAATGAAGATAAAGCAAGCCCATGGTCCGTTTTGTGACCATGCCATTGTATACCCTTTCCTACTTTTTATTTGGAGATTCCTAAAATCGTTTTATTTTTTCATACAATTAGTAAACATTTTCTTATAGTTATACAAACCTTAGTTGGTCTAGTGGTTTAAATACCGGGCCAAGATCACGGGGTTCCGGGTTCGATCCCCGGTTCGGACAAGAAAAGTTTTGAATTTTCTAATATTGCTCGGTGATCACCAAAATTGTGATTGCCAAATGGCAAGCGTAGTGATTGATTATGCCTGTACACATCATTGTTATGGTAACGTGAGTGCAATTCAAACCTTTTCCTGACCATTATAAACAAAAAAAGAATTTTCCAATTTGGTGTAGTCGATCGAAAGTTATTTGCGTCCATTTTTATCTATTACATAGATTTACTCAATCGTGCCTTTTAGTCATATAAAAGCTACTTGCCCTGTCAATGTCACTCGTCCTAAATCACAAGCAATCTCATTTTTACGTGACTGTCGGTGCTTTATCAATGAGATATAGACGCGACGCAGATAGTGTTTGTCGTGCGGCAGGCGTCGCTCGCCGCACGACGAACGCGCGTTCCCACCGCGTAGCGCCGCGCCGCACCGGGCCGCAGACCACCGTGCGTGTCGCGGGACGGCTCACGACCTCAACATTGATGCCTTAAGGGTTACAGTGATGCAAAGACATTACTTAAACGTTTTATTTGGAGTTCGTAGTCTGACAATGGGAAAAGTCACATTAGAAAATCGGAAATGTAATTTCTTGAATAGAAATGTCGACTGCTTTAGATTGCAGATAGATAATGCGGGACTTGCGGAGATTATAAATCATAGTACTCGTAATATCATTGCGAGAAAACATTTTAAACTATTAGAAAAAAACCGGTAATCCTTGCGGCTATTGTGTTACCTGAACTACAATAAGATTAACAATTAATGAATACGGGGTTTCAATAGAAATCCTAGGTACAATGTAGCTATTTCTATCAAAAAAATTGTTTATTTTACCACCAATTTTGATATTACCACCAACAAAAATTGCCAGTAATCAATCAATCAATCTAACAGTGCCCATGAAACCCTAATTCAGTACTTAAAATTGTGACTGCATCATATGTATGTCAATTACGTCCACAACATAATGCATAAGATCATAAATTAACGAGAAGTTAGATTGTCGAAAGATTACGTTAGATAATAACCTGTCAGAATTCACTATACTGGTGACTTAGACTCTACATAAGCAAACTTAACATATGAACGTACTGTAAATACTTGAAATCGTATCGTTCCGTTCATATACGTATAGATAGCTAGGAAAGCAAGCAAAGTGTTTCAAATCGAGGCGCTCTCGAGCCGCCCAAGATCATCTTCTCGGAGCTTTGAGCCACAGTTCCGCATAATGCGCGGGAGCCGGCGCTAATGGACGCAGCAAACGTAATGACAGACGCGCGGATGTTTGTATAAGGGAAAGGAGCACTCGTGGGCCGCGCAAATAAAAATAAAGTTGCCCGCGCGTCGCGAGTCTTTCGCATTTAAATCAGCGTCGCCCTCGCGAGACAAAACAAACTTAATATCGGTGGAAGTGCCGTCGAGTGGCGCCACCTCCGATCCGTCAAAGACACCAGCCCCCGACCCTCGGCCGGGAGGGCTGCGTTCATTATTTGAGGAGTGGCTGCTTTGCAATTCGTATGCGACCACTTGACACCTGTACCGTGTAATTGTCTCGTTTGTTTGCGTTTGGAAGCCTTTCCCGCGAGCGCGTGCAGACGCGGACTAAATGTTTAATACGTGAAACGGTGGCTCTCATAAGGGAAGCTGTCAGGCCGCCGCCAATCAAAGGCGGTGTTGATTGAAACTGCAAATAAGGATTGCTCGTGCTAATTGGCAACTAGATTACCTACTGTGATCGCAAAGCGGCTGAATAATCACCAGTAATGTTGCATACCTAAACTGTAACAGAAATTTATAAAACACGTAAGAGCATTTAAATGAAAATTGAAATCAGTTAAAATTATTCATTTTATAAGTTAAGTTTTCAATGAAATTAAGTTTGATTCTTCTTCGTATTGTATGAATATATTTTAAAGACAGTCAAACTACTCTGGAGTCAAACTTTTCCAAGCTGGCCTTCTATTACATGCTTTTGACGTGGCTTACCATTACAAGTACCCACTTGCGATAGAAGCCGGGACCAAAGGCTCAACACAAACAATTCATAATAAAATTGAAACAAATCATAATTGGTCTCAATTTTTTCATTCTTATACTCTTAAGATCTCCAGAATGATGCAACTAATAAAACTAAGTACTTACTCTATTTTCAGTCTAAACAATAAAGTCGATACATTTTTGCGTTTTAAAATCAATATTCAAGGGTTCCTTCCATGCATGCGTAGAATCATTTTAAAGTAGAACGTTATTCAAAAACGAAGAAATCTTTGTAATAAAATAATTTGGATCTCTTTCCACTTTCTTAGTCAGTAGAACATCAGGAAGTTGCAGAAATGACAAATGAATCAGCACAACTCGCCGGCCCCGCGAGCACAGGCGTCAATTAGGGCGCGGAGTAACCGCGTCTGCGATGCAAATGCGAGAGATCACTCAAACGCACCCTTGTTCGTGTTAATTTAATAAATGATCGCGCAACGTGCTATAACGACATTCTCCAGCAATCAAAGAGAAATCACGTGGTAGAAAATTCAGTAACTTCTTCAATTAATAAAAAACAGTGCTTCGAAGTTGCTCTACATAAAGATGTATTCGATGATGACACTGAAAAAATCAAACTCTGTAGAAGAAATCTAATCCACAATGCGTTGATATCGGAGTGACTGATGTAAAAAAAACTAGCATGTAATTGCAACACAGTTAAATGTTTTTTTTTCTTACTTTTGATTGAGTTGAGATAAGACCTTTAACATCTACACATCTCACATCATTTAATCTCAAACTTTACATTCGAAAATTGATTTTGATAGATGATACATAAAATATTTAAAATAACTATATTCTAGTGACCTACAAGTTTTGCTATGTGAAGCGAAATACTATCATCAAAGTAGAAAATTAAAGCAGTTTTTCTGTGAAACGTCTAACGCAGCTGAAAATATCTATGTTGTTTTATACACAATTACTTACATAATAATGTCTTCTGTTTTATCAGTTGAAATAATTTAGTAGGACGCATGTAAGAAAATCAATGTACCAGTAACATTGCCTAGCCCTCGCAACGTTAGATAAATGACATTTCAGACATTGTTCATGCCTCTGTTTAAATTACAAAAGCGGAAAACAGGTAGAACCTTGAACTTTAGCTATAATGCTGAGGGCTGGCAACTATTTAATACAAACGGAAATTAACTTAACACAAGTCGGTTGTATTTTTTTTTTTAAACGTAAACTAAAAATATGTATTGTTTTTTTTTACACAGAAAACCCCAAAGTAAAGGAACAAAATATGAAATCACAAATTTTCATGCATGCCTATTAAATATTTGTGTGAAGTGCGCTGGTAGAACCACGGTTTCTGACATCCAATTAAACTCTCCAAACTATAGAAAGCAACACTCAAATACATGTTGTAAGACTGCCGAGTCCGACTGTTGTCTAGCTTGTACCAGCAGTTCCAGGTCGTAATTTTTGCAACTAGCATCTCTCCACACCTTTTTTTGGATCGGGTGAACACTTCTGGCTCGCCAATACTTGTCCGATTTAGCTCCCTAAACTAAAAACCTCGAAAGATCCAAAAATTTACAATTTAGAACATGATGTCAATCGTCAATTCCTTTTGTTAAGACAAATAATGATTTAATTGATTCAAAAAGGCCCTGTGTCTCAGCCCTGAGCTCCAGGCGAGTGTCGCACCGCCGCGACGCCTCGTCGCCTTCACACCTCGCTGGCTCCGGGCAGCTCCTTCCTGCTGCCAACTGCCTTACTTTACTTACTTATCCAACTGCTAACTAGACAATAACAACAAGCCTGGTTTAGAGGTCTTATTAAAAGAATTGAAACCAAAAATACACGGTGCATTTTAAACCACCCAAAGGCCACGTTATGAGACTATTATGTGTAACATCATGGCAGTGTTAGTTAATATAAATATTAAATATTTATCTAGTAACAGCCTATAATCATCCCACTACAGGGAAAAGGCCTCCATCATTGAATTCAAGTTACCACAGCAATGATGGGTGTACTGGCATAATCACCACGCTTGCCGAATGCGGGTTGGTGCTCACAAACCCGAGCAACGTTCGAAAATTTGATACTTTTTGTTGCCCAACCCGGGATTCGAACCTGGGACCCCGAGATCTTGGCCCGGTATTTAAACCACTAGATTAAACGGGGCGGGTCAAAAAATTAAAGGTCATTGAATTGATTTTAATATATACCTACTAATAACTCTATCACATTACACCTTATTACTTATACATATACCAGCATCGCATACAACAATAACTCGGATTCAAATCAGTCCCTTTAGTAAAAGTTGCTTATTTTTACAGGTAAGTTCTCCTGCATTCGTCTGTAGGGTGGCTGAAATAGAACAATGTAGGCATCTGCATGTAAAAGTTACTCGTATATGTCATTGATTAGTTTTTTTAGTTGTCTGACAATTATATTCAAGAATGGTTTCTTAGGCATGTTACCTCAATTATCTGTCTTTGAGCATCGCCAGGCAGCGCCTATGTAGAGTCAGCTGCAAAACTACATATACATTTCCGACAAATGTTGACACTTAATACAACGTGGTAAGGTTGATAATCACTATCAAAGGACATGCTGTAGCAGCTGAATGTGCCTGCGCAATACCGGCATCTCAGCACTAGTTGCCGCTGGTATGCGCCCGCGCCATATACGGCGCTAGTCCTCGCCGTTAGCGCATTCCTGTTGCCCAATGCGCGCGCGCAGAAAATCAGATCGCAGCTGTAGCCCTAAAGGTGCAATGTTTTCTAATTAGATAATGAACTAGTAAAAATAATACTTTAGCTTGTAGTCACTACGTTGTCTCGTAGTTCGGGATTTCTACTTTTTTCCAATCCTTATTTTAATTATTCCGACTCCTCAGAATTGTAGAGAGCAAAAAAAATGGTTTTAAAAATGCTCAGTCAGAAATGGACAACAAATTGCAATTCTCAAGTTTAACTATAAAATTGCTTGTTGGATTTAAATTATCTATTAATTTTCAAATGTTTGTTTTATACGACATTCTGCAAAAGTACAAAATTATTATTTTTCATATTTTTTTTTTATAATTACACCAATCGTAATCTGTAGTTTTTTGTTTTAATAAAATTATTGAGATCGTAATATCAACTGGAGAGAAAAAGAGGTAAGACCTTTAAACTACCGAATTGTTCCTATCAATGAATTTAGTTTCGTACATCTTATTATAAAACCTGTATATTGATTATCTTAACAAAATGCATTATTTATACCAGTATGCAATATTATAAAGAGGTAAAGTTTGTTAGTTTGTGAGGGTTTTAGAATATGTACCTTCAAAGTTGTTGATTCTTTAAAATCAATTAAAAATTAAACCTTTACGCAACTTCTTTAAACTATCAACATGTTACTCAATAAGATTGGTCCCACAAAGTTCTGCAACAATTTTCGATTGCGAATAGCTGGCATTTCCGGTACTTACAAAAACCATACGTTGGCCTTTTGAATCGGTATTTCAGCGTTCTAAATCAGAAATTGCGAAAGAAATGTCGAAATAGATGAACGACGATCGTATTTATTGATGGATACTTATTATCTTATTATCTTATTATCTGTTTACAACGGCAGACAAATCTATTATTATGACTCGCGGAGAAGTTATTTCATCTCCGGATGATCGCATTTGATAGTTTGATATTGTTTGGCTGATATTGTGGTGTGATGATTATATTATTTTATGCTAACCATAGCATCTATTTAAAACCAGTTCTCCCGTGATCATGGCGCTTGCAACAGTGCCGAAATATCGGAAACTCATAATAAATAAGGTACATGGTATAAATCCCGAATTAAATAACTCTAGTGATAGTGACCATGAAAGTTTATTTATTTTATTTTTATTTTTTTTATTTAGAAAATCAACGGCGATACAATATAAAATTACATTCTGTTTCTTAATTACTTGTAGGTACAGCTAGTTATAGATTTCCATAAGTGTTCATACAAAATTATGTTGAAGCTAGAAAACTACTTGCACTAAAGACAAAGTACAGGAATAAAACATAAAGTATGTGTAAATATTTAAATATCAATGATATACTGCTACAACTGTCCTTATGTCACTTACCATTGTACATTTATTTGTACGTGTGTGTGTGTGTGTGTGTGTGTGTGTGTGTGTGTGTTTGTGTTCTATTCATTTTCATATTTATTCAACGCCTCTATAACTTTAGTTTTAAAAGTCGATTTACCGTAAGTAAATAAATCAACTTCATTGAAGATGTCGTTGTAAACTCGCGGCAAACGAGAAAGTGGAGCGTTCTTGGCATAGTTTGTAGTGGAGAAGGGGACGCTCAGAAGCCGGGGCTGCTGGCGCCGGGAGCGGCGGCCCGGCACACGGTACGACACGCCAGCCACCAGCTCTCTGCAATCGACTCGACCGCGCACTATATCATAAAGCAGGCAAACATCTATCAGCTTGCGTCTGTCTGAGAGGGTTAGAAGACCGTATCGCTTACAGTTTTCCTCGTAAGTCGGTAAAGTAGGATGACGAATACGATAATTAAGGAGTTTAATAAAAAGTTTTTGTATTTTTTCCACGCGATCTTTATATATTGAATATTGAGGACACCAAATAGGACTGGCATATTCCAGGATGCTGCGTACATAAGCGTAGTATATAATTTTGAAGGTATGCTCGTTCGTAAAGGATTTACATGTTCTGATTACAAACCCTAGATTCCTAAATGCCTTATCAACAATCTTATCTACATGCTCAGCTAACAACATTTTGCTGTCAAAATATACACCCAGGTCTCTGACTATTGTTGATCTTCGAATTGGAGTTTCATTAAAGGTGTATTGAAATTTAATTGGCTGAGTTTTACGTGTAAAACTGATACATTCGCACTTATTAACATTAACTGTGATATTATTTTTCTGATAGTAGCTATAAAGCGAGTCTAAATCATTTTGCATTAATAAACAGTCCTGATAATTTTGAATTTTAAAGAATATTTTTTTATCGTCGGCATACATTAAGTGTTTAGTGGACGTGAAACAATCCGCAATGTCATACACGTAGACGCTGTAGAAAAGAGGCCCCAAATGCGATCCTTGAGGAATTCCAGTGGGTATGCTGATGAAATCCGATCTATAGCCACCCACTACAACCGCTTGAGATCTATTGTTCAGATAGGACTCGATCCATCTCAGCAAATCACCGTGCACACCCAGCCTCTGCAGTTTGTTTAAGAGAATGATGTGATCTACACGATCAAAAGCTTTTTCAAAGTCCGTGTAGATCACATCAATCTGTCCCCCTCCGTCCATATTGGATAACACATAATCGGTAAAACATACCAAGTTCGTAACCGTGGAGCGCTGTTTGAGAAACCCATGCTGGCTCTCAGGGAGGCCCTTGCATATCACGGGGTAAATAGAGTCGTAAACAATTTTTTCGAAAATCTTGCTAATGATATTCAGAATTGAAATACCTCTATAATTTTCGATCATAGTTTTGGCTCCTTTTTTATGCACAGGAACTATATGTGCTTTTTTCCATATCTCTGGCATCCATCCCTCAGTAATCGATTTGTTAAATATGTTTGATAACGGGAAGCACAAGGACTCAGCACAATTGCGCCAAAATAGAGGTGGAAGGCCATCGCACCCAGCTCCTTTGGATACATCCAGAGACTCAAGTCTCCTACGTACGTCTTCCTGATTTACGTGAACCCGGGACATCGTATCAACTGCGGTACTACAACAGTCCGGTTCAATGGTTGCATTAGATGGACTGCCAAAAACGCTTTCAAAGAAGTTACTAAAAGCGTTTAAATCAGTATATCTATTTAAAACATTAATGACTAGGAAAACATATTTATCGAATCTGTTTTAAGTGTGGCCTTGACCAAATGAAAGAAGTCAGAAGAAAAGTAACAATTTCAGTCTTATTTAAATTAATTCCTATACTTTTATGTCCCTGGTCAAGTTACGTCCATGCCGCAATACCCTTTTTTTAGTAAAGAAGAATATTCAAGTAAAGACTAAGTTCCTACTACGATTTATGTAGTAAATAT
This sequence comes from Anania crocealis, assembly GCA_949315895.1. Lineage (NCBI taxonomy): Eukaryota > Metazoa > Arthropoda > Insecta > Lepidoptera > Crambidae > Anania > Anania crocealis. The sequence continues at coordinate 264,383 of OX438885.1, read as the reverse complement.
TCTAAGAACGAAATTTTAAATTTATTTATAACTGAAATTCTATACGTGGTCTTTGAAATCCATTCGGATATATCAAACGCTGGCGAACGAATTGTATACATTGCGAATCAATAGGCCAATATTTTCTAAATAATTTGCGCAAGTAATGTCGTGTCGCGGTCGATTGTGTCGATGAGGGGTCGAGAGAACAAAAGCTTACTTGTTTATATCGATAAAGGCGTTTGTTCGTAATGTGGACGGGCGTCGAAGTGCGCGTGGCGATCTAATGACTTGTGCGTCAATGGCGAGCGCACAAACATCGCGCCACAGCGCACGCAGAGGAGCCAGGTAACTGTACATGCAAGTAAAATTTTGATGTCGAGTACAAAATAATCGATTTATTTCATTCTCATATCAAACATGCCTTTATTTCATTTTTAAAAAGGGTTGAAAGAAATGATACAAATTATCACTTCAAAAAATTAAAGCAATTTATTACACTTATTGATCTACACCTACATCTAGGGCCATGATAATTATTATAAAGTTAAAAGAATTGTACTTTGCATGTTTGAACCTACTAAGATGAAATTCGGTATGAAAACTATATTTTGAGACCTTGAAAATTGCATGGGGTAGATTTTTCTCTATTTTTTCATGAGTCTGTGTGTTTGTGGTTCCTTGGTTGTTTCTGATTTTATCACAAGAAACGCTATGAATAGCTTATTACCAATGATCGGATCAGTAGTGCAATTTTGCGGTATTTCTTGACGAAATTTTAACATGGCCATGCTTATTAGGCGGGATTAAAGTTTCGACAAAAGCTGGTCACACTAAAGATTAATATCGTTTAAAATGTTATTGAACATTGTTATGCTATTTTAACGCGGCTGAATTGGCCGCCATATTTTTATGATTTTATACTCAAATAAAATTAGTATATTATAAACTTGAAAAATTATGTCTTAGGCGGGATGGACATCTCCTCGCATATGAGGCGCATGCGAGGAGATCCGATATTATTATTGCAATTAAGTTGTTTAGCAACTTAATTGCAATAATAATATATCATATTATTATAAAGTAATTCAAATAAAATTCTTAGAAAACTTATTATTTTTGCATAATAAAAGCAACTACTGAAACACAAATTAATGTTTTGTTATCAAAGAAATATTTCCGAAATCCCACAATCCCGCGGGCGTATCCGTACTAATATAATGTTTGAGGTCGTTCACCCTAAATAGCACTACCTAATCCGATCACTGCTTATTACTAACAGATTAGGACAATGTATCTGATATCATCCACATTTTATGTAACTTAGCAATAATTTGCATACTAAAGTTTTGGTTGAAACACCTAAACAAAATTTTAAAGCCTCATAACATAGGAGTCCAATTACTACGTCGTACGGGTGTACGAGTGCATGTGTGTATTCTGACTGATGTAATTGTAACAACAGAGAGCAGAGCAATAAAACAGTGCTAGGTAATCGCTATGTTCTCTGCAGTGGCCTTAGACAAGTGGCTTTCTTATATCTTTTACGCTAGACGAATAGATAACAAATGTATGAAAATGACATTGACGACGCGATCGAACGATCGTAAGCTATGTCATTTTCATACATTTGACATCTATTCGTCTAGCGTAAACGATGTTAGAAAGCCACTTGTCTAAGGCCGCTAAAGGCTGGTATCAAAATCGCTTCCTTCTATTTACCATAGTTTGCAGTGCGCTGGCCGTTCTCCTACGTCTACCGCGTTGCTCCGCGCCGCGGGCGGTCGCTGCGGTCCCACGGAGAAACAATCAATACACTGATTAGTGTATTGACTATTATGCATTTTTCCTAATGACGTCAATACGTCAATACGGGGCTCGAGCGATCATATTTCAACGGGTGATTAGAATCGCGACGAATGGGTTTAACAATAGTGAAAGGGGTAGCGGGTAAGTGACGAATTAACGTTCGAACAATAAATAAATAAATATTTTTAACCCAACTTATTTTCATTTGCAATAAGTAAATCAAATTAATATCGGTACGACTTGATCTAGGTCGCTTTACTTATCACTAGAATATCACTTATAATAAGTTATCATACCTAATTATCATATCATCCAAACCACGCACACCGCTGGACATATATAGGCCTCCCATTATCTCCATAACGATATGTACTCGTAAAATCAGTCAATGATGACTATTATGACCTAGGTATATTTTACTTGATTTTACCTTTCAGTTTTTAAGGAAAATCTCTCTATAATGCGGCGGTAAAGGAATTGCTTACAAGTAATAGTTTTTGGGTATCACTACCATCCACCATAGAGCCCAAAAGTAAAACTAAGATACATAACCCAACTCAGATATTTGCACTTGATTATTATAATGTGAAAGAAGCGAAAGTTGTATGCCAGGATCGTAGTAAGTGGAAGGTCTTGGTCTCTGCCTACCCCGTTGGGAAGGAGGCGTGATAATATGTATGTATGTATGTATGATTATAAAGTATCATCATCATCAGTCTATCGCAGTCCACTGCTGGACATAGGCCTCTCCAAATGCACGCCACTTAGGTCGATCCTCGGCTTCTCGCATCCAGCTCCTGCCACCCACCTGGCCTGAGGTACTTAAAGTATCAGTACCTATAGTGTATAATCAAGCTCATAGTTTATAACATATTCAGATAACATTTTGCATACAAGAGACTTTACATGGATTATACGAAAATCAGTGTAAATACCAATAATAAAAACGATATCCTTCCCTTACCACTCCCTCCGACGGGTAAACAGACGTCAATCAGGCATCGACGCTAAGCCGCGCTAACTACGATGAATAATTCACATCCCGCGCAAACAACGCGGGATCCGTCTTACTTTTTAATTTGACCCGCACCCGTGATCCCGGGATCGGGCGCGGGAAATATCCCGGGAATCCCGGGTAATGAAAACTGTCGACAAGGCCGTCGATGTCGCGCTAAATTAAACTATTTCGCAAATACATTAGACGGTCGGCTGTCGGCTGTCGGCCGGTCGGGCCGCCCTCCGAGCCGGTACAGATTATTAGATTTCAATTAAAACTAATCCTGTTTTCGGTAACATCCGAATGTTATTATCTTGTAAAAGATTATCACTTTTAAAGATATCTTATTAAAAAAGAGATATAGTATCAGAACCACGCCAAGATCTCGGGGTCCCAGGTTCGATGTCCGGGTCGGGGAACAAGAGTTTCTAATTTACGGACACTGCCATGCATGGCAAGCGTGGTGATTATTCCTGTATTACATTGCTGTGGTAACTTGGATGCAAGTATTGACACCTTTACCTTGCAGTGGGATGATTATAGGCAGTTACTTTTATCAAAAGAGATATATATATATATATATATATATATATATATATATCTTTATTTTCCTACTCTCCGTTATGTACCTGCAATACATACTTATAGGTAATTACATTTTTTTCTTGTTACAGAGAGCTCAGAAAACATCGACTAATGACTTAACACTTACGGGGTTTAATGCATGAATCATGGTCGCGGTCTGCCCGCGACCATGATTCGTGCAACCGGATCGAAACGTCGGGAAGGTAAATTACTATTTACCTTTAAATAACGGTTCGTTGCATTAAACCCCGTAAGTGTTAAGTGTTTAGTGTAAAAATGCAACAAGAAAGTTTAAAATCCTATATCGACTAATGATTAGCCACATCCGTGTTGTTGCGACGCATTGTTTGATAAATACTTCACCAGGACACTGAGATGTCTGCGGATAAGCAATTACCTAGAGTCTATGCCAAGTAATATCTACTTACATATCAAGGTTTGAATATTCACAAAAATACTCCTTGGGGATCCATACACACCATGCCAAAGTAAATGCAGTAAATGTTATCAAAAAGATGCAAAAATTGGTAAACTTTTTTGCTGCAAACGATCTGTTTTAGACAACTCCATTATACTGCTTGCTGTTACATTTATTGGATATACCAAAAAATACACGGTTTTCACTGTTTTAGAGTTAAATCAAATCAAATATTATTAATATACATACAAAAACATTGACTCTGTAAAAACGCGAACAAATTCAACAAATATAAATCTTATTAGAATATCGATTCAAATTTATAATTAAATGTTACCTAATCCAAAGCTGCCAGCTCCACGCGCGCGAAACAAAAGAAAGACGCGTTGTCGCGTCAATTGAGAGATAGCTCCCGCCGGCGAATGATTAGTTATCAACCCTTTAGAGTGCGAGTGATTGAGGGCGAGTTATTTTGTAATTAAAACGCAGCCGAGCGGCCGCGAGGACCCTCCACGTCAAACGCAAACAAACACACGCGCAGGCGTTGCGCAACGTGCTTAGGCCGCCCGGCCGCGGCCGGCGCGAGCGCAAATAATTGTTGATCGAAGTAATAACCGATGACTTTCAGACGAATGAACGGGGAGGTTTGATTGGGTACTGTTGCTGGGTGATAGCTTTGATATTTGTTATGTTTATTGTTTTGACGTGAATATAAATTTTATTTTTTTATTTATTTATTTATATATTTAATTCAGGCAACAGATTATGAAATACAGGCCCATAAAATAAGTACCTTACAGACTAACATACATACAAAATAACACATAAATTATATCACTACACACTATTTTGACGGCGTTGTGTTTCGCAACTTGGTGTCAGGTAACCGTCCACGTGAACGTCCACGTCCATGGTGAACGTTGTTGGATTAAGAAATTAAAACTAATTATATAGATTTATGGTAACTTTGATTAACCGGTACTACTCTAAATCTTATCAATTTGCTTTCTGATTTCTGATCTTTCGATTATTTTCAAAATCAATAACTACCAACAGAATCGTCTGAAACAAAAGACACTTCTAAGAAGGATTTCATGGTTTTAGAAACAAATGAATTCTACTAGATTAATCACAAATTTGGCCAGTCTTCTAAGAAAAAAGGTAATTTTACAAACTAACATGTGTCATAATATTTTACTGTTTAAGCAATTTAAATCGCTACCTCCGTAATAATCGCTTCGTTTATAGCATTTCTTGTGACGTTTGGCTACCTACACCCCAAGTTCGGGAGAGCGAGCAATAAATCGCCGCGTGCGCATCCCGCTACCACGACGTGTTGATGACGCGAATGGCGACGATGCTATCGCTTCTACGGAACCGCGTTATTGAGACGTGCACCTGTGCCGACCGCTTTGTCTCCTGCTCCTAAATCATATACCTATTGTACCCTCCGAAGGAACCCTTTGGTCGATTTTCCACGCCAGGCCCGAGCGTGTCGCTGCGATTCTTTGACCTGCCCTGATTTATGTGGGAGGATTCCACTGGCACGAGTAACATTCAGTAAAGCTTTTATTATTTAAACAAAACAAGTATATTTGATGCTAAAGAATTCATTTTTTGTGTATAAAGTAGATCGCAACGTGAACACGAGGCATTAGCGGCGGTCAGGCGCATCTCATTGGGCGATTTGGAAAAACATGAGCGATGTATGCAGATGACATGCGCGGGCGTAACGGTGGCGGGAGGTTTCGAGAACTCATCAATATGTGATGGACATTTGGCTTGTAGATGCGCTGACGCCGATCGACACCTACCTGATTGTTATTCCTGTTTATCCTGAGATAAACTGAACGCTATTAAATGCTATGACCTTTGTCTTACTGCGTCCTACCTGAATAATGATACAATTTCAAACAGTTTTTTCCTGTTTATCTTCGGTATGAAATGGTTATGTAATAAATGAATTCCAGTTATCATATTATACAAATATCGTAACAGCAAGACTTGCCTACATTTTGGTTTGTACAAGTATAGATACCAAACGTATTGACGACGACATCATATCTAGGAATCTTAGACAAAGAAGCAAACTTGTACTACCACCTTCAAAACTAAAATGCACTCCTCCAGCCCACTTGCCACGTCTGTTAGAGTGTTGATTAAGTTTCCCGATTACATAAAAAACATTAAAGATGAAAAACTATTCATGCCCAAATTCAAGCAACTACTTATTGAAAAGTGTTACTACAATATCAGTATATAAACTTGAAAAATTATGTCTCAGGCGGAACTCGAATACCATTAAGCCACCGAGACACTGCGACTCAGCGCGAATTTTTCTGTAACTGAACTGTAAGCCAGCGTTGTATTATAATTGCAATTTAATTGCTAAAATATCAAATAAAGTATATAAGTGTTATTACAGTATTTCAGAACATTCAGAAGATAAGAGTATCAAATAACAAAGTTATGTTTAAACAAAATGTTCCTTCTATCTATTGTTGTGCCCATCAGGGTCCATAGAGATACCACCTTTGCAAGAGCAGTGTAACACATTTTGCAACCTATGGAATGCAATAAAATATTGATTATTGAGTATTGTGAAACAGATGAATAAGCATATTGCATCAAAATTAATTAATTAATGTCAATATTGATCCTAGTCTCTGAATGTCAGTAGTATGTGAAATCGGCGCCAATAACTTAATAGAATCTAGACAAAATAAATAATATATTTTTAAAAGCCCTTAGCAGTTAAACACTTGATATTCGAAAATTTTAAAATATTTTCCGTATATTATTATAGCACATACTATATTCCAAAAACACAAAGAAGTTGGCATTATGAAATTTATAAATGCGCGCAACAAATTAGAGACCCTTGATTAGAGTAAAAAGAGACCAAATATAAACTTGTATATTGAATCATTACACGATAAACGTATAATGATTGATTGAAGTGACTTTTCACTTATTATTATAAAAAATAAAACAACAACGTGTAACTACTACAGTAATACAGTCATGTAAGTCTAATTTAATCAGATTTTTTCGATCTTGACACGAGTCGAATCATAACGACATGACAGAACAAAAACCTATTTTGAATTTTAAAATCATGCGACAATAAATCCATACGCTTATTGATATAATTGTCACAAAAAGTTAATTTGAAAATCGATTCAGATCATGTATTCGGCGACCCGCGCGGCGACGCAGACAAATCGCAGGGCGACCGGCCGTCTGTTTGGGGCTGCTTGACTGATGGCGCTCTACCATAGCTACCAGCGTTGTGCCAAAATTTCGTAGAAGGTCGACCTTAAGGGAAAAAACACCCCGATACCGTTGATACCTGGTAGGGTAGATTGAGATTAATCGCGGTCCGACTACACGTGTATTATCTGATGTTCTCAGATCGTCTTTTATTGTACATTCGGAATGTTTTTTTTTATAATTCCTCGCGAGCAGTTTGTTAATTTGTAGCGTCGCGCGCAGTAGTCCTGTTTTATGGTAATTTCATTAGTAGTTTATTGCAAGGTAGCTCCATGCTGACATATTGATCGTTGAGCGGTTTTATTTTATTCAAATGAACAATTAATCGATATTAAAATCAGAGCTTTTAAAAGGTTGAAATAGATGTTGATTAATAAAAAAATTCAATTGCAACGTATTAAGTTTTACTTATTTAATTAATACCACCAACACCTACGCTTTTCAAGGAAGCGATAGCGATGTTATGCAAATCAGTAATCTTGTCGTAATGATTTTAAATGTTTAGGTGTTTAAACTCACTTATTACTTAATCAATAATAATACCATGAAAATTTTTAGGTAAAAAAGAGTATAAATTTTCTCAATTTATACTGCTTAGAGCGTTGTGTTTACAGTTGAAATTAAAATGGAGGCAAATTTTGTACTTATGGGTAAGTCACTCTTCACAATAGCTTTTGCTATAAACATTAAAATGCCAAATTATTTTGGTTATTATTTATAGTACACTAACGGGTCGTTATCGCGTTAAATATTATGAAGGTTTATATACCTATTTATTTACCCGACATTTAGACACAAGCCAAGGTATATAAACCTTCATAATATTTAACGCGATAACGACCCGTTAGTGTACTATAAATACGAGTAATATGTGTTCAAATCGCGAAAGTTTAAAATCATTTATTTTGGTTATCATTTTCTTAGCGTTCTCATTCTCTAGTTTATTTTAAACGTTTTATTTTAGACGTTAAAAGTGAAGTATGATGTAATTGAAAGCATTTTTATACTATTTCGTAGCAGCAGGCTGTATGGACATCGCGAGGCTGAACAGCACGTCCAGCCTCCACCGTAACAAATAAATATGTAAAAAAAATCATATACGTATGCACCGGACACAATACTTTGTACAAGACAGCAGTACGTGAGCTGCGCGGGCGCAGCGGGTCAACACGCAACAATACTTTTAACCCTGCCTCACCCTTTGCTCCTGACAACTAACAAAAACGCCGTCGCAACCTCTTGACAGGCGTATTTTTAAATCCTTACTGAATAAAAGACAAGTGATATATGGCGGTCGGCTTTGTCTCCGCAGTGATTTATAAGGTCCGCTGCTTGTTCGTTCATAACAGGTAAGTAGTAGCTCAGGACACAAAGCGTTGGCGGACTAAATTGAATCGTGATTAATACATCGCCGTATACATACAGCGATTGTGGACGCCTGTGATTAGCCGGGAGATACAGTAAATCAATGTTGTCTTGCGTATTGCTCATCTCGATCTGTGATTACGCTGGAAGGCCTTGTACAGAGCTGATACAACTGTTGTATAGTAACATTCTTTAATCATCCTACTGCAGGGCAAAGGCCTCCATCGTTGGATTCAAGGTAGCACATCAATAGGTAGAGACATAATCATTACGCTTGCAAAAAGGGGGTCGGTGATTACAAACCCGAGCAATGTTCGAAAATTCAAAATTCGACCCGAGGATCGAACCTAAAACTCCGAAAACTCAGTACTTAATCCACTCGCCCAAGGGAGCGTTTAAACTTTTGACTAGGGCTCAACTATAATAAGTTTTCGTTTGTCATGGTACAGCGATAGAAAGGCAGGGTAGAGTCTGTATTGTATAGATCTCCGTAACTCCAGAGTCTCATTACAGGTTTCAATAAAAAAATGGTTATGGTCACCAACACCAATCAATTATTCGTCACAACAAGACTGTGGCTATGTTTATCACGTCTTCAATGTTACTAAAGTTTTTGAATGAAACACCAGTATTTTAACACTATTGCACAAAATTGCACAAAGTAACTTTTATAATCATTGTGCTTGCACGCTGTGTTGACATCTCGAATACGCATAAAAAATAAAGAGTGTATAAAAATCCCAAATTACCTCATAAGGCGATGTAATTGCGTACATAACTTATTTGGTTCTTTTTCAGATAGGATAGATTTGTAAGTCGTCGTTTTGTTACTTTGTTCATCCAATTAAGTAGTTAATTAAGAACCCTAACGGTAATTAACTTTACTAGTAATACTTTGTGGTTATTATTACGTGTTTAACAGCACAACTTGTCATGATTAGTCGACGTCATAACATTTGTTTAGTTATTTGTTTGTTTATTTGTATTTCCAATTATCTTAAAATTTCCTTTCAGCCCCAGCTCGTCAAGCACAGGTGAAGTCGCTCCGGGGCTGAACGTAGCGTTCAATATAATCCTGTGGTTATGGAAAAGAAGTAAGTGATTTAAAAACAAAGAAGTTGACTCCATTCTTCAAGTAGTATTCTAAACCAATTTGGATAAATTTGTATACATTTTTGTTGCCATAATGGTATCATTCACACTCACAATAATCTATTAAAATATAGAAATATCTTTTGAATGATGATGACTGAATAAATGATTTTTTAACTCTTTTCATATTATTAAAAATCAAGTTATTGCTGTGGAAAATAAAAAATTTGGAGCACAAGAAACAGAACAGTCTGGTAGAGACCGCTGCAAGCGATAAGACCGCCTAAATTGTACTAATCTAAATCTTACTCATGTGTTATTTTTCAATTTTATGGTGTGCAATAAAGTGTATCTATCTATCGATAGATACACAAATTTTGAAATCACACTGTTAGATATAACAGTGTGATTTCAAAATTTTGCGTAATAAACAGAGCTCTTAAATTTACATAGAGTTTATGTACCATTAAAGTTTAATCTCGATATGATACATATAACAACAAAGAATCGAATGATATGAAGTAGAAATCAATACTAATTAGACTCGTTCTGTAGTTATATTAGTGGTGCTAATTGTGGGAAAAAAATTATGTTACTAGTTGTTTATTTTAAGCACGAAGTTTCTACATCTTGGGTATCCAGTTATCGTGTAAGGCGGATAACAATGTATCAATTCATCACTGTTCCGAACTCATCAAGATGCCGAGGAGACAGTTCTTGCCATTTCTAGAGTTCGCACGGCGCGGGCGCAGGGGCCCACGACACCATTGTACAGCTTTGAGGGGACAAACATACGCGTTTTTTTTGTATATGCTATTTTTAAATTGCTTTACACTTTCTTACCGTATTGTATTTCTATCGCTTTATTCAGTTGCTAATCACCTCTACCTTAACACATAAAGAAATAGGTATATTTTTCTTGTTGATCTTTAATAATAAAACATAAATGAGGACAACGTCACACCCATTGTTCTGATCCCAATTTGAGTAACTACTTAACTTAAGTGTTGATGTGTAAATATTTCTGAATTTTTATGATGTACCTATGACATTATTTATTTTAGTCAATTCGCCGCTATTTATAAAATACTATGATCACGGGAATTATGATAATATTAAAATAAATTAAATGCGATTGACTTGAACCGAAACAATTGACTAAATAAATACTTCTTTATGGTCAAAAAAGTTCCTTTTTTAAATAATTCTGCAGGGAGTAGTATCAATTTTAGCGTATATATATGTTTATAACCATTGGGCTTGCTCTTGACTACATACTTAACTCTCAAGTTTCAATCAGCTCTATGTAGATGGCTCTGCAGTTAGCGGAGCGTGTGTGTCACGCTACGGGACGCGGAGCGCAGTAACTGCCTAACTAACTATAAATTACAAGGTCACCAATTAAGATAACACGCCTCGCGCCGGACCTGCTACGACGCGCTACGAACTCATTAGCGCTACGTCTACGACAGTATGAATCACACGATACTAGGCAAAACAGATGCCAAGAAATATGTTTTTACTCATAGGTATAAAGTTGTGTGTACCTACAAGTACTACTTTACAGTACTATGTATGTGTATTATTAAGCTTCCTGATAAATATAATCTCGTAACGATGAAATAAGAATTGCGAGAGCATTACGTCATGTTAGTCCTTTGAAGCGAAAATTTTCATTAATATTATGTTATCTAATGTCATATTATCTTATAAGGTTTTAATCGAAATAATAGCTCGAATTCAATAACAAAGGCCTTTGCCTTGCAGTAGGTACAATGATTAGAGGCCACTACTTTCCTTTTTTGAAGTTTTAATCCTTACTTCCTTATAAATAATAATATAAATGCAAAAGTAACTCTGTCTGTGTGACTGATACACTTTAACACCTAAACTACCGACTTTGATCTAATTTGGTACAAAGATAGATAACTTTTTATGATATTTTAGTAACTTAATTGTAAGAATTAATATTAGGATTTAAACTTGAAAAAATAATTATTAATTTATTTATTATATTTATTAATTATAACGGTTTGTTGCACCAATTATAATAAATAATCACATTATCTTACAAATACCAACATACAATCAAATTAATTACATTACATAAAACAAACACATTTTAATTAAGTAGGTAGGTACATCAAACAACACACATACATCGGTTCCATTTCAAAAAAAAAAAATGTCTCAGGCGGGACTCGAACCCGCATCTCTATGCATACCAGGCGCGGTGCTTTACCAATTTAGCAAAATCAGACATATTTTTAAATAAAGTTTGATTAGTTCTTGATAAAGGATATCTGTAAACCAAAAATGGTCTCTACAAAAGTACAGGGTAAGAAGTACCACTTTCCCTATGGAAGTACCTACCTACAGGCTACCGCCCGCGCGATATGATTTGTAGTTTACACGGGCACAGCCGCCTGCGAAAAAGTGACTTTATAACTGACATCATACTTCCTTAAGTATATCTAAGTACTATTAACGATGTTAGCCAATTCTAGAAAAGAAACATTTCGAATCCGATGCTTAGAATCATTCGTCTAGTGATGCGACACATAAATGCAGCGTTGTAAGTTGCAATTGAAAATATACGATACATAATACGAGAAAGTAAACGCATTGTCCCCCGATCGGATAGTGTACGGCGATAGCGCACGGCAACAGGAATATTTCGTATGAGTGGACAATCGACAATCGCGGCGAAACAAAAGAGCGGCGGCGTCTGAGGCGGATAAAGCCGGGGCCATAAGTTACGCGCGTATGAGCCGCGGAACAATGGCGCGGTCAATACGGGAGCCGGCATTAGCATATCGCGCATCGCCACCGCCCCCGCGCCCCGCACCACGCCCGCGCCCGCCCCGCCTGCGCCCGCGCAACGCAAGGTGCGTACCCTTCGGGGCTCAGGATAGATCAGATCTGTAAATGGTTGCTGCTAAATCTTAAGACAGGTGAGTTACTGGTACGAGGCTGTGGATTCAAGACCCATCTAAGACAGTTGAAAAAAAATATTCAAGGAATTATATATTCAAGTTATACCAGCAATTGATTTGTTTAAATGAACAAAATCATTAAAATAAAACAAAAACACCGGACGGCTAAAAAACTTAAAAGAAATAAATTTGACCCAAGAATAATAAATAAAACAAACGGGGTGAGCTAAATAAAACCGTTTAAAAAAAAACAAGCTCAACGAACCCAGAATTCTATATGCAGTTGGGGACAATCACCAACCGAAGAGACTGCGGATTTAATTATGCTAGCGACGGCCACTTGGTTGATTACTATCCCCGTCTCTCCCGTTACAAGCCTCTTTCTGACGCAGTCGGGTAAGTACAGTCTCAGAAACATATAAAAGATATGTTAACAAATTTATCCCGCTCAGACACCGTGATTTCTTCTTTCCCTCTCTCTCTCTCTCTGGGACTGATAGATCTATTTCTCTGAAAAATTAACTACTGCCTTAGGTCGAACTCACGACTGCTCTTTGACCGAGATAATGATTAGCGAGGTATTGCTCTGTTTTAAGACAACGTATTTCCATCAACGTTGTTAGGTTAAGTACCTCCAATATCCAATGGTCGTAAGTTCAAATACCACACCAACGAAAATCGAAAACGTCCCGAAAAAGAAAGCGCGAGATGGGAGTGCGCAGGCGCAGCACAACACCTTATTGTTGTTTATTGTGGGCACAATATTCTCACTAGCCTTTGTTTCACGGGAGGCTCTTCGAAGCTTTGCTATGCCAAACATTAAGAACCTAAAATATATTTAGATATTTTTTCTATTTAAATGAAAAAGTCAATAATCCTCAATCAGGTCCTATTTCATAAAGGCAATTTGACTTGACTCGATAATTTTTCAGTGCACAAACATATTTTATCCTACAGTTACTGAGATGTGTTTGGTTTGAATTTAAATACAATGACTATTTGTTGCTTGTGTCTTTATTCGCCTTTACCGACGAAAAGCTTCGCTCCCCAAAGTGCATTCGCATTGTCAACAAATGATAACTGAACTCCCTGTATATGAACTGAAATCGTATGTGAAAGTAATTTTAATGGTTACTAATTATTATACATACATACAAACATATTATCACGCCTCCTTCCTAACGGGGTAGGCAGAGACCAAGGCCTTCCACTTACTACGATCCTGGCATACATCTTTCGCTTCTTCCACATTCATCAATCTTTTCATGCATGCTCGTCGGTTAACGGCCAATTCCAATAACCTATCTATCTTCAGTTTTGGCATATCAGAAATAGAAAACAACTTCTGTTATTGTTTCTCTGGACGGCAAAAACAGAGATAGAAACTGTTTCCTATCTCCGATATGCCAAAACTAAAGATAGATAGGTTATTGGAAATGGCCGTTAGAGTACTCTTGACCTGACCTTTCTTCAGAACATCCCCGAATTATTATATACGACATCAAATAATAACTATCCTAGCTCACACTGGCATATATCTTTTTGTAAACATAATTATAAAATTTAAAAAGGGGCTGACAATAGTGACTGAATATCTTGCACTGCTTCTTCCAGGCACTAGCCCACTCTTATCCCTAAGCAGTGGTAGATTAAAATATTGGGACTTGTAAAAGCGCCTCCTGTAGACCTATTTCCGGAAATTTGATTTTACTGAAATGTTTCTCCTTATTAATAATCCAGGCTTAATGTATCCCTTCCTATGACGCACTCGTAAACGGTCACGTGCGTCCACGTGATACATTAACATGCATTTGAATTGACTGACAGCTGCGGAGATTTTCCAGAATAATCGCATACATTGGAGCAGTCCTTCAGCCGTCCTGTTTACAGGCGCGCCTACTCGCTGGAACACTTTGCATACACTTCATCCCTATACCTACATCATTATTTGTCGCTGAAATTTATTTTCAGTTTATTCTCTGCTGGGTGTGGCGCGGAACTTCTCATGTTTAACCACATTACAGTTTACTAATTAGTATGGCTCTTTTCATGGTTTTTAAGGGACTAAGAAGTTTTGCTAAGATGGGTAATATATACCTACTTGTTTACTTCACTGTAATGTCCTCTATCTCGCTTCAACTATTAAACATATCACCGCCATCACTGCTGTCTGTTGCTGGATGCTAGCCTCTCAATAAGGAGCTTTTTTCTAATCACCACGATTGCCAAGCGGGTTGGCGATCGCAGTTTGGACAATGGCGGTTAGAAGATGCTACCGCTTGTCTTCTTCTGGCAGTTCTTGTACGAAACATATAAGAAGAATAAATAAATGAGGGCAACATCACACATACATTGTTCTGATCCCAATTAGAATAACTCTTTGAAGCACTCGTAGTTTGGAAATCAGAAACAACGAAGGTACCACCAACACCCGGACCCGAAAAAATGTACAAAACACTTTTTTTCTATATTGACCCGTCCGGGAATCGAACCCGGGACCTCGGACCTTAAAAACCGGTGTATACGCCACCCCGCCACGGAGGTCGTCAGAGGGAAGAGAAGAAGAAAATGATACATAATTACCATTATCTTGTAAAAGAAGAAAAATATCATAAATTGATAACTATCGCACCGTTATAATCATAATATTGCATTTTGCTAGCATGCAATAATCAAAAATTATTATTTTTTTGTAGAAAACGTTTTACAAGGATACAATAAAACAAATAATGATCCTAAGATTGGGACCATCGCCGCAGAGAAAACCCAAACAGTGGTTGTTTTATACAGCCGTAAACAGCGATCCCCTCTGCCGCGTAATGGATTAGGTTCAATTCTGCCGGGATGATAAATGCTTGTACACAATGAGTAGATATTTTCTTCATTTCAAATTACTCACAACTATATTGTTGTGGTTTATAAACTCTAAGTATTATAAGGTTCTGGTTTAGCAAATGTTTCAAGTAAACAATACGCTAAACACATATTTCATTTCTCAAGTTTATAGTTTTCATTAGAACATGAGTTTTTTATATCACATTGGTTGAACTATTCATCAACTATCTATCTGTGACTGTGCTAAATTGAAGTGCTGATTAAACGCGGTAATTATAGTTAATAAATATTTGTGCCTTTTATTTCTATGTCCATAACTAATATAGAAAATGGTTATTTATATTCAATATAACTGCGTTATTTATTTTCAATAGCATTTTTTTTTATTATTATTTATTGTTTTACAGTAAAATAATTCTACTCAGAAAATCAATCCTTGGGCAAAAATCGCTGTTCTTATATGCATCGAATTATAATAAACATTCAACCAACTTTAACAAATCACATTATTTGTCCTGTTGTGACTTGTGAATGACAGATGACAGTTTACCAGTTTATAGCAACTACCTATTCAACTAAAGAACAGTACGTCTATTTTTTTGACCCGATTTGAATGTTTCTAAACTTTAATGGCTTCCATCTTTAACTTGACTTGCATTAATAAAAACTTATAAGTAGATTTTTATTTCTTTATTGTGAGATTCCTGTCATAACGACGAACAACTTTGTATGAACTGTGCTGCAGCTGTCAAGTGCTTATATGGACGGTTAACACCCCGGCGCTTAACACAAGTGCTCATGAACGTCTAAAGTGACATAGCATTTAAAAATCATAGAAAAACTTATCGACGTAAGATCGGAAAATTGTCGAGGCGTAGTCGCCGGCAGCTGCGCGTTTTTTCGCGGGTGTCCGGCGCAATCCCCGAAATGGCCGCTGATGTTTAATTCAACTGATTCCATTAGGAGTTCTTCAGCGGGTCACGATCCATATGTATGGGTGCTCTAATAAATTGGCCGGAGCCGTGTTTTTCGGTACCTGGACCGTCCGCCGCGTCCGCTCGCATTAGACAAAAACTATCGCTTCATGTTTATGTAGGTATCGCAGCGATATGTCGTTGGATGTTTACATTAAAATAACAATAATAAGTCCTTCCATAGTCCCAGTTACCTAGTCCATTGGCACCTAAACCCGTGGCGCAATCCTTTGTGTTCATATTCTACTAGTCCTATAATCGGTGGTTTTTATTGGATGTACTTGTATAGTGCGGACGGATGATCGTCGAATGATATCATATTACAAAACTTGATAAAAGTAGTCTAACGTAAATATTCGGCCTCGTTCCTACCAAAGGTCCAGGACTCTGTAGTTTCGAGATTGGAAAAGACTAATATAATAACAAAATTTTAAGACATGCTACACTGGGCCATACAGAAGCATCTAGTCCCAAATCAGGGCTATTTAAGGTTGGGGTGGGGGTAGTACACAACCGATAATATATTTTTTCTAAATATATTTTATTATACATAGAAAAACAAACAGACCAATACAAAAACAAAGAAATAAAGCACACAAAAATTTATTTCGTGCGGGGATCATACCCGTGACCCATGGCTCAGAAGCAGGGTGCAATAATCAAATGTTGTCACTACCGCTGGACCAAATGTTACTAACTTACAATTCCGATTTTTAGGTTTGTTTTTGTTGCTGCATCTGGGTGCCACGTAAGTTACCAATTAGACGTACTCAACCTCTAGCAATACCCAGGGTCAACACCAATTACCGCCGCAATTCTTTTTTTATCCGATCGAGTAACTTGTTCAATAACCTCTCGGAAAGCAATTGTGAACTTGAAATTTTTCGGACTAAACCCTTGTCTATAAACAAATTGCTTATTTCTGAGTTTCACAATCCCCTCTCCAAAGGTGCAACATGAACATGGTACTTTCTTTCTTCTTTCTTTCTACATTTATTCTTGAATGTTAATGATTCTCTGATGATCTATGCAGTAGTTACCTATTATGGTTTATTTACATTTCGCTTTCTATGTGCGAGTACCTTTAAATGGCTAAGTTTATAAGAAAATTCGTTCTTATGTAATGTACGAGTATCAGTGCTGTTGGTGTTCCGAATAAAATAAAATAAAATCACATCGCGCCTAGCAGTACCAGTGCAGATAAGCTTAACGACATTCATCACCATCATCATCTTAGTCAAGCGCAAACATTGCTGGACATACGCCTCCCCTAAGAATCTCCTCAACGATCAGTCCCGCATCACTTGCGTCCAGTGGCTTCCTGCGACCTTCTTCAGCTCGTCGGTTGACCTGGGGGGACCTACCCGTTGACCACCGTCCGGCGTGCGATCACCATTCTTGAACCTTTCCACCCCAACATCCATCGGTTCTTCTTGCTAAGTGGGACACTGCCACTTAAGCTCCATAATTTTTACAACATAAAAGTAACATTGTTGACCACGGGTCTCTCTCCTTTATAAGGAGAGGGCCTTAGTACCACGCTGGCCTAGTGCAGGTCGGTGGACGACGAGGATAATGCTGTGGCAACATTTCCACGCCGTTGGACGTTTTTCAAGCTGCCCGGAGGCCTCCAACAGGGCTTAACGACTGTTATCTCATGATAACAGCCGGGACCGACGGCTTAACGTGCCCTCCGAAACACGGAAGCTCTCAAGGTATGATGCCATAAACGGTCACCCATCCAATTGACAGAAACTGATCACGAAGAAGCATTGGGCTATGAGCGCTTCAAATTTTGGTTAAGTATGATGTAAATACACTTTGTTATGCAATTTGTATAAATTCTCCACAAATGGGAAATAAAACAATAATATTCTTAAATAACTATTTCCCGTGGGCCTAAAGTATGAGGTTCTATTTGATTTGTTCGGCATGGGGTCAGAGTGTGCTTGTATTAGTGTTGTTCGCGCCGCGCCCGCTGCGCCGCGGCGGGGACCCGCGGTGGATGCGCGTGCGCAGCACTAAACAATTTTCAACTTTACCACTATGCGCGTAAGAATCATTCACATGGTACGTCCAAGTTCTGTAGGTACAAGCCCAGTGAACGGATGGACAAGCCAATACTCTATTAGTCTATTGGCTTAGATTGTTTAGGCAGGGCTGCACCTTTTAACATGGTGTGGACTTTTAAATTAAATAATTAGTTCAAATTATCAGATGTTTTATTTTTAATTTTATTTTTAATTTGTTGATATGTATTGTAAGATACCTCTTTTAAAAAGCTAGCCGTGGACTAGCATCGTGTATTATAAGGATGATCATTACATAATTATTTAAAAGGATAAGTTTTTTGACACTTTGACTATTAGATATTATTAATTCAAACAAAAAATATAATAATTAATATGGTTCACTCAGCATTGGTCGCAACAGCCAAAGGCATGCTACGATGACGATTTACAGTGTTCTCTTAAATTTAAAAGATGTAATCTGTAATGTCGCATACTTTTAAAACTGAATTTAACTTCCATTTTCCGTTTCTATTTTTGTAGGATTTAATAAATTACTGCAATAAAATTTTTAGTAACAGTATTTTACTATTATTTACAACATTTAAAAAAAATATAATCTCCTACACAATGTGAAATTCAATTGTGCTACTTGATTATACAGATACGACAAATGGTTAAATTACGCTTTAAATTAGATCATAACAAAATTTTATTAGATAGAATATTATAACAAAACACATAAAAATAATTAACTCTGCAGATATAAGCAGTTCAACTCTCCAGGTAAATATCGTCTCCTAGTTGATAACCCTAGCGAGCTCATTACCGAACCGGCGACCCCCGGCACGCGGCGCCGGGGTTTCAATCAACATTCCTCCGCCCCAGCACCCGACCGCGCCTGTATACCCCGTATCATGCCCAGCACCGACTCAATCGCCATCACTGTCAAATCTCTATTGAATTACAAAGTAATAGTCAATTGTAAGTCAATGCTATACGTGTTTGACCTGACGCTATACGATCATTTCGAACTATGAATGAGCGGGTACTTACATAAATGTCACCTTGTCACATATATTTTTTAAGTAAAATTTAAAGTGAAAATATAAATTTGACTATTTTCGTATACATGCTGTAATAAACAATTTCCTTAAAATCAATAGGAAAAAATGCCTTACTGTTTATTGTACTGTAGGCACAATATAATAATAGTGATATAATTCGGATATTCTAAATTAATTAATTTGATGATAGAGCCACATGACCTTAAATTTTCCTAGCTCGCACTAGCATATACATTATCATAAAGCTTTTGTAAATATAATTATTTAAAGAGGCTTTCATTAGATCGCGTTTCTCGCGAGCTTTTCATCACTACACCACACTAATTGTCCCGAAGTAGTGGTAAGTTTCAATACTGACGTACAAAGCGCATCCTGGGGCCTAATTGTAGAATTAAAACTGATTTTACTGAATTTACAATTAAGGTTATCTCCTTAAGATAAGGTTTCTTGAAAGATGTCCTAATCATTTTTGGATTAACTCTAATCTTAGTCAAAAACACCGGAACTGTTAATGAATTTATTATTTTTCTACTTTTCTACACTAATTGGAACAGGGGCCTTATTCAGCTATTTCAATTGCAGTTCGATCGTGATTGAACTGTGCGACTTTGACATACTAGAACTGTCAAAAACCTGCTATTCAATTACGATTGTGATACGATTTGGTTAGCTGAATTAAGACTGGTTCAGACTTATAGTTTAGTTTTAGAATATGTGTTCGTCGGAACAGCTTGATTGTTGAATTTGTGAATGTATTTCTTTTCGACGTGGTACCAATGAAAGAAGTGAAATCTCGGCTTAATATCCTGGTACAAATGTTCAATGCGTGCAATACATTCCACTTAAATAGAGACCCGCGTTACTCTATTTAGGTGAAATGTATTGCAGGCGGGTGAAAAAACATAAAAAATAAAAATCAAGACATAAATATTGACATTTGCGCATAAATCGTATGTCAGTCAGGAAGCAATAATCGTTACGCGCTTGTATCGCGTCAAATCATAGATGTGATGCGACGCGCCGGGAACAAAACGCGAAAAAAGGGACATCGCGCCGGCGCGTGCGCGTGCCCGCTTGCTTTCCGGATTATCAACCGACGAAAAAAAGGCTTTCCGATCATACTACTATTTAAGTTAATAAGAAAATTACACTTCTAAAGATAGAAAAACGTAACTTCCAGCACCAAAAAAACTATTAAATCAACGCAATTAAAATAAAGTCATGATACGAGCTCAAAACAGATGCACGTGTTAGTATCGGCCTATTATCAGATGATTATAGCAGGGCTTGGGCCTCCATCATTGAATTCTAGTTACCACAGCAATGATGGGTACCGGCATAATCACCACGCTTGCCAAATGCAGGTTGGTGATCACAAACAAATGTTCGAAAATCTCTTGTTTTCCGATCTGGTGATCAAACCCAGGACCCCGAGATCTTGGCCCGCTATTTAAACAACTAGACCAATGGTAGTGTGCTGCCGGCCATATAAATAAATACATTCTTTCACTTCCTATGGGTGTCATAAGGGGTGACTAAAGGAGTGCTGCTGGAATAAGCAGGCGATATCGTTTTCCCTTCACTATTGGTTTAGCTGAGATCCGCATCCTTCCTGCTAAGCGTGTCGATTATGCCAATATACTTCTTACAGAGAGAACTTAGCATAAGCTAAGAAAAAGACCAAAAAAATTAATTTCTACTTACACGTTTGTTTTATTTTTTGCATCAACTAACATACATGTAAAGTAGTAAAACATGAGATAGATAAATTAAAACACTCTCACGGTGGTGCACCGGTTTATGACCATGACCAATTTTTTTTTGTTAATTTTCCATTTTTAAGACTGCGAAATGTAGGAAAATCGCTAATGGGAAATTGCATTTGCATTCAAGTACATAAACAAAGTTGTCCTGATGAAAACGGGCTATTATATGTATAATTGTATATAAATGATAAGAAATTATGGAATTAAATTATCCTACTTAGGTTGCGCTGACATTTACCTTTCGTAAACATTATTATTTAAAAAGAGGGACAGTAAAATAGTGACTGAGATTCCTGCGCTGCTTCTTCTCGGCATTTGTCCACCCTTGAAGCAGTGCTAGATTTAAAAATTGGGACGTGTAAAAGCGCCTCCAGCAGCCTATTTGCAGAAATAGAACAGAAATTACAGTATATCTGTATTTTTTTTAAACCATCATTTGTTTCATACAATCAAATATTTTCTTCAATACAAACATTAATCCAAACATAACAAAAAATAATAATTCGCTCAGAAGTTATGTGCATTTCGGAGTTCCATTTCTATTTATTTGAGAACTAGTATATCTTCGATTTTACATACCTATTCTAAAGAATGATTTTAAAACGAGTGTAAAGTACTAAAACTGTAACGAAAACATTCCTCGATTTCCCAACTTCGCAGTAAATCTAACAGACGATATTGACATACAGCGTTATCAGGGTAATACGAGTAGTGCACTGCTAGACAGGTCAGTTTGTTCAGTTTGAAACTGAACATTTTCAAAGCTAGTACATACGAGTATTTTAATGTAGTCAAGTCGGTTTGACACCGCAACCACAGGTCTGATGGTTCGAAAAACGTCTTCGTCGACGAAAGAACACAAGGAATAAAAAAGAGATCGCCTTGATACACAACACTAAATATAAAAATTGTAAGTACTAAGACTAACTATTGTATACATCAAGTTGTAACGGTGAAACTTTTTCTGTCTCACGAACTGCGAAGTTTCAGAGCCATTAGCTCTATTTTATTTATTGCCTCGAACGCGGGTCGCGCTCGACATTTTACCTAAAAAATACTTAATACAAACATTAGGAGCCGCGAGCGGAAAACAGCAATCGGTGGCACGCGGCCGACGGAGCCATCCGGAGACTTTTTTACGACTACAAAAGAGCGCGGAAGTTATGTTTCGGGAGCATTACGCACAGATCATTAAACTCCATTCTCCTCTCTTAAGTGAAAGCGCAACTATATTTATTGCTGTACGCTTTGACAACCCTGTCCGGCGGCGTCGTTTGAACTGTGACGCCCCCGCGTGACGGTTGACGCGCGACTCTACACTTTCTCGCGTAGGAGTTAAGATTGGTATTTGCGTCACGTGGAAGACGTATTTGTCGAGGGTTGTCACGCGAGAGAATTATCTTGTGGAAAGTTATATTGTCATTATTTTATGACATCTTCATCAAGAGCGGGGAGCGACTTTGGACACGGCGCGAGCGCCAACGGTCGGGAAACGCGCGATTCATACTAGACTTGCTCCCAAGAGGGCAGAACTAATTGATATATGTATATTCTTGCGTACACCTATTATGTTCTTTACATCGCGTGTAAATACTTTTATTTCGTCTATTATAGTAATAATAAAGCCAATCCAAAGGATGCCATAAAAAGTACTTTTTCCGGAAATAAATAGGATTTTTTAAAATTGTCACGATACAAAAAACTTTTGTCAAGCTTTGATTGAAAATTTATAACATTGTTTTTACTATAACTTTCATTTTTCTGTTAGGTTGATAAACACATGAGCATGCACTACTTTTCTAAATATCAAAATATTTCAAAAGCATTGATTCTTGAATTTGAGTTAGCAAAATATAACCCTTCTTTCACCGAAACCAGGCGAACCTTAGAGTATTAATACAGGTATTATATTTATACTCTATATTTATACTCTGAGAGGCGAATGTCTTTTTTAATAATCTACAAGCATTTGAGTTAGAAGACAATCCTGCTATCACTAAAATATGCAGTGTTCCATGCGTAATTAAATAGATGTATAACACAGCTGAGGTTTTCTTTATTTTTATTTATTTTATTTTTATTTATTTGGGACAACAAACAATTACACACATTGCTAAAATAAACACTTAGATATACATGATCTATATACTTGTGCAACCAGCACCGTTATCCACAACATTAATTAAAAAACTGGCCAAGTGCGAGTCTGACTCGCGCACGAAGGGTTCCGTACCAAAAAGGCCAAAAAAACAGGTTTGTTGTATGGGAGCCCCTCTTAAATATTAATTTAATTTTGATTTTAGTATTTGTTGTTATTGCGGTAACAGAAATACATATTGTGTGAAAATTTCAACTGACTAACTATCGCGGTTCTTGAGATTCAGCCTGGTGACAGAGCGACGGACAGACGGACAGACGGACAGACGGACAGACGACCAGACGGACAGACGGACAGACAGCGAAGTCTTAGTAATAGGGTCCCGTTTTTACCCTTTGGGTACGGAACCCTAAAAACACAGAAAAACTGTTTGGTGCTGGACTCCGGCAGGAGGGTGGTAGCATCCAGGCAGCCTCTTACGAAGCCTACCACCGCATGGGGATCTGTTAGCCGTCATCATTGGTTAGAAAACCAAAGATGCCGTTGCCCAGGGTGGACCATTATGAAGTAGATCCGGTAGGGTGGTGACCCCACAAAATCTAATCCTAATCCTGACAAAGAGTTCTAGTTAAGTGAGTGTCAGGTCATGCACAGTGTGGGTAGGTACGGAACGGAACGGCACACGTCGCAAATTCGGATTTGTTAGATTTTTCATAATATTAGATCTTTACCGGCTTCTCGTAAATAACGACTTCATCATGCTAATTTCGAACAGACTTTCTTAGTTTACTAAATAACCGTAATAACTAAATGCGGTTTAGAAACTGGTTGACAGCTATTAAACTTGTAAGCCCTACTTTGCTGTGATAGTTTTCCTGTAAACTTAGAAATATGCTACAGCGGCCATAGACACGTTGTTTTCTAACATAAATGGTAAAATTAGTATAATGAATTTAGCTGAAGACCAATCATTTCGTAAGCTTATGTCAATTTTACTCTTTTAATATTTACAGGTTGAGCGTTTAAAATTGCAGGCCGCTGTTGTAAATATTTACGCGTATCCTTGTACAAACGTTTAGCATAGGGATGAGGGCATTTGTCTCTATCAAATATTTACTGTAATACGTCACGTATCGAAAAATAGTTTTCACAGAAAAATATATATTTAATACCACGTCACATGTAGAGGGGGTACCCCAAAAAGAATTTTAAAACTGTTTATTATAGGACTTTCTTGGCCCATTTAATATTATGTCAACAACTGTTTTCTATCACTAATAATGTTTGAGATAACAATGAGGAACAAAGCGCCTATATCACCCGATAGACGGCATCTCAAAGACGAGCCGCCGTACCCATTATAAAAAAAGTCTAACAGAACCATAAAATAAATAAAATACATTCATACAATAATAGAATTTTGTTTAAAAAATGTTGTTGCATGAAAAAATGTTGAGGTCCTTTGCTGCTTTGCGCAAATGGTAAATAGTGTTTTTCTATACATTGAGCTACGGTAAGTATGGTTTAGATAATTTTTATGTCAAAGCAAGCATTACTGGCAAGTTCAGTACGATAACGTCAATAAATTACTAAACCACATTTCTTCAGAGCCGCCAAATTGTAGCGCCATCTTTAATTAATTTTGCCTTCACCACCACCCCATTGAAGTGGTGCGTTCTTAATAACTTATTATTTAAAAAATCCCTTAGGACTCAATATTAACTAAATATAAAACAACTTTTGTCGGCGACTGCTTGTTTGGCACCTACTCAAAACAGGTTAAATATCATTATCTCTTTTCAAATTTTTTTATAGTTAAACTATAAAAACAAAATATTTTTATAGCATAACAACACTTGTTAAATTTTAAATTAAACTACTGTGCAGTAAAACCATTATCAAAAATCGGTTATACTCATAAACTAGTATTATATTATCTGTGGCTATACTATGTATTTAAGGTTATAAGCAAACAAAAATCTTGTCTTTTTTTTAATAATGTGACAATGCAGCACAAAAATCCAATAATTATGAACTTTAAATTATACAAAATCACATATTTCAAAGCTTATTGCCTTTATATACCTTAATTCATTTTAGGTATTTAATTATTTAAAATCTTCCAAGTTGATAATGCTCTACTTTCATGCAACTAATTTTAGTTAGAAAAACAATAATCATATTAAATTACTTAGCACACTATTTACATAAGCTAAGAGCACAATGTACTCAGCAAACTATTTAAAACAAGGCAATGACAAAGATTCGAGAATTTGAGATCGACTCTACATTGGATTAAATTCTTATTTCAAGTTAGCGCCATCTACCAGCGAAGTGCAACACCTATAGGTATCCGCTTAAAATTTTACTCCACACGTAGCGCTGTAAGACACAATAGCATTGCGAAGTAGTACCTCTTCACTCAGCTGAAGCTAAACAGTTCAAAGACAAAGTTACGAAAATTCAAAAGCGACTTTATATTTTGGACTAAATTCTAATTGCTAGATAGCGCCATCTACTAGCGAAATAAAACACCTCTAAGTATCCACTTAAAATTTTACCCTACTCGCAGCGCTGAAAGATACGAAAGCACTCCGAAGTATGTACTCAGCTTAAGCTAAGCAGTTCGAAATGTAACTCATAGATGGCGCTTCAACAAATTCGAAATATATTTTTTAATCGAGAAGCATATTGCCCGCATCTATATACTAATATCACAGTCTATGAAACCATATTTATAGACTGTGCAAATATTATAAAGCTGAAGAGATTGTTTGTTTTTTTGTTTGAACGCTCTAATCTCAGGAAGTATTTGTTCGCATTGAAAAATTATTTTTGTGTTGGATAGTCCATTTATCGAGGAAGGCTATATAACATCACGCTGCGACTAATAGGAGCGAAGCATTAGGTAGTGAAAAATGTTGCAAAAATAATCGCGATCATAATAACAGTAATTGAAGCGGGCGAAGTCGCGGGCAACAGCTAGTGTTTAATTATTTTCTGACCCCTATTCGATATTAAAATGAAACAGATAAAGGATAAAAAATATTATCTGTGTTTATTAAATAATATGTGGTATTATTTTAAATGTATAACCCCATTCTTCTTTCTTTAAATACTTAGGTATAGAATATTGCTTTAATTTTTTAATGAGACCATCTTTGATCTATCAATATACCTACCTACTAAGTCTATGAAACTAATGATATAATTTTGAAGTAACTTAGTTGATTTTTCTGTCTGTTTGTTGGTGAAGTTTGAGACCCTTCGGAAGGACGTAACACAATTTTTAAACCTACCACTGCTTCGGGACAAATGTGGGCCAGTGCCGAGAAGAAGCAGCGCAAGAAACTCGGCCACTATTATCAGCCTCTTTTTAGATAAATATGTTTACGTAAGATATATGCCAGTGCGAGCTTGAACAATATAAAGCCACACGTTCCTATCATTTATATAATCATTAATAGTATAACCGCCCTTTTTCATTAAAATTACTTTGATATATGATTTGAGTTTATGTACAGGGAGTTCAGCAATTGACAGTGATAATTTATTGAAAATACGAATACAATGTCCCATGAACGAATCACCCACTTTTCGCAGTCGAAATCCTGGAACGGCAAGTTTCGCAAAACATCCCATTATTGGTTTAAAGGAAGGGATGGGTGGTTTTTATATGGTTAAAAAAAATATTTGGTTAGTAGTTAGTCTATTAAACAAAATTAATTTACCTAAGCTTATCTTTTACTCCCGCTCTAGCTTAAAAGAGTTAGAAGGTTTGTAGCATGTTTATACAGCGTGTTAGGTAATTGGTATAGCAATCCGATACCAGCCTATGTAAAGATATTATGCATTATAATATCAAATTTCTGACTTCACCATAGTATTTATACGCATATTTATTTATTATTATACGGTACACCAACAGCAATATATATACTTATAATAATTTACGTTTAAGTATAAATATTATTATAGGTATGTTCTTATATACATATACACATCTTATACACATCTTTGGTAAAAACAATTAACATAGAATTAATATATGTATATAAAGTTATCTTACAATTTCTTTAGTATTAAAATTGAAATTGAATCAAAAAATTAGGAGCAAAATTTTAAATTATTTTATTAAAAATAGCTTCAGCAGTTTATCTTTTGTAACATGTAGTGAGTCGTTAAAAATATCCAGTTCTGGTTTTTTTGTAGACAAGAAATTATATTGCGATGATATTCTAGATAGGGGATAACGAAAACCTAGATTTGTTCGACACCATTTGGTATATCGATAGGGAACGGAAATTTTATTTTTTTCTTATAGGGAAGAGCATGAAATGCCATATGTTTACATAGGTTAGTTCCGGCTAATTATCGGCGCCAAGTCGGGCGCGAAGCATACACTATCTATACGTCTTTTTAGGGTTCCGTAGCCGAATGGCAAAAAACGGAACCCTTATAGATTCGTCAAGTCTGTCTGTCTGTCTGTCTGTCTGTCTGTCCGGCCGTATGTCACAGCCACTTTATTCTGAAAGTATTAGCATTACACAGTTGAAACTTGGTACATAGGTGTATCCTGTTAACCGCTTTACGATTCTGATACAAAAAATAAAAAATAAGAATATTTAAGGGGGGCTTCCCATACATAGAACTAAAACAAAAAAATATTTTCCTACTCTAACCTAGGCCAATGGGGTATCTATAGATAGGTCTTTTAAAATGACATCGAGGTTTCTGAAACCAATTTTTCCAAAAGTCTATCGTTTGGAAGATAGACGCTTCCAAAGTGGTAAAATGAGTGTCCCCTCTTTAACTTTCAAACTAAGCAAGTGAAAATTTTGAAAAAATACATAATTTAGATCTTAACAAATACTTTCAATGAAAATTGGTTTGAACAAGATCAAATCAGTACTTTTACAGATCTAACACATTTTTAACAGCCGCAAATATAACTTTGTCTTTCATACAAACATTTATTTTTGCAGTCAACAAAATATTGTGGTATTTTAGTAAAAGTTGGTACGGAACCCTCAGTGCGCGAGTCCGACTCGCACTTGGCTGGTTTTTTATGTTAGATCGGTGGTCGATTTGACACTCCAAAAAGAAGTGAGCAGAAGTCAGCATTGTCAATGCTGAATGCATGTGTTGCACAATCAACAACAGCCTAAAATGAGACACCAGCGTCCAATTACCAATACCAGTATGGGCTATTATCTCGTTTAACAAACATAGGTAGTTACAACAGATATAGGTACATAACGTGTAAACTAATTTGACTTGTACCCACTAACGTATAAAGAATGTTCAACGGCCAAGTCAAACAACATTAACTATAATAATAAAGAAATCGCAGTTAAGAACCTTAGACTTGGCACGACTTTGTCTAGATTTCATTACTTTTTAGAGATAAACAAGTAGCTCCATCGAGACTTGGCTTATTTTTTACAAAATGTTTTTGAATACTATTTACCCAACATCCTGTAGATGACAATAGACCCGCTTTGACTTTAAAATAAATTTTAAAGACTGATGTTATTTCGACTTGGTAGCTGAAAGTCAACTCGTGAGGCCATCGAGTTCAAATCTCGCAATCAAAGTTCAGACTAACGTAAATAGGCAATTTTATATCGATTTACGATAGGTCATTACCGTCTCACTGGAAAATTTCATATCAGACTAGGTAATACACGCGACTTCTTATGCCTACAATTCAGAATTATAAAATTGTGTGAAACCCTTAGAAATACATCAGCGTATACTGTGTTCAATTTTATAAATCAGTTTTAACGCTATACCTACGTGTAGAGAATATTTGCCCGTATTATGATACGGGCAAATATTTAACAATCTGCATCCACATCTTGACTAATATTATAAAGAGGATTTTTGTATATTATTGATCGAAGTCGGTTTTAGGAATACCTGTAATCATAGGAAATGGCATATAATAGTTTTGATCCCAGAAATCGTCATCTAAAGGGGTTGAAATGTCTATGGTGAATCATTATTTTCTTAACAGAGTATTTATTTCCTCAAAAAAATAATTAGATCATAGCCAATGATATTTAAAAAGTATAGATAGGTTATGCCCTTACAAAACTATTGAAAAATATGTGCCGCTTGCGAACAACTGCACACATGCGTAACTCTTATTTTGTCCTTGTCATACTCGTGAAAAGAACAATTACTTTCTCTTTCATGGATTTGAAAAGACGCACAATTGTGACGTTTTAGGGACGCATATTGAGAGCGCATGTAACATATCTATTACTTTTTAAATATCATTGATCATAGCATATTTTTATCCCTTAAATCGTGTGTTTGCTGAATATTTTTCTAAATTTGGTGATAGAGAATAACATTGGTAAAGCAGTTGCAATCATATTATGTGCGAGCTTATGTGCGAGAGCGCTTTTTACTGAAACGCGATAGGAACTGTAGCACGATATTTTTGTTTCTGGACGTGGACATACTCGCGGGCGGAGCGCTAGTTTTATTATATGTATACAGTATAATATCCGGAATGTGTTTTGGTATTGTCAGGTCCAGCGCGTCGCCATGACGATGTCTTCCGCTGTCACCGCCTGTTGACGCGTCACCTTGGCAACCGGCTCATCGCCACCAAAATAAAAACACGCAGGACACTGACTCCGCGCCTCGGAACGAAATTATAAATGTCCGATGACACCCGACTATTCGTCTTTTGTGGCCGACATCGATTGAGTGTTCAGTTCCATATTCGAATGTGTAGTGTCAGCGATGACAGCGTCTCCAGTGACAGGCAAAGTCGGCTAGCGTGGGCTGTTCCGTGGTGATTCTTATGTGCTGTTTCCTGCTGGCGGCTGTAGAGGAGTGCTACTTGCTGGTGGCGGAGGCGCTGGGCCGCGGCGATGAGCGTGTCGGTGCGCTCGGTGCTGGTCGAGGGGCCGCAGGCTCCCAAACCCAAGGGGCCATACACGTATGCTAGCACCCCGAGGGCGCTTTACAACAATGCTAAGCTCAAGAGAGATCCTTCGTGGTGAGTAGTACATGTTAATAATTAGCCTGATCATATTAGGGAGGAGATGAATATTTAGGGGCTTTCGCTTTTGACTCTGGTGTTGGGTTATGAGAGAAACAATTAAAAACGATATGATAACCTACCAGCAGAAGTATTTATCTCCTGCCTGGTTTCTGCTGGATTTTATTCTGATGTCGTAGTTACATTACTGGATAAAAAGTAACACAGCGTTTATCTTATCTTCATGCCAACTTTAATTCAGATTCCTTTAGCTCTTCCGGCGTGATTGAACAATATATCTATGCGAACTTGCACAATTTATAGTATTAGCAAGATTAGTATGATAAAGAGTCAAAGATATACAAAATAAATTTTAAAAACATTGTCACGATGCTAATGCTATCGTACTTCATTTATTTTCTACAAGCTAGTGCTTGTGAAATAAAATTCTAAGCTGTGCTTACGTGACAAACTTTATGAGATTTATGAACCTCAAGTTCAAGTATGTTAGCTTCGGTTCAAGGTCGTATGGAAGCTGTTATTGAACTTTTGATTGAGCTTATAGTCAGCTAGAAGCCAACATAAACGTGTTATGCTTGTGAAAACTTAAAATAGTTTGGATTGATGATCAATGATAGGGCGTATTACCTACGAGCTTTATCTTATCTGATGTGGTGAGATTTAGTAAGTGCTAATGGGAATTTCTCTCGTTATCGCATGATTGTTTGTTACAGTGGTATTTCAATCAGATGTACATACCTACAAAGTAACTTTTTGTAGGTATGTACATCTGATTGGTAAAAAGAGGACAGTTACATACACCGTTAAAACTGTAGGCTAGCGTTTTTAAGACCGTGCTATTATTAGTAAAATATATGTTTTTTTTTAGTTTTAGTTGCCTCATGTTAGTCTACCTACTCGTAATAATATAATATGCATGTTCAACATTTATAATACGTTTACTACAATTGGTCAGAAAGTACTAGATTTAACTAATGTTAGAAAACATTTTTAAAAACAATGTCTTGGTAGCTCAATAGAGCTCGCCCGGCAAGCGGAATGTTGTGAATTCGGGGCAGTTGAAAGTTTTACTAAAGGAATATTTTTTTCTATTAATCCTTGCTTTGAAACATAGGTACTCGTTAAATTGTTAAATATCTTTAATAATGTTTCCTTCGGATGTGCTCATAAAATATTAATGTTTAAATTCTAATTCAAATTATATAAATATACTTTTACTTATTGCGTTTCTAGACTTAATACGGTATGCGTTTTTAAGTAAATTTCCTCTAACTGAAACGGCTTACCTGACTGCCATATTGTATTGTATTTATAAACATTCTAAATCAAAATTTTCTTCATTATTACTTTAGCTTCTACAAATCCCACTAAATCCCACGGCGGTTTAAGCCTCCACCTTGAGACAATTCGTGTCTCCGTTGCTTTACATCTGCCTATCTGGTAGTAATTATTATTCGTCTATGATAAATAATACTCATAAGCCTCTCCAAGAGGTGGATTTAGACGTAATCACCACGCTTGGCAGGCTGGTTGGCGATTGCAGTTCGGTCAATGGCAAAGGAAGACCGTCGATGCCCGTCTCCTTCGCGTGGTGATCCTTGAGTTTGATATTATTTTGTATTATGTGTATTGTATATAAGGTATTGGTATGTAGGTATATGTGTATTGTATTTTAGTAACATGTATGTTATTGTATCTGTTATACATCGCTTGTCTTGCACAGTGCTACCCCTACTCTACTAAAACTAAATTTCCTCTACCCAAAGGTTGTCTGGTAGAGATCGCTTAAAGCGATAAGGCCGCCTATTTGTACATTTTCTCTTCTTTGTAATTTATTTGTTTTCTTTTATTTTGTGCAATAAAGTGTTATCTATCTATCTATCTATCTTGAGTCGTCTTTTATAACACCCATAGTAAGAGAAAGTTTGGAGTTTTGCTTATTTATGTGGCAGCAGGTGCTTTTGGAGGATAGTTTGATAATTAGATTGGGGTGGTGGGATCTACTTCCTAGTAGTCCACCCTGGGCATGGACATCTTTGGTTTTCTAACCAATGATGATGACTAACACATCTCTCTGCAGTGGTAGGCTTCGTAAGACGCTGCCTGGGTGCTACCACCCTCCTGCCAGAGTCCAGCGCCAAACAGACCGCTGGTGTGTGGGAGAACCAGTGCCTCTGGGTAAGCTCGCTCCATCTTAGGCATCAAAGGCATCGATATTTTTGCAACCAGTAAGCGAAATTTTAAATCGCCTGTTACTAAATCTTTGTTGAGGTGATCTTTGTTATGAAATTTTTAACTACCTATATGTATCGCACAATTTCTTACATGTCTAAGATTGTTTATGCATGTGTGTATGTATGTGTGTATATGTATGCATATGTGAATGCGTATAACCTGTAACTTTAGCGAAATATTTTTAGAATTAAGATAAAATAGTTCGTATGGATTGCATTATGATAATTGATACAAAGGGTCGTTTGTTAGCCTAAAGACCGGGGCAGCTCCCCGGCGACATTGTTTAGCTGTATTACTTGCATTGTTTAGAGGAAACCCTGTTATTAGCCATATTAGTGTTAAACTTTTATAAAGCGTTATATATACGCTGTTGGTTTTCTAAATAAAATAAAATAAAATAAAATAGGCTTCTTCTTAACCGTAGAGTTAGGTATGTAGTCAAAAGCAAGCCCATTGTTTATTAAAAAAAATAGATTTTACTAGAGGAAACAGGTGATATTTTATTAAGTTGTCTAGTAGGATACTGAAAAGGACAGAAAATGGGTCCAGATTGTCACAAGGTATGACACCAACGAACGGCTATCGCCGCAGGGGAAGACCCTAAAAGAGATTGTGTGACGATTTAGTCAGCTTGACGAGGGTATAGGAGTCGCTAGCGCTGGTTATAGATCATTAAAAGAAGTTAGGGAAGACCATTGACCAGCAGTGGCATGATCAAGATTGAATAAAAAAAAGGTATATTTTTTCTACTTATAGGTAGTTTTACTGCTAGATACAGTCCGAAGGTAATTGCTTTTGGCCCCTAACAGCCCAGTGCTTGACCCCCGGCTCCGCTTGCCGCCGCCGCTCGACGAACTGCCCTCAAGGTCGGCAGCATAACCTCGCGTGACCCAAACCTTACATAACCATCAAATTTTATACCACCCTGATTGTGGGAACCTTCCAAGCACAATAATAGGCACCGGTTCTGACAATCGTAGACTGCCAAGTGTAAATGATTCATAAGTTACTCGCACTCGGTAATTATAATTGTGTAGAAGCTTACAAGAATTTCACCAGAAATTATTAAGAATTGTAATTTTGTCCTAATAAGGAAAGACTTTCTTCTTCAAAGACTTTCGCCTAAGAAAGTTGTGTATGCTGGTAAGCTTAAATGTTCGGGTAAAGCCTGTTTAACAAAAACGAAAAATTACAAAAAAAATAAATGTAAATCATACTTTTGATTTAATACGACAAAATTATCTTACCTTTGTCTAATGCGTCCACACTATGTTTAATGCCGAAGTTAATAAATATTGTTTATTAGTCCAATTTTACTTCTTAAATATTTTTATTAGTTTGTTAAAGGGATTCAAAAGTCTAAATATTGAAAACAATTAAGGTATATTATTAATATACGATTCAGAACTTATATCTTACACTTGTCCCTTGGTACTTTCTTCCGCTTAAAGCAATTATGTTTATCGATCAACCGTGATTCAACATTGATTGAATTTTATGAATTAAGATGATTAGTTAATATTGTTAATTAATTGGGTTTTACAACTTACAATTGTAACGTACATTCATTCATTTGTATTACAGGGAACATTAGCAGACCATTAAGTTAACTTTTACAATTAAGTATTTTTGTCATGTTCGTCATAATAAAAGACTAACTAATCGATCTGTAATGATTTGATTTCAACTTAACTAATGAAAAAAAATCAAATCGACATATAAAGTTAGCATTTCCCGCTTAGATTATTCATTGTCAATCTTCTGTGCGAGCAAGCAGCAGTCTTCACAATGTCCAAATACGTAAGTTTATAAATATTTTTTAGTTTCTATTATTAACATCGATGTACGTACAGTTTTTGTAAAGTGCTAATTCTGCAAAGAAACATAATGGCAAATTAAGGTTTCAAATAAATATATGCAATGACTTGTGGACTATTTGAATCAGTGGTAGTAAATGCTGCTTCTGAGCCATGGGTCGCGGGTTCGATCCCCACACGGTATAAATATTTGTGTGCATGAACATGTCTGTTTTTACTGGTTTGGGTGTTTTCTATGTATTATAAGTATATATTTACAAAAACATAAACGAAAAAAGGAAGTTTTAAGGTTTTCTAGTAGCTAATACGACAACCTTCTTAGTAGTAGCTTAGTTTGGGACTAGCTGACTCTGTGTGGTCCAGTGTGGCATGTCTGAAAATATTTATTTATTTATTAATGTTATTCTATTTTTAAATTTATTTCAGGTGTTAATACTAGTAGTGGTGTTAATGGCGTTTGCTACGGCTACAGCAGGCGTAGTCGGCTACGGTGCCTACGGCGGCCGCTACGGTAGCTACGGAGCTGGCTACGGGACCTACGGATCCAGCTACACGTATCCCGGCTATGCTGGCTACGGCTACGCGTACCCTAACTACGGCTATGCATACCCGGCGGGATACGTCGGCTAATCTTGGCAATATCATAAGTGAAATTAGACGCATAGATGACACTGCTGAAGTAATGTAGAGTAATTTAACGTACGGGCAAATATAATTTATTAATAAATGATTAAGTAACTGTACATGTTATTTATTGTTGCTTTACACCATGTAGTTACCGTGTTTTTCATTCAAAACTTAAGAGCTTTGCTCTAGTCGGTTTATTTCCATTCCTCTTTGGATATTTTTTATGAGTTTCCAGTTTTTGGGCACTGCTGCAAACGTTATGATCACGGAAGGTCTTACGTCTGTGTAGGTGGATGGTTCTTAAGAGCAGAACAATAAATCTAAAATCACAATAACAATTAACTATTATTTATAATTAGTTACCATTAAAATTTAAATCGATATGTAACTTTGAAAGTTGTTTTATTATACTGCAACCCGCATATCTCACAATGTCAAAGGTTTTTTTCTACTTCATACAATCATGTGACCTTATGGAAATTACATCAAACAAATGCACTCTAGTTTTATGTAACAGCGCTATCTGCCCGCAGTAGCAGGGTAATTAAATGTATCAGATGCAGACGGGGCATTAGTTATGCGATTAGATTACGCTGGTCAGCGCTCGGTCACAGACAAATAGGTACAGAAGTCAATCTTATATATGTACTTCACTTTTAAACCTAAACTCAACGATCGCGCTAAGGTTGTCAACTTTGATTATGTACAATAAACTATCATGTTAAAAGCAGTCGTAGTAAAAACTAAACTATAAACAAAGTAACTTTTCGCTCGTGTCGTGGTTCTGTCCGCGTCAACGGCACTATATCGCCCGCCCGGAAACTCGTACCCAACAGTAGAATACCAAATAGCCTATGTTATCGCTAATACCTCCAAGAACATGTGTTCAAAGTTTCATAATTATCGGTTGAGTTAGTAAGGATATAATTAAACCATTTCAATTATTAGGTTATTTTTATATCACAAATGAGTCATAGAAAATATCTTGCCACGATACTGTTTTCTTGAGTTTACTCGAATAATACTTTGAAATTAAATATATGTATACGAATTTTAATTTCGG
The DNA here is from genome assembly GCA_949315895.1 of Anania crocealis. Classification (NCBI taxonomy): domain Eukaryota; kingdom Metazoa; phylum Arthropoda; class Insecta; order Lepidoptera; family Crambidae; genus Anania; species Anania crocealis. The sequence goes on along the minus strand of OX438885.1, from coordinate 228,417 downwards.
GTTTATTTTGGTTTTCGTCAACCTAGTTTTATTTCAATATCTTGCGTCAATTTTGATATTGATGAAATGCATCATGCATTTCCATTAATTAACATAACAACCGTTCATTGAATAACCTTTTTTGTTGCTCCATTTTGCACAAATAAGTTCATAGACGCGTGTCTCAAGCGGTCCGAGATATCATCTCCGCAAGCGATGACTCGAGCGCACTGTGTATGTAAATTGACTTCTGTACCTCTTTGGCTCTATGCCGCGTGCCGGTGGGGTACGTCACTATAATTACTACAGTCCCTCTTCGCAGCGCAAAGCCATCGCGGCAGGCGATGCGATGTTATCACGCAGTCAAATAACTTGTTATTGATATCGTCATAATGATGTATCAATAACAGTTAATCAACTAAGTAGAATAGTTTATATAATATTTTAGCAATTCAATTGCAATTATAAATAATATCACTATATAGGTACCTTAACTTGTTCCGCCTGAGACATAACTTTTCAAGTTCAAGTAAGTGGAAGATCAGGGTTTTGAGTTCCACCTCAGGCAGTTAACATTTTTGTTCACGCAATTGTAATTTCAATTTACTCTAGCAATTTATGCTTAAATAACAGTTTTTATAACATTGAAATTCAAACATCTGCAAAGATGTTTCTTTCGGGTGTTAAGGGTGCAAACTTCTAACATTTGATGAAACAACGCTGGCTTACAGCGATAAGAATATGCTTCAAAAATTGACGCCTATGACGTTGTTTCTCGGTGGCTAGGGAATGCAATCCCGCAACATAATTTCAATCCCGGTATTTGCGGGACTAAGGGATTTTAGTCCCGCGGGATCCCGGTATTTGCGGGATCCCGCGTGATATTAAAACTGGCCGTTGGTAAGAGGATAGCAATACTGTATCATAAATTTATTAGTGTATCGAGAACTAAAAATAAAACCAAAAAAATTACATCCTATTTTGACGATTAGCTATTTTATTTTTATTTATATATTTATTGGGTAACTTGAATGGTTTACGCAGCGCACGTAACGGACGCCTTGAAATATGAATAATGTTCCCCTGTTTTGCAAACATTTTTCACTGATGCTTCGTTCCTATCAGTCGCAGCGTGATAGCGTGCCTAAAGCCTTCCTCAATAAATGGATTATCCAACACAAAAAATTTTTCAAATCGAACCAGCACTTCCTGAGATTAGCACGTTCAAACAAACAAACTCTTCAGCTTTATAATATTATAGATAGTATAGTTTCAACCCGACGTTTCGAACCCTTTTACAGCGTTTATGGTCACGGGCAGACCAAGGTGTTATTCGTCTTAAAGTAGGTAATTTGAAAAAAATTTGAAACTACCGCTTAGTCATACAATGTATAGTGTTCGCGTATACTCAAGAAAACAGTAATTTACACAACTTCATTTTGCCGTATGCGAATTTTATGCTTTTAGAAAGTATTTCCAAACAGTTACTGAACCGGCAAAGACTTTATAAATAATGTTCGATATACTTTACTATTCCTTCTGTGTTAGTACAAGAAAAAAAGCCAAAAGTTCATAGTGAAAAGAAATTTCACATCAATAAAACATAACACGTTATTGGATTACGATACACACAATTACAATTTGCAGCTTCTGACAAAAAATAGGCAGGCCATTACCCCGCGCGTTGAAAAAAACCCCCGCCCCCGCTGCTTACTTTATTCCAGTCCATCATTAGCTAGCTTCTCTCTATCTGGCTAAGTTACGGGAGCAGAGCTGCCAGAACGTGGGAAAAAAGGTGGGATACTCTTTACCCACGTTTTAGAAGTACTACGCGGGCGTCAGTTTAGGCGCATTCACGTACCGAATATCGATGCGCAGTCCCGCTAATCCCGCGGGATCCCGCTAGATGTGTGGGACTGATCCCGCAAAAATCGTTCGGGATCCCGGTATTACGGGATCCCGGCATCCCGGTATTGCATTCCCTATCGGTGGCTAAATGGTAAAGCGCCGCGCCTGGCATGCGAGGAGATGCGGGTTCGTGTCCCGCCTGAGACATAATTTTTCAAGTTTATACGATTATGAATTACTTGCAAAAATATTTCTTTCGGATATTGGAGGTAGTAACCAAAAACATTGATGTAATTCCGCTAGCTTACATCAAAGGACTTTAAGGGGACTACTAGAGCTATTATTTACTCCTAAACAAAATCAATTCCCAAAAAAATAGAACAGTGCTATATTTATTGAATCACAGTAAACTTTTCATTTAGTTGTTTATAAATTCAAATTTGTCGCAAACGCCAAAAGCGGCCGCTTTTAGCATTAATGTTTATTACGAAAGAAGCCCAGAATGAAAAGCAGTTAAGTGATTTAATAAATACCTGCAGAGGTAATTCGCTAAAATGATACCTTTCTAGTTTTTGATAATTGATTTTGTTTAGAGGTAATAAAATTAAAACAAATGGGGCAGCACATAGCTCTAGTAAGTAGTCTCCTTGAATGAATTCGTCCAGGCACAAAATTTGTAGGTACTCGTAGCTCAAAGGTCGCAGAGCAGTCGCCTGGCAAGCGGAAGGTTGCGAGTTACAGTCCCACTACAGGCAAACGAAATATTTATTTAAGGAACTGAATTCTAACTGATAGTTTATGATAATTGTTAGAAAAATTATTTCATTATCCCGCTTTGTCTACGAAAATCCTTTTTCGTTCGAACGAAACGCGTGTAACGCCTTCTTCAATAATATTAAAGTTTAATGAGCTCTATTGCTATGGCATGTTTAGTTGAATGTGTTGTACGGAATGGGGACTACCGTTTCTTTGCTCACCAGTTGGCGCCACTGTAGACTGAGGTCCGGAAGTATAGTAGTAAAAGGCGATTGGCGCCGAAACAAAGTGTTATATCTTGAATCTAATTAAGGTTATATTGTTTATAAATAACTATCTTGATATAAACAAATTAACTTCTGAAATAGTTGCTCTTGAGGCCGCCTATTTTTGCGCTTTTTCTTAATTCCGCTTTTAAAGCGTTCACATTAATCGCCAAATAATCCATATTTGCTATATTTTACGATGGAGATCACTTTCCGGCAGGTAAATTTAAGAAATTATAATTTATGCAACAAATTCCGCTAAAACCAGTACAAAGTGAATGATATTGGACCTCACGCGACACTAGCGCCTCTAGTGGCAAATTTACTAGCGATAGCCCCCATTACCGAGTAAAATAACCTGTAAACATATGATTATTTAGTTTTCGTCCAATTAAAAAATATACTAATAGTAGTAGTTATAAATTTAAAAAATGAACGGGTATTATTTACGAGTATATAACAACTAGCGGACCGGGACCCGGCAGACGTTGTCCTGTCGTTAACTAAAAATATTGATAACAAAATGCTATAATAAAAATATGCTACCAATAGTACCTCTGACGACCTCCGTGGCGGAGTGGCGTACACACCGGTTTTCAAGGTGTCGCCTGCTCCGAGGTCCCGGGTTCGATTCCCGGACGGGTCAATGTAGAAAAAATGGGTTTTTCTATATTTTCTCGGGTCTGGGTGTTTGTGGTACTTTCGTTGTCTCTGGTTTCCAAAATACGAATGCTTTAAATAGTTATTCAAATTGGGGTCAGAACAATGTATGTGATGTTGTCCACATTTATTTATTTATTTATTTAATAGTTTATTATTATTATGCTTCATAATGTATACACAATTTTCCTTTTTTTTCTGGTGGGTAAATAAATAGCTTTGTTGGTATTCCGACACGGTGACAGGCGACATACTGGCCATGTGCAAAATTTAGTTTTTTTTTACCCTCTATTTGACAATATTTGCAGCACGCATTATGTCAATGTTATGTCAAACGCCGTACATAAAAAAGTTTAAATAGTCAAAAGCGATAAGGTTACATTACAAATAATTTAGTATGGTAATTAAGATTTCTTAAATTTTCTAATTTTCCGCGCAATTTTCTTATTTTTTTCTTTAAGAACATTCTCCTGATAATAACAAACAAAACAAAAAAAGAATTAGCAAAATTAGTCCAGCCGCTCACGTGTTATGCGATGACCAAGGGAAATAGGGATTCGTTTTTATATATAACAATTATTAATACCATCACAACATAATCTTATCGGCACTCGGTATTCGTGAGACGATGACGTCAAGGCCTCCAGATTAAAAAGAGCTATTAGTACAGAGGTGCATTGACCTTAACCTTGGGTTCTGCTGACCGATGGGGGGAAGGGGGGAGGGCAGAGGCGATGGACGCGCCCGCCCGTCGCCATGGCAACCGCCCAACAACTTCCGGACAGTGTTTTAATTCCACTTTTATTCACTTTCTAATATATCACGCTAGGCTTTGCCCGCTGCAGCACTTATTGCGGTTTATTTAAATATGTTTTTAATAAAAACGCATACGTTTTATTTTACAACAATAACCCTTTCAGAACTGGTCAATACAATTGCGCGGTTCACAAAGTTCATTTTAAACGTCTTGGGCAAATAAAGGTACAGATAAATTACATACTCCAAAAAAGAGCTAGCACGCTTCAGATAAATGTTGTACATCTTAATGAAAAAAGCTCAAACCACTGGAACTGAAATTTAGAATAGATATTATATCTCTAACGTCGTGTCGTTAGCATCCGCTAATAATATATTTTAAAATTCATTCAATTATGATATTAGCGGATGCGTCATTTTTGATTCCAAGCTGTCTATATTTATTCCAAAGATGTAGGTATGTAAGCATGATGATGAAAGACTCTCACTCCTTTTCTGTAGTTTAATTCCGGCCGATATTTCTCAATATCTTGCTTGTAATATAACTTCAGAATGTATTAAATTTGCTCGCTAGAATTACCTACTCATTTAAGCGTACCTAGACAATTTAAAAAGTTCAATTATCTTAATGTCCTGTATTTACTGATTTTAAACATACGAGATTGCTTCAATTTCCATATACCAAATTAAAATGAAATAAACGACCTATGTCTAATTCGTAGTAAAGCTATCACAGGCACGGGTTAATTGTGATGTGCGTCTGGCTAAAAATAATTCTACAGACATGTCGCGGACGACGTCAATATCCGTAACATTAACCGGGCAACCTGAGCGACGCGTTATTCAGGATATTAGAGTTAAAATAAATAAGTTTAGCAGGGTTAAACAACGAATAATTTTCATAAAGGTAAAGTACATAATGGTCTATTAAGCACCCTGCTGCAGGGCGAAGGACTCCAACGTTAAATTCAGGTACCAGAGCAATGATGGGTAGGTACAGGCATTATTAAGAACACATACCCGAGTAATGTTTGGAAATTAAAAAATCTTGTTGCCCGACAGGGGTTTCGAACCCATTAACATTAAGTAGACTTTGCTTGATCTATTGCGTCATCATAATGCGTAATGGCTCTTACAACGATAATGATACGCGAATTTTTCACTTGTGTATATTTAGTGGCGGCCCGGATCGCGATAACGGGCAAGGACGGCTCGCTCCGGCCCGACGCGTAATAACTGGGTGCTCAATAATGATACGCAGTACCCAGAAAATGGTGTGACGAGTCACGCACTACTACGGGTAAAAATACCGAAGTAAATAAAACGCAACAAAAAACGAAACCCAAGCGTATTTTTAAGTCAAAGCATAACGAACAGTCGTTTATCGTTTTTTCAAATTCAAATTCAAAATATTTGTTTCAGGCTTGGCCCATAATTAATTAGAGTTAGTTACAATTTAACTTAATACTATTGTTAGTAAATACAGGCGAAACATCATCATAAGATTACATTAAATTACATTACAATACTTATTTATTTATACTAATTAAAATTAACTTTTTATTTATACTTTGGTGTGAATTAATACCCATCTCTGAAGTAGTGGAGAATCTCAACGGTCTACAAAAACTCCCTCGGAGCCGCACCAGTGCGGAGGCGCACCGTTTCTTCATTATTGTAGCAAATCCATCGGTTCGCGCTTCCGCGAACATCCCGGATGCTCTACATCGCCAAGGCAGCCCTGACAGAACCCTGAAGGCGTTATTAGGGTTTTGCTTCGTATCGACACTGGTTTTTTGGTCAGATGCTGTGAAAAATCACCTTCAAAATCATCGCTATCGTGGCATTGCAACCAATTGATCGGTCCTCAATAATTGAAGTGCGTAATACTTACTGCACTCTAAATCGATTGACCTTGATTTCAGGTTATTTAACACAATTAAAGTATGGTTAGTTCAGTTCCGCATCACAACTCGGCTCGAGGGATTTTGCTCTAATCTCGGCATGTACACTGTACAGTCTGCACAACAGGCTTTACATTTTTGTTGCAATCTCCTACCTGTGTAAAGAACGTTAAGACGCGCCATTGTTGTCGTCTGTTACATAACATTCCAAGTCAACCAACATATATTCAAGTAAACTCCCGAACTTTATAATACTACACATAACGATTATAATACTTACTAGCTGTTGCCCGCGACTTCGTACGCGTCAGTTGCTGTTATTATGGTCGCGATTATTTTTGCAACATTTTTCACTGATTCTTCGCTCCTATTGTTGGCAGCGTAATGTTATATAGCCTAAAGCCTTCCTCGATAAATGGACTATCAAACACAAAAAGAATTTTTCAATTCGAACCAGTACTTTCTGAGATTAGCGCGTTCAAACAAACAAACAAACAAACTCTTCAGCTTTATAATATCAGTAAGTATAGATTTGTATAAATTAACTCTTTTTTTAAGGTTGATTAGTCGTGTGTTTTATTGTAATTTGGGTATCGATTCATGCCTGGTAGGCGTTGACAAAAGATGTAAGCTCACGCAAAAACCTCAGTAACCAGATTTGAAGCATCTTTGGTCTTAGACATATTCCACCCTAAAAACTCTACAGACCCCACAAGAGGGACTTTGCCAAAGAGTTAATTGTTTCTTAAACTGAAACTAATAAAAATCAAGGTACATTACCCGTACCTTGTTTTTTTAAAAGTTTCCGATATTTTGGAACTTTTGCTAACGCCATGGTGAGGTCTTGTGTGAATTTTCAAAAATAGAAGAAAGTTTTCAGTCATAAATCACAGATAAAAAATTTAGAACTTTTCCCAAAAAGCAGATTGGGCATGCAGATATATCAAATCCAAAGGGCCTTTCGAGCCGTCATTGCTCGTCGGCAAATAATCACATTTACGCTGACGTCAGCTCATGTCATTTCTGTAATGGAGTGCGAGAAGCCGTACGAGTACATGCAACACTGTGCATGTCAGGCTCTGTTTACACATATCACCATGATGTATCACGTGCCAGCTAACATGTTTATGAAAATTTATTTGACGGTACTGACATTATACAACAATATTGTTATAGTTTGCTAACTTAGGTTGTAAATTATAATAACCCACTGCAAGTTAACTAGTTTTTTACACTCATTTAAAATATAATCAATGTAATTATGGATCAATAATAATAATAATCAATGTAAACTTAAGACCCTAAATATTATAATTAGCAAAGATGACGAACCATTTCTAAAAAATGTTGTTAATAAAATTTTGCCAAAGTCGCACTATTAGAAGGTATAGATGGAGGAACCGAATACATTTCATGACTTGATGCAATTCATGTCCGGGCCTCCATGGCCTACGAAACCGTGTTTGCCAAATAAATTGGGGATCAAGCAAACAGCTTATTTTGGCTTTGGGTATCTCACACTACTTAATCGTGTTCAAAAAGTCTGTAATCCGACTAAAACTGTTCAATAGAGTTAAAATGTAGCCTATGTTATCCGGGCCATAAAATATATATTCGATTAATATGTTATTTATTAATGTTGGATGAATAATGTAGACGTTAACGAGGAACGTACATTTTAAACAAACACACATACCTACGTAATAATCGCAAGAATTTTTGTAGGATCGCTTTTATCGCAACACGCACGAGTACCTTCATACCAGTAGAAATCAAAAACATGAATCATTTTTTAACTTTCAAACAGAACTGAATTCAATTTGTGACTTCACTAAAACATTTTCAAAAAGTTATTTACACCTTTTACCTGTCGAAAATTAAGTACCTAGGTAATTTAATTCTCAACTTAAAAAGGCGTATGATGAATCAAATAGATAGATAATATTAGTTAAATAGGTACAGGTCAAGGTAAATAAACTATTCTGTACACGAGACACGGTAGTCTATCCTCTGAAATAGGTCTCACGCCATCATATTTCGGATTACGGGCTCGTTACCTTACATCCTGTAACATAATAACAAAAATTGTATTTATTTGATATTTTAGCAATGATATTGCAATTATAATATCAGTATACAAACTTGAAAAATTATATCTCAGGCGGGACTCGAACCCGCATCTCCTCGCATGCCGGGGCGGGCGGCAAGTTTGTATACTGATATTATAATTGCAATTTGATTGCTAAAATATCAAATAAAGTATAAAAATAGCTGTTTCATCTTAACTGACTGTCAAACATCTGCAAAGATGTTTCTTTCGGGTTTTAAGGGTGCAAACTCCTAACATTTAATGAAGCGACGCTGGCTTACAGCGTTAAGAATATGCTTGAAAAATTCGCGCTGTCTCGCAGTGTCTCGGTGGCTTAATGGTATAGCGCCCGCCCGGCATGCGAGGAGATGCGGGTTCGAGTCCCGGCTGAGACATAATTTTTCAAGTTTGTATACTGATTGTAATTCAATTGTTAGTAGCTTTTGCTACAACTACAGAACCAAATGAAATAGCGATGATACAGCAGCTTCGTAATTTTGCCAATGGTGGAGTACTTTTTCAGTCGCCTCTTACGACACCTATACGTCGAGAAAGGGTGGTGCTATTCTATTTTACATCAGCATCACCTAGCTAAGATAGTCACGTGATAGGACAAGGCATATAATCAAATTGAAGGGCGACACTGAACGGTTAATGTGTCAGTATCACAGCGCCACGTGGCGCTCCCCGCGCCCCGCCTGCTCACTCGAGGGTTCACAGATGTCAGCTGTCAATTGGTCACTTGTACAAATATTAATAGTCTACCTAACCCTATTTTAAGCCTTATCTATAGAATTTACTTTTGAAATTTAAATGAGATCAACATGATCAACAGCCAGCTAATCAAATCACACATCAAAAGATATGCTTGTGAAACAAAAAAATACTTTTTAAACAATACGTGTTTGCAAGTCACTTTTCTCATCTATTAAAAACGTTAGTTGTTGAAAAGTGCTGAAAAGGTATATTTCAAATTTAACGTATTGAAATCCACTCGCTATTGATCGAATATTTCGACGATGACTTACGCACGGAATACACCACGGAACTGACTGGATACAATAAATAGGAATTATAGGGTCAGAATGACCACAACAGTAAGCAGCGCAGGACTGGATATATGCCGATTTTACTAACCAAACTTTAAAATAGAAATAGTTTCTTTCACGCACCACGACCCTTTTAAAACACCCCTTGTAACTTTGATGTAGTCAAGAAGAAATAATGATAAGGTATGAAAATTCCAATTATTATTATTTTTGTTAACCTGCTTCAGTGCTTTATTTGAACCTCCATCGTCTGAGCCAGATATTATATTTAAATAAAATGTTAATAACCGGCCAAGTGCGAGTCGGACTCGCGCACGAAGGATTCCGTACCAAAAAGGCCAAAAAATCGGGTTTGTTGTATGAATATTTATTTTATTTTGTTTTTAGTATTTGTTGTTATTGCGGCAACAGAAATACACAATTTGTGAAAATTTCAACTATCTAGCTATTGCGGCTCTTGAGATACAGCCTGGTGACAGAGCGACGGACAGACGGACAGACGGTCAGACGGACTTATAGCGAAGTCTTAGTAATAGGGTCCCGTTTTTACCCTTTGGGTACGGAACCGTAAAAACTACATTTAAAGACTATATATCATTATTATATCAGTAAACGACAACTAAACAAGATTATCTCAGCATAAAACTCGGTTTCTGACTGATTGATTTAATAAATTAGAACTATCGAGTTGCGGCCGAGCAAGTTTTCATATCGGCCTTATTTTACTTTCTAAAACATCGTTCCAATCAAAAGAAACCTCGACAACCCCTCAGTTTTGTAATGTTTACCCCAGTTACGACCACGTGGGCGCTTGCGCGATTTATATGCGGCACCGACGCCGGGGGCGAGAGCCGGCCGCGCTGACCAGCGGCCGCACTCCGCGCCGGCCCGCGCCGCGACCCGCCGCCCGCCGCTACAGCGACCGACGAACCGGCGGCACGTGCGCCATGTGAGGTGACCCACACAATGCCGGCTGCGGATATATCGGCCGACGACGCCAGCGCCTTCACCGTCATCAACCATGACGAGTTCAAGCGGGACGTGACCCTCGTGGAGCTCGGCGTGGAGCGCGCTTTGCCGCGCAACGTGCACGTGGTGCGGCCGCAGCAGCGCGTGCCCGCCCCCGCCCCAGTGCTCGCGCCCGCCCCCGCACCGCCCGGCATGGGCGCGCCCCAGGGGCCCCACACCATCCTCGACCCCAAATTTTCGCGCGCGCTCGACTTCAAACTGCGCCGGCTCAAGGAGAAGGAGATCCTGCAGGCCAACCTCCGGCGACCCACCAAGTTCCGACCGGCCAGGAACGGCTTCCTGGCGGCCTCCAACCCCAATATCAGCTCGAGGGAGCACGTGTCCCCGGGAAAACTCGTCAGCCGGTCCAATCCTCGGATCGACATCATTCCGCCCGACAACGACAAGAAAATATCCCCGAAGATGGACAAGTCGCCCTCGCCGGGGCGCAAGAGCCGTACGCGCAAAATATCAGGCTCCAACGACGGGGAGAAGCCTCGCTTCATCACCACCGTCAAAACTGGTCAATTTTTGTTGCCTCCTCCAGAAGTAGCGAACCTTCTGGGGCTGCAGGCGCTGTATCCGCCCCAGGAGCGGGAGAAGATCGTGTACTCGTATGCGAGCAAACCCAAAGCTGTCCCGATGCGGTCGAAGCGGTCAGTAGACAAGAAGGAGAATGTTCCGAACGGCATCAGCCCCGGTGGCGTGGAGGCCGGCAACCGGGCGCGCGCCGGCGACGTGTTCGGCGGCGTGCGCGCGCTCGTGGCCGGCGTGGTCGGCATGCGGCACCTAATGGAACAATCCGACAAGTACGAGTATGTCTACCACTGTCTCTGTCCACATTCCCGCTAATACTCGCTCGCGATTAATTTAAAACGGATACAATAGCACCCGTATACAAAATCAATGGCATTATCGCTCTGCCGCGGTCGTGCTTATCGGCATAGTTTATTGACTTCCGTTATAATTGTTTTCCCTATACGTTCCACATTAACTTATTAAATCATTTGAAAGGTATCACTGACTCGGTTGTCAATATAATCGTGTCTATTGCTATAATATTGATATATCGGGGTCAGTGGTCCGCTGCTGGCGAGGTGCGTCCCAGTTCCCGCCGGTCGAACTCCTCGGTCGAGGTCATTTCCATTGAACTTCCTTACCGTCGGTCTTCCGTCCCTTATCTTATCTATGCTGCCTTAATAATTGACTAGCTGATGGTCAGGCTAATAATAGATAACGTTTATTATTAAGCCATGGATAATATACCTACAGGTTATACCAGAGCATGGAGTGGCTATGGAAGTAAATACAGTGAAGTACTCATGAAAGAATTTTCGGAAAATACCATTGCGTCAAAAAGTTATTAAAGTTCAAAGATTATTAAAAAAATTCACATATAATGTAACTTTAAATTAATCAGCTATTAAAATTCCTATAGGGCACGCGGACGAAATGAAACAATTACCTGACCGACAATAATGTTTCTATAATAATCTCCGAATCACTACAATTTCGAAAACATAATAGATAAAACAATATCATGAGGGCAACTATTTAAGTAAATTTTAATTAAATACTAAAACTAATTAAAAAATATACAAATAAGTAATCGAGAATAATATCAGGAATATGTTACATTTTCGAAGTAGGTTCTTTAGCTCAGTAAAGCAGCTGTTGCATGTTCTTGTACACCCTGTAGATCCTAATTCTAGCTATACAGGCTGAAATTTTAACCACCCTTCAAATTTTAATATATCAATCTACGAGGCAAAAAACAAGTGACGTATTTTTTCTTTTGGTATAGCCCAGTACAAAAATGTCAAGATAAAGCACTTAGAAAATGTCCGCCAAAAATCTAAATTTGTTGATACGGCCGCCTAGCAACACTTTTTTTACGCTTTGAGCATCTCATTTATTCATTACGACTTACACGACTCACTACTTATAAGTTTTTGATTTTCCCTTTATACCTTAACAGGTTTAGGACCGTAAGAATTGAAAACTATATCGCGAAAAATATTTGCGGGTAGCAACGATTTTCATTTTTTACTTCATAAATAGGCTCTAAATACAACTCTAAACGCCTATAATAATTTTGGAAAGTGGTTAAAATTTCATCCTGTATAAGTGAGCATACTTCTACACGATAATACTGTCCGTAACGAGGACTCTTTTACGCTATTAGAGTAGTAAAATCGAAACAGTTGCATCGCATGATGTCAGGAAAAATGAATGTCGCTCAACCTACGAGTATTATAATTTAATGTGCTAGGTAGGTACTTGACCATGTTGTGACGGTTTAAAATAGAAATACAGCACCCCTGCTTATCCTGTTGGTGCCGTAAGAGGCTACTAAATGATTTCTGTCAGAAGAAGATGCAACAGCATGCGGGTTCAAATCCCAGTTTTTACCGATTCAACCGGTAGCGTAAACTAAGTTAAATACAGTATATTGAATGACTTCAGTTAACTGTCTTCATAAATAACACGCGCCCCGCGATAATTTTTTTGAGTGATCATCAACAATGCCCTTGAACCCCAGATACACGAGGAGAGTGGAGTGATGTCTGGTGCCTTGGACATATCGAATTATTTTTTAGCTATTACTACAGTGGCTACCTTTTCAACTGATCCCAATATTGTGGGATTTATGGAATAATATGTAGCCAATTATTTTGTTAGCAACCTCATTAAATTAAATTGTATTTTGATTATAACCAAAAATATGTACCAAATATTAGGTCAGTCTGTCAATAAGAAAAGGGGAAAGTTACAAGTTCTAAATTTGACCCAAACCAACTATTAAGTATTTTAGACACTTGTGTTTGGACAGAAGAGGTTAGGGAAAATGATATTGTGTGAAGAAACCAAAGAAATAAATAGACAAACATTTCAAGCTTAGTAAAAGTATAGAATTAAAAGAGAGCTATAACTATGCAAATATTCAATATAAAGTAAACACGACACAAAACTTTTTATTAGTAAGTGGGCAGAACCAAAAAGCGAAGGGGCAAAACTGAAGTCTTTAATTTATGATGACATATTGAATCTTATATTTTTTTACTCTTTTTTTATTGTTAGATTTATATAACGGTATATTTTTTATTTTTGTTAGATTTATATAGCAGGCTAACCACACGAACTATAACTATACAGGATGAAATTTTAACTACTTTTTTATAGGCGTTTAGTATCGTATTTAAAGCCCATTTATAAAGTAAAAAATGTAAATCAAGCTTTCACCCGAAAATATTTTTCGCAATATAGTTTTTAATTTTACGGTCCTAGCTAGGGCTGATAAGGTATAAAGGGAAAATCAAAAACTTATGAATAGTATCGTAATGAATGAATGAGATGCGAATCGCGTAAAAACAGTGCGTGTTTCTAGGTTACAACTTCATATTCAAGGTTATATCAATACCTGTAAATAACTCAAATTTGAATTATTCAAATCGGACATACTATTCAAAAGATATCATGAGTTTAATATTTATCAAAATCATCAGTTGATTCTACAGCTCTTAGTGACTCTGGTTCGGTTTATCGGCCATAGATGGCGCTGTACCTTTCGCGGTAAAACTAGATTTTTCCCAAATAGCAAAATTGGTAAACCTGAAATGTAGGGTTGTCTAATATATAATCTGTGTATTATAATTGAAAATGAAGCCAAGATGTTTCGAACTGGATAAACATGTTGTTTTTAGTGGGAAATCCAAAATTTACGCGGACGAAGTCGCGGGGGACTGCTAGTTCTGTAGGGGAGACCGAGGGGAGATGAAACAATTTTCAAATTTTGTTTCATATACGAAATACTATAGAGAGAAATCGTATGATATTAGTACCAATCGATAGGTCATTCTTTACACTTGCGAATGACTAACATGAAAAAATTGCAAGCGTTAAATATTGTGGTGAAAAATCGACTTAACCGTTACAAGTCAACTTGTTTCAACTCCCCTCATACCGAGGTAAGATGAAACAGAGGCCGAGGAGAGTTGAAACATATGATTTTTGAAAAGTATTAAGGGCTTTAAAATAAAAATGATGATATAATTTAAAGGCATTTATTAAAATTATACTTTTCAAATAATAAACAAACTTTTTTATTAACATTTTTTACTGATATATCAGTTAAGTAGGTAATTAACTACATTCAATTAATCAACTCCTAAAGTGGTTAAAAGTACCATAACGTCCTATTCGTAACATTAATTAAAACAACAGTCAGATTAACAAAATGTTTTACATTCTAAATCTTTGACATAAAATAATTATTAACGTTCAATCGTTTCATAAGTATTACAATCAGTCTTTATCAATATTTCTTCAAATATTTAATTTACAGTATTCTCACAAATGACAAAAATAAAAATATTATGAAAATAAAAAACCTCAATCCGACAAGCAGTAATGGCAAATATAAGAAAGTTCCCCAGCAGTGCAAGCTTCGTGAGTCCAGTGGTGGCATTCCAGACATTGCACCCATTTTTCTTTGGCTCTGCTATTGGAATATGGCTCCAAACAATAAAGGCAAAAGGATTCTTCCTCTTCTGAACTGTCTTCGTTTCCTCTTTGTTTCTTGACAACTTTGACTTTTTTAGTTTTAGTGCCTGGTTTTGATCTTTTTCTTGTTTTTATATCTTCAAAGTTAGATTTTTTCACCTTTTTCTTAGCTGTTCTAGCTGCTTCAATTGCAGCTAGTTCATCCTTTACGGGAGTTTTTCATATTATTAGAGTTATCCTTTCATCATAAGCAGTTTTTTTTTAATATACCCGTAGGTAGAGGGATGTATGGTTCAAGTTGTAACTCGAAAGCAGCGTCACGAAAAGTTTTTCCTCGCAAAGTTCCTTTTTCTGCTGCGAGATCATATATATTGCGACTCGCCATACCTCTGTCAGTCTTTCTTTTATAATCAGTAGGCATTCTGAAACAAATTAAATCAAATGTTTTCTTGTGCCCGTTATTTATTGACTTCTGTCTGACACAAAATTGAAAACGAGTAGAGTTGAAACAGCCTGTTTCAAATCTCCTCAGTAAGAAAAAATCTCCCAATTTTTATTTAAGCCACAACCGAGAAGCGATTACACAAAAATTAATTAAAACAAACATATATAATAAATCTTTAGATATTGAGCTTTCGAAACATATATAACTTAAGCTAAAATACAAAATCCTAATCACAATATAGGCATCGTAAAAAAACGTTAAAAACTTACTTTTCACGATTTTTGTCACATGGCACGCAGAACTCCACAACCGCACAACTTACGCCACCGACGCGAACTGACACGTCCGCGGGCGGAGGGAAGTGAATAAAAAGCGACGTTGCCAACTCGGTAACAGCCTTAAGTTCCGAGAAATCTGCTCTGTTTCAAATCACCTTTGTTTCAACTCCCCTCGGTCTCCCCTATAAGCTGCTAACATCGTACTGTGTTTTTGCTAATAAACTTTTTGATTTGATTTGATTTGATTTAGTTTAGTTTAGTACTCGTAATAGGTGTGTCGTACATAATTAAGATTCGACGAGGCTGGCACTTAGAACTGTCTTGGTTTAATGCTCTAGGGCTGGCATGATAAATTGGCCTGAAAAAAAAAACGTATTAAAAAAACCTTTATTAAATTGTTTAAGGAGAATACTAAAAAAACTAGAACAGTATCTTTTAAGCACCTCTTTACCTCTAAAATTTATTGAATCACAGTAAACTTTTAGTTTAGTTGTTTATAAAGTCAAATTTATATATTTTTTATATGATTTTTGTGGTTTTTGTTTGTCAAATAAAAATTTCTTTCTTTCAAAAATTTCTTTCTTTCAAATTCGTCGCTAACGCCAAAAGCGGCCACTTTTAGCAATAATGTACGAAAGAATGCCAGAATGAAAAGCAGTTAACAAGTTTTTTGAGAACTGATTTTGTTTCGAAGTAATAAAATAAAATCAATTGGGGGCAGCACTTATCTCTAGAAGTTCCCTTAAGCTTTGTCCTTCAATTCATTAACAATGGGAAACTAGTCATTCCCGACAAGTATCTGACTGGTGCGTTTATTGCAGCGGCAGCGTGGCGACGACGCAGTACTCGAACGTGATGCACGACAAGCGCGTCGTGCGCGGGAGCACCTTCGGCGCGCAGCACGCCGCGGTGAGTCCGCCATCACATAATAATAATACCACGCCACTCCTCAAGCACCTGAGGCTATGTTGCCCCCTTGTCGCTACGTCACTGTGTGCTAGCGGCCATTTTCGGGGCCTATTAATTGAGTGTGCAAGTCGTCACCCTCTACCATTTTATCCGTGTGAGTAACATAGGTCAGGCAGGGACCATACACACACCGGTTTTCAAGATGTCGCCTGCTCCGAGGTCCCGGGTTCGATTCCCGGGCGGGTCAATGTACACAAAAAGTGTTTCTCTACATTTTCTCGGGTCTGGGTGTTTGTGGTACCTTCGTTGTTTCTGGTTTCCAAAATACGAGTGCTATGAATAGTTATTCAAATTGGGATCAGAACAATGTATGTGATTTTGTCCACATTTATTATCATTTCTTTAAAAAATTAATTAAACGAAATAAAAATGACAAAACTTGAACAAGAACATTAGCAAAATGCTCTAGTCCGTAGATATATATTAAGCTTCCGAACCTAATAGGTAATCATATCATTTTAGGAAGTGAACTTTTTGGTCCGAAAGGATAAAAAGGCCGTCGATCCAAACTCATTGACATCATCCAAATGTTGACGAAATTCGGGACTTGGGCGTGACTCACGACTCTAAATTAACTTACGAGACTCACGTTGAGCAAATAGTCAAGAAAGCTACCAGGTTACTAGGTTTCATAATGCGTTCTTGCTCTCAATTTCAAAATCTGAAAGTTGCTAAGCTCTTATATTGCACATATGTGCGCAGCATCCTCGAGTATAGCTTGGAACCCACAGTATGATGTCTACATTGATAAAATAGAATGTATACAGCGTAAGTTCATGAGATTTTTGCAGTACAAGAGCAGAACCTACATGGAAAACTATGAACACAGGTGCAATAAACATCACACTCTACCGCTGCTCGAGAGAAGAAATATTGCAGATTTAGTACTGCTTTTTAAAATAGCTCAATCAAAAATAGATTCTCCACACCTCCTTTCTTTAATAAATCTCAGAGTACCGCACCGAACCCTGAGGAGGCCTGCGGCTCTTTTCATCCCACACAGTGCTACGAAATATAGGCAGAACTCTTTTTTTATTAGGGCTCCTAACGTGTTGAATGCTATGGCCGATGACCTCGAACTAGACTTATTTAACACTAGTGTCTGTTCACTCAAAAAGCGTTTGTCAAAGAGATAGTTTGAAGCGGTGCACTGACTGGATAGTTCCTACGACTTCTTTTTTACTTGGTTAATTTTTGTCCCATGTCGTTTGTTATTCCTAAGTTACTTTAATATGTACAAGCCATACTTAGAATTTATATGTGGAAACACGTTAATGGTTTTTAGATACAATTCTAGTGAGTAATTTAGTCATAAGATACTGTAGTGTTTTCCAAATAAAATAAAATAAAATAAAATAAAATAAAATAAAATTTAGAAATTATTTTTAAGTAATAATATAAGATTTGTTGTGGTAAAAACACTTTACTTAAACTTTACCATAAATTCTGTAAATAGAAGAACTAGAAACTACTATGGGCTAACCCGTAACGCCATGGCGCGGTGGCACAGATTAGATCTAACTTATACTTTGAACCTTAAGCAACTTTATATCTTTTAAATTACTTAGTCCTAGTTGGTAGTGTAAATGACTTTATGCCCTTGTGCCCTTAATGCACAAATAATAATTTACATTTATATTTTACGTAAACCTAGCAAAGCTGAACTGTTAGCCTAATTCTTAAAAAAGCTCTTCCTGGAGCCTATTTGCAGAAATAAAACTGATTTTACTGATTTACTTAATGTAGAACTCGTTTACCGTCTTGCCCTTTGGCTGTGAAGTAGGTGTGAGACACAATTATCAAATCAATCATCATCACTCGCCTTAATCAGTCCACTGCTGGAGATATTACTCTCCATAATTAGTTATGGATTTCCGCAAAGTAACGCCTGAGTCTATTAATTTTTTATCACACCTTGGCAATGGTTAACTGTAGGCACTGCTACCCGTCTTCTTTTGGCAGTACTTCTTCAATTGCCTCTTCCAACAGCTCAGTAAGGGAAGTCATGTTGCTATTTCTTTTATGTACCAGCGCCCTAAGACACCATTAAATAAGTAAATAAAATTGTTTAAAAACACACGAAAAATATTTGGTTGAAACGGATAAATATTTTTGTTTAATTTTAGTCAACAATTTTGCAACACGAGTATTAAATAGGATGGGAGTCGACTGGCGAGGTGAGGCACAAGAAAAAACAAATTATTTATTAAAATAAACACGATGCCGCGATGTGATGATTGACGTATATGGGTACATGTAGCGCGGTGTCAGCATTGCCTAGTTTGTGCAATCCATGAATTGGGCAAAGTTGCATCGGCAATATCTGCATCAAAGTTGCATAGGCTTCCGTATCACACGAAGTAAATACTAGTTATTATATTTATAGTAAAGTGCAGACGATGAAAACCACCTGAAGTACAGTAGCAACAACATGTGGCGGTCTTCGTAGTAGTTTTTCAGTCGTGATATAAAATGTTTATGGCGTCGTAGTCCCGCCGCGCGGTCGCCGCACCCGCATACATTAGATACTGTATATTCGCGACCACTTACTACTTAATTGTACGTTTCGTGTGAAATTTAAATCATTCATTTAATTATTTAGCAGAGCGAATGTAGATTATTTCTAGAACTAAGATCCAATAAAATCAAACAATCAATATTAGCAGTGATATCATATAAATATGTATATTTTTTTCTCGTTCTCGTTAATTTATTGCAGACCCAGATTAAATCCAGGTGCACTATTAATCTTAAATATCAAGATTGAGTATCTTTACTTAGACTACCAAGAGACTCTTACTTTATTTTGTTCTTATTTCGAGTGGGTCAAGTCAAAAGGTCAAAGGGAAAACAACACTACCCGTAATTTAGTAAGTAGGTTAAATCTGTTGTGGAACAACTAAAAGCAGAAAAGCTGCTAACGATTTCACCAATATTATTGTCGTAGTAATCGTTTTTCAGCTATGGCGACTAAGCTTTCTACATATTACCGTTTTATTTTTTAATTATAAGCAGTCTAAATGAGCTAGGACACAATTTTATCGATGCCGTGGATGCGGGAGGCGCGGGACCGATCGTCATGGAGGTACTTGTGAGAGGCAGGCCAGACTATTTCCAGCAATGCGCGTCGTTTTGATTGAAATGATGAATCTTCTCGGCACAAGCCCAGACTTGTCCCGAAGCAGTGGTAGGTTTAACTATTGGGACGTGTAATAGCGCCTCCTGGGGCCTATTTGCAGAAATAAAACTGATTTTAACTGATGATGAATATTTACCAGCCAACCATGATGTCAAGCGAAAATGTTAAAGGCTGTGCAAATAATGAGCAGATTAGAGTAACGATAACAATGTAGTAAGTCCATACTAAAGTAAACACATAGCTAAAATAATACAGTACCTAAATGATTTTATTACAACGCGTTTTTCATAAATATCTGCAGCAAAAAGTTGTTTTTCCAAATCCATATTCTTAATGATACCACAGTGGAACCACTTTTTTATTACGTAACGCAGATTAAACTTTCACAACCATAATTATTTCACAAAGAACATTTAAATAACAATGCTTAGTACTGGCACATGCAAATATTTAATAATACGTATTGTTGTTTGAAACTAAAATTAACAGAAGATAGGAGACTGGTAGGAGTATGATCTTCACGCTTTAACCAAGGAAATCTGTGCAACTAAATCTATACTAATATTATAAAGCTGAAGAGTTTGTTTGTTTGTTTGTTTGAACGCGCTAATCTCAGGAAGTCCGGGTTCGATTTGAAAAATTCTTTTTGTATCGGATAGTCCATTTATCGAGGAAGGCTTTAGGCTAAATAACATCACACTGCGACCAATAGGAGCGAAGCAGCAGTGAAAAATGTTGCGAAAACGGGAAAAATTATTCATATTATTTGATGCGGACGAAGTCGCGGGCAAAAGCTATTACGGATAAGTTAAAAAATAGTTTACAAGTCCAAACTGATAATCAAGAGTTCAAGAATTAACCGTCCGCAAACCTAATGGCCAGTCGCATCAGTTCCAGCGCGCGGCAGCAGTAATGACATCTGATTACTGCTGCCACGCGCCTCGACCCCGATAAGCTAAAACAAAAGTCGGATTTTTATTTTATCGCTATTCCAATTGTCTCATAGAATTCATGACGTTGTAAAATTAGCATATGCCTCATACTGAAACAATTCACAAAAGCTTGTTATACTGCAAAAGTGCTTATTTCAATATTTTTAAAAACTAGTTTTTTAGAAACATTTTCATAAATAACTATACAATACTAGCCTCATCTATACTAATATTATAAACCTGAAGAGTTTGTTTGTTTGTTTAAACGCGCTAATCTCGGGAAGTACTGGTTCGAATTGAAAAAATCTTTTTGTGTTGGATAGTCCATTTATCGAGGAAGGCTTTAGTCTATAAAACATCACGCTGCGACCAATAGGAGCGAAGCATCAGTGAATAATGTGGCAAAATTAATCGCGATAATAATAACAGAAATTGACGCGGACGAAGTCGCGGGCAACAGCTAGTTATACATATTTGACAAAGACGTGATTGAGATGTAGTAGCTCATTAACATGATATTTATGTATTGTGTGAAGGAATTAATTAAAATAGGTAACTCATAATGATTAATCTTGCAGAAATGCAGACCTGCCAGTTCAGAGACAGCTTCATCGGCTTTGCTTCTTGCAAAACAATTCCAAATCCATGTTAAAGTTGAATAACATTAAGTAGTAAATGATGGTTATACCCTTTATTTACTCGAACTTGTTATAATACCGACCAAACTGTACCTGCCTGCTGTAACCTATCTGTCCTGTTAACCGTCAACTGGTAATTTGTTTTGGCTGTAATGACACACAAATCACAAATGTAAGCATTTATGTTTTGAAGAGTCCGAGTGCGCGCATTTCTAAGCGAGATAGTAATCTTAATTGGTCTAACTGTGTCCGCACGTTACCGCGCGGCCGCGGCCGGCTGCCCTCGGCCCTGAGTGCTTTTGTCCATCGCCACCCTCAATTCCAGGCCATGTAATCGATTAGACCACACAGCAAACCCATTGTCGACAAAACCCTAGCTAGCTAGGCTTTGTCTGCCTAAAATATACATTCATAATTTAATAATTTTACAGTTCATAAACTTGTATTGCGACATCGGTGCGAACGCCGGTCGCTCTACTTCCAATAAAAAACTAATTAGGCCGAGTCTGTTACGTCCTATTACAGTACAAATGACTTAAAAACGTTGATTGCCTCTAGGACTCTTTAATCATTAGCATAAAAGTCCTTATAACAAATTGATCCACATGTTAAAGTATTTTAACAACTTTGAACAGTAACATGAAGGCATTTGGGTAGGAATACGAGCGGCCGCCGGCGCCGGCGACGCGGCCGCATGCAATTTGTGCATTTTACATTAGCGCTGCTTTGAACTGAATTAGGAACTATTTGTGTACATAATTTATTATAAAATTCCTGTCTATTAGTAGCTTATTTTTCATTAGAACTTAAAAGGAAATTTCCGACTGTTTCTAGTAACCTATAATATATAATTACCTACCTATTTTGTATTGTTCAAAACTTAGACTTAGAATACACAACATTCATTCTTTTTCTAGGGTTTGAAAGCATAATGATATTTTTTCTTTAATAACATTGCACTATCTCTGCTGAGCCTCTGAAAAACATTAAGTAAGTGTCGGCGCTGCGCAAACGAAAAGGCTCCGATTATGCCCCCTCGCCGCGGCTGGACACGCGAGCCCTGCTGCGTGCCCCCGAAACTCTTTATTAATAGACACATAGGCTTCACAATCGCTGAGCTAGTATGCCCATGAAAGTATGTTGAATTTGGATATTAAGGTCGATAGTGTAATAAGAAATCGCCCCTCGTCTTACGAACAAACTGTTGACCAGACCAACTTACTACCCGTAGGCATAAGAATAAGAGTGTTAATGTTTTTCGTACTAAACCTCTACGAGTATATCTGAAATTTTTTAAAAAGGATTAAAAAAAGCTTAATATTTTTAGATTAACCGCGTGCCAATAATGGTGACACACATTTCAAATTGATTAGCTATTCTTGAGTCATATTTTAAACCTTGTCTTTATTTTACGGAATATGGGGCGCTTTTGCAGACAATGAACAGCCATAGCCTTGATGTCGATAAAACTTTTTATAGTCTATTGTGTCTAGAATACTGTCATATAAAAATCGACACCATTTTTTGGCCTATTGTGTTTTTTAAAACCTATTGTTTTTTTAAAAAGGACGATTGATAAATGTTATATCAACTCATTTATTTTAATACTACGGACTACGAGTACGTCGTAGTAGTAACTTAACTGATGCTACAAGACGTAGCGTAGCATACCGTAGTAATGAGGCAACCTCAAAATACCTGGCCCCCAATTCCGCTAATTTACAAATGGCTCAATAGAATCGCAATGTATATTTTGACACATTTAATATGGTAGTAATGTCAAAATATACGATTGCGATGTCTTTGCGATTCTATTGAGCCATTTGTAAATTAGCAGAATTGGGGCCCTGGCCGCTCTACTAAGACTTTCATTGTGTCACTAATTTTATTTAGTCTATATCAAAAACTTTATTTAATTATGTGGTTATTCTGATTGTCTTCCACATTGAACAAGAGCACCTCTATGAAATACATATACCTACTATGGAAATAAAACTCTGTGTGGTTACAGTTTTTAACATTAGTTAACTTTTTTTAAATGCAACGTGCCTGTCTAGTCAGTATTTTTGTGGGTAACACATTGTTTCGTTGTTTAGAATTTCCCCAAAACAAGTGCAAGTTCACCAAAATATATACTACTACTAATTTACTACATCTGGAGTTTGTCCCTCAAGCCAAACCGAAAGAAAACTAAAAGTTTACGTGAATTATGCCATCTGACCCAGACAAACTTTATACTTAGTGCCCTGATTTTTTGTCTCGTTGCTACGTGACTTGACCATATTGTATGTTAAATAGTTTTGGCACAACTGGCTTAAATAGTGAAATCTGCGATGGTGTTGCAGGGCGACGGCGGCGAGAGTGCGGCGGCGCGTGCGGCGCGGACGCGGCGGCGGGCGCTGGCGCGACGCGCGGCGGCCGCGCGGCTGCGGCCCGGCACGCCCCCGCCCGCGCCCGGCCGCCGCCACCACCCCATCCAGACCGAGTACTACCTGGAGGAGGTAAGGCGCACTATTGGCAGTTTCAGAATTATTACAGGCAGCAGCTATTGCAGCATCAATAGCAAAGGTGGCGCTTCACAGTATTGTTAAACGCGATTGCAAAGTGACGTTAAAATTCCTCATCTTTATTTATTTCATTTTCAATTTTTTTAATTTCTTTACGGATCATATAAAAGCCAATGCCAAACAAAAATCACGCAATAAGTTGACCAGCTGCAAATATAAGACCTCTATCTAAATGTCATTGGTTCCAGTTATTCGACAAGGGCGTGGAGATGGAGGTGGGCGTGCAGACGGACCTGTTCGCGGACCGGCCCGCCACGCCCGTGTACGTGCCCGCCAAGACCGGCGCCGACGCGCACACGCAGATCTACCCGGGAGATGTAAATATTCTTTCTTTTATCTCATCATTATCATCTCAGTAAAACGATGCCCACACATAGGCCTCCCCCAAGGATTTCCACAACGATCGATCCCGTGCCACTCGCATCCAGGCAACGGCTTCCTGTGACCTTCGAAAAGAACGGCCGTCGGTTCATCTTACTATGTGTTCCGCCCTCTGCCTTACATCTCAACTCTATCCTAAATTTTTTCGTCAATTGGTTTGCTTTGTTCGCATCTTGCAGTTTCCTAAGACCTCTGCTAGATTATCAATCCATCTGGGGGTCCACAGATCGTCGTGCAGTGCTACTATTCTTTCTGACTTTACCAATAATTGATATTTGTAACACGCTACCATGGCCCTCCACGGGAAGTAGGTACGAGTCAATCTAATAATACATTTCCTAAGATGATTTGAAAATAGATATACTGTATCTTGACATGTTGGCATAGGTGCTCTTTGTACGGCTTTTAACCGTTTATTAACCTAGTCACAAATTTTTCAGCTAATTACTATTGTACGATTAGCGCATATCCGATCACCATACAAATCGCGCGTATTTCACTCATACCACCACCATTTAACCATTTACTATATCGTAATTTAATATCGAGCAAAAACTATATTATTTTGTGTTATTAATAGAATAAACTTTTGGATATTACCATTTCACCAGTGACTTTCTATCTACCATTCCTTTCTAAGTGTACTACAACCCGTACACTCTTTTTCAGTACATTAAAAGAGCAAATTTATTGAAATAAGGTTTTTCATTATATTTTGGTTGATACCGACGTTTTACAAACATTACAGCGTTTGTCTACCCATGACCACGTACGCTGTAGAGAGATCCGTGACCACGCTCGCTTTAACCACGAATTTATCATTTATTTCCATGTTAATAGTGCAAATATATATGAACGTTGTCGTCGACTAGCTGTTCGACTTCGACCTGGAGGTGTCCCCGATCCTGGAGGTGCTGGTGGGCAAGACGAGCGAGCAGGCGCTGGCGGAGGTGGCGCAGGAGGAGGAGCTGGCCGCGCTGCGCGAGCACCAGCGCCGCTACACCGAGCTGAGGGACGCCGAGCGCGCCGAGCGGCAGCGACTCGCCGCCCAGGACCTGAGGCTGCACAATGAGAAGGTACCACTGGACTTCCTTGTTACAACAAGCTTGGCAAATGATAATGTATTCTCGACTGGCTCTTTTCTCTTTATAATTCAACTCGCTGACGCCGTGGACTTTTATCCCCTCAAAATAATATAATTTGATTTTGATGTCTTAAATGTCATTGTAAAAAACCACAAAAATCCAATTCCCATTTCTTGCCAACTAAATAACGCACAACATTAATGCAGCTAAACTATAATGTGTAAAAGGATTATGGCGATGCTAAGAACGTATGGCTGAACCCAGGTACACTTTACTTCAAATTTGATCGCATGTATCGCTTTCAAAACACTTCTTTGAAAAAATTGACAAACAGGATGACCCACTTTCTTCTATGCTATTCTTTCTACGGTGCTTCATACCACATCCCGAAATCTAGCATGGTCTAGCAATATAAGTCTCAGAAAAGCCGAAAAAGATTGCACTATCTGCCATTTGCAGACGACATTGTAATCAATATTTAGTTAATTTTTGGGATTAACTAGTTTGTAGATTGTTAAGAATGGGAATGCCGGTTAGATGTGCTATGTTGATGTTAAATTCTGGTTAATTAAAAATTATTTTTGATTTAATTTCTGTTAACTAAGTTGCTCATTGTTTTGAATGAATGTGTTATTTACAAATTTGTTGATTGTGTTTACCTAGGAGCGTCGCGTGGCGGAGGCGCGCGTGGCGCAGACGGCGGCGACGGAGGCGCGCGAGCGCGCGGCGGCGGCGCTGCTGGTGCAGGGCTACGTGGCCGAGCTGTTGCCCGCCGTGCTGGCCGGCCTGCGCGACCAGGGCTACCTCGTCGAGCGCGTCGAGAGAGGTCACCGCACTCTTTCATTGATATTATACCTACTCTTTATTGCACAACAAAAAAAAACTCAACAGTCAATGATTATAAAAAGATGAACAACTTGGGCGCTCTTGTCGCCAATATCGATTACTTCTAGACAAACTTTGGGTACGGATACTAAAAAGAAAGGGGAAGTGAAGTAGAGTACTTTATGTAAAAATAATCACAGTTAAACAGAACCACATCAAAAGCTTAAGTGCTACATAAACAATATGTAAAACATAAACCTTAATAAAATAATACAAACATAATACCCATATATGTACATAAATATAATAAACGTATATATAAAAAAACTAACAACATTGGTTCAAATGGAACCGATCTCGAAGGCAGCGGCGCGGGGAGCGGAGACACAATGCAGACCCCGTACCTGCGCGGCCAGGCTTCGAGAGCGAGGCCTAAAGGCCATGCCCAGGGTCGACAGGCCACAATGTATGGCGCAAACAACACCAGGCAACATAAAAAGCCTTCCTAAAAGCAAACTGAACTGAACTGAAGTTGTTTGTAAAGTTTGCCTAATTCGCTGTATAGCAAAGTTTAGATTAGAAACAGTTAAGTATTATTTAAGCTAAATACAGATTATAAGTAAAAGATTCAAAGTAATAGTCACTGCAGTACTATATTCGCATTAAAATAGAAACCGAAAGCTGTATCTAGCCAATTAAAGTAAAGTATAGACTCAGTGTGCACCCTCAACGCCCTCAAGGACGCATCGATTGACCTGCGGGCACCAGGTTGCATCATGTTGAACCCAATCGCTAATTATAGGCAGAAGGTCGCAATCAACGTCAATACTTGTTATCGCCTGTGGGTAAACGTCCGCCTGTCTGATTGCAGGAGTGGACGAAGAGTTCATGCCGTGGCTGGTGCGCGAGGTGTCGCAGGAGATCGAGTCCATCATCACGAGCAGGGATGTTATCTCAGGTACAATCTGACTTATATTATCATTATAATATTATAAATGCGAAAGTTTTGGACGGATGTCTGTTAAACAGACTAGGCCCCTAATTCAGCTAACAATCGTTATTGAATAGCGGGTTTTTGACAGTTCTATTGCCCAATTCAATCACGATCGAAATGCAGTTGAAATAGCTGAATAATGTGGTGATTAAAAAAGTGTGTCTTGCGTGGACCAACACATAAAAAGCTCTGAACCAGATTTATTTATAGGAATATATATGTTTTGTTTTTATTTTTAAATTTTAATGAATCGTTTGCTATATAAACGCAACGTTACTTATCTATAATTTTGTTTTTTACCGGTACGTTTTATGACACATGTCATGACATGTCGCTTCCAAACTAGTAAATAATCATGTCGTGGCAGCTTCTAATTAAGGCAATACTGTAATATTGGACAATTGCGAATGTTTTTGAGCTATTGAATGTGTATGTCTTGTAAGCTGTCCTTAAATAAAGAAATAAATAAAAAAAAATGTGCCACATCCTATGGGTGTCGTAAGACTAGGAAACTGCGAGGAGAAGACTGGTAGCAGTTTTTTTATCCTAGGTGAGGCAATTATAGCCAAATTCTCATTTTGGAGAGGATAATGAAATATAAAATAAATATATATAAGTGGACAACATCACATACATTGCTTGATCCCAATTTAAGAAACTATTTAAAGCACTCGCATTTTGGAAATCAGAAACAACGAAGGAACCACAAACACCCAGACCCGAGAAAATGTAGAAAAACACTTTTTTTCAGCATTGACCCGTCTGGGAATCGAACCTTTGTCCTCGGAGCAGGCGACACCTTGAAATCCGGTGTGTACGCCACTTCACCACGGAGGTCGTCGATAATTATGTCCGGCTGTTGATATCTATAAAAATATAGTTTGCGTATAAATTAACATTACTTTGAGATTACCTATTTCATAGCAATAGTTCTAAAATTTAAATATGTATATCTACAGTTTTATTTAAACAACGGGTTTAAATCCCACCTAAGGGAGTCAAACATATTTGTCAAGGAAAATACTTAAATCTTGTTGCAATGCTATTATTTCATTAGCTACTCGACCTAGCTTCAGTCTCCGCTAGGCATAGAATGTGCTAGCCCCGACCCGTAGCGCTAAGCGTGACGTTAACCGACAGAGATCGTGCGCGACG
Organism: Anania crocealis; assembly: GCA_949315895.1. Classification (NCBI taxonomy): domain Eukaryota; kingdom Metazoa; phylum Arthropoda; class Insecta; order Lepidoptera; family Crambidae; genus Anania; species Anania crocealis. The sequence continues at coordinate 200,191 of OX438885.1, read as the reverse complement.
TGGTGGAGGCGCGCGCGGAGCTGCACCGTGCGGCCGGCGAGCGCGCCGCCGAGCGCGTCGAGCCCGAGCCGCCCTCCACGCCGCCCTCCGAGCAGGAGCCCGAGCAGGAGGCGGAAGGTGAGATCGACGCAGCTAATCTTTTCTAGATTCAGACCAACCACCGACCATTGATGTTTAAATATAAAAAAGTATTTGATAAGATCTACATTATGTATTATTTAAAAGTTAGAGGGGGGACGCACATTTTACCACTTTGGAAGCGTCTTTCTTCCAAATGTTAGACTTTAGGAAGAAATGGTTCTAGAAACCTCCATGTCATTTTAATAGACCTATTCATAAATACCGCATACGCATAGGATTGAGTAAAAAAAATTTTGGCGACACTTGTACAATTTTCGCTATAATAGCGATAGACATACGTCTACCGCCTACCGCGGCACCGCGCACCCACATTTAATAACCTGCGCGCGCGTCAGGCGCACATGTCGCCGCGCGGCGTGTTTTCGTTGCGAATCGATTCGCGACACCTCGCCACGTGCCGGCACCACCCACGGACCATCCGCCACGCCGCGCCGCCATGAATGCCGTCATTACGCCACTATGCCATTCCTATTAGCTACTGTTCGTTCAAAAACATACCCTGCGTGTTATGGAAAAACGTTTGAATTCGAATAAAGAACGAAATTCGGCACCTGATCCTGTAGCTCGACGATAACCGACCTTGAGTCGGTGCCGTAGCGGCGGGTATGGCGGCCGCACCTGCCGCGCGGCTAATCCGGGGGGATCGCAATAATGCGCTCGAGTCGCGGTCGCGAACAATTAAGATTGATACAGTGTGATGACATTATAATATGGTTTTGATGCGGGGCGAGCTTGTATGCGTTAGTTAAGAGTTTTATATTGTTGCAGTAATAATTTAAACGGCGGTTCCGTGTCGAGAGCGCACGTGCGAGGTCGCAAAATTAAGCCGCAGTATGACCTATTGTACGTTAATGCTTCTCGACGTGCTGCATCGGTCTACATAGATTTTGACAAACTTAAAATGACACCAATTTTTTGCACAACAGTCCTGTCAGCGATCATTATAGTATAGTTTATTATTTCGCATAGTTACTCCGTAGGTAGAATCTGTGACGCCATTGTGGTTTCCGTTTCATAATAATAATAATAATAATAATAATAATAATAATCCCGGCCGTATTCGGCCACAGCGACTTGGGATCTCATTCTCATCAATGAAAGCGTCGCATGTGTGCTCTCTGGTGACTGATATACCCGATTTTTGCGGCGAATGTACGTCCGCATTCGCCACAAGTCAGCACCCCTCCAATATAATTATAATGAATAGCCGCAGGTGTTCGGGCCTTGAGTTCATCTCGCTTTGTATCGAGCTCTTTTCTACGTCTATCTTCATACTCAAACACCTTTGTTGTAATGGTACGCCTCCAATATGAGCGGTCCGCGGCCTCTGCCTCCCACCGCGAAGAATCTACATCGCATCTTTTCATGTGACGCCTAAGCACATCTTTGTACCGCAAGAACTGACCGCCTTGTTTTCGCTTCCCATTCTGCAGTTCACTATAGAAGATGCACTTGGCCATTCTATCGTTAGACATTCGGGAGACGTGACCGCACCACCGCAGCTGCCTCCGCATCAGATAGGCTTCTATTCCTCCAACGTTAGCTCGCCTCAGAACATCGGTGTTTCTAACACGGTGCGACCAGTGGATGTTCATTATATCGCGTAGGCATTTCAGATGGAATCTATCCAATGTGCGGATGTGTTTACGGTACAAGACCCACGATTCAGAGGCGTACAAGAGATTCGGTAAAACGATTGCCATGTACACAGCCACTTTTGTAGAGAGCTTTATGTCATGCGAACGAAACACCTTGGGACGAAGTTTGCCATAAGCGGCAGCAGCTGCTCCAATTCTGCTATTGACTTCATCATCAAGGATGCACCGCGATGTTATGGTGCTGCCCAGATATTTAAATTTGTCGACTAGCTTTAGTGAATCATCACCAATCTTCATGTCAATTGGGGCACTATTCAGTGTGCCAGAAACCATTACTTCTGTCTTTTTTACACTTATTTTCAGGCCATATTTGCGACATGACTTATCGAGACACGACATAAGCCTTTGAAGACCCTCTGGGGATTCCGACACAAAACACAAGTCATCCGCGTACATTATCTCAGTGATAGTAGCATGAGATACTTTGGTGTGAGCTTTCAGTCTACTCAGGTTGAAGACTCCGCCCCCATCGGTACGGAACCGAACACGAATACCTTCAGATAAAGTTCCTAAGGTGTCCCGAACTACAACTGCAAAGTACAGAGCGAACAGAGTTGGAGCGAGTACACAGCCTTGCTTAACGCCGCAGCTCACAGAGAAGAACTCTGAATCCTCGCTCTGCACATGAACACAACACCGCATGTCATCGTGTAGGAGTCGCATTAAACGGACAAACTTTTCCGTGCATCCAAGTTTCGACAATATAACCCAAAGTGCTTCACGAGGCACACTATCGAAAGCTTTTTCCAGGTCAACAAAACAAAGATACAGCGGTTGGCCCTGCTCTCGACTTTTTTCTTGAAGTTGACGCACAGAGAAAATAGCTTCGCATGCGCCTCGATTAGGACGGAAACCAAATTGAGATTCAGGCAGTATGTCTTCGGACAAGGGCAGCAAGCGGTTGAGAAGGATTCTGGCAAAGACTTTCCCTGGAGATGTCAGCAGGGAAATTCCCCTATAAGAGTTGCAATCCGCTCTGTCACCCTTACTCTTGAATAAAGGACAGATACGAGAGACTTTGAAGTCATCAGGTACTCGCTCCTCACGCCAAAACTGCATGAACAATTTCCAAATGGCCTCATGCAATTCCGATCCCCCATATCTAAGAAGTTCTCCTGGTACATTGTCGATCCCAACCGCCCTCCTGTTCTGCTGCTGTTGAACGGCGACAATAACCTCACGCAGAGACAGTGGATCATCTAGCTCATTGATCATTGGTGATTGGTTCGTCAACCTTATACGCGGAAGATCGGCAACTCTGTCAACGTTCAGCAAGTTCTTGAAATGCTGTTCCCAACGATCATGTATTTCTTTCCTGTTGGTAAGCAATTTGGTGCCATCAAGTGATCTCAGGGGTACTTTGGTACGAATTGCAGACCCAACAAGTTTGCGGACCTCATCGTAGAATGCACCCAGTTGGTTAGTCTCAGAGAGCCCCTGTATGTGCTCGGCTTTATCTTTCCACCACTTGTCCTTTATTTCCCGTGTGTATCTACGTAGCTCAGCTCCACTCTGCTTAACTTGTTTCGCCTCGATGTTATCGCTGTTTTGACGCAAAAGAAACCGATGCTTTTGTATTGCTTTGGACAAAATTTCGTCATTGTCGTCAAACCAATCCTCGTGATTACTGGCTTTAACACCGAGTATCTCCGAGGCAGCGCTGACTAGACTAGACGAGAGCGTTTGCCAGTTAGCTACAGGATCACCGTTCCCAAAGTCCAACGCCTGAATTGAATCACCAACTGCCCGAGAATAGGTCTCACGAATATCTAGACTCTGTAATTTCCCTATGTCTAAACGTTTGGTTTTCACACCTCGAGATCTGCAAGGAGGATGCAGGCGGAGCCTCAGTTTAGAGATGACAAGCCTGTGATCGCTAGAGCAAATTGCATTTGCATCACGCATAACGCGAGTGATACAAACCTGGGAAATGTCTTGCTGTCTGACAATCACATAGTCAATCAAATGCCAATGCTTTGACCTCGGATGCATCCATGTGGTCTTGTATTTAGCTGGGAGTCTGAACATGGTGTTGGTAATAGCCATATGGAATTCGGCACATAGAGACAGCAGAAGTTGCCCATTACTGTTCATGTTTCCTACGCCATGTCTTCCCAAGACCTTAGGCCAAGCTTCGAAATCACGCCCGACTCTTGCATTAAAGTCACCCATTAAAATAATCTTCTCTCTAGAAGGAATCCTAGAGAGAGTATGCGTGAGCTCTTCATAAAACCTGGCCTTGATTTCATCATCCTTGTCCATTGTTGGCGCATATGCACTAATGATGTTAAGGTGATTGTCATTGGCCAGGTGTAAGCGCAACGTGGTAACGCGATCTGAGATGTGAATAGGACATTCCTCCAGTTTTGCTACAATATTATTTTTAATCGCAAAGCCGACACCCGACCTTCTAGGCTCTGAAGATGGAGTTCCCTTCCAGAAGAAAGTGTATCCACCCAGACGCTCTACCCTCTCCCCCTCATCAGGCAGGTGGGTTTCGCTGAGAGCAGCAATATCCACACCATAGCGTCTGAGCTCCCGGGAAACGAGGGCTGTTTTGCGAGGAGGGCCAGCGCTGCCCTCACGATCAAGAAGGGTACGCACATTCCACGTCGCGAAAATCATGTTCTGTTGTTTAATATTTTTGTTTCTTATTTTCTGTTTCTTTCGACCACGTGTTGATTGATGCAGAGACAGCCGCGGTCACTATCCCCGAATAAATATAATGGGCTAAGCCTTTTTTAGGACACCTTTTCTAGTCCTCTCCCCGAATTGGGGAAAGCAGGGCCTCTCTAAATAGAGCTGCTTTGACACTCAGAGTGCTGCCGAATGGCACTGTTAGCCCGGTGCAGTGTTGAAGCGACCACTCTCTCTGAGCCGCCTGCGTGCAGACATTAGACAAAGCCGGGGAGCATCAAACCCGACCTCTCTACCTCCGTCCATCGCCGCAGGACTTTTTGGAAAATCGGAGTCCGTTCTCGATCCAAGTCATTTACGCAGGAGATATTATAGTGCACGAAACATAAATGACAGTGTACGCGCTAACACAGGTGCACTCTTACCCCTACCAGCCTTTATCCAATGGAACAGTGACCCGCTACAATTGGAGACAGGTAGGAGCGTTCGATGCCAGCGCCAGGGAAGCCTCTGGCGCCAACATGGACATTGTTAAGCCCTGTGGCTGACCGGGTTCGCCAGCCGATCTTGGTGGGAGGCATCCACAATCACGGGGTATTGGAAAGGGAAAACTGGGATAGGATACTATAGTCACAGGAGTAGATGAAAGTGACAGTAGCAGCTAGAGTAGTTCGGGGTCGCATACCCGTAGTAATTCGGACAGTGTCGGACAGATAACTGAGAGAATTACCCTCTGAACATAATACGAGTATGTTCAAAGTGGTACATTTATTCTCGCCTTGTAAAGTTTAATCAAACGTCTATTATTATTACAGAGTTCAGATTTTAAGAAAAAGTAGATCGGCGTCAGTTTTTCAGCGGATACGCCGTGTTGGTCCAGTGATCCCGGTTCGATCTCCGGGTCGGGAACAAAAAGTTTCGAATTTTCGAACATTGCTCGGGTTTGCGATCACCAACCCGCATTTGGCAAGCGTGGTGATTATGCCAGTACCCATCATTGCTGTGGTAACTTGAATTTAATGATGGAGGCCTTTTCCCTGCAGTGGGATGATTAAGGCCGTTACTACTCTTTTTTCAGCGGATAAAGTGATGAAAGACACTGTGAATGACTTTTTTTGTCTCCCAACACAAATATTTTTATTCACAATATCACTAGCCGACCAAATAAAAATTTGCAGGGGATATAGAAAATAAAAATTAAACGCATCCATTGCATCTTATGTACTTTAATGCATATGATAGATGTTCGTTGATGATGTGTGTTGTAAAGATAAATTAATTTGTGTCATTCAAGAAATGTCCACCCTATAGCCTAACAAAAACATTGGAGAAAGAGAATTCACTGTAATACCCCATTAATAAGTGTAAAATATGAAATAGAGTTAGGTAGGTTGACAGTCAAGAGGACAACAACAACGCCCCGGGGCGCGTGCGCTCTCTGTCGCGCCATTTTACACATTCCTTCACCCGTGTATGGCTCCTAGCAGGTGAAGGCATTCAGACACAGTATTTATAACTGGTTAAAAAAACAAATTGGCGAAAAAGGCCAGAGAGGATGATATTTAATTTAAAACGCAGTAGTACTTAATAGGTATTGCTATTTTGTATTTAGACACTTTACCTTATCTTGGGTCTCGTTTCATTATTTTAACTCCAAATCATGTCCTGTTTATCGAACAGGAGGATCACTTACACATACGAGTAGCCCCTGTCGGATTTTATCTATTGATTTGTGATTACTCATTCGCGAATCACCATTTTATTCTTGCGGTTATCGTAAACGTAATTCATTTATCATTCAAAATCAAATGATTGCCCCCAGCCGAGATAGAGTATAAACAACAATAAGTAGATTTAGTTCGAGCAAGTGTTTTCAATTACGGCAGAGAGCCGCGCGGCGCACGTGCGGAGATCGCGCGCCGATAGTGCGCCCTCGCCCGCGCCGCCCAGATGCAAACGCTACTGGACAATTGCTTTTCAGTTGTGTCCCTATTTACTGTACATTATTTAAGTAGCCAAACACTGCTGAGTGACGGTAACAATAAGAGAAAAAAAAGTGTATGTTCCTTAGCTAATAACACTGGCATGAAACACACTTTTAAGCTTCATAGAGATTTTAGTAAAATACCTAGTTGGCCCTAAAAATATTATAAATTATTTTAACTGTTCTAACGTTTGAACAGTACTGCTTTATCTTGATCACGCTAATAAACTTTTTAATTCTAATGCGGTTAGAACTACGACGCGCTGCTACGGCGTAGCAAAAGCTTTTGCAGAGTAATGCAGAGTTACACTTTCATAACTGTTTTAAATTGCTATTTATACATATTTACCAGTTAGGACACTTTATTCCTAGATGATTAAGAAAAGATCAATTCTGCGCACCGCCTCTGGTCCGCTTCGCAAAACAAATATTTTTGCACCACTCAGGGCACATTAGCGCTGTAAAAACAATAATACAAACCTAGTCCCGCGGCTTCCTGTAACAAATATGCACTACACCCCACAGTATTCCGTTTTGCACTTTATTATATTTATCATAGGACTCCTATTATTTTCATCAGTTTCGGGTATTGTATAAATCGATTTGAAAAACATGCGTCCAAATTTGTGTCATAATCCCCCTGGCGCAGTGGTCAGTTTGCAAGGGAGGCATGTTGTTTGCGCAGCTGCGAGCGACAGCGCACGCGCCACTTTTGACATTTTTTACATCGCCTCCGTACAATATAATAATAATGTAAAGAGCTTAAACGTTACAATTTGGAGCACTTAATGAAAACACAATGCGCGCAGATTACCGCTCGTGTACTGCAACCGAACCAAATCGACATTTTGTATTATGTTTCCGTTTACAATATTTTATTTTATTGAAACAACTCTAGTCTTGAAGATTGTTAAAATATTAATTTTTTTTTAGGCCCGAGTTCACCAACAGACGTTTTAGTTTAAACAGCGCTTAAACAGCGTTTAAAATATTATTTGACATATTTTGTATGGGAATTGTGTCAAATTAATCGTCACTCTTTGTTTACCGGCTGTTTAAATATTGGTGAACTTGGGTCTTAAAATTTTACTAGATTCATGTTATTTTATTATCTATATAATATTAAGAAACTAATAGAAATTCTCTAACAGGGACTTGTTATACTGTACCTACTTGCAAAATTTTGAATGTAAACTCTAAGTAACGGTATATCCAAAAAATATATCATCATCTAGAAGACTACACTAAGCAAACGATAGTTTAAAATTTTGCTTACAACTTTTGGTCTTTAATGACATTTTTTTTACCTATTCAATACGTGTATTTTGTATTTATACATAGGTAGTTCTATTAAAACGAAATTATTTTAAATATCAGTTAGCGAAGGTTGAAGTATCAATATTTATAATGCCACGTTCTAAAGTTTTGATACTTCGTCTAATTTTAATTCGTTGCCCGCGTCATACAAATCAGTCTATCGCTTGTGCACACAGCGCGGAGCGGCGCCACCGGCCCGCTCCCACCCGCGATCATTTGGTTGCGCATTCGGAGTTTTGTTATTGGATTAAGTTATGGTTTTAACAAAATAGATTAATTTAAAACTCATTCAGGTAAAATAAAAATCCATCCAGCAGATTGCAGACCAGGTTAATCTTATTGGTTGATGATACGAGTATGTTATTAGGTTAAAGTAAAGTAACAACCCGTTATATCTCACGGGCATCTTGAGCACGGGTCTCTCTCCTTATTTTTAAGGAGAGAGACTACGGCTTAGGCCTTAGTTATCGTAAACTGTGATTAAGTGATTGTTTAAAATATTTTTAGGTTTTAATATTCTATGTGTTGCCATTGTGTCACATGGTAGTCGAAAGATGCGAGTAACAGAGAACAGCCACCAGACTGGCAGAAGCGCCATCTCTCGCTGACAAGACAAAAATTGCAAAATTGCACATGACAACCCTTTTGCCAAATTTGAGATTATATAAAAAATTGCCTTTTGGAGGCCTGTCCCCAGCACTTATGTGAGCTAGTGATTATAATGACAGGTTTTAAAGGAATTTTCGTTTGTTTCAGAGTTGCCTGTATAGTACGAGGCCGGGGGCGCCGAGCGCGAGCGCACCCGCGCGCTCTGCCCGCTGCCTGCTAAGAATATATCTAAATTAGAAGTCTACCCTTTAAATAAATTACGTACGTACTATATAAGTCGATCAATATAGCAAAATATTGTTTCGTAGTGAAGTTAACGAGTATTATATACGTATGTGCCTGTTGCAATAACTTAAAAATCTTTGCGAGGTTTCGAAAAAAGATAATTTTTCTTTATTGCAAGAGAAGTGCCTTTGTGCTGAAACATAACGGTAGACTGGTAAAAGTAAATACATAGTAATATAAAACGATTAGGTAACAGAAGTTCAACCTAATTACACAAGTAACTAAACAGTGATACTTAGTAGTAATTTCACTTAGTATCATAGGACCCTACCTAAATAAATAAATAACGCAGGTCTAAAATGAGTTGGTTTAAATATCATGTTTATAAACAATGGCTAATTCATAGTACCTACTGTAATTTTTATAAGATTGTACCTAACGTTTTATACGTAGATTTATTAGTACTTGCTCAAATACGAGAGAAAGCTCCCTTGGAGCTGTGCGCTATGGGCTACGGGCTACGAGATACGAGCTACAAGCTACGGGCTACGAGCTACGAAGGTTCAGGTCTAGACGCTACATGCTCACATTGTTCGTTACATATGGATTTTAAACTTTCGTTAGTGTACTAGTACAGTTGTGTTTTGTTAATTTTGTAAATTGTGTAGATCTATTATTTTGTTTTAAAAAGTTACGTTATGTTGTTGGTATATAATAGCTATCTATATTATCTTTAAATAAAAATATAATTATACCGATGTTTACTTATTTTACTTGTAGGATGTTTTTAAAACTGTTCTTTAAGCAAATAAATTAAAACTAAACTTTAAGCAAGTAAATTGAAAAAAAATACAAATTCTTGAATAAAAATTTCGCAGTGTCGACGAAATTGTTATTTTTTTTTTATTTAAGGCATTGTATTTACTTGTTGGATAATATACCGATTTAAATTTTCATGATCACTATCACTAGAGTTATACGGATAACAAAGTGATCTTATAAGGTCTCTTTTTTTTCCTTTTGAGGTTAAGGGTCCTCAAACTGATTGGAGGTTTATTTAGAAAATTTAAATTTAATAGAACTTTGGTATGCACCTGATTACTACGGCATTAATGAATACAATATGGCGCGCCACGGTCTCGTTAGAGCGCTCGGTGCGCAGCTAAGCACCTGCCGCTGCTGCACAGGTTCGGCTGTTGACTTTGCTGATGCCTTTGCTATCGCTTAGTAAAAGGCATCAGCCGTGATCACATAATTTATCATCAACGTTAATCTTGAAAGCTACCAACCTAATTTTTTTTAATAGTATTTAGAAAATCTACCCATAGAACAAAATGTATGTGTAACTAACATAGACAAATAAAGGGATGCAAGGGGAGGGACCTCGATCTCGGTCACGAATCACTTCCCTCGGAGGGCGGTGCACAGCCTCGCGGGTCCCTCCGCCCTCTGAGCTTTTAAAGCGCGCGCGACCCTCCGGCCCTCACAGTTGATATCCGGATGCGCCCGCGCCGCCCTCTCATTAACAACACTCCAGAGTCAATCTAGGGCATATTTCTAAGCTGTAAATAAGAGGTTTATTGGTATTCTATCTTCAACTAATAGTGAACATTACTATAAACGTATTTAAATAAAGCCTGTGCTAGAAGATACTGAACTTACTTTACATATTTTTAAAGACTGTTATGCTCATTTCAAGTTCGTGTATATTCTTTGTTTGCGGTGATAAATAAAAAATATAATCGCGATGATCGCCGAAATCCGGTCGTTCGGTGCGGCGCCGGTAAGCGAGGCGATGCTGCCGTGCGGGTTCGAGTCGTGCGAGTTCACGGTGGAGGACCTGCTGGCGGCGGCGGCGGCGGGTGTGGCGGGTGCGGCGGGTGCGGCGGGCGAGGCAGCGGGGCGGTGGAGCGCGGCGGCGCTGGGCTCGGCGGCGGGCGCGGCGGCGGCGGCGCTGGCGGCCCCGCTGGCGGGCGACGTGTGGGCGCGCGGCGCGGAGCTGGCGCTGAGCGGGGGCGCGCTGCGGCTGCGGCTGCTGGCCGCGCTGCCGCCCGCGCGACGCCCTCACCTCTGGTTCGACGAGGCCGTGCTCGCCGCACTGGATATGCCCTTCCTCACGCTAGCGAATATCAAAGGTGAGCTTACATGATTATTGAAAGACATAAGACGAGCTGTGCCCGCAATTACATACATTGTTTAGATCCCAGACTGAGTAACTATTTAAAAACTTTTATTGTGGAAATAAGAAATAACGAATGTACCACAAACATCCGGACCCGAACCAATGTAGGAAAACATTTTTTTTCTACATTGACCCATACGGGAACCGAACCAGGGACCCTGAAGCTGGCGACACCTTGAATACCAGTGTGTAAACCACTCCGCCATAGTGGACTACACGATACTCGGCATGTCTATACAATACCCTCTTTTTTAGGGTTCCGTAGCCGAATGGCAAAAAACGGAACCCTTTAGATTCGTCAAGTCTGTCTGTCTGTCTGTCTGTCTGTCCGTCCGTATGTCACAGCCACTTTATTCTGAAAGTATTAGCATTAGATAGTTGAAACTTGGTAGGTAGGTGTATATGTTGACCGCTTTAAGATTCTCATACAAAAAATAAAAAATAATGATATTTAAGGGGGGCTTCCCATACATACTCGTAGAACTAAAATAAAAATAAAAAATTTACCCTAACCTACGCGGATGAGGTGTCTATGGATAGGTCTTTTAAAATTACATTGATTTTTCCCAAAAGTCTAACGTTTGGAAGATAGACGCTTCCAAAGTGGTAAAATGGGTGTCCCCCCCCCCTCTAACTTTTAAACTAAGCAAGTGAAAATTTTGAAAAAAATACATTATGTAGATCTTAACAAAAACTTACAACGAAAATTGGTTTGAACGAGATCAAACCAGTAGTTTTTAAGAAATAGCACATCATGTTTAACAACCGCAAATATAACTTTGTCCTTCTCTCGGAAAACTCCGACCAAATCCCGCCTACATCCCTACTAATATTATAAATCTGAAAGTAACTCTGTCGCTGTGTTACGCTTTCACGCCTAAACCACTCAACCGATTTTGATGAAATTTTGTACGAAGGTTGATTAAACCTTGGGAAACCGTGTGTTTGTTTGTTTGTCCGTCTTTCACAGCAAAACGAAGCGACCAATTGATGTGATTTTCTAAGTGGATATACTTAAGTAGTTGAAAGGATGGAGAGTGACATAGGTTACTTTTTGTCTCTTTCTAACTCCTCACTTCTCTACAAGGCCTCCCTTGTTTAAATATTGTATGAAGCATTCCGCAATTTTCAAGGTAGAAAGCTAAAAATTGGTATGGTTGATTTATTTTGGAAATCGGCCCTCAACCCCTTAAAACAGGGGGTGAAATTTTATTGTTACCCCGAATTTAAGATCTATATCACGTATTTTTTTTTAATTTTCACTTGCTTAGTTTAAAAGTTCGAGGGGGGCACACATTATACCACCTTGGAAGCGTCTACTTTCCAAATGTTAGACTTTTGGAAAAAATGGTTTTAGGAACCTCTATTTTAAAAGACTTATCCATAGATAAGTTATAAGCAAAGGTTTAAGTAAAAAAAAAATTTTAGTTTTAGTTCTATGTATGGGAAGTGTAAATGGAAGTGTAAATGTATGTGTAAATGTGTCTATGTAAGTGTAAATGTATTTATTTTTTGTATGAGAATCGTAATGCAGTCAACAGGATACAACTAGAGTTTGGCTAATGAAAGCTGAACCCAGGGTTTTTTGAAGTGGTAACATTAACTATAATGACATTATAACAATGTCATTCAAACTGTAGTTTGTTGAGGATTGATTGATGTTGATACTTGATTTCAGGGGGAACGTTTAAATCTACTATTAAAATAAACATGTAACTACAATGGACTTATCCTAATTTAACCGTGTAAGTGTGCGTGTAAAAGAATTAAAAGTCAACCGACTATATAAAAAGCCAAAGGCTTAATATTGAAGTTAGTTAACATTTACCAAAAACAAGAAAACAGGAAAAGTATCAAAATTGTTTGTTTCAAATATGATTGGTGATTCCATATTTAGATTTTTTGTAATTCCCGCCTTTTGCTAGGTTCAGCTTTCGTTGGCCAAACTATACTTACCAAGTTTCAACTGTGTAATGCTAATACTTTCAGAATAAAGTGGCTGTGACATACGGACGGACAGACAGACTTGACGAAACTATAAGGCAAAAAAGATTTAAAAAAAAGGACATTTCAATTCAGCTAATGAGTCATCCACAAATATTTAGCATCCGGGCGTGCAATATATTTAACATCATCGTAATCGTAGAACACTGAAACGGTTCGTTAACGTGTGTTGTTCTCGCGTAGGCGGGCAGAGCTACGCGTGCCACAAGTGCGGCGCGCTGTTCGAGCGTCCCAACCCGCTCAAGCTGCACCTGTTCCTCGCGTGCGCCGCGCCCTCCGCCGCCGCGCTGTGGGCGCGCGCGCTGCCCCTCCTCCGGGAGCGCCTGCCGCCCGCCCCCGCGCCCGCGCCCGCCCCCGCCACCGCCGCCGCCGCCGCCGCCGCCGCCCGGCTCGAGGCGATCGCGGCGGAGTGGGGGCGCGCGCGCGGCGGCCACGTGTGCGTCTACTGCGGCAAGCTGTACTCGCGCAAGTACGGCCTCAAGATCCACATCCGCACGCACACGGGCTACAAGCCGCTGCGCTGCCGCTACTGCCTGCGCGCGTTCGGCGACCCCAGCAACCTGAACAAGCACGTGCGGCTGCACGCGGGAGCGGGCGCGGCGGCGACGGCGGGGGGGGCGCACGCGTGCGGCGTGTGCGGCAAGCGGCTGGTGCGGCGCCGCGACCTGGAACGACACGTGCGCGCGCGCCACGCCCTGTGCGCCGCGCCCTGAGCCACTGTGATTATGATGAAGCAACCTTCTGACGAAAACTAAGTCATCATCATGCAATCTCGTAACCGTAGTAAGACACCGCAGTCTTTTCCCTCCGTGAGTTACAAATGTGTCGCGAGACGAGAGACTGCAGCACGTGAGATTAATCGTAATTTAGTTTTTAATCTGCCTTAAACTTAACGATTAATAAATTTATCTTGAAGGGTAAATAAATAAGCCTACCTACTGGCCAAGTGCGTGCCGAAACAAGCGTAGTGTAAAGTTGCGTAGTTGCACGTTGCAACTGTTGCAACTGTTGCAAGTGCAGATTTATATGATTTTGTGGTGTTGCATAATTTACATTAAATTAGGCACTTTCCAAACGCCGTGGCGAAGTGGACAGACAAAAAAATACCCCGCCCCACAGTTTGCAAAGCGCCTTATACTAGTGATGTGCCGGATCAGTGTCCGTATCCGCAGAAAAAGACATCTATATCCTTACTATTTTGACTGATATTTCAATTTAAGTTTCAATAAATACATAAAATCTATGTAAGCACAAGTTATTTATTAGGTAGCAATAAAAAAGCTATTAAATTATCAAATATATTTAAACCTACTTTAAATTGCAAATATGTATCATAATGTAAATATTTAAGTTAAGTTTAGTATGTGTACTATACCTACCTATAGTGTTAGTCAAAGGTACTAAATCAACTATCTTTATAATGGAATAATCAAGTTAATATTTATGGTAAAATTTAAAAAAATGTGATATACCTACATATATTTTTAAGAAAGTTAGATCCGTATACGCGGATATACCTAATAGATTAGGTACTTGTGCCTACCTGTTTCACATAGGTAACTCTTTTTTTTCTGACGTGAATTGCTATTAGTTTTTGTTTTTGTTTGGTGTAATTAATTTCCGCTTTCTAGGACTTCGACTACGAAAGACAAGATTACTGTTTGTTTTAAGCAGACCTTTATCTTTTTAACAACACTAATTTGGAACCATATTATGGGGAAATGGTGTTCAAGCAAGTAGTATGTACATTTATTGCCCAAAAGAAATGTACATACGAGCTATTTTTAATAAGCATCCTTGGACGCCATGTGCACCAATATTTAGGGAAGACAGGATTCCTACATTTCCTAGTTTATATATTTTTGAGATTTGTAAGTTCGTCAAGACATATCCTAACCTGTTTGCGAAATTTGAACATGTTTACAAGTATAGTGCCAGACAGGGCTGCCAGCAAATAAATCGCGTCTATACAATATAGTATCTGAAATTATACAAAATTTGATCGCATTACACATAATTAGCATTTCATCAGTCGTTTTTATTTTCATAATTTTATAAAACTAAAATACTGACCTGTAGTTTAATGCTGTTTCGTTATGTTTACTTATTACTTTGTTAATTTCTGACAGTATAAGTACTTTTTAGTTCTGGTCACATTTAAGAAGTCATAGTAGATCACTTTTGCAGGTCTGTGGTAAAGGAGATGTCCCAAATTGTATGGAGGCCAGGCCCAGAACCTGTACACCCCACCAAAAGATAGACCAATACACCTACAAGATTTTGTTATTATTCAATTCTTTTAAAATGGCTTCGTTAAGTGGTTCAAATAAAGAGTTAAGTAAGAAAATAGCAATACAAAACAAAACCATCATGGCGGAAGATGACATTTTGATGACATCTGTCAGTTTTGGTTTCATAATCGCGCATCTAGGAGTCGAGTGCCATCGCTTGCTGTAGTAACAACAAACATTATGAAAGTAATGTGTCAATCAATACCAAATCCAGAAATCGAAAATGAGGTCGTTATAATGAACTACATTTAAAACGTGACAAGCAGAACAAAAACTTGAAGTGAATGACTATGCCAAAGTGACAAGGGGTATCTGACAGCTACTGACATTTAAAGTTTTTTTAGATTGACGCCATCTTGGAATGCCTATGAAGTTTGATAAATTATTCGATCTTGTTTATTTTTGAACCACTAAATTATATGTTATATAAATTTATATGTATTTTTCACAGAATCAATAAATTTTTCTTGATTTTTGTAAATGGTGTACTATGTCTGGGCCTATTATGGGACATCTCCTTTAAATCTGCAAATTTGGCTGTATGGATATTATGTACTAAGGTCGTAAAACTTGTAATAGAAAAAAAAATCTGCAAATAAATAAAACAGTGTCGATCTGATCTGTCAAAATTTGTTTTTGGTACTAGAATGAAAACCAAAATTCTTAAAATTTGTCTGAGTTGAGTAGGAAAATTTATTTGCCTTTTGGAAAAATTTTCAGTAAAAAAAATGAAATCCACACACAAAAAGGAAGTTAAATTTGAAAACTGACCTGTAATTTTATGTTGTTTGATAGTTTATAGACTATAGTATTGGTCACTTAAAAAAATCATAAATAAATTAATAGCTTTTGCAGTTAATATCAGTATATAACGAACCCGCATCACCTCGCATACCGGGCGTGGAGTTGCGGGTTCGAGTCCCGCCTGAGACATAATTTTTCAAGTTTATTTAGTGATACAATTTATTTGGTATTTGGTAAATTTTATGTAAAAAAACTAAAGTCACACACAATAAGGATGATAAATAATTATATAAATATAAAAATTTGTTGCTCTTGGCTCAAAAGCAATACATCCACCTTGTTTAGCTACACCATTCTTAGTACTCATAAGAGCCGATATTGTTTCGGTTTTCAAACACAAATGATTAAACGCTTCGAACCCCAAGCAACAACCTGTTGGAATTGTGTCTGGAATAACTCACGGTCGAAGGGTTAAGAGTACTTACATTTGTTGCACGAAATAATCTCGGTATTCAATAACTTCAACCTAAATTTTGTGGCAATCTAAGGAAGGTGCCAAGATTTTCAATTTCTTCAACTTTTTTGTGACAGTCAAAAAAGGCGCCAACAGAGAAAACGAAAGATATATTTTTTCATTTATTTGTTCCTTACGGAACCAGCTAAGGTCTGAGACCATGCTGCCATGTCATTAGTGGGAATCCTACATTCCTAATGAATACATTAAATATCATAAATACTTACTTACACCAAATAATTTAACCTAACCTAAGCTTTTGTATCGTATTATACGGAATGATTTTGGATACAATATACCGTCTGATTATACATATTTTGTATCCAAATATACGATCTGTGCAGCCCTGTGCCAGACATAAAAACAGGCTAGCACAACACAACCCGTATCAAAATCGGCTTTGTACGGTCGTAAGTCGTAATTGCTACGCCATGGCTGTTACTATTTATAATAAACTAGCTGACCCGGCAAACGTTGTTTTGCCATAAAAATTATTAAATTACTAAAATGGCTAACAAAAAATAGGGGTTGGTGGTAAAAGGGTAAAAATTTAGGGTTGTATATATTTTATAAAATTTTAATATTTTACTACCCTACCCCTACCCTACCCTACCCCTACCCTACCCTACACATACCCTACCCCCACCCCTACCCTAAACCCTTCCCTACCCCTACCCTACCCTTACAAAAAAGACGATAATTGATCAGTTATCGAGCGGGATGAAAAATGATTAAATTACTAAAATGGCTATTAAAAAATAGGGGTTGGTGATAAAAGGGTAAAAATTTAGGATTGTATGTATTTTTGTATGTTGTATCATAAAAAAATAGAAATTAAAAATTTTGTCTTAAAAATAAAATTAGAAATTTAGGGGTGGACTACCCCTAACATTTAGGGGGATGAAAAATAGATGTTGGCCGATTCTCATAGACACCGGATAAGCACAAAAAATTTCATCAAAATCGGTCAAGCCGTTTCGGAGGAGTATGGCAACGAAAACTGTGACACGAGAATTTTATATATTAGATTACCGGATCGAACAAAAGAACTTAAGGGAAGCTTATTTAATCGTCAATTATTTAATTTATTGGTTAGCGGCTGTTTTTATATAATAAAAGATTATCTGACATATAATTTTTGATTCCTGTGTAACTGACATTTAATTTCTATTTAAAATATAATTGTGACTTTAAATTTAAATTTTATTAATATTATTGGTTTGACATACTCGTACTTTATACATCTTTTAATCTAATCTAATATTTAATTTGTATTATTAATGACATTTATATTGATTAAAATTGTAATTATGTATTAGCATGCTGCTTCATATGGCTGGATGAGTGATTCTAATGTAATATGTTTTGTCATGTACACACGGCGGCACGTCAGACTATACATGTTGACCTTGAGGCCGCCTTTATGCCCTACGTAATAAAAGCTGTTATCGCAGTTCAACTGTTTAACTTGATGTGCTGTCGAGTGTACCTCATTCAAGAGCAAATAAATTATTCTTATTCTTACCATTTTATATATACCTACCAAGATTATAATTTACACGCAATCAAAGGTCAACACTGATCCCTCAATTGATATCAGGCGTATTTAAAATGTGTTGCAACTCCAAAAACAATACTCTAATCTTCTAATCATTAGGTATAAATGCTGGTAATAGTGTTATAAAAGCTGTATACTAACAAACAGTGATCCGTGTTATCTTAAAGTTTATCTTCGACTGTCCGTCACGCCTAGTTCTACTTACGTTTATTTTATTTCAAACTAATCGCTCCGTCCGCATCGGAATCGGCTATATTTATCGCGTTCTTGATTATATCGCTTTCCATAGTGAATAGTGATTTATTTTTTAATTGCTATCCATGTCATTCTCTACACCAAATTAAGTAAATCGAGATCAAAACTGATCTAATAAAATTATCAGGATCTCAAATATAACTAGTAATGGTGCTTACTAAGGTGGCCGGAAGGCTTCGAGAAAAAGCAGGTAGGTACTTCGTTGCTCGTAGACCCAGCGCAGTTCAGCGCCCACCTAGCGAGGCGCGGCTAAGAAACTTAAACTTAACTTAGTTGCATACGTTTCAAAATGCCACTGAGGCTCGACGGCTCTTAGCCAAGCTTGGGAAGTAACGCTCTCCGACAAAAGCTGCGCTTGCCGCGCCGCGCCAGGTTTGCGCTGGGTCTTAAGAGGACTACTAGAGGGAATTTGCTAAAATGATACTTGTACGTAGTGCTGGCGACCTTTAGATATTGATTTATTGATAGTATGCGAGTACATGCCGTGGCGGTCGATTATGCACTGATTTGATGACGTGAAAGGTAATGCAATGCTGATGTGTGCGGTCAAGACCGTACAATACTGTTCTTTGAGAATTGATTTTCTTCAGAAATAATAAAATTGAATCAATTAGGGGCAGCTCTTAGCTCTAGTAGTCGCCTTAACCGGTCCAACTTTACATTGATAGCGGGAAAAGTTAATAAATAAAAGATGTCGTTAGGGTTTTATGTTTTATTAACTTAAAGCTACGGCTACTGGCCCGCGACCTTGGCGGCGATGCGCTTGTCGCGCTCCTCGGCGATGGTGAGGCGCACGCCCTTGCCGCGCGGCAGCGAGATGTACGCCTTCGTGCCCTTGCCGATGATGAACACGTTGTTCAACCTGCCGACAGGGGGGGCCGTCACTGCTTGCACTACTGCTAATACTAATAACGACTAACTAAATACACACTGCGATACCAAAATGACTCCTATAGCTATTCTTATTTGAATGATGACTTGTGTAACAGCTGTACACGTGATACTGGCCGAATAGTGTACCCACTGCGAAAAACGCAAGTTCGTGGCCATAAAAAAAGAAGATGATTGACATTTATTTCAAGTCCGTGTCAACTTTATAACCCAGACAAATTATATCGGCATGCAATGGCATAAATTATCATGTAACCATTTGATTTTATAGGTTGAACTAAAGTGCACTAATCCTTATGTCCAATGGGTGCATTTCTAGTTGGGACACTTTTTTGCCACTGATTGTTTATCTAGTTTTTATATTACAACACTTGACTACTACTACTACAGGTTTAGGCTATTTATAAACATGAAATAAAGAGTTATTATGCCACTAATATTGTATTCTACGTCCTACTAATATTATAAACGTGAAAGTTTGTGGGTATGGACGTTTGTTTTTCACACTAAAAAAACTCACCTGATTTAAATGAAATTTGGCACAGTGTCAGTCAGTCTATTCACTGGAATAACCTATCTACTTTTACCCCAGGGAAAAGGTACAGTTTTCGTGGTAAATACATAGTTTGCATTTTAACAGATCTGAATAAAATTATGCACAGTGTTAGTTTATTGGTTAGAATTCCATATAGGCTTTTTATACCGGTAAAAGCTTCTCCAAGGGGATTATTTTTTTACAGGATAATTTTTAGATTACTGCACTTTTAAAATTCAATGTTCCACGCGTACGAAGTCGCGGGCAAATTAGTAATAAGTATTTGATGCAAAACTTGTATGGTCGCCTAAATGTTATGATTTATTATATTTTGTCTCAAAACTAGTGATTTGCACGAGTATCTATGAGTAATAAAGTGAGGCGAGTGCCAGTGACCTGGTGGCGAAGGTGTGTCCGGTGGAGTCGCGGATGTGCACGATGTCGAAGGAGCCGGGGTGCCGCTCGCGCGACACGATGGTGCCCACGCGGCCCAAGTTCCGCCCGCCCGTGATCATGCACAGGTTGCCTGCGAAATACACGCAATACATCCTATTTATTTATATTGGACAACAAACATCCGAGGGGCTATAGACCAGGGTCGATAATTTTTGATACCAAAAAAATTATAGTAGGATGAAACCCATTGGAAGAGGTAGAGAATATAACAAAAACGAAAGGAAAAATAAATTACGGGCGATCTGAGGTCGGGAAGAGGGAGAGGGGGAGGTTTTCAGGGTAAAAAACGGTAAATCTCGATTTACGGTAAAACTGCAAGTCTTGTGAAAAAAGTTAAATAAATAAAGGTAATAAAAAGATCTACAACTTTTACATCGACACTTTTTTCACATAACCTCAAAATTTATGTGAAAAACCCGAATAACCGTGTTTTTGGTTTTTATTTTTATCTTTTGCAAAAAAGAATATTTGTTCACGAAATTTAGTGAAAACTTACCTTTGTATGTCCCAAACATACAGTAATTTTTTTGATTTAAAATATTCATTTTTTCACCTTATTTTGACTTAATATCGAAAAAGAACCCTAATTTTCAATCGAAAAATCTCACGTCAAAATATCTGCTTTTTTAAAAAAGTTGGTGTGTTTTTTGTTCGTTGAACTCTCTACTTTCTGATGGTATAAAAAAAATACATTACTATGGTAAATGTTCTCAGAAAATGCAAATAATGAAGAAAACTCGAATCCGAAAATTGATTTTTTTTTTTGAATCATTATGTATTATTTTGAGCTATTTATTAAAATTTACACTTTAATTACTAGAAAAACGTAAGATTTCATGTTCAAAAGGTAGTAAGCCACATACTATGGAGACTGTACACCGTATGTAGTATGTGTATAGTCTCCATACCCCATACCTTCCTAGCCCCTTCCCTCTTCTATATAAAATAACTTTTGAGGGGCTAACATTTTCCGAAGGTCACTCAGGTATATAAGTAATCCTAAAATAGAAATCAATATAGGTCTCTACGCATATAATTTAAAGAAGATTCGAAAACTTTTTCAAAATATTGTAGATGTCTTATTATATACAATATGTTATAAAAACCCTGTCAGATCCGAAAGGGTCATAAAGTTGCTATATTAACATAACCAAAATAAGTATCAAAATTACGTAATTCATGAATACGTTTTTTATCGATTTTTAAAGTCAACACAGGTTTATCACCCATTTACCCCTACAACGGGGATATTTTCAAAATGTGTTAACACTCCCCGTCGCGCGGCTCTATTGGCGGCATTGACGCAAGCAAACTACTCGCTTTTCGGCACCGCAATAAACATAGGCGGCGCCTTTGACATAGCGTAAAGGTAGCCGCCCGCTTTGATTCAACTCGCCGCACGGCATGTGTCGGTGGTTATATCCTGATCATGCATTATTATTTATTATTACGACAGGTCAGTTTTGCGAAGACATTACTTCCGAGTGGTCGTACCGTTCTGCTCCGCAAAATGTCGTATTCTACAAATAGTTTTCATAAAATTATGTGACAGTGAAGCAAAAATGCGTGTGCGGATTGTTGCGCTTAAAGCGGATACGAGTGTGTTACAATCGGTTCGGGACAACCTAGTGCGACGCTGTGAAGCCTGTATTTCTGACGGTGGCAGAAATATGGAACAACATCTTCGCCACAACCATCAAATGAGTGTAAAATAAAAAACTAAAAACACGGTTATTCGAATTTTTCACGTAAATTTTAAGGTTATGTGAAAAAAGTGTCGAAACAAAAGTTGTAGATCTTTTTATTACCTACAACTTTGCCATTTAACTTTTTTTCATAAGACTTGCAGTTTTACCGTAAATCGAGATTTACCGTTTTTTACCCTTAAAACCTCCCCCTCTCCCTCTTCCCGACCTCAGATCGCCCGTAATTTATTTTTCCTTCCGTTTTTGTTATATTTTCTACCTCTTCTATTATAATTTTTTTTCATTTTTTATCATTTTTAAATTTATCGACCCTGGTCTACTAGTACTAATTTAAACTTAAAGTAGGCGGTACCATACATAGGCATATTATTTTAATTCCATATTTAGTCATGTTCCTTAGAGGCATCTCTCGCGGACAATACTGAACAGAATCAGATCAGACCATTAAATGGAGGCATTGTTCGCAAGAAGTGCCTCATAATAGGTGCATTCGAATTGTATGTCACCATTATTGACAATTGTTTATATTTTCTTGATTGAAGTCACGATTATTAGGGTTTATCCGTGACCACGACTGCTGTACAGTATTCAAAACACCGTGATAAACAGAAATAAAACGTCAAACCCTAAAATGAACGCAAGTTAAATCTGTAAATTTACCCTTCAGTTCATGTAAACTTAGAAAATAATATATCTTCTGTCGAAAGCGACGTCCGAGTGCTAATATAAAATAGGGCTGTCATTGTAATTGCATTTTTATTATCTCTAATGTTAGTAGAATATCCCATTAGTCGACTCAATTCGTCTGATCGACGAATAAAGACGGCGTTTTTGACACAAAACTATTTCTGTAATCTAGAAATTAATTTCTATAAAATAAATATTATGCAAAAGTCTGTTTTGTTAGTAAAGAGTTTTTTCAACTACTTAAAATTGTTTCTATACCCGGAGTGTACCCCTATTGTATGATAAAATAAACACAATATTTTTATTCATGGAATTTGTTTGTTAAACTAATTATTTTTCTTATCAATATTATAATTTGTCAATTTTTTTATTTTTTATTTAAATGAAGTATGTAAATTCCAGAATACAAAAAACACAACTTTTTTTGTTTTTTTCAGACATTTCAATAGTCTGATAGACTTAACCCAATTGATTGTACCGTTATTAGTTTTGTCTGATTCCACAATTTTAATTTTAATTTGACTGCTTGGGTGTATATGGTATTTATTACAAGTTGAAATCTGCCAGAGGTAACATGCAAAATCGAAAATTTTCACCATTCAAACCATTTTCAAAACTGCAATTTTTAAATGATATCTTCTCAAATAAATACTTACATAAAATTTTTGATTTCCCTATGGTACGAGGGTCCGTGACTTTTTGAATTTCTGACCTCTTTACTGAAAAAGCAACACTACTCCTGGTATCTGTCAGTTGATTCCTACCAAAATTTGAACTTGCTGCGTCAGTTAGTTTGTGTTTGACAGCTATTTTTATCAGACTACCCAGTAATTTGAGGAAAAAATGGAAAAAGTGAATTTCGTGTGCTTATTAAGCATTATTTTTTGCGAAAAAAAACCATTACCGAGACCAAGGCTAAGCTTTATAAATACTATAGGGACTCTGCACCATCAATTTCAATGGTAAAAAAGTGGTTTACTGAATTTCGTTGTGGCCGTAAAAGCACTGAAGATGCCGAACGTCCTGGACGCCCAGTTGAGGTCTCTACACCCGAAACAATCGAAAAAATTCACGATATGGTGTTGGCCGACCGAAGATTGAAATTGCAAGAGATTGTGGAAGCCGTAGGGATCTCGCATGGCTCAGTGGTTTCAATTTTAAAAGATCAATTGGGCATGAGAAAGCTTTCCGCAAGATGGGTGCCGCGTTTGCTCACAGTCGACCACAAACGCAATCGTGTAACAAGGAAGGTTTGGCGTTGTTTAATCGCAATATGGAGGAGTTTTTGCGCCGTTTTGTAACCGTGGACGAAACACGAATCCATCACAACACACCAGAGACCAAACAACAGTCAAAACAGTGGGTTTCTAAGGGTGAATCGGCGCCAAATAAGGCCAAGGTGGGTTTGTCAGCCAATAAAGTTATGGCGACTGTTTTTGGGATGCACGTGGGATAATCCACATTGACTACCTTCAAAAGGGAAGAACAATCAATGGGGAATATTATCCCAACTTATTGGACCGCTTCAATGACGATTTGAAAAAAAACCGACCTCATTTGGCCAAGAAAAAAGTTCTTTTCCACCAAGACAATGCAAGGGTGCACACATGTGCAGTTGCCATGGCAAAAATCCATGAATTGGGCTATGAATTGCTCCCTCATCCGCTCTATTCTCCAGATTTGGCTCCGAGTGACTACTTTTTGTTCCCAAACCTGAAGAAATGGCTTGGTGGAAAAAGATTTGACTCCAATGATGAAGTCATCTCGCAAACAAAGGCCTATTATGAAGACCTCGACAAATCATATTTTTTGGAAGGGATAAAAAAATTGGAGATGCGTTGGACAAAGTGTATAGAGCTCAAGGGAGACTACGTTGAAAAATAAAATGATTTGTTTATCAAAAAATCTGTGTTTTATTCCAAAAGTCACGGACTTATTGACCCGCCCTCGTATACTTTTTGTGCCCATATGTTTACTATAGACTGGTTTCAACTGATATCAAATTAATTAAAACAAACAATTTATTTGAATGAAAACATCTAAATACACATAGGTCTTAAGTATAAGAAATGGATGTAAGTATTCAACTTGCAAGAGTGCAAAAATAAATACATATTTTTTGTCTACATATTTGACAGATTCGTGGCCCTAGACAAGTTGCTTTATAATATTGTTTTCACTCAATGAATAGATAAATGTATTAAATAATATTGACAAACATTCAATTGATCATTAGCTATTGCCTTTTCCAAACTGTACGGTCCATCACCGTACATTTCTTACATTCGCAATAATGTTACTATGTGCGACTGACCTAGATTACTTAAAATACAAACTACTTGGGTATTATATTCGTTTTACGTATTAGTTCGCATTTATTGCCTGGCAAGACGGCCGCGACTCATAGCATTTTATTTAGTGTGTAATTTCTATATTAATAAATATACTGCAATCAATAAGGAGTTTGGATTTACACCTCGTCAATATTAAGAAAGTTATATGGTTAGCAAGAGACCATACAGCCTTTTCCAAACAGTCATTTGTCATCTAGTCGTCCACCATATAGAGATTGGATACTCGGATGGATATTTGCCTAAAGTTGTAGTGTTGACTGTTATGGAATGCTTTTATATCCAAAACATCCCAGCATATCGGGTTCCATATACATATTTTAAGCAGTCGCTTCCATGTCCTAGCCAAAAAATAACTACCATCTGATTATCCAATCTCTGACCATAACAGAATATTAGAAAACAACTTGTCTAAGGCTGTAGTAACTAATTGATCAAAATTAAGGGAACAACCCCTGCTAGTAATATAACTATTACAATATGACATACCTGATTCAAACTTGATAAAGTCCATGATCTTGGAGGTGGCGATGTCGAGCTGAACGGAGTCGTTGACCTTGATGAGCGGGTCGGGGTAGCGGATGGTGCGGCCGTCGTGCGTCACCAGGTACGGCACGTTCTTGGGGCCCGTCGCCACGCGCTTCACCTTGCACAGCTTGTACTGGTGGGCAACAACAACACGCATCACATACAATACTATCATTATCATCATCATTAGCCTATTGCAGTCCACTGCTGGACATCGGCCTCCACAAATGCACGCCACTTAGGTCGATCCTCGGCTTCTCGCATCCGGCTCCTGCCAGCCACCTTGCGCAAATCATCACTCCACCTGGCCTGAGGGCGTCCTACATTACGTTTACCGAGACGCGGTCTCCACTCAAGAACTCGTTGACCCCATCGGTTGTCGGTTCTGCGGCTAATATGGCCAATACTATCAAATATTATTATCTAAACAAAATACAGTTGCCTTTATTTAGCTAAGAAATAAGCCTATCTATACATTTATAATGTGCCATATTATCTATGTGAATGTATCAAGTTATGGTCATCATAGAAAAGCTTTTTTCTCTGAGTGAGGCATATCAATTGACCCTAGATGTAGGTATTATGCAATTTACACATTTTTCAATTAATATAGGCAGAATGAGGGGGGGAGACAAAAAAAGGATTTCAGTAGGGTAAAGTCAGTCAGTTGTTGAACACTGTATAGTTATAGGACAGTTGCTTTTGAATATTAAAAAATTAGATAACTTTATACAAATAACGACATCTTAAGTTGTATAATTAATGACAAAATTTCTTAATACATACTAAAGATTGTTTTAGTTCATACATTTTACGACAGATTGCAGCAACAGTGTCAAAAAAAAATCCGGAAAACGACGTCGGAAGCCAACAATTGTCTTGAAAAATTCTTGTTTTGTTATGATATTGGCATAGTGGTAAATGTTATTGCTTTGGCTGTTTGCAGAGTAGTAAGATATCATACAGTTTGGACAATTAATCGCAACAGCTTGCAACTCATCAATGTTAAGTTTAGAGGTTTTTTAGTCTGTCCAATGATTGTATGCAACAATTGAAAAAAAAACAGTTATTCAATTCCATTCCACTATTCTTACACATAGTTGTAATAGCAATTAGATCTGTTAACCTCATTTTTAATCTCAGACATTACAGACTACTCTTGTCAGTTATTGGACGGTGTCCACAGCTATGATGGCGTAATCACCATGCATGCCAAAATTCAACTTGCATTTAATGCAAGTTGATGATTACATACATGAGCAAAGTTTAAAAATTCAAAACTCTTTGCCTGACCCAATAATATGTAAAAAAACATGTTTTTAAGTTTTTATATAATTGAATATAAAAACTAGGAACCCATTCCATGCTTGAACAAAAGTCACAAGCTATTGTTGATATTTACTTACAGAACAATACTATCTATACATGAATTATATCATACCTTAGCTTCCTCAGGAGTGATTCTATGAATGGTGAATCTGCCCTTCACATCATAGATAAGACGGAAGAGTTCATTTGTTTTTTCAATAGATACAACATCTGAAAACAATCAAAAGTAACATTTTAAGTGGGGGTGGGTACTGATACACTACAACCCCCAAAATCTTAATACATAGGCTGCACTAAAAGTATCGGGAATAGAATATTTCCACTGTTGGTGTCTTATTAAAATCTTTTTAATTGCAAACTCCTTGGGTTTTAAAAATCGAATACCATTTATATATAATCCTGGATATATGCATACAAACCCGAAACAAAAAACCAGTCACAAGTTTGGGTGTTCGAAAATGAGTTAAAGCCAACAAAATATGTTTGTTTACGGAGTGTTGCAAAAAAAATGGTGACCACGTTTGTCTCTGAAACCAGCCATGTTGAGACTATTCCTTTTGAGGGACAAAGAACGGTTAATGCAGAATTGTATGCTAGCATTTGTTTGCCACAGGTCATTTCTGAACTCCGTAAAGAGAACTGCAACCGCCACATCATCCTCCATCACGACAATGCAAGTTTTCACACCGCGCACAGATCAAAAGAGTTTTTAGAGCAAGAAAACATAGAATTATTAGACCATCCGCCCTACAGCCCCGACCTAAGCCCTAATGATTTCTATACTTTCCCTAAAATTAAGGTGGTCAGAGATTTTCATCACCTGAAGAAGCTGTGGACGCCTACAAAACGGCCATTTTGGAGACCCAAACTTCCGAATGGAATGGTTGCTTCAATGATTGGTTCCGTCGTATGGAAAAATGTGTCAAATTTCGCGGAGAATACTTTGAAAAGCAATAAATACATTTTTAAATAGTAATGTTGTGTCACTTCTTTGATTCCCGAAATTTTCAGTGCCGTCCTCGTACCTCCTCTAAACTACTTGCGAAGTTCCTCGGCGAGGTACTTCTACAAAGTTCGGCGAAGTTCGCAGTGCGTCACTACTGTACTCGTTCCACTTCGCGATGTGCTCATTCGCAACTTCGTGCCCTTTGACTCTGGCGCAAAGACCGACAACAAATGGAAGTCGCCCGAGGCGAGGTAAAGTTTGACGAGGTAAGCCGAAGTGCCTGTCTACACTATTGTATTCGTCGAACTTCGTTCAACTTCGCGAGTAGTGTAGAGGAGGTATAATAATGTATCTAGAATTTGAAACGTGGAATTTATCAAACATGTTTGACACAGTAACAGCTTACCCATGAAACCAGCAGGGTAGGTTGGATCAGTCCGGACCTTGCCGTCCACTTTTATTAGGCGCTGCTTTACGATTTTGAGCACCTCGTTACCGGTGAGCGCGTACTTGAGCCTGTTACGCAGGAATATCACCAGGGGCAAGCACTCGCGCAGCTTGTGGGGGCCGGTGGACGGCCGAGGAGCATACACTCCTCCAAGCTTGTCCAACATCCATGCTTTTGGAGCGTTTAAACGCTTCAAATGTTTTTTAGGTCCTCGCGCCTGCACACAAAAAACAATCAGCACATCAAACCGGGTATAACCTCAAAGTAGCATTTCGGAATCACTTTGAAACTTAAAATATGCTTTGAATACATAATGCACATCAACAATAAAAAGTTTTAAGGAATGATTGTCCATGAAATAATAAAATAACATAGTATTTTGTCGTTTTATGCTAAGTATTTCCTTATCTCTACAGTATTATTTGTCAGCCAAAAATTTTATATTATACGTGTAATGGCACATATAAACTTTATGAATTTCAGGTAACTAAAGAGAAAACTAAGTTACACTTCAAGATTCCGATGGATTTTTAGCCGATTTAGCACAGAAACTCACCATGTTGGACACAAATTTAGTTAAAAGGAAGAACTGTCACTTCGGGAAGAAACGTCATAGGCCGAAACGTCAAAACAATGAGCGAGCAAGCACCACAGATGCACCACGCGCATATTTTTTTTTTGTCCTCGTTTGTTTCAAATCCAGCTAAGGTCAGAAACTAAGCTGCCAATTTCGTAGTATGTAAACATTCTTAAAAATATTTAAAAATATTGGACAGCCTGTGGCATAGCAATTAAAATAAAGATGTAATTGTATGTTGTCTGACGAAAATTACGTCGGTACCATGGCTTTGAGTAAAATAAATGACCTCAGGGTCAGACTGGCCATATAGTCGAGGTGGCACAGGTGGCATTTGCCCAACCTACAGACTCTTTAGGCCTACAAACTATTATAGATGTAAAATTGATCATACGTATTTAAATAATATGTTTGTTTGTTGTAAATATCTATAGTTTTTTTTTAATGAAACCAAACAATTTATTTCACAGAAAATTTTACAAAACATCGAGTAATAATAATAAAAATTACATATAATTAAACAGAATATCTGTTTAAGATCACTATCTTGTAAAAGGTGCCCAGCAGGCAGTGGCCAGTTAGCCACATTACCGCGCTGAATAGCCAAACTTATTCTTAGGGCAAGGTACAAGCCATCCCTGGTATCGTGAGTTAACTCGATCAAACCAATCATACATATTAAACTTAATAAATTATCAGCTAAGGAACTTATGTATTGGATTATTCCGACTTAAAAATTAATCTTTAGTTTGTGATAGGTACTATATTTTTTGTTGTATTCATTTCAGACTTGATTCAACATTTTTTGTTGCAATATTGACATCCAGTGGCATATGCGATATTAGGTTCAACATTTTATGGAATTAT
This sequence comes from Anania crocealis, assembly GCA_949315895.1. Lineage (NCBI taxonomy): Eukaryota > Metazoa > Arthropoda > Insecta > Lepidoptera > Crambidae > Anania > Anania crocealis. The sequence continues at coordinate 170,751 of OX438885.1, read as the reverse complement.
CTAGTACATCGTAGATTATCTAAATTAAATACAGTTTTATCTAACAATGGTCATGTTCTGTGAGTGCCTGTGGAGTCAACCACAAAAATAATCCAGAAAATTGCTCATTTCACAGGTAAATACGTAGAAAGTCGTCATCGTAAAAAAAAATGGTTGCCTGCAAAGTCGGTTTTACGGGCGAAGATTTTACGTGACAACGTCTTTTCACTACAGACACAGCTGACGATACTTTAACCACACGTGTGAACTTGTATTATGACGCTTTCTTGTTTTTCCAACGCCAAGAACGTTCGAGAAAGACAAAGACAGAGACACAAGCATGCGCCGATTCAATGCGCCTAATTCTCTAGTGCTGCGCGCGCGGCAGACCGATCATAGTTGAGTGGGAGAGAGACGCAAGGCATTCGGCGGGCCTCTCTCTCGTTCGGTGACTCATCGTAACGTTACCGAGCGTTACACTTTTTCATAAGTGACTCCCAGCCGCAACCTAATTTAAGACGTTGTCACGTCAAAAACGTTTTTTTGTTGAATTTGATCTTGTTGTTATGTTGTAAATATAAAATTATTTCAATCCACTTGTTCATTTTAATATTTTGTATAGATAAAGTTCTATTTATTGATTATTTACATTGTTTTGGTGGATAATTAATTCGTCGAAAAATTTTACACGTACGCTAGAGCTTGACTCAAATTTATCGATACTATTATCGATATTTATCTTGAATGTTTCCGGAGAAATGTGATGTTATTTTACGTTTAGCGTCTCAAATGAATGTCAACTTAACAATTTGAAGAAGGAAACTGTAAGGAATCACATAACTAAGATAATCTTATTAAAGGTCAATAATCAGGGATTGATTCATCAGAATGTAAATGTTTATTCAGATTTTGTTTACTTGTTCTTTTTCATTTACTGCCATTGATGAGCTCATACGGCACAGCAGATGACACGGGAAAATCTTTTGAAGAAATAAATAAAGAAAACTAATTACCAAGGGCTGTTATTATTATAATTAATTAAAACTGTTTATTTTTAAATTATACTCGTATGAATAAAATTTACTCACCGGGCAAATTTATCTGCCCACTATTATAGTTGTAAGAAGTGAGGGTGGTTAGGTATGCCGCAAAGTAGGTGCATAATCTCGAGATAAAAACATCACTAGTTAACACACACATTGACAAATCAAAACTGGTCACGCATTATCGGGCTGTCAGTCGATCTACTTGTATCCTATTTCTATGTGTTGAGGTATAAAGGGATAATCAAAAACTTATGAATAGTATCATAATGAATGAATGAAATGCGCATCGCGTGAAAAAAAATATTGTTTTAGTAGTAGTAGGCCGTATCAAAAATTTTAGATTTTTTACGGACATTTTCTAAGTGCTTTATCTAGACATTTTTGTACTGGGCTATACCAAAAGAAAAAATACGTCATTGGTTTTTGTCTCGTAGATTGATATATTAAAATTTGGAAGGTGGTTAATACCATAGATATAGGATACAAGTAGACACCACATTATCTCGAGATTATGCACCTACTTTGCGGCATACCTAACCACCCTCACTTCTTACAACTATAATAGTGGGCAGATAAATGTGCCCGGTGAGTATATTTTTTACATATATTTTAAAAATAAACAGTCTTAATTAATAAAAAAAATAACAGCCATTGCTAATTAGTTTTCTTTATTTATTTCTTCAAAAGATCTTCCCTTGTCATCTGCTGTGCCGTGTGAGCTTATCAATGGCAGTAAGTGAAAAAGAACGAGTAAACAAAATCTGAATAAACATTTACATTCTGATGTATCAAACACTGATTATTGACTTTTAAACAAGATCATCTTAGTTATGTGATTCCTTACAGTTTCCTTCTTCAAATTGTTAAGTTGACATTCATTTGAGACGCTAAACGTAAAATAACATCAAATTTCTCCGGAAACATTCAAGATAAATGTCGACAATAGTATCGATAAATTTGAATCAAGCTCTAGCGTACATGTAAAATATTTCGATAAATTATTTTTCCACCAAAATAATGTAAATAATCAATACATAGAACTTTATCTATACAAAATATTAAAATGAACAAGTGGATTGAAATAATTTTATATTTACAACTTAACAACAATATCAAATTCAACAAAAATAACGCGTTTTTACGATGACGACTTTCTACGTATTTACCTGTGAAATGAGCAATTTTCTGGATTATTTTTGTGGTTGACTCCACAGGCACTCACAGAACATGTGACCATTGTTAGATAAAACTGTATTTACTTTAGATAATCTACGATGTACTAGATAATTACATAAAATGTTGAACCTTATATCGCATATGCCACTGGATGTCACTCTGTCAATTAAGACTGATCACAAAACGAAAAGATTTGTTTTCTTTTTCTATCTTGCTAGATTTCCATAAGAGGTTTTCTTCTATCTCGCAGGCTTTGTCCGTCTATTATATTCTACGTTTATGGTTAATACTAGGGGTTACAATATGAAATTGCCGTTTTATTATAATAGGTTCTTTGAATTGACATAGAATCTTCATGGTTTGAGGTTTTCAAATGAAACTTTTTTCACATGATTTCTATGATGTTCTTCTTTTAAAAAATGTGAAACATTTGAATATCGACTTTTAATTGTTTTTGTTATTTAACTTAGACAAGAAAGATGGATACTGCGAAAATTCGAGTGATTTTTGAATACGAGTTCCGACGCGGAAGTAACGCGGCAGAAACAGCCCGCAATATCAATGTTGCGTTTGAGCACCGTGCGATTTTGGTTTAAACGCTTTCGTGATGGAAACTACTTCGACTTGAAGAACGAGCCACGAGGAAGACCGCCCACACAGGTGATTAACGATGAATTAAGAGAGATAGTGGAAGCCAATCCTAGTCAAACTACCCAGGAATTAGCGGCATGGATTAACGTAACCTTACCCACAATATTGACTCATTTGCGTCAAATCAATAAAATAAAAAATACGAAAAATGGGTGCCTCATGATTTGACTGATGTGCAGAAAGAAACGCGTGTTGAATCTTTTGTTGCCTTGTTGAATCGGTACAGAAATGAAGGAATATTAAATCGAATTGTGACATGTGATGAATAGTGGATTCTTTATGATAACCGTAAAAGAAAAATGCAATGGCTGACCCCAGGTCAAACGTCACAACATTGTCCTAAAGCAAAACTTACCAATAAAAAGGTAATGGTAACTGTTTGGTGGTCTCAGCGTGGTGTTATTCACTATAGTTTTCTCCGATCTGGTCAATCAATGACGGCAGATGTCTATTGTGCCGAACTCCAAACAATGTTGGCAAAACTAGCAGTAAAACAGCCCCGATTCATGAATCGATCTTCACCATTATTGCTCCATGACAACGCAAGACCTTATACAACAATTAGAAACCATTCGACATCCTCCGTATTCGCCAGACCTTGCTCCAACGGACTACCATTTTTTCGTGATTTGGACAATTATCTACGTGACAAGAAGTTTTCTTCCCAGGAGGCAGTACAAAATGCTTTCACACAGTTTGTGCAGTCTAGATCCTCAGAGTTCTATCACAAAGGCATAAATGACCTTCCTGTTAGATGGCAGCAATGTATAGATAATAATGGTAACTATTTTGATTAAATAAATTTGTTAAAAATTAAAAAATAAACAATTTCGATTTTCAGTACAAATCGGCAATTTCATACTTTAACCCCTATTAATTCACCTGTATATTTCTAAGTTTATGGTTTTAGGACCTCAGACACTTGGGTCACACGAATCTTTTTATGCGGCTTAGTACGAGTAACTATTTTTTCGTAAAACTTATCACTGAACCGGGATTTACAATGCAATGTTATAATTTATAGGTAAAATCGTATTTACCTTCCCGACGTTTCGATCCGATTGCACGAATCATGGTCGCGGGCAGACTGGAGGAACTCTGCGTCGTCTGGTCGGTTGAGAAGAAATGTTTTTTTCTACCCGCAATTCTTCAATAATTTTGTCACTCGTACAGTCAGTTCGACAAACTACACTAACAACCGAACAAATCGAACAACAGTGCATCAAGAAAGTTTAAAACTATTTTTTCCTTTATACGAGTTGCGTTTATTATAAAGTGAGAATAAGTTTCAAAGTCTTTAGAACGGAAAAAAGTTGCTTGTTGGTGTGCGAAGTATAAACGTAAAAAAACATTTACCAAAGATTACCAATGTTCAGGTCGTCACTACGGCAGTGCATGACGAAATTGTTAAAAAAAGTAAAAAAAAAACATTGTTCCAGCAAATCGTTGTGTCACAACAGTACGTTTTACTGCCGAAAAAAGGAAGATTTTGACTGGTGGTATACGTACAATTTAACAGAATTTTTTGGAGATGAAAAATGTATTCCTAGAATGCTTACCGATACAAAAAAGCAAAACAGGCTGAACAATTCTAAAGTTTCTTTGGAACTGTTTCAACATGATCATGACCTTTTTTGACTTGATTCATAACAATGGATGAAATGTGGTTACGACATAACGATTCAAAAACAATGTTACACTCAGTGACTTGGAAAACACCATCATCTCCAACCCCAAACGACGTTATTCACTGACCAATATTTAATTGCAGCAAGGACTCCGACAAATACTGTTTAAAATATGTGTGGAGGCCTTCCTGTGGTTCATCAGATATCGCGATCCGATCCTCATCGTACATGTATCCATTGATTTAGGATACAAGTAGATCGACTGACAGCCTAATAATACGTGACCAGTTTTTTTTTTTTTTTTTTAAGTTTTACGGCTTTGAACGTAGTCCATACGGCCTGCTTCTTTATTGCTAAATCCATTACTTTATATTTCTTGAAATGTGTTTGCTAAATCCGTTACTTATTTATATCTCTTGAAATGTGTTGACAATATACTTATAAAGTTCTTGATATGTGTTTTTATTTGCTAGTAGATCAGGCAAAAGGCGGGGAATTTCTTTATTTTTATATATCTTAGTTAGACCGTCTACTAGCAACAATCTTTGGATATTAAAGGCAGGGCATTGCATAATCAAATGGTCAAGTGTTGCTGTTACACCTGAATTGCAAAATTTGCACTCGTCACTCTGTGTAAGTTTGATTCGTTTTAAATGGGCAGGAAACTTGCCGTGCCCAAATCTTAGCCTGTTCATTGTTGTAATAAATTTTCTAGAAGGCGCATTCCAATTAAAATACCAAGGCTTAATTGGTAAATTCTTTTGTATGTCTGCATACCATCGTCCTTTCAATAATTTAGTTTCTTGCCAGTCCTCGTTCCAGTGAACAAGCATTCGCGACTTCAGTGTTGGATAATAATCGGTCAGCGGAACTGGAGGTGATCGGTATGCCGATGTACTAACACTTGGGTGTTGGATTTTCATCATGCTGTCAACTACTTCATTTCCAGTGATTCCAGAATGAGACGGGACCCACAAAAATTCAATACGTTTATGTTGAGCTTCACTAAATAGTAACATTTCTCTTATTTTTGTTATGTGTGTGTTGGTTTTGTATGAAATTTTTGCTTTTTCCAAAGAAGCAAGCACACTTAAGGAATCAGTAACTATTATGATGTTAGTTGTTTTAATTCCTTGGATGTACTGCAATGCGGCGCTTATGGCGTAAGCTTCTGCTGTAAAAATTGATGAATTTTTATCCAATGTAAAGCATCTTCCAAATTTTGTTCCGGAATCATAATAAGCAGCCTTCGTGGTTTCCTCTGTCTTGGACCCATCTGTGTAGATCTTGCAATATCCCGCTTTTTCGCTATTTACAAACTGTAGGAATTCTGTATTATTTGCTACTTTCTTTGAGCAAATAATTGGATTCTTCGTTTGAATTTCTATTGTACTTAAGTCCCAATTTTCTTTATGGTCAATGCATTTACAAATTACATTTAGTTCTCTTAAATGTTCTCCTAACAAAAGTTTGTTACATTTATAGTGATTTATATATAATTCATTAGATAAGACTTTAATATAGAACTTTTCAACTAAGTACCTTAATCTTATTGAAATGGGGGGAATGCCAGCTTCTATTTCGAGAGAATTGATTGGGGTGGAACATATAGCCCCAGTTATAATTCTCAAACCTTTGTTCTGTATTACTTCTATTCTCCGATATAAAAGCTGACTTATATATTTACCGTACACTATTAGACCATAATCATAATGGCTTCTTACTATTGCTTTATAAATATAATTTAATAGTTTTGGGTCCATTCCCCATGTAACACTAGCAAGATGTCTCATGATATTTACAGCTTTTTGCATTTTATTTACAACTTTATGTACATGACTAATAAAATACATTTTAGAATCAAACAATAAACCTAAAAATGTCTTTTCCTCTACTAAATTAATTTTTTCATCACAATATCTTACATTAATATTTACAGAATCAGTGTCATATTTTTTACTGAAAACCATTAAAGAACTTTTTTGAGGATTAATGTCCAATTTCAATTTGTCTTTATAAAACAAGTGAAGTAAATTTAAAGAGTTATTTATTACATTTTCAGCTTGTAATAAATTCTTATTTACAGTGTATAATACAAGATCATCTGCATATTGTAATACTTTTAAGTTATTTACTGTAATATTTTTATGAATCTCAGCCGTGTACAATAAATAAATTAATGGCGAGAGTGACGCACCTTGCATTACTCTTTTATATGCACGTTGAGGTCCATAAATTATATGGTTATATTTTATATACACTAAACGAGAATAAAAAAAATTAAACACCCATTCACATAGTTTTCCAGGAATGTTGTAACTGTGTAAAATTTCTACTAAAGTTGATAGGTTCACACTATCAAAAGCACCACTTACATCTAAAAAAACACTTAATAGGTAATTATTTTCGCAAAAAGCCTCTTGTATGTCTCCACTGAATTTTAAAAGGCTGTCTGTTGTGCTTCGGCCTTTGCGAAATCCAAATTGATCCGACGGAATAACTAATCGGGATTCAACATATAATTCCAATCTATTTTTGACCATATTTTCAAAAATCTTACCTACACATGATGAGAGAGATATAGGTCTGTATGAGTCCGCAATATTCGGATCCTTATTGGGTTTTAAAATAGGTACAACAGCTATTGTTTTCCAAGAACTTGGGATCAAATTACTTACCCATAGGTTGTTAAATATTTCAAGCAATATTTGTTTTGCTGAGTGGTGCAAATGTTTTATTACAGCATAGGGAATATCATCTAACCCAGGTGTGGTATCTTTTCTACTATTTAAGGATAAATCAAATTCTGTTTGAGTAAATGGCAAGATTAGGTGTGAATTTAATTCATTTGATTCAAAAATGTCCCTAAGATTATCAGTGTTATGCATAGGTTGATCTGAAGCTACTTTATTTAAAAATTCATCTAGAAAGTTAGGTTCTATATTTTGTGTAGACTGACGTTTTTGATTAAATTTTCTAATAAAATTCCAAAGTTTACTGATAGGTGTTGTGCGATCAAAACTAGAACATAGTTTTTTCCAGCTGGAAGATTTTTCTTCTTTTATCACCAACTTCTTAGTAGCGTCCAGTTTCTTGTATAACAAATAATTTTCAATCGAAGGGTGACGACGGTACATACGCAAAGATAATTTACTGTCTTTGACGGCATTTGCACAACGCTCATTCCACCAAGGTACGGGTTTGTATGATTTCTTATTAGTACTGATGACCTTATGAACCGGAATAAACTCTCGCTTTAGGTCATTGAGTATTACAGAAAATCGTTCATATGCTTTAAGGGGATTTTCATCTAAATGTAAATTATTAAAAGCATTGATAGATTTATCAAAAAAACCTACCCAATCGGCTTTATTGTAAAGAAATTTATGATAGTGAGGCAAGTTTTCATAAACATTATATGCAATATCTAGATTAACGACTGTGGGAAAATGATAACTACCTAAATTATCTTCGTTGTACACAAACCATTCCGCTGATGATGCCAAGCTCGGTGAAATGAAAGCAATATCTATAGCTGATGGTGTTTGATTTGGACGAGCAAGAGTTGTGACTTCACCTGTATTGAGAGTGCATAAATTTAACTCATCTAACATATCGTATAATTGAATACCCCTAGGCTTATTAGAAGATGAACCAAATGCAGTGTGATGTGCATTAAAGTCTCCGACAACCAATAAAGGCGATGGCAAACTTTGTATCATACCTTTTAAAATATTTACCGGAAAACGACCGCTTCTTGGGGGACAATATGTTCCCATAATTGTTATTGAGTGGTTGCGTAAAGTTTCAACATTAATGGCTATTGATTGAATTTTATCTACGCTAGCAATGTCAATTTTATTACATTTAATAGAATTTTTACACAGTATGGCAACACCACCATAACCATTATCACTATCTTGACGAAAAATTTTGTAACCTCTAATTTTAACCGAGTCGGAAGATTTTAGCCAAGTTTCATTCAGTACACATATATCAACATTTAAATTGTCTAAAAGTTGAGATAGTAATACAATTTTTGGTTTTAAACTTTGTATGTTGTGTTGAAGAATTACTAGCTTTCTATCCATTTTGGGTGTTTATATTTTTTAAAAATATTTCCTTAATGGTTGCTGAATTAACAGGTAATTCATTGTCTTTCTTACATAATTTAAGCAAAGTGTTAATAATAGCTTTAAGAACAAATTCATTGTTGATAATGTCGCATAAAATGTCTTTGTTATCTTTTGTAGCCTTGTTATTTTGTGAGTTTGATTGAGAACTGGTTGCTCTAGCATAAGATTTGTTGCCTAGTATGGGGAAGAAAAAACCCAATGTTTGTTTATTCATTATTTTTGATTTGTTTTCTTCAATTTTTTGTTGCTTGACGGGACAAATCCTTGATACAGCAACATGTTCTCCTTTACAGTTTATACACAAAGGCTTGTTAGTAACATTTGTACAATCTTTGTATGAGTGAGACTCAGAACAAATAGAACATACAATGTTTCGTTTGCAAAATTTGGTGGTATGGCCAAAACCCATACATTTATAACATTGCATTACAGGTTTTATATATTCTTCCACAGGGACAATGCAAAGACCATAACTTACTTGAGTGGGAAGCACATTGCCTGCAAAAGTAATGGATACTGTTTGCAATGGGATGACACCTCCAGGACTTCTTTTTGTAAATCTTCGTACTGATAAAATTTCTTGTGAGCTAATCAATTTGTCAAAAAGATGCTTGTTGCTAAGATTTGTTGGAATAAACTTTATGACTCCAGTGCGTTCCGAATTTGAAGCTGGAATGTAGGCTTTAATCTCGTGAGATGTTAAGAATTCAGAATTTGACAAAAGTGAGTTGGCATTCTTTGGATTGTCAAAATAAACAGCATACCGCATTGCATTGACTCTCTTAAGTTCTCTAACACCTTTTGTATACCGGCTGAATATGTTGTTTAAATAAATTGGATCTTTATTACCAAACTTGACATTTTCATTTGTACTTTGGATGTATACAGGAAATAGTGTGCCTGGTGAGTTTTCAGGGTAGTTTCGAACGTGATTTTTCTTGAAATACGGGGCATATTTTGTGTCCTCATCTTCATCAGAAAAGGCCCAGAAGCCTTCCTTTTTTTCTTATGATTTATTGTTCCACCACTGTCAGAAGTCATGCTTTCACTTATAAAAGTAAAAACTGCTTAGAAATTCGCTATTAAGTTAATTTAAACAAAAATCAAAGAAAGTTGGACCTCCCGCCTTGAAAGTTCCCGCCTACGTGACCAGTTTTGATTTGTCTATGTTGTGTTAACTAGTGACGTACCTTTAACATTTTTAGAATATCGATAATAATTGCAGTTCGTCGTTTGGAAAATAATGGTTTACTGTCACACTGTTTTTTTTCGAGATTATGCACCTACTTTGCGGCATAACCGCCCTCACTTCTTACACTAATAATAGTGGGCAGTTAAATGTGCCCAGTGAGTATATTTTTTACATATGATTTAAAATAAAAAGTTTTAATTTATAACAATAATAAAAGCCATTGTTTATTAGTTTTATTCCCTCAACCCCCAGGCGGCAAGCGCGTGCCGCGATAACAATTGATTTCAATTGTGTCTGGAATAACTCACGATCGAGGGATTAATTATTTATTTCTTCAAAAGATTTTCCCGTATCATCTGCTGTGCAGTGTGAGCTCATCAAGGGCAGTAATTAAAAGAGAACAAAATCTGAACAAACATTAACAATTTGATGAATTAATCCCTGATTATAGACCTTTAATAAGATTATCTTAGTTACGTGATTCCTTACAGTTTCCTTCTTCAAATTGTTAAGTTGACATTCATTTGAGACGCTAAACGTAAAAAAAACATCAAATTTCTCCGGAAACATTCAAGATAAATGTCGACAATAGTATCGATAAATTTGAGTCAAGCTCTAGCGTACATGTAAAATATTTCGATGAAATAATTATCCACCAAAATAATGTAAATAATCAATACAATGTGAAATGAGAAAGAGCAATTTTCTAAATTATTTTTGTTTTTGACTCCACAGGCACTCACAGAACATGTGACCATTGTTAAATATAATTCTATTTACTTTAGATAATCTACAATGTACTAGATAATTACATAAAATGTTGAAGCTTATATCGCAAATGCCACTGCATGTCACTCTATCAATTAAGACAGATCACAAAACGAAAAGATTAATTTTCTTTTTCTATCTTGCTAGATTTCCTTAATAGATTTTCTTCTGTCTCGCAGGCTTTGTCTGTCTATTATATTCTACGTTTATGCTTGTATCAATCCACTAACGGATCGAAAGCTAATCAAAGATCGAAAGCCGTTGTATCGATACAAAAATCGGGTGGATCGTAATGCTTTGTATCGATCCACACGAGTATCGGATCGGATCGAAGTTCTTACATCCCTAGGCTGGCATCCCTTGATCCCTGTTTTGAGGTTATGTTGCGGTTGTGTTGTGCATGTTGATGTCTTGTCGTTCATTTCTCAAAAATGTAACTTCTCGTTTCGAATGACATACAATAGATTAAATATTTTAAACTATTAGAATGGCTTCTTCTTCTGAAGAAAGCTTTGCGTGGGAAAAGGCATCCAGTGGAAGTGACGATGACGATATGAAGTAAGTTCCATTCATTACAAGGTATAGGTTAGGAAATATCTAAGCAATTAATATATTTAATACTAATAATAATATTAATTAATGCCATTTTACTTAAGTAATTAGCCAGACTTTACTAAACTTGTTTATTTGTTTAGCAATATTGGTTGGAGTGTAGCAAAGGGTGTGCAAGGCATTTGGGACTTAAAAATTTTTCATAAAAAAATATAAAACATAGTAAAATTCAAATCTTTGTTTTTTAACATATAAAGGGGTCCGACGTAAAGGCGTTTTATACTTGTGACTTTTTCTTTCCGACACATAGTTTAGCGAGAAAATGCGATAGAATATAAGAGTGGTAATACTTAGAAAATTATTGTGATAAAATTTTTAAACTTTATAAAATTCAAATCTTTGTTTTTCGTCGTATAGAGGGGCATAAATTAAACGCTTTTTATACTTGTCATTTTTTCTTTACGACGCACAGTTTTGCGAGAAAATACGATGAAATATTTACTATCAAATATTTACTAAGTCACAAGTTTTATACTTGTGACTTTTTGAGAGTTTAATTTAAGCCTCTTTATATGATGACTTTGACCATTGTGTTTAAAAGTCAATAAAAATAGGTTATAGCTATTTTTGGTAATGCCACGTTGGTCTAGTGGTTTAAATACCGGGCCAAGATCTCGGGGTCCCGGGTTCGATCCCCGGGTCGGGCAACAAATTTTCGAATTTTAGAACGTTGCTCGGGTTTGTGATCACCAACCCGCATTTGGCAAGCGTAGTAATTATGCCAGTTCCCATCATTGCAGTGGTAACTTGAATTCGATGATGGAGGCCTTTTCCCTGCAGTGGGATGACTATTGGCTGTTACTAGCTATTATTAAGTGCTGTACCAGACCTTGATAATATCATGCTTACCTTAGCTTGCTGACATTTTTGAAAGCATGGATATAACAAATGCACTTTTGAAATAAGGTCTAACTAAAGCAACATTAACTTAGCAGATATACCTAGTTACTTATTTTCTATCCCCTTAGTTTTATTTATGATAGGTACTTAATTTAATACAAAAGGTAAGTAAAGGGCATTGCTCACTTACCATAGTGACTTTGGCCTAAAGTGGACAAGCAATTCAGTGGTTGTATGTACAAAATATGTACTTATTTTGTATCAAAATCCATAAAAACTGTTGTATTAACATGTGCTATAAGAAGGTTACTTACAACAACAAAGGTGAGCCTCGGTCAACTTTTTAGCGAGGTTTGTTAATAAGATGCGAGTTCAATATCTGAAAGTGCATCAGTGTCGTGGGAAGTAGAAATATATATTCACAAACACATATTCACATAATATAGAATAATCGATAAAGAATCGATTGCATCATCTTATTTTCAATATTTTTTAGCAAAATGTTTTATGAAATGAACTGGTGGTAAACAATGTTTTGGCAGATCTAAATCTTGAATTACAAACCGGATGCTGGGATAGTCAACTTGTTTACTATAATTATTTGATTTTATTTAAGGATGATTGACACAAAAATAAAAAGAGGGAATGCATGTTTAATTATAAAATAATTATTGGTTGAATTATTTTTTTCTTAGCAATATGTTCACGCTAGGCCAAATATGAGCAATGCCCTTCTGACCGTTATCAGGCTAATGTTATTTAATTTTGTACTGATTTCAGACATCCTAAAATTAACGGTGAAGAGACTAATGTCAAACATGAAGAAAGTTCATTTTTTGAAGAAGATGTTCCTAAAAAGAAAGCCAAAAGAAAACAAAGAGACGACGAAAATAGTTTTGATGAAATAGAGAGTCCTAAGAAGAAAAAAATTAAAATTGAACTAGAAAGTGATGTAGATATTAAGAAGAAAAAAAAGGAAAAAAATGTCACCATATCTGCCCAACAAGACGATGATGATTATCTAAACTTGTGTGTTAAGCAAGAACAAGAATATCAGAAAACCCCAGATGATTCTATATCAAAAAAAAGTCAAAAACAACAAGAACAAGAATGTGAGGATGATGTCCCTAAAAAGGAAAAGAAATCTAAAAAGAAAAAGAAACATAGTAGCAAAGATATAACAGTCAGCAACACTAGTGATAATGATTTACAAAACAATGAAAACAGTAGCAATTTTATAGATACAAGCGTAGTAGATGAGCCCGAGCCTATTAAAAAAAGTCCTAAGAAGAAAAGCAAAGAAAGTAAGCTTAGAGAGAGTTCTGATATCAATGACAAGTTCAGTGCAGAAGAATCAGAAGTCCAGAACTATGATGATATTAATGTGACAAATAGAAATGAGTATGATAATGAAGAGCCTATAGAAAAATTCAAAAGCAGTAATTTAGAAGATAGCATTGTTAAAAATCACAATGAATTACTCAGACATAAATCTTCGAAAAAACTTCTTCACAATAGTATCAATGAAACATCTATTACAATATCTCAAAATGGTTCACCAAGAAAAAATATATCAATTAAACCTACACTACAGAGCACTCCTAACAATGAAGCAAGCCAAGGTAAAAATATTCAAGGAAGATTGTTAGACAGAATCCGTTTTGAAGAAGACCCTGATTCAGATGTAGATTTAACTTTAAATAATAAGGATGCAGAATCAGCATTCTTGAAAAAATATTTGAAACAAAATATACATTTGCAACCAATTACAACAGAGTTTCAGAATGATTCGGGGATAACTAATGATGATGAAATATGGATATTAAAATGTCCACATAACGTTGACATACATAAGTTACATAATACTGACTTCAATTTAGATAGTAAAAGCAAAATAAAAATCAGTGGTGAAACATTCTGTGGCAATTTAGATGAAACTGAGAGTAAAATTACCATTATGACAGCCAACGAAAATAATTTAAGTATAAAAAACATTATTGCAAAAGGTACTATACATTTTAGAAAAAGATTACCCAAACCTCATTTTCAGGAAGATAATGTTATGGTGAATAATCAAACAGACTTCATACCATTTCCTGAAACTAAATGTCGCCATCCGTTATTTGGCCCCAACTATAAGGATGCCATAAAAACGCGCGTGCGTCGCGCTAGCGCAGATTCTGCTGCCGCCGAACTAGAGGTGCTCATAGCTCATGAAAGAAAAAAGAAGAAGAAACACAAAAAGGAACATAGCATAAAACCGAAAATAGAAATGGATGAAGAGGAGGTAGACAGGTCACTTATAAATTCTCCTAAAATAGAAAACGAATCAGATGTTCCAGTAAAGAAAGTAAAAAAGAAAAAACATGCAAATAATGATGAAAAAAAGTCTAAAAGAATAAAGGTTGACTTGGATTCGGCTGAGGCTTGGGAGTCTGAAAAAGCAATAGAGGAAAATCTATTTAACTTTTAATTTATATGAATACATAAGTGCTTACTATAATTTGAAAATATATAGTAATAATATTATTTTTAAAATGAATTTATTTAATTACGTACCTAGTCTTACACTTATGTCGGTGTTCAGCAGCAGCTGCACCAAATAACACCTATAAAACCCTATAGTTTGAATTTTTTAAACTTAAAATTTAAATTTAAATTAAATGGTCAGAAGCAAGAAGAATGTTACATAATATTTTCCTATAAATAAATAACATCAATTCCTGCCAGATGACTGTTCTACTAACTTATGAGCTACCTAAAAGTATAATGACAATAATATAGGCCTGTCGATGCTTGCATTATCAATAGTTAGTAAGTAAATATGACTGGAGAAGAAGAGTACGCTGTATTATAATATCGATGGCTGTCAGCCAATAGTAAAATTGTTTTTTCTGAGGCTGTAATCTTGATTTATAACGATTAGATGAATATGACGTCACCGGACAGTAAGCATAACGCGAGGACCCCAATTCTGCTAATTCACAAATGGTTCAATAGAATCGCAATGGCACCGCAATCGTATATTTTGACATTACTACCATATTAAACGTGTCAACAAAATATACAAACGCGATGCAATTGCGATTCCATTGAGCCATTTGTAAATTAGCAGAATTGGGGGCCTGACCTAATGGGGCATTTTCACTTTAATGTGCAATGATTTTGTTTTTGATGAATTTTAACAAAACGTGTATTTTTTTGCTAAAACTTGCTAAAGTTGATAGTAAATATAATGTATTTTAGGATTTATATAATAATCCATCAAATTAATAAATATTTATCCTTAAATACATTAGTATTGTAAGGAAGGTGTTGAAAATTTGTCTAGTTTGTAACAAAAATGAAAGTAATTATTATATGAATAAATAGAATAAATAAATCTGCAATCATGACATTTATTATAGTGTAGGTAACATTATACTTAACATCAACATGAATAAATAAAAATTATTGAATTATTAATAACAATCTTGTAATTTAATTCGGTTTTGTAACATTTTGCGCAAAACGAAATTTATTTTTTAAAGTTGCTATTTTAATTCTGATAATTTTCTAATGACGTGAGATTTATTTAAAAGGGTTTTGAATTTATTTTACGAAAGATAAAAAATATGTACTTAACTATTAATGGGAAAATTTTTGAAATATTTAACAAAGATTTATCAACAAAAAACGGGACAGTTACAAATGGACATAACATGTTACAAAACCGAATTTATAAGGTGTCGTCCTCAATGTGACAAAATATAAAAAAAACACTAGGATTAAATCTCTTAATGTTAACAATTGAGCAAACAATTGAAATAATCACTTTAATGACTAATTAGAGCCTGACTCTGTGCTAATATGAAACTATCAGCATAATTACTTATTTTACGTCTAGTAAACATACATACATAGGTATACATACTTAAAAACATACAAAAAACTACGCTGAAACTAATTGCCTAACAATAAACATTTACCTGTTTAAACAAGCCTTTACTTGTCCGTTTTGTAACGTTTCTTGTCTGTCATGTAGTAACGTTACAAAAAAGACGTTACAAAAATGGTTGAGCTTTGAAATAAAATTAAATTTATCCATTAAATTGCAACAATCCCTTCATGCTATCATGTATTTGTAATTAACATGTTCTAAGTAATGTGCTGAACTCTAATTCTAAATTGACGACGTAAAATGTAATAAAAATACGTTACCAACCAGAAAAAACAGGAACCACAAATTGCATAGAAGATACGTCCATCCCACGTTTGTTACTTTCTGACACTATTTTCAATATGACCGATGCTTCTTTAGTCAAGTAGTCAGGATTGCAAGGCATAAAAAAACATTTATCTTCAGTAGTTTCTACAATGGATCGGATATTTGCGTTACAAAACCAGACATGTCCGGAAAACCGAAAAGCATGGGACAAGCTTTACAAATTAATTGTAGTTTAATTATTATGATTGATTCAGCAAAATTTGTATTTAAATAAAAAACAAGAGTACCTTTATCAAATTTGATTATTACATTATTAACCACCAAGTTAAAACGCGTCAAAAACTGAAGGCCAAGTTGACTACCTAGAAACGGGACAGTAAGAAACTGATAATTATCATATTTTGAAATATATTTTTTACGTAAAATTAAATAACGTATGTTTATATATTAGTAAAACTAAGGAAAACCATCATGTCTAATTTAAGTTTAAGCTAAATTCATTACAGTAATTGTTTCTGAATTTTTAATAAAATTATTTATGTACAAGGACACGTCGGAAACAGCAATTTGCCATTTAAAGTGAAAATGCCCAATAATATCATTGGCCGGACCGTAAAATTCGTCTACATCTAAGGTCTACATTAAATCTATGGTAAAATCTTAAAAATAGTGCATCAATAAATTGGGTGGTTTCATTTTATATTTATTCCTATTTAAAATTAATGTTTGATTACAATGTTGTTTTGGTTTTAAATGATTTATTAGGGTTCCGTAGCCGAATGGCAAAAAATGGAACCCATAAGTATAGATTTGTCAAGTCTTAAGAGTTAGTTATTTCGAGATTTCTACCATGTACCTTATTTTGTCAAGTCTGTCTGTCTGTCCGTCCGTATGTCACAGCCACTTTATTCTGAAAGTATAAGCATCACACAGTTGAAACTTGGTAGGTAGTTGTATTATGTTGACCGCTTTACGATTCTCATACAAAAAATAATTATAATTAGGGGGGGGGGGGCTACCCATACCTAGTGCTCAGTTCATTCAAGAGAGACCACAAAGGATGATTAGACCATATTTTATTGTAAATTAAAGGAATCATAGCCATAATTTACACTTATAATTTCCATGTATTTGTTACAAATCTGAAAAAATATTACATATAAATATTAGTAAGAAAGAAGAGTTATAAAATTTAGAAGTACAGTTTTTTATTATAGTATATTGTATAATACTATTACATCACAAAACCGTGTGCGTTCGCCCAGCAAAAAGTATCGCCTATTCGAAAATTGGATGTTGCAGATAATTAGTGCCTTATATCGTGTAAATGTACCCGAAATTTTATATTTGTGCGTCCAACAGCTTCAGAGTAATTTAAGAAAAATGGATTCTGCTGCACGAATGTTCGCACAGCAAAATTTTTTTTAATTTATGCGTCTAGCTGTATATTAATTATGCAAAAAGGTAGCTTATGTACTAGTGTAAATGTGCCGTAAAGGCCAAATTTGTGCCTCTTAAGATGTCAGACTTATTTAGTTTTTTGCTGGGCGAACGTTTCGGTAATTGCTGTATATCGGAAACGGTTGGACGCACACTCATGATTTTTTTGTATACAGATACAGCTAATTTGTGCATATTTGTGCCGCAATTTTCATTAACATGACTAGCATGGTTGAGGATCTATTCTTTTATTTCCTAAAAAATGGAAAAATGCTCTGGCTCTCGAACGAACAAGACCAAGGACTTCGCGTTAGTGCCAAGTGATAGCTATTATATATTCACATGATCATGTAAAATTTCGCCGGCCTACTACATATCATTGCCGAGTTCTTAACGATTTTGTCTTTGTTTTGAGGTTATCTTGAGTGAAATTACTTAGAATACGAAAACGCTAGTTTTCTGTGAGCTGGCTTATTACATGCTTCTACAATATGTGCGTTGTTTTAAGAATACGTATGCAAAAAATCATGTATGTATGACCATTACTTTAGACAATAACGATAAAAAACCATTCGTAATATTTTTGGTAGATTATCCGACCAAATTGTAGTGAACATTAAAAAGCGGCCGCATGATACATCGACCTGTCCTTCCTCACTTGATGGCGTAACGATATTGAAATAGTACAGATGCATACAGAATTTTTAAGTTGGAAAATAGTTTATATGAGGGACATGAAATAAAATGTGAATTGTTTTATTTTTTTACACATAAGGCACTAATTATCTGCATCATCCAATTTTCGAATAGGCGATACTTTTTGCTGGGCGAACGCACACCACAAAACCATGCTAAAAATTTTGTCAAAATTGTATTTTTATTGTTATATGATGATATAAACATTTTATACAAAATACTAATTCAAAGACCTTCAGGTTTCTTTACACTGTAATTAGATTCCATAAATCTATAATGAAACATGTAAATTTTCACAAAACTGCTGAAAAAAAGTCTGAGAAACGCATAAAATATGTTGAAAAAGTTAGTCTCATAGTAACTTTTTCAAGATGGCTAGGAGGATGACATTAGCTTCGCTCAAAAGGACGTTTACCTGCTGTCAAATTGAGTGTCATGGTACGAAAAGTTCATAGTAAAAAAATAGTGAACGGTTTTGAAACATCAACGTAAATTGGCCTGCCACAGGCCTGCTAAAAACGATGTCATAGTGCAAAAGAGCAATGCATGCAGTCCAATAGCACTCCTGCTTTAAGAGCTAATGGTAAGGCCCCAGTCTCGGGGTCGGGTAGTGGCCTGGTGGGTCTATCTGCTTCTGTCGGACCCACGCTCCCAATCAGGGTCCCCGCTGAAAATCAGCGTCGTGATAAGCCTCTAGCTGTCACGACTAATGCTGAGCAGAAACCTTTTTGGCACATTTAATGTTTCCTTTTTTTAAAATGTTTATGATTTATTTTTATGTCAAATAAATATTTCTTTCTTTCTTTCTTTCTTTCTAAAAATAGGAACGCGTAAACTTTGTTGATATTAGGTACTTATATGGTTATATTAATGTAAGGGCATTTTTCAAAAAACTTGTACCAACACTAAACATTGCTGTCCCATTAGGAAAAATATTTTTATATAAGTTAACGCTAGCTTTGTGATAAAAAAAATATTTTATTTGCTCAAATGGACGTTTGGACTGTTATTTTAAAAATAACTTACTATGACAACAACATGTTAACTAAAATCAATAAAAATATAATATAAAGCTTGAAGTATATTTCGCCCAGGTACTGTCCCATTTCCATGCACCAACATTTAACCTCAGGTTTTATGATTAATTTTTTTTAAACTCTTATTTATCTCAAACTTTTTATGTGTACAATAGAATTATTTCCAACATTAATTTTTACCTCTGCAGTAAATCCTACGTCCGTCCTATATTTTAAAGAATAACAAACATATTTTGACTGGAAGTAGGTAACTAAACGAAGCCAGGAACGGTTGAAACACCGGGACGATTGAAACGTTTCAAACGTCCACATACAAACTGTTTCTACGGTACCCATACTCTGTTCTACATTTTAAGGTCAATTTTTAGCCTAATATACAACTTTAGCTGTTTCCAATATCAATATAAACAATCTTAAATAGGTACACAATACAATAAAACAAGAAAAAATGGTATTATACAAGACTAAGTTACGATAAATCAAAAATTATAAAAAAGTAAAATTTTACTTTTGGGTGTCAAAATTCTTCATCGTAGTCCTGTGCACGACTGCATTAGTTCATTTTCTTCGCTCCACTGACCAAATATTCGAACATGGTCGACGCAGTAAGGAACGTCGTGTCGCGCTTGTACGTATTATAGTTTTAGAGAAATTTGAGTTGTTTCAATCATAACGCGTTTCAATCGTACCCAGTCTACCCATACATAGAACTAAAACAAAAAAATTTTTTGCTGTAACCTGCGCGTATGGGATATTTAAGGATAGGTCTTTTAAAATTACATTAAGGATTCTAAAACCATTTTTTCCATAAGTATAACGTTTGGAAGATAGACGCTTCTAAAGTGGTAAAATGGGTGTTCCCCCTCCCCCTCTAACTTTTTAACTAAGCGAGTGAAAATTTTGAAAAAAATACATAATGTAGATCTTAACAAAAATTCACAACGAAAATTGGTTTGAACGAGATCAAACCGGTAGTTTTTGAAAAATAGCACAACCGCAAATATAACTTGGACCTAGTTATGCAGAAAGCAGCCAAGTGGCACTTTTGTCGAAAATGAGTTTTTAACACAGCCATGTTCAACATTGCGCATCTTTTGCAAAGACAGCCATGTCGATATCTCTTCTTACGGCTGAGATACGAGCCGTCAAAACCAGCCATGCTACTAATATTATTTTGTAAAAAACAGTCATCATGGTGTAAAATGCAGCCAATTTAGGCACAAATTTCCAAACCTATATTGCAGAAGTCAGCCTTCTTATAAGGCTGCTTTTTACAAATTTCAAAATGTTAGGAGGTATCGGGATCCAGTTACGTTAAAGACAGCCAGTGTGTGATGGCTGTTTTCTGTAAATTTATTATTTGTTACTAGTACATACGTGGCTTTTTTCAACACCACTGTGGCTGTGTTTATCAAATTAATAAAAATAGAATATACTCAATACAATAGGTACTTACAACTTTTTTGCTATAGAATTACTGATTTTATTGACATTTTCTATTATAACTTTAAAAATTCAGTTTATAAAATCGAATTAATTTAAGTTTTCCTCGACTTTTCGTGGATATGTATAGTTACCCAAGAAAAAAAAACACCAATGTGAATCGATACTGCATGTTGATTACAAGTCTATTACTTCTACTTCTACTTGTTAACTCACGTTTTAAATGTTTTGATACGCGCAGTTAAATTACTTTTATTGTTTATTACAAAGAAGCGTAGGCAGCGCGGCGTGTTGATATTGTTTCATGAGCACATACTGCAGATTACGCAACTCTTTGACAATCTGTGCGTTATAGTTTCTTCAGAAATTCTTAAACACAGACTTTAGTAGAAACATCCAATATCAGTGATAAATTCCGTATTGAACTATAAAAAAAAGTTGTGCGTGTACTAGTGTACACACGTAAGAAGTGAAACTTCTTTATGGCCTTATTTTTCGAAAAATGATCTACATGCAACTTTCCAGAAAATGGTTAAATTAGTTAAATTGGTTAAATTGGTTAAATTGGTTACATTGGTTAAATTGGTTAAATTGGTTACATTGGTTAAATTGGTTAAGTTGGTTAAATTGGTTAAATTGGTTAAATATTATTTCACTTTACCTTTTTGCTATCGTCTGAACCAACCGTAGTAGGGGCAAGAAAAAGATGGCGCGTAACCGAAAAATGTGACGAAAATTTGACGCAAAACGTGACGGTAAATTTTTTCCAACGCCGATAAAGAAGTTTCACTTCAAAAATAATAGAAAACAGCACACTCAGGCACGGTAGAAAGAGTGGGAGATACTAGTTTCTCTCCCTTCCCCTCGATCTTACGCTTTTTCGATCAGCATCACGTGACCCTGACGCGAGTTTGGAAGTTTTTACCCATCCAACAAAAAGTGCTCAGCGCCGCTAAAGAAGTTTTCACTTCAAAAAGCGAAGAAGCGGTGAGGACGTCAGCTCTATAAAAGACACACAATGATCATTTTACCAGGCTAAAAAGCAACATCTCAATAAAATATGGATTTTCCTAAAAATTCAAGAGCACGTCGAAAATCTCACGTTTGATATGCAATTAATTACCCTGGATTCAGACCAATTTTAGGACCTTACGATCCTCCGTTGATTTCTTTTCTAAAGAAAACCTGGGGCGAGAATCAATAAAGAATCGCTCCTAATCTACGCAAGAACGGTTTTGGAGTCACACTAATATACCCTGCGACACAGCCTGCGAGAAGCTTGACAACGGTGCTCACTGCATATCGAGCGGGTTAGTGTTACACCTAGTAAAGCTGCCTGAAGCTCTAATCGTGGGATGCTGACGACTTTGAATGGTTGCTACCCTTGGGCCTAGACTTGCTTGCGACAAGAGAGAAATTACTGCTACCGTTCTCGAAAGAAAATCGCCCATAGGCAGCGCAAGCATAAGCTAGTTCACTTGCGTCTGTAATGATCTGTTGCTTTATAGTTACGAACTATGCGATTCGTTTATATGCACGAGGTATACTGTATGGTGTAACACATTAATGTCTCGCTACTTACCCATTACTTATGTTCAGAACTTGGTAATGAAGTGTCCCCTGAGCTAACTAATCGCCAGGTTCCTTGAAATAATACCTTGCCTTTTATAACGATAGGCTGTAAAAGTCTGTAAAGGTTGTTTGGACTGCCACAACGCAGTAGAATTTTCTTTCTTGTAAGGAGTTCTAAATCCAAATCACAGAAAAGATAATATC
Source organism: Anania crocealis (assembly GCA_949315895.1). Lineage (NCBI taxonomy): Eukaryota > Metazoa > Arthropoda > Insecta > Lepidoptera > Crambidae > Anania > Anania crocealis. The sequence goes on along the minus strand of OX438885.1, from coordinate 148,124 downwards.
TGTTGGGGCAAGGTCCGGGGTGTACGGTAAATATCGCAGAAGTTACAGTGGCGGCTGAGGCAATGCCTTTAGTTTAGCGACAGTCTTTTGAGCAGTGTGTGGTCAGCGTTCTCTTGAAGCAGCAATGACCTAGATTGACCAGCCTCTTGTTTAGCAGCTAGTCCTTTCATCTAGTTTTACAGTTACAGACAACAGATATCTGCACTAGTACAATGACACTGGCACTTGTCCACCAAACTCTCCTAAGTGAATTTTCTTATTCTGAGTAAATTTTCGCTTGGGAGCAGAATTTTGCTGATTTTACAAGATTCAGCTTTTGCGATGAGCGCTTTCGATTATCGTACAGGACTTACTTTTCATCACAGGTAATGATCTGCTTTTGAATTCTTTCATTACTGTGTTGTTTGAGCAATGTCGTTACATTATACGTACCATTCGACAAATGTTTTCTAGTTTGATTCACTCAATTTATAATATACCAACGTTTCGAGCTTGTTTAGTCAAGTCAAGTGTTTTAAAACAGTTTTGTCACTCACACCAAAGCCTGCATGTATCTGTAAAGTGGTTTGCGGTGGATCTGCTTCCACAAGAGATTTTAATTATTCATCAACCACCTACGTCTCCGACTATTCGCGCTTTGAGTGCCATCCACAGGGTAGGTCTGAAGATTGAAATTCCGAAACAATAATAACATAAGAACCACAAAAACTACTGTGATTTTTTTTTGCGACACCAGTGCCATACACATCGTTAATCCTTCGAGCTGTTTGTGCAGCACTGGTGCCACGATGGAACTGATACTAGTAAATAAAGTATTTCATGTTTTCTATTGTACTATAACTATGAAAAACACCAAAAATAAAAATAATAAACAAAGAAAACAATAATAATTTACTGTTTTTGAAACTCAAATGTAGCAGTTAAATGAATGAATTAATTTTTGATTTGAAATTTTCAACCAATGAGTAGTATATTTCAGATTTAAGTGGCCAGTTCGACAAAATGACAATTTAATAGCTTAAAATAGTAAGGAGGTAAAAATTTTGTATGGTCAAGTTTTTTATTGAAGACTTTTCATGCGATTTTTAAGTATTTTTACAAATCACAAAGGTTATTTGACATATACTCATACCGTTTACAATAAGAAATGAAATAGTAATACAAAATTTTAATTATTTTGTAGTAAATTACTGGCTATAATATTTTTTGGCTGTTTTTATATACTATTTTTTTGTCTTGAATTAGTGTAGAACTCAGCCATCGCTATGTGGCTGGTTTATGCTTTTTGATATTTCTTTGAAATTGCCTATTTTGTATAAAACAGCCACGTTCAAAACGCAATTATTTGTATTATTAGAAACGATACAAAGTACTGGATAGGATACAAAAATTCGTAATAATTTTCTCTATAATTCTCAAATATAAAATAAACAAAACATCAAAAAATAACTGAAGTGCAACTCTCGAGTACTTACTCTCGACACTAAAATGCTTATATCTCAGTTTGTACTTCTCCTCACTTGGCTGCTTTCTGCATAACTAGGTCCACTTTATCCTTCAAACAAATACTATAAAAAACAAAGTTATTTTTGCAGTCAATTAAATATTGTGGTATTTTGGCTAAGTGGAAGTAAGTGGACCCCTAGTTCAGTTAGTTGGAACGGAACGTTGACTATGAAAATGCAGTGATTGAGCTTTAGCAATAACCCCTAAACCGCGAATGTAACTGATACTTCTTCATCTTTGTATTGATTATAGATATTGAGATAATTTGAATCTGGATGTTGGATAAATGTCTGTCACATGTTTGTTTTGCCCCTTAGGCTGCGTCCTGATCCATCATGGATCTTATGAGATTGAAGGCATTAGGTGAGCGGCTAACAGTTTGCTTCCAATTTGCCTCTCTATACATGTTCAATGGAGTGTCCATAAAGCGCGTAATACGCAGTTTGCGAACGTTTCGCTTGCAGACTCAATCTGTATACCTACTATGAGTTAACAATGATCTTCGCTATCGTCGGCGTAAAAAATATGTATGAAAAAATGTACAGCGCCTCTAGCGCTCACTTGAGAAACTAAAATCGCTGGCATGAGTCAACAATTAAAAACCTATCGAGATCTCATCGTTAGCGAGTAACGTTTTGCAGCAGATGCTATATGACACTCACTCACTGTTCGGCTACTGGGGACGCGGCCTTAGGGCCCTCGCCCACGGCGACTTTTTGTAGCGATGCTGTCGCGCGTTTCGTAAACGAGCGACGACAGCGACTGAGATTTGAGATTTTAGATTTACTTCAAAAAAGTATAGTAGCCTACTCCTTGATACTAATTTATCGACGGAGTATCTATAGTGGACTGAAAACTACATATTTAAACTTTCATGGTCACTATTGTAAGAGTTAGTCATTTCGAGATTTCTACCATGTTTATACCTTGTAGATATCTCGAAATGACTAACTCTTACGACTATAAAACTAGTTTTGCCTTAACTATTCAATTAAACCTTAATCACTTAATGAAGCATGCCTCAATAGGCATAGGTAGGCCTCAAATTCAAATTCAAATTCAAATTATTTATAGCGTGTCACAAAACTTACTAAAAGGTGGTAAATAAATATAAAAGTATTGTGACGCCCTGCACAGGGCATTGCAACATTTAACACATAATAGTTAAAATTTTACATTGATAAGAGGCGTTGAAGTACATATTTCATATTGTTATTATCTTATGACTACGGCTTACATATTTTTGTCATTAAAAAACTCTTGGATGTTATAATAACATTTGTTAATAAGAAAAGTTTTCAAAGTATTTATAAATAATGTTGGGCTTTCATAATTTTTAATGTAATTGGGTATGTGGTTATATATTTTTACTAACATGTTATGGGAACTAGATGTACCTAAGTTTAATTTGGAAAATGGAACTTTTAATTTATTTAGGTTTCTATTATTTCTTTTTAATTCTGAAACTTTTGAGTAGAAATTTGGGTATTTTTTGACAAATTTACATGATTCTAGTATATAAATAGATGTTATTAGGGTCAATATTTTACGTTCAACAAAATGGGCTCTACATGATTCTATTTGGTCTAAGTTTAATAGGATCCTGAGGCACTTTTTTTGTAGCACAAAAACTTTGTGTACATCACAAGAGTTTCCCCACAGGATAACGCCATATGTAAGTCTGGGGTGAGCTTAGGCGTAGTAAGCCGTAAAAGCAATTTTAAAATCTGTCACCCTTTTTAGATGTAGTAAAGCATAAATAAATGAAGACATTTTAGTTAATAATTTTTGAATGTGGTCCTTCCAGTTTAGGTGGGTATCCAAGTTTATTCCTAACAAAGTAGCGGTATTTACAGTTTCTAGTTTCATACTGTTATATGAATAAGATATTTCAAATGTAGTTTTCTGGTACGGTTAAAATTGAATAATTTTGGTTTTGTTTAGATTAAGTTGCAGATTATGATTTTCTAACCAATTTACTATTTTCTCTAAAGTTTTATTTAATTTACTTTCCTATTCATTATAATAGGGACTACCGTTTCTTTGCTCACCAGTTGGCGCCACTGTAGACTGAGGTCCGGTGGTATAGCTGTCAAAGGCGATTGGCGCCGAAACAAAGTGTTATATCTTGAATCTAATTAAGGTTATATTGTTTATAAATAACTATCTTGATATCAACAAACTAACTTCTGAAATAGTTGCTCTTGAGGCCGCCTATTTTTGCGCTTTTTCTTAATTCCGCTTTTAAAGCGTTCACATTAATCGCCAAATAATCCATATTTGCGATATTTTACGAAGGAGATCACTTTCTAGCAGGTAAATTAAAGAAATTATAATTTATGCAACAAATTCCGCTAAAACCAGTGAAAAGTGAATGATATTGGACCTCACGCGACACTAGCGCCTCTAGTGGCAAATTCACTAGCGATAGCCCCCATTTGAACAAGGAATCAAGACGGAGACATCCTCAGCAAAAAGTATACATTGTTCATCCACCACGTCTGGTTTATTATTAATATATATTAAGAACAGCAAACATCCCAAGACGCTACCTTGAGGGATGGTACGCACGCACCTCAAATAGGTGCCATGTTATGATGTAAGCCTTAAACGGAAATAGCAGTAACGCTTCTTGTATTACTTTCTTGACAGTCAAACCGCGTGACCGCGGCACTTCTTTTATACTTATAATTTTAAAGGTCTCGGCTCCGGTCCCGACTACGGCAAAGCCAACAGAAAGGGTTATGATTTTAGCTGTATAAGTAGGTATATTATAATTATGTATATTCTAATTATGTAAAAGAGGATGTAGTGACCAGTATTGAAAAAGGAATGCTTAAATGGTTTGGACATGTTGAGAGGATGAATGAAAGCAGGTTGACTAAAAAGATATATAATGGCGAGTATGAATGGAAATGTTAGAAGGGGAAGGCCTCGACGAACTTATCTTGATCAAATCGAGGAAGTTCTAAAGAAAGGTCAGGTCAAGAGTACCCTAAACCGGCGAGCGTGTATGACAAGATTAATGAATGTGGATGAAGCGAAAGTAGTATGTAAGGATCGTAGCAAGTGGAAAGATAAGGTCTCTGCCTACCCCCCCGGGAAAAAGGCGTGAGTGTATGTATGTATATTCTAAGTCGGTTCCACATTCGCGGCTAAACTTCTGAGCCAATTTTGGCAAATGAGTTCATTCGATAGTCGTAACAAAAAGATGCATGGCGATTGCTACAACAATAATATGTATATTATGGTAGGTAGGTACCTACTTACTTTGAAAAAAAAATTGTCCAAAGAAGACAAAATTTTGAGTAGGTAGGTACTTAAAACATTTTTAAACAAACAATACGGCTAATGTAAAGGTGACTTTAAAATTAGATGCATTCCTTACCTTACTTAACACCTTGTAGTACATATGTTACGTTAATTTAATCCTACTGACGGGATACTTATGTACTGTGGCTGAAGGTCATCGGAAGGAGACATCTGTCAAAATATATCAAAACAACTGGGAGAAGTTGAAAAGTTTTTGTTGTTTAGATCAATTTTTAATATAAGAAGGTTGTTCAATGTTCACCTGTTTTATAAAAAACATTTTATTTGTGCTGAGTAGTTAAATGTGTTCTTCAGACAGCGATCTTGTTCTCAGTTCATCTTACAACATAATAATCACTTTTTGGTAAGATACAGCCACTAGAAACCCGCCGATGGAATTAAAATTACCCTAAAATAAAATAGAGATTGGTTAATGCAAGACTAAGTGTATGAATGGAAAAACTAGACTGTTTTAGTTCACGCTCCATTGTTTGTTATTTCTCATAAACCACACTCATTACCAAGAACAATGAAAATTAAATTTCTGTATGCCACGTTGTTTTTGCAATAAATAGCTATAATCTAAATGTTACTGCTAAACTTTAAATTCGGTATAGTGATTACATACTCTTTTATTTTTATTAAGTATTATTTATTGCTATTTTCAGTATTGTACCTACTTATAGATTAAATTAGCTTTTAATAACACTCAACAAGCAAATGAGACAGATTTAGGCTGATTGTGCCCTTTTAACTCATTACTTATTCTGGTTATGGGCATGGGCAGCACAGGATTAACACATTTGCCGCCCCAAAGCTATAAATTTTTTGCTGCCCCTACTGACCTCTAAAATTAGATACACTGTTTACAATAATGCTCTTTTTTTACACTTATTTCAATACAGTTTTAAGCTAAAAAAAAAAGCAAAGCTTGGTTTTACTGCTCTAATTATAATTAATTTAATCCCTCGATCGTGAGTTATTCCAGATACAATTGAAATCAATTGTTATCGTGGCACCCGAGTGCCTCCTGGGGGTTGGGGGATTAAGGCCCATTTTGCCGCCCCCCTAATTGTGGCGGCTTTTTCAACTTCTATGGTAAATCTTGGAACTGGGCATGGGTTCAAATCTCATTCAGGAATATTTAACCACTGTTTGGTTTTAAAATAACATGATCATGTAACTCTGAGGCCATGTGATCTGCTTGAGCACAATTACATTATTTGCATCTAGTCTCCCGAGCCAAATCTCAGCCAGCTGAGACTGATTGTACCTACAACGTTTTTGTGACTGCAACATACAACTCAAAGTGAAATAAGCCTTGCCTGGAGTAGGAACTGCAGCTGATTGTAGTATTATACATAATTCTAAGTATACATTCTGGAGTATGAGTTATACACAATATAATTTATTGTTTTATTAATGTTGACAGGTGGTGTGTATTCCTAAAAGTACCAATGTATGTTGGTCAACTATAGTCTATTGTGATTGATGGTTATAATTAAACTAAATACTTAAGTGATTTGGATGTGCCTCGTCTTTATAGGATATTTACTTAAAAATTATTCAATATGATATTGTGTTGTTTGTCTAGACTGATTTCAAGACATGCACAGGTATGAGATATGATGAAGTTTTGCAAAGGGAACATAATCCATGATTTTGATTAATAATTAGCAAAATTGTAATAGACTAAGCCTTCCAGACTAAGTAAAATATGAAATAGGTAGAAATGAGATGATGTAAATAATATAAGGATGTGTTATTATTATATAGACAAGTTTAAAATATAATCCAATATAATAGTTTACTAAGAATAATTTCAAATATTGACCCTATTGAATAAAACATTTTGGAAATGTGATTGTCTCACCTGTGTCACTGTTTATTGTGTTAAAGTAGTAAACCTGATTATTATAATATACAATATTATGAAGATGTTCAAATAGTTACCTATTTCTTAAAAGTTACATAGGTGTTGTTGCACATATTTAGGATCTAGAAAAAATTGGTCCACACTATTCTCCACTTACAGTGATGACCATGACCAAGAAGTCTTGGTTTGAATATTGGCCAAAGGTACTGAAGAATTGTACACTGTGCTCAAACCGCTAAACTACTGAATATTTATTGGTTTGTTAGAATTGCATGTAAAGTAAGCAAAGAAGGAAATTAGCAGCATAAGTCCATATGCTTCTTTTATGATTTTTAACTCATTCAGACTGAACCTGTAGGATAGAATTTAATAAACATTATTTCAAACTGAAATCCTAATATTATACTAATGGTTATTTCCAGTTAAATATTATAAAATCTTGTAAGTATTTGCTTCAATAGTTTTGTTGATTTCTCTAAACACCTAATGACTTGTTTTTGTTTTGAACAGTGTTGACCTTACAAGATAGTTAGGTACATTTACCATAATTAATTATTGTCTAACAATAACATATATTTATTTTTAACATTCTCAAGAAATGGTGAACCTTGAATAAAGTAAAAATATTAATTAACAAATATCATTGAGTTTAGCTAAGTTGGCTGAACTTTTAATCTGAAGTCGAAGTTAAGGCATGTTAAGTAAACTGTTATTATATCATCTGTCAATCTGCAATACATTTTGTATATTTATTCTTCAGTCAAATAACTTTTTTTATTAAATAAGAAGTCATAATAAGTAAAATTACTACACATTGCTTGAAAAAAAACTTCGAAAAAGTTATACTTATATATAAATACTTAGGTAGGTAGGTATATTATGCGGCAACTTACGGTTTTTCAATTGATTAAAATCGCTCACCATTTCACCAATATTATCTACATAATCTAAGCACAGTCTATAAAACTATATGTATAGTCGTTCGACGCCTTTGATCTCATGGAAAATGCCGACAACGTCTAGCTAGACAGTATCGTGACGGCCAGGGTTGTCAAAAGTAAACAATATATAAAAATATTTATTTATTTCAGATAAACTACGAGTGTATCAGCACCCCAATGAACCTAAAAAGTGACACACGTATCAAATTATAAAAAAATACGTCCGCCATCTTGGATTTTAAAATAGGATGGCATTTTCGTGATCGGCACCCCAATGAACCTCAAAATTGACACCCATATCAAATTATAAAAAAATACGTCCGCCATCTTGGATTTAAAAAGGATGGCATTTTGGTAATCGGCACCCCATTGAACCTCAAAATTGACACCCATGTCAAATAATATAAAATTACGTCCGCCATCTTGGATTTAAAATAGGATGGCATTTTCGTGATCGGCACCCCAATGAACCTCAAAATTGACACCCATATCAAATTATAAAAAAATACGTCCGCCATCTTGGATTTAAAAAGGATGGCATTTTGGTAATCGGCACCCCATTGAACCTCAAAATTGACACCCATGTCAAATAATATAAAATTACGTCCGCCATCTTGGATTTAAAATAGGATGGCATTTTCGTGATCGGCACCCCAATGAACCTCAAAATTGACACCCATATCAAATTATAAAAAATACCTCCGCCATCTTGGATTTTCAAAAGGATGGCATATTATCCGTATAAGCACCCCACTTAACCTCAAAATTGACACTCATATCAAATAAAAAAAAAATTACGTCCACCATCTTGAATTCAGTTTACGAGGGCGGGTCAATATGTCCGTGACTTTTTGAATTTCTGACCTCTTTACTGAAAAAGCAACACTACACTACTCCTGTCAACAGGTATCTGTCAGTTGATTCCTATCAAAATTTGAACTTGCTGCGTCAGTTAGTTTGTGTTTGACAGCTATTTTTATCAGACTACCCAGTAATTTGAGGAAAAAATGGAAAAAGGTGAATTTCGTGTGCTTATTAAGCATTATTTTTTGCGAAAAAAAAACCATTACCGAGACCAAGGCTAAGCTTGATAAATACTATGGGGCCTCTGCACCATCGATTTCAATGGTAAAAAAGTGGTTTACTGAATTTCGTTGTGGCCATAAAAGCACTGAAGATGCCGAACGTCCTGGACGCCCAGTTGAGGTCTCTACACCCGAAACAATCGCAAAAATTCACGATATGGTGTTGGCCGACCGAAGATTGAAAGTGCAAGAGATTGTGGAAGCCGTAGGGATCTCGCATGGCTCAGTGGTTTCAATTTTAAAAGATCAATTGGTCATGAGAAAGCTTTCCGCAAGATGGGTGCCGCGTTTGCTCACAGTCGACCACAAACGAAATCGTGTAACAACTTCACAGGAAGGTTTGGCGTAAACAACGCCAAACCTTCCTGTGAAGTTGTTGTTCAGGTAAAGGTGTGTGAAGGTGTTCCATTGCAATATGGAGGAGTTTTTGCGCCGTTTTGTAACCATGGACGAAACATGGATCCATCACAACACACCAGAGACCAAACAACAGTCAAAACAGTGGGTTTCTAAGGGTGAATCGGCGCCAAAGAAGGCCAAGGCGGGTTTGTCAGCCAATAAAGTTATGGCGACTGTTTTTTGGGATGCACGTGGGATAATCCACATTAACTACCTTCAAAAGGGAAGAACAATCAATGGGGAATATTATGCCAACTTATTGGACCGCTTCAATGACGATTTGAATAAAAACCGACCTCATTTGGCCAAGAAAAAAGTTCTTTTCCACCAAGACAATGCAAGGGTGCACACATGTGCAGTTGCCATGGCAAAAATCCATGAATTGGGCTATGAATTGCTCCCTCATCCACCCTATTCTCCAGATTTGGCTCCGAGTGACTACTTTTTGTTCCCAAACCTGAAGAAATGGCTTGGTGGAAAAAGATTTGACTCCAATGATGAAGTCATCTCGCAAACAATGGCCTATTTTGAGGACCTCGACAAATCATATTTTTTGGAAGGGATAAAAAAATTGGAGAAGCGTTGGACAAAGTGTATAGAGCTCAAGGGAGACTACGTTGAAAAATAAAATGATTTGTTTATCAAAAAATCTGTGTTTTATTCCAAAAGTCACGGACTTATTGACCCGCCCTCATAAGTACGGAACTTTAACTTATTTAGCGCACGAGTCCGACTCGCACTTGGCCGCTTTTTTAGTTTTAATGTTGCCATGCCATGTCATTATCATAGGAGTTTTACGCGAGAACGTGTCAGATAGGAGCGTCTTTCCTTGTTCCTCACTTTTATTTGATTTATCCTACTTACTTACTGAAACTTTATTATAACAATTACACCACTTAATTACAATAAATGCCGCTTATGATGATTTCACAAAAACTAAGAAACAGTGAGTAGGTACAGGTATAGTCACCACGCTTGCCAAATGTGGATTGGTGTACACTAAACCGAGCATGTTCGAAAATTAAAAACTTGTTTCCCGACCCAGAGATTGAACCTGGAACCCTGTAATTCAAACGACTATTAGAGCAACGGGTCGTTACTCTAGACCAACGGGCGTTTCAAATCATAGCGAATCAAAATTTAGTCAAAATACGATTGAATTTTAGAAATATGATTGCAGGAGCGTGGTGATAATGCCTGTACCCGTCATTGCTAGCGTAACTTGAATTCAATTCAATAATGGAGGCCTTTGCCTTTTTGTAATAGGTAGTCCGTTAAGTATTGTTAGAAAAATCTATGCAAGTTGTGCACTAATTAAATAAAAAAATATGATGCGTTGTAGTACTTGCTTAATGATTAAGTATGAAAATACTATCGTCATCATCACCAGCCCTTTTAGGTCCACTGCTGGTTACTAGGCCTCCCCAAAAGGAGGATTTTCTCTTTATGAAATTCAAACGCATAATATTTTAATTAATTTGTAGAACAAAATTAGCAAAACATGATTGTTCTTTTTAACCTGTGACACCTGTGTATACCGTGTTTTAAGCAAATAAATTAATTCTAATTCTAAGACAATGGCGGAAGACGTGCGGTCGCCGTGGTAGGGCGCAGCGGTCACGAGTGGCGGGCGCGGACAAAACGCACGTAACTCTACACTATTCTTTCAGACAAACTAGATTTTGCAACTAGGGCTGCTAACATTACGTGTGACAATATTTCTTTAAAATGTAAGTAGGTTATAGTTTCGTTAACTGAGATTCGAAGAGGTGAAAGCCCTGTTGGATTCAGGGAGCGGCACGAGGTCCCGTGCGGCCCGTTCCGGTCGTGCACTGGTGTTTATTTAAGGCGGCTCGCGGCCGGCGCCAGCCTTCATACCGGACGTGCTGTTCCATGGGTGCATACGGCCAGCCTTCGACATGCCGAAGATGGTGACTCGAGAGAAGAGCGACTACGGGAGAAAGGTGCAAGAGAAGGCCGTCATAGAAAAGGTCGCGCCGACTTTAGCACCTCAGTTATAATGTTTCAGCGCGATGGATCCTCGCGAGCGAGCCATCTGCTCGTTGCTCCAAAAGTTCATCTTATTTGTTACGAGAATGACGGTAGTAGCATAACATGGTAACGTTCGCGGTCAATACTCTATGATTATTAATGCAGACTTATATGACGTTTTTAGGGGCGTACCCAAAGGGTAAAAACGGGATCCTATTACTAAGACTTCGCTGTCTGTCCGCCGCTCTGTCACCAGGCTGTATCTCAAGAGCCGCGATAGCTAGACAGTTAAAATTTTAACAAATTATGTGTTTCTGTTACCGCAATACCAACAAATACTAAAAACAATATAAAATAAATATTTAAGGGGGGCTCCCATACAAAAAAACTCGTTTTTTTGGCCGTTTTGGTACGGAACCCTTCGTGCGCGAGTCTGACTCGCACTTGGCCGGTTTTATTTAACTTTCATCACTGCGCTATTGTATAAGAACTAGTGACTACAAAGCGGCCGCGCTGCTAGGAAGCGTCACCCTTCGCTATTTGTCAAGTTGCCTGCACAGGGATGCAGAGTGATCAGTCGTTATTCTGTGCTGCAGAGGCAGATGGCGATCGAGCGGTGCGCGGCGACGGAGCCCGCGTCGCCCCCGCCGCCCCCCGCGGCGCCCGCGCACGCGCCGCCCGTGCACGTCATCACGCTGGAGCACGGCGAGCACCACGACTCCACGCTCTACAGGTTAGTGATGTTCTACTATTTACGTTTTCTTTTCACCCTTCATACTCTTCAATGCCGACGCTGCAAGACGCTGCTTTCATCCATCCAGTCAGTCTATCACTGTATGATATTATCGTGTGTTGCAGGCTAGAAAAAGGCTGCTATTTACAGTTCTGCCCCGGCCCCAGCCTGCTTGGCCGGAAAGTTTTCCTCTACACAAACTACGTTGTGTCTGATAATGGTGCGTAGTTTTCATAAATGATTCAAAATTGCTCAAAAAAATATCGCCCGAATAATAGGACATATTCTTTTTGGAGTTATAAGTTGTCACATTTCATTTGCTCAAACTTATAACATTTAAATAATTTCGGATAGCATTGGTTTAAGAGTACTTACTATACAATAGCAATGAGCCGTCCTTATACTAGGTACCTATAATAAAAGTCTTAAGAAACAGCGACAAAAACAAACATACTTATATTGTATTACCCACAGAACATGGAAAGTGTTACCGAAGCGTGAAAGTTTATTAATGGTTCGTGTCTTGAACGTAAATATTAAAATTTTAATATTTTCCAAGTTAAATCAGTTTGAGCGAAATTATGTTCTATCAAATAATCTGGTTTAAAAGAAGAAAATGCTGTAAAATTTAAATTAAATGTGTAAATAATGTATTGTACTTATTACCCACGTAAGTAAGCGGACAATTATTTTTCGTTATAAAATTTTTCTATTTTAAAAGTTGTCAATGCAATCAATAGCTGAAGAAGAGAAAGGCGGGGAGCAGGCAGAGTTCGTTCGTAACCAGTACTACGGGCTGGAGTGGCAGAGCTACGTCGAGTGGGACGACACGGGCGCGGGCTCGGGCGCAGGCACGGGCGCGAGCGGGGAGATGCTCGGCAGCGGCGTGCTGGTCACCGACGCCGACGTCGTGGCCGAGCTGCGGCTGACGCGCGCCGGCACCTTCCACTACTACTTCGTCTACGATAGCGCGTGAGTGGCTCGAATCGCTCGTTTACTCGTTACCGTTTTCACCTACCTAGTTACATGTATCACAGGATGTGTGGAATATTACTTGTTCGTATTCTTGCTTGACTTCGAAAACCTTAATTACAGCGAGGAGAAGGAGCTACTTCTGAATTTCCAATGTAACGTTAGGCTCTTACGTTCGCAGAGAATCGAAGATCGGTCCGCAGGGCTCCGGCTGGTTCCAGGTGGCGCCGACGCTGCGCGCGGGCCCGGGCGGGCGCGAGCGCATCCCGCTGGACGCCGTGGCCTGCCTCACCGTGCTGGCCAAGTGCCTGGGCCCGCTGCCGCGCTGGGAGAACACGCTGCGCGTCGCCAAGGAGGCCGGCTACAACATGATACACTTCACGCCCGTGCAGGTACAGGCGTCATCCGTCGCCACCGCTGGAGATTATCGTCGATCTGATCGAACCATTCTATGTTGTATCGGGCTTTATAAAATACGTTTGGCTAGGAATTTTCTATAGAATCCGGGCATAGTGTTTTTTTTTTCTGAACGATCATTCACCCCTCTGTCTTCGAATGCAGGAGCTGGGCGCGTCGAACTCGTGCTACAGTATCGCGAACCAGCTGCGGCTGAACCCGAGCTTCAGCGGCGACGCCGGCCGCGAGGCCACCTTCGCCGACGTCGAGAATCTCGTCGCGAAGATGCGCTCCGACTGGAAGGTACGTCGCCGTGCTCCCCGCTCCACCCGACCCCGCCTCCCGGAACGGAAAATCCTCACGTACTTCTTCGGCAGATGCTGTCGATCTGCGACATAGTGCTGAACCACACCGCGAACGAGACGCCGTGGCTGACGGAGCACCCCGAGGCGACGTACAACTGCGGCAACTGCCCGCACCTGCGGCCGGCGGCGCTGCTGGACGCGGCGCTGGCGCGCGTGGGCGGCGCCGTGGCGCGCGGCGAGCTGGAGCCCGCCGTGCCGCGCCGCCTGCGCCGCGCCGAGCAGCTGCACGCGCTGCGCCGCGAGCTGCAGGCGCGCCTGCCTGCGCTGCGCCTGCACGAGCTGCTGGCCGCCGCCGTGCCCGAGCTCGTGCAGCGCTTCTACTGCGCCGCGCGCGACAAGGTGCCGCCCGTCAAGGCGCCCGCCGCCGTCGCCGAGCTGCGCCTGCTGCCCGACCCGCAGTACCGCCGCCTGCGCGCCACCGTCGACATGGACCTCGCGCTGCAGATCTACAACGTGTACAGGTGAGAGTCCCTTCGCCGTCCGTCTGTGCCGCCCGCCGCACCCGCACCCGCACACGAGCTCGCTAACCCGTCCCGCCTCCCCCGCAGGCCCGAGTGCTACGACGAGGACTCGCGGCTGAAGAAGTGCTGCGAGGAGTTCAAGCGGTGCGTCGAGCGGCTGAACGAGGCCGCCGAGGAGGAGATGAACGGGCACCTGCGCGCCGCGATCGACAACTGCGTGGCCGGCGTGCGCTACCACCACCTGGAGGCGGGCGCGCCGCAGGACGTGAGCGCCGAGCGGCCGCTGGTGCCGCGCTACTTCACGTGGCCGGGCGCCGTGGACGCGCTGCCCGCCGCCGCCGCCGAGGCGCTGCTGGACGCGGAGGGCGCGCTGGTGATGGCGCACAACGGCTGGGTCATGGACGCCGACCCGCTGCAGGACTTCGCGGGCCGCGAGCACTCGGGCCGCGTGTACCTGCGCCGCGAGCTGCTGGCCTGGGGCGACAGCGTCAAGCTGCGCTACGGCGCGCGGCCCGAGGACAGCCCCTTCCTGTGGGCGCACATGCGCGAGTACGTCGAGCTCTCGGCCGAGGTGTTCGACGGCCTGCGCCTCGACAACTGCCACTCGACGCCGCTGCACGTCGCCGAGTACATGCTCGACTGCGCGCGGAACGTGAAGCCCGAGCTGTACGTGGTCGCGGAGCTGTTCACGAACTCGGACCACGTGGACAACATCTTCGTGAACCGACTCGGCGTCACGTCGCTCATCCGCGAGGCGCTGAGCGCGTGGGACGCGCACGAGCAGGGCCGCCTCGTGCACCGCTTCGGCGGCCGCGCCGTGGGCGCCTTCCGCCGCCCGCGCCGCAGCCCCGCGCGCCCGGCCGTGGCGCACGCGCTGTTCCTCGACCTCACGCACGACAACCCGTCGCCCGTGGACAAGCGCTGCGTGTTCGACCTGCTGCCCACGGCCGCGCTGGTGGCCGCCGCGTGCTGCGCGTCGGGCAGCACGCGCGGCGCCGACGAGCTCGTGCCGCACCACGTGCACGTCGTGGACGAGGCGCGCCTGTACGCCGAGTGGGGCGAGGGCGAGGCGGGCGAGGGCCGCGTGGGCGCGCGCACGGGGCTGCTGGCGGCGCGGCGCGCGCTCAACGAGCTGCACGCGGAGCTGGCGCGCGGCGGCTACTCGCAGGTGTACGTGGACCAGGTGGACGGCGACGTGGTGGCCGTGACGCGCCACGAGCCGCGCGAGCGCCGCTCCGTGATCGTCGTGGCCGTGACCGCCTTCCGCGCGCCCGACGCCGCCGCCGGGCCGCGCGACGTGGCGCCGCTGCGCTTCGAGGGGCAGCTGGACGAGATCATCCTCGAGGCCTCGCTGCGGCACGTCGACTATAAGTGAGCGCCCCTTCCTCTTAACCGTTGGCATTTTATTTAAAACCGACCGAGTCGTCACCGGTGATACGATAATATGTAATCGTTTCAGAACCGGCGGCAACCCGCTCCGCGGCCCGTCCGGCTTCGTGCGCCACTCGAACTATATCAACGGGCTGACCGAGTACGAGGCGAGCGTTCGACGTTCGGTGCCGCTCGCGGAATCGGACGTGTTCGCCGGCGAGCGCTGCGAGGGCGTGCACACCGTGCTCGATTTCAAGCAGCTACTACCCGGGTGAGTAAATAAAATAAAATGTATTTTTTCAGAAAAAAAAAACTTTATTTAAAATTTGTGGAGTTAAAAGTTTGAACGCAGTGAATTGCAATTTAAATTCGTGTATTATTTTTGAGTACTTCCATAAAATAAAAATAATAAAACCTATAAGTAAGATAAATTAGAATCAGGTGTGCTTTTTAATCGTACACAAATAGGTACTTTTTGTTGCCAATATTCTCTATGTCTACATCATTATAATTCAAATTCCCGCTAAATTACTTTTAAGGGTTCCGTAGCCGAATGGCAAAACACGGAACCCTTATAGTTTCGTCAAATCTGTCTGTCTGCCGTCCGTATGTCACAGCCACTTTATTCTGAAAGTATTAGCATTACACAGTTGAAACTTGGTAGGTAGGTGTATATGTTGACCGCTTTACTATTCTCATACAAAAAAATAAAAAATAATAATATTTATAGTCCTTAAAATATAGCTTGATTAGAATGACAGTTCTCACTGAAACAGACGACGTAGCTTTGTACCAGCGTCACACAAGGAAACACATTTGCACACGAAAAAATATTGGTAGCTGGCATGTTCAGAATATTTTTTTTATGCATTGCTGTACATATTAATCAATTTTATTATATAAAATAGATATTTAAAGTTAAAAATATTAGAATAATCCAGTCACAAAAATTACACGTAACTTTAAAAGATGTCTACAAGGTATCGTCATTTTTCATAATCGCTAGTGATGTGATGACGTAAAATGGACAAATCGCAATCGACAGACTAACAATATTTCAAAATCTAAGTAATGTAACATAAACGTTACGAATGATTTAATGAGCATTGGTTGATGCTAAGAACATCAAATTGCAATTATTAATAGTTTGTGAAAAAAAATTAAATTTATAAGATTCTTAGTGCGATAAATAAAAACTAATTGATTTTCGTGATTGTTCCAATTATTTTGATAATGATCACGATACTAACTAACTGTTAAATCTTAATATATCTTTCCAAAAGTATAACATTTGGAAGATAGACGCTTCCAAAGTGGTAAAATGTGTCCCCCCTCCCCCTTTAACTTTTAAACTAAGCAAGTGAAAATTTTGAAAAAAATACATAATGTAGATCTTAACAAGAACTTTCAACGAAAATTGGTTTGAATGAGGTGAAACGAAATTTTGAGAAATAGCAGATTTTTAACAACCGTAAATATAACTTTGTCCTTCATACAAACACTATGAAAAACAAAGTTATTTTTGCAGTCAATTAAATAATGTGGTATTTTGGCTAAGTGGAAGTAAGTGGACCCCTAATTCAGTCAGCTGGTACGGAACCGTCATTGCGCGAGTCCGACTCGCGCTTGGCCGGTTTTTGGCATCGATCTATCTGGAGACTGTCCCATATGCAAAGTTTAGGTTTTGAACCCATTTAAAGTGAGTCGTTGCCGCTCGCCCCCAGCACGGTGGTGGCGGTGCGCGTGTCGCCGCGCGCGACGCACCGCGCGGCGCTGGGCGCGCTGGAGCGCACGCTGGGCGCCGTCGAGGCGGGCGCGGCCGACGCGCTGGGGCTGCGCGCCGCGCTGGCGCCGCTGGAGCCGGCCGAGCTGAGCGCGCTGCTGTACCGCTGCGACGCGGAGGAGCGCGCGGCGGGCGGCGGCGGCGGCGGCGGCGGCGGCGCCTACGACGTGCCGGGCCACGGGCCGCTGCCCTACGCGGGGCTGGCGGGCGCGCAGGCGCTGCTGGACGAGCTGCGCGAGCGCGACGCGCTGGGGCACGCGCTGTGCGACAACCTGCGCGCCGGCGACTGGCTGCTGCAGTACACGTGGCGCCGCCTGCGCGAGCCGCAGCTGCGGGCGCTGGCGCAGCGCTACGAGGAGCTGCTGAGCCCCGTCACCGAGCTGCCGCGCTTCCTGGTCAGTGCGACGAGAATTTACCTTGTTTTTTAAATCCAATCTTTCGGTTCCTGCCGGTGCTCGGTGTCGTACGTTAGGCTATTTTTGCTTCGTTTTTTTTATATAATCTGTTACCGATTCCTTGTTAGAAGTATAAAATCTACTATTATCATATGACATGCTCTCAAGTACCTAAAGGGTTAAAAATTGTAAGCTTAGAATAGCAGGCAGCATTAAACTTACCAACGCGATCCAAAAGTGTGGATTGAACCAATTTGATGCTAGCGACCTCACTTGTTATCGATTTGTTTGGTTGGAAACCTCAACAGACTGCGTCACTGCGTTTACAAGATTGAAACCAGCGCGTGATATTACACGGTTCGCGGCAGGAGATTCGAGTTATGTCTGTTTTCAGCGCGTCAAGAAAACAGAACGTGGTGATTTTGAAGGCACACACAAATAAAAAACAGTGCTATTAAGTATATTTGCGAGGCTTTGCAAGGTCAAGAATAGATGTTTCGATGTTATCGCCGGTAAGGCTACCCCTTCATACCGCATGGTAAAGTGGCGTAAACATGCGTATTCATGAACGCAGTGCTAGCTATATTGTTGAATATAATTTGGTACTCGAATGGTTTTTAAATATTGTTAGTATAGGTTATATAAACATAAATAAAAAAATAAAAAGCCTTTTATTTCCAAACAGAAAATAAAATGATTACTTAACATGATAGGAAAAAATATTAAATTAATGATTATAATGTAAAATTAAATTGATCATCTACGGTAGGCATGTTATTTCTCTTCTACTGGAACCCCTCTGCAGATAAAGGCCTCCTCCAAGGATGTCCAGTCTTCTCTAGATTTAGCTTTTTGAAGCCAATCTACCCCAGCGATTTTTATTAAATCATCTTCCCATCGTGCACAAGGTCTTCCTCTTTTTCTCTTGCCATTTATAGGTTATAGAGAACCATAAATAATTTCAACACCAAATTGATACCTTTCAAAAAAATCACCATTTTTTGATGACCTGCAAAGCATCATTTTTTTACCACCCTTTTATTACCTTGGGTTGTATCTATGTATGAATGTATGTATGTAATGGAATCTTTGAGCATATTTTTTACCAATCCAGAAGTTTGATTAATTTGAAAATTTGCACACGTATCAAGGACCGATGACAACGCAATAATTTAGTAACAGTTTCCCAGTTTTCCTCTGTAAGAGGGAGTAAAAGAGATAGAGCTAGCGCGAGATCTGTATCAATTACGGTTCCTGCATAGTTTTGGACTTACAGTCGATAAAGAAGGAATCATATCTTATAAATTAAACGCAAAAGTAAAAAATAAATTATAGTTTAAAAAACTAAAAAACCACGCTTTTAAAACAGATTGAAGTAAAAAATTAGAAATAAATCTGTAGTAATCAATTGAAAAAATCATATTATTGTACAAAAGCGTGGGGGGCTTGATTAAGATTGTTGTAAATATTTTATCAATAATTTACTATATCTGTGGATATCACAACAAGCACCCCACGCTTTTTGCACAATAATATGAATTTTTCAATTGATTACTACAGTTTTAAAAGCGTGGTTTTTTAATTTTTTTAAAATAGATATTTTTTTATAGTTAAATTTTGTGCTGAATAAAAAGAGATAGATTTTGTAATTATTTGTAAACGGTGTCAAAAGTCCAATCGCCGTCCAGTTCTGCTCGGAGTGTTATCGACGGTGTCCCTGTGCCCGTGCGCAGGTGCCGACGTACGCGGAGGCGATGCTGCGCGCGCTGCACGCGGCGGCGGCGCGCGCGGCGCTGGCGCGGCTGGGCGGGGGCGGCGGCGCGGCGCGCGGGGGCGGCTTCGCGCGCGCGCTGGCGCTCACGTCGCTGGCGCTGGGCGGCGCGCCCTCGCCCGCCGCGCTGCCGCCGCCGTCGCCCGCGCTGCCGCCGCCGCGCCCGCGCCGCGAGCCCGTGGCGCTGTCGGCCGGCCTGCCGCACTTCGCCGTCGGCCACATGCGCTGCTGGGGCCGCGACACCTTCGTCGCGCTGCGCGGCCTCTTCCTGCTCACGCACCGGTACCAGGTGAGCCCGCGTCTCCATCGATCGAGCTCCGTTCGCATCTTCCTCGGACGTGGAGTTCATGATTGACCGCCTTCGATTGTCGCTTGACCTTAACGACCCATTTAAGAAGTGAGAGTTAAAACAAAACTTCTAAAACGGACGTTTTCGGACGAGACGCGTCACCCCCTTACAGATCTCCAAAGCTGAAGGACAGGAGATAAAGTGAAGCCAATCTGCTAAATACAGGATAAAATTTAAAAAAATAAATAACGTATTTTTTCTTTTGGTATAGCCCAGTACAAAAATGTCAATATAAAGCACTTAGAAAATGTCCGCAAAAAAACAAAAAATATTGATACAGCCGCCTAGCAACGCTTTTTTTACGCAATCCGCATCTTATTTATTCATTGCGATACCATTCATACGTTTTTGATTTTCCCTTTATACCTTACCTTATCAGGCCTAAGACTGTAGAAATTGAAAAGTATATCGCGAAAAATATTGTCGGGTAAAAGCTTGATTTAAATTTTTTACTTTATAAATGGGCTCTAAATACGATGCCTATAAAATTTTTGGAAAGTGGTTAAAATTTCACACATTGTATTGTCCATCCATTCATTCTAGTATGTTCATGTTTTACCTATCTGTATGGTTATTAAAATTAGTGTTATATGTATTGTTGTATACTGGATAGAACAATACATATAACACTAATTTTAATAAGCTTATAATGGTTCAAGAATATACAGTACTCATTTTCAAACAAATCTTTAGAAATTAAATTTTAAAAGCAAAAGTAATTTCCATCATGAAACACCTCAATAGTCAAAGTAAACAGCCATTTGTTTTAAGTCATTTTAATCGATTTCATTTCAATTAAAGTCCTCTTCGATGCTTGTTGACTACAGTTATGACAAATTCGTAAACCCACGTCTCGCCACTAATCTCGTTACTATAGTAACATGCGTTTCATAAAAGCAGCACGTCCAAATAGTACAAGGGCGGGTCAATAAGTCCGTGACTTTTTGAATTTCTGACCTCTTTACTGAAAAAGCAACACTATTCCTGTCAACAGGTATCTGTCAGTTGATTCCTATCAAAATTTGAACTTGCTGCGTCAGTTAGTTTGTGTTTGACAGCTATTTTTATCAGACTACCCAGTAACTTGAGGAAAAAATGGAAAAAGGTGAATTTCGTGTGCTTATTAAGCATTATTTTTTGCGAAAAAAAACCATTACCGAGACCAAGGCTAAGCTTAATAAATACTATGGGGACTCTGCACCATCGATTTCAATGGTAAAAAAGTGGTTTACTGAATTTCGTTGTGGCCGTAAAAGCGCTGAAGATGCCGAACGTCCTGGACGCCCAGTTGAGGTCTCTACACCCGAAACAATCGAAAAAATTCACAATATGGTGTTGGCCGACCGAAGATTGAAAGTGCAAGAGATTGTGGAAGCCGTAGGGATCTCGCATGGCTCAGTGGTTTCAATTTTAAAAGATCAATTGGGCATGAGAAAGCTTTCCGCAAGATGGGTGCCGCGTTTGCTCACAGTCGACCACAAACGCAATCGTGTAACAACTTCACAGGAAGGTTTGGCGTTGTTTAATCGCAATATGGAGGAGTTTTTGCGCCGTTTTGTAACCGTGGACGAAACATCTATCACAACACACCAGAGACCAAAAAACAGTCAAAACAGTGGGTTTCTAAGGGTGAATCGGCGCCAAAGAAGACCAAGGTGGGTTTGTCAGCCAATAAAGTTATGGCGACTGTTTTTTGGGATGCACGTGGGATAATCCACATTGACTACCTTCAAAAGGGAAGAACAATCAATGGGGAATATTATGCCAACTTATTGGACCGCTTCAATGACGATTTGAAAAAAAACCGACCTCATTTGGTCAAGAAAAAAGTTCTTTTCCACCAAGACAATGCAAGGGTGCACACATGTGCAGTTGCCATGGCAAAAATCCATGAATTGGGCTATGAATTGCTCCCTCATCCACCCTATTCTCCAGATTTGGCTCCGAGTGACTACTTTTTGTTCCCAAACCTGAAGAAATGGCTTGGTGGAAAAAGATTTGACTCCAATGATGAAGTCATCTCGCAAACAAAGGCCTATTTTGAGGACCTCGACAAATCATATTTTTTGGAAGGGATAAAAAAATTGGAGAAGCGTTGGACAAAGTGTATAGAGCTCAAGGGAGACTACGTTTAAAAATAAAATGATTTGTTTATAAAAAAATCTGTGTTTTATTCCAAAAGTCACGGACTTATTGACCCGCCCTCGTATTTGCAAATATGCTGATTCGACATCTTCTATTGCATTTACACAAGAGCAGTGTACGAGTAGTGGTGCTGACCGTTATCGTGTTGTGCAGGATGCGCGCTGCCATATCCTGGCCTTCGCGGCGTGTCTGCGCCACGGCCTCATCCCCAACCTGCTGGACGGCGGCCGCAACGCGCGCTACAACTGCCGCGACGCCGTCTGGTGGTGGCTGCAGAGCATCAAGCAGGTAGGTACCCTTCCCCTCCTGCGGCGACCGGCTATGCTTCGACCGGTAGTCATTCGAACGTGCGCTGTCCCCAGTACTGCACGGAGGCGCCGGGCGGGGCGGCGCTGCTGAGCGACCCCGTGTCGCGGCTGTTCCCGCAGGACGACAGCGAGCCCGCGCCGCCGGGCGCCGCCGACCAGCCGCTGCACGACGTCGTGCAGGAGGCGCTCGACGTGCACTTCCAGGGGCTCGTGTTCCGCGAGCGCCGCGCCGGCCGCGCCATCGACGCGCACATGGCCGACAAGGGCTTCAACGTGCAGATCGGCGTCGACCCCGACACCGGCTTCCCCTTCGGCGGCAACGACGCCAACTGCGGCACCTGGATGGACAAAATGGGCTCGTCCGAGAAGGCCGGCACGCGCGGCAAGCCCGCCACGCCGCGCGACGGCAGCGCCGTGGAGCTGGTGGGGCTCGCCTACAGCGTCGTGTCCTGGCTGGCGCGCGAGCACCGCGCCGGCCGCTACCCCTACCCCGGCGTCGTGCGGCGCCACCGCGACGGCGCGCTCACCTCCTGGACCTACGCGCAGTGGGCCGAGCGCATCCGCGACAGCTTCGAGCGGCACTTCTGGGTGCCGCCCGTCGCGTCCGCGGCCGACGCGCGCCCCGACCTCGTGCACCGCCGCGGCATCTACAAGGACTCGCACGGCGCCTCGCGGCCCTGGGCCGACTACCAGCTGCGCTGCAACTTCCCGATCGCGATGGCCGTCGCGCCCGAGCTGTTCGACCCGAAGCGCGCCTGGCTCGCGCTCGACGCGGTCGAGCGGCTGCTGCTCGGCCCGCTCGGCGTGAAGACGCTCGACCCCGACGACTGGGCGTACCGCGGCGACTACGACAACTCGAACGACGGCGACGACCCGAGCGTCGCGCACGGCTTCAACTACCACCAGGGCCCCGAGTGGGTCTGGCCGATCGGCTTCTACCTGCGCGCGCGCCTCGCCTTCGCGCACGAGAACGGCAAGCACGCGCGCACCGTCGCCGCCGCGTACGCGACGCTCGCGCCGCACCTGGCCGAGCTGCGCGCGTCGCCGTGGCGCGGCCTGCCCGAGCTCACCAACGCGGGGGGCGCCTTCTGCGCCGACTCGTGCCGCACGCAGGCCTGGAGCTCGGCCACCGTGCTCGAGGCGCTGCACGAGCTCGAGCGCGCCCGCCGCGCGCGCCCCCTGGCCGACTGACGCGCCGCGCGCCCGCGCCGCCTGCGCCACGCGCGCCGCCCGCCGCCGCCGCGCCGCCGCTACGCCGAGCCCGCGCCCCGCCCCGCGCGCCCCGCCGCGCTGCGCCGCCTGCTGCGCCGCCCGCGCACGCCCTGCGTGGCCGCCGTCTACAACCTGCTGCAGGGCCGCAGCGGCGCGCTCGCCACCGTCGTCTACAGCGATCGCTACTTCCGCTACGGGCTGCCGCTGCGCGCGCGCCTGACGTCAGGCGCCCGGCCCGCGCGCCGCTCGCACCACGTGCCGCTGCGGCCTGCGGCGGCGCCCGCGCGCGGCGCCGGCGTGCTCGCCCTCGCGGCCGCGCCCGTGCCGGCACCCTGGCGCTACGCGGCGGAGCGCGGGCCGGCCCCGCTGCGGCCGCGCGTGTTCGAGCCGCTCGAGGCGCTCGAGGGGCGGCCGGGCGGCGCGGCGAGCCCCGGCCCCGCGCGCCGGCCGCCGCTGGGCTACCGGCAGGGCGCCCGCGCGGGCGGTGCGCCGCTGGCGGGCCGCGGACGCTGCTCGTGCCCGGCGCCGGCGCCGGAGGAAGAGGCGCCGCGGCCGCAGTTCGCGCTGGCGGACGACGAGGCGGAGCGCGCGGCGGCAGAGGGCGCGCGGTCGCGGCGCGCGAGCGTGGTGGGCGCGGTGCCGCTGGAGCGCAAGGTCCTGAACACGGAGCGGTTCAACAACGGCGCGCGGCGGACGGGCGCGGCGCGAGGGGCGGGGGGCGGGGCGCGAGGGCGGGGCGGGGGGCGGGGCCGGCAGCGCGCGGCGGTGCGGCTGCTGCTGGCGGGCAGCGGGCTGCTGTACGCGCTGTCGCTGATCGCGTTCTACTTCCTGAGCCTAGCCTGACGCGGCCCGCGACCGGTCTCTCTGTGCCATACTAGGTAGACTTGTAAGTTTCGGTTCGGTCTGGGATCCGTCGATCGGTCAGAGTTCCGCTCATGTCGAGATGACCGAACGCGGAGCCCCGATTTGCCAATAATGTTGTTCATTAATTTGTTTATCTCGGTCCGGAGCGTCGCGAGCGCAGCCGGTACTTATGCTATTTATGTAATGTTGATAAAATCCCCTTTCCACTAGTTATTTTACAAACCCAATCATTACCTTTGTAAACGATAAAATGCTTATTTCTTGATCAAACTTTATGAACGTATGTTAAAACATTTGTTCATGAAATTAATATTATACAAAAGTAGAAAAAGTATAGAACATACATGTATTCTAATATGGTTCTTAAAAGTGCTTGCAAGGATTTTGCTTGAAAAAAAAAAAAAAGTTATTAGTTAAATTAGTAAATAAAATTAAGGGGTTGTATTAATAAGCAAAATGTACAATTTTAAAGATTGTTATCGGTAAACACTTGTTAAGTATATTAATATATTATATTTGTTTGTTTTGCATAATTTATTGTATTTTGTTTTGATAAATGTGATAAACCAAAAATTTACTTTAAATAAAAAAAAGCGTAGTGTAGTTAAACCATTAAATTTTGATCCGTGTTAGGAGTAGAATTAGAGTAGAATAGCTATGAAAAAATCAAGTTAATCTACCTCCACGAGTCACGACTGCAACAGTGTTTAAAACGCAACTTGTAGTGGAAATTATTTGAGATTATAATTTTATGAATATTATTTTTATATGCGAAATCGTGGTACTAGATTAAGTGATATTTAAAATAAATGGGGTTTCTATAAAGATTGTTTTATTTCAACTAATTTATTTATTTACTTTATAAGGTAGGTACCAATAACGTAAATCTACCTACTTATACGAATATCGCTGACTCCTAAACCTCTAAGGAGGACACAACCGAATATTGCAAGATGACGAAATCGCTGATGCAACTCTCGTGCAAATTCAACGTGACCACGCCATCGCGCCACCAACCCCGAGATCATCATCATCGCCGCCACTTCGTATCCAACCTCGATCGGGTCAATTTGTAACTAGTTGTAATTTAATTATTAATAAATTAGTTTAAAAAATTAATTTCGGTTTTTTTCGAACCTCCTGCTGTCGCTTCTATATTTGGCGCAGTCGGTAGGATTCTCGCGGTCGGTTTCGCGCTTCATCACGAAGATTTCCGTCATAACGAGCCGCCCGTGTGGCTATCAAGTCGCGTTCGAGAATCCAGAACCAGAAGCCAGCCAGCTAGAGGGTATCCAGACATCGATACACAAGAAAAGCCGAAATATGTTCATGTAAGTGCACTTGAATCATTCTCGTGTTTCCTATCCTATCCTATCTTTAGTCCCTAATTTTAGTCACAATTTTTCATCCAAGAAATTCTGGATCCCGTGGGTCTGCATCTAGCAGGCAACGCAGGGAACATTTGCTAGACTTAAATAGGTTATTTAGTTTATCAGAAGAAATGGAAATTGATCCCGATAGTATTTACAAGGCCTTACGCCTTGTTCCCGATTTTGACGGGAATCCCAACGTCTTAACTAGATTTATTAATATTTGTGATAGGTTATGTTCAGACTATTTGCGAGATGATCCCAATAGTCAACTTAATAATTTGTGTCTCCTAAACGGCATCCTGAACAAAATCACGGGACCCGCCGCTACCATTATTAACTCAAATGGCATCCCAGATAACTGGTTAGGGATTAGAAATGTCTTAGTACATAACTTCGCTGATCAACGGGACGAGACAGCACTCTATAACGACCTCTCCCTAGCTATGCAAGGCAATAGTAGCCCACAAGAATTTTATGACCATTGTCAAACTCTTTTTAGCACGATAATGACCTATGTTACATTACATGAGACACTAGGAACCACTATAGACGCTAAGAGGGTTCTGTATAAAAAGTTGACCATGCAAGCCTTTGTACGAGGTTTAAAGGAACCGCTTGGATCTCGTATAAGGTCTATGAGGCCAGACAGTATAGAAAAAGCTTTAGAGTATGTGCAAGAAGAATTAAATATTCAATATCTTCAGCAACGTAACGAAAGTATGCCTAGACACCAACTAGCCCATCGCACACCAGTTGCCTTACCTATAGCCTCCTCAATGCCTAAATTTAATAACTTTAATAGTATATCTAATTTTAATAATCAGGCAGCGCCGAGATATAATCCGCCGCCGCCTCCGCTCCGCTTATCAGTGCAACCGCAACCTTTTAAATTTAACTCGCCTAGTATCGCACAGTCTCAACAGCCGCGTATGACCCGCACACAGCAAATGTTTAGTGCACCACCACCGCAATATAATGCCCAAAGTAACATGTTCAGGTTACCACCTAGGCGTCAGCCTCAGTACCAGCCGCCTCCTAAACCTATGAGCGGAGTACAGCAATTCACACCCAGACCTTTGCCACCAACTTCATTTAGACACGATTGGCAAAGATTCGGCAATCCCCCACCAAATAATTACTTCAAATCACGCGAAGTCAATTTAAATGAATGCGCATACGACGATCCATACTACTCAGATTACTACTACGACACAGAATATTATAATGACTTAACTGATTGCAATAATTACGACGCATCTTATGACTATGACTATGCCAATAGAGTTCAGTATTACGAGCCCACTGGTCACAATAACGTAGAGTCAAGTAACGAGCCACAAGCATCTAGTTCCACAGAACAGGATTTTCAGATAGCCCGCCCGTCAGACAAGTTAAAATAGAGTTGAATATACAAACGCAACGGCAACTTCCTTACATTCAAATTTTAAACCCGCCGCTTAAGTTATTAATAGACACCGGCGCAAATCAGTCGTTTATTAGTCCCGAATCTGTTGAGAAATATTTCTGTAACTTTCCTTTAGATTACGACCCTTTCGAAGTGACTAACGTTCACGCAACCAGCCGTAATGACTACTCTATAACACTACCGTGCTTTCCCGAACTAAAATCCCAAGATAAGATAAAATTATTTGTGTACCGTTTCCATAATTATTTCGACGGTCTTATAGGCCTAGATCTACTCACTAAATGGGAAGCGAAGATTGATCTTAAAGATCAGACCCTCTCAACCCAGTTTGCTGTCAATCCTATTAAGATGTACAACTCGCTGAACGTCAACCTCTATGAAGACATTATCCCGGCAAACTCTTCAAAAATAGTTCGAATCCCAATTAACGCCCCGGATGGTGACGTCCTCGTCGAAGAGCAAATTATCTGTAATTGCCACATTTCCGATTGCATTACATCCGTTAAAAATAGCCGCGGAATCTTAGAAGTCTATAATCCTACAAATAACGATATAATATTCTCATTAGACCACCCAGCGCAGGCACAAGTTTTTAATATCGAGTGCATGCGAACTGAGTCCGTGCCTACGTCACGCGCACGCGCCGTCATTTCGCGCCTTAGGACAGATCATATGAACGCCGAGGAAAGAGCTAATATAGAGACTTTATGCTCGCGTTATGCCGACGTATTTTATTTGGAAGGCGAACCACTAACATTTACAAACCAAATTAAACACTGTATTAAAACGACAGATGATGTTCCGATTTATACTAAAAGTTATCGCTATCCTTATGTACATCGACAGGAAGTCCGTGATCAGATAAATAAAATGTTAGACCAGGGAATAATTAGACCTTCCACGTCAGCCTGGAGCTCACCCATATGGGTTGTGCCCAAGAAGGTTGATGCTTCTGGTAAAAAGAAGTGGCGTATAGTTGTGGACTTTCGTAAACTGAATGACAAGACAATAGACGATAAATATCCAATCCCCAATATAACTGACGTCCTTGACAAGCTTGGCAAATGCATGTACTTCACCACACTCGATTTAGCATCTGGATTTTACCAAGTGGAAATGAATGAGAGCGATATACCCAAAACAGCCTTCAATGTGGAGCATGGGCATTACGAATTCTTGCGTATGCCTATGGGTCTTAAGAACTCACCTTCTACGTTCCAAAGAGTGATGGATAACGTCCTCAAAGGCCTACAGAACGAAATTTGCCTGGTATATTTAGACGATATAGTCGTGTTTGGTTCTTCGCTCCAGGAGTCCATAATTAACCTTGAAAAGGTTCTCCAGCGGTTACGCGAATCCAACTTTAAGATTCAGATGGATAAGTCCGAATTCTTAAAGTTAGAAACAAGTTACCTTGGTCATATCATCACCAGAGACGGCATCAAACCGAACCCAGATAAGATTTCTGCAATAGAGCAATATCCCATTCCAGAAACTCCCAAACAGATCAAACAATTTTTAGGTCTTATTGGATACTATCGTAAATTCATTCCCGATTTTGCTCATATCACAAAACCTCTCACTCAATGTTTAAAAAAAGGTAAAAAGATAACGTTAGACTCAAACTACGTACAAGCATTTGAAAAGTGTAAAAAACTCTTGACAAACGACCCTATACTACAATACCCCGACTTTACTCGTGAATTTATCTTGACCACAGACGCATCAAATTTAGCTATTGGGGCCATCCTATCCCAAGGCCCAGTAGGTTCAGATAAACCCATCTCATTCGCATCCCGTACTCTCAACGATAGTGAGATAAATTATAGTACCATTGAGAAAGAGTTGTTAGCCATAGTTTGGGCCACAAAGTATTTCCGACCGTATCTGTTTGGACGTAAGTTTAAAATACTTACCGATCACCGCCCACTTCAGTGGATAATGAATCTCAAAGAACCTAACTCGAGATTAACTAGATGGAGGTTAAAGTTAAGTGAATATGACTTTACTGTTATTTACAAGAAAGGCAAAAGTAACACAAATGCCGACGCCCTGTCTAGAATCGAGATCAATAATGAAGAGATAAGTAGTATAACCGCGAATCCCTCAGAGAAGCCAGCATCTCTATCTAACTCCGACACTCTAACCGCTCACACTAGCCATGAACACCCAATCCTCGAAGTCCCCATTACCGATGAACCTATAAATAGATTCCATCGACAATTGCACATCACTATTGTAGGTGACGTCAAACGACGGCCCGTAATAACAAAGCCATTTGACACCCATACTCGTATTTCGTTGCAAATTAGTGAATCGAATTTAGAATCCGACATTATAAACGCAATTAAAGAATATGTGAATCCCAAAGTTAAAACTGCACTTTTAATAAACCCACCTCTCGCCATGTACTCTGTGATCCCAATCATTCAAGATAAATTTAAGAGCTCATCTATAAATCTCATACTCTCTAAATCTGAAATAGAAAATGTTAAAGAGTATCTCAGGCAACAAGAG
Source organism: Anania crocealis (assembly GCA_949315895.1). Taxonomy (NCBI): domain Eukaryota; kingdom Metazoa; phylum Arthropoda; class Insecta; order Lepidoptera; family Crambidae; genus Anania; species Anania crocealis. The sequence goes on along the minus strand of OX438885.1, from coordinate 118,572 downwards.
ATCATTCGTGATTACCACGATGGTAAAACCAACCACAGAGGTATTAATGAGTGTTATCTGGCACTATCTAAACGATACTTTTGGCCTAAAATGAAGGAACAGATATCTAAATTTATAGGTGAATGTTCCATATGTGGACAAGCGAAATACGATAGACATCCAATTCGACAGAGATTTAACGTAGTACCGCCAGCAACAAAACCGTTTGAAACCGTTCACCTCGATTTATTCACAGTTCAGAATGAGAAATACTTAACATTTATAGACGTCTTCTCTAAATACGGACAAGCATATCACCTGAAAGATGGTACAGCAGTCAGTATCCTCCAATCCTTATTACAGTTTAGTTCTCATCATGGCCTTCCGTTTACAATAGTTACCGATAACGGAACTGAATTCACTAATCAATTGTTCGCCGAATTTGTTCGATTACATAAGATAAATCATCACCGAGTTCTAGCCCACTCACCAAATGATAACGGAAACATAGAGCGTTTTCATTCGACTTTGCTCGAACATCTCCGCATATTAAAACTACAGAAAAAAGACGAACCCATAATAAACCTTATGCCATATGCTCTCATAGCTTACAATAGTTCAATACATAGTTTTAATAAGTGTAAGCCCTTCGATTTAATCACAGGACACTTTGACCCTAGAGATCCTATTGATATAGACCCAGTTCCTCACTTATTACAGCAGTACCTTGTCAATCATAAAGAACAGATGAAAACCGTGTATGATTTAATCAATGACACATCCTTAGCAGATAGAACAGCCCTTATAGAGAGTAGGAATAAATCCCGCGAACCAGAAATAGAATATATTCCGGAGCAACAAATTTTTATAAAAAACCCTAAGGCCAGTAGACAGAAAGTAGCCCCAAGATTTACCCAGGACAAAGTTTTAGCCGACTTACCTATCCACATTTATACCTCCAAAAAACGGGGACCAGTAGCTAAGTCTAGACTGAAACGAATTCCTAAACATGCTAAATTGTTGCATAATTCTGCCGATACTAATCCTGACGACAACAGCCCAGGAGATAAGACTTGAAACATTGGATGACGGACCAGGACTTTTACCGTTCAAACTGGGACCAACTAGACTCATAACACACTACCACACCTTTTTACAACGCATTCAGTTAAATGATGTCGAAGATAAAATCTTACAACTTCAGAATCAAATTCAAGCTTACGAGACTAGACTTCCTAACGAAACTTATGCTTTATATGAACTCCAGATTAATTATTTAAATTCTAAATTGAATATAGTATTAGAACAGTTACATAGCTTAGAGCCCAGCCGAACTAAACGAGGCCTTATAGACGGATTAGGATCTGTTATAAAAAGTATATCGGGTAACTTAGATCATTCAGATGCGATTAAATATGATAATGCCATTAAAACACTTCACAATAATGAGAATAAGATTTCATTTGAGTTAAATAATCAGATAAGCTACAGTAAAGATTGGATGACGAAAAACTTTGGTATTCTCTCTAAATTAGTCAAAAATCAGCGTATTATTAACGGAACTTTAATTTTTATAATGAATAAAGAAAGTCAGCATTCTGAGACTTTAACTAAATTTGCAAAGTTTGCTCAGCTACTAGTTATAATTACTGAAAATATAGATGACTTATTAAGTGAGTTAATTACAGTAGAAAATACTTTAGCATTTATTCGTGCATCGAGCACACACCATTCAATGCTAAAGATTAACATCTTAAGTAACATGTTAATTAGATTAAAAAATATATACGGTAGAGATAGCATCTTAGATTTAGAATTACGGGAATTTTATGATCTTATAAAGCCCGCTTATTACTTTATAGATAAAGAAATAGTTTGAATATTCAAATTCCCGATTGTGACTAAAATATCCTATGACCTATATAAACTATCAATAGCACCTAATAAATATCATCAAGCCCTCATACCTACTTATCCTTTCATTGCTACCAAAGAGAATGCATTCGTGTACATAGAGGCAGAATGTCCGAAGTTATCTCACGGCTATCTCTGTGAAGAAAACATCAACCATCAGATCCGTACCGTACCTGACTGTATCCAGCATCTCATCTCACAACAATCTCTGGAGAAGACCTGCAAATTTACAAACATCACTCTGAGTAAAGAAGCAATGGAAAAGCTAGACGACCAACACTATGTTATCTCGCTGCCACATCCCACGAAGATTCATCTTATCTGCGGCCGAGAAGACTACACTCAGCTTCAAGGAAGTTACTTTGTCACTATCCCACTCACCTGCCAACTACGCACACCCGAATTCACTATAATCAACGATAGTGACGAGATAAAAGGTCAACCTCTTAAGATAATGAAGATACCGAATATTGAAATGCAAGCCACAGATTCATCCCGCATTGATTTGCACTCAATCAACCTGCAGAGCCTTCACAGCATCCAAGATAAAATAGCGCTCCAAACGCCTGTACAAATCGACACACCGCCTGCCGAGATATTATACCACACTACCATACCATTCTATTGCGTACTATTAAGTGCAACTGTACTCATCTTCGTAGTCTTGCTACGACGCTACGAGATACTTACCTGCAAACGTACCAGTAATCAAGAAAATATGAAGTCCGAAACTCACGAATACGAGAGCCCGGATAAATCTGTAATAGAAAGAGAAAGAAAACCGGGAAGCAGTCATATTACCATACCAGCAACATTTCCTCTCAAAGTTCTCAAATAGTTGCTGATCTGTGGGCGGAGGAATTACGTAAATCTACCTACTTATACGAATATCGCTGACTCCTAAACCTCTAAGGAGGACACAACCGAATATTGCAAGATGACGAAATCGCTGATGCAACTCTCGTGCAAATTCAACGTGACCACGCCATCGCGCCACCAACCCCGAGATCATCATCATCGCCGCCACTTCGTATCCAACCTCGATCGGGTCAATTTGTAACTAGTTGTAATTTAATTATTAATAAATTAGTTTAAAAAATTAATTTCGGTTTTTTTCGAACCTCCTGCTGTCGCTTCTATATTTTACCTATGTACCAACACCAAAACACATTTATAAAATCCAAAAACAATGTGTATTAAATAAATAAATACATTATTTGCCAGAATATGGTTATAGTTTGATTTATATGAGCCCCCTTTAGGTATTTATTCTGTTTTGTTTTTAGTATTTGTTGTTATTGAGGCAATAGAAATACATAATTTGTGAAAATTTCAACTGTCTATCGTTCGCGGCTCTTGAGGTACAGCCTGGTGACAGGAAGACGGACAGACAGCGAAGTCTTAGTAATAGGGTCCCGTATTTACCCCTTGGGTATGAAACCCTAAGAAGCTTCCATAGCTCGATCGGAGAATATCGTTTCTTTCTTGGCTCTTTCTATTATTGGCGGCAATTCAAAATTTTATCTCAATTTTATTTTATTCTTAGTTACGGATAATGTCGATTGCTTTGTCGATTGATAATAGTTTCTTTTTTAAATTATGTTAGTAAGTTAGATTTAAGTTATAGTTTAGTTTTTTAAATACATAATTAGTTTAATTAAAAAGATTTATATATTTTATTTATTAAATGTAAACATGTAACTATAATGTTATAACATCTTGTCAACAAGACTGATATGGCGAAGATTAGTAATAGAAGCTAAATTGTTTGGAAGAATCTCTCGAAAGGTACCGCTTCTTCTTACCAAGAGAAGCGATTATTATTCGCTAATAAAATATGTTAGTAAGACGGAACGAGAATGGAAAGTGTTATTTTTAGATTAGGTAATCAAAAATGAATATAGCAAATTCCTATGAAAAGCGCTATGTTAGACGTCCTGTAAACAATGCTTTTGATTAAAGCACAGTGGCGCCATGGGCGTGCCGATAAAATTAAAGTTTGGTGGTGTTTTTGAGGATGTGGAGTTGGACCCGTTCGGAAGATAAAAGGTGGTGTACAATGGATCAATGCTAATACAAAAATATCTTAGAGCACACAATGATTCCCTACTTGGACGATCATTTGCCTGTAACTTAGATCTTTCAGCATGACAATTAATAACTCTAAACACACGGCCAATAGCGACAAATGTTTCCTTAGCGAACAGCGTAAGTATATCCGTTTTAGACTGGCCAGCAAAAAGTCCCGATTTAAACACAATAGAAAATCTCTGGTATATTGTTAAAAAAAAAAGTCTTAAACAAACATAACGCCAGTAAAAACGAACTAAGTATATGAAGCATTTGTTGAAACATGGAATTCAATCCCCCTAGTAAATGTATGGAATTGTTTGAATCAATGCCACGTCATTGCAGTGCAGCTTTTATTGAAAATAAGGGATACCCACACCACTAAAATTTATTATAACTATTGGTAGGCTGTGGATCACAGAACACGGAAAGAGGTTTCACATGTTCTGTGCTGCGGATACTAGCTATTTCGTAAATAACAATACTAACTGCTAATACTTAAAATAAATATTGTTTTCAATACTTTTTTGTTGTTGTTTCTAATTAGGTATTTGACCATTATTGTTCATACCTCAAAACTGATTTAAATGTTTGACTGTAATGTAATAATGAAACTGCACTTGTGTAATGGGACTTATAGGTATTGTTTTTCTAATAAATAATAAATCATTGAACATATTGTAGTCCTATTTTTGTTTAGCTTCAAAATAAAAACGATTTGGTGAAGTATCTTACATACTTCTACACTTAGGTACATTATGTGCACCTTGACCGCATCGAGAGAGGAGAGTGCTGGCGCTCTGGAATACAGGCTGTCCTAGTTCAGTCGCCAGTCTCTCACTATCTTATATAGTTTTATGCATTGTTATGTATTTTTATAATTAGTTATAATTACTTAAAGATTGTGGAGAAAATAAAGACTTAAGTTATTGTTATTATTATTGTTATTATCTTACATTATTTTAAGGATTGTTGGTAGTGTTTCTTAATATGCGACCACCACTATTATACCTATATACCTTTTAACAAAAATCCCTACTTCGAAAATATACAAGCGGGGAAGTGTTTGAATATTTGACGAACCAAATTGTTTTTACCTAATATTATTAAAAATGTGAAAGTAACTCCGTCTATCTGTCTGTCTGTTACCTACGCTTTCATTCACGCTAAAACTACTGAACCGATCTAAATGAAAATTGTTAAACAGAGTATCCTAGATTCTAAAGCCTAAGAAAGGACATAGGCAACATTTTAATTCAGAAAAAGGGTCGAAAGGAAGGTTCATACAAGGAAGTATTAATTTAGAAGCTAAAAGCTTAATAAAAAAAAATTTTAGGCTGTTTTTAGATATAATTAAAAATAAAATCAAAGTTTGGACATATTTTACCGTCCAGGGGGTTATAAAACAAAGGGAATAGGGGATGAAAGTTTGCATGGTGTTATGGCTCAATAATTACTAAACTAAGCCTAAGTTTTACTTGTCATATTTATGCGCATTTACTTAATAAAGTTAATATTTGCTATTCATCCCTGCAGCAGGCGTTTCTCTTCCCAACTATAATTTGTAATTTAATGACACTTACCTTCTTTCCACTCGTCACGGTGCGCACATCTTTCTATGTACCTAACATATTTTTTGAGAATATTATGCAATTAGCAATTATTCGAAGGTTTTATTTGTTAGGTCATCGTATCGTAGACACATGGAAATACCTACACAGTTTTAATGGTTGTTTTTATACCGGGAAAGGGTACCTACGGTTGCCGTGGGATACATAGTATTAAATTCAAAATTTCACGCGTACGAAGTCGCGGGCAAGCTAGTACCCACCTACTTACTTTATCATAATAATTTGAGTGTGACACACTCCTACGAAGTAAACTTGTAATTGCCAATATATTTTTCGTAATTAAATTATAATAAATGACTTACAAAGATTTGTGATCTCCTTTTAATTTAACCCGTTACCCCAAACATATTCATATTTACTCTTCTTCTTATTCTTCCATTGGTTTTTTTAATTTACTCATTTAGGCGCCAAGGCCAATTTTTTTTTGTTTTACTTTTGTTATTTTTTGTTTTCGGAATCGGCCAAGATCTGAGTTCATGCTGCCATGTCATTAGAATTCTACATTCTTATTATATGAATGAATGCTAATACATGCTTCATCCTCATGATCATAAACATTGTTGTGATCGCAGTGAGTAACTAAATAGTTCCTCTTGATTTGTCTTGAGCAATACGACCTAATACGAGTGCTTGAAATCAAGCACTTTTATTGTGGAAATTATAAGGTATTACTACAAACCATAAATGTAGAATATAATAGACTGACAAAGCCTGCGAGATAGAAGAAAACCTCTTATGGAAATCAAGCAAGATAGAAAGAAAAAACTAATCTTTTCGTTTTGTGATCAGTCTTAATAGACAGAGTGACATCCAGTGGCATATGCGATATAAGCTTCAACATTTTATGGTATTATCTAGTACATCGTAGATTATCTAAAGTAAATACAATTTTATTTAACAATGGTCACATGTTCTGTGAGTGCTTGTTGTTATGTTGTAAATGTGAAATTACTTCAATCCGTTTGTTCCTTCTAATATTGTGTATAGATAAAGTTCTATGTATTGATTATTTACATTATTTTGGTGGATAATTAATTCATCGAAATATTTTACATGTACGCTAGAGCTTGACTCAAATTTATCGATACTATTCTCGACATTTATCTCGAATGTTTCCGGAGAAATTTGATGTTATTTAACGTTTAGCGTCTCAAATGAATGACAACTTAACAATTTGAAGAAGGAAACTGCAAGGAATCACATACGCAAACTTATTGAATTTTGACGTATAATTTAATACTAATCATTAATTAAACATAATTTAATTAAATGTGGACAGCATCGCATACATTGTTCTGATCCCCATTTGAATAACTATTTAAAGCATGAAAAATTTTGTCTCAGGCGGGACTCGAACCCGCATCTCCTCGCATGCCGGGCGGGCGCCATACCATTAGGCCACCGAGACACTGCGACACGGTGCGAATTTTTCAAGCATATTCTTACGCTGTGAGCCAGCGTTGCTTCATCAAATGTTAGGAACTTGCACCCCCAACACCCGAAAGAAACATCTTTGCAGATGTTTGACAGTCAGTTAAGATGAAACAGCCATTTATATACTTTATTTGATATTTTAGCAACTTAATTGCACTTATAATATCAGTATATAAACTTGAAAAATTTTGTCTCAGGCGGGACTCGAACCCGCATCTCCTCGCATGCCGGGCGGGAGTTTATATACTGATATTATAAGTGCAATTAAGTTGCTAAAATATCAAAAAAAGTATATTTAAAGCATTCGTATTTTGGAAACCAGAAACAACGAAGGTACCACAAACACCCAGACCCAAGAAAATGTAGAAAAACACTATTTTTCTACATTGACCCGTCCGGGAATCGAACCCAGGACCTTGGAGCAGGCGACACCTTGAAAACCGATGTGTACGCCACTCCGCCACGGAGTTCGTCTAACATAAGATAACTAAGATAATCTTGTTAAAGGTCTATAATCAGGGATTGATTCATCAAAATGTAAATGTTTGTTCAAATTTTGTTAACTTGTTCTTTTTTAATTACTGTCATTGATGAGCTCACACGGCACAGCAGATGACACCGGAAAATCTTTTGAAGAAATAAATAAATAAAACTAATTAACAATGGCTGTTATTTTTTTTATAAATTTATACTATTTATTTTTTAATCATATGTAAAAAATATACTCACCGGGCACATTTACCTGCCCACTATTATAGTTGTAAGAAGTGAGGGCTATGAGATATGCCGCAAAGTAGATGCATAATCTCGACATAAAAACAGTGTGACAGTAAACATTATTTTCCTAACGACGACTGCAATTCTTATCGATAGTCTAAAAATGTTAGAGGTACGTCACTAGCTAACACACACATTGACATGTCAAAACTGGTCACGCATTTTTGGGCTGTCAGTCGATCTACTTGTATCCTAAATCAATGCTACAAACTGCTACAAACACCCAGGGGGCTTACCATCAGCTTATAGCAAGCCACTCAATTTCCAGGCAGTTCAACAGTAGGGCTGCTTTTGCCCTGCTGAAAATCATACCATAACCGCTGAAAAGCTGAACGACTTTAGCACCGCTAAACCAAAAGGTGAGTGAACTGCTAAGCTTGTCTATGGTCTGTTTGTCTGCAGATTGCATGAACGAGACAGAGCTATACTGGTTCAGATAAATCTGTCTCTTTTTAGTTGAAAACGTTCAAATACACAAATACATGATTTATTCCAAATTACCGGTTTTTGAAAAACTTTTGTACTTATTGGATTTTAAAGAGAAAAAGTCGATCTAAATGTTGCTATTTTGCAGGAGATTACTTAAAATACTTAATTCTAGTAAAATTACCTTCTTGGCGATAGTAATTAATGTACAGTGTTGGGTTATTGAAAATGTGGATAGACATTTTAACGTGATCATGATTGGAACGGTTCTGCCTGCATTTTTGGCGGTAACATTCAAAAATTGAAGAAATATCCCCTTTTTTTTTTCCCGGAGTAGTACGTACGTTCGACTATTTTATATTTACAGATAAACATTGAGTTAAACCACATGAGTAAATATTTATTCATGTGGTTAAACCATATTTTCACAATGTCATACTTGTGTGTAAGTATTGAATAAAGTAAAGTGGAATTGTAAGTAATTTTATTAAAATATTAGTATAAAAAAGTGATCATCCATTGACTTTCAGTGAAAACCAACAAAAAAAAAACGCCTAGTTTCTCACACCCAATTGTATAACCTTTGGGATTAACAGTTAACAAATCTTTATCAGCTGGAGACCACTCCAAGCGAATGGAAAGGGTGGCAGAAATTTTAATTCTGCGGGCGATGTAGTCATAAAATTAGGGTTTGAATGAAGTTTCTGGTTCAGTTACACTGTGTAGTAAAAGACTACTACTACTTTTTACATGGGTATTATAATAATCTATTCTATTTTAGTACTGACTGGGTAGACTAAATGCAAAAAATAAAACATAAAATAATTAATGATTCAAGGAGAGGAAGAGGAAACAGAAAATTATATTACATATTAGGTATTCTCTACCAGTCGAGCATTTGGTTAAGTAGACATGTTTTGTAGAATTTTTGCAGTAAAAAAAACAAACACATATGTAATATAATTACAAAAAAATATATTTCAAACACATATTAAAATAAAAAAGACATACTTAATATAACAGTACTTCAGTTTTAACCCTAAATTTAAAATCTAACAAAACAACCATAACTTTCTAGGTATATGTATTAACTGGTCGGCTACCGAAGTTGTGAAATCGAGCCATAAGACAATTTATTTGTGTCTGGAATTACAAGGGGTTAAAAAATACATCAATACATAAGCTTATTGGTGAACCTCTTCGTCTGTGAGATAAATTTGCTTGATCTGTGAGATAATTGATTGGCTGCATTGCAAAATGTTATGTAGGATTACAAATGCTTTTGCAATAAGGCTAGCTACCTGAGGTTGGTAATGAACCATTGAATAAGAGTCTGTAGAACACCTATAATTGATCTCTCTCTGTCATTAAGAGTTTTTACATGTCTCTGTATAGGTATAATAGGCTTCAGAAAAATCTAATTCTGCTTTAACAATTGTTGTCATCATAAATTTGAGCAGTGAATATCTAGAATCACCTACAATAAAAGGAAATATTCATTAATTTTATCATCTTTGTAAGACTGCTGTACATGTGTTATATAAGAACTAAAACTTAGTTGTATTTTACACCCAGGCAATATTTAAACAAACAAAATCAGCAACATATTCATAACACAAGGGTTTTAGGTGCTATAATCTGTAAAATATGTTTCTTTATCTTTTCTTTTTACTCAATTGAACGGAAAGGACATATCTTTAAAGTTAAACTAAAATGTGTATTGTATGTTTACCTAAAAGCCATACAGATGCTTTAGTGCTCAGTTCATTCAAGTGAGACTACAAAGGATGATTAGACCATATTTTATTGTAAATTAAATGAATCATAGCCATCATTTACACTTATAATTTCCATGTATTTGTTACAAATCTGAAAAAAGTATTACACATAAATATTAGTAAGAAAGAAGAGTTATAAAATTTGAAAGTACAGTTTTTTCAATATATTCTATTGTATATACCTATTACATCACAAAACCATGCTAACAATTTTGTCGAAATTGTATTTTCATTTTGGTAAATGATGATATAAACATTTTATACAAAATACTAACTCAAAGACCTTCAGGTTTCTTTACACTGTAATTAGGTTCCTTAATCTATAATGAAACATGTAAATTTTCACAAAACTGCTGAAAAAAGTCTGAGAAACGCATAAAATATGTCGAAAAAGTTAGTCTCCTAGTAACTTCTTCAAGATGGCTAGGATGACATTAGCTTCGCTCAAAAGGACGTTTACCTGCTGTCAAATTGAGTGTCATGGTATGAAAAGATTGAAAAGTTCATAGTAAAAAAATGGTGAACGGTTTAGAAACGTCGACGTAAATTGGCCTGCCACAGGCCTGCTAAAAACGATGTCATAGTACAAAAGAGCAATGCAGTCCAATAGCAGTCCTGCTTTAAGAGCTAATGGTAAGGCCCCAGACCTGAAAAATAAAATAAAAAGACTTGTGATACTCGGAGACTGCCACGGTAAAGCTATTGCATAGCATTTATTTAACAACATATGCAATTATAAAACTAAAAAGTATCACCGCTGTGCCGGTCGGAGTGGGGGGTATTGGGTTATTTATTAATGTAGGGTTGCCTCCTTTATAATAAAGTCTAAATTATTCTAAATTTCGGAAATTCATAATTGTTCGATCGTGCCTCGCCCCGAGTGCCGTGTTAGATTTTTTTTCGTTACGGAATTTCTGGATTCGGTCTCCACGCTCAAGGCCCGCGATAGAAGTTATGCAATAGCTTAAAATTACTTTTTGTTCATTCATCCGTCCGGGAATCAAACCTCGGAGCAGGCGAAACCTTGAAAACTGGTGCGTACAAACTGTCACAAAGGTCGTCATGTATTTATTTATTATGAATGACGTGAATTCACCAATGACTTGGCAGTATGGTCTTTGATTTTAGCTGGTTCTAAAATAATAAAAAACCTACCTACCTACTCATAGTTTGAAATTCAAACTTTGAATGGAGTTTTGGAGTTTTCGCGGGACAGTGCACTGAACAAGTACGCGGTAAAACATTGTGATTAAATTCTCTTTGGTGCGCGGGAAACGAGAAGAGAAAGATTTCGTAATTTTGTGAAATTGTCATAAGCGGCATTTATATTGTGATAAAATGGTAGCATTATTATGACGATAATGTGTCAGTGACTAGGATAAATCAAATAAAATTGTGAAACAAGAAAAGGCGCTCCTATTTAACTCGGATCCACGTTCTCACGTAAAACACCTGTGATTATTGAAATATTATAATATAAACCACCCATATTTTAGCAGTCACCGTAACTTTTCGAGACCTTTGTAAATGTTGATTACACTAAAGATTATTCTTATTCTTATTTCAATGAGTTAGGTAAGTTAAGGTTAAGTTATGTGTCCTATGTATTTATTGAAAATGTAGAATTCCTACTAAAGGCACGGCAACATGGTCTTAGACCTTAGCCGGTTCCGAAAATGACAAATAACAAAAAAATTTTAATCAACAAACTTTGAATTTTACATTTATTTGTCCTGATGATCGTATTGATGATTATTCAAGAAATTACAGTTTTATATCTGCATGCAGGCTCCAAGAGGCTTTTTTTTTACAATTTATACGCCCCAATGACTCCCACTACTTCCAAGTCTGGGCTAGTGCCGAGAAGAAGTAGTGCTAGAAACTATGTCATAATTATTTGAGATTATTGTCAGCCTCTTTTTAGTTGATTAATATGAAATTGAACCAAAACAGGAGTGATATGATATTTAATTTCTTTAATCTTATACGCGAGGGTAACTGAAATTAACGAGAGTGTACAAGGAAGGATGACTTATGTGTGTTTCGTGTGTGTCAAGTTTTGAACTTCACCTTTTAAACTAAATAATATAGCACCTTCTGTATTAAATAGGTTTCCTGATTGTGCCGCATGCAGTAACAAGTGCTTCCTAATATCTACAAACTCTACTTATGTAAGTATTAAAATATTTCCAAAAAACCAACCTCATTTAATTTTGTAGTTTTCATTGATTCTTTTGCATGAATAGAAATACAAATAGAATAGAAATAAATTTATTCAGTACCACAACAAAATTAAAATAAACAACAACACATAAAACACATGGTACTAAATAGGTACCTATCTACTCAGCATATATCGCGCGCGGCCTAAAGGATGCCCTAATATAGTAGAGTGAGCAAGGTATTTACAGAACATACCTACATACTTAAATGTAAGGTTGCCTCCTTTATAATAAAGTTGTATTGTACATATAATAGGGGTTAAAGTATGAAATTGACGATTATTTTCCCACTTTTTATTTTGTTTATAGCTCTTAAATTGCGTAATTCTTTTTGTATTGTATCAAAAACTAAATAAAGTAACTTTTAACTAAAAAAAATGCAATACTAGTGCCTATTACTTAAAGGAAGTCGTTGAAAAGACCCCTTACAATGTGTCAGCTGACCTTCTTGCTTCAATTAAGTATATTATTTGTATTATATACTTTGATTTTCAGAAATTTAAATACTATAATACGTAGCTTTATAACCATCTAACTTTCACCTGTAATTGCATCGAAAACGGTTCAGGCGTTTTTAAAAAAACTAAAAAATTGTTATTATGGAAAAATGACTTTTCTCGATTTCGTCCATACAAAACGGCAATTTCATATTTTAACACCTTATATTAATTCAAGTAATTGTACTCTGAATAAGTTGCTCTAAAATACTTCATTTCGCATGCTTTGATTTCTTTGGGATTTTTAAAAGTTTAGTTGTAATTATTTTAAGTAGAACAGACTTTTATAAGAAGAAAATAGACTGTATACTATACTTTTTTTTTAAAATAAAGATACTAGATGACACAAACTGCAAAAAGCAATGAAAAATATTGTTTTGAAACATAATAATACTAAGAGTATTTTGTACTTTATTTTGATTCTATGTACCTAGTTAAGTACTCTTTTTTTTCTTACTTTTAGTGTAGGTACTTTAACTGCAAGAAAAAGACGGAATCCCGTATATAAGACAATTAAACAATGAGACATAAGTACTTTAAATATTTTAACTTGAATTATTTCATATTAACTGTCGGCTTAAGTAAAGGAAAGTCGGAAAGTCAGTCTGTTGATATAAGCATTTATTCTTTGCACTGTTTTTGTCAGAAGTTCCTACATAATACTTTTGATCCATATAAAATAAAATAAATAAGGTTTAATATGTAGTAAATGTGGCACTTTTTTTTACTTTTATTAAATTGTATGTTTAAATTAACTAAATTCACATTGCAAATAATTTAATGCTGAAAAATTATGCACTAAAAATTTAATGTTTTTTTTTTAATACTTGGTATTGCATTTTAAACAATTTTATTGACATAAATTAACAGTTCTTCAGAGAGGAAAATAATATAAAGTTCTTTTAGTATTTCTGGTTTGAACAAGACAGTGTCACCAACATAGAATACATTTACTCTAGCGTCACTAAGTGATTTGGATGCATGTTGTTAAATTACACATTTTTTGCTTTTAAAAAAAGCCGGCCAAGTGCGAGTCGTACTCGCGCACGAAGGGTTCCGTACTAAAAAGGCCAAAAAAAACGTTTTTGTTGTATGGGAGCGCCCCCCTTAAATATTTATTTTATTATGTTTTTAATAAATGTTGTTATTGCGGTAACAGAAATACATAATTTGTGTAAATTTCAACTGTCTAGCTATCGCGGCTCTTGAGATACAGCCTGGTGACAGAGCGACGGACAGACGGACAGACAGCGAAGTCTTAGTAATAGGGTCCCGTTTTTACCCTTTGGGTACGGAACCCTAAAAATTAATGTACGCATATTATTTTTTTGCGAAAATGCATACTTTAAATATGTATCAGGGTAAACTTAATTAAATTTTTAAAACAGTGGGTGGTAGGAATCCATAGGTCCAGTCCCAGACATAGATCATTTGGGGAGAGACTCCCATTTTTATCAAACATATAAACTCCTTAAAGTTATTGATATTGCAATTCGGCATTTGGGAATTAAATGAGATCCAACAATTGTGATGTATATGACTGTCTGATGTTTTGTTCTGGTTACACTGGCCGTGGTCATTGGCTGAAAGATTCATCTCTAACTGTAAATATAATAATGTTGTATATTAAGTGCAGTGCGATGCGCCATCGGAAACGGACGCGCACAACTGCCTAAGCGAGAATTATTACTAATTCACGGCACGCGCGGCATTAGCCGTAGCGCGTAATTTTTCACTATGGGCTCACTTTAAGTCATAGTGAACGAAGTGTTGGCGTTTATCCAGAACGCTATCGACACAATGGACGAAGTCAGCATCGTGCAGATCTGCAAGTCGAACTTCAATGAAGCTGAGATTTGCAGTGGCAAGGCGCTGCTTTATCGGAGCATCGGTAAAGCCGATGAGATGCCATCTCGCAGGAGGGATGGAGGTGCGAAGAGTCTCCAGGATATCATCACCCTGTTGAAAGAGACCGACCCTGACGACGTGCCAACGTTCGTGGCGAAGGATCTGCATAAGCTGCCTCCCGTCACTTTCGACCACGTCGACGTCACCAGGCTACTCAAGGACATCATCTTCTTGAAAACGAGTCTGGCTGAGGTTCAGTGCAAATTGGAGGCCTCCGAAAACACTATCAGTGGGTTGCAAACCGAAGTCATGTTGTTAAGAAACACGGCTACGGTAAGTAGGTCACCGGAGGCCGCCAACGTGAACACTCGTCGTGGAGGGCAAAACGCATCCATCAGCAGTTTTGCTTCAGCGCATACGGATGCGTCACCGCCTGCCACCGTCGCGCGCCCCACCGTCCCCTCCGCCCCGGCGGAGACGTCACGCGTGTGTACGTCGACACCTCAACGTCCATACGCTGCAGTCACCGCTGCTAACCAACCCGCCAAGCGACAACCCGAGCGGGTTAAAAAAGTGGGGGGACACCAAGAACGACCGGTCTCTAAGGATATACCGCAGAGACAAGAAGACGGTTGTGATGACGAAGGTTTTATAAAGGTGGAAAGGAAGAAGAAGCCTGCCCGCCGAAACCTTTGTGGCACCGCCCCGACTGGACAGTGTAGTGTGTGTATACATGTTTGATTGTATGTGTTAGGCATACTAATATATAATCACTTGTATTGATAATTAATGTATAACCGGAGGTTGTCATCTTTTCATTGATTACCCGAACACCCACCGTATAACAGAACCATCTGCTGCGTGCGGCTATCCCGACAACGCAATTGTACGTGTCCCGCCTGCATTACTCCACGAAATCAGAAGATATTGTGGAGTACATCAGAGTGAAAGCCAAATTTACTCTGAGGGTCGAGCGGCTGGTTTCCCGCCATAATGTGAATTTTAATTCATTTGTGGTGAGAGTGCCAACCGAACATCTGTCGACCTTCGTGAAAGAAGATTTTTGGCCTAGAGGTGTTTTGTTTCGACGATTCCGCGGTCGGATACCTGACACTGCATTGCGCAACACGTCGCCGCCTTCTCTACATGTATTAGACAATAAATAGTTATTTTTTAGTTATGTATATTATGTATGTTAGACTTTAAGGTATATATTGTATGGGCCTTTTGTTGCCTGATTTAAATAAATAAATAAAATTAAATAAAATTAAAAATTAAATACTTATATGATATTTTAAGCAATTAAATTGCAATTATAATATCAGTATTCAAACTTGAAAAATTATGTCTCAGGAGGGACTCGAATCCGCATCTCCTCGCATGCCGGGCGTGCGAGGAGATGCGGGTTCGAGTCCCGCCTGAGACATAATTTTTCAAGTTTAAATATGTTGTATATTCCCCAGCCCGACGGCAGCTAGGACGCCACACCTTCATAACCTTGCCGGGTCCTCTTCAAACAAATTGAGGATAGCTTCCTCGGCAACGGGATCGGATCTGAATCTCCTTTCACTTTGTCACCCGCAAGAGGATCCGTTAAAAAATAGCAGTTACTCCAAGACCGAGAACTCACCCACGACGGCAGATGTCATAGATTTCCAGGTCATCTTAAAACGAAACGCTCATCATAAAGGTCAGTATTCACAGGCCCGCCGCTAGCTGTTTCGTCGCCCGCGTACAATACCGATTATGCCGCCCTATGACTACTTAGTTACTCGGAGTTTTATCAAAAAATTGATAATTAATGACGATGTCTCATAGTGGTGGAAAAAAAGAAAATAACTTAACGAAAATAAATCATTTATTTTAATCAAAGAAGTAGGTACTAGGTAGGTATTTACCCGTCTGCGCCAGGAGGGCTATGTTTTTTGAACTTTTTCGAGACATTACATACATAATGTATGTATACATGTATAATTGTGTGGCACGCTCTACGCTTTGCCCTGTCCTCTAATTCGCGTAACCAAATCGTATCACAATCGTAATTGAATAGCAGGTTTTTGACAGTTCTAGTGTGGGCTAAATGTCAAAATAGTCCAATTCAATCACGATCGAACTGCGATTGAAATACCTGTATAAGGCCCCTGAAGGTATCGTTAGATAGATATTTACTCTCAGAATGACACTGAATATACAGGGTGAAATTTTAACCACCTTCCAAATTTTAATACTTATATCAATCTACGAGACAAAAAACAAATGACGTATTTTTTCTTTTGGTATAGCCCAGTACAAAAATGTCAAGATAAAGCACTTCGAAAATGTCTGCCAAAAATCGAAAATTTTTGATACGGCCGCCTAGCAACACTTTTTTACGCAATGCACATCACATTTATTCATTATGATACTAATAATAAGTTTTTGATTTTCCCTTTATACCCTTTATAAACAGGCCTAAAACTGTAAAAATTTATAACTATATTGCGAAAAATATTTTTGGGTGAAAACTTAATTTACATTTTTTACTTCATATCTAAATACGATACTGAACGCCTACAAAAATTTTGGAAAGTGGTTAAAATTTCATCCTGTATCTAAATAAAAAAAAAACAAAGTTGCGGATTTTTGGTGCCAAATTTAAATGTTTGGTACGCTTTGCATTCTGCTTTGCAGCCTGAACGCTGTGGGAGCGGCTTATGCTATAAAAAGTCTTATAAGGAAAAGAGAAAAATTTCGAGGGCGCTTCTCTCCAAGTCTATGGAACATACGGGTGTGGCGTTAGCACTTGACTTGGTACCGCTCTATCTACCGTGATTCACCAAAAAGTTTGTAATGAACCAATTTATTAAAAATGAAGAATACTAAAAAACTATATGTATAAAAAATTGAAATTAAAAAACACCCACAGTCTCTTTGGTTGCTGCCTGCGAATTGAATTCTGTGATCGTACATATAGCTAATTATTTTCTTTTCAGTTTTTTACATACTCGTAGTTGTTTTTGCTGATGTGTGAAATTTTAATATCCTCAAAAGTTTATCTACGAAAATTTAACTTTTCTTGCCGTTACACTTTCGAAATCTTCTATTAAAAAAAATCATCTATTAACTTTCTTGTATTCAAACAAATTTTTAATATTTAAAATGATATTTTGCCAGCTGCAACTGAAACCGGTAGTGTAAGAAGTATTCTAAGTGCTATTGCTGTGTTCGGAAATATATAAATTAAATCATTGGTAAAAAGATATTGTAAAAGGGTTTTCGAGATTATGGTTTCCTGCGAAATGCATCTTTGTTTTAACAGGTTCTAATGGCAATAATTAAAGATGGCAGTGTTAACGTCATTCTGTCAGATTTTTTTCTGGGCGATAACATTCTGCACAACGAAGGTGCCTGCCAACTGGATCTATTAATACTTGTCATTTACAAAATTTAAAAAGTAGGTAATTAAACAGAAGTTTCGACATATTTTAACCACGCTGACGATAATTATTGATAAACCACTTTAGACCAGAACCAGTGCCGGATTTATCATAGAAGCTAAAAAAGCTGAAGCTTAGGGCTGGGCGCCACAATTAGGGGGGCGGCAAAATGGGGCCAAAAAAATTATAATTAGAGCAGTTAAAACAAAACTTTGTTTTTCTTAGCTTAAAAATGTACCGAAAAACTTGTAAAAAAAAGGAATTATGTTAGTGTGAACAGTGTTTCCACTATGTTTACCTGGGACAGACAGTCCAGTTAGGTAAGTCCAACTTCGAGAAAGAGATCTCTCGTCGAATCCAGCTCGGATGGGCAGCGTTCGGATAGCTCCGGCACATATTCGCGTCCGAAATACCTACCTCAGTGTCTCAAGACGAAAGTCTTTGACCAGTGTGTGTTGCCAGTAATGCCATATGGGAGTGAGGCGTGTTCGTTTACTATGGGTCTCATAAGAAGGCTCAGGATCACCCAGCGAGCAATGAAAAGAGCGATGCTTGGTATTTCCTGCTCGATCGAATCAGAAATGATGAGATCCGCAGGAGAACTAAAACAACCGACATCGCTCGAAGGATTGCATCGTTAAAGTGGCAGTGGGTGGGACACATAGCGCGGAGAACCGATGGCCGTTGGGGCGGAAAGGTTCTCGAATGGCGACCGCGTATCGGACGACGTTCCGTGGGCAGGCCCCCTACAAGGTGGATCTGGGCAAGGTCGCGGGAAGCCGCTGGATGCGGACAGCACAGGACCGATCGTTGTGGAGTTCCTTGGGGGAGGCTTATGCTCAACAGTGGGCGTCGTTCGGCTGATATGATGATGCTGATGATGAACAGTGTTTCTAATTTTAGGTCAGTAGGGGCGGCAAATGTGTGATTCCTGCACTGATCAGAACCTATATTTTAACACTTATATTAAATTCAGTTTGGTAAGTTTCCTTTATGTCGTTTAGTGCTGCCACCAATGATATTTTATGTAATATCATTGGCTGCCACTTATAGTTCCTGCATGTTCCCTTTTCCCTATACTTCTGATGGGGGTGGGTATTATGGCATGAATTACGTGATGAGTCGCTTAATTTGCCGCCCCTCTGGACGTGCCACACACGTGCGGTGCACGCGTTGCACGCCCGCTTACCTACGGCGGGCCTGAGTATTCAACCGCACTCATTACTGTCCCAATACTATGATTTCTGTAGTTATTTATTTTAGCAATAACACGTTACCTTAAATTAACGGCTTATAATCATCCCACTGCAGGGCAAAAGTCTCCATCATTAAATTCAAGTTACCACAGCAATGAAGGGTACAGGCATAAACACTAAATGCAAGTTGGTAATCAAAGCCCGAGCAATGTTCGAAAATTCGAAATTCTTGTTGCCCGACACAAGGACCAAACCCAGGATAATTTACTTGGCCCTGTACTTAAAGCACCAGATCAAATTACTAGTTTGTAAAAATACGTAAAAACATTTTGATAAATCTTAAAACGATAATTCATCAATGAAATATTAGCTTTTTGATATTTTATGTGACTTACCACCGCGCTCAAAGACATTATTTTTTTTAGCCTTAATAGTCGTCTTAATAAACGTCAAACAATGTCGCTTCGCACATCACTGGGATGTGCGAAGCGACATTGTTTGACGTTTTAGTTTAATAGACGTGTTTACTTGACTACTAGCTTACGGAATAGAGACGCACGGAAAAAACACGCCATCTTGTTGGCTAGGTTTTATTCAATTGTTTTAGAACAAGGGTCGAGTACCAGTTACAATTATTCCCTTTTAAATCCAGCGCAATCTAGAAAACCGCGTTGAAACTAGGAAATAAGTGTTTATGACCTGTAATTTAGTTTAACAGAGCAAATGAGAGTTAATTCTAACGATGAGAGATAGATGTCTATAGGGTTGGATAAAGTCGGTCGGTACTCTGCTATAGTATTTGTTCTTAATAACATTAAATAAAAATGTACATAGTTGTTTACTATGCCAGCTTTAGACAAAAGATAGGTTACGATTTCGTAGGTTCAACTAAAGTTTTTACATTTAATGACTTGATGCATTACAGATACACTGACATCCTGTCGAACTCGAGAGCCATCTATACACTACGAAGTGGCTGCAAGCAGCAACACAGTGCTGGACGAAGTTTGAGAAAACTGCTTCTACATTAGCTGAGGTAAATAATATACATTTTTATCCCAAACAACATTATAACATTATAATTCTATCCATTCACGATCTCATTAGAACTCGATACTCTGTCCTACCATGGTCATTCATTTAAGTTTAATAAATACACGGTAGTGCCCATAGAGTGTAGTCGCCTGTCTGAACAACGGGAAACGTTTCTCCAATCACCGTCATCAGTCTCTGAAGGAGGGACCTGGAAAAAGGCTGTCTTTCTGGAGTCATTTATATTTTATTCATTTATATATATTTTATTCTTGTTTGGATGCCTCTTCAATTGGGAAGGATGGCCGCTAGTTTTCCAAACTTTTCTCTGTCGATTGCAAGATGAAACATTAATTCCTCGGTGGATTTAATCCCAGTCCACTCTCGGATACTAGCCACGATTTTTCCGGCGTCCAACGCGCTTCCCTTCAACTTTGCCCATCATAATAAGTTCAAGCACCCTGTACTGAGCACGTACCCGAGGTACGATGGATAAAGTCCAGCTAAATTAAACTAAATTCACTGTAGCGCATTTAGAGTGAACGTTCTAGCGATGAACTGATATTGGTTTTTGGTGTAAAAAACATATTGGTTTTTGGTGTAAAAAACAAACGCTGACCCTGAAGCTACGCAAAATGAACGTCAAACCAAGTCATATTATTAAATATTATCGCTGGAAAATGATTTTTATTTTTAGAACTCAAAAAAATATTGTTCATAGTGCACGCTGCTGCGGTGTTGATTACTGCTTAGTTCAAAATACGTCCGTGCTAAGCCGTGCATTGCGTATTGTAATTAAAGAAAAATTTTATGGACAAACTAATGAAAAATTTTATTTACTTTATTTGATATTTTAGCAACTTAATTGCACTTATAATATCAGTATATAAACTTGAAAAATTTTTTCTCAGGCGGGACTCGAACCCGCATCTCCTCGCTGCGAGGAGATGCGGGTTCGAGTCCCGCCTGAGACAAAAAAATTTTTCAAGTTTATATACTGATAAAAATTTTATTGTTGGTAAAGCTGTCTACACACCGAACCCGGCAGCAAGGGCGGCGACATGATTTTAACGATCTTACCAACAATCACTTACCCGCCGGGTTCGTACCGGCTTTAGCAAAAAAGTTTTTGTGTAAACATGAAAAATATAATTATGACTTAAAACCTCAATATCTTCGAGACAAGGAGTTTCAAAGGTCCTAAAGAAAAAAAAAATTCTAGAGATAGGGAAAATTCGTGATTTTCTGATCTTTTTGGTTTTTTGAAACTATTATAAGTGTGTTCGTGCCTCTTATTATGCAAGTAGCTTATCGTGTGTTATGAACATTTCAGGACGATGCCTCGCGCCGCGCGGGCTCGGGCCCGACGCCAAGCCGAGCTATTGTAAGTAATGTGGAAGTTAAACATAATAAGTAAAGCTGAACCGTAGGCTTTGTAAATATTATAACGTGCTTCAAACGTGTATTTTTTTGAACGAATGTAAATTTGGCGAAAACATAGTTCATACAAAATCAGGAAAATATTTTGAAGAAATCCATGTTTGTTCGAGCGTGGCTACTGTCCCGCTCTCCTTACAGTCCACGAGCTTATGTCCGATAATTCGTTTGTCTTGACTAATAATAAACTCTATGCTAAAATAAATCCACTTTCAGTATGTTATTTTCCTTAAGTATAGTTAAGGGGTCCTTATGTGGCTGGAGGCGCACCACTATGAAATGTGAATTCATTTCGGGCGCATCCCACTAAATGTCAATTTATTTTGTTCACTGACTATTAAGACACAAATTTTATCGACCAAATAAAACACCTAACAGATTTCTAAGTAATTACTTAAAAGGAACCTGTAAGAAGTCTAATATGTAAGATTGAAAAATACTCGTAGGTCGTAATTAAGACACCAATTTTAGGGGGTCGTTAATTGGAACTGTTTTAGGAAGGAGCTCAGAAGGTATTGTCGAGTGCTTCGGTTGGTTGGTGTTGGTAAAATTTTTGCTAATTTAATTAGTACCATGTAAAATGCACGAAGAAAGTGATGGAAAGCAATACGCAAATTTTACCTATGGAATACTTGTATTGCTATGCGCCGTCTGTAAAAATACTAGGATATATTGCTTTTTAGTGTTAAAAGAAATCTAGTATGTTTTTTCTACTTGATGTTTTTTAAACTGTATTTGAAGTAACAATAATTGTATAACCCCGTAAGTTAAACTAATACACGTAATTTGAGGTATCATATAAAATGCACGTAGTGGAAATAAAATTGTTTTCAAAACAATGGGGTATTACATATAAATAATGTAACTGTACCGATACGATAAGCATTCCAAGTTAGTAAATGAGCTGAATAAAAGTAATAACGCTACGTAATAGTTTTCAAAAAGTATAAATATTCTTTATTTACCGAATTAAAAATATGAAAAAGGTTCAAACATATTAAAACCATTGTGTTTAATTCCAGAACAAGTTCGAGCAATGAACATGGGACTTCCAGACTCGTCCAGCACCCGCCCGCGTCCCGCGCGCCGCCCGCTACACCTTATTTTATCAGCGCTCACTCGCACTGCACACCGAACGTAAATGAACCCCTCATGTTTAGGTTTAGTAGTAACCTAACCCCCGTGGTTAGGTTTAGTAGTAACCTAACCCCCCGTGGTTAGGTTTAGTAGTAACCTAACCCCCGTGGTTAGGTTTAGTAGTAACCTAACCCCCCGTGGTTAGGTTTAGTAGTAACCTAACCCCCGTGGTTAGGTTTAGTAGTAACCTAACCCCCGTGGTTAGGTTTAGTAGTAACCTAACCCCCCGTGGTTAGGTTTAGTAGTAACCTAACCCCCGTGGTTAGGTTTAGTAGTAACCTAACCCCCGTGGTTAGGTTTAGTAGTAACCTAACCCCCCGTGGTTAGGTTTAGTAGTAACCTAACCCCCGTGGTTAGGTTTAGTAGTAACCTAACCCCCCGTGGTTAGGTTTAGTAGTAACCTAACCCCCGTGGTTAGGTTTAGTAGTAACCTAACCCCCCGTGGTTAGGTTTAGTAGTAACCTAACCCCCGTGGTTAGGTTTAGTAGTAACCTAACCCCCGTGGTTAGGTTTAGTAGTAACCTAACCCCCCGTGGTTAGGTTTAGTAGTAACCTAACCCCCGTGGTTAGGTTTAGTAGTAACCTAACCCCCCGTGGTTAGGTTTAGTAGTAACCTAACCCCCGTGGTTAGGTTTAGTAGTAACCTAACCCCCGTGGTTAGGTTTAGTAGTAACCTAACCCCCCGTGGTTAGGTTTAGTAGTAACCTAACCCCCGTGGTTAGGTTTAGTAGTAACCTAACCCCCGTGGTTAGGTTTAGTAGTAACCTAACCCCCCGTGGTTAGGTTTAGTAGTAACCTAACCCCCGTGGTTAGGTTTAGTAGTAACCTAACCCCCCGTGGTTAGGTTTAGTAGTAACCTAACCCCCGTGGTTAGGTTTAGTAGTAACCTAACCCCCCGTGGTTAGGTTTAGTAGTAACCTAACCCCCGTGGTTAGGTTTAGTAGTAACCTAACCCCCGTGGTTAGGTTTAGTAGTAACCTAACCCCCCGTGGTTAGGTTTAGTAGTAACCTAACCCCCGTGGTTAGGTTTAGTAGTAACCTAACCCCCCGTGGTTAGGTTTAGTAGTAACCTAACCCCCGTGGTTAGGTTTAGTAGTAACCTAACCCCCGTGGTTAGGTTTAGTAGTAACCTAACCCCCCGTGGTTAGGTTTAGTAGTAACCTAACCCCCGTGGTTAGGTTTAGTAGTAACCTAACCCCCGTGGTTAGGTTTAGTAGTAACCTAACCCCCCGTGGTTAGGTTTAGTAGTAACCTAACCCCCGTGGTTAGGTTTAGTAGTAACCTAACCCCCCGTGGTTAGGTTTAGTAGTAACCTAACCCCCGTGGTTAGGTTTAGTAGTAACCTAACCCCCCGTGGTTAGTTTTAGTAGTAACCTAACCCCCGTGGTTAGGTTTAGTAGTAACCTAACCCCCGTGGTTAGGTTTAGTAGTAACCTAACCCCCCGTGGTTAGGTTTAGTAGTAACCTAACCCCCGTGGTTAGGTTTAGTAGTAACCTAACCCCCCGTGGTTAGGTTTAGTAGTAACCTAACCCCCGTGGTTAGGTTTAGTAGTAACCTAACCCCCGTGGTTAGGTTTAGTAGTAACCTAACCCCCGTGGTTAGGTTTAGTAGTAACCTAACCCCCGTGGTTAGGTTTAGTAGTAACCTAACCCCCGTGGTTAGGTTTAGTAGTAACCTAACCCCCGTGGTTAGGTTTAGTAGTAACCTAACCCCCCGTGGTTAGGTTTAGTAGTAACCTAACCCCCCGTGGTTAGGTTTAGTAGTAACCTAACCCCCCGTGGTTAGGTTTAGTAGTAACCTAACCCCCGTGGTTAGGTTTAGTAGTAACCTAACCCCCGTGGTTAGGTTTAGTAGTAACCTAACCCCCCGTGGTTAGGTTTAGTAGTAACCTAACCCCCGTGGTTAGGTTTAGTAGTAACCTAACCCCCGTGGTTAGGTTTAGTAGTAACCTAACCCCCGTGGTTAGGTTTAGTAGTAACCTAACCCCCCGTGGTTAGGTTTAGTAGTAACCTAACCCCCGTGGTTAGGTTTAGTAGTAACCTAACCCCCCGTGGTTAGGTTTAGTAGTAACCTAACCCCCGTGGTTAGGTTTAGTAGTAACCTAACCCCCGTGGTTAGGTTTAGTAGTAACCTAACCCCCCGTGGTTAGGTTTAGTAGTAACCTAACCCCCGTGGTTAGGTTTAGTAGTAACCTAACCCCCCGTGGTTAGGTTTAGTAGTAACCTAACCCCCGTGGTTAGGTTTAGTAGTAACCTAACCCCCCGTGGTTAGGTTTAGTAGTAACCTAACCCCCGTGGTTAGGTTTAGTAGTAACCTAACCCCCGTGGTTAGGTTTAGTAGTAACCTAACCCCCCGTGGTTAGGTTTAGTAGTAACCTAACCCCCGTGGTTAGGTTTAGTAGTAACCTAACCCCCCGTGGTTAGGTTTAGTAGTAACCTAACCCCCGTGGTTAGGTTTAGTAGTAACCTAACCCCCGTGGTTAGGTTTAGTAGTAACCTAACCCCCCGTGGTTAGGTTTAGTAGTAACCTAACCCCCGTGGTTAGGTTTAGTAGTAACCTAACCCCCGTGGTTAGGTTTAGTAGTAACCTAACCCCCCGTGGTTAGGTTTAGTAGTAACCTAACCCCCGTGGTTAGGTTTAGTAGTAACCTAACCCCCCGTGGTTAGGTTTAGTAGTAACCTAACCCCCGTGGTTAGGTTTAGTAGTAACCTAACCCCCCGTGGTTAGGTTTAGTAGTAACCTAACCCCCGTGGTTAGGTTTAGTAGTAACCTAACCCCCGTGGTTAGGTTTAGTAGTAACCTAACCCCCCGTGGTTAGGTTTAGTAGTAACCTAACCCCCGTGGTTAGGTTTAGTAGTAACCTAACCCCCCGTGGTTAGGTTTAGTAGTAACCTAACCCCCGTGGTTAGGTTTAGTAGTAACCTAACCCCCGTGGTTAGGTTTAGTAGTAACCTAACCCCCCGTGGTTAGGTTTAGTAGTAACCTAACCCCCGTGGTTAGGTTTAGTAGTAACCTAACCCCCGTGGTTAGGTTTAGTAGTAACCTAACCCCCCGTGGTTAGGTTTAGTAGTAACCTAACCCCCGTGGTTAGGTTTAGTAGTAACCTAACCCCCCGTGGTTAGGTTTAGTAGTAACCTAACCCCCGTTACAGCCTCCGGAGGGAGTTCTCCGAGCGAACAACAGCAGCTCCTGCAGTCGCAGCCGAAGTCCCCCAACCAAACACGTCGGAGGAGCTCCTGCGTTCCCTTGAGGCCCGCTTCGAGTCTCAATTTGAGGCTCGCTTCGCCCGCCTTGAGGGAATGCTGGACCGCCTAGACCCAGTCCCTGCCCCCCGCCCGCCTCTGGCTGCGGACAGGAATAACTCGGCCCAGAACCCCGGTGCCACAGGCAGCACCAAACCGGCCAAGAAGCCGAAGGTCAACAAACCCCCCCCTGAATTGAAAGCCACGGCAAACGTGGGCCCCAAGACTTTTGCCTCAGTCGCAGCCGGACCAAGCCCTGCCGCTGCTAAAGGCAAAATTAAAGCCCGACAACAACCGGCAGCCCCGAGGACCCCGGTGGCCCAAACCCCGAGGACCCCGGCGGCCCCAACCCCGGATGAACAAACCGAAACGGACGGTTGGGTGAAGGTGACCCGGCGGAAGAACCGGAGAAAGAAGAATCCTCCTCCCCTCCCTCTTCCACCACCAAAAGTCGCTCCAGCCCCCCAGGGCCCCAAAAACGGGCCTAAGAAGAGAACCATTTCACTGGTCCCTCCTAGATCCTCGGCCGTAGTTCTCACCCTGCAGCCGGGTGCGGTCGAAAGGGGGATCACCTATAATGATGCCCTGAAAAGGGCCAGAGAAGCTCTGTCCCTCGCGGATCTGGGCTTGCCGCACATCAGGTGTAGCAAGACCGCGACAGGGGCAAGACTGCTGGAGGTCACTGGGCCTCAAAACACTGACAAGGCTGACCAGCTGGCCGACAAACTGAGGACACTCCTGGAGGATGTAGTCAGTGTCGCCCGCCCTGTCAAAAGGGTGGACATCCTCGTCTCGGAGCTAGACGACTCCATCACCAGCACGGACGTCGCCAATGCAGTGGCCACTAAAGGGGGGTGCCAGTCTGACGCGGTAAAGGTCGGGGAAATCCGACCGGGCCCAAGAGGTGTGGGTGCCTGTCTGGTGTCATGCCCAGTTACCGCTGCCAAGGCCGCCCTTGTGGGCCGCCTTCTCGTCGGTTGGTCGTCGGCGAGGGTCACGCTGCTTGAGGCCCGCCCCCTGCGCTGCTTCAGGTGCATGGGGCTCGGTCACACTAAGCAGACGTGTCCCTCGAAAGCGGATAGAAGCGATCTGTGTTTTAAATGCGGGTCGCCGGGACATAAATCACAGACGTGCCCTGCCAAACCGCGATGCGCTGTGTGTGCGGACGCGAAGAGGTCGGCCAACCACATAATGGGGGGCAAGAGCTGCCGCCCTCCATCAGTTAAAGGGAAGACTCCAGCGGCGGTCGTCCGGACTCCGACCGCCCCGACCAGACTAGAGGCGCAAACGCCTACTGAGGTAGAGATGGAGTGTGGACCTTCTAATGTCCAGTAGGACCTCCATCTCCCTCCTTCAGGCGAACCTTAACCACGCCGCCAGGGCCCAGGATCTTTTCATGGCAAACCTGATGGCGTGGAACATCGATGTTGCGGTGGCGGCCGAGCCGTACTACGTTCCCGAGACGAACTCAAACTGGACCAGTTCAGCCAATGAGGACGTCTCGGTGATCACTCGCTTCGGCCCCGAATCGCCCCCCCTCCGGACCTTGGAAAGGGGCCTCGGCTATGTGGCGGCGAGATGGGGAGAAGGCCTGGCAGTCGTCGGGGTATACTTCTCCCCCAACAGACCCCTTCACGAGTTTGAGGCCTACCTTGAACTACTCGGCCCCGCCATCAGGAGGCTGATGCCACTTCAGGTTGTCCTCCTAGGCGACCTCAACGCAAAATCGGCGACTTGGGGCAGCCCCTCCCCGAATCCGCGTGGAGCAGTCCTGGAAGAGTGGGTTGTGGAGCACGGTCTGGTCCTCCTCAACAGAGGAAATGTACCGACCTGCGTCCGACAGCAGGGGGAGTCCGTGGTGGACGTCTCGTTCGCCTCCCCTGCTCTTGCACGCAGGATCGGTGACTGGCGCGTACTGGAGGGAGAGGAGACCTTATCGGACCACGTCTACATCCGATTTGAGTCAGGTTCCTCCCGCCCAGCAACATCACGCGTCAGCCACAGCCTGCTTCCCAGATGGGCCCTTACAAGGCTAGACCCGGAGATGACCAAAGACGCGGCAGTGGTCGAGGCGTGGGCCGATCTTCCCCCTCCCACGAATGCCGACGATGGTGCAAGTCGCTTCAATGCGACCATGAGGCGAATATGCGAGGCTTCTATGCCCAGGGCGAGATCACGCGCCCCCCGCAAGGAGATCTACTGGTGGACTGAGGAGATCAGTACTCTTCGGTCTGCCAGTACCGCTGCCCGCAGGGCACTATATAGGAGCCGACGGAGAAGGTTTCGTGCCCCGGATGAGGAGCAGACGCTTCTAGACGCCTACCGAGCTGCCAAGAAGGCACTACAAGCCGAGATAGGCCGTGCCAAGGAACGGGCTTTCGAGGCCTTGCTGGAGGAGTTAAATAGGGACCCATGGGGGCGACCCTACAAGACCGCCAGACGAAAGTTCCGTGCGTCGTCCGCCCCCATCATTGAGACAATGGACCCTCCGCTAAGGGACCGAGTACTGGGAAGCCTGTTCCCTGACAGGGAGCAACACTGTCCACCCCGGATGAGACCACCCCGAGCGCCTATGGCCTCCCCCATCCCTCCTGTCTCCGACGGGGAGATGCTGGCCGCCATGGAGCGCCTCAGGGGCAAGACCACGGCCCCAGGACCTGATGGTGTCCCGGGTCGAGTCCTCTTGGTTGCCTTGGACCCCTTAAGGCACCAATTGAAGGAAGTTTTCGACCTGGCCCTCACCACTGGATCCTTCCCTAGGGCGTGGAAGACTGGCCGCCTCTGCCTTATCCAGAAGGAAGGAAAGCCTCCGGACTCTCCCTCGGCCTACAGGCCTATAGTCCTGCTCGACGAGGCGGGGAAGCTACTGGAGAAGATCGTGGCTTCCCGGCTCATTGACCATCTCGACCGGACGGGTCCGAACTTGTCGGACGCCCAGTTCGGCTTCCGGGCTGGGCGCTCGACGATCGACGCCCTCAAGTCCCTCAGGGAGTTCGCAGACGCGGCTACAGACAGGGGGCACCGCGCGCTGGCCGTCTCGATCGACGTGCAAAACGCCTTCAACAGCCTTCCACATTCCACCATCGTTGAGGCACTCCGGTTCCATGGAGTGCCTCCGTACCTGGCGAGGCTGTTGGAGAACTACCTCCAGGATCGAGAGGTTGTATACACGACTGGGGGGGGGACGCTGGAGCGGCGGGCGATTCGATGCGGTGTTCCACAGGGATCGGTCTTAGGCCCGACCCTGTGGAATATTGGATTCGACTTCGTTCTCCGGAACCGGCCTATCCCCCGCACTCGCGTAATCTGCTACGCGGACGACACTCTCGTCGTGGCTCATGGGGGGAGCCTCGACGAGACTTGCCGTCTCGGCGAAGTAGCTGTCGGCGCAATACTGGACGCGACACGTAGACTGGGCCTACAAGTGGCACTTGAAAAAACCCAGGCCATGGTCTTCCACGGGCCTCGGCAGGGTCCACCACCAGGTGCCCATTTATTGGTTGAAGGCACGGCTGTCGAGATCAAGACCGAGATGAAATATCTGGGTCTTGTCCTCGACAGCAGATGGACATTTGCGGAGCACTTCCGCCGCTTGCAGCCGCGGTTGGTCAAAACCGCCGCAGCCTTAGGCAGACTCCTGCCCAACGTTGGAGGCCCCGGTGTCAGCTGTCGCAAGCTGTACGCCGGGGTAACAAAGAGTATGGCCCTGTATGGGGCGCCGAGTTGGAGCCCTCTAGGCAGAAACGCGGCACGTCTCCTCCGAAGTCCGCAGCGCATCCTGGCGAACCGAGCCATACGTGCTTATAGAACCGTGGCTCTGGATGCAGCATTAGTTCTCGCGGGGATGCCCCCGTGGGACCTGAACGCCGAGGTACTTAGCGCCGTGTACCACTGGCGCAAAGAGAGGCGGGAGATGGGCAACAGCCCAACATTGGAGGAGACCACTCTTGTCAGGGAACGTGCAGAGCAGGCCCTACTTGAGAGATGGTCTCGAAGACTGGAGTCCAGTAGTTACGGGAGCCCGGCGTCTCGCACTATAAGTGCGCTTCGCCCGGTCCTCGGCGACTGGATGTCACGTCAACACGGCTCCTTGACCTTCCGCATGGTGCAGGTGCTAACCGGGCATGGCTGCTTTGGTTCGTACCTTACGTTAGGTTAGGTTAGGTTAGGTTAGGTTAGGTTCTCGCCCTTCACAGGGAAGGAGTTTGGGGTCTCCTATCGGGCGCGTCCCCAGGTGGCGGATAGGGGAACGCCCTCCAGATATGGGGGGTACCGGCTTCGGCCGGCGCGGACCAAAACCCAGGGGGTGGGGGGGCGCACTGAGCGTCTCCTCACGGGGGGTATACCGTAATCTGCCCTTCTCAGGGCGGACCGGGGGCTGTCGGGGTTCTTGCCCGGGCCGCGAGGAAGGAAAACCTCTTTAAAAAACCCCCGTACACCGTAATCTGCCCTTCTTAGGGCGGACCGGGCCCCTCCTGGAAGTTGCTCGACCCATCTCCGTTTGTGCGGATGGACTGGGTGCCTTCCAGGGGCGCGCGAGGAGTAAACCTCTATAAAAATCCCTAAAGACTGGGCCGTTGGTGACCACGGCGGCCTGGACCTTCCCGTATAGGAGGGAGGACGACGGGGCGGTCGTCCGAGCAGTGAGTGGCAAAAACCCTGGGGCTCAAGCCTGTCCCCTCAGGGTTACTGCAGGCAACAAACATGGATAATGTCGACACTACGGAAAATTACTACCCACGGGGTAAAGCCGGCTTGCCGGACAATCCCCCCAGCTTCGGCTGGCATGTCCCCTCGTAATGTGGGAGGGGGACACGAAGTGTTTGAAGTTTCGAGGCGGGATGAGGTTCAACCGGACCAAGACTCCCTCGTCCGCGGGAGGTCCGCGAAGAGGTCGTCGTCCCACGACGACCTAACAAATGGTGCGGGTTGTTCCCGCGACCCGGCAGCGCCCACTCAGACCACACCAGCTGGTGAGTCGGGCGTTTGCGAGAATGTGGTGGTTGACGCGCCGGAAGGCGTCAAAGAGTGCGTTGTGGTGCTGCAGGACATCTGTGGCGCCGTTAGTGGTGTTGACTCGGACTCAGCAATGAGTCTGAGGTCGGCCAATTCTGGGCTGTCGAAATTGTGGCAGGACAGAAAGAGACGATGTGATTCGCGGCGGAGCGAGTCAGAGAGCCCGGACTCCGATAGGTCTAGGTCACCGACAGTGTCAGTGGTGTCACGGTCGTCGCGGATTTCCAAGCGCGGCCGTGGCAGGATAGCGATCGCGGCGAACAAGTTTGCTTCACCGCAGTCAAAACTCGAGTTCCACAAGGAATCCCTGGTGCTCTCAGAGACAGAAGCTCCGGGCAAACCTCGTAGGGCGCATCCTGATGCCGCCAGTCGTTTCGTTTCTGCTGCGTCTTCGTGGCGTGATTCGGAGGCGGTTACTGCTGCCATGCTTGGAGAGCGGCTGGACAGCAGTCTCAAAACCATAGAGATGGTCGCCACAAGATCGGGAAACCTAAAGGGCACTTTCACAAGTGCCCTGAAGACGTCGGCGAAAGTGATCCGGGAGTCCGTGGCAGAGCTGGAGTTCCGAACTGTCTCGGATGAAACGGCCCGCCTCCGGGCGGAAAACGCAAGACTTAGAAAGGAGATGGAAGAGCTCCGCTCACAATTGGCCTCGCTCCGCGAGGAGGTGAGGCGACCATCCGGAGAATTCAGGGTTGAGTCCACCCCAACCCGCGTTCCGCCAACAGTGGGCGAGGAGGCGCTGCGCGAGGTTGTGGCGCGCTTCTCGCGGATGGTGGACGCCCGGTTTGACGGCCTTGAGGCCGAAGGGCGCCTGCTGCCGGGGAAGCGCCTGCGTCCCCCACTAGCGGCGGATCGAAGACGCGAAGTGTCTGCAGCCCCAATTCCAACTCCTAGCTTTGCAGCGGTTTTGTCCGCCCCCTCGAAGTCTCGCGTGACGGCAGGTGCTCCCGCGACGTCTACCCCCTCGGCCACTGGCAAGAAGGGGAAGAAAGCTGGGAAGAAAGTCACAAAGCCGGCGGTTGTTCCGCCCTCCAGCAAGGGCAAAGGAGTTGGCAAAAAGTCTGCCACTCAGCCCGCTGCCGAACAGATGGCTACACCTGGGCCAGGGCCCACCACCGAGGGACCGGATTCTTGGTCCAAGGTGGTGCGACGCCGCGGCAAACTGCGCGCAGAGCCGGAAGACCGCGCGCCGAGAGATTTGGCACCCCCGAAACAGGCGAGGCCTCCTTCAGCTCCAGCCCCAAAGCCGAAACCGAGGAAGAAGGCCCCACGTCTCCGCCCCCTACGTTCCTCTGCAGTAACGTTGACGCTGCAACAGGGGGCGGAGAAAACCTACGCGGCGGTGATAGCCGAGGCTAAGGCCATGATAGACCTCAAGGGCCTCGGTATCGAGAAAGTGACGTTCCGCGAAGGCGTGACTGGGGCCCGGATTATTGAGATCCCTGGGGCGACCAGTGGAGCTAAGGCCGATGCCTTAGCAGAGAAGCTCCGGGGAGTCCTCAACCCGGAGGAAGTGAAGGTGGTCAGGCCGACGATCCTCACAGACCTCCGGATCTCCGGCCTGGACGATTCCGTCACTGCCGAGGAGCTCAAGCTGGCAGTGGCTGAGACTGGTGGTTGTCTGGCTGAGGAGATTCGAGTTGGTGCAATCCGGAGGGGGCCACGAGGCATGGGCGCCTCGATTGTCAAGTGCCCCCTCAAGGCGGCTAAAAAGGTGGCAGCGAACAAACTGCTCGTGGGGTGGACGTCAGCCAGGGTTGAGATCCTGGCCCCACTTCCACAGCGTTGCTTCCGCTGTTTTGCGTTGGGCCACGTAGGGGTTCAATGCCGCTCGGAGGTCGACCGCAGTAGCAACTGTCGCCGCTGCGGGAAAGAGGGCCATTTGGCCAAGGATTGCTTAGCCGCTCCCCACTGCCACATTTGTGAAGCAGCTGGGAAAGCGGCAGGTCACGCACCCGGGGGCAAGGCCTGCACCAAGCCCCCGAAGAAGAGTGCGCGCAGGAGGGGCACCGCACCTCCGAGGAAGCCCTCGGAGCCGCGGCTCTTGAGTCCGCCCGCAGCAGCGGCTCCACCGGAGGTTGAAATGGAGGTCCAACATGAATAAGGACCTCCACTTTCTTCAGGGAAACTTGAACCACTGTGCCGCGTCTCAGGATCTCATGCTCCAGGACGTAGCGCAGTGGCAAGTCCACCTCGCGGTTATGGCGGAGCCATACCGCATCCCGGCCCATTCCGACTGGGTTGGGGACATGGACGGCTCCGTCGGAATACTCCGACGGGGGGCGGCTAGTCTTCCCCCGCTCACATGCGTGTGGCGGGGTCACGGGTTCGCGGCGGCTCGAATCAGTGAGCTGGTCATTATTGGGGTGTACTTCTCCCCCAATAGGCCGCTCGCCGAATTCGAGCAATACCTAGTGGAGGTCGGGGCCATGGTGGGACGTTGCTCTCCCCTTCCAGTACTCGTACTCGGGGACCTCAACGCGAAATCTTCGCAATGGGGCTCCCTGACTACTGATCCGAAGGGGAGAGTTCTGGAGGAGTGGATCGTGGAGTGTGAACTCACGATCCTCAACGTCGGCACCGTGCCCACGTGCGTGCGACGCAATGGGAGCTCGCGGGTTGATGTAACTTTTGCATCGCCCGCCGTCGCACGCCGTGTCCGAGGGTGGCGTGTCCTGACGGACCCGGAGACGTTGTCGGATCACCGGCACATCCGGTTCTGCGTCTCCGGTGCAGCCACCCCAGCCAGCCCCGGCCAGCCCCGGGAGGAGGGCCCGAGGTGGGCGGTAAAGTGCCTGGACCATAACCTGCTGCAGGAGGCAGCACTGATCCAGGCGTGGTTGCCGGAGCCTCCAGCAGTGGATCTGGATGGGGAAGCCACTCGGCTCATCGAGGCCATGTCGCAAGTTTGCGACGTGGCGATGCCTCGCGCCCGAGCTCCCTCTCCCCGTACCCAGGTCTACTGGTGGTCACCGGAGATAGCTGCCCTCCGCTCTAGGTGCGTGGAGGAGCGTCGCCGCTTCCAGCGGTACAGGAGGCGGCGGATCCACGTGGAGGCTGAACTGGACCAGCTGTACGCTGCCTACAGAGAGACAGCGGTAGCTCTGCGGCTAGCGATAGCGCGGTCCAAGGCAGCGGCCTGGGAGGAGCTGCTGGGGACCTTAGAGAGGGACCCCTGGGGCAGGCCGTACAGGATAGTGCGGCAGAAGCTCCGACCTTGGGCCCCCCCAGTCTCCAGCAGCTTGGATCCGGAGGTGCTGGAGAGGGTTGTGGCGACCCTGTTTCCTGACAGGGGGGCAGAATTTGTGCCCCCTGCCATGGGAGCTGCGTCCAGTGACCCGGGACTAGAAGTGGCGCCCGAGGTCACGGAGGCGGAGCTTGGGGTGGCCGTTTTCCGTCTGAAGGACAAGAAAACGGCTCCAGGGCCCGACGGGATCCCTGCCCGTGCCTGGGTCCTGGCCCTCTCCGGGGAGCACAAGCCCCTAGAGTCCCGGCTGCGGGAGTTGTACAGCCGGTGCCTCCAGGAGGGCAGATTCCCCCGGAAGTGGAAGGAGGGCCGATTGGTCCTCATACCTAAGGAGGGCCGCTCGGCTGAGGACCCGTCCGGGTACCGGCCCATAGTGTTGCTCGACGAGGTGGGTAAACTGCTGGAGAGAGTAGTGGTGAACCGTCTCGTCAAGCACTTGGAGGAGGTTGGGCCGAACCTGGACGATGCCCAGTACGGGTTCCGTAGAGGTCGATCGACCATTGACGCGATCGGCCGTCTGCGGGACACAGCGGAGGAGGTGGTCTCCGGAGGTGGGGTGTTGATCGCGGTGTCGTTGGACATCGCGAACGCATTCAACACCCTACCCTGGCAGGTAGTCTTGGAGGCACTCCACTATCATGGAGTGCCACCCTACCTGAGGAGGCTGGTGGGGGACTACCTTTCTGAGCGAGCGGTAGTCTTCCCTACCATGGAGGGTAGCGGTCGTCGGCAGATGTCATGCGGTGTCCCACAGGGGTCAGTCTTAGGACCCCTGCTCTGGGACATCGGGTACGACTACGTCCTACGCTGCGCAAATCTGCGCGGCGTGGACGTGTCGTGCTATGCCGACGACACCCTCGTGACGGCCCGGGGTTCTGACCTCCGGGCCGCGACGGTGTTGGCTACCGCCGGAGTTGCGGCGGTGGTGGCCAGAATCCGGCGGTTGGGGCTGGAGGTGGCTCTGCACAAGTCCGAGGCCATCTGTTTCCACGGACCTCGGCGTGGACCACCTGCTGGCGCCAACGTCGTGGTGGGCGGCACTTCCATCCCTGTCAAGAGGACGCTGAAGTATCTCGGCGTCATTCTTGACAGCAGATGGGACTTTGGGGACCACTTCTCAGCGTTGGTCCCCAAATTGGTGCGGACAGCGGGCGCTCTGAGCCGCCTGCTGCCCAACCTAGAGGGTGCTGGGGACTCTTGCCGCCGTCTTTATATGACGGTGGTGAGGTCCATGGCCCTCTACGGGGCGCCGATATGGGCGGCGTCCCTCAAGAACCGCCATAGGGCTCTCCTGCATAGTGCACAGAGGGTCATGGCGGTTCGAGTGGTGAGGGGCTACCGCACCATCTCGCATGAGGTGGCGTGCGCACTCGCCGGGTCCCTTCCATGGGACCTGGAGGCGGAGGTACAGGGGTCGGTATACTGGCGGGCAGCAGACGCCCGAAGCCAGGGAAACCGGCCCCCGCACGACACGGTGGTGCGGTGGCGGAGGGAGGCCCACGCGGTCGCCCTGGACCGGTGGACGCGGTCCATCAAGGAGCGGCTGGGCACTCCACTAGCTGGATCCCGGCGCCGCATCCTCGAGGCGATCCATCCCATCCTTAAGGGGTGGATCGAGAGGCGGCACGGGTCGCTCTCCTTCCGGTTGACGCAGATACTCTCGGGGCATGGGTGCTTCGGGAGATATCTGTGTCTGGTCGCCGCGAAGGAGCCGACCCAGGGATGCCACCACTGTGGTTGCGCGGAAGACACCGCGCACCACACGCTGGTGGAGTGCCCCGCGTGGAGGGGGCCGCGGTCAGTGCTAACCGCGGCCCTGGGAGGAGGAGTCCTCTCGCTGCCGACCATCTTGTCGGAGATGGTCCGCAGCGAGCAGGCTTGGGAGGCGGTGGCCGCCTTCTGCGACGACGTCATGTCGCAGAAGGAGGTCGCCGAGAGGGAGAGAGAGCGGGATCCGCACTCTCTCCGCCTCCGCCGGCGAAGGCGGGGCGGTAGGCCCCGCCAGGGTCCCGGGCGGCAGGTGCGGGGGCACCAGCTGCCTAGCACATGGGACCAGGACGGCGCGCTGTTCGCCCAGCGCGTCGTCCAGAGGTAGGAGTGGGGTGCCGTCACAGCACCCCCTCTGAGGAGGTCTGCCCTTTTCAGGGCGGAGGTGGCCGCTGGCGGGGTCCGTGGACTGTCGAGTAACCACGGACCCTGCCGTCAGTCAGCGCGGCGGGCGACGCGAGGTTTTTAGTGGGTATACCCCTGGGTTCCATTCCCAGGAGCAGTGCCCTTTTCAGGGCGCCGGGAGTCCCACATACCGCCCTGCCCTCCCCCGGGGCAGTGGTGACGATGCGCAACGCATTTTCCTCGCGTAAAAAAAAAAAAAAAAAAAAAGGTTAGGTTAGGTTAGGTTAGGTTAGGTTAGGTTAGGTTAGGTTATGTTAGGTTAGGTTAGGTTAGGTTAGGTTAGGTTAGGTTAGGTTAGGTTAGGTTAGGTTAGGTTAGGTTAGGTTCCCGCCCTTCACTATAAGGAGGGAAGGAGTTCTGGGTCTCCTACCGGGCGCGTCCCCGGGTGGCGGATAGGGGAACGCCCCCCAGATATGGGGGGTACCGGCTTCGGCCGGCGCGGACCAAAACCCAGAGGGGAAGGGGGGGCGCACTGAGCGTCCTCCTTGTGTCGCTCCTTGCACTGCTATGTTATGCATAGTAGTGCAAGGACGCGGCTTGGGGGGCAAACCGTAATCTGCCCTTTTCAGGGCGGACCGGGGGCTCTGTTCTGTCAGGGCCGCGAGGAGTCAATCTCTATAAAAAATCCCCAAGACCGAGCCGATCTGGACTGTGTCGGCAAGGGCTCTGCCCTATGGGTGGAGTGGATGGCGGGATATGGCCATCCGCTAGCAGCCACGATGATGTGTGGAGGGGTTGCTGCGCCCGCAAGCAGCAACAAATATGAGTGATAAGAAATTACATAGCAGTCTCCAGGCCGGTAAAGCCCCATCTCGGGGACAATCCGGACCCGCCGCTTCGGCCGCGGGAACGCCCCACGTATCTGGGGGGGGCACTTTTCACTCACTGGGCGTTACACCCAGAACCGGACACGAGTCGAAGAAACCTGTTGAGACTTCTTTCGAGAGCCGACTGCGAGGCATGTTTGGCCCGCCGAAGGCGAAAGACGGCGACCCTATGAAGGCGGCTGCGAGCCCCGTTGCCAGTTCATCTGGCTGCGCTGCTCCTTCTGCCCGATCTGTGGTCGCATCCCGGACTGACACAATGGACGAAGATGTAGTCGACCTGACAGGAGATTCTCGAGCGGGCGCCAAGCGCCGGACCCTCGATGACCCTGAGTTCGACCTCGCCGACGACCATTTCACCGATGAGGACGATATGGGAAGTGACTCTTCGCAGGCCAAGGTGCCGAAGTTGGCACGCGGCCGCAGAGGACGCTCCCACACACCTGGCCCCTACTCAGCGAAAGCCAGAGTCGACCAGCTGGAACGCGAAATTGATGCGGAGCGGATGGTACGGGACGCCGAGGATGCACTCGAATGCCTCTCGCCCACTTCGCTCCCAGATGTTTCGTCATATCTGCACACCGCAAAGCCTGCTCAAAAACCACGCTGCGTTTCGCCGGCTCTATCAGACTGCGGAACGCTCGTTCCAGATGGGCTTTACGCCAAGCCACCCAGTGAGCGACCGGAGATAAATGCGGATATCTTCAACCGCATTGTCAAACAGTGTGACCAAATCATCAGGGTCAAAGATACTTCTGGGCACCTAAAGGGTACCCATCAGAAAATCTTGAAGGAGGCAGCCGTGGCGATTCGCGGTGACGCATGGAGTCTCTGTGGTAGATCCCGCTCCAAGGAGACGTATTACCTGGAGCAGGAGGTTGTCGCCCTGCGAGACGAAGTCGCTGCTGCGAAGCGTCGCGAAGATGAAACGCGTAAGCGCGAAGAAGAGGCGCGGAAACGCGAAGACGAGGCGCGCAGGGAGGTTACTCGACTGCGCGAACAATGTTGCGAGCTGGCAAGCGCTGTTAAAATACTCAAGCAAGCGCTGCGAGAGGAGCACAAGGGTAGGCCGTATCACGAGCCTCACGAAAGTGAGGCAGAATCTGTGTGGGGAGCGGCTGCCCGAGAATCTGAAGAACGCCGAATGGACATGGAAACCATCGCCGAGGTCCATGCCGAGGACACCACTAGAGAAGTGGCACGCGACGATCGTCTGCCACCAGCTGACTTAGCGGATGTCATAGCCCGCGAGGTTATGATCCAGGTCGGGCGGATGATTGACGCAAGATTCGAAGATCTAGACGACCGACTTCTCCCGAAGAGAACGATGCGTCCGCCGCTGAGCTCGGATGTCCAGAGGCTCCGCGCCACTGATGCTCCAGCGGATGGCACCAAAAAGAAGAAGCGAAAAAAGCGTGGGAAAGGCTCAGGCCCCTTCGCGGATCCTGACCCGACCCCACCACTTCCAGCGAGACCTTCTGCCCCGCCTACGTCCGAATGGACCCAAGTCGTCAAGCGGGGCAAAAACAAGAGGAAGCAAGCCAGGAGCCAGGGCACACAAGCCCAGGCCCCACCTACATCCTCTAGACCAGTCAAGGCCAACACTGCCGCCACGTCCAGCGGTAGCAAGCCTCCTAAATTCGGGAACCCTTCGAGGCTCCGGGCTCCGCGGTCAGCCGCAATAGTTCTGGAGGCACAGCAGGAGGGACTGGCGATGGGCTGGACCTATGACCGTCTTCTCAGGACGGCTAGGGACAGTATTAATATCTGGGAGCTTGGTCTGGGCGGGCGGATACGCTTTAAGTTTTCCGCCGCTACAGAAAACCGGATCATAGAGATCGACGCTCTGGCTGGACAGCCGATGGACGAGGCAAACGACAAGGCAGACCTGCTCGCCTCTAAGTTTGCTGAACTCGCTCCGCCAGATGCGTTCAAGATTACCCG
Source organism: Anania crocealis (assembly GCA_949315895.1). Classification (NCBI taxonomy): domain Eukaryota; kingdom Metazoa; phylum Arthropoda; class Insecta; order Lepidoptera; family Crambidae; genus Anania; species Anania crocealis. The sequence goes on along the minus strand of OX438885.1, from coordinate 79,329 downwards.
GCCCGTCAAGTCTACGGACATCCGACTTACGGGCCTGGATGAGTCCGTCACACCTGATGATGTCATCGAGGCTGTGGCAAAACACGGAGAGTGTAAGGCCGAGCACATTCGCGTTGGCCGAATCAGCCGTGGTGGGCTGGGCGGCAGCACAGTCGTCCGCTGTCCAGTCATGGCCGCCAAGAAGCTGGCCAACAGTAAGAAGATCCTGGTAGGATGGGTCAGGGCCCGAGTAGATCTGCTCAGCCCGAGGCCTATGCGCTGTTCGAAGTGCTTTGGTGCAGGCCATGGGCGCGCAGTGTGTCGCGCGGTTGTTGATCGCAGCGACACATGCATTCGCTGTGCCCAACCAGGCCATAAAGCCGCAGGCTGCACACGGGAGATCCGCTGTGTGCTCTGTGCAGAGGCGGCGCTGCCGGCTAATCACCGTGTGGGGTCGGCCAACTGCCCCCCCACCAAACTTCATCCCAAACCGCGACCCCAGGTTGAAGACCCTGCTGAGGGCTCCCAACGGGCGCGAGCGTCTAGGAGTGCAGACGCGGGGGCGTCTGCACCCAGTTAATAGACCGAGTGGGCGCGCGCGGTGTACCCGCGCGCCTCTCTGAGTGACTCGGGCAGTTCCAGTCTGCCTACGAGTGGGCCGGTTGCGGCAGTGCGTGGATGCGGAACGAGTAGAATCCAAATCGGGCGCCTTGTTCCAATTCTAACATGCGCGAGAGGTACACGGAGGTTAGGTTTAGTGGGTATGGTCCGCTAAATAGGACGAGTCCCACACACCCCTGCGACGGCCCCCGCTGTCGCAGGCAGTGCGTAACCGCATTCCCCCTCCTTAAAAAAAAAAAAAAAAAAAAAAAAAAAAAAAAAAAAAAAAAAAAAAAAAAAAAAAAAAAAAAAAAAAAAAAAAAAGGTTAGGTTAGGTTAGGTTAGGTTAGGTTAGGTTAGGTTAGGTTAGGTTAGGTTAGGTTAGGTTAGGTTAGGTTAGGTTAGGTTAGGTTAGGTTAGGTTAGGTTAGGTTAGGTTAGGTTAGGTTAGGTTAGGTTAGGTTAGGTTAGGTTAGGTTAGGTTAGGTTAGGTTAGGTTAGGTTAGGTTAGGTTAGGTTAGGTTAGGTTAGGTTAGGTTAGGTTAGGTTAGGTTAGGTTAGGTTAGGTTAGGTTAGGTTAGGTTAGGTTAGGTTAGGTTAGGTTAGGTTAGGTTAGGTTTTTTTTTTTTTTTTTTTTTTTTTTTAACGACTTCCTCCAACATGGGTGATCGGAGCCTGTTTTTTCTATTTAATATTGTATTTCTTTTTCTAATGACTTAAGGTCAAACCTTTTACTATGTTCTTCTTTACAGTTTTCTTTTACATCAATTACTCTATATCCTATATATAATCTTTCAATTTCATACTCCAGCATTTTCTACTGTAGTCTTATCTATTCAATCTATCTATTTCAATTTAATTTATGTTTTTCTGTATTCCTTTCATTTCCAACTCATAGTCTTATACCTTCTTCTATATTTTGCAACATTAATAAATCTGTAACATATTTACTATTATTGCAACTAACTGCTTTTCCTTTCCATCAGATCCTACTGGGTCAGTGAGCTTTTACTTTACTATATTAAAATTTAACCTCCTTATTTCTCAAATCAATCTATTCTAAATATATTTATATTTTCTCTCGTTTTAGATTTATTGTTATATTGTTAAACTATTATATTTATGTATTTGCGATACATTATATATTCAATATATATGATGCAATACTTATTTTTCTTTTATTCCTTTTATTTCTTTACCTGTTAAATTTTTGCACGATTTTAATAATTTATCTTTTCCTTTACTTAATTTCATTAAAACTCTTTCTGTCCCCATGTCGATCTCCTCCCTCATACCCCTTTTGTCCTGTTTTCCACGAAGTTCCTTCCATATCTTTGTTATTCCTTCTTGGACTTTTAACTCAAACATTTCTTTTTCCTTTAGGTACAGGTCATCTGCTGTCCACGGCTCGGACCACAACGGCATGGTAAGTTTTTCTATTTTGTTTTTATTTGTTGTTATGTGTTTGCATATTTCTATAGTTATTATGATAAATTTTTGTGACATGTGCTCTAATTTTGATGTACTCGTATTATTAATTTTATTAAATTTTTCTATTAGGAACTGTTTTTCAGACATGATTTGGGTAAATTTCTCATGAAATTCTTGGAAATCAGTCTTTTTCGGTTTAACTATTCTCGTAGTCTGGTATATGTGCTTCACTGTAAGTTTATCTAATATTAAACTAAGTGTTTTGCCGCTATGTTCCGAGCTCATGAAGCCCTCTGCAACTTTCCTGTCCCCAACAAGGTTCACGCTGTTTTTGGAACATGCTGTGACGCCTGCTAGGCCATTGTGCCTCTTGCCTCTTTGTATGCCCTCCGGGACGCCTTTAGCAGTACGCAGTTGATGCTCTTGCTATGGCGTCCCATTTACTGCGGATGGGGCAGTCTTTGCTGAATGCGTTGTGGCAACGGATCTCTATTTTGGCACGACTGCAATTTGTGCATTCCGGTGCCTCCTGTGCTAGCCTTGCAGGGCAACCCGCGCACAAATGCAGTCCGCCGCAGTGGCTGCAGACGTCCTCGGCCTCCTTGCAATATTTACGGCTATGGCCGTAACCCAGGCAGCGTGAACACTGAACCAGGGGCGACTGGTCTTCTACCACAATCTGTTGTAGGTCTATACGGATTTTGCCCTGTTCGGTTGCCCGCTTCCAGATTGTGGGAGACACAGTCAGGACGATGTGGGATGTATGTGGGTTCCTGGTCCTCTTTCTAAATTTCACCTCTACTCTATCCTCCTCGTTTTCGAGGCCGTGAAAGAGGCCCCGGTTCTGGTTCCTAAGAGCTTCCAATACATCAGCGTCACTATGTATCGTGAGTACGCTCTTAAGTACCAGAAGCGGGTCCCTGTTTTTCATTTCCTCGACAACGAGGTTGTTTCCCGCTCTTTCTATCCTTTCCTTAATCTTCCTTCTGTCTTCCTTCGTTTCACAACCCATTATTATTTTCCTGTCTTTGGCCTTTCTCACTTTTTCTATCCTTATCCATCCCTCCTTTGCCTCGACCGCTCTTCTTACTCTTTCTAGGACTTCCTCCCCAGTATCCTGGTCATTCTCGGAGGTTATGACCACGGAGTGAAGTGCTCTACGCTCCGGCATCTGCTTGGTGTTTATTTCCGCTGCCGCTACTCTCGCGTAGGTCATTTTTTCCATGCTAAGTGCTTGGCCCTCTATCATGTCCTTAATTTCCGTTAGTTTTTTATTGTTTTCAGCAAGCAGTCGGCTGTTCTCCTCTATCTTGGTAACGAGAAGATCTCCCTCTTTTATTTTAAATCTCTCTCTAGGCTCCTTCAACGTTGGAGTGTCGCTGTCATTTTCACCCTGATCCTCGTCCCCTCTAGTCTTTTTCTTCTTTGCAGGTGCGGCTCCCGACGCCTCCTTCACAAGTTGGTAGAGATTGTCCACCGCTAGAGTGATCCCGGCCTTAAGGTCGGCTCTCAGATTGCGGGATTCCCCTATCTGTGTCTTCGCTTTCACGAGCCAAACCCTGGCCCGGGTCACTCTATCAGTGGACTTTGGTTGATCCGTCGCTGACCTCGGCGACACCGCAGAAGTCTCCACAGATGCTCTGCGCGTCACTCCCTTCGCTTCAGAGGGGGCCGCTGCCTTCTGTTTCGCCTTCTGCGGTGCCCCCGAGGCCCTCGCCGTTTCCACTTTGGTTGGAGAGTGGGAATGCGTGGTTGCCGCACACTGCATTTGGGTCAACCTGGACTCCAGTTCCCCTATGCTTCGTCTGACATTTGTCGGATGCGTCGCGGACTTTATAGGAGAGGGTCCTGCCTTCTCCTTGTTGTTTGGTGGTGGTGAGTTTTCGGGACTCCTGTCAATTCCCTTTTTAGCCGGTGTTCTAAAGCCAAACATGTTTGCTGTTTAAGTTGAACAGCGAGCAAGGAGAACTGAAACCAGTGCGGGAGAGGTCAGAAAACAAAGTTAACTATGTGCACCGAATACGATGCACAAAAATAATAAAATGGGTATCAAATAATTTTAATTAGTGTCCAAAAGCGGAGCACCGTCGATTAAGTGTAAATTCTTAAAATATGTATACCAGCCAATAGGCCAGGCCTACAGTTAAAAAATTTTACGTCAACTCTATAATGAGTAAGTCAAATCTATCACTAATACTATCGAAGCTGCCAATGTTTCCCCTAACAAGCCTTTGCGCTACGCCTCAGATCCTTAGGTTCTTATTTTAGGCTAATTAGTTTATCGTTTTATTTTGCAGAAGCTGCGGAGAGGCGATTAAGGGCGCAAGAAGGGTGACCAGGTAGCGGCCAGACCCGAACGATGTAAATAAACGAAGAAACTCAAAAACTAAAATTCGGTCGGGTCGGCTCGTTCACCTGACTAAGAGAATAAGGGAGGGTGGGAGGGAGAAGGGTGACCAGGTAGCGGCCAGACCCGAACGATGTAAATAAACGAAGAAACTCAAAAACTAAAATTCGGTCGGGTCGGCTCGTTCACCTGACTAAGAGAATAAGGGAGGGTGGGAGGGAGAAGGGTGACCAGGTAGCGGCCAGACCCGAACGATGTAAATAAACGAAGAAACTCAAAAACTAAAATTCGGTCGGGTCGGCTCGTTCACCTGACTAAGAGAATAAGGGAGGGTGGGAGGGCAAATTTTTGGGTTTCCCTCTGCCGAAAAGCGGCGAATGGGGTGTCAGATGAAAGGTCTCGGCGCCGTCTACAATTCTGCGTGCAGAGAAGAGGTGGTGCCGGTATAAAATTTTGATGTTATAGGTGAAAAACGGATTTTTTATATGAAATTTAATGAAAATCTATGAATTTAATGAAAATCCTATTTTCCAGGTGGTCCAGATAGGTGCAGGAGCAGGCGGAGCAGCGAACCAGTCAACCTCGAAGAGGAAGAAGAGTAGGCGTCCGAGTAAAAAGTTAGGAAAATATAGGAAAAACTACGATTTTCGTGAAAATTTAAATGAAGGAAAAGTGAAAAGCCAAAAAGGACTATAGCAGACGATGGCAGCAACAAATTTAAACGTATTTAAAAGAAAAAATTTTGAAAATCGGTCAACTAGAAGACCTTTTTTATTGTTTTTGAGTTATTTTCTTATTAATATTATCACCGCTTAGGTAAACTCGGTATGTTATCGGTTGTATGAAAAACTACTAAATATGAAAATTTTTGGGTTTCCCTCTGCCGAAAAGCGGCGAATGGGGTGTCAGATGAAAGGTCTCGGCGCCGTCTACAATTCTGCGTGCAGAGAAGAGGTGGTGCCGGTATAAAATTTTGATGTTATAGGTGAAAAACGGATTTTTTATATGAAATTTAATGAAAATCTATGAATTTAATGAAAATCCTATTTTCCAGGTGGTCCAGATAGGTGCAGGAGCAGGCGGAGCAGCGAACCAGTCAACCTCGAAGAGGAAGAAGAGTAGGCGTCCGAGTAAAAAGTTAGGAAAATATAGGAAAAACTACGATTTTCGTGAAAATTTAAATGAAGGAAAAGTGAAAAGCCAAAAAGGACTATAGCAGACGATGGCAGCAACAAATTTAAACGTATTTAAAAGAAAAAATTTTGAAAATCGGTCAACTAGAAGACCTTTTTTATTGTTTTTGAGTTATTTTCTTATTAATATTATCACCGCTTAGGTAAACTCGGTATGTTATCGGTTGTATGAAAAACTACTAAATATGAAAATTTTTGGGTTTCCCTCTGCCGAAAAGCGGCGAATGGGGTGTCAGATGAAAGGTCTCGGCGCCGTCTACAATTCTGCGTGCAGAGAAGAGGTGGTGCCGGTATAAAATTTTGATGTTATAGGTGAAAAACGGATTTTTTATATGAAATTTAATGAAAATCTATGAATTTAATGAAAATCCTATTTTCCAGGTGGTCCAGATAGGTGCAGGAGCAGGCGGAGCAGCGAACCAGTCAACCTCGAAGAGGAAGAAGAGTAGGCGTCCGAGTAAAAAGTTAGGAAAATATAGGAAAAACTACGATTTTCGTGAAAATTTAAATGAAGGAAAAGTGAAAAGCCAAAAAGGACTATAGCAGACGATGGCAGCAACAAATTTAAACGTATTTAAAAGAAAAAATTTTGAAAATCGGTCAACTAGAAGACCTTTTTTATTGTTTTTGAGTTATTTTCTTATTAATATTATCACCGCTTAGGTAAACTCGGTATGTTATCGGTTGTATGAAAAACTACTAAATATGAAAATTTTTGGGTTTCCCTCTGCCGAAAAGCGGCGAATGGGGTGTCAGATGAAAGGTCTCGGCGCCGTCTACAATTCTGCGTGCAGAGAAGAGGTGGTGCCGGTATAAAATTTTGATGTTATAGGTGAAAAACGGATTTTTTATATGAAATTTAATGAAAATCTATGAATTTAATGAAAATCCTATTTTCCAGGTGGTCCAGATAGGTGCAGGAGCAGGCGGAGCAGCGAACCAGTCAACCTCGAAGAGGAAGAAGAGTAGGCGTCCGAGTAAAAAGTTAGGAAAATATAGGAAAAACTACGATTTTCGTGAAAATTTAAATGAAGGAAAAGTGAAAAGCCAAAAAGGACTATAGCAGACGATGGCAGCAACAAATTTAAACGTATTTAAAAGAAAAAATTTTGAAAATCGGTCAACTAGAAGACCTTTTTTATTGTTTTTGAGTTATTTTCTTATTAATATTATCACCGCTTAGGTAAACTCGGTATGTTATCGGTTGTATGAAAAACTACTAAATATGAAAATTTTTGGGTTTCCCTCTGCCGAAAAGCGGCGAATGGGGTGTCAGATGAAAGGTCTCGGCGCCGTCTACAATTCTGCGTGCAGAGAAGAGGTGGTGCCGGTATAAAATTTTGATGTTATAGGTGAAAAACGGATTTTTTATATGAAATTTAATGAAAATCTATGAATTTAATGAAAATCCTATTTTCCAGGTGGTCCAGATAGGTGCAGGAGCAGGCGGAGCAGCGAACCAGTCAACCTCGAAGAGGAAGAAGAGTAGGCGTCCGAGTAAAAAGTTAGGAAAATATAGGAAAAACTACGATTTTCGTGAAAATTTAAATGAAGGAAAAGTGAAAAGCCAAAAAGGACTATAGCAGACGATGGCAGCAACAAATTTAAACGTATTTAAAAGAAAAAAATTTTGAAAATCGGTCAACTAGAAGACCTTTTTTATTGTTTTTGAGTTGGGTTAGGTTAGGTTAGGTTAGGTTAGGTTCTCGCCCTTCACAGGGAAGGAGTTTTGGGTCTCCTACCGGGCGCGTCCCCAGGTGGCGGATAGGGGAACGCCCTCCAGATATGGGGGGTACCGGCTTCGGCCGGCGCGGACCAAAACCCAGGGGGTGGGGAAGCGCACTGAGCGTCTCCTCACGGGGGGTATACCGTAATCTGCCCTTCTCAGGGCGGACCGGGGGCTGTCGGGGCACTTGCCCGGGCCGCGAGGAAGGAATACCTCTTTAAAAAACCCCCGTACACCGTAATCTGCCCTTCTTAGGGCGGACCGGGCCCCTCCTGGAAGTTGCTCGACCCATCTCCGTTTGTGCGGATGGACTGGGTGCCTTCCAGGGGCGCGCGAGGAGTAAACCTCTATAAAAATCCCTAAAGACTGGGCCGTTGGTGACCACGGCGGCCTGGACCTTCCCGTATAGGAGGGAGGACGACGGGGCGGTCGTCCGAGCAGTGAGTGGCAAAACCCTGGGGCTCAAGCCTGTCCCCTCAGGGTAACTACAGGCAAACAAACATGATAATGGACACACTACGGAAAATAACTACCCACGGGGTAAAGCCGGCTTGCCGGACAATCCCCCCAGCTTCGGCTGGCATGTCCCCTCGTAATGTGGGAGGGGGACACGCAGTGTTGGAAGATTTGAGGCGGGATGAGGTCCATTTGGACCAAGACTCCCTCGTCCGCGGGAGGTCCGCGAAGAGGTCGTCGTCCATCGACGACCTAACAAATGGTGCGGGTTGTTCCCGCGAATCGGCAGCGCCTTCTCAGACCACACCAGCTGGTGAGTCGGGCGTTTGCGAGAAGGGGGTGGTTGACGCGCCGGAAGGCGTCAAAAAGTGCGTTGTTGTGCTGCAGGACATCTGCGGCGCTGGTAGCGGTGTTGACTCGGACTCAGCAATGAGTCTGAGGTCGGCTAATTCAGGCCTGTCTAAATTCTGGCAGGCCAGAAAGAGGAGAGGTGATTCGCGGCACAGCGAATCAGAGAGCCCGGACTCCGATAGGTCCAGGTCACCAACAATGTCGGTAATGTCCCGCTCATCGCGGACCTCCAAGCGCGGCCGGGGTAGGGCTACCATCAAGCACGGTACGCTGCAAGCGCCGGTGGAACTTGCCAAGGAGTCCCCGATGCAGTTAGAGGTCAAGCCTCGCAAGGCACAGCCAGATGCCGCCAGTCGGTTCGTTGCGACCGCCAGCTCGTGGCACGATGCGGAGACTGTAACTGCTGCCATGTTAGGCGAACGACTGGACAGCAGTTTGAAAACAATAGAGATGGTTGCGATCAAGTCCGGAAACCTGAAGGGTACCTTCACAAGCGCCCTGAAGGCTTCCGCTAAGACCATCCGCGAATCTGTGGCGGAGTTGGAATACCGGACCGTTTCTGACGAAACGGCCCGACTCCGGGCGGAGAACGCGCGGTTAAGAGCGCAGATGGAGGAGCTCCGCTCAGAGCTGTCCTCGCTCCGTCAAGAGGTGAGGCGCGGATCCGGCGAACCGTCTCAGCCGTCTCTGGCTCCGGCGTCAACAGTTCCCGTCACAGGGAGAGTGGGCGAAGAGGCGCTGCGCGAGGTAGTGGCGCGCTTCTCGCGGATGGTCGACGCCCGCTTCGACGGCCTTGAGGCTGAAGGGCGCCTGTTGCCGGGGAAGCGCCTGCGCCCCCCACTTGCAGCCGATCGTAGGCGTGAAGAGGCACCAACATCGGCTCCATCTTTCGCGGCGGTTCTGTCCGCCCCGTCGACGTCGCACGTGACAGCTGCCGCTCCGGCGACTTCTTCTTCCGCTTCTGGCAAGAAGGGGAAGAAGGCGAAGAAAGCCGATAAGTCGACTGTCGCCCCGCCCTCCACTAAGGGCAAAGGTGTGGGCAAAAAATCCGCCGCCCAGCCCACTGCCAAACCGTCGGCTACACCTACACCAACACCTGCGCCAGTCAGCGAGGGGCCGGACTCGTGGTCTAAAGTGGTGCGACGTCGCGGCAAACTGCGCGTGGAGCCAGAGGGCCGCGAGCCGAGAGCTTCGGCACCCGCCAAGCAGGCCAAGCCCTCTTCGACCCCGGCCCCCAAGCAACCCAAGACGAAGGCGCCGCGTCTCCGCCCCCCACGTTCGTCAGCAGTGACCTTGACACTGCAAAAGGGGGCGGAGAAAACCTACGCGGCTGTAATTGCCGAGGCCAAGGCCAAGATCGACCTTAAGGGCCTCGGCATTGACAAGGTGAAGTTCCGTGAAGGTGTTACCGGGGCTCGGATCATCGAAATCCCTGGAGCGACCAGCGGGGCTAAAGCCGACGCACTCGCAGAGAAGCTCAAGGGCGTCCTCAATCCGGAGGAGGTGAGGGTGGTCAGGCCGACCATCCTTACAGACCTTCGGATCTCCGGCCTGGATGACTCCGTCACGGCGGAGGAGGTCAGACTGGCGGTGGCTGAAGCCGGTTGCTGTCCGCCTGAAGAGGTCAGGGTCGGAGCGATCCGGAAGGGGCCGCGAGGCATGGGCACTTCGGTCGTCAAGTGCCCCCTTAAGGCGGCCAAGCAGGTGGCAGTAGGGAGGTTATTGGTAGGGTGGACCTCAGCCAGGGTGGAAATCCTGGCCCCACTTCCACAACGCTGCTTCCGCTGCTTCGCATTGGGACACGTCGGAGCCCAATGCCATTCGGAGGTTGACCGCAGTGGCCACTGTCGCCGCTGCGGTAAGGAGGGCCACCAGGCCAAAGATTGTACTGCCGCTCCCCATTGCCCTATCTGTGAGGCAGCCGGGAAAGCGGCAGGTCACGCACCCGGGGGCAAGGCCTGCACCAAGCCCCCGAAGAAGAGTGCGCGCAGGAGGAGCGCCGCACCTCCGAGAAAGCCCTCGGAGCCACGGCCCTTGAGTCCGCCTGCAACAGCGGCCCCACCGGAGGTTGAAATGGAGGTCCAACATGCATAAGGACCTCCATTTCCTACAGGGCAACCTAAACCATTGCGCTGCGTCTCAGGACCTCATGCTCCAGGACGTAGCGCAGTGGCAAGTCCACCTTACGGTTATGGCGGAACCATACCGCATCCCGGCCCATTCCGACTGGGTCGGGGACTTGGACGGCTCCGTCGGAATACTCCGACGGGGGGCATCTGGCCTTCCCCCGCTCACATGCGTGTGGCGGGGTCACGGGTTCGCGGCGGCTCGAATCGGTGAGCTGGTCATTATTGGGGTGTACTTCTCCCCCAATAGACCCCTCGCCGAATTCGAGCAGTATCTGGTGGAGGTCGGGGCCATGGTGGGACGTTGCTCTCCCCTTCCAGTGATCGTACTCGGGGACCTCAACGCGAAATCTTTGCAATGGGGTTCCCTGACTACTGATCCAAAGGGGAGAGTTCTGGAGGAGTGGATCGTGGAGTGTGGACTCACGATCCTCAACGTCGGCACCGTGCCCACGTGCGTGCGACGCAATGGGAGCTCGCGGGTTGATGTAACTTTTGCATCGCCCGCCGTCGCACGCCGTGTCCGAGGGTGGCGTGTTCTGACGGACCCGGAGACGTTGTCGGATCACCGGCACATCCGGTTCTGCGTCTCCGGTGCAGCCACCCCGGCCAGCCCCGGCCAGCCCGGGCAGGAGGGCCCGCGGTGGGCGGTAAAGTGCCTGGACCATAACCTGCTGCAGGAGGCAGCACTGATCCAGGCGTGGTTGCCGGAGCCTCCAGCAGTGGATCTGGATGGGGAAGCCACTCGGCTCATCGAGGCCATGTCGCAAGTTTGCGACGTGGCGATGCCTCGCGCCCGAGCTCCCTCTCCCCGTACCCAGGTCTACTGGTGGTCACCGGAGATAGCTGCCCTCCGCTCTAGGTGCGTGGAGGAGCGTCGCCGCTTCCAGCGGTACAGGAGGCGGCGGATCCACGTGGAGGCTGAACTGGACCGGCTGTACGCTGCCTACAGAGAGACAGCGGTAGCTCTGCGGCTAGCGATAGCGCGGTCCAAGGCAGCGGCCTGGGAGGAGCTGCTAGGGACCTTAGAGAGGGACCCCTGGGGCAGGCCGTACAGGATGGTGCGGCAGAAGCTCCGACCTTGGGCCCCCCCAGTCTCCAGCAGCCTGGATCCGGAGGTGCTGGAGAGGGTTGTGGCGACCCTGTTTCCTAACAGGGGGGCAGAATTTGTGCCCCCTGCCATGGGAGCTGCGTCCAGTGACCCGGGACTAGAAGTGGCGCCCGAGGTCACGGAGGCGGAGCTTGGGGTGGCCGTTTTCCGTCTGAAGGACAAGAAAACGGCTCCAGGGCCCGACGGGATCCCTGCCTGTGCCTGGGTCCTGGCCCTCTCCGGGGAGCACAAGCCCCTAGAGTCCCGGCTGCGGGAGTTGTACAGCCGGTGCCTCCAGGAGGGCAGATTCCCCCGGAAGTGGAAGGAGGGCCGATTGGTCCTCATACCCAAGGAGGGCCGCTCGGCCGAGGACCCGTCCGGGTACCGGCCCATAGTGTTGCTCGATGAGGCGGGTAAACTGCTGGAGAGAGTAGTGGTGAACCGTCTCGTCGAGCACTTGGAGGAGGTTGGGCCGAACCTGGACGATGCCCAGTACGGGTTCCGCAGAGGTCGATCGACCATTGACGCGATCGGCCGTCTGCGGGACACAGCGGAGGAGGTGGTCTCCGGGGGTGGGGTGTTGATCGCGGTGTCGTTGGACATCGCGAACGCATTCAACACCCTACCCTGGCAGGTAGTCTTGGAGGCACTCCACTATCATGGAGTGCCACCCTACCTGAGGAGGCTGGTGGGGGACTACCTCTCTGAGCGAGCGGTAGTCTTCCCTACCATGGAGGGTAGCGGTCGTCGGCAGATGTCGTGCGGTGTCCCACAGGGGTCAGTCTTAGGACCCCTGCTCTGGGACATCGGGTACGACTACGTCCTACGCTGCGCAAATCTGCGCGGCGTGGACGTGTCGTGCTATGCCGACGACACCCTCGTCACGGCCCGGGGTTCTGACCTCCGGGCTGCGACGGTGCTGGCCACCGCCGGAGTTGCGGCGGTGGTGGCCAGAATCCGGCGGTTGGGGCTGGAGGTGGCTCTCCACAAGTCCGAGGCCATCTGCTTCCACGGGCCTCGGCGTGGACCACCTGCCGGAGCCAACATCGTGGTGGGTGGCACTCCCATCCCTGTCAAGAAGACGCTGAAGTATCTCGGCGTCATTCTTGACAGCAGATGGGACTTTGGGGACCACTTCTCAGCATTGGTCCCCAAATTGGTGAGGACGGCGGGCGCTCTGAGCCGCCTGCTGCCCAACCTAGAGGGTGCAGGGGATTCTTGCCGCCGTCTTTATATGACGGTGGTGAGGTCCATGGCCCTCTACGGGGCGCCGATATGGGCGGCGTCCCTTAAGAACCGCCACAGGGCCCTCCTGCACAGCGCACAGAGGGTCATGGCGGTTCGGGTGGTGAGAGGCTACCGCACCATCTCTCACGAGGTGGCGTGCGCACTCGCTGGGTCCCTTCCATGGGACCTGGAGGCAGAAGTGCAGGGGTCGGTGTACTGGCGGGCGGCCGATGCCCGAAGCCAAGGAAACTGGCCCCCGCACGACACGGTGGTGCGGTGGCGGAGGGAGGTCCACGAGGCCGCGCTGGACCGGTGGACGCGGTCCATCGAGGAGCGGCTGGGCACTCAACTGGCTGGCTCCCGACGCCGCATCCTCGAGGCGATCCACCCCATCCTCAAGGGGTGGATCGAGAGGCGGCATGGGTCGCTTTCCTTCCGGATGACGCAGATTCTCTCGGGGCACGGATGCTTCGGGAGATATCTGTGTCTGGTCGCCGCGAAGGAGCCGACCCAGGGATGCCACCACTGTGGTTGCGCGGAAGACACCGCGCACCACACGCTGGTGGAGTGCCCCGCGTGGAGTGGGCCGCGGTCGGTGCTAACCGCGGCCCTGGGAGGAGGAGTCCTCTCGCTGCCGACCATCATGTCAGAGATGGTCCGCAGCGAGCAGGCTTGGGAGGCGGTGGCCGCCTTCTGCGACGACGTCATGTCGCAGAAGGAAGTCGCCGAGAGGGAGAGAGAGCGGGATCCGCACTCTCTCCGCCTCCGTCGGCGTAGGCGGGGCGGTAGGCCCCGCCAGGGTCCCGGGCGGCAGGTGCGGGGGCACCAGCTGCCTAGCACATGGGACCAGGACGGCGCGCTGTTCGCCCAGCGCGTCGTCCAGAGGTAGGAGTGGGGTGTCGTCACAGCACCCCCTCTGAGGAGGTCTGCCCTTATCAGGGCGGAGGTGGCCGCTGGCGGGGTCCGTGGACTGTCGAGTAACCACAGACCCTGCCCTCAGTCAGCGCGGCGGGCGACGCGAGGTTTTTAGTGGGTATACCCCTGGGTCCCATTCCCAGGAGCAGCGCCCTTTTCAGGGCGCCGGGAGTCCCACATACCGCCCTGCCCTCCCCCGGGGCAGTGGTGATGATGCGCAAAGCATTTTCCTCGCGTAAAAAAAAAAAAAAAAAAAAAAAAAAAAAGGTTAGGTTAGGTTAGGTTAGGTTAGGTTAGGTTAGGTTAGGTTAGGTTAGGTTAGGTTAGGTTAGGTTAGGTTAGGTTAGGTTAGGTTAGGTTAGGTTAGGTTAGGTTAGGTTAGGTTAGGTTAGGTTAGGTTAGGTTAGGTTAGGTTAGGTTAGGTTAGGTTAGGTTAGGTTAGGTTAGGTTAGGTTAGGTTAGGTTAGGTTAGGTTAGGTTAGGTTAGGTTAGGTTAGGTTAGGTTAGGTTAGGTTAGGTTAGGTTAGGTTAGGTTAGGTTAGGTTAGGTTAGGTTAGGTTAGGTTGAGGTGTCAGTCGGAGATACCTCCTTGTGTGGCGGAATGTTACCAGTTACGTTCTTTCAATGTCGTAATTGGTAGGATTTTGTCCAGGTTCACCTCGGGCAACGGCAGTTGATAATCCCTGAAAAGTGATCATCAGCTGACGGCCAAAGTCTCTGAATGGGGGATCACTCTTTGCCTTGCTATGTTCAGCATAGCATTGCAAAGATGTGATCAGGGGGGCAGACCGTAATCCGTCCTTTTCAGGGCGGACCGGGGGCTCAGTTTACCTGGGCTGCGAGGAAGAAACCTCTATAAAAAATCACCGCGCGGCAGCGCCCGCCCTTAGTCAGCCGCCGCTGGCTGGCGGGTCGCCGGGCAACCCGTTTCCCTACGGAAGGGCCGGGGGCTCGGACTCATACCGCCGTATCTGTCCGAGCTGCGAGGAAGGCCACCTCAATAAAAAACCGTATACCGTTCTGCCTTTCTTAAGGCGGGGTGGGGGGATGTCGGGGCTTTTGTCCGGCCCGCGAGGAAGGAAAACCTCTCTAAAAAACCCACGTACACCGTTACCTGTCCTTCGGGATCGGCCGGGGGCCCTTCGGGGCCGCGAGGACGAAAACCTCAATAAAAAATCCCCTAGCTTCGGAGTCTGCAAGGGGGCTTCGGAGTGTATGACCGGTGGGGCTACACTGGTCGGAATCCTTGCATCATACCGTGTGCCTGCTCTTTTTAGAGCGGGTATGCGGGGGCCCTGCTTGCCAGGGCCGCGGGGAGTAAACCCCAATGGGAGGTTTTGGGGGCCGGGTCTGTTGCGGTGGAGTGTGGGAGGGGGAAATGGGATGTGCGCGGCTGTTTCCGTGTTGGCAGATTGTAGAAGTTCTGTCCTCGTCGGTCAACACAGTCACAGTCCCTTAGCATCCCAGGACTCTAACCCACACTGTACCCCTTCAGCTCCGGACACCAAGGCTTCTCAAAAATCCTACAATTCTCGTCGTTGGGGCGCCCTGCGGGGCCCTGCGCGGCGACGGGGTCTCTGGCCTTGCGCGGAGTGAGGCAGAGTGGTTGGCATAGTGGGATCAACCGGCGAGCGGCCACCCTGGGGTTTGCCCGACCCCCCAGGCGTACTTAGGGTTACCCGGCTATTCTGGGATCTCTGGCCGGGTGGACCACCCTTTCTCCCAGACTCGTGGGACTGTTATGGAGTCAAATAAATTTAAACTTGGGGATGTATTTGGGGGGGATGATGAGGAGGTCGACGTTGTAGACCTGTGCTCAGTCGTGGATGACGCCGTGGCTGCTAGCCTCGGCACTGTACGTGAGAAGAGTCCTTCGCATGAGCGAGTGAGACCTACTACGAGTCACACAACCGCGCTAAGGCGCGAAGGTTCGGGCTTTGACGACGACGGGGCCTCGTTCGGCCTTGCCAAGGTGGCCAAACTGGCCTCAGGCAGAGGTGGCCTACGACAGGCTTCCGTCCCAGGGAGAGTTAGCCCTGCTTCCAGGCAGGCCAATCGAGACGCAACCGACGAACCGGCAGACCATCAGCCCACCGTCGACGATAGTATTAGCGCTGCCGACCTCCTCGCAGTCACTTCGCAGGAGTTGTTGGCGGATCGGCTAGCTAATTTAGTGCAGGAAGACGTAGAGAAGATCTGCAAGATCGGCTCCTCCTCCTCTGTAGATCTTCGGCCTCGCGTTCGTCAGGCCATACAGAGCATTGCGGAGTCAATCTCTACCTCAGTGGAAGAGCTGCGTGCTGCACTGGCCGCAACCGAGAGTCAGGACAAGGAGATGTCCAAGCTCCGTCGGCTGTCGAAAGCTACCATTGCTTTAAACGCCACCTTGCAGAAGGAGGTGATATCGGTGCGGGCGCAAAACGAGCGCCTTAGTGAAGATGTGAAGAAGCTTCGCTCGGAGATGGCCTTACTCTCTCGCCCTCCGAAGCGCAAGCTGGGATCCCACCAGAGCTCTGGCGTCTCAATCGAGACCCAAACCGAGCCGCTTTCACCGCGGCCAGTCGAAGCGACAGCGGTTCCGCCCGCTCACATTGGATACCCAGATATGGACGCGATCTCTGACCGGATTCTCCGTCAGGTCGGCGACGCATTGGGTGCTAGGTTGGAGGCCCGCCTCGAGGCTTTCGAGGCCCGTCTTCCTCCGGCCCCACCAGAAAGACCGCCTCTCGGGGCCATCTCCGCAATTGGAGCGCCAGCCGCCCCGACTTCCCGGGCCGGCCCTAGTGGCGCCACGACTAAACCATGGAAGGGGAAGGGAGTGGGGAAGAGGTCTAAGACCTCCGAACCGGCACCCGCCCCGACCACGAACCGGACTGATACGACCACCTGGACTGAGGTGGTCCGCGGACGCAAGGGCAAGAAGAGGAAAGCCACTGCCGCCCCGTCTGCCCCAGTAACGGCCGCTCAGCAGGCCCAGACTGCCCAGAGGCCCCCTCAGGCCTCCACCAAAGTGACAGCCCAAGAAAGGGCAAAGAAGAAGAAGCCCCCACGCCTCCGCCCGCCCAAGTCGGCCGCGGTGGTATTGGAGCTGACCAAGGAGGGGACAGCCACGGGGTACAGCTTCGCCGAGCTGCTGTCCAAAGCCCGAAGCGACATTGGCCAGGGCTGGATCGGAGAGACAGGCCTCCAAGGACGCCTTAGACTGCGGCCCTCCCGCATGACCGGGAACCGAATCTTCGAGGTGAAAGCCTTGAAGGAGAACGGTCCCGGCGAGGCGTCAGAGAAAGCCGACATCCTCGCGGCCGCCCTGAATTCGGTTTTCCCGACAGGTGCGGTCAAGATAACGCGGCCGGAAAAGTGCGCAGATCTGCGCCTCACAGGATTGGAAGAGTCTGCCACTACTGACGAGATAGCAGTGGCCATTTCACAGCAGGGAGGCTGCGATGCAGCTCAAGTTAAAGTTGGCCGGATGGGGGTAGGAGGTTTTGGCGGCTCTGTAGTCGCCCGCTGCCCCGTCCAGGCGGCCAAAAACCTGGCCAAACTGAAGAAGTTGCATGTTGGATGGCTGAGTATCAGGGTCCAACTGCTGCCGCCTAGGGTTCTGCGCTGCTCGCGCTGCCTTGGTGAGAGCCATGGCCGGGCCGTCTGTAAGGCCACTGAGGATCGGAGTAACATCTGTATCCGATGTGGTCAGCCCGGCCATAAGGCCGCCGATTGTGTGGCTGCGTACAACTGCTGCCTCTGTGCGGCAGCTGGTCGCCCGGCAGACCATCGCCTGGGCACGAAGCAGTGTCCGCGACCGAAGCTTACCAGAGATAAGCCCCCGATTGCCCGCAGAACGCGTTCGCGTTGAGGAGTACGGGGGCCTGCCAGGGAGAGCTGACGTAAGTTGGTGGCCGGACGCAGAGTCCAAACCTCCCTGGCTCTTGGTTTCCAGGAGCCGAGTGAGTGGCCTTTTTTACGGCTGGCGTCGCTGGATAACGACGTAGGTGGCAACCCAGGAGGTTTTCTGCTTTTGCAGTTCCTCCTTAAAAAAAAAAAAAAAAGAGGTGTCAGTCGGAGATACCTCCTTGTGCGGCGGAATGTTACCAGTTACGTTCTTTCAATGTCGTAATTGGTAGGATTCCGTCCAGGTTCACCTCGGGCAACGGCAGTTGATAATCCCTGAAAAGTGATCATCAGCTGACGGCCAAAGTCTCTGAATGGGGGATCACTCTTTACCTTGCTATGTCCAGCATAGCATTGTAAAGATGTGATCAGGGGGGCAGACCGTAATCCGTCCTTTTCAGGGCAGACCGGGGGCTCAGTTTACTTGGGCTGCGAGGAAGAAACCTCTATAAAAAATCACCGCGCGGCAGGCCCACCTTTAGTCAGCCGCCGCTGGCTGGCGGGTCGCCGGGCAACCCGTTTCCCTACGGAAGGGCCGGGGGCTCGGACTCATACCGCCGTATCTGTCCGGGCTGCGAGGAAGGCCACCTCACTAAAAAACCATATACCGTCCTGCCTTTCTTAAGGCGGGGTGGGGGGATGGCGGGGCTTTTGTCCGGCCCGCGAGGAAGGAAAACCTCTCTAAAAAAACCCACGTACACCGTTACCTGTCCTTCGGGATCGGCCGGGGGCCCTTTGGGGCCGCGAGGACGAAAACCTCAATAAAAAATCCCCTAGCTTCGGAGTCTGCAAGGGGGCTTCGGAGTGTATGACCGGTGGGGCTACACAGGTCGGAATCCTTGCATCATACCGTGTGCCTGCTCTTCTTAGAGCGGGTATGCGGGGGCCCTGCTTGCCAGGGCCGCGGGGAGTAAACCCCAATGGGAGGTTTTGGGGGCCGGGTCTGTTGCGGTGGAGTGTGGGAGGGGGAAATGGGATGTGCGCGGCTGTTTCCGTGTTGGCAGATTGTAGAGGTTCTGTCCTCGTCGGTCAACACAGTCACAGTCTCTTAGCATCCCAGGACTCTAACCCACACTGTACCCCTTCAGCTCCGGACACCAAGGCTTCTCAAAAATCCTACAATTCTCGTCGTTGGGGCGCCCTGCGGGGCCCTGCGCGGCGACGGGGTCTCTGGCCTTGCGCGGAGTGAGGCAGAGTGGTTGGCATAGTGGGATCAACCGGCGAGCGGCCACCCTGGGGTTTGCCCGACCCCCCAGGCGTACTTAGGGTTACCCGGCTATTCTGGGATCTCTGGCCGGGTGGACCACCCTTTCTCCCAGACTCGTGGGACTTGTTATGGAGTTTAATAAATATAAATGTGGGGATGATTTTGGGGGGGATGAAGAAGAGGTCAGTGTTGTCGACCTGTGTTCAGCTGTGGACAATGCCGTGGCTGCTAGCCTAGGCACTGTTCAGGAGAATAGTTCCTCGCTTGAGCGAGTTAGAACCACTACGAGTGGTAAAACCGCGCTACGGCGCGAAGGTTCGGGCATTGACGATGACGGGGCCACGTTCGGCCTCGCCAAGGTGGCCAAACTGGTCTCAGGCAGAGGCGGCCTACGACAGGCCTCCGTCCCAGGTAGGGTTAGCCCTGCTTCCAAGCAGGCCAATACAGACCCGCATGCTGGCTCATCCACTTGCGGCAGAGTAGAAGTGATCGACGACGCGGCAGACTTCCAGCCGACCGTCGACAATAGTGATGCTGCCTACCCCTTCGCAGTAACCTCGCAAGAGTTACTGGCGGACCGGCTGGCCAATATAGTGCAGGAGGACGTCGAGAAGATATGCAAAATCGGCTCCTCCTCATCTGTAGACTTACGGCCTCGTGTTCGGCAGGCCATCCATAGCATCGCGGAGTCCATCTCCTCATCGGTGGAGGAACTACGCGCTGCGCTGGCCGCAACCGAGAACCAGGACAGGGAAGTATCGAAGCTCCGTCGGCTGTCGAAAGCTACCCTTGAGTTGAACGCCACTCTTCAGAAGGAGGTGACGCTGGTTCGGGCGCAAAACGAACGCCTCAGCGAAGACATGAAGAGACTTCGCTCGGAGATGGCCTTACTCTCTCGCCCTCCGAAGCGCAAGTTGGAGTCAAACCTGAGCTCTGGCGTCTCGATCGAGACCCAAACTGAGCCGCTTTCACCGCGGCCGACAGAAGTGACAGCGGTTCCGTCCGCTTTTACAGGAAACGCAGACATGGATGCGATTTCCGACCGGTTTCTCCGGCAGGTCGGTGACGCATTGGGTGCCAGGCTGGAGGCCCGCCTCGAAGCTCTTGAGGCCCGTCTCCCACCGGCCCCCCTGGTTAGACCGCCTCTAGGGGCTAATCCCGCCAGTAGAGCGCCAGCCGTCCCGAATCCACGGGCCGGCCCCAGTGGCGCCACGACGAAACCGTGGAAGGGGAAGGGAGTGGGGAAGGGGTCCAAGACCTCCGAACCGGCACCCACCCCATCCACGAGCCGGACAGACACAACTACCTGGACAGAGGTAGTTCGCGGGCGAAGGGGCGTGAAGGGGAAGGCCCCAGCCGCCCAGCCCGCCACCAGCAACAAGGCCGCCGCCCAGGCTAAATCCGGACCTGGTACCAGTAGGCCTCCCAAGGCCCCTCAAAGAGACACCGCCACTAAGGCGAAGAAGAAGCCCCCTAGGCTCCGCCCTCCCAAGTCGGCTGCGGTCGTCTTGGAGCTCACGGCGGAAGCCAAGGCTGCGGGCAAAAGTGTAGCGGTTCTGCTCCGCGATGCCAGGAGGGACTTAGGGCCCTCTTTTATCCAAGAGTCAGGTATCTCCGGCCGCCTGAAACTCCGGCCCTCCCGGATGACGGGCAACAGGATCCTTGAGATCAGGGCGCTCAAGGACAGCCCTCCCGGAGAAACCAACGAGAAGGCCGACACCCTAGCGGCCGCCCTCATCTCTGTTTTTCCGCCCGGCGCGGCTATTGTGACCAGACCCGTCAAGTGCGCTGACTTGCGCCTGACGGGCCTCGAGGAGACTGCCACCGCTGAGGATATAGCGGAGGCCATATCGGAACAAGGGGGCTGCGATAAGGCCCACATTAAGGTTGGCCGGATGGGTGTAGGAGGATCGGGTGGCTCCACAGTCGTCCGCTGCCCCGTCCAGGCGGCCAAAACACTGGCCAAATCAAAGAAGTTGCGCATCGGCTGGCTCTCCGTACGAGTCCAGCTGCTGCCGCCCAGAGCACTGCGCTGTTCGCGGTGCCTTGGCGAGAGCCATGGCCGGGCTGTATGTCAAGCCGCGGAGGATCGGAGTAACATCTGTATCCGATGCGGCCAGCCCGGTCATAAGGCCGCCGGTTGCACGGCCGCGTATAACTGCTGCCTCTGCGCGGCGGCGGGTCGCAAGGCAGACCATCGCCTGGGCACTAAAGAGTGCCCGCGACCGAAGATCTCCAGGGAGAAGCCCCAAATAGCCCCTAGAGCGCGCTCGCGCTGAGGCAGACAGGGGTCACAGCCACGGGGAGAGCCGATTTATCGGTGGCAGGACGCAGATGTCCCGAATCTCCCAGGTGTCCAGGGGTGAGTGGCTAGAGTATGCCCTCCCCGGTACTGGCACCGAGTGGGTTGCCGTCTTAGTTACGGCAAGCGTCAATTGAGGCGCAAGTGACAACCCGGGGGTTTTTTTGGTGCAAACCATTTCCCCCTAAAAAAAAAAAAGAGGTGTCAGTCGGAGATACCTCCTTGTGCGGCGGAATGTTACCAGTTACGTTCTTTCAATGTCGTAATTGGTAGGATTCCGTCCAGGTTCACCTCGGGCAACGGCAGTTGATAATCCCTGAAAAGTGATCATCAGCTGACGGCCAAAGTCTCCGAACGGGGGATCACTCTTTGCCTTGCTATGTTCAGCATAGCATTGTAAAGATGTGATCAGGGGGGCAGACCGTAATCCGTCCTTTTCAGGGTGGACCGGGGGCTCAGTTTACCTGGGCTGCGAGGAAGAAACCTCTATAATAAATCACCGCGCGGCAGCGCCCGCCTTTAGTCAGCCGCCGCTGGCTGGCGGGTCGCCGGGCAACCCGTTACCCTACGGAAGGGCCGGGGGCTCGGACTCATACCGCCGTATTTGTCCGGGCTGCGAGGAAGGCCACCTCAATAAAAAAACCGCATACCGTCCTGCCTTTCTTAAGGCGGGGTGGGGGGATGGCGGGGCTTTTGTCCGGCCCGCGAGGAAGGAAAACCTCTCTAAAAGAACCCACGTACACCGTTACCTGTCCTTCGGGATCGGCCGGGGGCCCTTCGGGGCCGCGAGGACGAAAACCTCAATAAAAAATCCCCTAGCTTCGGAGTCTGCAAGGGGGCTTCGGAGTGTATGACCGGTGGGGCTACACTGGTCGAAATCCTTGCATCATACCGTGTGCCTGCTCTTTTCAGAGCGGGTATGTGGGGGCCCTGCTTGCCAGGGCCGCGGGGAGTAAACCCCAATGGGAGGTTTTGGGGGCCGGGTCTGTTGCGGTGGAGTGTGGGAGGGGGAAATGGGATGTGCGCGGCTGTTTCCGTGTTGGCAGATTGTAGAGGTTCTGTCCTCGTCGGTCAACACAGTCACAGTCCCTTAGCATCCCAGGACTCTAACCCACACTGTACCCCTTCAGCCCCGGACACCAAGACTTCTCAAAAATCCTTCAATCCTCGTCGTTGGGGCGCCCTGCGGGGCCCAGCGCGGCGACGGGGTCTCTGACCTTGCGCGGAGTGAGGCAGAGTGGTTGGCGTAGCGGGATCAACCAACTAGCGGCCACCCTGGGGTACCTCCCGACCCCCCAGGCGTATTTTGGGTTACCCGGGTATCGGGATCTCTGCCCGGGTGGACTTACCCTTCTCCCGTTCTCGTGGGAATCACATGGACAGCAATAATATAACTTACATTGGGGATTCTGGGGGGGAAGAGGAAGACTCTGTCGGCCTCAGAACTGTGGACAGTGCAGCGGATCACAACCGCAGCACTCTCCGTGACCTTAGTACCGCGCGCGAGCGGCGGGAATACACACGTGGCTCCAGTGCGCTTCGGCGCGAAGTTTCGGGACCCGAAGAAGACGGCGACTCGTCCGGCCTCGCCAAGGTGGCCAAGCTGGCCTCTGGCAGAGGCGGTTTACGACAAGCCGCCGTTCAACCCAGGACAAACCCTGCTTCTAGGCAGATAACACCTGACCCACAACCCGGTCCGTCCGGACTGCTTGAGGATGACACCGAGGATAGCGCCGGCTTCGAGACGACTCCGCAGGAGATCCTCGCGGACAAGCTGGCTAACCAAGTGCAGGAGGACGTCGACAAGATCTGTCGAATCGGCTCCTCCTCATCGTTGAATCTCCGACCAAGGGTACGCCAGGCTATTGAAAGCATAGCCGAATCAATATCTTCGTCGGTGGAAGAGCTGCGCGCGGCACTGGCCGCCGCCGGAAGCCGGGACAAGGAGGTGTCCAGGCTCCAGCGGCTGTCGCAAGCCACCTTACAACTGAACGCCACCCTCCAAAAGGAAGTGACGCTGGTGCGGGCGCAGAACGAGCGCCTTAGCCAGGACATGGAGAAGCTACGCTCGGAGATGGCTTTGCTTTCTCGCCCTCCGAAGCGGAAGCTAGACGCCAACCTGTGCCCAGGCGTCTCGACCGAGACGCAGACAGAGCCGCTAACACCGCGGCCCCAGGACGCGACACCACCTCCTCAGGCCCGCGACACCGACCTGGAGCAGCTCACCAGCTCCATCCTCCGCCAGGTTGGTGATGCGCTAGGAGCTAGACTGGAGGCCAGGCTAGAGGCTTTCGAAGCTCGCCTCCCTCCAGCCCCACCAGTCAGACCGCCCCTTAGGGCAAACAGGATTAAGACCACGGCTTCTGTCCCTGCACCTGCAGCCGGCACCAGCCTCCCCGTGGAAAGGGCGTGGAAGGGGAAGGGAGTGGGGAAGGGGTCCTCTGGGATCTCCGAACCGGCACCCACCCCGACCACGTCCCGATCCGAAGAAGAACCAGGCCGTTCTGATCAGGCCTGGTCCACCGTTGTGAAACGCGGGCGAAAAGGCAAGAAGGGGAAAGCCCTAGATGCCCCGCCTGCCCCAAGTATGGCCGCACAAAAGGCCCACACCGTCAAGAGGCCCCCTCAGGCCTCAACTGCAGCGACGGCCCAGCAACGGGCCAAGAAGAAAAAGCCCCCGCGCCTCCGCCCGCCCAAGTCGGCCGCGGTGGTGCTGGAGCTCACACGGGAAGCGACAACCATGGGGAAAACCTTCTCCGAGTTGCTGAGCAAGGCCCGCCACGACATCGGCCAGGGCTGGATTGGCGAAACTGGGCTTCAGGGACGCCTCAAATTGCGGCCCTCCCGCATGACTGGAAACCGGATCTTTGAGGTGAGGGCCTTGAAGGAGAACGGTCCCGACGAGGCTGCCGAAAAAGCCGACATTCTTGCTGCCGCCCTGGTATCGGTCTTCCCACCAGGTGCGGTAAAGGTGACGCGACCCGAGAAGTGCGCGGATCTGCGACTTACGGGCATAGAAGAATCCGCCACTGCCGAGGAGATAGCAGTGGCCATATCGGAGCAAGGAGGCTGCAGCGCGGCCCAAGTGAAGGTTGGCCGGATGGGGGTGGGAGGATTCGGCGGCTCTGTAGTCGCCCGCTGCCCCGTCCAGGCGGCCAGAAATCTGGCCAAACAGAAGAGGCTGCATATTGGATGGCTGAGCGTCAGGGTCCAACTGCTGCCGCCCAGGGCTCTACGCTGCTCGCGTTGCCTTGGGGAGAGTCATGGCCGGGCCGTCTGTAAGGCCACTGAGGACCGCAGTGACATCTGCCTCCGATGTGGCCAGCCCGGTCATAAGGCTGCCAGCTGCGTGGCCGCGTACAGCTGCTGCTTGTGTGCGGCGGCGGGCCGCAGAGCTGACCATCGTCTCGGGACGAAGGACTGCCCTCGGCCGAAGATCACCAGGGACAAGCCCCCGATCGCCCGCAGAACGCGCTCGCGTTAAGGAACACGGGGGTCAGCCAGGGAGAGCCGACGCAAGTCGGTGGCTGGACGCAGAGTCCGAACCTCCCAGGCTCCCCAGGAGCCGAGTGAGCGGCCAACTACGGCTGGCGTCGTAGAGACGTAGGTGGCAACCCGGGGGTTTTTTGGGTAAAACCATTTCCCCCTAAAAAAAAAAGAGGTGTCAGTCGGAGATACCTCCTTGTGCGGTGGAATGTTACCAGTTACGTTCTTTCAATGTCGTAATTGGTAGGATTTTGTCCAGGTTCACCTCGGGCAACGGCAGTTGATAATCCCTGAAAAGTGATCATCAGCTGACGGCCAAAGTCTCTGAACGGGGGATCACTCTTTACCTTGCTATGCTCAGCATAGCATTGCAAAGATGTGATCAGGGGGGCAGACCGTAATCCGTCCTTTTCAGGGCGGACCGGGGGCTCAGTTTACCTGGGCTGCGAGGAAGAAACCTCTATAAAAAATCACCGCGCGGCAGCGCCCGCCCCTTAGTCAGCCGCCGCTGGCTGGCGGGTCGCCGGGCAACCCGTTTCCCTACGGAAGGGCCGGGGGCTCGGACTCATACCGCCGTATCTGTCCGAGCTGCGAGGAAGGCCACCTCAATAAAAAACCGTATACCGTTCTGCCTTTCTTAAGGCGAGGTGGGGGGATGTCGGGGCTTTTGTCCGGCCCGCGAGGAAGGAAAACCTCTCTAAAAAACCCATGTACACCGTTACCTGTCCTTCGGGATCGGCCGGGGGCCCTTCGGGGCCGCGAGGACGAAAACCTCAATAAAAAATCCCCTAGCTTCGGAGTCTGCAAGGGGGCTTCGGAGTGTATGACCGGTGGGGCTACACTGGTCGGAATCCTTGCATCATACCGTGTGCCTGCTCTTTTTAGAGCGGGTATGCGGGGGCCCTGCTTGCCAGGGCCGCGGGGAGTAAACCCCAATGGGAGGTTTTGGGGGCCGGGTCTGTTGCGGTGGAGTGTGGGAGGGGGAAATGGGATGTGCGTGGCTGTTTCCGTGTTGGCAGATTGTAGAGGTTCTGTCCTCGTCGGCCAACACAGTCACAGTCCCTTAGCATCCCAGGACTCTAACCCACACTGTACCCCTTCAGCCCCGGACACCAAGGCTTCTCAAAAATCCTACAATTCTCGTCGTTGGGGCGCCCTGCGGGGCCCTGCGCGGCGACGGGGTCTCTGGCCTTGCGCGGAGTGAGGCAGAGTGGTTGGCATAGTGGGATCAACCGGCGAGCGGCCACCCTGGGGTTAGCCCGACTCCCCAGGTGTACTTAGGGTTACCCGGCTATTCTGGGATCTCTGGCCGGGTGGACCATCTTTTCTCCCAGACTCGTGGGACTTGTTATGGAGTTGAATCAAAATATATATGGGGATTACTTTAGGGGGGATGATGAAGAGGTCAGTGTAGTAGACCTGTGTTCAGCGGTGGACGATGCCGTGGCTGCTAGCCTAGGCACTGTTCAGAAGAATAGTTCCTCGCTTGAGCGAGTGAGAACCACTACGAGTGGTACAACCGCGCTACGGCGCGAAGGTTCGGGCATAGACGATGATGGGGCCTCGTTCGGCCTCGCCAAGGTGGCCAAACTGGCCTCTGGCAGAGGCGGCCTACGACAGGCTTCCGTCCCAGGGAGGGTTAGTCCTGCTTCCAGGCAGGCTAATCGTGACACAACCGACGACCCGGCAGACTCTCAGCCGACCGTCGATGATAGCAGCAGCGCTGCCGACCTCTTTGCGGTCACTTCGCAGGAGTTGTTGGCGGATCGGCTAGCTAATTTAGTGCAGGAGGACGTCGAGAAGATCTGCAAAATTGGCGCCTCCTCCTCTGTGGATCTTCGGCCTCGCGTTCGGGAGGCCATACACAGCATCGCGGAGTCCATCTCCTCATCGGTGGAAGAGCTGCGCGCCGCGTTGGCCGCAACCGAGAGCAAGGACAAGGAGTTATCCAAGCTCCGTCGGCTATCCAAAGCCACCCTCGCATTGAATGCCTCTCTCCAGAGGGAGGTGACGCTGGTTCGGGCGCAAAATGAGCGCCTCAGCGAAGACGTGAAGAGGCTTCGCTCGGAGATGGCCTTACTCTCTCGCCCTCCGAAGCGCAAGCTAGAGTCGCACCAGAGCACTGGCGTCTCTATCGAGACCCAAACCGAGCCTCTATCAACACAGCCGGTTGAAGCGACAGCGGTTCCGTCCGCTTATACCATTAGTGCGGAGATAGATGCGATCTCCGACCGGATACTCCGGCAAGTCGGCGACGCATTGGGTGCTAGGTTGGAGGCCCGCCTCGAAGCTTTCGAGGCCCGTCTCCCCCCAGCGCCACCAGTAAGACCGCCTCTCGGCGCTGACTCTCGGGCCGGCCCCAGTGGCGCCCCGATGAAGCCGTGGAAGGGGAAGGGAGTGGGGAAGAGCTCTTCTAGGGTCTCGGAACCGGCACCCACCCCGACCACGTCCCGGACTGAACCAGAACCAGGCCATTCAGCCTGGTCTACAGTTGTTAAGCGCGGACGCAAAGGCAGGAAGGGAAAAGCCCAAGCCGCCCCGTCTGCTCCAGTTACGGCCGCACTGCAGGCCCAAACCGCCCAGAGGCCCCCTCAGGCCTCCAACAAAGTGACCGCCCCAGATAAGGCCAAGAAGAAGAAGAAGAAGTCCCCACGCCTCCGCCCGCCCAAATCGGCCGCGGTGGTGTTGGAGCTCACCAAGGAAGGGACAGCTACGGGGCACACTTTCTCCGAGCTGCTGAGCAAGGCCCGCAATGACATCGGGCAACATTGGATCGGCGAGACTGGACTCCAGGGACGCCTCAAGTTGCGGCCCTCCCGCATGACCGGGAACCGAATCTTCGAGGTGAGGGCCTTGAAGGAGAGCGGTCCCGGCGAGGCAGCTGAAAAAGCCGACCTTCTTGCGACCGCCCTGGTTTCAGTTTTCCCACCAGGTGCGGTTATAGTGACACGGCCTGAGAAGTGCGCGGATCTGCGCCTCACGGGCTTGGAGGAGTCCGCCACTGCTGACGAGATAGCAGTGGCCATCTCTGAACAGGGGGGCTGTAGCGCAGCCCATGTGAAGATTGGCCGGATGGGGGTGGGAGGTGCCGGCGGCTCTGTAGTCGCCCGCTGCCCGGTCCAGGCGGCCAGAAACCTGGCGAAGCTGAAGAGGCTGCACGTTGGCTGGCTGAACGTCAGAGTGCAACTGCTGCCGCCCAGGGCTCTGCGCTGCTCGCGCTGCCTTGGGGAGAGTCATGGCCGGGCCGTCTGCAAGGCCACAGAGGACCGCAGCGATATCTGCCTCCGATGTGGCCAGCCCGGTCATAAGGCCGCCGGTTGCGCGGCCCCGTATAGCTGCTGCCTATGTGCGGCGGCGGGCCGCAGGGCCGACCATCGTCTCGGGACGAAGGACTGCCCTCGGCCGAAGATCGCTAGGGACAAGCCCCCGATCGCCCGCAGAACGCGTTCGCGTTGAGGAGTACGGGGGTCTGCCAGGGAGAGCCGACGCAAGTCGGTGGCTGGACGCAGAGTCCAAACCTCCCAGGCTCTTGTACCCAGGAGCCGAGTGAGCGGCCAACTACGGCTGGCGTCGTAAAGACGTAGGTGGCAACCCGGGGGTTTTTTGGTGCAAACCATTTCCCCCTAAAAAAAAAAGAGGTGTCAGTCGGAGATACCTCCTTGTGCGGCGGAATGTTACCAGTTATGTTCTTTCAATGTCGTAATTGGTAGGATTCCGTCCAGGTTCACCTCGGGCAACGGCAGTTGATAATCCCTGAAAAGTGATCATCAGCTGACGGCTAAAGTCTCTGAACGGGGGATCACTCTTTACCTTGCTATGTTCAGCATAGCATTGTAAAGATGTGATCAGGGGGGCAGACCGTAATCCGCCCTTTTCAGGGCAGACCGGGGGCTCAGTTTACCTGGGCTGCGAGGAAGAAACCTCTATAATAAATCACCGCGCGGCAGCGCCCGCCTTTAGTCAGCCGCCGCTGGCTGGCGGGTCGCCGGGCAACCCGTTTCCCTACGGAAGGGCCGGGGGCTCGGACTCATACCGCCGTATTTGTCCGGGCTGCGAGGAAGGCCACCTCAATAAAAAACCACATACCGTCCTGCCTTTCTTAAGGCGGGGTGGGGGGATGGCGGGGCTTTTGTCCGGCCCGCGAGGAAGGAAAACCTCTCTAAAAGAACCCACGTACACCGTTACCCGTCCTTCGGGATCGGCCGGGGGCCCTTCGGGGCCGCGAGGACGAAAACCTCAAAAAAAAATCCCCTAGCTTCGGAGTCTGCAAGGGGGCTTCGGAGTGTATGACCGGTGGGGCTACACTGGTCGGAATCCTTGCATCATACCGTGTGCCTGCTCTTTTTAGAGCGGGTATGCGGGGGCCCTGCTTGCCAGGGCCGCGGGGAGTAAACCCCAACGGGAGGTTTTGGGGGCCGGGTCTGTTGCGGTGGAGTGTGGGAGGGGGAAATGGGATGTGCGCGGCTGTTTCCGTGTTGGCAGATTGTAGAGGTTCTGTCCTCGTCGGTCAACACAGTCACAGTCTCTTAGCATCCCAGGACTCTAACCCACACTGTACCCCTTCAGCCCCGGACACCAAGGCTTCTCAAAAATCCTACAATTCTCGTCGTTGGGGCGCCCTGCGGGGCCCTGCGCGGCGACGGGGTCTCTGGCCTTGCGCGGAGTGAGGCAGAGTGGTTGGCATAGTGGGATCAACCGGCGAGCGGCCACCCTGGGGTTTGCCCGACCCCCCAGGCGTACTTAGGGTTGCCCGGCTATTCTGGGATCTCTGGCCGGGTGGACCACCCTTTCTCCCAGACTCGTGGGACTGTTATGGAGTCATATAAATATAAACCTGGGGATATGTTTGGGGGGGATGATGAGGAGATCAGTGCTGCTGATCTGTGCTCAGCTGTAGACACTGCCGTGGCTGCTAGCCTCGACAGTGTACGAGAGAGAGGTTCCTCGCGTGAGCGAGCGAGAACCACTGCGGGTGTTTCAACCGCGCTTCGGCGCGAAGGTTCGGGCATGGTAGACGACGGGGAGTCGTACGGCCTCGCCAAGGTGGCCAAACTGGCCACGGGCAGAGGTGGCTTGCGACAGGCTCCCGTTCCACATAGAGCCGGTCCTGCCTCTAGGCAGGTTACTACCCAGGACGATCCGGCTGACACCCAGCCAGACATCGACGATGACAACGAGGACGCCGTTGGCCGATATGAAGTTACTCCACAGGAGATTCTAGCGGACCGTCTGGCAAACAGAGTGCAAGAGGACGCTGAGAAGATAGTGAAGATCAGCTCCTCATCTTCGGTGAAACTGCAGCCGCGCGTACGTGAGGCGATGCACAGCATCGCTGAATCCATCTCGGAAGCAGTAGAAGAGCTGCGGGCTGCACTTGCCGCGTCGGGGCACCAGGAAAAGGAGGTGTCCAAACTCCGACGTTTGTCAAAGGCCACCCTCCAGTTAAACGCGACCCTCCAGAAAGAGGTAACGTTAGTGCGGGCGCAAAATGAGCGCTTAAGCAAAGATGTGGAGACCCTGCGCTCGGAGGTGGCCTCACTTTCTCGCCCTCCGAAGCGCAAACTGGAGAAACACTCGAGCCTAGGCGTCTCAACAGAGACACAAACTGAGCCGTTTATACCGCGGCCAGCAGAAGGGACAGCGACTTCGCCCACAAACGTAGGCAATGCGGAGTTGGAAGCGATCTCCGACCGGATCCTGCGTCAGGTCGGCGACGCACTGGGAGCCAGATTGGAGGCTCGCCTCGAAGCCTTCGAGGCACGCCTTCCACCGGCCCCCCTAGTGAGACCGCCTCTCAGGGCAAATACCTCAGCGAGGGCGCCAGCCGTGCCAGTCCTTCAGGCCGGCCCTAGCGACGCTACTAAGACGTGGAAGGGGAAGGGAGTGGGGAAGAGGTCCAAGACCTCCGAACCGGCACCCACCCCGACCACGACCCGGACAGACACAACCACCTGGTCTGAGGTGGTACGCGGGCGAAAAGGGAAGAAGGGGAAAGCCCCAGCCGCCCAGCCCGCCTCCAGTAACAACGCCGCCGCCCAGGCTAAGCCCGGACAATCCGAACCCGGCTCAAGTAAGCCTCGTAAGGCCCACCAGGAAAAGAGTACCGCCAGAAAGGCGACGAAAAAGCCCCCTAGGCTCCGCCCTCCCAAGTCGGCTGCGGTCGTCTTGGAGCTTACTGCGGAAGCCAAGACAGCGGGCACGAGCGTGGCGGTTCTGCTTCGTGATGCCAGGAGAGAATTAGGGCCCACATTTATAGAAGAGACGGGTCTCTCCGGACGCCTGAAACTCCGGCCCTCGCGGATGACGGGCAACAGGATCCTTGAGATCAGGGCGCTCAAGGACAGCCCACCCGGAGAGACGAATGAGATAGCCGACACTCTTGCGGCTGCTCTTATATCAGTGTTCCCGCCCGGCGCGGCTAAAGTGACCAGACCCGTCAAGTGCGCAGACCTGCGCCTGATGGGTTTTGAAGAGACCACCACCGCTGAGGAAATCGCGGAGGCTGTTGCTGAGCAGGGAGGTTGCGACCAGGCCCATATAAAAGTTGGCCGGATGGGTGCAGGACGTTCAGGCGGCTCCACAGTCGTCCGCTGCCCCGTCCAGGCGGCCAAAACATTGGCCAAATTGAAACGTGTGCGCATAGGCTGGCTCTCCGTTCGAGTCCAGCTGCTGCCGCCCAGAGCGCTGCGTTGCTCGCGGTGCCTTGGCGAGAGCCATGGTCGGGCTGTTTGTAAAGCCGCGGAGGACCGGACTAACGTCTGTATCCGATGCGGCCAGTCCGGCCATAAGGCCGCCGGTTGCGTGGCCGCGTATAACTGCTGCCTCTGCGCGGCAGCGGGTCGCAAGGCCGACCATCGCCTGGGCACTAAAGAGTGCCCGCGACCGAAGATAGTCAGGGAGAAGCCCCAAATAGCCCCCAGAGCGCGCTCGCGCTGAGGCGAACAGGGGTCACTGCCATGGGGAGAGCCGTTCTATCGGTGGCAGGACGCAGAAGTCCAAAATCTCCCAGGTGTCCAGGGGTGAGTGGCGAGTGATGCCCTCCCCGATACTGGAACCGAGTGGGCTGCCGCCTAGCGCAGGCAAGCGTCCCAGAGGCGCACGTGGCAACCCGGGGGTTTTTTGGGTAAAACCATTTCCCCCTAAAAAAAAAGGGCGAAAAGAGTACCGCCAGAAAGGCGACGAAAAAGCCCCCTAGGCTCCGCCCTCCCAAGTCGGCTGCGGTCGTCTTGGAGCTTACTGCGGAAGCCAAGACAGCGGGCACGAGCGTGGCGGTTCTGCTTCGTGATGCCAGGAGAGAATTAGGGCCCACATTTATAGAAGAGACGGGTCTCTCCGGACGCCTGAAACTCCGGCCCTCGCGGATGACGGGCAACAGGATCCTTGAGATCAGGGCGCTCAAGGACAGCCCACCCGGAGAGACGAATGAGATAGCCGACACTCTTGCGGCTGCTCTTATATCAGTGTTCCCGCCCGGCGCGGCTAAAGTGACCAGACCCGTCAAGTGCGCAGACCTGCGCCTGATGGGTTTTGAAGAGACCACCACCGCTGAGGAAATCGCGGAGGCTGTTGCTGAGCAGGGAGGTTGCGACCAGGCCCATATCAAAGTTGGCCGGATGGGTGCAGGACGTTCAGGCGGCTCCACAGTCGTCCGCTGCCCCGTCCAGGCGGCCAAAACATTGGCCAAATTGAAACGTGTGCGCATAGGCTGGCTCTCCGTTCGAGTCCAGCTGCTGCCGCCCAGAGCGCTGCGTTGCTCGCGGTGCCTTGGCGAGAGCCATGGTCGGGCTGTTTGTAAAGCTGCGGAGGACCGGACTAACGTCTGTATCCGATGCGGCCAGTCCGGCCATAAGGCCGCCGGTTGCGTGGCCGCGTATAACTGCTGCCTCTGCGCGGCAGCGGGTCGCAAGGCAGACCATCGCCTGGGCACTAAAGAGTGCCCGCGACCGAAGATAGTCAGGGAGAAGCCCCAAATAGCCCCCAGAGCGCGCTCGCGCTGAGGCGAACAGGGGTCACTGCCATGGGGAGAGCCGTTCTATCGGTGGCAGGACGCAGAAGTCCAAAATCTCCCAGGTGTCCAGGGGTGAGTGGCGAGTGATGCCCTCCCCGATACTGGAACCGAGTGGGCTGCCGCCTAGCGCAGGCAAGCGTCCCAGAGGCGCACGTGGCAACCCGGGGGTTTTTTGGGTAAAACCATTTCCCCCTAAAAAAAAAAGAGGTGTCAGTCGGAGATACCTCCTTGTGCGGCGGAATGTTACCAGTTACGTTCTTTCAATGTCGTAATTGGTAGGATTCCGTCCAGGTTCACCTCGGGCAACGGCAGTTGATAATCCCTGAAAAGTGATCATCAGCTGACGGCCAAAGTCTCTGAACGGGGGATCACTCTTTGCCTTGCTATGTTCAGCATAGCATTGCAAAGATGTGATCAGGGGGGCAGACCGTAATCCGTCCTTTTCAGGGCGGACCGGGGGCTCAGTTTACCTGGGCTGCGAGGAAGAAACCTCTATAATAAATCACCGCGCGGCAGTGCCCGCCTGTAGTCAGCCGCCGCTGGCTGGCGGGTCGCCGGGCAACCCGTTACCCTACGGAAGGGCCGGGGGCTCGGACTTATACCGCCGTATTTGTCCGGGCTGCGAGGAAGGCCACCTCAATAAAAAAACCGCATACCGTTCTGCCTTTCTTAAGGCGGGGTGGGGGGATGGCGGGGCTTTTGTCCGGCCCGCGAGGAAGGAAAACCTCTCTAAAAAAACCCACGTACACCGTTACCTGTCCTTCGGGATCGGCCGGGGGCCCTTCGGGGCCGCGAGGACGAAAACCTCAATAAAAAAATCCCCTAGCTTCGGAGTCTGCAAGGGGGCTTCGGAGTGTATGACCGGTGGGGCTACATTGGTCGGAATCCTTGCATCATACCGTGTGCCTGCTCTTTTTAGAGCGGGTATGCGGGGGCCCTGCTTGCCAGGGCCGCGGGGAGTAAACCCCAATGGGAGGTTTTGGGGGCCGGGTCTGTTGCGGTGGAGTGTGGGAGGGGGAAATGGGATGTGCGCGGCTGTTTCCGTGTTGGCAGATTGTAGAGGTTCTGTCCTCGTCGGTCAACACAGTCACAGTCCCTTAGCATCCCAGGACTCTAACCCACACTGTACCCCTTCAGCCCCGGACACCAAGGCTTCTCAAAAATCCTTCAATCCTCGTCGTTGGGGCGCCCTGCGGGGCCCAGCGCGGCGACGGGGTCTCTGACCTTGCGCGGAGTGAGGCAGAGTGGTTGGCGTAGCGGGATCAACCAACTAGCGGCCACCCTGGGGTACCTCCCGACCCCCCAGGCGTATTTTGGGTTACCCGGGTATTGCGGGATCTCTGCCCGGGTGGACTTACCCTTCTCCCGCACTCGTGGGTCTTTCATGGATAGATTTAATATAAACTTTTCTGGGGATAATGGGGGGGATGCGAACTCAATAGTTCGCCGAAGCATGACCGGCAATGCTGCCGGGTCTATTACGGACCAAGACAACACCCTGCCCTTAAGGGCAGAAGTCATGGAGGATATTGGGAGAGTGGAGGACGAACTAATTGACCTCTGCGCTACAGCGGAAAATGTCGAGGCTAGCCTTGACACAAACATTGACTGCTCGCTTCCGCGAGTCAACGTAAAGAACATGCCGCCTCCGCGAAGTGAATCGCGGTCACGAGCACAATCATCGGAGTTACATGCGCCCTTGCGCGAATCGGGCAGCGACGCCAGATTGGACACGTCTTGCCTCCCCAAAGTTGCCAAGTTGGCATCGGGTCGAGGCCGCATTCGACAGGTCCAATCCGAAACAAGGAGGAAAGTCCCCTCCTCGAGAGACATGACTCCTGGCCCTTCAGAGCCGATTATGGGAGAGGAGTGGGATGCCGACGACGCGGCACAAGAGACTCCGGCCCAACAGATGTTGGCGGCCGATTTGGCAAACCGGATCCAGTGCGCCGTCGCCAAGCTACATGAACTCGCGTCTTCACCGAGATTCATCAACACTGACGTCGCTGAGGCCCTCGATACGGCCGGAGAAGTCATCGGCATGAGCGTCGAAGAGTTGCGCCTACTTAAAGGCCGAGAGGAGACGGAGCGCCTTGAAATAGAGCTCGCCCGACTAAGAGGGAAAATGCTCTCCGTACAGACCAGCACCCATGTCAGGATCATCGCCGAGCAGAAGGGCGTGATCCAGAATCTGCAAGCGCAAGCGTGGGCCTCACAGGAGGAGATCCGCAAGCTCAAAGAGGACAACCTTCGCCTCGGCGATGAGCTGCACCTGATCCGCCGGGATATGGGCCGCCTGCAAAGCGGGATCCGCCGCCCTGGCCGCGAGGTATCTGTTCAGGCTGGTCTGCCGAAAGAACGGCCGTCTAGGGCCCCATGTGTGGCCACGCAGACCGACCTGCCCAGAGCTCGATCGCCAAGCGTCCCGCCCGACATCGCGAGCGGGGACGCGAAATTCGACATGTTCGCGCGAGCCGTGCTGTCAGAGGTGAGCGGAATGATGGACGCCAAGCTTGCGGCGTTTAGGGATTCACTCCCACCGCTTGCGCAGCACCGCCCACCTCTACGTGGGAAAGCAGCCGCTGCACCTGCCGCGCCAGTCCTACCTGGCCCTAGCAAGAGTGCCCCGGCCAAGGAATGGAAGGGAAAGGGTATTGGGAAAGGCTCTAGCAATAGGGCTGACCCCGTACCCCCCCCAGACACCCGGATTTTAACCGCCTCAGACACACCCTGGTCTGAGGTCGTCAAGCGCGGGCGAAAGCGTGGGAAGAAGAAGGGGAAGGCCCCACAGGTCCCCGTTGCTCCACCCACTGGAAGGGAAGCTGCACCACCATCTGCAAGAACCCGGCGTGATGCTGCCTCCAAGGCAGCGAAGAAGAAGAGGGCGCCGAGGCTCCGTCCGCCAAAGACGGCGGCGGTAGTCCTCGAACTAACGACCGAGGGCAAAGCCATGGGCCTCAACTTTGCATCGGTCATGCGAGAGGCCCGACAGGACATCGGTCCGGGCTGGCTGCAGGACACCGGACTCGCCGGCCGACTGAAGCTGCGACCTTCCCGGATGACAGGGAATCGCATCTTTGAGATTAGGGCCCTCAAAGATAGCGCACCCGGGGAGACGAAGGAGAAAGCGGATGCTCTTGCGGCAGCTTTCCGCTCCGTCCTGCCGCAAGGAGCAATTAATGTGACAAGGCCCACTAAGTGCGCAGACGTGCGACTTAGGGGCCTAGAAGAAGGAACAACCGCCGACGAGATTACGGCGGCCATCGCAGAACAAGGGGGATGCGACCCCGCTTACATCAAAGTGGGTCGCATGGGACAGAGCGGACAGGGCGGCTCCGTCGTCGTTCGTTGTCCCGTGGAGGCTGCCAGAACGCTGGCGAAACTGAAAAGTCTGCGGGTTGGGTGGATCAATGTTCGCGCCCAAGTCCTGCCGCCGAGGGCGCTGAGGTGCTCGCGCTGCCTCGGCGAGAGTCACGGCCGGGCCGTATGTAAAGCCGCGGAGGACCGCAGTAATCTGTGTCTCCGCTGCGGCGAGCCCGGCCATAAAGCCGCCGGGTGCCTGGCACCCTATCGCTGCTGCTTATGTGCGGCGGCGGGCAAAGCGGCAGATCACCGTCTCGGGACGGCGTCCTGCCCTAGGCCGAGAATTGCCAGGGAGAAGCCCCAACGTGTTCCGGCGCCGTCGCGCCGTGGAACTGGGGAGAGCCGCAGGGGGGAGCCGATGGAGGTCGGCGCGGGGGCCAAGGGCCCAACCCTCCCAGGTCCTAGTGGTCGGGCGTAGCACCTGATCTTAGGACCGAGTGGGTGGCCGTTCTAACGGCTGGCGTTGATTCTGTGGCCAACGACGTTGGTCACGGAAACCAATCACGCACGTGACAACCCGGGGGTTTTTTGGGCAACCATTTCCCCCTAAAAAAAAAAAGAGGTGTCAGTCGGAGATACCTCCTTGTGCGGCAGAATGTTACCAGTTACGTTCTTTCAATGTCGTAATTGGTAGGATTCCGTCCAGGTTCACCTCGGGCAACGGCAGTTGATAATCCCTGAAAAGTGATCATCAGCTGACGGCCAAAGTCTCTGAATGGGGGATCACTCTTTACCTTGCTATGTTCAGCATAGCATTGTAAAGATGTGATCAGGGGGGCAAACCGTAATCCGTCCTTTTTAGGGCGGACCGGGGGCTCAGTTACCTGGGCTGCGAGGAAGAAACCTCTATAATAAATCACCGCGCGGCAGCGCCCGCCTTTAGTCAGCCGCCGCTGGCTGGCGGGTCGCCGGGCAACCCGTTACCCTACGGAAGGGCCGGGGGCTCGGACTCATACCGCCGTATTTGTCCGGGCTGCGAGGAAGGCCACCTCAATAAAAAAAACCGCATACCGTCCTGCCTTTCTTAAGGCGGGGTGGGGGGATGGCGGGGCTTTTGTCCGGCCCGCGAGGAAGGAAAACCTCTCTAAAAAACCCATGTACACCGTTACCTGTCCTTCGGGATCGGCCGGGGGCCCTTCTGGGCCGTGAGGACGAAAACCTCAATAAAAAATCCCCTAGCTTCGGAGTCTGCAAGGGGGCTTCGGAGTGCATGACCGGTGGGGCTACACTGGTCGGAATCCTTGCATCATACCGTGTGCCTGCTCTTTTTAGAGCGGGTATGCGGGGGCCCTGCTCGCCAGGGCCGCGGGGAGTAAACCCCAATGGGAGGTTTTGGGGGCCGGGTCTGTTGCGGTGGAGTGTGGGAGGGGGAAATGGGATGTGCGCGGCTGTTTCCGTGTTGGCAGATTGTAGAGGTTCTGTCCTCGTCGGTCAACACAGTCACAGTCCCTTAGCATCCCAGGACTCTAACCCACACTGTACCCCTTCAGCCCCGGACACCAAGGCTTCTCAAAAATCCTTCAATCCTCGTCGTTGGGGCGCCCTGCGGGGCCCAGCGCGGCGACGGGGTCTCTGACCTTGCGCGGAGTGAGGCAGAGTGGTTGGCGTAGCGGGATCAACCAACTAGCGGCCACCCTGGGGTACCTCCCGACCCCCCAGGCGTATTTTGGGTTACCCGGGTATCGGGATCTCTGCCCGGGTGGACTTTCCCTTCTCCCGTTCTCGTGGGAATCACATGGATTTGAACAATTTAAATTACATTGGGGAATTAGGGGGGGAAGAGGACGACTCAGTCGTTCTCATAAATGAGACAAGTGCAGCGGCCTCAAACCGCAGCACCCATGGCGACCAAAGTACCTCGCGCGAGCGAAGGGCACAACTTCGCGGCAACATCGCGCTTCGGCGCGAAGTATCGGGACCCGATAAAGACGGCGACTCGTCCGGCCTCGCCAAGGTGGCCAAGTTGGCCTCTGGCAGAGGCGGTCTACGGCAAGCCCCCGTCCAACAGAGGACAAACCCTGCCTCTAGGCAGGCCACACAAGACCCACAGCCCGGTCCGTCCGGACTGCTTGAGGATGACGACGAGAGTAGCACCGGCTTCGAGACGACTCCGCAGGAGATCCTCGCGGACAAGCTGGCCAACCAAGTGCAAGAGGACGTCGACAAGATCTGTCGAATCGGCTCCTCTTCAACGCTGAATCTCCGACCAAGAGTACGCCAGGCTATCGAAAGCATAGCCGAATCGATATCTTCGTCGGTGGAAGAGCTGCGCGCGGCGCTGGCCGCTGCCGGAAGCCGAGACAAGGAGGTGTCCAGGCTCCAGCGGCTGTCGCAAGCCACCTTGCAACTGAACGCCACCCTTCAAAAGGAAGTGACGCTGGTGCGGGCGCAGAACGAGCGCCTTAGCCAGGACATGGAGAAGCTACGCTCGGAGATGGCTTTGCTTTCTCGCCCTCCGAAGCGGAAGCTAGACGCCAACCTGTGTCCAGGTGTCTCGACCGAGACGCAGACCGAGCCGCTAACACCGCGGCCCCAGGACGCGACACCACCTCCTCCTCAGGCCCGCGACACCGACCTGGAGCAGCTCACCAGCTCCATCCTCCGCCAGGTAGGTGATGCGCTAGGAGCTAGACTGGAGGCCAGGCTAGAGGCTTTCGAAGCTCGCCTCCCTCCAGCCCCATCAGCTAGACCGCCCCTCAGGGCGAACAAGACGAAGACCACGGCGACTGTCCCGGCACCTGCAGCCGGCGCCAGCCTCCCCGTGGAAAGGGCGTGGAAGGGGAAGGGAGTGGGGAAGGGGTCCTCTGGGGCCTCCGAACCGGCACCCACCCCGACCACATCCCGATCCGAAGCAGTACCAGGCCATTCTGATCAGGCCTGGTCCACCGTGGTTAGACGCGGGCGTAAAGGCAAGAAGGGGAAGGCCCCAGCCGCCCCGCCCGCCCCAAGTACGGCCGCACAAAAGGCCCACACCGCCCAGAGGCCCCCTCAGGCCTCCACTGCAGCGACGGCCCAGCAACGGGCCAAGAAGAAGAAGCCCCCGCGCCTCCGCCCGCCCAAATCGGCCGCGGTGGTGCTGGAGCTCACACGAGAAGCGACAGCCTTGGGGAAAACCTTCTCCGAGTTGCTGAGCAAGGCCCGCCACGACATCGGCCAGGGCTGGATTGGCGAAACTGGGCTTCAGGGACGCCTCAAATTGCGGCCCTCCCGCATGACTGGAAACCGGATCTTTGAGGTGAGGGCCTTAAAGGAGAACGGTCCCGACGAGGCTGCCGAAAAAGCCGACATTCTTGCTGCCGCCCTGGTATCGGTCTTCCCACCAGGTGCGGTAAAGGTGACGCGACCCGAGAAGTGCGCGGATCTGCGACTTACGGGTATAGAAGAGTCCGCCACTGCCGAGGAGATAGCAGTGGCCATATCTGAGCAGGGAGGCTGCAGCGCGGCCCAAGTGAAGGTTGGCCGGATGGGGGTGGGAGGATTCGGCGGCTCTGTAGTCGCCCGCTGCCCCGTTCAGGCGGCCAGAAATCTGGCCAAACTGAAGAGGCTGCATATTGGATGGCTGAGCGTCAGGGTCCAATTGCTGCCACCCAGGGCCCTGCGCTGTTCGCGCTGCCTTGGGGAGAGCCATGGCCGGGCCGTCTGCAAGGCCACAGAGGATCGCAGCGATATCTGCCTCCGATGTGGCCAGCCCGGTCATAAGGCTGCCGGTTGCGCAGCCGCGTACAGTTGCTGCTTGTGTGCAGCGGCGGGCCGCAGGGCCGACCATCGTCTCGGGACGAAGGACTGCCCTCGGCCGAAGATTGCCAGAGACAAGCCCCCGATTGCCCGCAGAACGCGCTCGCGTTGAGGAAGACGGGGGTCAGCCAGGGAGAGCCGACGCAAGTCGGTGGCTGGACGCAGAGTCCGAACCTCCCAGGCTCTTGTCTCAGGAGCCGAGTGAGCGGCCAATCATGGCTGGCGTCCAAACGGCGTAGGTGGCAACCCGGGGGTTTTTTGGTGAAAACCATTTCCCCCTAAAAAAAAAAAGAGGTGTCAGTCGGAGATACCTCCTTGTGCGGCGGAATGTTACCAGTTACGTTCTTTCAATGTCGTAATTGGTAGGATTCCGTCCAGGTTCACCTCGGGCAACGGCAGTTGATAATCCCTGAAAAGTGATCATCAGCTGACGGCCAAAGTCTCCGAACGGGGGATCACTCTTTGCCTTGCTATGTTCAGCATAGCATTGTAAAGATGTGATCAGGGGGGCAGACCGTAATCCGTCCTTTTCAGGGTGGACCGGGGGCTCAGTTTACCTGGGCTGCGAGGAAGAAACCTCTATAATAAATCACCGCGCGGCAGCGCCCGCCTTTAGTCAGCCGCCGCTGGCTGGCGGGTCGCCGGGCAACCCGTTACCCTACGGAAGGGCCGGGGGCTCGGACTCATACCGCCGTATTTGTCCGGGCTGCGAGGAAGGCCACCTCAATAAAAAACCGCATACCGTCCTGCCTTTCTTAAGGCGGGGTGGGGGGATGGCGGGGCTTTTGTCCGGCCCGCGAGGAAGGAAAACCTCTCTAAAAGAACCCACGTACACCGTTACCTGTCCTTCGGGATCGGCCGGGGGCCCTTCGGGGCCGCGAGGACGAAAACCTCAATAAAAAATCCCCTAGCTTCGGAGTCTGCAAGGGGGCTTCGGAGTGTATGACCGGTGGGGCTACACTGGTCGAAATCCTTGCATCATACCGTGTGCCTGCTCTTTTCAGAGCGGGTATGTGGGGGCCCTGCTTGCCAGGGCCGCGGGGAGTAAACCCCAATGGGAGGTTTTGGGGGCCGGGTCTGTTGCGGTGGAGTGTGGGAGGGGGAAATGGGATGTGCGCGGCTGTTTCCGTGTTGGCAGATTGTAGAGGTTCTGTCCTCGTCGGTCAACACAGTCACAGTCCCTTAGCATCCCAGGACTCTAACCCACACTGTACCCCTTCAGCCCCGGACACCAAGACTTCTCAAAAATCCTTCAATCCTCGTCGTTGGGGCGCCCTGCGGGGCCCAGCGCGGCGACGGGGTCTCTGACCTTGCGCGGAGTGAGGCAGAGTGGTTGGCGTAGCGGGATCAACCAACTAGCGGCCACCCTGGGGTACCTCCCGACCCCCCAGGCGTATTTTGGGTTACCCGGGTATCGGGATCTCTGCCCGGGTGGACTTACCCTTCTCCCGTTCTCGTGGGAATCACATGGACAGCAATAATATAACTTACATTGGGGATTCTGGGGGGGAAGAGGAAGACTCTGTCGGCCTCAGAACTGTGGACAGTGCAGCGGATCACAACCGCAGCACTCTCCGTGACCTTAGTACCGCGCGCGAGCGGCGGGAATACACACGTGGCTCCAGTGCGCTTCGGCGCGAAGTTTCGGGACCCGAAGAAGACGGCGACTCGTCCGGCCTCGCCAAGGTGGCCAAGCTGGCCTCTGGCAGAGGCGGTTTACGACAAGCCGCCGTTCAACCCAGGACAAACCCTGCTTCTAGGCAGATAACACCTGACCCACAACCCGGTCCGTCCGGACTGCTTGAGGATGACACCGAGGATAGCGCCGGCTTCGAGACGACTCCGCAGGAGATCCTCGCGGACAAGCTGGCTAACCAAGTGCAGGAGGACGTCGACAAGATCTGTCGAATCGGCTCCTCCTCATCGTTGAATCTCCGACCAAGGGTACGCCAGGCTATTGAAAGCATAGCCGAATCAATATCTTCGTCGGTGGAAGAGCTGCGCGCGGCACTGGCCGCCGCCGGAAGCCGGGACAAGGAGGTGTCCAGGCTCCAGCGGCTGTCGCAAGCCACCTTACAACTGAACGCCACCCTCCAAAAGGAAGTGACGCTGGTGCGGGCGCAGAACGAGCGCCTTAGCCAGGACATGGAGAAGCTACGCTCGGAGATGGCTTTGCTTTCTCGCCCTCCGAAGCGGAAGCTAGACGCCAACCTGTGCCCAGGCGTCTCGACCGAGACGCAGACAGAGCCGCTAACACCGCGGCCCCAGGACGCGACACCACCTCCTCAGGCCCGCGACACCGACCTGGAGCAGCTCACCAGCTCCATCCTCCGCCAGGTTGGTGATGCGCTAGGAGCTAGACTGGAGGCCAGGCTAGAGGCTTTCGAAGCTCGCCTCCCTCCAGCCCCACCAGTCAGACCGCCCCTTAGGGCAAACAGGATTAAGACCACGGCTTCTGTCCCTGCACCTGCAGCCGGCACCAGCCTCCCCGTGGAAAGGGCGTGGAAGGGGAAGGGAGTGGGGAAGGGGTCCTCTGGGATCTCCGAACCGGCACCCACCCCGACCACGTCCCGATCCGAAGAAGAACCAGGCCGTTCTGATCAGGCCTGGTCCACCGTTGTGAAACGCGGGCGAAAAGGCAAGAAGGGGAAAGCCCTAGATGCCCCGCCTGCCCCAAGTATGGCCGCACAAAAGGCCCACACCGTCAAGAGGCCCCCTCAGGCCTCAACTGCAGCGACGGCCCAGCAACGGGCCAAGAAGAAAAAGCCCCCGCGCCTCCGCCCGCCCAAGTCGGCCGCGGTGGTGCTGGAGCTCACACGGGAAGCGACAACCATGGGGAAAACCTTCTCCGAGTTGCTGAGCAAGGCCCGCCACGACATCGGCCAGGGCTGGATTGGCGAAACTGGGCTTCAGGGACGCCTCAAATTGCGGCCCTCCCGCATGACTGGAAACCGGATCTTTGAGGTGAGGGCCTTGAAGGAGAACGGTCCCGACGAGGCTGCCGAAAAAGCCGACATTCTTGCTGCCGCCCTGGTATCGGTCTTCCCACCAGGTGCGGTAAAGGTGACGCGACCCGAGAAGTGCGCGGATCTGCGACTTACGGGCATAGAAGAATCCGCCACTGCCGAGGAGATAGCAGTGGCCATATCGGAGCAAGGAGGCTGCAGCGCGGCCCAAGTGAAGGTTGGCCGGATGGGGGTGGGAGGATTCGGCGGCTCTGTAGTCGCCCGCTGCCCCGTCCAGGCGGCCAGAAATCTGGCCAAACAGAAGAGGCTGCATATTGGATGGCTGAGCGTCAGGGTCCAACTGCTGCCGCCCAGGGCTCTACGCTGCTCGCGTTGCCTTGGGGAGAGTCATGGCCGGGCCGTCTGTAAGGCCACTGAGGACCGCAGTGACATCTGCCTCCGATGTGGCCAGCCCGGTCATAAGGCTGCCAGCTGCGTGGCCGCGTACAGCTGCTGCTTGTGTGCGGCGGCGGGCCGCAGAGCTGACCATCGTCTCGGGACGAAGGACTGCCCTCGGCCGAAGATCACCAGGGACAAGCCCCCGATCGCCCGCAGAACGCGCTCGCGTTAAGGAACACGGGGGTCAGCCAGGGAGAGCCGACGCAAGTCGGTGGCTGGACGCAGAGTCCGAACCTCCCAGGCTCCCCAGGAGCCGAGTGAGCGGCCAACTACGGCTGGCGTCGTAGAGACGTAGGTGGCAACCCGGGGGTTTTTTGGGTAAAACCATTTCCCCCTAAAAAAAAAAAAAGGGGTGTCAGTCGGAGATACCTCCTTGTGCGGCGGAATGTTATCAGTTGCGTTCTTTCAATGTCGCAATTGGTAGGATTCTGTCCAGGTTCACCTCGGACAACGGCAGTTGATAATCCCTGAAAAGGAATCATCAGCTGACGGCCAAAGTCTCCGAACGGGGGATCACTCTTTACCCTGCTATGTTCCGCTTAGCTTTGTAATGATGTGATCAGGGGGGCAGACCGGAACCCTCCCTTTGCAGGGCGGACCGGGGGCTCAGTTTCACCTGGGCCGCGAGGAAGAAACCTCTATAAAAAATCACCGCGCGGCAGTGCCCGCCTTTAGTCAGCCGCCGCTGGCTGGCGGGTCGCCGGGCCACCCGTTACCCTACGGAAGGGCCGGGGGCTCAGACTCATACCGCCGTATTTGCCTGGGCTGCGAGGAAGGCCACCTCAATAAAAAACCGCACACCGTCCTGCCCTTTTCAGGGCAGCCCGGGGGCTGTCGGGGCTTTTGTCCGAGCCGCGAGGAAGGAAAACCTCCC
Organism: Anania crocealis; assembly: GCA_949315895.1. Lineage (NCBI taxonomy): Eukaryota > Metazoa > Arthropoda > Insecta > Lepidoptera > Crambidae > Anania > Anania crocealis. The sequence goes on along the minus strand of OX438885.1, from coordinate 35,622 downwards.
TAAAAAACCCCCGTACACCGTAACCTGCCCTTCTTAGGGCGGACCGGGCCCCTCCTGGAAGTTGCTCGACCCATCTCCGTTTGTGCGGATGGACTGGGTGCCTTCCAGGGGCGCGCGAGGAGTAAACCTCTATAAAAATCCCTAAAGACTGGGCCGTTGGTGACCACGGCGGCCTGGACCTTCCCGTATAGGAGGGAGGGCGACGGGGCGGTCGTCCGAACAGTGAGTGGCAAAACCCTGGGGCTCAAGCCTGTCCCCTCAGGGTTACAGCAGGCACAACAAAAATGAAAATGTCGACATTCCGGAAAAGTTCTACCCACGGGGTAAAGCCGGCTTGCCGGACAATCCCCCCAGCTTCGGCTGGCATGCCCCCTCGTAATGTGGGAGGGGGGCACGCAATGTCTGATGAAAGGAGACGGGATGAGGTCCACTCGGACCAAGACTCCCCCAGCCGCGGGAGGTCCGCGAAGAGGTCGACACCCTACGTCGACCTAACAAATGGCGCGGGTTGTTCCCGCAACTCGGTGTCGCCCACTCAGACCACATCAGCTGGTGAGTCGGGCCGCAGCCGATCCACCCGTCGCAAGCGAGAGGAACGCGACAACCTTTTTGCTCTTGGAGGCTTCTCAGACTCCGACGAGAGTGGCTCTCCGAGCCGTAAAGTGCACACAGCCATCAGAGGGCGAAGCGGACGCTACCAGAGCGTTTACGCTGCCTCTATGCGCCACCTGAAGAGAAGAGAGGAAGAAGAATGCGAAGTGGAATTCAACCGCGCTCTGGAAAGGAGATCCCAGGCTCCGGGCCCCAGCGCTGGTTCAGAGACCACTTCCGATCCAGACTGTCCGGATTTGCCAGAGGACCTTGAGGTCCTCGAGATGTCCCAACTCCACGACGTTGCGGCGCAGTGCATCGCTGCGGTTGCCGCCGTCAAGGACAAATCGAAGAACCTCAAGGGCACCATGGTCAAGTCCCTTAAAAAGGCTACGCAGGCGCTCGGGCGCATCATACCGGAGATGTCCGGTAGAACGATGGACCTGGAGCACAAGAGAATCTCGCGGGCCAACGCAAACCTCCGTCGAGAGGTGGACGAACTGAAGCTTGAAGTCCACAGCCTCCGGAGGGAATTCTCCCAGAGAGCGGTCGCCCCTGCCACCGAACCCAACACTGACGTCCAGGGAATCAGATCCGATGAGCTCCTACGTTCTCTCGAGGCCCGTTTCGAGTCTCAATTTGAGGCTCGTTTCGCCCGCCTCGAGGGGATGCTGGACCGATTGGACCCAGCCCCTGCTCCTCGTCCGGCCCTAGCCGCGGACAGGAGAAACCTGGCTCCGACCCCCAGTGCCACAGGCAGCACTGGCCCAGCCAGAAGGTCGAAGGCTCCGAAAGCCCCCCCTAAAACAAGTGCCCCAACACCAGTGGGCTCCACGACTTTCGCTGCAGTCGCGGCCAGGCAGAGTTCCGCCTCTGCCCCTGCCTCTGCAAACAAACCCATAGTTTCGCCACGACCACCGGCCCCAAAGCCCTCAGTGGCCCAAATCCTGGACCCCTCCGAGACTGACGGATGGGTCACTGTGACTCGGCGGAGGAGCCACAAGAAGAGGAAACCTCCTCCCCCTCCACCTCCTCCTCCCAATGCCACATCGGCTCGCCGTGACCCCAAGAAAGGGCCCAAGAAGGCCCCGTCGTTGGTCCCCCCTAGATCCTCAGCTGTAGTCCTCACCCTACAGCCCGAGGCGATCGAAAGGGGGATCTCTTACAACGAGGCCCTGAAGAAGGCCAGAGACGTCATGTCCCTCGCGGACCTGGGCCTGCCGCACATCAAATGCAGCAGGACCGCGACAGGGGCCAGACTATTGGAGGTTTCTGGACCTCAAAACCCCGAGAAAGCCGACCAGCTGGCAGCCAAACTGCGCTCCATTCTTTCGGACGTGGCCACCGTCGCCCGCCCGGTCAAAAGGGTGGACATTCTTGTCTCGGAGCTGGATGATTCCATCTCCAGCTCCGACGTAGCCAACGCACTGGCCGCCAAAGGTGGGTGCCAACCAGAGGCAATAAAGGTCGGTGAAGTCCGGCCGGGCCCTAGGGGAGTTGGAGCCTGCATTGTCTCGTGCCCAGTGACGGCCGCCAAAGCAGCGCTGGTGGGCCGTCTTCTCGTCGGGTGGTCTTCGGCGAAGGTCGCGCTACTGGAGGCTCGCCCCCTCCGTTGCTACAAGTGTATGGGCATTGGACACACAAAGCAGACATGTCCGTCAGCAAAAGACAGGAGCGACCTGTGCTTCAGGTGCGGGTCCCCTGGACACAAATCTATGACGTGTTCCGCTAAACCGCGGTGCGCGGTGTGTGCGGAAGCCAAAAAGCCGGCCAGCCACATCATGGGTGGCAAAAACTGCTGCCCCCCATCAGCAAAAGGAAAGGCTCCAGCGGCGGTCGTCCGGATTCCGACCGCCCCGACCAGGTCTGAGGCACAGGTGCCAATTGAGGTAGAGATGGAGTGCGTAAACCTCGATGTCCAGTAGGGCCCCCATCTCTATACTACAGGCGAACCTCAACCACGCCGCCAGGGCCCAGGACCTGTTCCTGGCAAACCTGACGGCCTGGAATATAGATATTGCGGTGGCGGCTGAGCCATATTATGTCCCTGAGATGTCCTCGAACTGGACCAGCTCAGTTAACGAGGATGTCTCAGTGTTGACCCGCTTCGGCCCCGAATCGCCCCCCCTCCGGACTTTGGAAAGGGGCCTCGGCTTCGTGGCAGCGAAATGGGGAGAGGATCTAGCTATAGTCGGGGTGTACTTCTCCCCCAACAGACCCCTCCACGAATTTGAGGCTTACCTACTACGGCTTGGCCCCGTCATCAGGAGGCTGAGGCCTCTCCAGGTCATCTTGTTGGGCGACTTAAACGCCAAATCGACGTCCTGGGGCAGTCCCTCCCCGAACCCTCGTGGAGATGTTTTAGAAGAGTGGGTCGTCGAGCACGACCTCGTCCTGCTCAACAGGGGCAACATACCGACCTGCGTCCGACAGCAGGGGGAATCCGTGGTGGACGTCTCGTTCGCTTCCCCTGCTCTCGCCCGCAGGATCGGCGACTGGCGCGTGCTGGAGGGAGAGGAGACCCTATCGGACCATGTATATATCCGATTTGCGTCAAGTTCCCCCCGCCCAGCTACATCACGCGTCAGCCACAACCTGCTCCCCCGATGGGGCCTAACCCGGCTCGACATTGAAATGGCCAAGGACGCGGCAGAGGTCGAGGCGTGGGCTGAGGTGCCCCCTCCCTTGAATGCCGACGACGGTGCAAGACAGTTCAACGCAGCCATGAGACGGATCTGCGAGGCCTCCATGCCCAGGGCAAGATCGCGCCCCCCCCGCAGGGAGATATACTGGTGGACTGAGGAGATCGCAGCTCTTCGGTCCGCCAGCACCGCTGCTCGCAGAGCGCTCTACCGGAGTCGCCGGAGGAGCTTTCGCGCTCCCGATGAAGAGGAGCTCCTAACCGCTGCCTATAGAATCGCCAAAAAGGCTTTGCAAGCGGAGATAGGCCGGGCGAAGGAGCAAGCCTTCGAAGCAATGCTGGAGGAGCTGAATAGGGACCCATGGGGGCGACCTTATAAAACTGCCAGACGGAAGTTCCGCGCGCTGTCCGCCCCCGTGACTGAGACGCTAGACCCTACGACGAGGGAGCAAGTGCTGGGAAGCCTGTTCCCTGACAGAAGTCAGCACTGCCCACCACGCATGCGACCACCCCGAGCGCCTATGGACTCCCCCATCCCCCCTGTCTCCGACGGCGAGATGTTGGCGGCCATGGAGCGCCTCAGGGGCAAAACCACAGCTCCGGGACCTGATGGTGTCCCAGGTCGAGTCCTCCTGGTAGCCTTGGACCCCTTAAGGCACCAGTTGCAGGAAGTCTTCGACCTGGCCCTCAGTACAGGAAAGTTCCCGAAAGCGTGGAAGACCGGCCGTCTCTGTCTCGTCCCAAAAGAGGGAAAACCCCTGGACTCCCCTTCGGCGTACAGGCCTATTGTTCTTCTCGACGAGGCGGGAAAGCTACTGGAGAAGATTGTGGCCTCCCGCCTCATCGACCACTTAGACCAGACCGGACCAAACTTGTCGAACGCCCAGTTCGGCTTTCGAGCCGGGCGTTCGACGATTGACGCCCTCCAGACTCTGAGGACATTCTCTGATGCAGCCACGGACAGGGGGGACCGTGTGTTGGCTGTGTCAATTGATGTAAAGAATGCCTTCAACAGCCTCCCATTCTCCACAATCGTCGAGGCGCTCCGGTTCCATGGAGTGCCTCCGTACTTGGTGAGGCTGCTGGAGGACTACCTCGGAGATCGAGAGATAGTGTACACGGCTGGGAGGGAGACGCTGGAGCGGCGGACGATTCGGTGCGGTGTCCCACAGGGTTCGGTCCTCGGACCAACCTTGTGGAATATCGGATTCGACTTCGTCCTCCGGAACCGGCTTATCCCCCGAACCAGTGTTATCTGTTACGCGGACGACACTCTCGTCGTGGCTCATGGGGGGAGCCTCGGCGAGACATGTCGCCTCGGCGAGGCAGCCGTAGGCGCGGTTTTAGACGCAACCAGAAGGCTTGGCCTAGAAGTGGCGCTAGACAAAACCCAGGCTATAATCTTCCATGGGCCTAGGCAGGCTCCACCACCAGGCGCCCATATAGTGGTTGAGGGTACGACTGTCGCGATCAAGACCGAGATGAAGTATCTCGGTCTTGTTCTCGACAGCAGATGGGCTTTCACGGAGCACTTCCGTCGCCTGCAGCCCCGGCTAGTGAAAACCGCCGCGGCACTGGGAAACCTACTCCCCAATGTCGGAGGCCCCGGCGTCCACTGTCGCAAGTTGTACGCCGGGGTGACCAGGAGCATGGCCCTATACGGGGCCCCCAGCTGGAGCCCTCTCAACAGAGAGGCAGCATGTCTCCTTCGGAGCCCGCAGCGTATCCTGGCTAACAGAGCCATACGCGCTTACAGAACCGTGGCTCTAGACGCGGCCCTTGTCCTCGCGGGGATGCCCCCGTGGGACCTAAATGCGGAGGTCCTGAGCGCCGTATATTGTTGGCGCAGGGAAAGGCGGGAAGCTGGCAGCAACCCTACACCGGAAGAGGTCACCCTCGTCAGGGATCGGGCAGACCAGGCCCTTCTTGAGAGGTGGTGCCACAGGTTGGAGTCCAGTCGTTACGGGAGCCCGGCGTCTCGCACAATAGGTGCGCTTCGCCCGGTCCTCGGCGACTGGATATCACGTCGACATGGCTCTTTGACCTTCCGCATGGTGCAGGTGCTAACCGGGCATGGCTGCTTTGGTTCGTACCTTCACTATGTGGCGGGTCGAGAGCGCACCCCCGGGTGTCACGAGTGCGGCGCTGCGGAGGACACCGCGGATCACACCCTTTTGGTGTGCTCCGCGTGGTCCGAGCAGCGGCGGGCTCTGGCCTCGGTGGTGCCAGGAGTCCTCTCGCTCCCCACCATAGTGAAAGCTATGGTGGAGAGTGAGTTGGCGTGGGAGAGGATGGTCTCCTTTTGCGAGGTCGTGATGTCGCAAAAGGAGGCTGCGGAGAGGGCCAGAGAGGAGAACATCCACGCTGACCCGATCCGACGACGACGAGCGAGGCGGAGGAGAAGGCGCTTCGGCGTTCTCCACCGCTCCGCGGCGGGCTAGCGAGCTGAGGGCCGGGGACCCGAAGCTTGCATTGCACAGCCCACCAGACTGCTGGGTGATCTGAAGTGTACAGGATCACCCATAACATTTATGCCTGAGGCCCGGCATAGGCCGTACGTAGACGGTGCATGGAAGGCATCCCAAGGGAAGCCCATACACTGTCGACATACGTCGCGAGGTACACGGAGGGTGGTTTAGTGGGTAGTGTCCGTTAGATAGGACGAGTCCCACACTCCCCTGCGACGGCCCCCGCCGACGCAGGAAGTGCGCAAACGCATTCCCCCGCCTCAAAAAAAAAAAAAAAAAAAAAAAAAAAAGGTTAGGTTAGGTTAGGTTAGGTTAGGTTAGGTTAGGTTAGGTTAGGTTAGGTTAGGTTAGGTTAGGTTTTTTTTTTTTTTTTTTTTTTAAGTGCCCATGGTTTGCTGGTGACATCTTTGGTCACCATTTTTTAAAACTGTTTTGTTTTTGATTTTTCTTTTCTTTTTCTTTATCTTTTTTGGTCTTTTTATATGTTAACCTTTTACTCTCTTTTTCTATAATTATTTTACTCTTTTGGATTGGGCTTTATCTTTCTCTTTTTAATATCTTTATATACATGAAATCCTTAAATCTAGCATACCTAGCTTAATGTTAAAAAAATAAATAAAAAATATTTAATGACATTTCATAACATATAAAATAACACGAATACAACTTAATAAATTCATAGTAATGAGGCAAAAGCCACTTAAAATAATTTTAGTTAACCATTAAATAAAGTAAATTAACAATATAATTAAATTAAAATTAAATATTACATGCAATTTAAAACCTAACTCTAACCTTTTTAAAATAGATCAATTCATAAATCAATAAATACAATAATTAATTAATAAATAAAATAGTTAATAGAATGATAAAATGAGACTAAAATAAAATTTAAAATTATAAAATAATAAAAGAATTTGTATTAAAAAATGAGGCAATAGCCATTAAATAAATTACTGTAACTAAAGCTATATTAGAAGAGACTATCCTATTATAAATTCTTGGCACCATTTGCCTTCGCGGCCATGCGCATTACGCATTCAGCGAAGGCTAGGAAATGGGCCCGGGTGGAGTCATCATTAATCAGGCCCTCAAAGTTGTCTTGCTCTATCTTCCGTCCGACCATGTGTTCGCAGTTGTGCCTCCTATTCAAAAATCTAGGACATTCTGCTAGAATGTGGACAATAGTCTCGTGTGTGGCATCGTCACAAAGACATGTTCGGACGGGAGAGAGCTTAAAACGAAATAAATACTCTCTAATGCCACCGTGCCCTGTCAGTATCTGGGCTCGCAAATTTGTCATCCCTATCCTCGATAAGCTGCGATGTGCTCTTCTTACGTCGGAGAAGAAGAGTCTCGTGCCGGCTCCTGTCTTCGCCGATGCGTACCTCTGCTGGTAGGCATCTAGAATGCCCGCCCTGATGGTTCGCTTGGCGAAGGAAAGCGGGAAACGGTCAAAGGCTGGTCTGGTTTTTAATTTCAGCGCTGCATCCTTCGCGAGCTCGTCGGCCCTCTCATTTCCGGTAATGCCGGCGTGTGCTTTAATCCAGTAGAAGGATACAGAGTGACCGCCAACAGAGTGCCGGATCATATTCTGCCTTATCTGGACGGCAATGGGATTCAGCGAGGAAGGATCCGCCAACGTTTCCAAGGCAGATCTAGAATCGCTTACAATAGTTACAGAGCGGCCCGCCTTAGCAGCTATCTCCACAGCCTTTGCGATTGCCACCATCTCAGCCTGGAACACGGAACAGTAGTTCTCTAATTTAATTTTAGCCCTACTAGTTTCTTCTCCACCCGCCCAGCACGATACAGCAGCTCCAACCTTGCCCTCGATTTTACTTCCGTCGGTGTAGCAGGTTAAGATGTCAGCCGGAAGTGAGTCTGCCTCCTCTTGGGTGTTAATCATCGAGAAATGGATCGGGAGTCTCCTCGACGGGTGCGGGAGCTGGGCCGGGTGGGCTCTCCCTTGGAGTTGGCGTCCAGGGAGTTCCTCCAGCGGTCTTCCCCTCTTGGTCTCGTAGAGCCGGAGCTGTTCCTGTGCCCTAAGATCTAGCGGAATGATCCTCGCTAGTAGGGCAGCAGAGGTCAGGGAGGCCGTAGAGTGCGTCTTGGAAATCTGAATTCCGAAGATCCTTGTGAGCCTATCGAGGCGTTTCCTGACGCATACGCGGTCTACCACAGGGGCCCACGCACTAGCGGCGTACAGGATGGTTGGTTCAACCACTGTGGTGTACAATGTTCGTAGGATCTCCGGATTTAAGCCCCACTGGGCTCGTGCAGCTCTGCTTATTACTCTATAAAGAGTTATGGCCTTTAGCGACACCTCATCCAAGTGAGTCGCAAAGTTCAGGTGACGATCTATGGTGACACCCAGAAGCCGTACAGTGTCCGATAGCTTCAACTGCTCACCCAGGAGCTCGAATCGGGGCAGATCGTACTTCAGCTTCTTTGTGATCAGCATTGCCTGGGTCTTGGCGGGGGCGAATCTCATCTTGTTTCGGCGGCCCCATTCAGCCACCGAATCCAGAGCTTTGCTGACCTTTCCCTCTAAAGACTTCGTGTCTCTGGCTACCGCAACTATAACTATGTCGTCAGCGAATGCTTGGACGTGCGCCTCTTGGTTCTCCGCCTCCCGTAAGAGAGGGTCCAACTGCACGTTCCAAAGTAAGGGCCCGCCGATCGACCCCTGGACGCATCCCTTAGTGGTGGTTTTTGAGACCTTCTGTCCCAGGTATCGTACCGTCACCGATCTGTCCCTTAGGTAACTAGAGAGCACCTTCATGGTCTGGGCCTCAACCCCCATGTCCAGGAGCTCCCTAAGAACAGCCGGCCACCAGGTGTTGTCGAATGCGCCCTCAATATCCAGAGACACCAGTGCCACCATTTGCTTCTTTTCTAGGCCACCCTTTACCATCTTCAACACGTCGTACAGCGCATCTTCGGTGCTCCGCTGCGGAACAAAACCGTACTGACGTGGGCTTAGCCTCTCTTGGCCCAGGAGTCTCCACGTCAGTCTTGATACTATGAGCTTCTCATAAACTTTCCCGAGGATTGGAAGCAGGCCGATCGGTCGATAGGACTTGGGAACCGAATAGTCGGTCTTCCCGGGCTTAGGTATGATCTTGATCGCTGCCCGCTTCCAAGGCTCGGGAAAGCAGCCCAACTGTAAGCACTTGTTATACAACGTGAGGAGGCTAGAGCTTGCTCGATGAGCCGCCGCACAGATGTCCGATGTAAGTCCATCTTCACCCGGGGCTTTCTTCGGACTCATGTCTGCAAATACAGTTGCAAGCTCATGCTCGGTAAAAGGTGGTTCGGCACTCTCCCTCGTGCTACCGAGGGCTGCCATCCTAGTCGCCACCTCTTCCCTGACCTTTCCATGGTATATTGTGTCGGTAAGCGGGTCATCTGAGGGATAAAAGGTATCCGCTAAGAGCTTAGCCGATTCCTCAGGTGTTAATGTCTGGCCTGTAGTCAGATCTTTAAGCTGTCTTTCATCCCCCAAGCCCGGCTTTGCACATTTTTTAATAATTCGATAGGCACATCGCCACACGTCCTCGTGTTCCTGTCTAGAGCAGAACTGCTTCCAGCTGGCTGTAATAGCTTGTTGAATAGCCTCCTTGTAAGCAACTCTGGCTCGACAGTATTCTTCGATAACGTGCGGTTTTCTCGCCGGGTTAGCTCTTGCTATGCGTCTTTTCAGGGTGATGGCCTTCCGTTTCAGCAGCTCCAGCTCATCAGTCCACCACGGGCTTCTCAGCGCTCGGCGATGACCTCCAGACTCAGGAATGGATTTCTCCGCTGCCTTTATAACGGCATTTGTGTATCTCTGCGCAATGTCATCTAGTTCTTCACTCGTCTCAGCGCTGTCTATTTTTAGCTCCGTTAGCTCCTCTTCAGAGAGCGAAATCCGGAGAGAGTCCGCGAAGGTAGTCCAGTCAGCCTTTGCCGTATTAAACCGCCATGTGGTTGGTTTTTGCGAGGGCTCTTCCGGTGCCCTAGGCCCGGTCGCGACGTTAAATACTATTGGGCGGTGATCAGGAAGACCAGCCATATCCGTTCTCACCTTCCAGTCCCGGACTCGCAGCAAGAGCGATGGAGAGCACAAAGTGAAGTCCACGATGCTCTTATATATTTTGCCTCCTCTGCAGGTAAAAAAGGTCGGTGTTGAGCCCTGATTTAACACTTGCAAGTTGTGTTGCGCAAGAAAATCAGCCAAGACCGCACCCCGCTCATCCTCCTCCTCGCAGCCCCACCAGGGACTCGTGGCGTTGACGTCTCCCGCAACCAAAAATCCATCGATGCCTGAGGTGTTGTTAAGTACCGTGGACAGGGATGACAGGTAGACTGAAAGGTCGACCGTGCCCTCAAAATAGATACTTATGACGCAAATCTTTAATTTATTTAGAACAAGGGTGGCACATACCATATTTTCAGTGATATGATCACTGTTTACAAGGACCTGAGTATCCCGATCGATGACGACTACAGCCGATTTCGCGGGTCTAGATGGCGCAGCAGTTGGCGACTGTATAACCCTTAGTGATGACGAAAGGCGCCCCGTTGACCCAACGTATGGTTCCTGCAACAGAGCAACGTGAGCCCGAGTTTTCACTGCCTCCTCCAGGCACTCCTTAGTCGCAGAAAAACCACGGCCAAGGTTCGCCTGAACAAAACCATACATGCCCTCAGCAATAACGGACTGACCTCCTCGCTATTCTGTCCCATTTCTGCCATTCAGGGCACTCCTGACTGTACGCCGGGTGAACGACGGGCTGCCCGCCTCCCTGAGAGCGGCAGTTTGAGCAACTCGGCGGTCCCTCCCTGCTGCAAGAACGGGTATCGTGCCCTCCAGCGCAGTAGCCGCAGGTCTCCTCACCCTGGCAGTCCCTTGCTAAGTGGCCATAGGCCAGGCACCTGTAGCATTGAACCACAGGTGACTGGTCCACGGCCAAAACAGTTTGGAAACCCACCTTTAATCTTCTCCCGCTGACCGCTGACCAGACATTAGGAGCCACCTCCATCACCACGTTCGATAGGACTGGCGTTCTCCCCTTGGCCCTCCTAAGCACCTTTATTGTGGCTTCAGGAGCTACATCTGCCAAGAGGCCTGCGTTCTGCCGTCTGACCGCGTCCACCAGCCTCGCATCATTTAGATCACCCGCGACCCCAATGAGGCGAACCAAAGGGTTTCTGGGGTTCTTGGTGGTGGCTGTCAGATCGGCTGCCGACTCCTTGATGGCGTTTTGCAGCTTCCTCTGGCTCTCCTCTGTATCACAATTGACAGCGACCCGCTGGTTCCTAAGGCGATGGACACCGCTAATGCCCACGCCGAGTCCTATAACATCCACCTTACTTTTCATAACGCCGATGACGTCCTGGCTCGATGCTCTCGGGTCTCTGGACTCCACAATTATGGGAAAGCTCGGTGCGGACCTAGCTACCTGCGCGTAGGAGGGCCGCACTCGATGGGCGGAAGCAGCAACAGTCTCAGGAGGGCGCTGGGGGTCGGCTACGCACTGACGGCAGGAGGGCACACGCTCGTTCTGAATTTGCGCCTCCAGCCGGTCCACCGACCTAGCAATTGGCTCAAGGAGCTCCCCAAGCCGGTCCTTCGTCTCGCCTAAAGCGATCTCAAAGCCGATTCCCTGGGTTGCATCAGCCTGAGCAGGAACCGCCTGGCACACATCAGCAACGTCACCCAGCTCCGCCCGAATGGTGCTCAGCCTGGCTTCGACCCCCGCCATCGATGCCCCCAACTCCTCAGCCAGAGCCTCGCGCGTAAGAGGCCGCTCTCCCCGCTCAAGCAGCACCCGCAACACATCTCGCACGCCCTCAACAATCTTGGCGATATCGCCATCGGCCAATTTAAGCACAGGAGGCGGTGGACACGGCGCCGGCGGAGGAGTGCGATCTCCGCCGCCCACCCCGGGCGCCGTGGCCTCCGCTCGCCACCGCTCCACGTCCAAGCTTATGTCCCTAAGTTGCAGAGTCATATTTTCAATGGTTTGAGAGACCATATCCAACCTACGAGCCATACCTGCGACCAAAGTGGACACCCCCTCCCCGGCCGCCACGGGTCCAGCAGCGAAGGCGGCCACAGAGAGCTGGCCCCGCAGTCCGTCAATTTGACCCCTTATTGGTTCCAATAAGGCGACAGGTCCCGCCAGCTCATAGTCAAGCCAGCCTCGCACGCCCTGGATAGCCTTAAGGTGACTGTCGCTACTCTCTTTTATCTCCTTCATGCTGCTCTCGTACCTCCCAATAACCTCAGCCAGCTGCCGATTGTGAGCTCTTTCCATCCGCACAACCTCCCGGGCAGATCGTGCCCTCTCCTGTTCGAGGGAAGCCTTGTGCCTAGATCGAGAATCCGACAGGGCGAGGATAATCTCATACATTGACTGCAGGCACTCGTCGGACTCGGCTCTGCACTCCCTCTTCATATTGCCCGCGGTTTTGTTCGCTGTCTTTCCCGCGTTCAACAGTTCGTTAGCACGTCTGGTGACGCAGTCCATAGCAATGCCTAGCCGCTTTCCAATTGCCGGGATCATACTCCTCCTGCCACTGTCGATGCCATCTCTGTCAGGCCAGACGAAGTCGTCATCAGAGAAGGGTGCCGGTCGGTCTACCCCCAGCTCGTCCAGTTCTGTCTCGATCTCCGAACGGGAACTCTCCGATACCGAAGGAAGTGATTCCGTGCAGATCGAGACAGAAATCGTCGATCGGGCTACCTGTTGCTCCGCGGGAGCTTCTTCGTTCCCGGCCCTTCCCCCAGACAACTCTGTGTTTGTGTTCTGGGCCATTGTGTGGGTGGCCTGGTCAGACGGCCCACAAACATCCTCTTCCCCCGTGAAGCGAACAAGGTCCGAGCCCGTAGATGAACAGACCGACTCGGCCCCTCGAATCGTAGCCCTTTTCCGAAGGCTAGTCTTAGGGTAGGGCTTGGCCACTCCCCTAGACACTCCAGCTGGGGCGCTCTTCGTTGACATGGCCTTAGGCATGCCCACCCGGTCCGGAAGAGGGGCGGAAATCTAATGCTGGAAGGACCAACGCTAGACAAATTACTATAATTTGGATGGTATTGTATATATTGGTGTACTATAAAAAAGCAATGATTAAGTAAAAAGTAATCTGTAAAATATAATATGTAGCAATAGCTGATTAATAAAGAGTAATAATAAAATTAATAATAATAAAATTAATAGTAATAAAATTAATAATAATAAAAATAATAAAATCAAAAATAAAAAAGGGTGAATATAATTATATTAATGCCGAAAAGGAGCAATTTTGGACACGAGAAGCGTGCCCAGGTGACGGCTAGACCCGAACAATGAAAATAAACGAAAAAACTCAAAAACTAAATTTCGACCGGGTCAGCTCGTTCACCTAGCTAAGAGAGTACGGGTGGGTGGGAGG